>OV702291.1:37718550-39091884 GCA_916181665.1 Avena sativa
CATGAGTTTTTCTTCTTCATCCCCTGAAAGTTTAGCACTAATAATAACACGAAATTTATTTGTATCATCTAAAAATCTGTATTTAAGATTATCTGGTAGAGTATTCAACTCTGGGGGTGGTAATTCCTCGTCCCCTCTCTTTTCTGGCTCTTCGAAAGCCTCATTAGTTGGAGGCCCTATAATGGGAAGTGAATTGAATTTATCTTCTAGTTCTTCTAGGGACTTGTCCTCCATAACTATTTCTTCATAATTTAAGTCTTCATTTATTTCTTCTTCTTGGTTACTAAAGAAGAGAGATGCCATTTCCTCGATAGTTTTCTCTTTCTCTTCTTCTTGTATTTTTGGAGGTCTGTCTTTAAATTTGGAAAAGTGGAATATTTTTTCCGCTCCCCAAGCTTAAGAGACACAATCTCCTTTTTGAAAACAACATTGGCACCAACATCACTCAAAAAAATTCTTCCAAATATAATTGGGCAAAGAGTGTCAGCTGGCATATCAACAACTACAAAATCTATAGGAAAGTTTTATTGCCAATTGTGACAGTTGCATCTTCAACTACTCCCATTGGAATTCTAAGAGTTCTATTGGCTAACATGATTGTCATATCAGTATTTTCAATTATAGCTGGTTTTGTTTCTTCTTTTATTTCTAAATAGAAATCATAAGATATAACATTAACTTAGGTGCCTACATCACATAAACCATAATGCGGGGTTTCCTTAAATATGCAGGGAAGAATAGGCTTACCCACATCTTTTACATTTGTTTTACCTTCAACCAATACGGAAGTCTCTTCATCAAGTTCAACTATGTTACAATGTGCATACATGGCCATAATTTCTTCCTTGGTTACCTCTTCATCTTTGGTATCTTCCAAATGTTCCTCAACTTCTGGCATACTTTCCTCTTCCTTCTTCTCTTGTACTGCTTTGACCTGCTCATCTTCAAAAATATGCTTATGTGCAGTGTTAGGGAAAGGTATCTCATATCTTGGTTCTAGGGAGGCTAGTGTTGCTTTAACTTCTCTTTTCTTCTCAGGTTCGGATGGTGGATCATACTTGACCAAACCCTCTTTTGGAGCTTTGATGTGTTCTATAAAAGCTTTTAAAACTTGCAACACAAGATCTGAATCAAGATAAAGTTCTTTAGATAATTCTTTAAAATGGCCCTTTTTATTATAGTCATGGATACAATCATGATCTATTTCTACGCCTCCTTCGCTTCCTAGACCAAAATTCCATGAAACTCTATGATCGCAAATTCTATTAAGTAAATCCCAATCTTTAGTTATAGGAAGATTCATAAATGCTCCTTGTGCGAAAGAGTCTAGCTCAATTTTATTAGGTTGAATTAAACCGCCATAAAAGATATGCAATAAATACCGTTCAGGTAAATCATGATGAGGACATAGATTAAGTAAATCTTTAAATCTGATATAAGCTCTTACTAGTACTTCATTAGGACGGTTCCTCCAAGTCATTATAAGACGCCTGATTCCAAAAGATTTTGATAATGGATAATATTTTGCTAGAAACTCACAGGCTAAATTATCCCAAGTAGTAGTGCCTTCTGGGGGTAGAGATCTATACCATGAGAGAGATGTGATAGTCAAAGTCTGACTAAAAAATTTAACCCTTACCTCATTAGCAGTATACCCCGTTAATTGGAAAGTGCCACATATATCTTTGAAACATGCAATATGCTCATATGGATCAGGATCTTCTTCATCTCCAGTAAATTGCTTCTTGTGTAGAATACCAAGTAATAGAGGATTTATTTCAAACCCCCTTGTCTTCTTGTTGGGGTTATCTCTTTTATTAATATCATAAGTATTCCCAAAGTGGCTAAGTGGGTTAGCACTAGCCATATGCTCAAACTCCATCATGTTGGTGGAAACCTGTAACTCAAAACAAAACTTAGCAAGACAAAAATAAATAAGCAAAAACTAAAAGACCTATAGCACTTAGCTCCCTGGCAATGGCACCATAAAATAGCTTGATGACTGCAAGTGCACAGATCGTTTGTAGCTAGTTTCAAAATAAAGATATCGATCCCACAGGGAGCAGGAGTCTGAAGTCTAATAACTCTTGAATTAAAGTAAATAAGATAAAATAAGAGTATTGTGTAAAAAGGTGTTTTTGGGTTTTTGGTATAAGAGAACAATAAGTAAAGTAAAGTAACTAAACATAGAAAGTAAGTATCGCGTATGTAAAAGAGATTTGGAACTGCAATAGGGAAAAAGTGTTCTCAGGGAGTAGCGGATACACCACTAGCATTATAAAGAGCTAAGATAAAGATTATTATCATGAACATTCTCAACTATGTATGTGTGGGAGGAACTCCGTATTTGGACAAATAGGAAGCAACCACTGCTCACATCATCCTCATAACCACAACAGTTAGCAATCGACATCGATCGAATTACTGCGCTATTAAGGGACTTAATCCCATAGGACATATCCCATGGCATGGATAGTGTTCTGTGAGTTTCCTCGGTTCCCAAGTTGATACGTAAGGGGTGTCAACAACTTTATAGTCAATGTAAGTGCCAACACACCTTCATCTACCAACAAGTAGTTCCCTCCATCAAGTCCCCATAAGAGGCAAATATTGAGAGGTCGACTTCTCTCAACATCAAGATGAAGACAATAAAACACATGGTCACAACGATGAATATCATAATAAAGTTTATCTTATTTCAGTCTCATACTAGGGTTTCTCCATCTCCCCAAGAACTAATGATCTACTCAGACATGGAGGCAATCAACATCATGGCAATAACAATGGAATCTATCATAGATGAATAGTACTTGTATAAATCCACAACGAGTACGGAAATTACAACAAGATCTAGACAAGATGTAGATGGGATGGATGGAGATGGTGGTGACGCAGCGGTTGATGATGAAGATCGATGCCTTAGCCTCCCGGATCTGGGCAGGGCGAAGATGGATCCCCGGTGGATGAGTTCCCCCTCCATGTGCCTTTTGGAGGTGAGGTTTCGGTGATTTCTGGTTGTTCTGTATGTCGTCTCCCCGATCGAGTTATACGGGGTGAAACTATTTGAGGAGGCGGTGGTGTGCCAACTACACGGCGAGAACTGTATGGTCGGAAAATTTATTCCCGCTGTACAGTTGGTCGTTAAACCGTCTGTATGCTTTGATCGCTTCGGGCTTTCTTCTAGTGTTCTTGATATTTCCCAAATAAGCGATTTATGTTGTTTTTTACTCCTTTTCTCCCTAATACAACTGCTCCAAGAATTGTGTCCATTGTATCCATCATCTGTCCTGATCCTGGTGAAAATAGACATAAAATGTGCGCGCGAACACCGTAAAATACCAAGATCCTATATCTATAGTGCAAAATAATAATATAAAACATGATGCAAATATGCACTCATCAGTGACCCATGTGCATTCCACGATAACAACATCATTTCAAACCATTAACATTGAATCCAATTCCCTTGTTACTTTCATACCTGACTTGTCTGAGATATGATCATCGGTATCATCATACCTTGTTCAATATCATTTTCGACAATTACTGCTTTACTTGTTCACGTGATATTCCATCCCCATGACCTAGTCATACACTGCATAGCTTTATGGATGCAATTCACCGAGTGGGCCGAGTATATGTTATTGTCACACAGGAGAACAAATTCCGATCTTGATACATATGCCTCAACATTCCCCTTTGGAATACCCAACATACACCTTTTATAGTCACCCAATTATGCTCATGATGGTTTATGCACTGAAAGCATCCTCGGGTGACAGTGATTAAATATGATCCTGCGGTCTAAGGATTAGGATGATACATTTCTAACTATTGCAACTGTGAACTTTGGGACTTGATCGTGTTGCAATAACCATAGGTGGGTAATGTCTATCGCATCATTTTCAGATGACATGACTTCATTGTGAGTTGGTATAAATGCACCATGATCAGGAAACCTTGATCATCAAATGCCCAATGAACTAGTTGAATATAGGCTACTAGGGACGTTTGGTTTGTTGATATCACACATGTATCAACATTTCTGATTGATACAGTTATAACATGATATAAAACTATTCTGAATTGATGAGATATGGTAATAAACATCTTTATGATTTGCCTCTAGGGCATATCTCCTTCAGTATTCCACTTGCACTAGAGTTCAACTAATCTAGTTGCATTGTTATTAGTCATAAACCATATCATATATGTGTTTATTGATCATGCTTGCTCGTGAAAAACTTCTTATCCTAAATGTGTGTTACCAGATCCATTTAGTCGTTTGCAAATCAGCAATGTCACCTATTTGACATTAACACCATTATCATATAATGTGTTGAAGCATTTGTTTTGGTGACAAAGTGAGACTTTGATTTCTAGTGTATACAATGATGGTCTTTCAGTCAATTGAACTTTCAAGGTTGTCATGTATACCTATAAAACACACTTAGTCAAAAGTCAAACTTCCTTAATCAAAACTATACTTATAAATACTGAAGTATTCTAATATTTCTATATCTATGTAGATTTGATCAAAGTGCAATATTCGCGACTTTGATGCCTAACCATTCTTCCTTTGTGTTAAACTTAACTCTTATTCAGTGATTAACTCTGATCACTCTAGAACATGTTCTTACAACTAAGAACTTGGGTCACATTATGTTAAGTATATATAACATGGGTTTATGTGGAAAACCTATGACCAAGGCATAGGTAATGCAATGCATCACTCTTTCATCCATTATCATAAATACCAAGTCATTACTCAATGCTTCTCCTAGTTTCACAATTAAGAATTAATTCTTCGCTTGAATCTATTCTGAATTGTCTTCAGAATCTCAACTAGAACATTCTCAAATACTTTCAGAATCCTTGAAGAATTTCAACATTTAGTGTTCATCAAACATGTTGATCTATCTTCATAGATCCTTTATGTTTAATATACGTTGAATTTCATCCATATAATGATTTAGTCATTTCTAATACCAACCACGTCATTCTTAATATGTCAATTACATATGTAAGAACGTTGTTACGCTCCCATTTAAATATATCATCATATTTGATAGACTAGGATATCACTCAGCTCCCACTCAAATATGTCATCTACATATTTGACTTGAAAACTCTTAGATCCCACTCAATTTAATGTAATTACATATTCTCTCGATAATCTTGGTAAATCCGAAATTCTTTGATCTTTCATTAAATCGAGAATTTTCTGTCACAAGATACCAGCAATATCACGATTGACCAAAACTTACCTGTTGTACTGGTTACAACCTTTTCTTCAAAATCTTGAAGACTTGCAGTTTTGAACAGTTCTTTACCAATTACCAAATTGGACTAATTGTTGATATAAATCCAAAGACTTCAAACATCGCTACACATTGTAGTCAATCTTTTGAATTTGTCAAAAACATCCTTCGTGGAAAATTGTGCTTTTATGTGTTCCTTTTAAGTTTCATTTCTTCCTTTCAACTTTGCAGTTTACTGGGAAGGATTAAGTAAATGCCATTACTTAATGAGATCAAGTAAACTTTTACTTTATACTCTCAAATGTAACTTAATGTGGGATTTCATGACTCTTAGTCATTTCTTTTACTTTAGGTTCATCATTCTTTCTTTGTAGTTCGTAGGTATGTCTTGTTGCAATAACATGACAAGTGAATCATTAATAAAGTTCTGCAACTGGCAGAACATATTCTTGAATCCTACTTTTTTTAGTAAAATATTAGCTGAAACTTCATGATCACTCATCATTAGTTTCCCCTCTTTTCCTAGAGTTTATCTCCTAGAAGCTATTCCTTTTCACTTACTCAATAATCCGGAGGTTAGGTCAAACATACACTTATACTTTTTCACTAACATCTTCCATGATAAAACACTTTCTCAAGAAAGCACCATGCTTGACAATACAAGTTTTTCCTTCTTTGGATTTAGTTTGGAATTTTTATTCATAGTTTACTAAGAATACACTACAAAGATTTCCTTATTTGTCACAATCTCGAATTATCGAAATCTATAGAAACTCGAACATGCCATATCTCATATGGTGTTGTTTCCACGAATCTTTAGATGTTACCTAAATGAGTGTTTTTACTATTTCCATCTATAACTCCTAATTCTAACGTTAACCTAGTAAAAGACCATTTTCAGACCATATGTATCTTATACGCTATGATTATGATGCTTCTAGACATTTCAATACGATTTGATTTGTCCAATCATAGTTTGTGAAAGGTTTTACACAAGTCCTTATGCCAAAGTTATCAACTCGAATTCATAGTCGCTTTGATCAAATCATTGAGACTTTGACATTCTTATTCATTCAATATCCTCCTTGATTCTGAAGATCTTTGAACAATTCAAATAGTTTGAGATCCTTGTTTCATCATGTTGAACAACAAAGTTTACAAAATAATGATATCCACCAGATGTTGAATTGCAATCATCATGCACGACATTCAAAAATTTAATCTATAATTTGTATTATGCGGAGTTTCAGTCATCTCATCCAGTGAGACATGGTTCACATAAGTCATTAGATCAAGTATCCAGCAGACTTATTATTTCATCAGAATGAATCAACCACTTGACTTAAACTTTTAGTGTCATGTCATTATTAAGTTTGAATATGTTTTGGCAATTTTCATATGTTTCATAAATGATCAAATCTTATCATATAGACAAATACCAGAATAACTTGTTCATAACCATAATATGAATCATACAAGAAATCATTCATAGAAAAAGAACAACTGATTTGTATCTTATTTATATGAATAACCTTATCACAATAAGCAAGACACACTAATAAGGTTCACAATCTTGATTACAAAGCTTTTATTCAAATCATCAAACCCTAATGATAAATGTCGAGGGAAGGAGTGGCGTCGGCCATCAACCAGATTGCTTGCCATCACACGCCATCAACACCTTGTTCCATCTAGCAACTCTCATGTAGAAGGTCATGTTTTCAAATAAAATAAGACTAAGTATCAAATACTTAGGAAAAACTACATAAGTGTTTCATGTAAACATTTATTACTTGTATATCAATATGTACCTTCTCCGTTGACAATGAACCTAGCTTTGGGCTCAACCTTAATGGTCCTCAGCTTGGCTATGAAATAATGAAAGGTATATGATATCGCATTCATGTTATAGTATGTGATGATGTCCTTGTAGCTGGGAGGAAGCAAACGAAATTCCCTATCTATCACAAAGTCATTGGTCACCCAGTTTCCCATAGCATCCATAAGTCATTCATGGATCTCTTCCATGAAATCTAGGTGGCTTTCCAAGCTGGAGTTTTCTTCCATTTTGCCGGAAGTAAACTCTTTCATGTACTCATATCGCATGTGCCTGACCTAAGCTGGGAACATGCACTTCAATCCATCGAGCATATTAATTGTGTCGATTTCATGGAAGTGCACCCCCAAGCCAGATTTCATGGCATGGATAATGGTGTACTGGATGGCCATGAAGGTGTCATGGAGGGCATGAAGAATCACATCTTCTCCACCATCGGAGTTATCAGGGAAGTATTCTAGTGGTTCACGTAGGACATAGAGAAGATGGTTTTCTATGAGGACCTCCCTGAGGCATTGGTACTAGTCAATGAAATTTTACCCATCTAGCTTAAGTTTCTCCCCATTCATGAATGGACCAAAGATGTCATGAACTCATGTAATGGCCATTATCTACAAGACATTTGCAAATACTTAGACTAAGTTCATAATACGAGTTTAAATTTGTAATCATATTAACAAATGAGCTCCCACTAAAACTATCATCCCTAAGATAGTTTAGTGATTACACGATCCATTTACACTGTATCATCCCCGACCATCATGGGCTTTGATACAACTGCCAAGGTGGACTAAACCCGTCGATCACATCATTCATGTGACCCGTGCTCGATCTTTAGATCTACTTGTGTTCTGAGGCCATGTATGTACATGCTAGACTCGCCAACTCAACCTTAGTGTATTCACAGTGCATACATGGCTTGCACCCACTGTATGCGAACATCGATATGTCTAGCACCTGATCATCACAGCCTGATTCATAACAATGTACTTTCTTGGTGGTGCACACTAATAGGAGAACACTATGATTGGTATTAATAAGGGATATTCTTATTTAATTCTACCATTGTGTATCTAATACTATCAAACAAACAAGATGCACACAAAAATTATCATCACATGTAATCTATATGTGATATGACATGGTTGTCTTCACGCTCCTCGGTCTCCATTAGGTGCTCCGGAATGATCTACATCTTGCCAGCAGTACGATGCTAAGTCCACAATGCCACTAGTCTTGCCGTTCATCATAGCGATGACTACTACTATACAACTTAGTAACAGGAAAATAAACTACTTTACCTTGATCACCACCATAAACATATCACATCACAAGCCTTCCCTACAACATAAAGTTAGACGCCTCTACTTTATCTATTACAACTTTTACATGGTTGTTAGGCTTTCGCTATAGAATCAGATCTACCTACGAACTTTCAACCACAACATGGATCCAATAGTTCTCTATACTACACCCCTTTCGGGGCCCTTAGTTATAGATGCTATATCAACTACTGTGAGAGAGATAGACACCCACTAAACACTTATACGGTATAATCCGTATGTCAGCTGTGGAACCAGTCTCGCATAAGATTAAGTGTAAGATCGGTCTGGGCCGCTTCATCAAACAGTGTTGCAATATAAACAAATACACGTGGGAGGGTAACAACTAGAGGATCAATCCCCACATTCAGCATGTGTTATATCCGTACAAACATACTATGCATAGATCGGATCTGATACCACTGAAAGGGTTCCATGGCAGAAAACAAAAAATTTACTACGGCATAACACACCTAGACAGGATCTACCTATATCTAGGAGTTATGCAGTAATGGAGAGAGACATCAGTAACATACCCTTATAAACTGTAAGCGTTTAACGCTCATGCAGAACATGGATGATGTAGTCGTACTCGTCCGACCTCAAGGTCGCAAAGCTCCTCGCAAGTCACCCTTTGTCCAGATCCTCGAATGATGGTTTGGTGCCACAAGTGGCAGCACCCTCGAGGTATCGCACGTGTATGGTGCAAGACGACAACTCCCGGATCTCTGATCCCTATCGATATTGCGGAAGAAGATCTCCTGACCGGAATCACCACAGCACAACGGCATGCCATAGTGATGTTGTATCTTGCATGTATAGTCCTTCTAGGGACCGTGCCACTACAAAAGTCAACGGGATACATAGAGTTCTTCCTCTAAGGAAAATGCTTTAGAGAAATCTTAGTTGTCAACAGGTTCTTTCTTTCCCTCCCCTATGCCCCTCCTTATATAGGTAAAAGAGGGAGACCCTTTTCTCCCAAGTCCCGGGGTGGGACTAAAGGAGGAGGTCCCAAGACCCTTTTCTCCCAAGTCCATGGGCAGCCGGTCGGTTGGGCCTCACCCCCCCCCCCCCCCCCCGTGCGGCACTAGGCCGGTCAGGTGGGCCCACTTGGGCTGCGTCGGCTTGGGTACCCTCCTTGGGCGTTTTTTTCTCTTGGGCTTTGTCCCCTCTAGGGACTTGGCCCATTAGGGAAATTTGCCCAAATAAATTTAATTTAAATATTAATTCCTATAATTAATATGAAATACATATATTAAATTCCTTTTGACTCAAAACACCTTTTGATTCATTTCGAACAACTTCAGATCCACTCAGAACGATTTAGGTTTTCTCTCTCTTTCTTCCTGTGATTCCATCAATTCTAGAACGATCTCCAGGCGTCATAATGCCATTAAGTATGTGATAACCCCCAAGTGTAGGGGATCACCGTAGTACAATTTGATGTGGAAGTAGGGTATCGATCTGCAGGAGCAAGAAGGAAAATCTATCTATTCTCTACAACTAAAGTGTCACAAGTTTTAGTTGATTATGCATTAAACAAGTTTTAAGGAATAAGATGGTCATTTCAATGAAGTTTAATGTAACAAAACAAGAATATAAAAGTGTCCCAATCTTCTTCAATGCAAGAGTACAAGATAAGGGGTTTTCTATTATGGGAACAATGAACATGGGTGAAGGAGATATGCCCTAGAGGCAAATAATAAATAGGTTTTTATTGTCATATCTCAATTAGTTCATAATAGTTTCATATTGTGCTATAATTGTGCCAAGTAGAAACATTGGTACAGGTGTGGTATGAAACAACCAAGTCCCTAGTAGCCTCTATTCATACTAGTTCGTTGGTCATGAGGATGATCTGGGTTTCGAGATCATGGGAATCTATGCCAATTGACAACGGGGTCATATCATTGGAGAATGATGTGATGGACATTCCTCGAAGGATTGCGACACGATCAAGTCATATAAGTTCATTGTTGCAACAGATATACCTAGACTCCTTTTCCTTAGACCGTGAGCTCATATTACTCACTGTTTCCCGAGGCTGCTTAGACTGCATCAACCGTCATCTGGTAATACGGTGGCCATAAAGGTGTTCGTTGGGTATTCCGAAGGAACAGTAGATGACATGTGACTGCAAGACCGAGATTTGTTCACCCACATGACGGGTAAAGATACATACGGCTGGCTTGGTGAGATTACATCCATAACTGTTACAACATGTGACTTGGTCATGGCGATGTAATATCATGGTAACAAGAAAACAGAACTTGTTGTGAACGAGATTGAACAAGGTATGTGATACCAATGATCGGATCTCGGACAAGTCGTATCAAGAAACAAAAGGAATTGGATGCTACATTTAGCGGTTCAAATGACATTGTCATCAGGAATGCATAGGGGTCACATGGATATCCCTGGTCCCTCTATTTATCATTGATACAGATCATGTCTAGAGCATTCCCGAGCCGTGAGAGGATACACTTAAGGGTACGATGAGAGCAATCATTCGTAAGACAGAATCACAGTAGAGAAAGAGAAATCCGGAATTGTTTTGCAGAGAGATCCGAAGTTGTTCGGAGAAAGAATAAAGGACCGGAATCATTCCGGGAAAGATCCGAAGTCGTTCGGAGGAAATCGAAAGGGAACCAAAAGGTGTTTCGGGTCAAGACAGATATTGTAATATGTATTTACATATTAATTAATGTAATTAATATTAAATATAATATTAAAATCTAATTTGAAGGAGTATTCCACTAATGGGCCAAACTTCCTAGGGAAAAAGGGCCCATGAGGGAAAACCGAAGGAGGGAAGGGCCAAAGGGCCAAGGCCTAGGCGCCTCAAGGGGGCCCACCCGGCTAGCCTAGGGTTGTGCGTGGGGTGGAGCCCACCCCTGGCTGGCTGGCCCATGGTGCCCTAAGGGCCCATGCACCTCCCCCCTCTCCCTTGAATAGTCCCACATGGGAAACCCAAAGGGGAGGGCACACCCCCTATATAAAGGGGTGTCCATGGGTGGGATTGGACACACAAATATTTGGAGAAGTCCTTTGGTTGAGTTCCTCCTTACCTCTCTCTCTAGCCCTTGTGACCATGGCCCCAAGTTTGGGTTGTGCGAACAAGGCATACCTGCAGCACGATGTTGCGCTGCAGGGATTCCTAGCCGGATATCAACTTCCGCACTCCCAGCGGGATCAGGGAGCCGGAGGTCTCATCGTGCACCGGATGTGTACGAAGACACGAGGCGCAACACTTGGGGCGCTTAAATGTCGTGAGCTGGAGCTGCTGCATGATGAAGAAGGAGCAAGGGGTGACCTGCGAGGAGCTTCGCGACCTTGAGGTTGGCTACGAGTACGACTACTTCAGCCACGTTCCCCGCGGAACGTTAACCGCGTACGGTCTACAAGGGTATGTATTCTCTATGCATTGGCCGTTACCGCATTACTACATAGATAGATCCTAGGCAGTTTTTGGGGTTCTAACGTAGGAATTGTTTTGTTTTCTACTGCGGATCCCCTTCAGTGGTTCAGAGCCGATCTATGCGCAGGAGTGTTGTACGGCCAGTACGCACAAGTATTGTGCAGGCATTGATCCCTTAGTTGTTACCCTCCAATGTGTACTTGTTTATATCATGGTATTATTTGATGAAGCGGCCCAGACCGACCTTACGTGTATTCGTACGCGAGACTGGTTCCACGCTCAACATACGGCTTGAACCATATAAGTAGCTAGCGGGTGTCTGTCTCTTATTCGATAGTTGATATAGCATTTACAACGAAGGTCCCCAAAAGGGGTGTAATAGAGACAACTGTCGGATCCATGTTGTGGTTAGAAAGTTCGTAGTTTAGAAACGGTTCTATTGCGAAAGCCCTAACAACCACGTAAAACTTGCAATAGATAAAGTAGAGGCGTCTAACTTTATTTTGCAGGGGGCATGTGATTATGATATGGCATTAGTCATTGCGAAGGTAAAGTAGTTTACTTTTCTGTTACTAAGTAGTATAGTAATAGTCATCGTTCCGATGAACGACCTGGTGGAGGCGTCGTGGACTTGGCGTCAAACCAAGGGCAAGATGGAGATCATGCCGGAGCGCTCGATGGAGATCAAGGCGCAAGAAGGACCATATAATATCACAATATACATATGATGTTGATTTCTGTTTTACATCTTATTGTGTGCTAGTATTTAGATACTCAACGGTAGCAAATAAGATAATCCCTATTGAATTCCAATGTTCCGTGTTCCCCTTGTGTGTGCACCACCAAGAAAGTTCTTCGGTATGAGGCGCCCTGCGGTGAGTAGGGGCCAGACATATCTACGTTCGCATACAGTGGGTGTAAGCCATGTTGCACAGTAAATACACACAAGTTAGATTTGGCGAGCCTAGCATGTGATGACCCACAAGTATAGGGGGTGTATCGCAGTATTTTCGAGGGAAGTGAAACCCAATTTATTGATTCGACACAAGGGGAGTCAAAGAATACTTATCAGCCTTAACAACTGAGTTGTCAATTCAGCTGCACCTGGAAACAATCTTGCTCACAACAGTTTATCAGTAGCAACCATTTTGTAGTAGGAATAGTAAAGTAACAGTAGCAGCAGAACAAAGATAGTAGTAACAAAAGCAATAAACAGTGGGATTCGAGTGCGGTAGGCATAGGGATGGATGGACGGGCGTTGCATGGACAAGACAATTCACATAGCAATCAGAACATAGGGCAATTGCAGATAAATAATATAAAGCATCCAAGTACTAGACAATCCTAGGCATGTGTTCCATATATAGTCATACGTGCTCGCAATGAGAACTTGCACAACATCTTTTGTCCTGCCAGCCCGTTTGCAGCGGGGCCTCTAGGGAACTACTGGCAATTAAGGTGCTCCTTTTAATAAAGCACCGGAGCAAAGCATTAACACTCCATGAACACACGTGATCCTCACATTAAAGCCTTTCCCTTCCGGCTACCCTGATTTCTGTCACTTCGGGACCATAGGTTCCGGACAACGACGTGTGTATACAACTTGTAGATAAGACCAGAAACAATACTATCATAATGAATCAACAATAAGTTCAGATCTGAAATCATGGCACTCAGGCCCTAGTGACAAGCATTAAGCACAACAAAGTTGCAACAAAGTCATAAAGCACTAATAAGATACTAGGCACTATGCCCTAACAATATGATGCCATTACATGAACGATCTCATCCAATCCCTACCATCCCCATAGCCTACAGCGGGGGATTACTCACTCATAGATGGGAGAAACATGGATGGTCGATGAAGATGATGGTGGAGATCGATGGAGATGGCTCCAGGGCACTTCCCCGTCCCGGCAGGGTGCCGGAACAAAGACTTTCTGTCCCTCGAATCTCCCCTTCGGTGGCAGCAGCGCAGCGGAACTTTTCGTGGAAAAACGTCGAACCCCTCGAAGTTTTTAGGTCAGAAGGCTTCTTATAGGCGAAGAGGGAGACCAAGGGGGTGCCTGGGGCCACCACACCAGGCCCTGGCGCGGCCAGGCCTAGCCCGCGCCTGGGGGGTGTGGCCAGCCCCTGGCCCTCCTCTGTCTCGTATTCTGGCTCCTGGAGTCTTCTGGAAAAATAGGCACTTTGGCTTTTGTCTCGTCCAATTCCGAGAATATTCATTTTCTGACTTTCCTAGAACCAAAAACAGCAGAAAACAAGCAGCTGGCACTGTGGCTCTTGTTAATTGGTTAGTCCAAGAAATCATATGAAAAGTACTCCAAAGTTGGAACAAAACACAAGAAAGTAGATAAAAATAAGCATGGAGCATCAAAAAATTATAGATACATGTACAATGTATCAACATCCCCAAGCTTAACTCCTGCTCGTCCTCGAGTAGGTAAGTGATAAAAAGAAATAATTTTTGAGGTGACATGCACCATCAAATACTTGATCAAAGTATTCATAAAACATTCAAAGTTGGGATCAAAGTACTTCAATCATAACATGAAATACAAAGTTCTAGCAATAAGCAAAGAAACAATGATACAACATGAAAAGGCACAAACAAAATATTCATGAATAACATGCTTTGCAAGACGTTTGTTTGTTTCACATAAAGAAAACATAGCATAAAAGTATTCAGCTTGTCCCTCAATAAAGTAGCAAATATAAATGCATAGGACACCTTCAAAGTTCATAAGAGTGACTAGATACAATAGTTTCAAACAAGCAATAACTAGTTGTGCATCAATCAACTAGTCTTGGGACAATGCACATAGAACTAAGAATGGCCACTATGCTCTCAAAGTAGGTGCATAAAGATAGAAGGTGGAGACTCAATATAATGGTGGAAGAAAGGCCTTTTGTAAAAGGAAGTTGGGATTCAAGTCTCATAAAGAGCTTCCAAAAATTATGGTACTTGTAGTTTTCATCTCTCATTGCCCCTATCATAAGCATCTTGAAGGGTGATTAAAGTTAAAGTGACACAACTAAGAGGATATGCTTGACAAGTTATAAACCAAAATCTCATGCCCCTTACTTACGAAGACCGGTCCTCATGCTACTCAACTTCAGTCACGAGTAAGATCTTTTCATTGTAAGTATATGTGTATCATTAAGAACCGCCAACGGGGTACCCCTTGCACATGATACAGGAGCTTTCCCATAACCAAAATGACAAGGCAAGCAGACAATGAGCATCTCAGCGATCTTTTTATTTGCTATTTGCATAGGTTTTTATTGAGGATGCTTCATAGAGTGCTCATTATGGTGATGCTGCAAGTTTCCACCATGATTAGGCATGGCTTAGGCTAGCGGCCCAGACGTTTCTCTAACACACATACAAACTCCATGATCTTACAAGTTCCACTTTTATTTCACACCGCCGGGATCCGTAAGCAAAAGAACATGATATCAACGGGGTACAAAGTACAAGTGCAATGTTGAAAGCGTTCCCCATGAAACATGGTTCTGCTAATTTCAACTTATAAAGCACAAGCATATACGCAACAAAGAAGGACCCAATGGTTCAAGTTTATTAGAGGCAAAAAGTAAAGTGTGCCATCAAGTTCGTGAGAGCTTTAATCACTAGTTTTCTCATAACAAGAGGAAGGTAAACAAAAGCATGAATATACTTGGAATAGCATAAGCTAGTAGGTAGGTATGGTGGAATCTTTGGAATAACTTGGTTTAGGGAGTTGGATGCATGAGTGGAACTCATACTTTGTTGTGGAGGCTAGCAAAAGACTGGGAGCGACAAACTAAGAGAGCAATAATGGCCATAATCATGCAGAGCGACAAAACATCATTGATCAAAGCATAAAGTGATACTACAAGTTGAAAACTAAAGGATCATAAAGGCTATGGTGACTTGAGATAGTCATAACATGGTGTGAGCATGTGCCAAGTCAACCCAAATAAAGCATCAAAGGAGAATACCACTATACTATGCTTTAATATGCTAAAACAACGCATGATTCATCCAAGGCACATTAAGCAATATCAATTGTTTATAACAAGTCATGCTACAGCAAAGAATACTAAGCATAAAGCCATAACAATATCAAGCATGGCATGACAAAGCAAAGGCCACAGTCAAAAACAAGCTCTCTTTACCACTTAAGCATGAGCTTTCCTACTCTTTTCCAAACCAAACCAAACCAAACCAAACCATTTGAACACCAATGTATGAAAGAGGGGGTCCAACCAATTTATTCAGAAAACTAAGCAAACCACGCAAACTAAAAACCAAAACCAAAACGAAAAAGAAGACGCTCCAAGAACAACACAACTGTGCATGAAACAATAAAAATAAAGTGTTTGAAAGAAACCTGAGATTTTTATTGATGAAGAAGGCATCCCCAAGCTTTGACGCTTGTACTTCTTGGATATTTCTTGGGGTGATACGCGTGGCATCCCCAAGCTTGAGCTTTAGTCCATCCTTTATCTCGTTACTCATTCCTTTCATATACCTGAATTTTTTCCTTCATACAAAACTTCACACAATCTCATTAGCAACATTAGTGCACTTAAGATAAATAAGTCTCAAGGTTCAGTTCTAACACCAAATAAACTTCCATTAGAACACTAGCTACTGTAGCACTTCCCTCAAAAAGCTCAATTCCCCAAAAGAACTCAAGAAGGAACTAACAAGAAGCAAATGCAGAAAATGGCAGAAATCTGTCAAAACAGACTAGCAGGTAAAGACGAATTTTTTCGAAGACCTTCTGTTGCTCAAATCAAAAAGTGTTGAACTAACGAAAGTTAGAGAACAACCTGGGGCAGAAGCACAAAACATTATAGCTCAATCTGACATACAGAGATCTCTCAGGAATTTTTACGGTGAAGCATAGAAATATGTTTCGAGACAGCAACTTTCCCAATCATTAGTTCACTCTCATTAGAGGTTACTCTTGGCACAAAAAGAAAATAAAAAGGATAAAGAGAGGTTATTACTGAATTAATAACTTCCAAGACTCAACCAGAACTCCTCGGTTATCTCCCAACAAGTACTTTTTTAAACGCCTTTAAGTTAGGCAAAAGCAAAAACTGAAAATGGATAAAATAGAAGTAAGCGGAGATAATCATGGTGAAAACATTGTTTTGTTCAATGAAATCCTTTTGTTAACAAGGTTGATCAGGTCTTGTTACCAAAACAATTTCATATGAGACAAAACTTTGTATTCCACTAATGATTATGTTACCTCAACCTTGATAGCAATGGTCCCAATCATAATAGTTTCGCATTTTTCTCTTTGTATGGGACAACATATTTCTCCAACTTGAATGCCCTCAACATGTTCAATTGAATTCAAACCATAAGTCCTTTCAATCTTCTTGGGGAAATAGATAGTATGTTCCTTGAAGGTCACCTTCCCTTGATTACAATTAATAACAGCTCCTGCAGTATTTTAAGAAAAGGTCTCCCAAGAATAATAGGCATATTATCATCTTCAGGCATAAAAGTTTGAGAGGATGCTCTCATAAGAAATATGAGTTAAAGTAAAAGAGAGCATCAAGAAGCAAATTCAAAACACATTTAAGTCTATCCCACTTCCTATGCATAGGAATCATGTAAGCAAATAAATTTGCAAACAGCAAAGTGACAGGCATAGGAAGATAAAACAAGAGTAACTTCAAAACTTTCAGCACATAGAGAGCTGTTTCAATACCATGAAAACTCCTATCACCATATTTTCCTCTCTCAAAATAATTTTCAGTAGCCTCATGAATAAACTCAACAATATAACTATCACATAAAGCATGCTTTTCATGATCTACAAGCACTAGAGCCTTATCATAAACATTTTCAAAGGAAACCTCGGGAACATAACATTCATCCTTCTTTAGTAAGCATGGAGGACAATCAAATAATGTAAGGGATAAAGAGTTACTCTCATTAGAAGGTAGGCATGGGTAGCTAATCCATTCTTCCTCCTTTTGTTCATCACTCTCCTCCTCTTTTTCATCTAATGAGATTTTAGGTTCATCAATTTCTTCTTCCATAGGAGCCTGCAAGGCATTAGTCTCTTCCATAGGGTCCTGCAAGGTGTTAGTCTCTTCCATTTGTGGAAAGCATTTATTAAAATACTCAAGAATATAGCCATTTTCATCCTTGTAATTATCAAAGCAAAATTTAAGCATACCATACACCTCATATTTGTAAGGTGAATCATCAATATTTTCAAGCAAACTAGCAAGTTCAAAAGCACCCTTCCAAGCAATAAATTCTTCAATTTGTTCCGCATCATAAAATTCATAAATTCCTTTAGCATAGGAAGATATGGTATCATTATCACTATACTCACATTGAAAAGGGAGGTGTTTATACCTCTTTCTGCAACAAGACTCATCACAGCAATAAGTAACATTATAAGTAGAGCACATGTTTCTAGCAATGGTATACAATCTATCAATTTGCTCCCATAAGTGTTTCCCTTTTTGTGACAAGCGGTGTTCCTTATAATAATATTTTTGATCTTCCGTGAACCCACCTTGCCAATAAGCTTCAGTTTCAAAGAAACCAACCATTGACAACAAGCATGATAAAGCAAGACAATAACAGACCAACGAAAATAACAACTAGAGTAGGAGCTAATTTTTTTGTATTTTCAATAAAGAAAGAAGCAAACAAGGAAGGAATAAACTTAGCTTGAACAATAGTGAATCCAGGTGAACTTGATAAATAAAGCTATGCTCCCCGGCAACGGCGCTAGAAAATAGTCTTGATGACCCACAAGTATAGGGGGTGTATCGCAGTATTTTCGAGGGAAGTGAAACCCAATTTATTGATTCGACACAAGGGGAGTCAAAGAATACTTATCAGCCTTAACAACTGAGTTCTCAATTCAGCTGCACCTGGAAACAATCTTGCTCACAGCAGTTTATCAGAAGCAACCGTTTTGTAGTGGAATAGTAAAGTAACAGTAGCAGCAGAACAAAGATAGTAGTAACAAAAGCAATAAACAGTGGGATTCGAGTGCGGTAGGCATAGGGATGGATGGACGGGCGTTGCATGGACAAGAAAATTCACATAGCAATCAGAACATAGGGCAATTGCAGATAAATAAGATAAAGCATCCAAGTACTAGACAATCCTAGGCATGTGTTCCATATATAGTCATACGTGCTCGCAATGAGAACTTGCACAACATCTTTTGTCCTGCCAGCCCGTTTGCAGCGGGGCCTCTAGGGAACTACTGGCAATTAAGGTGCTCCTTTTAATAAAGCACCGGAGCAAAGCATTAACACTCCATGAACACACGTGATCCTCACATCAAAGCCTTTCCCTTCCGGCTACCCCGATTTTTGTCACTTCGGGACCATAGGTTTCGGACAATGACGTGTGTATACAACTTATAGATAAGACCAGAAACAATACTATCATAATGAATCAATAATAAGTTCAGATATGAAATCATGGCACTCGGGCCCTAGTGACAAGCATTAAGCACAACAAAGTTGCAACAAAGTCATAAAGCACTAATAAGATACTAGGCACTATGCCCTAACAATCTGATGCCATTACATGAACGATATCATCCAATCCCTACCATCCCCATAGCCTACAGCGGGGGATTACTCACTCATAGATGGGAGAAACATGGATGGTCGATGAAGATGATGGTGGAGATCGATGGAGATGGCTCCGGGGGCACTTCCCCGTCCCGGCAGGGTGCCGGAACAGAGACTTTCTGTCCCCCGAATCTCCCCTTCGGTGGCGGCAGCGTAGCGGAACTTTTCGTGGAAAAACGTCGAACCCCCAAAGTTTTTAGGTCAGAAGGCTTCTTATAGGCGAAGAGGGAGACCAAGGGGGTGCCTGGGGCCACCACACCAGGTCCTGGCGTGGCCAGGCCTAACCCGCACCTGGGAGGGTGTGGCCAGCCCCTGGCCCTCCTCCGTCTCGTATTCTGGCTCCTGGAGTCTTCTGGAAAAATAGGCACTTTGGCTTTTGTCTCATCCAATTTCGAGAATATTCATTTTCTGACTTTCCTGGAACCAAAAATAGTAGAAAACAGGCAGCTGGCACTATGGCTCTTGTTAATAGGTTAGTCCAAGAAGTCATATGAAAAGTACTCCAAAGTTGGAACAAAACACAAGAAAGTAGATAAAAATAAGCATGGAGCATCAAAAAATTATAGATACATTTCCAATGTATCAGCATGTTACACAGACGTGGCCTTGGAACACAAGAGATCGCAAGATCAAGCATGAGTCACATGGATGATGTGATTGGCTTTATTGAATGTCTACCTTTGATAATGCACTGATGGCCGTGATGATCGGGGGAGGTGCAGAGGATAGGGCTCATGCGATCACTAAAATCGTCTAGGGGGTGACAATTTTAGTGGAGACCAATTATAAATTGATCTCTTATTATGAACTTAGTCTAGATGTGTGTTTGCAAATATCTTAGTAGATCATGGCCTATCCCATTGAGGTCCTTTGTGACCATGGGAATATATTGCTTAATATGGAACTTAGCAAGAGGGTCCAACTTCATAGTTTAATACCCACACCTGAGGGATATCCTCGTAAAAGGTGATCTTCTCTTCTTGATACAATAACCATTAGGAGATAATTCAAAGACTCCGGAATGTTTGTGTTTTCTCCATAATCATCCAATAAGCCATTCTCCATTGAGAGTTGGGCTACATTTTGTATTCTACAGAATAAGGCACATAGAGTATGAGTCATTGGATGGGTTTTCCTCCATCATGGATGAAAAGAGATCATTTGGAAAAACACTTGGTGATCTTGCATTAGATTTGAGAACTCTTGGAAGGGATTGATTGCAGTGGAGGTCATGGATGAAAAGGTATATGTAAGATATACAAATTATAAATGTGGTTCTTGCAAAAACTCATTGCAGTTTGCAAAGTATTTGATACTTGTCCCGTTTTGTGAAAACAGGAGGATCTGCTTGAGAATTGTTGTTTTTGAGGCAGCGTGACTTGATGACGGCAAGCAAAACAGTTGATGGCCGACATCACCTCTTCCCTCAAAGTTTGTCGTTTGGATTAGTGGACTTGAATATAATTTTGTAAGCCTAGTTTGTGTGTATTGCTTTTGGCGAGATGATTATTCATATGAACAAATTACAAGCCAGTTTGTACTATCCTTATGAACAATACCAACATTATGATTATAAATAAGTTATTCTCATCACTATGTTAATGATAATAGTTTAAGCATTTATAAAAGGATTAGAATGCTAAAAGATATCCAAAGTTTAATAATGAGATGACACTATGGTTTAAGTCATTTTGGTTATTGCATGTTCTTTATGAAGATCGGGGTCCTAGATGCTTAATCTAGAGACTTTGCAAAACCATGCCTCTTGGGAAAAATGACTAAAACTCCGCATTCTGGTAAAACGGTGATATGCGAAGAAATGTTGAATCTTATACATAGTGATGTATCGTATTTTAAACAAGTAGTGGAAATCATTTATTGTGGACTTAAGTGAATAAGCGTATTTACTTAATGAAACATGAGTTCGAAATGATTTGAATTGTTCAAATGAGTTCACAACAATAAGAGGATATTGAATTATCTAAATTAACAAGTCTCTTCGATTTGATCGACATGACTGCAGTATTCAAGTTAAGTTTAGCATAAAAGGAAATTGTAAAAGATGTTTCACAAATTATGATAATTAGACGAATTCAAACTGTGTTGAAATGTCTAAACATCATAATCATTATGTGTTAGATACATATGGTATAATATTATCTCTTATCGGGGTTATAGTTGTCATTTAGAGTTAGAGATCAAAATAACCAAACACTCATTTGAAATACAAAGGAACATCTAAAAGATTCGTGGAAACAACACCATAAGTGTTATGGCAAGTTCGAGTTTCTGGAGATTTTGACAAGTCAAAATTGTGGCGAATAAACAAGTCTTTGTAGAGCATTGTTAGGAAACTGTTGTTGTCCAAAGTTGACGTGTCTTGATGAAGATACAGGTGGAAGAAAGTAAAAGATCAAAACAAGGTATTTGACCTTACCTCTGGATTGTTGAGTGGCGCAGCGGAATTTGTTTAGTGAATCCAAACTCTACATATAGAGGATAAACCAATGATGATGATCATAAAGTTTCAAATAAATACTTTTGCTAAAGAAAGTAGGATTCAACTATATATTCTACAAGTTTGTGGAATTACATTGTTGATTCACTTGTCATGTTTTGAGCAAGACATACCTACAAATTACAAAGAAGCGTGATGGACCTGAGTGCGAGAAATGACTAGGAGTAATAAAATCCTATATTAAGTTACATTTAAGATTGCAAAGTAACATGTTACTTGATCTTATTAAAGTAAAGAAGTTTACTTGATATTTTTGAATGACTGCAAAGTCATAAGAAGGAAATGAAACTTAATGAATGACAAAAAGCTCGATTTGTCACAAGTTTGGACAAATTCAAGGAGTTGACTACAACAGTAGTGATGCTTAAGTCTTTTGGATTTACACTAGAAATATATGGATATTGAAGTCTCGTAATTGGAATTCTCAAATTGATGATGATCAAAGAATTTTGTAATGTCCAATATTATCGAGAGGACCTAGTTTTGAGTGGGAGCAAATCAGCTTGGCTAAATCATAATATGTAGCTAACATATTTTTAGTGGGAGCTAAGTGAAATCCGTGGATCTCAAACATGAATGTCATATTTGAGTGGGTGCGTGAAATCATTCTGGGATATGTGGACGACATATGTGAATGATGTGATTGGTGTTAATAATATTTAAGTTAGATAAATAAGGATGAAGTTGAAGTTATTACACAATAAGATTTATCAAGATAGATTAGTGAGTTTAATAAACACTAAATGTCGAATGCTTCCTGGACTTGATTCTGAAAGATGTTCAGAATGTCCTAAGACAAGATTCTGAAGAAGCTCAGAATGGAACAAGGTAAGAAAGAAGTTCTTGCTGTATGAAGCATTGAGTTAGTATTACAACTATGGTTGAAAGAAAGAGATGTGTTGCATCTCCTATGCCTCAGTCATAGGTTCTTCCATATAACCATGTTGTATACTCGACGTAATGTGACCCGAAGTTCTGGTTGGTAGGACAAAGTCTTAACGGTAAGAACGTGTCTTTAAGTGATTCCTGAGTTGATCATAGAACCAGAATTAAGTTTGTACATAAATGGCAAGAAGCAATGTAAGTGGCATAGTTGCATTTCATGCACTAGGATCTACATAGATATAGAAGTATAAAGGCTCCATCTGATGTGATGTATAATGTTATGGCAGGGCTAGTTCATTTTTAACGTAGAATGATGTGTCCTAGGGCCCAGTGCCCATGAGAAAGCCCTCGAGGTTGATCTAAAGTCACTGTAAGCTCCTGGAATCCGGCCATGTTCTGCTGCCATGACTACAGTATATACACAAAGGATAGCAAGGTGTGTTTTGAAGTTTAGATGACAACAGTGAAAACAACCGTCATTATAAACACTAGAAACAAAGTCTCATTTTGTCGCTAAACGAATACTTCGACCCATTATACGATAATGGTGTGAATGTCAAAATTAGGAAGACATTAACGATTTGCAAAATACATAATAAACTGGTAAAACAGAACATGGACATGACGTTTCCCATGAGCATGCATGATCTATAAACGCATATGTTATATGGTTTATATGAGTAAAATGCGAGCTAGATTATTTGTACTCTAGTGCAAGTGGGAGACTAAAGGAGATATGCCCTAGAGGCAAATAATAAATAGGTTTTTATTGTCATATCTCAATTAGTTTATAATAGTTTCATATTGTGCTATAACTGTGCCAAGTAGAAACATTGGTACAGGTGTGGTATGAAACAACCAAGCCCCTAGTAGCCTCTATTCATACTAGTTTGTTGGTCATGAGGATGATATGGGTTTCAAGATCATGGGCATTTATGCCAATTGACAACGGGGTCATATCATTGGAGAATGATGCGATGGACATTCCTCGAAGGATTGCAACACGATCAAGTCATATAAGTTCATTGTTGCAACAGGTATACCTAGACTCATTTTCCTTAGACCGTGAGCTCATATTACTCATTGTTTCCCGAGGCTGCTTAGACTGCATCAACCGTCATGTGGTAATACGGTGGCCATAAAGGTGTACGTTGGGTATTCCAAAGGAACAGTAGATGACATGTGACTGCAAGACCGGGATTTGTTCACCCACATGATGGGTAAAGATACATACGGCCAGCTTGGTGAGATTACATCCATAAATGTTGCAACATGTGACTTGGTCACGGCGATGTAATATCATGGTAACAAGAAAACAGAACTTGTTATGAACGAGATTGAACAAGGTATGTGATACCAATGATCGGATCTCGGACAAGTCGTATCAAGAAACAAAAGGAATTTGATGCTACATTTAGCGGTTCAAACGACATTGTCATCAGGAATGCATAGGGGTCACATGGATATCCCTGGTCCCTCTGTTGATAATTGATAGAGATCATGTCTAGAGCATTCCCGAGCCATGAGAGGATACACTTAAGGGTACGATGAGAGCGATCATTCATAAGACGAAACCATAGTAGAGAAAGAGAAAGCCGAAATTGTTCTGCAGAGAGATCCGAAGTTGTTCGGAGAAAGAATAAAGGATCGGAATCATTCTGGGAAAGATCCGAAGTCGTTCGGAGGAAATCGAAAGGGAACCGAAAGGTGTTTCGGGTCAAGACGGATTTTGTAATATGTATTTACATAATAATTAATGTAATTAATATTAAATATAATATTAAAATCTAATTTGAAGGGGTATTCCACTAATGGGCCAAACTTCCTAGGGAAAAAGGGCCCATGAGGGAAAACTGAAGGAGGGAAGGGCCAAGGGCCAAAGGGCCAAGGCCTAGGTGCCTCAAGGGGGCCCACCCAGCTAGCCTAGGGTTGTGCGCGGGGTGGAGCCCACCCCTGGCCGGCCAGCCCATGGTGCCCTAAGGGCCCATGCGCCTCCCCCCTCTGCCTTGAATAGTCCCACATGGGAAACCCAAAGGGGAGGGCACACCCCCCTATATAAAGGGGTGTCCATGGGTGGGATTGGACACACCAATATTTGGAGAAGTCCTTTGGTTGACTTCCTCCTTACCTCTCTCTCTAGCCCTTGTGACCATGGCCCCAAGTTTGAGCTGTGCGAACAAGGCATACCTGCAGCACGCCGTTGCGCTGCAGGGATCCCTAGCCGGATATCAACTTCCGCACTCCCGGCGGGATCAGGGAGCCGGAGGTCTCATCGTGCACCATATGTGTACGAAGACATGAGGCGCAACACTTGAGCTCTTAAATATCGTGAGCCGGAGCTACTGCACGATGTAGAAGGAGCAAGGGGTGACCTGCGAGGAGCTTCGCGACCTTGAGGTCGGCACGAGTAGGACTACTTCAACCACGTTCCCCGCGGAACATTAATCGCGTACGGTCTAAAAGGGTATGTATTCTCTACGCATTGGTCGTTACCTCATTACTACATAGATAGATCCTAGGCAGTTTTTGGGGTTCCAACGTAGGAATTTTTTGTTTTCTATTGCGGATCCCCTTCAATGGGTTCATGGGTTCACTTAATCCTCTCTTCTTCATATATGGTGATTATCATGTTATGCATAGTAAAGGTACACACAATTGCAATGATTTAATGGTACTTTTATGGTGGCTACATGTCGTAAAACACATAGGTGAAAGAAGTACTCCTTTGTGTTGCTAGGTCACCCTTGCAATAAGGCTAGCATTTGATTTGTGTCACGCCACACATTATACTTCTTCCTTTTTACCCCTAGATAAAGGATGTTGGGCTGCATTGATATCACTCAATACATATGACGTTGTCACTAGGCCACCCATTACCTACATACATCATACTTCTTAATGGAAACATTCTAAACACTAGTGCAATGATTCATATGTTGTGAGTATTATCACATCTCTCTCATCTGCCCCCACTTGGTGGTATCAATCACCTCATGATATGGATAAAACAGGCATTAGTATAGATCTAAACCATTGCATGCATCATATAATATTCCCAAAGTATGACAAACCATACAGGATCCAACACAACGGTAAATGAATAACAAGTACTATCTCATAACACAATATCCAGCATAGGAATTACATAGATAGATCCATACTCATGCAAGGCACATCATATGAACTTCAACAATGGTCATACATAGAGAGATTAGACAAAGTTGCCACTGTAAACCCAAAGTTCAGGGGGTGGACTACTTGATGATTGTAAGAGCACAGATTGTTTGTAGCTAGTTTCGAAATAAAGATATCGATCCCACAGGGAGCAGGAGTCTGAAGTCTAATAATTCTTAAAATAAATATTGCAAAAGAAATGCTAGATAAAGTTCTAAGTGACAAGATAAAATGCGAGTAATGTGTAAAAGGTGTTTTTGGGTTTTTGGTATAAGAGCAATAATAAAGTAAAGCAAATTAACTTAATACAGAAAGTAAGTATCGCGTATGTAAAGGGAGATTGGAATTGCAGTAGGGAAAAAGCGTTCTCAGGGAATAGCATATACACCACTAGTATTGTAAAGTTCTAAGATAAAGATTATCATCATGAACATTCTCAACTATGTATGTGTGGGAGGAACTCCGTATATGGATGATTTGCTAGAAACCACTGCACACATCATCCTCATAACCACAGCAGACATCAATTGAATTACTATGCTATTATGGGACATAATCTTGTAGGACGTATCCCATGGCATGGATAGTGTTCTGTGAGTTTCCTCGGCTTCCCAAGTTGATACGTGAGGATTGCTAACAGCTTTATAGTCACTGTAAGTGCTAGCACGCCTCCATCTACCAACAAGTAGTTCCCTCCATCAAGTCCCCACGAGAGGCAAATATTGAGAGGTCGACTTCTCTCAACATCAAGATGTAGAGAATCTAACACATGGTCACAGCGATGAATATCATAATAGACTTTATCTTATTTCAATCTCATACTAGGGTTTCTCCATCTCCCCAAGAACTAATGATCTACTCAGACATGGAGGCAATCAACATCATGGCAATGATAATGGAAACAATAATAGATGAATAGTACTTGTATAAATACACAACGAGTATATGAATTATAACAAGATCTAGACAAGATGTAGATGGGATGGATGGAGATGGTGGTGATGCATCGGTGGATGATGAAGATCGATGCCTTAGCCTCCCGGATCTGTGCAGGGAGAAGATGGATCCCTGGTGGATGAGTTCCCCCTCCAGATGCCTTCCGAAGGTGAGGTTTCTGCGATTTCTGGGTGTTCTATATGTCGTCTCCTCGAACCAATTGCACGGGGTGAAACTATTTGACGAGGCGGAGGCGGGGCTAGCTATACGGTAGGAATATTTCTTCCACCGTCGTTATGCTCTCTGTCTCTTCTGTTTGCTTTGGGTTTTCTTCTGGTATTATTAATATTTCCCAAATAAGTGATTTACGTTGTTTTTTACTCCTTTTATCCTCAGTACAACTGCTTCAATAATTGTATCCATTGGATCCATCATTTGTCCTGATCCTGGTGAAAACAGACATAAAACATGCACGTGAGCGCCATAAAATACCAAAATCCTACATCTACAATACAAAATAATAATGTAAAACATGGTGCAAATATGCACTCATCAACTTCCCCAAGCTTAGACTCTTGCTCGTCCCGAGCAAGATTTTAGCTTAATGATGCGAACCTCATATTCATGAAGCTGAGTGGGTAAAATAAATGAGGCAATTGTAGCATATGTTTATCATGTACGATATAGGGGAATAAGTTCATGAATAGTACCTTACTCGAACTATCTGAATAGCATTGGAAGGCTTCCACACCTTAGTTATCAATAGTTCATAAAAGATGAATCTCAACATAATGTAAAGGAATCCGGTTGAACCGAATGAGTTAACGTAGTAGTCCCAAGTGTTTCAGGGTCAACATATTCACTTGGGATTTAAAATCTCAAAAGTGTCTCTTTGGCATACTACAAAACAGTGGCATATGCCTATTTGCTCATTTTCTTCTTTTCTTTTTCTTTTCTTTTGCATATATGCTCACACTTTTGTTTTAAGTATTGTGCAAAGGACCTAGCCATATATTCCACTTCATGTAGGAATTCAAAGCTCAACTATCTCAATTATCAAATTCCAACTATATATGAAGCATTCTTTATAACTTGAGATTCTACCACGACTTGTTCTCACTCTATTTAGATAGCACTTCATTTTCCTTTGTTCAAGGTTTTCTCTTCCAACTTAATTGTATGGATAATTTTTATTTTTGAATCAAACCATATTCTTACAGCATATTGACCAAATTATCTTTATGTGTTCCATTAATACCAATGGTGTGGAAGACTCCTATTGCTATCATCAAGTGCAAATAAAATCATACTCAAGCCATTCATATATCCATAAAGCAAACACAAACTCAATATTGCTCCATATATAATAATAAACTCAGAATTTCATAAAAGGGATCGACTATTCCTGAAGGGAATTCTAATGATGCAAACTTTATTTCTAGTTTGAACTAATGCAAGAATAATAAGACTTATAAGATAGATTACAAGGTCTTAAAGATCTCCCCAAGCTTGGAATCAAGCCAGGCGGGATCAAATAATCCCTTGCAATTATTTAATATGGTGATTGTTTTAGATCACTAGGGCGCCATGGCACGTGGTATCTTCTCCTCATGGGCCAGCCTGAGGCGGAGGGATTGATTGACAGCTTCTAATTCCTTAACACGCAACTTCTAGAAAGATTATTCCTCTCCAACACTTTCACTTGTTCCTTAATGAACTCATTGTTATCTTGGAGTGTTTGTAGCGCCTTAAGACTCATGGCAAAACCCGCTTCGGTTGTTCGCTTGAAATCTTCATCAAGTTTATCAAGATAAAGTCATAGCAATCGAAGGTGTTTGGGTGTCCCTGGCTTCTCCTTGTCCAATTCCTCAATCTTCAGCTCCAGGGCCTTCAAATCCCTCTTCCATCATCCATGGTCGGCATCGACGAACTCTATAGGGATGGTCTCGATCTCCTTGCCTTGGTCGCGGTTGCTCACGATCTCCATGGGAGCCCTTCTTCTTAACTTTTATCCCTTGTTTGAGAGCCCTCTCGCGAAATAAGAGGTAGATTGGTTTCTGTAGATTGCGATTAGAGAGATAGACAATGGAAGTACATAAGAGGGGTCAGAGGTCGGTCAAACTCGCGAGAAACGCCAAATTGTCGTCCAAGAAAAGAATCCAAACGGAACAGAAAAAGAAATCACGGATTTGGAAGTTCCCTGCCACGTAACGACCAACTATACAGGCGTGACTCGTATAGCTCCGGCCGTATAGTTGGTTCCGGGCAGATATTTCCAAATATCTCGAGTCTAGGTCGATTAAATCACGACTCGGAACCGCCAATAACATTTTTTTTAATAAAAAGAAAGATCGAACGAAAAGTGTCTGAGAGTTTAACGACCAACTATACGGCCGAAATTTTTGCTCCAGTCGTATAGTTATGACCGTATAGTTTCAAACACCGAAAATCAAAAGTGCTTGGGAGTTTAACTACCAACTATACGGCCAGAATTTTTGCTCCGGTCGTATAGTTGCGACCGTATAGGCTCAGATATCGAAAACAATTTGACGAAGATGATACAGAGAGTTTAATGACCAACTATACGGCGGGAGCTCCCGCTCCGGTCGTATAGCTCCGCCCGTATAGTTGGTAAAACACCACTAAAATCTTCAGAAAAACACAAGGAATTCAAAAACAGAATTTTCAAGAGTAAAAATTGTGAAATTAAATCACTTATTTGGGTAAGAACACTTACCTTGTACTTACCATTTGCTTAATCGGGGATGAAAAGTTCCAGCCACAGCAAGGACTCCTTCTCTCTTGGAGGAATTGACTTTAGTTCATCAAATAATTCTTGTAAATGAAAATCACCAGGACTAAAGTTCCTCTCGATAAGATTAGTGTCCTCCTGGGCAAGCGTGGATACTGCATCTAACATCTTTATTTGTTGCCTCTGCATAATCTGCAACTCAAATTCTTGAAGTGATTGAATCCAACGGATCAGTCTTGGCTTATGTTCTTTCCTCTCAAGGAGTTCCTTTAAACCATCACGATCCGTATGAACTCTCACCTTTGCATCAACTATATAAGAACAAAATTTATCACAGGAGAAAAATACAGCAAACAATTCCTTTTCTTCCTTAGGGTAATTCTTTTGAGCACCATTGAGAGTTCTACTAGCATGATGTATAATATTATATCTTTGACCAATATGTTGTCCAAGAGTTACTCCTACAATATCATCGCTATCTTCACATATTAAGTCAAAGGTTGTATCCCGTATAGGTGGTTTTATGGTGGGAGCTCGAGTTAAAGAATTTTTAAGTTTATCAAATGCTTCGAGATAGTTATCATCAAAATTGAATATCATTCCCTTTTGCAAGAGGTTAGTCAAAGGTTTAGATATCCCTGAAAAATTTCTAATGAACCTTCTGTAAAAACCCACATGACCAAGAAAACTTCTTATACCTTTAATACCCCTAGGTGGTGGCATTCTCTCTATTACTTCAACCTTAGCTCTATCCACTTCAATTCCCTTACCTGATACTCTGTGTCCAAGACTATACCTTCTTTGACCATAAAGTGGCACTTCTCCCAATTTAGAACAAGATTAGTTTCTTCACAACGCTGCAAAACTATCTTGAGATTATCCAAGCAACTAGCAAATGAAGTTCCATAGACAGAAAAGTCATCCATAAATACTTCCATTATAAGTTCTATGAAATCAGCAAAAAGAGCAGTCATACATCGTTGAAAAGTAGCTGGGGCATTCCATAGACCAAAAGGCATACGTCGGTAAGCATGTAAACCGTAAGGACTTATGAAAGTCGTTTTAAGTTGGTCATCCGGATGAACAGCTATTTGAGAGAAACCAGAATATTTGTCCAAGTAACAAAAATGAGTATGGTTTGCTAACCTTTCTAAAGTTTGATCTATGAACGGTAACGGATAGTTATTTTTCCTAGTTTATTTATTCAATTTCCTGAAATCTATGCACGTCATGTTCCCAACAACAGTTCTAGTAGGTATTAGTTCATTGTTTTCATTAGGAACAACAGTAAAACCGCCCTTCTTAGGAACACAATGAACAAGGCTTACCCATTCACTCTCTTTAACAGGATAAATTATACTTGCGTCCAGTAGGTGTACAATTTCTTTTCTTACCACTTCTTTCATTTCAGGCTTCAACCTTCTATTAAATTCCGCAACTAGTTTAACACCTTCTTCCATGAATATCCGATGGATAACTATCATGGGAGTAATGCCCTTCAAGTCATCCATTGAGTACCCAAAGGCTTGGCGATGCTCCTTAAGTATCCTCATGAGTTCTTCTTCTTCTCTTGAAAGTTTAGCTCTAATAATAACAGGAAATTTATTGGTATCATCTAAAAACCTGTATTTGAGATTTTCTGGTAGAGTCTTCAACTCCGGGGGTGGTAGTTCCTCATCCCCTCTCTTTTCTGGCTCTTCAAAAGCTTCATCAGCTGGAGGTCCCAAAATAGGAAGTGAATCAAATTCATCTTCTAGTTCTTCTAAGTACTTGTCCTCCATAATTATTTCTTCATAATTTGGATCTTCATTTATTCCTTCTTCTTTATTACCAAAGAAAACAGCTGCCATTTCTTCAATAGTTCTCTGTTCCTCTTCTTCTTGTACTTGTGGAGGCTTGTCTTTAAATTTGGAAAAAAAGAATTTATTTTCCGTTCCCCCAAGCTTAAGAGTCACAATCTCCTTCTTGAAGTTAACATAGGCACATATATCACCCAAAAAGGTTCTTCCAAATATAATTGGGCAAAAAGTATCAGCTGGCATATCAACAACTACAAAATCGATAGGAAATTTTTTGTTGCCAATTGTGATAGTTGCATTGTTAACTACTCCCATTGGAATTCTAAGATTTTTGTTGGCTAACATAATTGTTATATCAGTATTCTCAATTGTAGCCGGTTCTATTTCTTATTTTATTTCTAGGTAGAAATCATAAGATATAACATTAACTTCGGTTCCGAGATCACATAAACCGTAATGAGAGGTTTAGGCTTACCCCACATATTTTATCTTTGTTTTACCTTCAACCAATATGGAAGTCTCTACATCAAGTTCAACTATGTTACAGTGTAAGTACATAGCCATAATTTCTTCCTTGGTTACCTCTTCATCTTTGTTTTCCTTCAGATGTTCCTTGACTTCTAGCACGCTTTTCTCTTTCCTCTTTTCCTGTACTGCTTTGACCTGTTCATATTTAGAAATATGCTTTTGTGCAGTGTTAGGGAAAGGCACTTCATATATTGGTTCTACGGAGGCAAGTGTTGATTTATCTTCTCTTTTCTTCTCTGGTTCAGGTGGTGGATCATACTTGACTGGACCCTCCTTTGGATCTTTAATATGTTATGTAAAAGCTTTAACAACTTGCAACACAAGATCTGAATCCAGATAAAGTTATTTAGAGAATTCTTTCACATGGCCTTTTTTGTTATAATCATGAATACAATCATGCTCTATTTCTATGCCTCCTTCACTTGCTAGACGAAAATTCCATGAAACTCTATGGTGATGAATTCTATTAAGTAAAGGTGAAGCTTTAGGTATAGGAAGATTCATAAAGGCTCCTTCCACGAAAGAGTCTAGTTCAATTTTATTAGGTTCAATTAAACCGCCATAAAAGATATGTAGTAAATACCATTCAGGTAAATCGTGATGAGGACATAGTCGTAGTAAATCTTTAAATCTAATATAAGCTCTTACTAGTCCTTCATTAGAACGATTCTTCCAAGTCATTATAAGACGCCTGATTCTAAAAGATTTTGATAATGGATAATATTTTGATATAAATTCACAAGCTAAATTATCCCAAGTAGTAGTGGCTTCAGGTGGTAGAGATCTATACCATGAGAGAGCTGTACTTGTCAAAGTTTGACTAAAAAGTTTAACCCTTACCTAATCAGCAGTATATCCCATCAATAGAGAAGTGCCACATATATCCTTAAAACATGCAATATGCTCATATGGATCAGGATTTTCTTCATCTCTAGTGAATTGCTTCTTATGTAGAATACTAAGTAGTAGAGGATTTATTTCAAACCCCCTTGTCTTCTCATTGGAGTTGTCTCTTTTATAAATATCATAGGGCTTCCCAAAGTAGTTGAGTAGGTTAGCACTAGTCATATGCTCAAACTCCATCGTGTTGGTGGAAACCTGTGACTCAAAACAAAATTTAGCAAGACAAAAATAAATAAGCAAAAACTAAAAGACCTACAGCGCTTAGATCCCCGACAACGGCGCCAGAAAATAGCTTGATGACTGCAAGAGCATAGATCGTTTGTAGCTAGTTTTGAAATAAAGATATCGAGCCCACAGGGAGCAGGAGTCTAAAGTCTAATAATTCTTAAAGTAAATATTGCAATAGAAATGCTAGATAAAGTTCTAAGTGCTAAGATAAAATGCGAGTAATGTGTAAAAGGTGTTTTTGGGTTTTGGGTATAAGAGCAATAATAAAGTAGAGCAAAGTAACTTAATACAGAAAGTAAGTATCGCATATGTAAAGGGAGATTGGAACTGCAATAGGGAAAAGGCGTTCTCAGGGAATAGAGGATACACCACTAGCATTATAAAGATCTAAGATAAAGATTATCATCATGAACATTCTCAACTATGTATGTGTGGGAGGAACTCCGTATATGGATGGTTTGCCAGCAACTGCTGCGCACCTCATCCTCATAAGCACAGCAGACAGCAATCGACATCAATCAAATTACTACGTTGTTAAGGGACATAATCCCGTAGGACATATCCCATGGCATGGATAGGATTCCGTGAGTTTCCTCGGCTTCCCAAGTTGATACGTGAGGATTGCTAACAGCTTTATAGTCACTTTAACTGCTAGCACACCTCCATCTACCAAGGCCTCCATCAAGTCCCCATGAGAGGCAAATATTGAGAGGTCGACTTCTCTCAACATCAAGATGTAGAGAATATAACACATGGTCACAACGATGAATATCATAATAGACTTTATCTTATTTCAATCTCATACTAGGGTTTCTCCATCTCCCCAAGAACTAATGATCTACTCAGACATGGAGGCAATCAACATCATGGCAATGATAATGGAAACAATCATAGATGAGTAGTACTTGTATAAATCCACAACGAGTATAGGAATTACAACAAGATCTAGACAAGATGTAGATGGGATGGTTGGAGATGGTGGTGATGTAGCGCTGGATGACGAAGTTCGATGCCTTAGCCTCCCGGATCTGTGTAGGGTGAAGATGGATCCCTAGTAAATGAGTTCCCCCTAGGTGAGGTTTCTGCGATTTCTGGGTGTTATGTATGTCGTCTCCTCGAACCAATTGCACGGGGTGAAACTATTTGACGAGGCGTAGGCGGAGCCAGCTATATGATCGTAGCTATACGGCAAGAATATTTCTTCCGCCCGTATAGTTGGTCGTTATGCTCTCTGTCTCTTCTGTTCGCTTCGGGTTTTCTTCTGGTATTATTAATATTTCCCAAATAAGCGATTTACATTGTTTTTGATCCTTTTCTCCTCAGTACAACTGCTTCAATAATTGTTTCTATTGGATCCATCATCTGTCCTGATCCTGGTGAAAACAGACATAAAATATGCGCGCGAGCGCCGTAAAATACTAAAATCCTACATCTACAATGCAAAATAATAATGTAAAACATGGTGCAAATATGCACTCATCACTACTCCCCTCTAATCATGGAGAGTGATGAGGAGGCGTTGGTGAAGGAGGAGACGCAGCCAGAGGCGATTCCGATAGCGGTTCCCCCTCCAATCTTCCTTCGGGCGGCGGCCTGCTGGCTCTCTGTTACTCGGTTTTGATCTCCACCTCCGTGCCTCTCGAGAAAGGCCACCATGGGGTATATATAGATGGTTTTAGGTCAAAACGAAGCGAATGGTAGTGGAATTGACGGCATCAGAGTTTCGATGGCTGAGATAGCGCTAGTGGCGCCCCCTCTAGTAAATGGGCTCCCATTTTTAGCTCATTGGGCCCCTTGGGCTCTACTTTAGATCCTTGGATTTGTATGGAAATTATCTAATAGCTACCGTTGTATTTACAAATTCGTACACTTGGACCTAGGGTTTATAGGGCTTTAGACTTTCGCCGGTGATCTTAGCGGTGAAGGGCCTATCTCTGGTGCTGATCCTGCTCCTGTCTCTCCTTTCTGATTCGTGAGCGTTCGGGCTAACCATGGGGACGTCTAGCACGTCTACCTGTCCTTGGCGGCACGAGGAGGTAGAGGGCAGGCTGCATCAGTCTGCTTACGGTAGAACCCTAGTCACCATGATGGCTAAGTTTCCGAGAGAAGGGGGTTCGTTGAGTCCCAAGCAAGCGACAAATCTGCAAGATCTGATGAAGAAGTTAGTGCTCAAGGATGAGGAACTAGACGATGTTGTTCTACCGAGGGAGGAGTTTGTGAATCTCTGGGAGGGGGCGAAGTGGATGGCTGTGGTAAAGGTGCACACTAACAAGCACTATGGAAATCAACCCTTCTTCCAGAAGATGGATATCGCGTGGGGTTTTGCACGGAAGTGTTCAATTAGGCCGGTGGTAGACAACCTGTTCGTCTTGCAGGTATCTTGTCTCGGAGATTTGAACAGGGCCATGCTCGAGGGCCCCTAGATTTTCCGATAGCTTGCAGTCCTCATGGAGCCATATGATGGCATTGCTGACCCCAATCGGTGGCCCTACAACGCATCTATGTGTGGGAACAGATACGGGCCATCCCTCCGTTGTTCAGAAAGGAGAATTTGGTACACGATATGGCGGCATAGATCGGGGAGGTGAAGGGAGTGGACCTCTATGCACTGGGAGCTAGCAGAACCAGCTTTGTGCGGGTGAGGGTGAGACTGGACATGTACAAGCCTCTCACAAGGTTTGTAGGGCTATACTTGGAGGGCCAAGAGAGGCTCTCTTTCCAACTACTATATGAGAAATTGCCACGTTTCTGTGATGTGTCCGGTCTGTTTGGCCATGGCTAGCTCGAATGTGGAGATGGGGTGCACGACAAGGAAGCTAAGTAGTATGGTCCTTGGATGATAGCCCCGATGGAAGACTAGCACCCACAGACGCCAGGGTAAAGAGTAGGGCACCAGCAAGGGAAGAATCTGGAGGCGGTCGAGGTGGTGCGTGCGGTGGGGCTAGGTAGACAGACTCGAGGAAGCGTCCACCGGTGGAATCGCCGAACAAAACATTGGGACATGTCAAGGATGGGCGTTTACAGATCTCCGATGGTACCAAACCAGATGATCATGCCAGTTCTGGGGCACGCAAGAATCTGGACCTTGCATTGATGGAGGAGGAGTAGGAGAAGGCGGCTCTGACCGCATGCCCAGTGAAGAAGACGAACCCAAAAAGTCCGAGAATGAATGAACTGCCGACTGAAGCGACGAACTCCGGATTGGAGTTCCACCCAGGACAATGAGTTTCTTATTTCGGAACTGCTGCGGTTTGGGGAGTGACACGACAGTCCGTGAACTTCAAGCTCTGGTAACCCATTTCAAACCTACCGTGTTATGTGTTGCCGAAACGCAAATTCGCAGATCACGGGTTGAAGGACTAGCCAGGAGGCTAGGTTATGATTGTTGTTTTGCTGTAAACAGTTCAGGGCGTAGTGGAGACCTTGGCATGTTTTGGAATGATACAGTAAATATGGATATTTTCCATATTCTCAGTACCATCTAGATGCCATTATTACCGAGGGGGATACTAACCCCTGGAGGATAATGTGTGTGTACGGTGAGGCTCAAACCTCGAAGAGACACATGACCTGGGATGTACTAAAATTTATTAGATCATCATCACCGCTGCCATGGATGTGCATTGGGGAATTCAATGAAGTGCTTCACCAACACGAGCACGAAGGGGTGGTGGAGAGGAGCTTAAGCCAAATCGAGGGATTATGTGAAGCTCTGGACTTATGTGAGCTAGCCGATCTCGGCTATGAGGGGAATAAGTCGACCTTCGAGAAGAGAGTTGTAGGGGGTTCGTACTATAGGGTACGACTGGATAGAGTCGTGGCAACAACACCATGGAGTGATCGTTTTCCTTTAGCAACAGTAAGACACTTGACGGGGGTAACATCTGATCACTGTCCAATCTTGTTGACGTGGAGAGAATTAGTTCGACAGAGGCGGGCCACTATAGAGAAAATATTCCGATATGAACTGATGTGGGAGAAACATGAGCAGTTTAGACCGTTCCTGGAGGACACGTGGAGCATGGGCGGGAAGGCAACCACGCTAAACCAGCTTCAGGGGAAACTAAACTGAGTCTCAGGATTTCCCAAGAATTGGGGAGCACATACCTTCGGACATGTCCGTCGGGAAATTCAGTAGCTGAGTAACCATCTGTCCAAGTTATATCGGATAGTGCACGCCAGGGGCCCTCTTATGAGGGATGAAGGTGCAGCAATGACTTGTGGAGCTATATCAACGAGAGGAGATAATGTGGCGTGAGCGCTCGAGGATCGAGTGGCTTTCGGAGGGGGATAAGAACACCTAGTTCTTCCATCTCCGGGCGCCAATGAAAAAAAATATATGTAGGCTCAAATGTCCGGATGGAGTCTCGGTGGAGAATGAGCAAGAGTTGGCTGATCTCACCCAACACTTCTATTGTAATCTCTACTAATTGGAGGGGATGGAGAATATGGAGGAGGTGTTGAATGTGGTTCCTACAAAGGTGACGCCCCAAATGAATGCAAAATTACTCAAACCTTTTGGGGGTACCGAGATTAAGGAGGATCTTTTTCAGATGTTTCCTCCCAAGGCCCTAGGGCCTGACGGCTTCTCGGCACACTTCTTTCACACCCATAGGGAGATATGTGGGGAAGAGGTGACCTCGGCAGTACTATGAGTGTTGAAGGGAGAGGATGATTTGCGAGAAATAAATCAGACTTTCATAGTGCTTATTCCAAAGGTGGCTAGCCCGGAGGAGCTGGGGCAGTTTAGACCAATAAGCCTATGCAATGTTATCTACAAAATTGCCTCTAAGGCCATGGAGAATAGGCTCAAAATCTGTTTGCCTGAAATAATATCAGAGGAGCAATCGGCATTTGTCCCTGGACGTCTCATCATGGATAATATCATTGCCGCTTACGAGTGCTTGCACGTGCATTAAAGTTGGATATGAGGAAAGCGTATGACCGACTTGAGTGGAGCTACCTGGAAGCTATAAAGATCAAGCTAGGCTTCCATAGATTATGGGTGCAAATGGTTATGCGCCTAGTTACTACAGTTTCCTTCCAAGTTCTATTTAATGGAGGCAAATTGGACAGTTTTATACCCTCGAGGGGAGTTCGACAGGGGATCCAATCTCTCCTTATTTGTTCTTGTTGGCAGCTGAGGGCCTTTCATGCCTCTTAAAAGACAGTTTTTCATCAGAGCTCCATGAACTAAAGGTGCCCCCATAGCTCCGGCTGTTATCCATCTCCTTTTGCAGATGATAGTCTGTTGCTCTTTAAGGCGGAGACGGAGATTGTGGAGAAAGTCCAGGATCTACTGGATTTGTATTGTATGGCCTCAGGTCAGCGGATTAATAGGGACAAATCATCGATCTTTTTAGTAAGAGATGCCTTGGAGCTATTAAAGAAGGGGTGAAGCAGCGTCTCCAAGTGCACTCAGAGACACTTAGTGAGAAATATTTAGGAATGCCTTCCGATGTGGGGTGTTCCAGAGGGCTTTCAAATATCTGAAGGACAGAATCTGGAAACGGATTCAGGGGTGGTTGGAGAAGTTACTGTCAGCTGGAGGAAAATACATCCTTATAAAATCAGTTGCACAGGCAATTCCAACATTCTCAATGGCATGCTTCAGATTGCCACGAGGGCTATGTCTCCACATCAACTATATGCTCCAGAAATTTTGGTGGGGCAGCAAGGATGGGGAGAGAAAGTCGAGATGGGTATCCTGGAAAGATATGTGCAAACCTAAGAACATGGGGGGCTTAGGATTTCGAGATATTGAGTTGTTCAACCTTGCGCTATTGGCTCGCCAGGGGTGGCGTTTGTTGCAAAACCCAAAGTCTCTTAGTGCTAGAATTTTGAAGGCAAAATACTATCCAAATTCGGATTTGCTACAGTCAATAGTCGGATCAGCTCCTTCGCAAGTTTGGAGATCAATCCAAGACGGACTGGGGGTGCTCAAGCAGGGACTAATCAAGAGGATCAGGACCGAAGAACAAACTGATCTAGTTAATGGTCAATGGGTGCCGAGAGATGGCATGTTGCGTCCTGTAGCATGTTTGATGGAAGATCCACCGCAACATGTTGCATACTTCATTAACGCGACCACGGCCACATGGGACGAGGGAAAACTATGGCAGGCGTTCCAACCGATGGATGTGGAGATCATGCTCCAAATCCCTCTAAGCAACAGGTGGCAAGATGATACCTGGGCATGACACTATGACAAGCACGGCATGTTCTCTGTACGGTCGGCATATCACATGCTTTTTGAAACCAGGGACATGCACGAAGCATGGCTAGACCATAGGGCGACGAGTTCACATGGGACACATACGCAACAGGAGTGGAGTTCGCTATGGAACACACGTGTACCCTCCAAAGTGAAGATCTTTCTCTGGAGGTTAGCAAAGCAATCTATCCCAACAAACGAAGTACGTCACAATCAACATATGAGTGACAGCTCTTCATGTCAGTTGTGCAGGGGTCATGATTCATGGAGACATGCGCTTCTGGACTGTTCCATGTCCAGATGTGTATGCGCATTGGTAGATGAGGGCATTGTGGAGCATATGGCCCAATCTGATCATGGAGATGCTAGGGCATGGTTGGCTAACCTCATTGAAACCCTTGGAATGGATGACCAAGTCAGGGTTTTTGTCACACTCTGGGCGATATGGCATGCCATAAGGAAAGCAATACACGAACAGATTTATCAAAGTCTTTTATCAGTACATTATTTCATGGAGAATTTCATTGCAAACTTGAAACAATGTGAAGAAGTAGGGAAGAAGGCGAGGGTGTCTGGTCCGAGACAGACCATGTAGAGATGGATCCCTCCGCCCCAGGGAATGACCAAGATCAATGTTGACGCAACTGTCAGCAAGAACACAGGGCGGGGGACTATAGCAGCAATCTCTAGAAGTGACACTGGTCTATTTTTGGGTGCTTCGGCAGTGATATATCCAGGATGCACCGATCCCGAGACTCTCGAGGCTCTTGCTTGCAGGGAGGGGATTGCACTCGCCAGAGACTTGAACACATGTCGAGTCAAAGTAGCATCGGACTGCAAGAACTTGATCACATGCCTATAAGAAGGAACACTGGAAGTTTACACTCGTATCATTCAGGAGATGGTGGCGGCAAAGGGAGATTTCGAGGAGCTTCTATTTGGCCATGAAAATCAAGTATCGAATAAAGAAGCACACAACCTAGCTCGTAATGTTGTAAACGAGGACCAAGGCCGCCGTGTGTGGTTTCTGAATCCACAAGACGGATTTTGTAATTCTATAACTGTCGAGCATCAATAAAGCTATGTTGAGCCCTCAAAAAAAGCTACCGTTGACCTAGCTCGGTTTCGAGTTTCGTAGCTCCTGTAAAGTCAAAAAAACTAACAGAACATTTTTCTGCCAAAAAAGTTAGAACCAAAAGAGAGGGGGATTGTTTAGAAAATCCCTAAAATCAATGTAAAACATGGATATAACATCATATATGTTGCAAATATGTGAGAAAACATGTCAAGAAACTACAAAGTTCATGTATGCATTTTACATGCATCAGTGTGTTACCCTACAGTTTAGGAATGGCACAAACATGATCGAGACGATCTCGAATCAATGATCAATAGAGGGACCAGGATGGCCATAATGACCCATGTGCATTCCATGATAACAACATCGAATCCAATTCCCTTGTTACTTCGATACCTTACTTGTCCGAGATCTGATTATCATATCATCATACCTTGCTCAATCTCATTACCGACAAGTACTACTTTACTCGTTCTTGTGATATTCCATCCCCATGACCTAGTCATACGCTGCACAACTTATGGATGTAATTCACCGAGTGGGCCCGGTGTATCTTCCTGTCACGCAGGAGAACAAATCACGGTCTTGATACATACGCCGCAACCTGCCTCTCTGGAATACCCAACATACACCTTTATAGTAACACAATTATGGTTATGACGGTTGATGCAGTCAAGGCAGCCTCTGGTGGCAGTGATTAAATATGATCTCACGGTCTAAGGATTAGGACGCTTCATTTCTAACTATTGCAAATGTGAACTTTGTGACTTGATCATGTTACAATAATCATAGGTGGGTAATGTCCATCACATCATTTTCAGATGACATGAATTCATTGTCAGTTAGCATAAATGCACCATGATTAGGAAACCTTGATCATCAGTTGCCCAATGAACTTGTTGAATATATGCTACTAGGGACCTTTGGTTTGTTTATATATCACACATGTATCAATGTTTCCGATTAATACAGTTATAGAATGATATAAAACTATTATGAACTAATGAGATATGATAATAAATATCTTTATTATTTGCCTCTAGGGCGTATCTCCTTCAGGATCCCCATGACTAAACACATTAGTCACATGCTTGCAAGTTTTAGGATGCTACACTACTAAGAGGGCCTAGAGATGTCTCTCTGTCACTAGGAGGAACAAATCCCAGTCTTGATTCATCCAACTCAACAAGCACCATCAGAGATACATGAAATCCATCTTTGTAATCACCCAATTACGAAGTGATGGTTGATGTCCAAAAAGCATTTCTTCGATACCAGGAAGTAACACAATCTCATGGTCTAGGGAAATGATACTTGACATATACAAAAGCGATAGCAATCAAACTAAGTGACATGACCAATGTATATGCTTATTATTGGGTATGTCCATAACATCATTCTACTAATGATATGATCGCATTATCAAGTGACACTAGATGTCCATGGTCAGCAAACATTAACCATCTCTTGACTAACGAACTAGTCAGAAGAGGCTCACTAGGAACACTGTGTTGTTTATTTGTTCACACATATATTTAAGTTTTGGTACATATAATTATAGCATGGAGAATAGACACTTATCATGAACATTGAATATAATAATAATAATAACTTTATTATTGCCTCTTGGGAATATTCCCAACAACATGTGGTCCATCTAAGCTTATTGATAATATTTTGCTAGACGCATTGTTCTGGTACACACTGGTTGTTCCTATGTTAAAAGTGGTGGCTTGTTAGTATGTTTAGTTGCTTATCATGAGTGGTGATGTTAAGTTTCATGCTTATCATTGTCCTTGTATTGTTCTACATTGATTTGATGCATGCTTACAATGCAAACATGTTGTAGGACAAGTCCCCTAGGGCGTGTTTGCTTGCTCGGGCCGGAATTTCTTGTTTTTGCTAGTTGGCCTGACGGATGCTGCATGTGGGGATATTGGGCTCGAGCATGGATGGGCATTTTATTTGGTAGTCCATATTTTTGTTTATGTACAAGGGGATCCCATATGCTAACTTTGTTTAGTTCCCCAAAATGGGCTCAGCTGATGCAACGCTACATGTTTTGGAGCCCGCATAAGGCCTAATATGGTTACCTCGCATGTCAAATGGTGAGCTTACCAGTAGCAAGGGTTTAAGGGTTCAAGCAGCTACTCATCAGGGTTTAAGGGTTCATGGTCTTACATCATTGATCACACGAATTAGAACAACTGTTAGTACACAATCCACATGATAAGGCCGACGATGATGATGTCTTTTATCATACTTTCACCTCGTGTAGGTGCAAGCTGTTGTTGTGGATGAAACTATTGAGCTACAGGTTGTGGAGCAGCATTGTTGTTCATAACTTGTGGCGGTTGTGCCTCCTATAGACCCTCTTCTAAGAACTCATAGTGGTCTATTTGTGCCTGCTCTAGAGTCTTAAACCCCTTATGGAGGTTGTGTTGGTAACCGCCACTTGTTAGCTGCACTCCTCCCATGTCTTGTGGATTCCTGGCTTCTTGCCATAGTACATCACATACCAGTTCTATTTCTATGAGACATAACATATGCAACATAAGGATCACAACTAAATCTGGTAAATCAAGTTCACAAACACAAGGTGATCAACATAAGAAAGTTAAGCATGCATGATCATATGGGCAAAAGCATCAACAGTTCAATATATCAAAATAGTGTGATTCTACCGATATCCACCAACTTTTGTGGTGTCATCCTACCACCACATCAAAAGGGGTCTAATCCTACCACCGCAAGTTCTCCATAATGTGAAGGGTTAGTATATACCACCTCACAATAAACATGCATTGGAATAAGTTTCCGTCAAGTCCCTAGCTACTTCAAAATATACAACCAACAGCTTCTTTTTCATCATGCATGCACCACCACCACCATCTCCATGATTAGGGAGAAAGCACTACGCGTAGTAGTGTTTTGTCAGGAAGGTCCTAAGCCAGAGCTCATTGTGGTCCTCCGCCATCTGAACAAATTCGTTGCCCTAGGCCCTATTGTCAAAGAGGTGGCTGAGCGCCACCATTAGAGCCTCAGGGATGAAGTCGATGGACCTCATGACAATGTCGTAGAGAGCTGGGTGCACATCGGGAGGGGAAGCAGTGGTGATGGCGGCTGACACCTCTTTCACGGCCTCAGTCATGTATGTGATGGCGACGATGTCATCCTCTCCCAGCAGCGACCTCTTCCTCTTCTTGGAAGGCTCGAAGCCACCAAAAAATGAAGGCATTTGTGATGTCACCAGGATCGCCTCCTGGAGTGGAAGAACCACCGATAGCTTTGTTCTCGCCCTCGTCATCAAGAACCATTGTCTCAGACTCCTAGGTCTGCATGTACTCAGGGCCAAGAGGCTCACTAGAGACCAGACCATAGCAAACCTGTCAGTGGCAAGGCCGTAGGAGAAGATGGTTTGCATCTGCCTATATTTGGAAATTGGCTTGTTCTGATACTTGGTATCCTTGGAGTGATCCTGCGACAAGGAATTGTAGGAAGGATAGTGCATGTTCTAACAAAAGGGAGGTTAGTGGAAGAACTAAAATTACTTACTACCGAGATGTGGCCCCTGTAGTGGGTGTCCTCCAAGATGATGGTGCAGCCCTCCTCATCCCATCTAGCTCCGCTAAGGTCTCTGATCTTGGACACATGGATCCACCTAGACCTCCACTTACGCAGGTGGTTTTATACCTACTGCGAGGACACCTCAATGCCACAAAACTCAAACACCTTCTGGGCACAAATGTTTAGTTGCACCTCCTTGAACCCCTTCTCTATCCTCACACCGCTCTTGATGATCTCACACATCTTGTTCATCACGAACTTGGAGAGGAATGGTTCCCACTTCATAGTTCCCTTCACCCCCTTATCATGGCCTATGTTGTAGGATTTGCCAGCCTTGATAGCATTCTTCTTGGTCATGATAAGTCAGCTTTCTCTACAATATACTCTACCATGTATGCAATCATAGGAGGCGGAGACATGATCTCCGAGCGTTGCAGATAGGTGAGCCTCAAAGCCGAGAGTTGGGGTTGGGTCTCAGTGACAAAGGTATCATGAGAATCCATGAAGGCATGACTGAACTCATCAGGGGTCATGTCCTACATGTATCACCATCGCACATATGAGGACCTAGACTAAATAACCTACCTAAACATGCAATAAGGCCACAAAATCATCGATGTAAGACTACATCATGACATTCATTGGGCATACTACCATAGATCTATCGCAAACTACACTTAGTTCTAGAAGGTCGAAGCTACTAGAGGTGGAGTTTGAAAAATTCACCGGCATCGGAGGAGTAGAGCACGTCACCGGTGAAGAGCTCGCAGAAGAACGCCTGCCAAAGCTGTCCTACAACCACCGACGCCGTTGCCGCTGCTTACCTGCTCATCGGTGAACATCTTGGCGGGCTTGAGAGCTCGAAAAGGGGGGATATGGTGGCGCGACGGCTAGCGGTGAGAGAAGTGGTGATATGTAGCGCGGCGATTCAGTGGGCAGTGATGAAATTTCTCCCTCCGACTTTTGGGGAAAAGCGGTTGCCCGCGCCATCACTGAGCTTGCACGGGCGATGCCCTATTTCCCCCCTTTTTGCATGAGCGTAATTTTTCCTTGTGGAAACGCTCGATTTGGGTATTCCTAGCGGGCCAAGTTTTGGGCTGCATTAAAACCCGTTATGTCCAAGAAACTGATGCGACCCAACAAAACAAATAGGACAAATTCTTCCCGCTGGATGCGAGAAACGAGAATCTGGCCTAGCAAACACGCCCCTGATGTTTTGGCTACTACATTGATTCCGCTTCGTTATGTGTTGGCGCCGGATAAGAACTTAGCACTTCGGAAGAAGAAGACGATGACATGGCCAACAAGTTTGTCCATGTTCATCCTTAATAGGGTGTGAGATCATTTCTAAGAGGACCCTATTGGAAATGACCTTTAGAGGGAGTGCCTTCAAACTATTTGAGACGCAATTTTCAAGTTATGTGGTCATCGAGTCACCTCGTGTAAGAACTACAAGAGCCATTGGAGAGCTATATGTGGATTCCGGTCCTCGAACTCAGAAGGTCGGGGTTGTTCATAGGAGGGAGGGGATAACTACCATTTTGGTGGATGACAAGTTGTACTTTGTCCACATCAATGTTGGATAAATTCCCACTGTTCCGTTGCATTCACTTCTTCATCATAAGCTCACATATGAACTAGAACTAAATAATTGTGTTTTCACTTAGGATCGCCCGAGAGGAGCGAGATCCAGGATCCTTAGGCCAACTCCAACAACCCCCCGCAAAATGGATAGGCATTTTGACCGTTTGCGGGGCGGGATGGACAGACCCCGGGACGATGTTCGGCTTACCATGGTTGGTGCACGCAACGGTGCCCCATCTATCCGGCCCATTTTTTTTCCTGAAGCAAACTGAACCCAAATTTAAAAAGAGGACCAGCGGAGTACCAAATTTTAAAAGACCAACAGAGTACAAAAACATGACACATGGTTTATACAAGCACGCAAACATAAATAGAGCAATCTATGCATCTCGCTCATAGATCATCTTCCTCTTCTTCTCGAACCAACACCGTTGGATTGGGTCCTTGTCAATGAGATCCGTAGTCATGATCCGATTTTCTTCGGCGAGTCGCTTCAACTCTACCTTCTCCTTCCTAGCACGGGCGTTGATCTCTTCTATCTCAAGACACTTTGACTGGATTTCATAATTGTTCTTTGTCACTTCTTCTCTCTCCTTGTATTTCCTCTCTTCCCTCTTGTCGACGGACACCTCCTTCTTGGCGATCATCCCTTTCAACGTCTCCTGGATGACAACTGACAAAGCTTCACGCTTGAGCTCTAGCTTGGAGTTGTTCCTCCCTCTCGGCATTTTGGCTGTCGGCCCTTCCTCGTCGATGATGATTTTGGTGCCAATACCCTTTGTAATCCCCGCATAGAGATATTTCCACTTCTCACAATATTTGAGCTTTGTCCAACAATGGCCCATGTTGAAAAATTTCTGCTCGTAGCAGGTCTTGAAGTGATACAATGCTTGCCACACCTAAACCAACAAATTCAAGTGCATGTTTGAATGCTATATAGAAACGCAAAGCTCGTACGAACGAGAACATATGGATATGTAGAAACATACCATGTCTCCAACTCCAATGCCGCTCACGGGCCTTGACTTAACATGGCCATAAGCGGCACAAAACTTTGTGCATTGCTCGGAGATGAATGCCCATCTCTTTGTAAGAGAGTTCTCGTTGCGATCACTTGCAAATGGATGATCACCGAAATGTTTGTGCTCATGGAAGTACTTCCATACTCGGTTCCAAAATGCCCCACCCTTTTGTTCCGCACCGGTTATTGGATCTTGCCCAATTTCCATCCATGCCTCACAAAGCATCTCGTCCTCGAGGGATGTGTATGACCTGCTCCTTCGACTGTCGCCTTGTGTTTGCCGGACTAATTCGTCCACAAACAGAGGTTCATGGTCAATGGAGATACCATATTCATGGGTACCATGGCCCGGGAAAGGATCCTCCAAGGGCGTCTACCGTTGGATCGTATACACCGACGAGAAACAACAAGAAGCAGACAAGATACCTGCGTCGGAGTGGGCGTAGGAGTTGGGGACGGCGTTTCATCAAACAGCTTGCGAGGAGCGGGCATGCTGCCATCGGGGATGGTCCTCCCGGTCTTGCTGCTGCATGAAGAGCCGCCGCCGATAGGTTTCACGTTTAGGTCGAGGGCAAGTAATGTCGGTGAAGAGTCACTGATGATCTCTGGCCCACCGATGATGGCCGCTTCGACCTGAAGTGGTTTGTTCGTGGACGCGGCCGAGCTCGCTATGCCCGCGGCGAAGTCAGCTAGCTAAGGCTCCTTTATCATGAGCAAAGTGGCAGCATTCGCAGCGAGAGCCTCGGCGGTGAACTTGGCCTGGACGGCGGCGGCGTGCTCAAGGGCGGCGGCCCTTTCCTTGGCGGCTTGAGCATCGGCAAGGCATTGTCGGGCCTTGTCTCGCCGGTCAGCCCTCTTCCTCGACTCCTCTTTCCTCTGGTCATCCGTCAATTCTTTCTTCACGCGGACGATGCCAGTGACAGCACCTTTTGAAGGACGAGCGGCGGCCGGAGCAGGCAAACAACGGCCGGTGGCGGTACATCAGAGGCCTAAGCAGAGGAGACCGGAGCCAGAGCAGAGGTGGCCGGAGCAGCTCCTGGGGGCACGAACGGGCCAAGGCCGGGGAGGGCAGGTGTTGTGGAGGGTGGCGGCGGCGATGAGTCCATGGCAGTGTGGGCTAGGGATTGGTGGTGAGAGTGGTGGAGAATGAAGACTGGTGCCGATGGGTCTCTGGCTGGCGGGACCGTGCAGGACACCACCCGGACGCGCGGGTAGTCCGAGCCCCCACAAACCGAGCTCAACTTTCAATCCGGTTTGTGCTGAAATGGACGGGCCCGGGGTTGAATGTCGTTTTGCGGGTGCGCGTTGGATCATGGCCTTGGTCCGGGAGAATAGGATCGGGCCCGCGACGTACGTTTGCGGGGGCGTTTGAGTTGGCCTTAGATGGGCAAGATGTCTGCGGGCAACCGAATGCGTATCCAGGAGACACGGTCTTTGGATACATACATATATTGGACAGGAGTACCGACCAGTCGGAGCACCTGGAGCTCTGAACTCAACAATGAAGTAACATCATCACCACAAAATCTAGTTCACGGTCAGGCTATGATTGTGTGCACAGTGCATGACCAAATGGAGGCAGCTGTGAACGGCGACGGCGGGATCTGTCATCGGGGAAGGTTCAGTGCATCTCACTCTCCATCTCCACAGGAAAGAACATGCCATGCTCCCCTCCTCCCAAACCACCCTTGCTGTCTCGCACTGTGGATCATTCTCCTCACTGCGATGCCCTGCTGCCCCTACCACTCTACCAACTCCATGGGTCAGGTGTGGCCATGTGACTGACCGGTTCGCGCCATCCAGCTTAGTCGTCGAACAGTTGCATTATTACTGGCAGCATGGATAATAATGCACATTCTTGCATGATTTAGTGGCTGCAAAATAGTACTTCCTCCGTCTATAAATAACTGATTTGGGTTTGTCTAGATTCGAATGTATCTATACATTAAAATATATTTAGATGCATACGAATCAAGATAGACTCGAGTCAGTTATTTCTGGACGGAGGGAACACATACTTGTGTATGTATACACCCAAATCTGAATCTGACGCACACCATTTAATCTGGTTCGTAGGTGCGCCAGACTGTTTGTTTGTGTCCATCTTTTTCTTTCTTTTAATTTGCATGTGGACGATTAATGGTCAGAAGCTTATTCACTTGTTGCAGTAAATTCAGAAGTGACAGCCAAGGGAGAACAGTGGGCAGTCCTGATCACATTCTCCAGGAAATTAAGGGGAACATGAGGGAGTAGGTGGGTACTGAAGAACCGTGCACGCATCTGTTCCTCGTTATTATTGCAGTCTTCACAAATCTGTATCATATGCATCAATGTGTGTGTGTAGGAAGGGTGGTGACCCATTCCCTGGCAGTACGTAGGTACCCCTACCTAGCAATCCGCTCATAACTGCGGAAAACAACCAGTGCTGACCTCCAACAAGATGAGGTTAACCACAAGTCTTGGCAACAAATAATCTACTCTTGCACCGACAGTAATTTATAATAACGTCGCAGTTGCCGGCATTATATAAATTTCATACTGTACGACTCTTGTAATTTGTAATGTAGCAGCAGTACCTAGACAATTAATGACAGCAAGGGTGAGGCAGTGACTGAGCAGCAGCCTAAGCTCTCAACATCTATTGTTCGTTGACTGTACTAGTAGTAGTACGTAAAACAACTGATTTGATGTCACCCATCGGGAAAAGAAGATTAATTTCCTCACAAGTTGACATCAGAGATTGATTGATTAATTAATTACAGTCTTTTTTGCGTGTTCTTACTTACTTATTTGGTTTTAAGCACACTGGAAAACAATCCTTGTCTACCTCTAAGCTACTATGGAAAACAGCAACATATACTCCATACATACGGTGAAGAAGCAAGCAGGGCAGGAGGTGAACTGATTCAAGCAGTCACATGCATACAGGGCAGCAAAATCTGATGGATCGATCGCCGTCATGTCATGTCATGTCCGGGGGAACACGCCGAGCATCTTGCCCCTGGCGAGGCACTCGGAGAGCTTCTTGGCGCCGTCCACCTCCGCCGCCAAAAGCCCCTGCAGGAACCCGCACGCGCCGGCCGCCACCATCTGCTTCCGGCAGCGCCGGGACTGCGAGACGGCGAGCAGCACGGATACCGGGAACCGCTTGTCGACGCCCCGGACGGCCGGGTCCAGCAGCTGGACGACGTTGACGATGCCCATCTCCTCCTTCTTGAACAGCTTCCGGTAGCTGCTCGCCGCGACGACGAGCGCCGCCAGGGCCTTCGCGGCGGCGTCCCTCTCGGTGACGGTTTTGGCCTCCAGCATCCAGACTAGCCTCGGGGTCGCGTCGCCCACCTCCTTCCTCGCTTTGCCGACGTTGCAGAGCTGCGCTAGCGCCATGGCAGCCTCCGTGCGGGTGCTGGGCTTGTCGCTTCCCAGCGCGGCCACCACCTGGCTGACGAAGCTGGCCGACACGGCTATCTCCGCGATGTAGCGGAAGGAGGCCATGTTGCGGAGGAGGCCGAAGGCGGGCGCGAGGCCGGGCTCGTCGCGGCCGCCGCCATCCCCGCCGCGGCAGGAGCAGGAGTCCAGGAAGTCCTTGACGCAGCCGAGCGCGCCCTGCTGGAACGCCTCGACCTTGAGCCTCTGGCCCTCGTCGCTGTCGCTGGCCGTGAGGTTCTGGAGGCAGCCGAGCGCGCGCTCCGCGGCCCGCGGCGTGCCGAGCGAGACGAGCTGCACCAGCAGGGGCACCGCGCCCTCGTCGCGGAAGGAGGAGAGCAGGTCCGGGAAGGCGGCGATGTTCCGGAGCACGCCCGCGGCGGCGGCCTGCGAGGCCGGGGTGCCGGCGGCGCAGGCGACGAGGAGGGCCGCCACGCCACCGCGCGCGGCGACGGCGGCCGCGGCGTCGCGCGAGGAGGCGGTGAGCGGCTCCAGGGCGAGGCACGCCTGCTCGGCGCTGGCCCCGCCGGAGTCCAGCGCGCGGCAGAGGTGGGGCACGACGGCGCCGGACTCCTCGACCAGGAACCGGCGCGCGGCGTCGGAGGACGCGAAGGCGGCGAGCACGGAGACGGCCTTGTCGCGGGCGGCGGGGAGGAGGTCGCCCGAGTCGAGCATCGCGGCGACCGCGGAGACGGCGGCGGAGGAGGACGACGCCGGGAGGGAGGCGAGGGAGTCCGCGAGCGAGTCCAGCGCCGCGGCGCGGGAGGCGGCGGAGCCTTGTCGGAGGCTCTCGCCCACGGCGGAGGAGGCTGGGGAGACGAGCAGGCGCGCGTCGGCCGCGAGCTGGGAGAGCGAGGCGGAGGAGGAGGAGAGGAGGGAGACGGTGTGGAGGTGGCCGAGGGGAGCGCCGCCAGTGCAGACGGATAGGAGAGCCGAGAGCGCGGAGGCGAGGGGCGCGAGGAGCGGCGCGGAGGGCGGGAAGGCGGGGTGGGAGAGGGTGGCGGAGACCGAGGAGAGGGAGGCGGAGATAGAGGGCCAGTGGCGGCGGAAGGCCGGCGAGGAGACGGCGGCGGAGGGGAGGTCGTCGAGGAGGCGGAGGCACTCCTCGAGAGCGTCGCCAGCGAGCTGGCCGGACTCCGGCGGCGGTTGCATGGTGTGGTGTGCTGGTGCGGGAGGGAAGCGGAATCTACGCGCCACAGGGGGGGGGGGGGGGGGGGGGGGGGGGGGGGGCAGGGCGGCCAACTACTCTACAGTCAGAAAAATGTGAGGAAATGCAATACTAGAAGGAAAATGATTGGCATCACCCGGACGATCGTCCGCCTCGCGTCCACCCTCCGCGCCGGCGCTGTTTCCCCCGCGCGTCGCCCGGCGCTCCGCTGGCGCGCGCCCCGCCCAGCGCTGATCCTCCGTCCCCGCGCTCCGCCTCCGGTCGGCCCGCCACGCGTCGCTGTTGGCCCGCCGCCTGAAGCAGCCACGCCCCGCCGCCGGTGCACCGCCGCCCCACTGCCAGGAGCTCGAAGCCCTCAACTCCCTCGATCCCGCGCCAGCCAGCCTCTCTCCCATAAGGGCAGCTCGCCGGCGTCCATGGTTCCCGACGCCAAGCACTGCCGCCATGGCTGCTGCTGCTTGGGAACACGTGGCGCGGGGAAGTAGGATTGGGGGCTATTTGGGGATTGCTACCGAATCATGACAAATTTGTTACCAACATTGCTCAATGATGCTACCAGCATGTACCGGCGATGCTACCGGCCAAGGGGTACGGCGATGCCGCAAGTGTTGGCCAGTTTTGCTACCGACGGTGGTGGGAGCTGCTACAGAAGTTGCATGGTGCTGCTACCTAACCATGTTTTTCTTGCTACATTGTCTGTGTCGAAATGCTACTATGGTTGTTTTAGTTTAACTGCCAAAAGAAAAATGCCGCGACGATGCTACCATAGAATAATTTTTTTGCTACTATCGTTCTGTGGTTTTGCTACAACAGCACAAAGTTTTTGCTACGCGTTCTCCGGCGAGGTCTCCCAGCGAAAGTCTCCGGCGAAGTTAGTTTTTTGCTACATTAGAAGAACTTTTTTGCTACAACCGTCTTGTGCTTTTGCTACAACAGTGTCAACTTTTTGCTACGAGGTCTCCGGCGAGAGTCACCAGCGAGTTTTCTCCGGTGAGGTCGGATTTGCTACATTAGCACAATTTTTTTGCTGCATGATTTCCGGCGAGATCTCCGACGAGACGTTTCTATTTTCTGAAACGAACCGTTTTTTACTTCAGAAGCAAAAGCGGGGACATATACAGCAAACACGGGATTTGGAGCGATTTTAGGGACACGTGTCACGCGGAAACAGGACGATGGGAGTCCCCCATCGTCCGGGGGACGCCTAGCACGCGTCATACTAGAAGCAATAGAAGCTTGGCAGCTCGCTGCTACTTCGTCATCAAGCAACCACCAGCAAATAAGTATTGTACAGTATCCAGACAATGCAGATGCAACAACTCGGTTTCATTACTGGCCCCACAAGCTACGCTAGCTGCTTCCTTCCTTCTCCTCCTTTTCGTCAGCGGGTAGGCCAACTGCTTCTTATTATTACAAGAACGGTTCTACTAGTATGTTGGAGGACAAGAGAAAGTGGCCGCCTGGCTGGGCACAACCACATGGAACCCGGGCAGGGTTAAGCGGCTTTGTGATCAACCCACATGCATACCTTATGGTTATGTTTCATCCTAGTGACGTGTTATTGTATGATCTTAATTAGTAGGATGTTGTGCATGTTTATGTCCTGCATGCGTGACCTTTGTGTGATCATGTGATTGAATCGGTAATACTTGGATTTTTTTTTGACAGAGTGAATGCTTGGATGTTATGTTTATGTGGTTACATGGATGGTGTAACCACATAGGTTTGGGAGATGGTACCATTTTTCTTGTTGTACATTGGTACTTCGCCTAACCAAAACGTTTCTTTATGTACGGATAAAAAATATCGAACCGGATTATTTATTTATTTTTGTTGATTAAGACTTGGCAATGTTGTTTTTCTTGCCTAAATAGTAGAAACTATAGACGTTTGGTAATACTTACCTACGATGTTCGCCTATAGATGTTCCGAAGTGATACGGCCCGACATACGGTCGTTACAACATCATGCTCTCCAACTTATGTCAAGTCGTCATGGACTCCAAAGGTGAATCATATCCTCTATGCGAGCCCACTTTCTACCCTATTGAATGGTATACTACATTATACTTCGTCTTATGACCATGATAGGTTCACACCAATAAGCACGGAGACAAGGGAGGAAGTTCAAGACCTCAAGCCCGACAAGACAGTGCCTTGAAAGAGGAGAAGAAAGAAGACTGGAGAAACCGGCGTCGGGCCCGGAGCCGCCGAGCCTACCACCGGACGAACCGGCGCCCGATCGCCCCGTCGAACACGCATCTATCCACCGGTTCGTCAGCCCACGGATGAATCGGTGCCCCGCCGAACCATCCGACGCACAGGCTAGCGCCGCCGGACTTACCAACGGATATGCATTTTATGCACACAGATCTGAGTTTAGTTGACCCCGGGGAATGATCCCTCGTGGGTTGTACGTTGTTAGGTAGATGAGACCTCTCCAGCAGCGGATTATACGTGTTTGGGTAACACCCCGTTTAATTCGGTCCCCATGGGGACTCGAACCCGGGTGGGTTGGCTGCGCACTCGCAAGTCTTGCCACCAAGCCAGCGATTGGTTCTCACAGATCTGAGTTTGATGCCCTGAAATATTCCCTTTACCTACCTGTTTGCCTATTTTATCCCAAAACTACCCCTTATTTAGTGGTTAACCTATATATAGAGCCCCCACCCCCTCATGTATGCCTTAGACATAGATGATAGACTAAAGACAACCACTTTGTGGAATCTCTAGTTTTCCCCATCCCCTTTACTAAGGGGGCCGACTATCGTCACCAACCTCGTTGGAGTTTGCATCGCGCATCCATCGTTGTACGAGGCCTACGTTTGCGAGTGCGTGAGCGTAGTTGTCAAGACCCTCTCCAAGGTGTTCTTCCCTCTCCGCTTGGGATCGAAGGGAGCATGTTGACCGATCTTTTCTTGCGAGGATTCTATCGGACCGATGGCTACCGGCGGGAGCAATTGGCGTGGTGTGTGTTCATCGTATTCTTTGTGAGGTGTGTGTTCGCTTCTGCTACCCCTCTCATTTCCCCTCGCTTTCCCATCGATTTGACCACGATATATCTAAAGATTGGGCCACCCTTGAGGTTCACCCTTATCATCTGGTATCAGCAGCTTTTAGTTGTCATGGATTTCTCCTCGATTTGGTCTTTTCCCCCATAGATTCGAAAATTCCCAAAAAATAGCTCAATTTCATGTTTTGGATCGATTTGAGATTTGAGTGCGTTTTGGTAGGATTTGATCCGTAGATTACTTGCTAAAATTGTTGATCTACCTTCCCTTGCATTCCCATGGACTAATTCCATCATTTTCTCCTCAAATCTGAAGTTTTCCATAAAGTTTTTTCGTAGAAATCGTGAATTTTGAGTTCACGAACTCGTTTCGGCGGACAATCTGTAACCGCCGACCCCACCGCCAGCCAATCCGGCACTGGGTCCGGTGCCGCCAACTCGTTCCGGCGCCATGCCGAAAGTGCTCTATGTCTATCATTTCGGCACCGCCGAGTTTATTCCGTAATTTGCCAATTCGTTCCAGCGTCAGGTCCGGTGCCACCAATTTTCCCGCCGACATCTTCAGCTCCGCAGCGTTCTGAGCATAACTTTTGCATTCGAACTCGGATTTTGGTGTTCTTTAGCTCGTGTCAAAGAGGACAAGGATCTCTACATAATCATCCATATTTTTCATGCTATCTACTCCATCCAAATTACCTGAGAAAGACGGAATACAACAATAATGGGTGAAGGTCAATGATGAAAGGTATAAACATTTCGCGACTTCTCCCCACTTGCATTCATTTGTGAACTACACTATCTTTGCAACCAACAAACACCTATTGAGACTAATTCCTCCTATGATTGATTGTGTTATGCACATTTGATACCTTGTAGAATTTCGAGCAAAAGTTGTGAGCGCACTATCTCATATACTCCCTCCGTCCCAAAATAAGTGACTTGAGTTTGTCTAGATTCGCATGTACCTATATACTAAAACGTGTCTAGATACATCCAAATCTAGACAAACCCATGTCACTTATTTTGGGACGGAGGGAGTAGTTATCTTGTATAGTTGTTGGCACAAGGAAGAGGCAAGTGAAAAACTATAAACATAAAGAAAAAGATTAAAAAATAGAAAAAGAAAAAAAAGAAACAAACAAACAAGTGCCTCATAGAATAGGAAGAGCGAGCTCGATAAACATCAAATAGGTGGTACTTATTGTGCCTACCTTGTAGCCTACCAATTTTATTGCAATCAAACTAGAGTCTCTCCTTGCACTTGTGCAACTCGAGCTTATAGTCTTCGCTAGGTAATCATCTAGGTTTAGCTCACTTCCTCTGTTGCACAAGGCCCATATATCCCACCGTGTGTGTTTCCTTGAACATAATTCCTATCTTGTGGATTGACTTGTTTTGCTTTGTGATCATCGTGGTTCTTTACTTGTCATTACAACATCTTGCTTTTGGATTGTTCTTTGACATGCCACTTTCCATACCTATCCACCATAAGCTTTGTGTGTGTGTGTGTTTTAGTTGTTAGTTGGGTTTAGGTTGCTTTGTCACTTCACTTTGCTTGGTTTTTATTGCTCTCAAGTGTGGCCACTTGCATGATACTATCTTCCAAGGTAAAGTAAGGTTCGATGTTGCATCCCTAAAACCCTCTACCAATTTCATATACACCACTTGGTCTTGTGAATCATGTCTAGGGACTCCGAAACCGAGGAGGATATCTATGAAGAATCCATGATGAGCCACCATGACTCCACAAGTATAGAGGACATGACGGACCACTACACCGACAATGGCTCCTCATGCATGGAGCACTACACCAACAATGGCTCCACGTGCTTGGGTGATATGGTGTACTACATCAACAATGACTCCCCAAGCATGGACGACTTCGAGTGCGACATCGACGACGCCTCTCCAAGCATGGAGGACATGGAGACCTTCATCTACTTTGATAGATCTTCCATAAGCCATGAAGAATTCCTCCACTGCTTGGAGATGGAAGACTACTACGCCAAGCAAGCAGAGGCGCATCATCAAGAAACCATGACCTTCAAGGCCAAGCCTGCCACACCAAAGGGCACCACTTACTTCGATGATCCACCTCCAAGGCGTCACGCGCCACCATCTCCAAGGCATCGAGCGCCAACATCTCAAAGGCGCCAAGCACCAACATCTCCAATGCGTCAAGCGCGACCTCCTCCAAGGCATCAAGTGCCACCTACTCCAAGAAAAATGGCGCCTCAACATCATCTTCCACAAGAGGCACCACGAAGCAAGAATTTTCATCGACATACATCCTCTCGTGATGATCGCCAACATCAAGAGGATACAAGAGGTCGTCCAAGGCATCTTCGCCACCTCGAGAGCGCCAAGTTCCAAAATCAATCGGATAAGTTGAAAAGCGACCTCATCAAGATAAAGAAGGACATGGACGATAACCTCGCCAAACTTAATGAGTCAAGCTCAAGAAGGCACCATAATCACAAGAAGAGTGCCAAGACAAATGACCATCATCACGAACGTCATGAGGATGACCAAGTGCTTCACCAACATAAAACGTTGGCAAGGCATGCCAATGACCTCCGTTGACACCATCATAAGGCACCTTCAACTACTCGTGCCACCATCAAAATGGCACCAAGAGCAAGCCTTCTTCCATGCCATCAAATTTCAACGCCAAAACTTGACGTCCTAGATGACGCATGCAACTTCATGGATGAGGAGGACGAATACCTCTACTTCACCAAGTTGGACGAGTACGTCAAGAGGATGTCTACACAAGCCAAGGTGGTCACGGAAAAGGATGAGAAAGATCCAAGTCAAGAGTCTACACTTCAAGATGGAGGGAGACAAGGCCACGTATGTGATGAAGTTGATCCAAGCACTGCTCTCGGCATCAACATGAGCCTAATTCCACCACTACTACAAGATGGCGACATGACGATCGAGCATGGGATTTTCCCTTCGACCATGGAGGCGAGTGATTACCATCTTATGGCATCCAACTTTGAAGGCAATAGAGTTGAGAATTGTGAGCATGGGACTTTCCCTTCACCAAAGGAGGCGCATAGACTTGAGCAAACCAAGCCTATCCCTATATGTTTGAGTGATGATGTGGTACCAATATCATCTGAGTATGAGAGCCACTTAGCCCACTTGAGTGAGAGCAAGAGTGAGATGATGACTCCACCATACGTGAGATTGAGTGCTTCCACTTGAAGGGTGACGAGGGGTAACCTCGGCAATGCCCATGATGATGGACTTGGGGTTTCGTGGAAAAGAGAACGCTGGGGATTTCATCGGATGTCAGGAAAACAATAAAGACAAAGTCGCCTGAATATTGGGAAAACACACTATTACAAGTTGTCCTATAGATTTCGATACCCTCGCTTGGGCTTCTCCCACCCTATATATAATAGGCTGGGTCTCAAAGCTGTATGCGGATAGGCTTCATACACGCGTAATTACAATACCAACATAATGTCGGTTCATAGTTTCTTTCCTAATACAATCAAAGTCTTTGCCGGTTGCTTCCTTGGGCTGTCATCTGAAATCTTCATGGGCCATAGGCCTTTTACCCAATGTAGGGTAGCCAATTATAAGCTTCCGAGTAATCATACCTATGTCAGTACCCCTCGAGACTCTTCTTGAACCGCAGTTTCAGGGTGAGTCTAAAAGTTTCCTTTTCCTTTATCTTTATCGCTTTTTACATTTTGTAGGGATTTGGTACAACGAGTCTGATGCTTCCAACGGATCGGGAATCATTTAATTGCTCCTAGGCAAAAACAAGGTTGACCTACATCAAATTCAAGTCTCTAGGCTCGAATCCAGAATTTGTAACTGGCGTAATTCAGTTCGAGCCGCTGAGGTACTACCGAATACTGAATTCCAGTTTTCCATTTTTATAGGGTACCCAACGCGTCCGTCGGGATTTTTCAGCGTATCGTCGATACGGATTTTTTACTGGTAGAGCGCATTCTTGTGCGATTACCAGGCCACGCAGGACGAATCCTGGGGTCTTACCTTCATGTTTCTGAACACGACATTCAGATTTTTTGTCGCGTCTGAGCGTGATCCGAGGTTTTTGGCTTTATTGGCGGTTGGCCTGCTGGGCCGCCAATCTTTCTGATTATATCATATAGTTTTATTATTTTATACTATCTCCCGATGGGAGTAACACCTTTTTGAGGATACACTAGTGTAAAACCCAAAAGGTTTTTGCAATTATCAATATACTTCATACACAACTGAATTTCTATCGGGTGCGCGCTAGCGCTCCCGATGTGAGTAGCCCCCGAGGCTATGCTCGGATGCCTATATCTAGACATAGGCTCCTAGTTGCTATTAGCTTGATGGAAAGCATTGATCTTTGGAATAAAAAGATTAAGGTACAAATTACTTATCTCTTTATATATAAGGCAAAAATCGACAATACATTATTCTTTGAGCGGATGGTTGTTAGCCTTTGTCCTGGACATCTTGGCTTAATAAGCCAAACTGTAACTCTTTTCATATTGCAAATAATCTTATGCGTAAAAGCGTCGTAGCTGTGCTACGTTCCATGGATTTGAGTAATTTACTCTTGTCTTCTTCTCTTGTAGTCGATATGCTCCTCCGGGAATAACTTCTGTGACGATGTATGGTCCTTCCCATGGCGATTCTAGCTTCTTGTGACCATCTTGCTTGATGCGAAGAACTAGGTCCCCCACTGCGAAGGACCTAGGCCACAATCTTCTGCTATGGTAATTGCGCAGGTTTTACTGGTACATAGTTGCTCTTTGGAGGGCTTCGTATCGAGCTTCATCAAGCGCATCCACATCATCTTCAAGTGCTTCTCTTGATTCCTCTTCATTATATGCATCTACTCTTGGCGATTCGTGTGATACCTCAACTGAAAGCATGGCTTTCACCGTGGACCAAAAAGAAAGGTGTCTTTTGTGTTGAATTATTTGGAGTTGTATGTAAACTCCATACTACGGATGGCAATTCATCCATCTATGCTCCTTTTTCTTTGTCAAGTGGTGCCAGTAGTCTCTTTTTGAGTCTAGCGGTAACTAGTCCATTGGCTTTTTCGACCTGTCCATTTGTTTGCGGGTGAGCTACCGAAGCATAGCTTATTTTGATACCCATCTCATGGCAGTATTCCTTGAACTCATTGGAAGTGAAGTTGGTACCATTATCCGTGATGATGTTGTTCGCTACGCCAAACTGAAATACTATGGATTTGATAAAATTCATAGCCTAAGTTCCATCTTGGGTGGTGATAGGCATTGCTTCAATCCATTTAATGAATTTGTCGACTGCTACTAGCAGAAAGACGTGTCCTCCTGGTGATGATTTGTGAAGTTTTTCCACCATGTCGAGTCCCCATTGAGCTAAAGGCCAAGCCAAGGGTATGGGATTCAGCTCAGTGGCGGGTGCTCCAGGCTTTGTTGCGAATCGTTGACATGCCTCACATGTTCTGACAATGTCTTTTGCATCTTGTACTGTAGTGAGCCAATAAAATCCTGCCCCGAATGCTTTTGCAGCAATTGCTCGGCTACTAGCATGGTGACCACAAACTCCTTCATGTATATTTTTCAGTATAATTTTTCCTTCTTCGGGTGTTACGCAACGTTGCAACACACCCGAAATACTTCTTTTGTATAGTTCTCCTTTGATTATCCTGAAGGCCTTTGATCGTCGGGTGATTTGCCGGGCTTCTATCACATCCTTTGGTAGCTCTCCTTTAGTCATATATGCTATATACGGATGCATCCAGGTTTGTTCAATTAGCGTGACCTCTTTGATTTCTTGTCCTTCTTCTTCGATGGCTTCTTCTATGTTCTTGGTTTCTGAAGTAGCCCCCGACTCTTTTTGCAAATATTTCTTTTTCACAGGTTTTGGTGCTACAACCTTAGAGACTCTTTTCGCTTTGATCGATTGCTCCACTATCTCCTCCCAAAAAACTCCTGGTGGTATTGGTAAACACAATGATCCGATGTTTGCTAGATTGTCGGCTTCCTCATTGCTTGCTCTTCCTATATGTGATACTTCACACCCATCAAATTGAGCCTCCATGATGCTATATAAGTCTCTATAAGCAATCATATTTTTGTTGACAGCATCACACTTGTTCATTGCATGTTGTGCCACAAGATTAGAATCTCCGAAGATTTTGAGGCGAGTTACACCGCAAGCGTTGGCCATTCGCATGCCATGCAATAGGGCCTCGTATTCCGCTTTGTTATTGGATGCGTTTGTAAAGCTCATCCGAAGAATATAGCGCATTTTGTTGCCTTGAGGTGATATTAGTACGACTCTTGCTCCTTCTCCCTCCGTTCTTTTTGATGCATCAAAGTACATTGTCCAGGTACTAGAAAGGTCTGGTGGACCCGTACATTGCAACTCCGTCCACTCTGTGATGAAATCTGACAGAACTTTGACTTAATTGCTTTGCGCTTCTCATAAGTGATATCCCTAGGATATAATTCGATGCCCCATAGAGAAACACGCCCAGTTGCTTCTGGATTATTGAGGATGCTTGACAAAGGCACTTCGTTGACCACTATGATCGGGTGCTCCGAAAAATAGTGGCGTAGTTTTCGTGCTGTCATAAATACCCCGTATGCTAGTTTCTGGTAGTGTGGATACCTTTGTTTAGATGGCGATAAAACCTTGCTCATGAAGTAAACTGGCCTCTGCATGTCGTGGGTCTTTCCTTCTTTGGGTCGCTCTACGACCAGGACCGTGCTGACCACCTGATGTGTGGCAGTGATATAAAGGAGTAAAGGTTCCTTCTCTTTTGGCGACACGACGACAGGGGATGTCGAAAGTGTTCTTTTAAGATCTTCAAAGGCATGCTGAGCTTCTTTCGTCCATTCGAATTTTTCGGATTTCCTCATGAGGGCGTAGAATGGCAGCGCTTTTTCTCCTAACCTCACAATAAAACGACTTAGCGCCGCTACTCGTCCCGCCAGTTGTTGTATATCACGTAGAATTGTTGGTTTCTTCATTGTGAGGATTGCTTGTATTTTTTCGGGATTAGCCTCGGCTCCTCTAGCTGATACCAAATATCCGAGGAGTTGCCCTGCCGGGACTCCAAAGGAACATTTCTTCGGGTTCAGTTTGATGCTAAACCTGTCGAGATTTCTGAATGTTTCTTCTAGGTCCTTGATCAACGCAGATCCTTGACCTGTGGTAACTATGACGTCATCAATATACACTTGCATGTTTGTGCCTATTTGGCTTCACAGGCACTTCTGCATCATCCGTTGATATGTTGCTCCAGCGTTCTTGAGGCCAAACGGCATTGTTGTGTAGCAGAATACGCCATAAGGCATGATAAACGCCGTTTTCTCCTGATCTTTTTCCTTCATCCTAATCTGGTGCTATCCTGAGTAAGTGTCAAGAAAGAAAGACGTTCGCATCCCGTAGTTGCATCGATGATTTGGTCGATTCGCGGCAATGGGAAGTGATCTTTTGGGCAATGTTTGTTCAGTGCAGTAAAGTCGATGCACATCTGAAGTTCTGTAGTGTTTTTCTTTGGAACACATACTGGGTTTGCGAGCCACTCTGATTTTGTTAGTTCTTTTGATAAAATTAGCATCAGTTAGGCGATGGAGCTCCTTTCCAATGGCCTTGCGCTTTGGTTCTGTGAAGTGTCCAAGCGGTTGCTTTACTAGCTTCGTCTTTGGATCTAGATTTAATGCATGCTCAGCGAGTTCCCTGGGGATTCCCGACATGTCAGAAGGTAGCCATGCGAAAATCTCCCAGTGGTCACAGAGGAACTCGATGAGAGCGCTTTCCTATGCGGGATGAAGGTTAGAAGCCACGAATGTTGTTTTCGTCGGGTCGGCGGGGTGGATTTGTACTTCTTTTGTGTCTTTTGCTGTGTCAAAAGTCTGATCAGGATTGACACGTGTTACTTCCAGAGGTTGTGCATTTGCTGAACTTTTGAGTTGCTCAAACTCCGTTGCCATCCCGAAAGATTTAGAGATTTTGTTAAACTCTCGATCACAGCTGTCGGCACGTGTGAAGCTTCCTTGTACCGTGATAACTCCCTTTGGTGCTGGCATTTTCATTACTAAGTATGCATAATACGGCACTGCCATAAACCGTGCAAAGGCTGGTCATCCCAGGATTGCATGATATTGTGATGGCCAATCCATGACTTCAAACTCGAGCCTTTCTCGCCTAAAATTTATCTTGGAACCAAAAACAATGTCAAGAAAAACTTTGCCTAAAGGGATTTCGGCTTTACCTGGTACTATTCCGTGGAAAGATGTTTCCGTTGTGGCGAGATTATCCAAGGGGTAGCCTATTGTTCTCAACGTTTTTGCGTAGATCGGATTTATGCTACTTCCTACATCCATGAAGACCTTTCTCATATCAAACCCACCAATTTGTGCTTCGACTATCAGGGCTGAGTGACCCGGTTGTGGGATCCGAAGTGGGTGATCGGCTCTGTTGAATGTGATTTCTTGCTCTGACCAATGGAGATATTCGGGTGTAGCTGATGTTGCTGTTTCCGCCATATTGATTTGTCTTGTGATGAGCTTCTAAATTCTGTTGGATGGACGCCCTTTCTGAATCATAGACATTGCTCCTTTTGATCTAGGGTACTCGTTGTTTTGATCGTTTGTGTTTTGTGGTGGTGCCACTAGTAGTGGTGGTGGTGCACCGATGGCTAGTGCACTAGGCATGGGTGTGTATCCTCGATTTGCTGCTTCGGTTGCCTTTGCGTTGCACAACTCCTACATCTTCAGGAATGTTTGGTAGTCTTTCATCAGGTGATTGGATTGTCGTCTGCATGCTGAGTCGATGTAAAAATGCATATTATAGGGCCCTTCCAGCATTTGCATTACGGACATAGGTGGGTCTCGTGCTCTTGGCTGATACCGCTGTGCGGACTGGCTTCCTCCGACGTCGTCCCTATTCTGGCGGTATCCATCATTGTGGTCGTTGCTTCTGTTGTTACCTTCACCCGAAAAGCCTGCTGCGACGTAACTTGGTCCCGTGTTTCCATCATTGTTCCTTCTTCTTGTATCATTGCCACGTTTATCCCTATCTTCCTCGGGTGACCGTGCGCGCTTATTATGTAGCACGTCCTCTCCATCAGCCCAACGGTTTGCTATCTCCATTAACTGTGATACTGCCTTTGGTTTAACCCGTCTCAGTTCTTATATGAATTCTCGGCGATGGAGGTCGCTGTTGAAGGCGTCGATGGCCCTTTCGTTGGATATGGATTCAGCTAGGTTTTTGATAATATTCCACCGTTGTATGAACGCTCCTATTGACTCTCTAGATTTTTGTTTGCACGCTCGTAACTGCTCCAAGGATGCTGGTCGTTTGAACATGGAATGGAAATGTCGGATGTACTTATCTTCCAGATCATTCCAGCTACCAATTGAATATTTGGGTAACTGCTTGAGCCATGATCTTGTAGCGCCGGTGAGATGTAGTTGTAGACTTTGCATTGCGGTAGTTGTGGAGCCACCCTGTAATTTGACGGTGGCTAAATAGTCTGCTAACCAAGCTTCGGGTTCCTGGAGTCCATCGTATTTATGTCGGTTGTGTGGAAGTTTGAAGTCCTTGGGTACTGAGGCCTTGCGAATCCTCTGCGTGAAACAGCTAGCCCCGCATAGCTCATGGTCATCTTCGTCATATCCATCTTGATATCGTCGGGTGCGGCTTTCATCTCTGGGTCCACTACTCCTATGCCGGGTGTTGTCGTTTCTTGTACTGCTTCGCATCTCGGATCCTACAAGATGCGCCTGGTGTGGTGATCGAGATCATCGGGTGTGTCCTACTTGCCGAGAACTGTTGTGACGGCGTGGGGATCTTTGTGTGAGTCCTTGTTCTGCTTCCACGAGTGAGGCTCCTACCATGCCGAGGTTCATCAGGGCGGAGCGGTGAAGGGTCGCGCGCGGATCGTCAGGTGCGGGTTGAGTGGTGATCAGATATGTTTGCGCGGACACAATGGCTGCCTGAGTTGTTTTTGCCTTGATGTTTCCTGCTTGATCAATTGACATGAATGATAGGTCAATACCTCGGATGATTCCACTTCTTTCTGCTTCGGGGATATTCTGTAGTCAATATGTTGCCCTTCTTGGTGGTGTTGCTCCTGTTACACTCCTTGATCCTCGAGTAGAGCTTAATTGTGCTCGTCGTAAACTGGATTCGTCGGGTAATCTTTTTCTTTCATCGAGTTGCCTTTGCATCCGGAGTAGGTATCTCTTCTTGTGGTGGAGCAGATATTGATATGCCAATAGGTCCTCATGTGAAGCATCTGCTGTCATTGGGACTGCTCCCGAAATTTCCTTCCTTGCTTTTTGCCATGCCGACGCTGGTGGCCGAAGTCCTTGTCTCTCTCCTGTGTGAGGTTCTCCGCCTCCTCCTCTTGGACTATGCGATTATCTGTTGTTCCTCCTCTGTTTCCGTGTTCTCCTCCATTGTCGTGGTTTCCAGCATGGTCATCTGATAAAATATCATCGGGGTTGAGGATAGGATTACCGTTTTCGTCGCTTGGTGTTGAGGTATCTCCGTTGATCATGTACACTTGGTGGCATGTTATGTGTGGCCTAATGGCGTCGTCTTTTGCTTCTGCGGGTGTGTTGGTAGTACTCCGAGATCATAGTTCTGGATAGATTTTCACCATCCTTTCTTCGAAGTCGACATTTTCACTGCTTTCTTCGGGTTCTGAGTTTGTCGGGTTTGCTTCGTGTGGTGGGATTGGCTGGTGACCTTCTTCTCCTGCTTCGATCTGTGTTGTGATGTCCGTGGAGGATCCAATGGACGATGTTGGTACCGCTATGGGTGTAGCTTTTCCCACTGACGGTTCTGATGCGATCAGGGCCGAAGGGTGTGATTCTTGCATGTTGTCTGCTTGGAAGTGGAGGCTTCCGATGATTAGATTGGATCCACCGTTGAAATCGACGGGTACCAATACAAGGGTGGGAGGGCGTGGGTCTGCTTTCATCGAGTTGATGCTTGGTGGAGAGCATTCCACCAAATCCGTGGTTCCAGCGTTCAGGTTTCCCACAGACGACGCCAATTGACGAGGGGTAACCTCGGCAATGCCCATGATGATGGACTTGGGGTTTCGTGGAAAAGAGAACACTAGGGATTTCGTCGAATGTCAGGAAAACGATGAAGACAAAGTTGCCTGAATATTGGGAAAACACACTATTACAAGTTGTCCTCTAGATTTCGATACCCTCGCTTGGCCTTCTCCCGCCCTATATATAATAGGCCGGGTCTCAAAGCTGTATGCGGATAGGTTTCATACACACGTGATTACAATACCAACATAATGTTGGTTCATAGTTTCTTTCCTAATACAATCAAAGTCTTTGTCGGTTGCTTCCTTGGGCTGTCATCTGGAATATTCATGGGTCGTAGGCCTTTTACCCAATGTAGGGTAGCCAATTATAAGCTTCCGAGTAATCATACCTATGTCAAAGGGCATGAGTGATACACCGAGTGAGTTGAGAGTGGTAACTGATAGGTCATGTGAGGCCATTTTGATTTCTAACAACTTACCCTCTACCTCTAGTGTGTTCTCTCATAATGTGCTAGGTTCCATGGAGCAAGAAGCGACAAGCCTCAAGATGATGATGCTTCCTATCGAGAAGATGTACATGGTGCATGAAGATGATGCTACGTCATGGCTACATCAAGAAGTCGAAGTCGCGCACATGGAGGCCAATACTACCACAACACCCACTTCATATGAAAGGTATGAACGAGGTAAAAATAAGGGTATTGATGATGCCATAATCCCACTAGTGGACATGATGATTTGTGATGATTTACATTCTATGGATGATACTTGTGATATGACATATTTTCCACTCTTATTCCCATGTGTTGATTTTGCTATGCATCATGATGACCATGTGAAATCCTTTTATTCTCATGATATTGCCATAGACATGATATGCTCTAAACGTTACGTTGATTATATCATTGCTTGCACTTTCTTAAACAATTACTCTTTCCAATATTTTGCTTGCACTGATGATCCAAATGGTATCCCTCGGACCATGCTTTGTCATGGATGTTTTACAATTTCTCCTGTTGCTTGCAATAAAATGAATAATTACTCTTTCAATTGTTTTGCTTGCAACAATAACTATCATATGGTTTATATTGGGATTGTCCCTATAGCTTTCTCAAATTTTTGAGATTTTGGTAAATGACATGATAAGCATGTTCCCCACTTGCATTTTCACCATGCATCTATGTTACACTTGATTGACACTAATGGTGATATGCACAATAAGAGATACGTCATAGTGGATGATGTGTTTCTCTACCATGCACACACATTCTTCCTTTTGAGTATGATGTGTGTAAATACCCGCACTAGAATGTCAACCTCGGTTGAGCACGAGTTGACAAAAAGAGCTCTAGAGAGCATCGCCCACGTAAGTTCAAGATCGAACCCAGCTCTGATACCTTTTGCATGCTTCACATATTTCATATGGCTTGTTTGTAAACATGTTGTTTTTCCCGCTTATGATATTCATATCCCTATGATATTTGTTTTTGATGATTTTTATGTGGCACCCACCAGATTGAACAATTTCTCGTTCAAATGGTTGGTTTGCACACATAATGATGTTGTTTTGGATATCCTTCCTCTTATGTTTTTTCTGAATTCTCCTAACTGTGTATCAAAAATGTTGATCAAAATTTTAGTTAATTGCTTTGAGTGCCACACTAAGAAGTTATATGAAGTTTTTGTGTTCCCATATTTGGATGATGTTCAAACGATTTCCATGCACTTTGACCTTGCATATGCATCTCGTTTGCTATACTTGAACTATGCTCTATTGTGAACAAGAATGGACATGCCACAAATGACATGCTCCTCTATCACGTACGAAAATATTTTGCTTGGTCTTTGTTGTGTGAAGGTACAAATGCATACATGTCAACCTCTCCCAACCACGAGTTGACAAGAAGAAATGTAGAGGTTACCTTTGGAGGCGCTTCTACGGGCTATGTCTACATCCTAAGGTGACTTCCTTCTACTTGAGGACTCATGCTATAATCTTCATGAATTGTCTATTCTTTGAGTGTTGCTTCGCTTTTGTTGTGAGCTTTGTAGGCTTCATAGAAAGTGAAGAAATATCGAAGAGTTGCCACATCAATCTTCCCGAGGACAACTACATGGTAAAACCCAGGATCAAGAACATCTCTCGACATCCTCTACATGGTGATGAGTGTATAGAGTCGAGGACGACTCTTTTTGAAGCGGGGGGGGGGGGGATGATACAGCCCGACCTACAGTCGTTGCCATATCATGCTCTCCAACTTATGCCAAGTCGTCATGGACTTCAAAGGTGAATTCTATCCTCTATGCGGGCCCACTTCCTACCCTATTGAATGGTATACTACTTCATACTCCGTCCTATGACCATGATAGGTTCACACCGACAAGCATAGAGACAAGGGAGAAAGCCCTAAACCTCAAGCCTGACAAGGCGGTGCCTTGGAAGAGGAGAAGGAAGAAGACTGGACAAACCGGCGCTAGGCCCGGCGCCGCCGAGCCTACCGCCGGACGAACCGGTGCCCGGTTAGGCAGGATGAAGCCAAATCGGTGCCCCGTCGAACTACGCATCTGTCCACCGGTCCGTCAGCCCACGAACGAACTGGCGCACCACCGAACCATCCGGCGCACAGGTCGGCACCACCGGACTTACCGCCGGATCTGCACTGTCTACGCACAGATCTGGGTTTGATACCCTGGAATATTTCCTTTACCTACCATTCTGCCTATTTTATCCCCAAATTACCCCTTGTTTAGTGGTTGGCCTGTATATATATAGAGAGAGAGCCCCCACCCCCTCATGTATCCCTTAGGCATAGATGATAGACTAAAGACAATCCCCTTTTGTGGAATCTCTAGTTTTTCCTCATCCCTTTACCAAGGGGACCGACTATCGTCACCAATCTCGTTGGAGTTTGCATTGCGTATCTATCGTTGTACGAGGCCTACGTTTGCGAGTGCGTGAGTGTAGTTGTGAAGACCCTCTCCAAGGTGTTCTTCCCTCTCCGCTTGGGATTAAAGGGAGCATGTTGACCGATCTTTCCTTGCGAGGATTCTTTCGGACCAGAGGCCGCCGGTGAGAGCAATTGGCTTTGTATTTTTTCGTGTTCGCGTGTGTTCATTGTGTTCTTCGCGAGGTGTGTGTTCGCTTCCGCTACCCCTCTCATTTCCCCTCGCTTTCTCATCGATTTGACTACGAGATCCGTGAAGATCGGGCCACCCTGGAGGTCCACCCTTATCACAAAGTGTTGTCCAAAACAAATACCGGCACCTCTTTTAGAGACAGCTTCTTTACCTAACTGAATTTATTTCTTTTAGCTGATCTAAGCCGCTTAATGGCGTTGCTAGGTAAGAATGCAGATTGGAAAGAGGAGAAGAACCAACTTTTGGGGTGATGCGTGGTGTGGGCATGGCCCTCTCAAGGAAAAATTTCCTGAACTTTTTGGTCTTTGTAATGAACAGACCATCTCTGTTGGTGCAGCTGTTGATCTGGGGTGGAGATTCACTTTTAGAAGATGGCTAACACCTGGCTTGCAAGAACAAATGACCGGTGTCATCAATCAGTTTGTTAACTCAACTTTGTCTCGGAAGGAGGATAAACCATATTGGAAGTGGTCTAAGAATGAACAATTCATTGTTAAGTCCATGTATAAGTATCTTAGCAGCAATGGGATAGACAGGTCCTTTAACATCTATGCAAAGCTAAGATTCCACTATAAATATCAAGGTTTCGCTGTGTTTGATCTGGCACAATGCCAGTGCAACTAAAGATAATATGCTGAAAAGACAGTGGTCAGGGAACTCAAAATGTTAGTTTTGTGCCCAGCTGCTAAGTTTGTGTGGAGTTCTGTGGCGAAAGCTATTGGTGCTAACGACAGAGCTGCTTCGTTTTCACACTTCTTCTGGTGGTTCCCTATACACACTCATGCAAGCAGGAATACCCAGATTGCAGGGGTTGCTGCAATATGTTGGGCAATTTGGAAACTTCGGAACAGAGCATTTTTTTAAGGGAAAACTCATTAAAACTCCTAATGGACTAATTTGCTACTACTACTATGTTGTTTTTATGAAATATTGGGAAGGTCCTTCGGATCAAGCTGACTTGCGTGCTGGGGCTGATATCTTGATGAGCATTGCTGGTTCTGCATCGACATCTGGTGTGGAAGATGACAGCCATTGAGAGGTTGCTTTTGGTAGGCCGGCTGTATCTGTTAGTTGGATGTACTGTGTCGGATTGTTGCTCTCTTGGCTCCCGCTTCGTTGGTCTGTCTCTGAAATGGCCCTGGGTGCTTGTTTTGCAGTGCAGATTTATATCCTTTGCTACTCTCTCGGCTAGCGTTAGTGCAGCTTTTATTTTCAGTTATCTTTCTTTTTTGTTGCACATGGACGCTTGCGGAAAAAAAATAGCGTTGCTAGGTGATGTGGAAAATACAAATATTCGGTTATATGTATATATACTTGGCTCTGATTCTGACCTTCCACTGCTTCACTATGTACTTGAACAAATGCCACTGCTTGTTCAGTTATTACGGAGAGCAGCTTGTTTGGCCATTGCAGACTCAACTTGATGAAATTCCTTGTCGGTTCATGATATTGCTTCTGTTGTTTGCTGGCTACCCTGCCTGGCTCGGAGCGATCGCCGGCTCGGCCACCGCCCTGGCCAGGCGGATGGAGAATGTGACCAACAAAACGCCAACAATCTGAGTTGCTGGAGAATGCACTAGTATGTCTCAATATACGAATGTACACTTGCAACTAAACTACGTTTGGAAAATATTGTCAACTACGCGGCCACACCACGTGGGTTTCCAAACGTAATGTAATGTTGACAACTCTAGAAACTGACATATTGTCAACGAGAGCCCTGGTTTCATCTTGCTGGGCACAGTTGCTGCTGATTTTGTCACGTTTGAGCCCACATGATGTGCAGTGGTACAAAAAAAAAATAGAGCCACAAGTCTAAGAGAAGCATGAGTTTTCTTTTCAAGAAACCAAAAAGAACGCATTCTATTGATGAAGAGAACCACGCAGTGACTGGTACCAGAAACACCTGTTCAACGGTAAGTGAACAGCTCACACTGGAGTTTCACAGGTAAAGAAATAGCAGGATACCACACCAGAAATGAATTTATTTGATTTCAGTGGAGAAGTAAGATTGCTATGATAAGACTACAACATCCCGTCAAAAAACGTCTCAGAACAAATAAAAGAAGGTTTCTCTATCAGAAAAAAGTCCAATACTTCTTGTGACCGCGCACAATGCTACAGGACACGGGAAAATATTAAGCTCCTGCCAATCAAGTTACAAACTCATAAACACACTACAGGCGTCTGCGAAGAAATAACACATCTTCCTCCTATGTCTCTTTGTAAAAGAATACATCCTCAATCTAATGGGGAGGTCAAGAACCTCAAAAACATGTGGAGATGCTAGAGATGGCATTGGCAAGATTGCCTGTGTGGCAGGACACAGCCTACAAACTTCTGTAGTCAAGAACAGTGACTTCCTCGTCAGGAGCATCAAGGTCATTATAGCTGCAACCCAACCATGATCGAATATTAGTTAAGACAGTCAAGGGCAAGATAAATCTTAGTACTCCCTCCGTTTTTTAATAGTTTGCGTTCTAGGATTTATCAAGGTCAAATTTTGTCTACTTTTGACCAAAAACATACTTATGAAGAACTATCAACATTCCTGATATCAAATGCATATATTATGAAAATATAATCTATGATGATTCTAATACTACTACCTCCATACCAAGGCTTAAGGCTTATATTTTTTTACAAAGTCAAACTATGTCAAATTTGACCAAGTTTTTATCAAAAATCATTAACATGCAATATATTTTCATATGGTATCTACAAAATATCATACTTGTTGATAGATTTTTCTAAAAATTTGGTCAAAATTTACTTGGTTTGACTTTTCAAAAAAAATATAAGCCTTCAGCCTTGGGATGGAGGTAGTATTGGTTTTACATTGTAGACGTTTATATTTTCTCCTAAATATTTGGTCAAACTTTAAAAAAATGACTTTAACTAGATCTAGAACACGATCTAATTGTAAACGGGAGGAGTAGCATGGTAAATTCAAGAATCAGCATGGGACTATTTGGTTCCAAAACAACACAATAGAAATATTACCACAAGCCCCACAAGTAATGAGACACAAACAAAATGCTAAAAGTAAGTTACTATGCGTTGAAGGACGTATAGCGACATGATAATCGTTTGCTGATAACAGTTCCATATTTAGAGCAAATAAAAGAATACAGTTAAGTTTAGCATCATCATGAATACTTGCTAACCTTCGCAAACGACGAGGGTCATGGTGGAAAGATGGAGGCATGGCTATAATAGGTGCTGGGCCCCCACCCATCATCGATCCAAGCACTCCTGAGTTGCCATGAGGGATGCCATTTTGTTCAAATGGAGGAGGTCCTTGCTCTCTCAGCATATGCATGGCTATTTCTGGAGGCGCCGGAACAAATGGTCCCAACGGGCTGAAAAGAAAAACATGCACACCATTTAGCAGTCCATAAAGCTTCCTACAAGAACATACTGAAATCCAAGACTTCTCACATACCCAGCACCAGGAACAGGCATCAATATTGGTGGAGCGGGGAATTCAGCTGAAAAAGGAGCATTGGAGCCTCGTCCACGAAAGCCATCAAACATCTGATCATCAGGTCCATCGCGGCTTGGAGAGCGATCACCTCGACCATATCTGCCTCCATCTCTATCTGCCCTATCATATTCTCTACGATTGCCACGGTCATGTCTCAGACGACTATCCATATCATTGCCAGGTCTCCGTCTTGATTTGTCCTGCAAATCAGAAGTCGGATCATATTATCAAGGATGTCAAATTGGAATATTTCAATACATGTAAATCCCAATGCAGTTTCTTTCTGCGTTCAACATGTACACTAACTAGTAACAGAAACAGAAACATACAACTTATATATGTTCAACAGAAATAGGGCTTTGACGCAGGTTAATGTGCACAAGAAATTCATGACCATAACTGCAGAAACCACAATAATAAAGTAAAAACAATTTTATTTGAGGTTATAACGATTATGTACAACATACATGATAAGTAAACAGAGCACTTGCAGAACAATGCTATTTTATATTTATATTTTATTTAAATATGCAAATGGAGTATGTGGTTCTTACTGGTGCAGATTGCTGCATGACTGGTGTTCCACCTGGTGCATTAGGGTCACTGTTCATAAGGAAACAAGTAGATAAGTATTGCCTCATAAAAAAGAGTTTGATTGTACTATCAATAACTTCAAATAGAAGATCACATGCACATACTTCATGTAATTTTGGGAATAAAGATCCTCTCGGAGTTTTGATGTAACTTCCAACACAAGCTCCGGATGCTTGAGCCTCAAATGCTTGTAAACAAACTCAGGAGCATGGAAAAGTTTTGTACAGCCCTTGGCTCCACAGCCGTATTTCCATCCATACTTTTCATCTCTTATTTTCCTGACATGCGGTTCTAGAACTTCAGCAGCTGCTGCATCAATTTTTTCCTTGGCCGTTAATATAACCATGGGATCTTGACCATTTGACCTTTCCTGCCAGAAAGTATCCAGTTTCTTCTCCCAGTCAGCTGCACTGACATTAGGTGTACTAGAAGTCTTATTATCTGCTCTCACGTGACGAAGGCCTTTTGCCTCGTTCTTCTCAGACATGCCATAGTAATCAACTCCATGAATACGCCATAAATAAGTAAGAAGGGTGTCAAGGAGCTCAACACCCTCAAGGCCCTTGACAGTAGTTAAGCCTCGGACTATAATTATAGGACCCATAGATCCGATATGTGATTTGTCCATATCTGACTTCTCATGATCACCACTTGAGAGAATATTCCCCTGAATACCCTTCTCGGTGTCCAGCTTACGCACAAGCCCTAGAGTTTGTTCTATGTCAACTTGAACTCGTCGAGGTTCAGAGCTAACTGGATGAGCCTTGGGAGCAGCAGAAAGAGGATCTGTTTCTTTTGAGGAACCTCTGCCGTGCTTTCTTCTTTTGTCACCATCTCCATCATCTTCGGAGTTGCCATCGCTGCCATTTCCTGATTTACTTGCTGCAGCCGCAGTTATTCCAGGGCCACTGTTCAGCACGTATCAAGATGTAAACAAGAAGTCCAAAAGAGGCTCATAACACAAACTGTAGCAACATAACTCACAGGTCAAGATTTCCATTTTGCAGATCAAGAAAGAAGTCCTTTGCAACCACCTTACAACGCTCATTCCTCCTGTGTAAACAAAACAAATTACACCAATATTAAGAAAACTGAACTAACAACGATGCAACAACAATATAAATAAAAAGTGCAAAAATCCAGTTGACAGAATTTGCTACAAGGAAATTGGCAACCAAAACAATTATCATTTTTTGGGTATGACAGGGGCAAAAGACCAACACAGACATGTTTCACATAGCAACTCCACCTTTCAATAACAGATAATAAGTTGGTTGGATGGTACTTGTCCTTCAACCTGCAAGTGAAAACAAAGGAAGGACAGTTAAACAATTGGTCTATCTGTATTCCCACTGTGCACAGTTAGAAACTGGATCATTATGAGCATACCAGTCCTCATTCTTGTGGAGATCAAAATACGCACGTTTCTGGGTCGTGATGTACTCTGTCTTGTATTCTTGGTACCTTGTTAATAGCGCACAATAGTAAGTCAGAACTAAGAACAGAACCATCAAAGATATAATTGAGAATGTTCGTTACTAATGATACTACTGATTACCGTCTCTCAGCTTCAGCTGGTGATACATCATCCTCAAGAACTTGCATGAACTGTTTGTACGTCATTAAGCCTTCCCTAAAAATATCCACAAGCATATAAGAACAGAGAAATATGCCATCAGAAACAAATGAACTTATGCTCCTGAAACTTCAGGAGAAAATATGCCTATCGATGGAGAAACAGCCCACATAAACATGTGATATATAAATACTACTAAGTTTAATCTCCAATAGGGGTCCTAGTTTGTTTCATTGCGAGGACAACAGTATCTCAAACATCCCAACTATCTTTTTAGAAGGGTTCTTGCTGGAAAAGTTCACAACAAAAGGCATTGTTATTTAGCGCAAAATGATATTTAGCATGTGGCTTGGCATGCAACAACTTGCATGGGATTCATGCAAGGCTTCACGTGTGTCTTTTACTTTTTTTAGCTGGTTATAAAAACTGCTTCTCACTCGAATGCTTTATTCAGGCTGGTCAGCATCATGGTTTTTAAGGCGTTAAGGCGTCTTAAGGCGATCTGGGGGCGCTTTGACGCCTAGGCGGGCACTTTGGACGCCTAGGCGCCTAAAGCGGTCGTTTTTTCAAAGCGGAGGGTGGGCGCCTTGACGCCTAAGCGTCGCCTAGGCGTCCTAAAGCGGACGCCTTAAAAACCATGGTCAGCATATATCTTGATTGGCTATAAATTGTTTTCAAAGACAAAAAGCACCCTGAAGAAGAGTTGTGTTGATGACTTGTAAACATTATAACATACTCCCTCCCTTCCATAATTCTTGTCGTGGTACAACAATAACCTGATCCAATCAATGATCCTCCAAAAATACTCACAGGAAACATGTCAAACAAGATTTTCACAACAGAATTACTAGATAGAAAGATTTAGCATGCAAGAAACACTTCAGGACAAATAATGAGTCAAACATAAGGAAGGGAATAGGTTAATGAGCAGTTCATACTTATGCAAATACTTAATTTGCATATGAAAAATTCCAACTTTGTGTTGCAACTTCTTTTTTTTTTGTCATAACAAAATTCTGCAATTTCTTTATAACGCAATTTAACAGCTACAGGGTGCAAAGATGTGCAATACAGCAACACAATTTGGTTGATCCTACTATAGAAATCAATTCCAACAACCGAATCCATGAAAGTACCCTCAGGTTTGCTTGCATCGCTATTCCAATGGCACAAAAAATAATAATATCAAGAAAAATGTAACTGATAAGAATGTCGCTGTAGATATATAATAGCATTACAGAATAGACTTGGACATTCTAATGTTATATAATAGTATTTTAAAAACGTTTTGTAGCACAAAAAAGTGCATTCCAAATAAAGGGTGCAAATGCACCTGAGTAGAAAAAAATATGCTTTAACTCAACCACTCCAAACGAAAGAGGTCACCCATTCATGCCCCTCTTCTGAACAAGTGATATTTAATAATGAAACCTATTGCCGTGATTGACGAGAATGGTGAAAGATGAATACGGAATAAGAGAGAACAAAATTCATCACCTTAGATTTTCTCTTTGCAATGTTAACAATGGCTATCCAATAGCATAAGAATATAAACCTTATGTCATGAACATCTATTGAAATATGCAGGAGAACTCTAATAATAGTTCAAAGTTACATATATTCAAAGTGTTTCCCATGGAGCTGTTAATATAGAACTATGCTTGATGTAGTACCTTGCACAAAAAAAGTGACTCTACCATGCAAACAAGAAAGTAACAAGAAAACTTGACATATGCCTGTAGGGAAGTATTTTTATTACATTGTGAAGTACATAAAAAGAATTCAAATAAAGTTGATGCCCAACTGCCTGTTGTTAACAGATAGAGAATATTCTCATCAGATTCTCCCTTTGACTGTTATCCAAAACATGTAATAATCCTTTATTCAAGAATATAGTTGGTATATAACTGGGAGGTGGAGGTGGTGGCCCCTTGTGGTAGAACACTGACTGTAGAAAAAATCACAAGGCTTGCTGGTGGTGATCCAAACTACAAAGTGTGTTTCTCGCAGGTAAGGAATATCATGCTGATAACCTCAACTCTAATCCATCTCCAGACTCACACTTCTCAAGGATTAATTTGCTTTTGAACATCAAATATGGAGAATTTCTGAGAAGATTCTCTATCTGTTAACGATGCCTTACAGCATCTTACAGTAGAAGGCATATTTTGCATTTCCCAGGACTTAAAAGGAGTGTTGGAAATTGGCACCGATAAAACCAAAATGTCTAGAACTTAAAAGGAGTAGCCTATGAAGCAAATGAAATGTGTATATCTGTCAGTAATTATATTACCTTTGGATCCCAGGACCATTATTTGATGCCCCAAATCCTGAATCGGGCCAATCTGGATATCATAAGTGAGTCATCAGACGATATTTCAATGAATGAACAGGAGTAGTTGTCCTACATACTTGGTCCACGTGCAATCTACTGCTAATATGGACGCAAGTTTCAAATCTGTGGATATGGTCGGGTGGTTGAAATTCTAATTGGAACCAAGAGCCCCCACAGATTCAACAAGCTAATAGTGCTGACACGAAAGGCTCCATGGAATTATGGCATACATAAAGTATGCAACTGCTACTATATTTAACAAGCACAGGACACACATGTATCCTGCCCTGACGGCGTGCATCTCCCGATCCTTTCTTTTGCAGATTGGTAGGACTGCATTTAGCTGAAGAGGGGAACTCCTTACCTGGCATACGATTCTGATGCCTACCATGGTACCGGTCATCGCCGTACCCGCCTCTGCCTCCACCACGGTCGTACCTGCACGATGCAACACCCACAACGCATGAATCCTACAGGCAACTCCGGGAAGAAGCTAACTAGACATCCAGTCCAAAAGTGACCGAGCCGAGAGCGCGTCTCTGGGCGTGGTATCCGTACCGTGCAGGGGGGCTCCCGCGGCCTCCGCGGCGGTCGTACCCGTCGTCCCTCCTTGACCGCTTGAACGGCGGCGATGGGGACCTCCTGGACGGCGAGTGGCGGCGACGGGGAGGAGGGCTGGTGCTGCCGCCCCCGCCGCGGCGGTGGCTGTCGCGGTCGCGGTCGCGGTACCGCTCGGGGCGGGAGAGGCCGAGGGGCGGCGGCGGCGGGAGGGAGGGCCGCGGGGGCGAGCGGCTCCGCTTGCGGGTGGGCGGGGGGCCGCCGGGCGGCGGTGGCGGTGGGATAGGCAGCGGGCGATCCTCGGGGCTGTCGGGCGGAGGAGGCGGCGGGCGGCGAGCCCGAGAAGCCTCGGAGCTGGGGTCTATGACGTCCGCCATTGGAGGGGCTGCTTGGCGGGCGTGGTTAGGGTTTGCAAGTCGAGAAGGAGTGGAGCGGCCAGGGGGATAGAGCCGAGAGACCGAAATAGGTAGGCGCACGAGATAGGAAAACGGGTCGGGCTGGTAAAAGTGAACGGGTTTTCGATTTCTGAGGCTCGGATTTGCTCGGATTTACTCTTTTGGGCAGTATATTTGTTTTCGGGCAATACTACAAGTCTACGCGGGTCCCTATACGACACGTGTTCTAAAAATACCGCTAATGTCAAAAATAAAAGGGCAATGCTAGGCGTCCTCCGGGGATGGAAACTTTCCATCCCCCGGGTCCCCAGCCGTTAGATCAGCACAGATCAATGGTCCAGATCTTCACGTTCCGTCCTTTACTCGTTTTTGCTACATTTGTCCCGCTTTTGCTACATTGGTCCCGCTTTTGCTCCATTGTAGCAAAAAACGGTTCGCCCAGAAAATAGAACAAAAAAGACCGTTCTCGCCGGAGAACTCGCCGGAGACCTCGCCGGGGACTTTGTAGCAGAAGTTTCGTTCTAATGTAGCAAAACCGATGTCGCCGGAGACTCGCCGGAGACTTTCGCCGGAATATCTCGCCGGAGAACTTGTAGCAAAACCATTAAACAGATTTAGCAAAAAAAATTAACACATGTAGCAAAAAAGAGACTTCATCAGAGACATTAACACATGGTAGCAAGCGCTGTCACTGCTGGTAGCAAAGCACCGCCACTGTGGTAGCAAGCGCTGGCGCTGCTTGTAGCAAAGCACCATCGTTGTGGTAGCAAGCCCCGCCGCCGTCGTGGTAGCAAGCATGTCGCCGCGCCGCTGTGGTAGCAAGCCCTACCGCAGCTTGTAGCAAAGCGTCGCCATAGTGGTAGCAAGCTTCGCCGCTACTTGTAGCGACCTCTACGTACAGCTCGTCGGTGACCAGAACCGTCGCCCATGGCGGAGCACATGCGGATATGGGGAGACCCAAGGCGAGGGGCTGCAGGCGGCGGGCGGCAGGCGGCGGGCGGCAAGCAGCAGGCGGCGAGGCTGCAGCGGCACGCGGGCTGCAGGCGGCGGGCGGCAAGCAGCAGGCGGCGAGGCTGCAGCGGCACGCGGGCTGCAGGCGGCGGGCGGCAGGCGGCGAGGCTGCAGCGGCACGCGGGCTGCAGGCGGCGGGCGGCGGGCGGCAAGCAGCAGACGGCGCGCGACTGGTTGTGTTCTGCTTTGGAAAGAGGATTTGGGACGAAGAAGAAGGACTGGGTCCCACCCACGTTGTCACGTGCGAGGCAGCGACCCGGGGGATCGCGAGGCGTTATCCCCCGGGGGATCTGTATCATTTTCCAAAATAAAATGCCCCTAATTCCTTTTTTCAATATATAGAGTAGTCACAATGGAGAGTATCATATTTATTTATTTTCCACCGATCTATTAATAATCATCAGCATCAGTATAAAGAGTTCTAAAAGTAATAATAATTACAAATAGGTCATTGGACCACCTAGGGACGACTACAAACACTAGCATGAGCCGAAGACGCGCCGTCATCCTCGCCCCTCCATCACCAGAGCTGGACAAAGCTTGTCGTAGTAGAGCTTGTTGTAGTAGACGAACGGAAAGTCGTCGTGCTAAGGCCCCAAAGGACCAACGCATCAGAGCAGCAACCATCGTCGAAGATGACAAACGTAGATCGGAAGAGACTGTCCTCAAACCACACCAACGAATACGAAAAACGATCAGATCTTAATGGATCCGCCGGACACAAGACTCCACGCGCCCTCCGCCGATGCTAGATGCACCAACAAAGCGAGGATAGGGCGGGAGCGACCTTATTCTAACGTCAGGATGTAGCACCGCCTCAACGTCCTGAAAAGACACCGAAAACAGTCTAAACGAAACACTGAGACCTCCCATTGGCGAGAGGCCGTGGTCCGCCACGTCTCCAAGGCCCTAAGGCCGCCGGAGACAGAACGAACTGGTGACGCCGCCACCGGAGGAAAGAAACCCTAGATGGGTTGTAGCCGCCACCTCTCTCTCCTCTGTAGTATGATACAAGCTCCACAATGCATAATACTCCTTCTGTCCTTCTAACTTTTACTTGAGTGAAATCTTTTAAAATTTGACCAATTTTGCAGACAAATGTGGCAACATATATACAATCAAAATGATAGATTATGAACCTAAATTTCAAAACGAATCTAGCCGGTGCCAATTATGTGTCATAAATGTTGTCTTGTTTTCCTATAAAATTGATCAAATTTTGCTAAGTTTGAGTTAGCACAAAAGCACTTATTTGCGAACAGAGGGAGTATCACGCAGTAGTACCATAGTCATAGTGTTTTTATTATTTTGTACAATCTTAATGTAAAGTTAGTACAAGATTTATTTGGAGTAGTTTCTAGTTATACGTGATATGATACTATATCTACATATGATACCAACACAATCTCTTTCATATTAATTATAGTGACGCATAAGCATTTTGCGTGTATGTAATGCATGATACCACCTATGATATCCCGGGCTAGTCTAAACGATTTGTTTTTGCTAAAAAAAAGTCTTGTAGTAAAAAAATGGTTCGATCATGAAATAAAAAATAAAAAGATAGATCTCACAAGACTTTCGCTGGAGATTATGTAGAAATTTTTTATACTAATGTAGTAAAACCGAAGAACAAATGTAGCAAAAAATTGTATTAGTGTAGCAAAAAACCAATTTCGCTGGAGACAACGCCAGGATCTCGCTAGAATTCATAGCCAAAAATTTATACAGAAATAAAGTGTAGTATTTGGAGAACATCAATGTAGCAAAAACAAAATGAATTGATGGCAAAATATAGACGAGTATGTACAAAATTACCCCCGTTTCGCCCAAGGTAGCAACACCATACACTCATGGTAGCAACGTCGTAGACCCAAGGTAGCAAAGCCGTCTACCGTCGGTAGCAAAAGTCACCCGCCATGGGTAGAAACATCGCCGACCATGGGTAGGAACAGCGCCGACCGGTGGTAGAAAATCCATCCTTCCTAGGTAGCATGCACGAGATGCGCCACCTCGAATCGTTGGTCATGTCGATGTTGGCAGAGAGGGGGGCGGCGGGGGCAGCGTCTGACGAGGCCCCTGCTGGTGGCGAGTCTGTCGTCCTCGACACCGGCCTACAGGCTATATGGAGCAGCGGGGCGACGCGTAGTGACGGCGGAGCAAGACTCGAGCGGACGAGCTGGGCGACGGTGGCACAGTGCCTAGGTTACAGTGAGGTGCCTTGGCAACGGCGGTGCGAGGGCTGGAAACAACGTGGAGGGAGGAGCAGGCAGAAATCGGACGGCGCGCCGGTGAGGGAGGAGTATGGTCGCGGGATGGCGGCATCGGCGATGACGCGCTGAGAAGGGAGCGGTATGGTCGTGGGATGGCGGCGTCGGCGCGTGCCAGGACGATAGGCGAACGCGCGTGGGTGAGGTAGCAGCAGGGCTGCGGGGGCAGGCGGCAGGCGACAGGCGCCACAAGACAAGTGGTGTGGTTCACGCCAGGAAAGAGACAAGGAGTTGAATAGATAAGGTAGGGGCACCACGATATGATGTGCCAGTTGCCTGTTTTCTACTGTTTTTGGTTTCAGAAAAGCTAGTAAGGAAATATTCTCGGAATTGGACGGGACAAAAGTCAAAGTCAATATTTTACTAGAATGAACACGGAGTCCGGAGGGGAGACGAAGTGGCGCACCAGAGCAGCCACACTTGGTGGCGGCGCGGCCAAGGGGGGTGTCCCACCAGGGGGTGTGGGCCCCCCGGTACTCCACCGACCTTGCCCTTCGCCTATAAAAGCCTCCCGGGACGAAAACCTTAAGTACCCGATCAGAAATCCACAAAAGAGTTTATAGCCGCCGCCATCTCCATCTCTAGATCGAGGGGATCCGAAGCTCTTCCCGGCACCCTGCCGGAAGGGAGAGATCACCCTGGAGGCCTTCTTCATCACCATGCCTTCCTCCGGTGTGATGCGTGAGTAGTTCATTGATACGTCCATTTTGCATCACTATTCTATATCATAATTTACTGTTATTCATTGATATATTTCATATTAAGAGATGATACTTTTGTTATTACATCTGTTTTTGCATGGTTGATGACTTTTGGAGCATGGACCGCTGCAGTCAGGATTCTGATGAAAAAGGTGTTGTTTGGAGGCGAAATTTACGAAGACCAGAAAATCCGGAAAAATGCATGGAAAATCCTATTTTTCCAGAAGACGAAGAATGCCAGAAGGGAAAGTAGAGATGGGCCACAGGGGGCCCACACCATCCCCTGGCGCGGGCCACCCCAGGTCGCGCCACCAGGTGGTGTGGCCGCCCTGGTCCACTCCAGCCTCTCCCCTCAGGCGTATATTATCCTCCCGAAACCCTAAGACTCGGGGGGTGACCACAGAAAGATTCCACCGCCTCTACGGGGAGGAAAACACCGAGAGAGAAAGATCTCTCCGGCAGACAGAATTCTGCCGGGGGAATTCCTTCCCGGAGAGGGGAGATCGTCGCCATCAACACCACCATCAAGCTGGACTTTATCGGGATCATCATCATCATCACCACCATCATCTCCACCAGCACCATCATCACCACTTCATACCGCTGTAACAATTGGGTTGAATCTTGCATAGTTCTTAGGGGAAACTTTCCCGGTGTTGATTACTCTTGTAGTTGATGCTATTGAGTGAACCATTGAATTATTGTTTATGTTCAGATTGTTACACATCATTATTCCATCTCTGATCATGATCCATATGATGTCTTGTGAGTAGTTTGTTTTGTTCTTGAGGACATGGGAGAAGTCATGTTGTTAGTAGTGGAATTGTGTTGAGAAAGATTCAATAGTTTGATATTTAAGTTGTGGTGTACTTCTTCTAGTGGTGTCATGTGAACGTCGACTACATGATACTTCACCTATATGGGCCTAGGGGAATGCATTGTGTATTTGGATACTAATCGTAGGGGTTGCCAGAGTGACAGAAACCTGAACCCCCGTTAGGAAACCATTGCACAAGGGACGTTAAGGTCTTAGAGTTTAAAGCTTTGGTTAGGTTTCTACCTTAATTACTTTCTTGTACTTTCGGATGCTTGCAAGGGGTATAATCACAAGTATGTATTAGTCCTAGGAAGGTCGGTACATTAGCACAGGTTCACCCACACAACACTTAGCAAACTAAAGAAGATTTATCAACTATATAAAGCGGAAACACTTGACGATATTCCCATGTGTCCTCGAGAACGTTTGGTCATCTTAAGTAATACAACCGGCTTGTCCTTTGCTAAAGAAAGGATTGGGGAACTTGCTGCATTTATCCTTATTGTCTTTTATTTACTTGTACTTTATTTACCTGCATTATCAAAAACCCCTAAAAATCCGTTTGTTAAGTATTTACAGAGAATTTCTGCTCCAAGCCATTCGCCAACACCTTCTGCTCCTCGTTGGGTTCGACACTCTTATTTATCAAAAATACTGCGATACACTCCCTATACTTGTGAGTCATCATGCATCCTTGGACTATGGGTCTATGTAGTAGCTAGATGGTTGATTCTCCTCCTTTGTGCTATCATGTTTAGATCTTGTGAGCTCCATTCATTATCAAGATCATCTATTTGTGATCTTACATGTTGTGTTTGCGGGGATCCGATGGATACTGAGATACTATTTTAGATTGATTATTGATTCTATCATGTCTATGTCATTTGTGATCTTGTATGCTCTCTGTTGTTAGTAACTATCTTGGCCAAGTTGATGCTTGCAACTCCAAGAGGGAATATTTATGCTCGATAGTGGGTTCATGCCTCTAGTAATCTGGGGAAGTGACAGAAATCTCTAAGGTTGTAGATGTGATGTTGCTACTAGGGAGAAAACATCAATCCTTTGTCCATGGGACAATCGTATTGTTTAGTCTACACACTTTGCTTAATGCAATTATCTGTTGCTTGCAACTTAATACTGGCAGGGGTTCAGATGATAACCTGAAGGTGGATTATTAGTCATAGATGCAGTTGGATTATGGTCTATGTATAATGTTGTAATGCCCAATCAAATCTCATAGGAGTCAAGATGTCTAGTATATGCATTGTTATGCTTTCTCAAATCTGTCAATTGTCCCGCTGTAATTTGTTCACCCAACATGCTATTTATCTTAAGGAGAAACACCTCTAGTGAACTATGGACCCTAGTCCATTCTTTTACCATCTAATGTTTACCATTTACTATTTACTTTCTGCAAGCAATTACTATCTTTCACACTATACGTTTAATCCTTTGTTTTCAGCAAACCAGTGAGATTGACAACCTCACTTTAAGTTGGGGCAAAGTTATGTGGTTGTGTTGTGCAGGATTCCAAGTTGTTAGCAACACCTTGGAGTTATTTCCTAGCTTCTACCGGTTCGATAACCTTGGTTTCATAACTGAGGGAAACTTGTTGTTGTGCTCATCATACCTTTCTCTTGGGGTTCCCAACGAGCTCGACGTATCTTGAGCCATCAAGCCTTTTTCTGGCGCCGTTGCCAGGGAGTTAAGGATAGCTTCACAAGGGGAGTCTCTCACAACCAATCTCTTTACTTTGTTTTTTGTTTTGCTTAGTTTATTTTTGCTTTGTTTGCTTGTTTATTTTATTATCAAAAACACACAAAAAATACTTGTACTAGTTTGCTTCTTTTATCAAAAACACACACAAAATTAGTTCCTATTTCAGTTTCTATTTCTGTTGGCTTGCTTTAATCTTACAAAAATGAATACTCCTGAAAACACTAAGTTGTGTGACTTCACTATCACAAACAACAATGATTTCATGTGCACACCTATTGCTCCACCTGTTCCTGAAATTGCTTTCTTTGAAATTAAACCTGCTTTGCTCAATCTTGTTATGAAAAAACAATTCTCTGGTGCTGGTACTGATGATGTTGCTGCTCACCTTAATAACTTTGTTGAACTTTGTGAGATGCAAAAACATAGGGATATAGATGGAGATATTATTAAGCTTAAATTGTTTCCTTTCTCTTTGAGAGGAAAAGCTAAAGAATGGTTGCTATCCCTAACTAGAAATAGTATTGATTTTTGGATTAAATGCAAAGATGCTTTCATTGGAAAATACTATCCTCGTGCTAAGATTATATCTATGAGAAGTGAAATAATGAAATTTAAACAATTTGATAATGAACATTTTGCTCAAGCTTGGGAAAGAATGAAATCTTTGGTAAAGAATTGTCCTACTCATGGACTAACTGCTTTGATGATTATCCAAACTTTTTATGCAGGACTAAATTATTTTTCAAGAAATCTACTGGATTCTACTGCTGGAGGCACCTTTATGAGCATTACTTTAGTTGCTGCAACAAAGCTCCTTGATAATATGATGGTTAACTATTCTGAATGGCACATTGGGAGAGCTCCACAAGGTAAGAAGATAAATTATGTTGAAGAAACCTCCTCCTTGAGTGATAAAATTGATATTATTATGTCTATGCTTGTTAATGGAAAAGCTCATATTGATCCAAATCATGTTCCCTTGGCCTCTTTGGTTGCTCAAGAAGAGCAAGTTGATGTGAACTTTATTAGAAACAATAATTTTAGCAATAATGCCTATAGGAATAATTTTGGTAGTAATAATTATAGGCCATATCCTCCCAATAATGGCAATGCTTATGGAAATTCCTACAACAACAATAGAAGTGCACCCTCTGAACTTGAAGTCATGCTTAAGGATTTTATTAGTAAACAAACTGCTTTCAATAAAATTGTTGAGGAAAACTTTCGAATGCTGAAAAAAATATATCATCTTTGTCTGAAGCACAATCCTCTTTGATTAATAAAATGGCTGCTAAACCTGAAACTATGGAAAACCCCTTTGCTGCTACTAATGCCATACAAGTTAGAATCAATGAAAATGTTAGACTATTAGCTGAATTACATGCTAAGTGGGAAAGAGGAGATGAAATTGCTAGAAATAGTAGTATTTGTACTATTATCACCACTAATGTTGATGCTAGAAAGCCACATGAAGTCCCCATTCCTTTTGCAACAATGCCTAAAACCAATGGAACCTTTTCCAATGAAAATGCTGAAATTCTTCGAAATATGGGAAATAATAGCTCTACTACCGTGGATGGTAATTATGATATTGATCTTGATGGTTGCAATATTTCTGAAGTAATTATCTTCCTACAAAAGCTTGCTAAAAGTCCTAATGCTAGTGCTATGAATATGGCCTTTACAAAACACATTACAGATGCTCTCATAAAAATTAAAGAAGAAAAATTGAAACATAAAGCTTCTATTCCTATGAAATTAGAAGATGGTTGGGAACCCATCATTAATATGAAAGTGACTGATTTTAATCTCAAATCTTTATGTGGTCTTGGTGCTAGTGTCTCTATTATGCCTAGAAGGATTTATGAAATGCTCGATTTGCCACTATTAGGAGATTGTTATTTAGATATCCAACTTGATGATAATGCTAAAAAGAAACTCATAGGGAGTATTAATGATGTTCTTATTATGGTTAACAATACCTATGTCCCTGTTGATTTCTATGTTTTGGATGTTGAATTTAATGCTTCTTGTCCTATTATTTTGGGAAGATCTTTTCTTAGAACTGTTGATGCCATTATTGATATGAAGGAAGGCACCATTAAATATCAATTCCCACTCAAGAAAGGTATAGATCACTTCCCTAATAAGATATAGAAGATTCATTTTGCCTCTTCTATTAAAACAAAATTTGATCTTAATGCTTCTTCATTTGAAAATACTTGAACCTTGCTTCCTATGCCTAGCTGAAAGGCGTTAAAGAAAAGCACTATTGGGAGATAACCCAAATTTTTATTCAGTAAGTTTTTCTTTTGTTGAGTCTTGGAAGTTATTGCCTCAGTAATAACCTCTCCTTATCCTTTTTGTGTGGTTTTGTGCCAAGGATAACCTCTAATGAGAGAGAAGTAAGACTTGGGAAAGTTGTTGTCCCGAAACAGATTTGTGTGATTCACTGTAAAAAATCATGAAATTCCCTGTACGTCGAATTGAGCTGTAATTTTTTGTGCTTATGCCCTAGGTTGTTATCTAACTTTCCTTATCTTATCACTTTTCGATTTGAGCAACAGAAGGTTTTCAAAAAATCGGTTTTTACCTGCTTGTCTATTTTGACAGATTTCTGCCATTATTTGCATTTGCCTCTTAATCTCTTTCTCTTTGAGTTCTCTTTGATCACTTGAGCTATTAGAAGGAATTGCTATAGTAGCTTGTGTTTTAATGGAAGTTTTAATTGTGTTGAAACTAAACCCAAAAGACTCATTATCTTGAATACACTAATGTTGCTAATGAAGATTGTGTGAAGTTTTTATGAAGGAAATTTTAAAGTGTAGGGAAGAATAATGTGATGAGATGAAGTATGGACAAAAGCTCAAGCTTGGGGATGCCACCCGTGTCACCCCAAGAAATATTCAATAAGTACAAGCGTCAAAGCTTGGGGATGCCTTGGGCATCCCCTTCTTCATCAATAAAAATCTCAGGTTTTCTTCCAAACATTTCATTTTTATTGTTTCATGCACAATTGTGTTGTTCTTGGAGCGTCTTTGTTTTTATTTTTAGTTTGATTTTGTTTAGTTTGCTTAAATAAATTGGTTGGACCCCCGCAATTCATACATTGGTTCAAATAAGTTGATTGGTGTTGGAAAAGAGTAGGAAGCTTCATGCTTATAAGTGGTACAAAAGGAGCTTGTTTTGACTGTGGTCTAGACTTTATCATGTCATGTTTGATATTGCTTTGACTTTATTCTTAGTGATTATTGATGTAGCATGACTTGTTCCAAACAATTTAGATTGCTTAATGTGTCTTGAAAGAATCATGCATTGTTTTAGCATACAAAAGCATAATATTGTGGTATTCTCCTTTGATGCTTTATTTGGGTCGACTTGGCACATGCTTACACCATGTTAAGACTATACCAGTCACCTTAGCCTCTATGATCATTTAGTTTTTGACTTGTAATATCACTTTATGCTTTAACTAATAATGTTTTGTCGCTTTGAATGATTATGGCCATTATTGCTCTCTTAGTTGGTCGCTCCCAGTCTTTTGCTAGCCTCCACATGTACCAAGTATGAGATCCTCTCATGCGTCCAACTCCAAATGAAACCAAGTTATTCCAAAGAGTCAATTATAAATTCCTATGCATGGTGTGTTACACCATTCCAAGTATATTCATATTTTTATCTACCTTCCAAATTAAACTTGTTATGTGAAAATTATTGATTAAAGCTCACACAAACTTGATGGCACACTTTACTTGCTTGCACTTAATAAACTTGAACCATTGTGTCCATCTATGTTGCTTATATGCTTGCGCTTTATAAGTTGTGAATTAGCAGAACCATGTGCCATGGGGAACGCTTTCAATATTGCACTTATTATTCAGTTGATATCATGTTCTTTTGTTTATGGATCCCGGCAGCGTGAAATAAAAGGGGAGCTTGTAATCATGGAGTTTGTATGTTTGTTAGAGAAACGCCTGGGCGGCTAGCCTAAGCCATGCCTAATCATGGTGGAAACTTGCATCATAACCATAGTGAGCATTATGTGAAGCATCCTCAATAAAAACCTATGCAAATAGCAAATAAAAAGATCGATGAGATGCTCATTGTCTGTTGCGTTGTCATTTTGATATGGGATAGCTCCTGTATCATGGGGCAAGGGGTACCCCATTGGTGGTTCTCTATGATGCACATGTACTTACAATGACAAGAACTTACTTGTGACTAAAGTTGAGTAGCATGAGGTTCGGTACTCGTAAGCAAGGGGCATGAGATTTTCAACTTATAACTTGTCAAGCATATCCTCATATTTTTGTCACTTTAACCTTAATCACCTCAAGATGCTTATGATAGGGGCAATGTGAGATGAAAGCTAATAAGTACCATAATTTTTGGAAGCTCTTTATGAGACTTGAATCCCTGCTTCCCTCTTTGAAGGGCTTTCTTTTTTACTTTTATGTTGAGTCTCCATCTTCTATCTTTATGCACCAATTGAGAGAGCATAGTGGTCATTCTTAGTTTAATGTGCATTGTCCCAGAACTTGTTGATTGATTCATAACTTTGATATTGCTTGTTCTTAAATTATTTGTATCTAGTCACCCTTATGAACTTTGAAGGTGTCCTATGCATTCATGTTTTGCTATACCATGAGGGACAAGCTGAATACCATTCTTATTATGTTTTCTATATGTGAAACAAACAAACGTCTTTCAATGCATTGTTATTCATGATTTTTTGTTTGTACCTTTTGATGTTACAACATAGTTGATATGTCTTATTGTTAGAACTTTATCTTTCATATATACGTTAGAGTACTATGATCCCAGCTATCAATATTCTACAAATACCTTGATCAAGATTATGATGGTGCATGTCACCTCAAAAATTATTCTTTTTATCACTTACCTACTCGAGGACGAGCAGGAGTTAAGCTCGGGGATGCTTGATACGTCGTAAACGTATCTATAATTTTTGATGTTCCATGCTTGTTTTATATCTACTTTGTTATGTGTTGTTCACACTTTGAGGTATTTTTATACATTTTCTGGAACTAACCTATTAACAAGATGCCACAGTGCCAGTTGTCTGTTTTCTGCTGTTTTTGGTTTTAGAAAAGCTAGTAAGGAAATATTCTCGGAATTGGACGGGACAAAATCCCAAGTCAATATTTTACAAAAAGGAACACGGAGTCTGGAGGGGAGACGAAGTGGCGCACCAGGGCGGCCACACCTGGTGGCGGCACAGCCAAGGGGGCGCGCCATCAGGGGGTGTAGGCTCCCTGGTACTCCACCGACCTTGCCCCTTCGCCTATAAAAGCCTCCTAGGACGAAAACCCTAAGTACCTGATCAGAAATCCACAAAAGAGTCTGTAGCCGCCGCCATCTCCATCCCTAGATCGAGGGGATCCGAAGCTCTTCCCGACACCCTGCCAGAGGGGATAGATCACCATAGAGGCCTTCTTCATCACCATGCCTGCCTCCGGTGTGATGCGTGAGTAGTTCATCCTTGGACTATGGGTCCATGTAGTAGCTAGATGGTTGGTTCTCCTCCTTTGTGCTATCATGTTTAGATCTTGTGAGCTCCGTTCATGATCATCTATTTGTAATCTTACATGTTGTGTTTGCGGGGATCCGATGTTGGGTCCGCAGCATAGAAAACAAAAAATTTCCTACGATGAGAACTACACGCCAAGATCTATCTACTAAGTACAAATGAACGGGTGAACATACATCCAACGAGAACTTACCCTCGAAGACAACGAGTTTTGTTAACGAGTAGGAACTCGTGGTTGATATAGTCGTACACTTGCCGATCTCAAGATCGAGTGGAAGTCCGAGCGCCGCAACTCAGCAGCGCATCCGTACTCGCACACACGTTCAAGCCATCGGACAACCTCCACCTCCTCGCTCCAGCGATCCAGCGGAAGAGCAACTCCTTCTAGACGAAATGCCACCGGAAACATGTATCTCGCTAATCCGAGACTATGGGGGAATAATTCTAGAGGGGGAGAGAGATCCTTCACAAGGAGGTGTGAGGAAGAAGGAGGAAGAGGGTGGCCTTTTATAGGAGGAGGGGGGTACCCCCTCTCTCCATGGCTGGCGCATGGGGGGTGACCCCTCACCTCCCCCATTCATGTGGTGGTAACCCCTCCACATTAAAATGCCTCTTTACATTCTCCTTTAAAGTCCCTACTTTAAATGCATTAAAATTCTCCAAGTTTAATGCTCTCTCATTTAATAAAACTCTTTTATTAAATTTATTCAGATTTTTTTAATTACTTTAATTAACAAACATTCACATATAGCCCCTTGCAATATTTCAATATCACATGCAGAACCACTTTCTGCAATTTCACCCGAAACAATTTCTGGTTTCTATCAAAACAATTCCTGCGCTTTGCAATTCTTTCGTCTGAAACATATGTGCTCCAAAATGGTGTCCGGTAACTCTTAAGTGTGTCACCCTATGGTTCGCAAATAATGCAGACATGATTGTGACTCCTCTCAGATCAATAGTCAGAAGCGGGACCTGGAGGTCCATACTGACTCCTACATATTCAACGATGACTTCTGTGATCGTGAGAACCTTTAACGCTTGTAACTAAATCCCTTTGTCTCTTGATATAATACATGTCCTAGATTCGATCATCGGTATCCAAATACCTAGTTTGATCTCGTTACCGACATGCACTCTTTTCTCGTTCCCGTGATATAACATTCTAGTGATTACATCATTTGCTTGTAAGCTATCTCAATGTGATATCACCGAGAGGGCCCAGAGTATATCTATCCGTCATCGGGATTGACAAATTCCACTCTTGATCCATGAGCCTCAACATAACACCTTTGTAGTACTGAACCCATCTTTATAGTCACCCTGTTACGGTGTGACGTTCGATGTTATCAAGATACTCTTCAGGTGTTAGCAATTAACATGATCTCATGGTCTAAGGATAAAGCTTACTTCGTATGATATTATAGCAATATAAATATAATGACTTGATCGTAATGCTATACTTCGGATGAATGTTCATCACATCATTCCACCAATGGTGTGATCTTGTTATTAACAACATCTAATGTCTATGATCAGGAAACCTTGATCATCTTGTTAATCAACAAGCTAGTCTATAAGAGAGGCATAACTAGAAACCCTTTTTGTTTATTAAACACACATGTATTGATGTTTCCGATCAATACAATTCTAGCATGTAAAATAAACATCTATCATATATAAGGAATACATAATAACAACTTTATTATTGCCTCTCAGGGCATATTTCCTTCATCCGATGGATATTGAGATACAATTTCAGATTGATTATTGAATCTATCATGTCTATGTTATTTGTGATCTTGCATGCTCTCTGTTGCTAGTAACTATCTTGGCCAAATTGATGCTTGCAACTCCAAGAGGGAGTATTTATGCTTGATAGTGGGTTCATGCCTCTAGTAATCTGGGGAAGTGACAAAAATCTCTAAGGTTGTAGATGTGTTGTTGCTACTAGGGAGAAAACAACAATCCTTGTTCATGGGGAAATCGTATTGTTTACTTTACACACTTTGCTTAATGCAATTATCTGTTGCTTGCAACTTAATACTGGCAGGGGTTCGGATGATAACCAGAAGGTGGATTATTAGTCATAGATGCAGTTGAATTACGGTCTATGTATAATGTTGTAATGCCCAATTAAATCTCATAGGAGTCAAGATGTCTAGTATATGTATTGTTATGCTTTCTCAAATCTGTCAATTGCCCCGCTATAATTTGTTCACCCAACATGCTATTTATCTTAAGGAGAAACACCTCTAGTGAACTATGGACCCCAATCCATTCTTTTACCATTGATATACCTTCTACTGTTTACCGTTTTGTTGTTTACTTTTTTCAAGCAATTACTATCTTCCACACTATACGCTTAATCCTTTGTTCTTAGCAAAACTAGTGAGATTGACAACCTCATTGTAAGTTGGGGCAAAATTCCGTGGTTGTATTGTGCAGAATTCTAAGTTGTTAGCAATACCTTGGAGTTGTTTCCTTGCGCCTACTGGTTCGATAACCTTGGTTTCATAATTGAGGGAAACTTGCTGCGGTCCTCATCATACCTTCCTTTTGAGGTTTCCAACGAGCTCGACGTATCTTGAGCTATCATCTAGTTTTTTTCACGCTATGGTACGAGCAACCACGATGTGTGTGTTCTCACTTAAACGCGAGAAGTAGACCGACCATATAATATCCGTTTGCTCGTAGCATTATCATAAAAATATTACTTTTACCCTAAAAATGAATATACAGACTTAACATTATTTTGTGTATCTATTAAAATACCAAAAAGTGCCACCTTTTTCTCGAGTGCTCCAAAAGCGCACCATATTTTTATATAGAAAAAACATAAGTTATCATAATGCTCGGATCCTTACGAAGAGACTAGACAGCACACCACACACCAAAAAAAAGCTTAAAACCTACTCCCTTCTAATCTGATCACCTACTCCAACACCGACTCTAACACGCTGTGAGAGTTGGCGTTTGATTCAGTACAACCCCCCTCACCTAAACTCATACAAATACGTCTAACTTCAAACACAAGGACGACTCACTTGATACCTCTTCATTTTTAGTATATACACATATACCTAATTATGTACAAAATATTGTATACCTAAATCAAATAATACCTTTTCTAGCTGTACGTATAACCTATACGCTAAACCGAAAACCCCCGCCGATGTACGGATCATCGCCAGTGACGGCCGTGTCCGCCGGCGAGCCATGTCCTCGCGCGCGGTGGTGGCGTGATTTCCTAAATAGGTAGCTTATACACGCCGGAGGCACGCCTTGGCCTTTTAGATGTTTGCCAGCAGGAAAGCGCGGAGGCGGTGGCGTGCAGGTTGCGGCGACGCAGCGGCAGCGCCAGAACTTCGCCGCAGCGGTTGTGTGAAGAAAGTTTGGAGGCATACCGGACAGTTCGGTGCAGTGTCCGGCACGGGGCCGGACAGTCCGGCACGGTGTAGGGCCTTTGCGCGTAGAAGGCATGCTACGGGGGCGGGGGGCGATGCATGTAGCTGGGGGTTGAGCCTGCATACCAGGGCCGTATGGCCACATCTGGATCGCGCCGTTCCAGGGCAGGAGTGGCGTGGGCCAGGTTGGAGGAGCGGTAGCCGGAGGTGTGACGGCGGGGCCGGCTTGGATGATGGCGGTGTCCTTGGCAGCGTCTGTTGCAGCCTTCTTCTTTTTCTTGCCCTTGCCACCATTGCCCCGTCTAGAGTTGGGGGCGGTGGCGACGTTGGAGTAGAGGGCCATGTCGCCGTTGCCATTGCGTGAGCGACGATTCTTGCGCTTCATGTCTTGGAGCACGAGAAGAGAACGACACTTCTCCAATGAGATGTCAGGCATGAGGGAGATGAGATCGGTAGCTCCCTCGTATTGCTCGGAAAGTCCGTTGAGGTAGTGGATCACCAACTTGGCGTCGTCTTCCGGGGAGCCGAGATCCACGAGACCGCCGGCAAGGGCCTTGATCTTCTTCAAGTACTCGGTCATGTTCATCTCGCCCATCTTGATCTCGCCCAGCTCGGTGGAGAGGTGGAGCTGGCGGTCGATCTTGTGGTCGTTGAAGAGCCCATTGATGCTTGTCCACAACTCGACGGCGAGGGGGTCTTCACCCGGTGTCATGACGGCGTCGAGGAGACCGAGGGACACGGACCCGTAGAGCCAGGAGACGACCGTGGCATCCAAGAGAGTCCACTCCGGAGTCGGAACGGACGGAGCAGGGGCGTCGACGTGGTCGAGCAGCGCATACTTGTGGAGGGCGGCGCGGAAGAAGGTGCACCATTGGCGATGAACACCGGTGTCGAGGGCTAGCTCGACGGGGACATGCCCCTTGATGGAGTGGAGGCCGACGGCTTGGGAATTCAATGAGGTGAGCGAGAAGGCCCCCGCGCTGGAGGAGGGGGCGGTGGCGAGGGCGAGCTTCGACTGGGCGTCAACAGCTTTTTGAGCCTCGCGGTTTTCTTTTTCCTTCGCGGCTTGCATGGTCCGTGCAGCGTCGTCACCCATTGCAGAGGGGCGACGAGGCTAGAAGGGGAGAGGTGGGTGGTTTGCAGAGGCCGGGCGCTGAGATCGGCAGCGGCGGCGCCAAGATCGGCTGCTGCTGCAGCGGCAGAAGCGGGAGGAGGCGCAGGTCCGGTTAGGGTTTTGCGTCTGATACCATGTAAGATAGGGAAAACCACACGTTAGGTGACCTTGTATTGCTCATTATATAAGAGAATTACAAGGAGTCCCATATATACAAGAAATACGCACGCATATATATCCTACATCTATATAAACACGTATAGGATATGTATTCTAACAGTCCGACATCAATACGCCAGAGTTGTCCAGCGTCAAACTAATACGTCTGGCAACGTGTCCAACCATGCCAGGAAATTAAAGCCGGCCTGTCCGGTTATATCGACGGACAGTCCGATGTAGTTGTTTACAACTACGAAAATTCAACAGAATCTAAATAGTTTCACCGGACATGTTATCGGACAATCTGTCGGACGTGTCCGATGGCTAAAAAAGTTCTGCGTAGATTTCTGCCTAAACTATTCACGTACGCCGGCTTGTCTGTCCGTTCCTTCCGGTCTGTTCGGTAAAAGTTCAAAACATACGAAACTTATCGGACATAACGACATGTGGCCATACTTCTCTACTTCTATGATGATCAGGGAACACAATATTGATGATTATGAGATTGTTGTAAATTTGTATCATATTATATCAAATGAATTGATCTCATCATAATTTGATAACACATCAAACGCATAATACTGGCGTGGTTAATTTCATGAAAACAACGGCAAATGTAGATAGAGCACAATACAGATGAATTCAGCTGGAACAACGATTGTATGAAGGTAAATAAAGTATGTTCTCTCACTCATTACATAGGATACCGAAAAGTTACTGTATGCATAAGGTATTTTGTTTACATAGAAAATAAAAAGAACCAAGTGTTGAACACAGCCTGGAAACCTTCTTTGGGACAAAAACCCGACCATATCCAAAGGCCTTGGTTCTAAGAATCATCTTCGTAGCGCTTGAGATTAAGCGGATTATCTTTGACGTTGTCCAACTCATTTGTAGGTGATAAGATTATTTCCGTGAGCACAACTTTCCTGGTCAAGTCAACGTCAGTCTGTAAAAGAAATGCACAAGTGAATGTAGATGTTAGAAATGACCTCTGATGTCTACGCACTTCTATTCTTGTAGACAGTTATTGGGCCTCCAAGTGCAGAGGTTTGTAAAACAACAGCAAGTTTTCCTTAAGTGGATCACCCAAGGTTTATCGAACTCAGGGAGAACGTGGTCAAAGGTATACCTCTCAAACAACCCTGCAATCAAGATACAAGAAGTCTCTTGTGTCCCCAACACACCCAATACACTTGTCAGGTGTATAGGTGCACTAGTTTGGTGAAGAGATAGTGAAATACAGGTGGTATGAATGATTATAAGTGGTAACTGTGCCAGAAAATAGCTTGATGGCGTGGAAGAGACTAAAGGAAAACTGGAATAAAGATGGAAGCAAGCAAACATGTAACAGATCTAATTGCAAACGGTGTTTCAATGCTTAGGAACAAGGCCTAGGGATCATACTTTCACTAGTGAACACTCTCATATAAATATCTTCTCTTTATGATACTACTCTTAACTACTCTCCGGTTGGACGCTCTAATCCATGGTAGGGCTATAACATCACACCTCAAAGTAAGCCTTTCCCATCTAGATAACCCCACACTGTCGCTTTGAGCACTAGATGGTTCTAACAAACACCACAATTTTATAGAAACATCCAACTCCAAATATAACTCATAACAAGTATTTGTAATCTCTAGCCTAAGTGCCACCATGGTGTGCACGCTGTCACTTTCACACACATGGGGAGAACAGAGATCTATTAAAGCACTTGAGTAGCAAGATAGATCTACTTGATTACAAAGCTCATGATCACAATATGATCATACATAGAGACAGAGATGAACACATAGCTACCGGTAGAACCCTTAGCCTCGAGAGAGAACTACTCCCTCCTCATCATGGGAGTTAGCAACGGCGATGGAGATGGTGGTTGAGATCGATGGAGATGGCTCCAGGGGCACTTCCCCATCCCGACAGGGTGTCGGAATAGAGACTTTCTGTCCCCCGAAACTCCCCTTTGGTGGTGATGGTGCTGCGGAACTTTTCGTGGCTAGAGGCTTGACGATTTAGGGTTTTTGCATCAGGAGGCACCTTATAGGCGAAGATGCAATGTCGGTGGGCGGCCAGGGGCCCACACCACCTGGTGGCACGGTCAGGGCTAGCCCGCGCCACCATATGGCGTGCCCACCCTGGTGCCCTACTTCGTCTCTGCTTCGTTTTTCCGTGTTGCTCCGGGAAAAATAGGCATATTGGCTTTTGTCCCGTCCAATTCTGAGAATATTGATTTTCTGCCTTTTCTGGAACCAAAAACAGAAAAAAACAGGCAACTGACACTATGGCATCTTGTTAATAGGTTAGTCCCAGAAAACATATAAAAATACCTCAAAGTGTTGACAAAGCAAAGGAAAGTAGATACTAAACAAGCATGGAACATCAAAAATTATAGATACGTTTGCAACATATCAACATCCCCAAACTTAACTCATGCTCGTCCTCGAGTAGGTAAGTGATAAAAAGAAAGAATAATTTTTTAGGTGACATGCACCATCATAAACTTGATCAAACTATTTGTAAAACATTGATAGCTGGGATCATAGTACTTCAAAATAGCATGAAAGATAAAGTTCTAACAATAAGACAAAGCAACTAAGTTGCACCATGAAAAGGCACAAACAAAAGATTCATGAATAACAATGCTTTGCAAGACGTTTGTTTGTTTCACATAAAGAAAACATAGCATAGTAGCATTCAGCTTGTCCCTTATAGAGTAGCAAACATAAATGCATAGAACACCTTCAAAGTTCATAAGAGTGACTAGATACAAAAAGTTTAAGAACACGCAATATCAAAGTTATACACCAATCAACAAGTCTTGGGACAATGCACATAGAACTAAGAATGGCCACTATGCTACCAAAGTAGGTGCATAAAGATAGAAGGTGGAGACTCAACATAAAAGTAAAAGAAAGGCCTTCATAGAAGGAAGTAGGGATTCAAGTCTCATAAGGAGCTTCCAAAAATTATGGTACTTATTAGCTTTCAGCTCTCATTGCCCCTATCATAAGCATCTTTAGGTGATTAAGAATAAAGTGACACAACTAAGAGGATATGCTTGACAAGTTAGAAGCTGAAATCTCATGCCCCTTACTTACGAAGACCGAACCTCATGCTACTCAACTTTAGTTACAAGTAAGCTCTTGTCATTGTAAGTACATATGTATCATAGAGAACTGCCAATGAGGTAGCCCTTGCACATGATACATGAGCTATCCCATAATCAAAATGACAAGGCAAGCAGACAATGAGCATCTCAGCGATCTTTTTATTTGCTATTTGCATAGGTTTTTATTGAGGATGCTTCATAGAGTGCTCATTATGGTTATGCTGCAAGTTTCCACCATGATTAGGCATGACTTAGGCTAGTGGTCCAGGAATTTCTCTAACACAAATACAAACTCCATGATCTTAGAAGTTCCCCTTTTATTTCACACCACCGGGATCCATAAGCAAAATAACATGATATCAACTAGGTACAATGTACAAGTGCAATGTTGAAAGCGTTCCCCATGATACATGGTTCTGCTAACTTCAACTTATAAAGCACAAGCATATACGCAACGAAGATGGACGCAATGGTTCAAGTTTATTAAATGCAAGAAAGTAAAGTGTGCCATCAAATTCATGAGAGCTTTAATCACTAATTTTCACATAGCAAGTTTAATTCGGAAGGTAGATAAAAACATGAATATACTTGGAATAGCAAATGATAATAGGTAGGTATGGTGGACTCTTTGGAATAACTTGGTTTTGGGAGTTGGATGCATGAGTGGAACTCATACTTGGTTATGGAGGCTAGCAAAAGACTGGGAGCGACCAACTAAGAGAGCAATAATGGCCATAATCATGCAGAGCGACAAAACATCATTAATCAACGCATAAATTGATATTACAAGTCGAAAACTAAAGGATCATAAAGGCTATGGTGACTTGGGATAGTCATAACATGGTGTGAGCATGTGCCAAGTCAACCCAAATAAAGCATCAAAGGATAATACCACAATACTATGCTTTAATATGCTAAAACAACGCATGATTCTTCCAAGGCACATTAAGCAATCTCAATTGTTTATAACTTGTCATACTACAGCAAAGATCATTAAGCATAAAGCCAAAACAATATCAAGCATGGCATGACAAAGCATAGGCCACAGTAAAAAACAAGCTCTCTTTACCACTTAAGCATGAACTTTTCCTACTCTTTTCCAATCCAAACCAAACTATTTGAAAACCAATGTATGAAAGAGGGGGTCCAACCAATTTATTCAGCAAACTAAGAAAACCAAGCACATTAAAACCAAAAAAAAACGAAGACGCTCCAAGAACAACACAACTGTGCATGAAACAATAAAAATAAAATGTTTGGAAGAAACCTGAGATTTTTATTGATGAAGAAGGGGATGCCTTGGGCATCCCTAAGCTTTGACGCTTGTACCTCTTGAATATTTCTTGGGGTGACATGCGTGGCATCCCCAAGCTTGAGCGTTAGCCCATTCTTCATCTCATTACATCATTCTCTCCATAAACCTGAATTTTTTTCCTTCATACAAAACTTCACACAATCTTTATTAGCAACATTAGTGCACTCAAGATAATAAGTCTTTAGGTTCAGTTTCAACACCAATAAAACTTTCATTAAAACACAAGCTACTGAAGCACTTCCCTCAAAAATCTCAATTCCCCAAAAGAACTCAAAAAGGAACCAACAAGAAGCAAATGCAAATAATGGCAGAAATCTGTCAAAACATACCAGCAGGTAAAAACCATTTTTTTCGAAGACCTTCTGTTGCTCAAATCAAAAAGTATTGAACTAACGAAAGTTAAATAACAATCTGGGGCAGAAGCAAAAAAATTCACGCCTCACAACGATGTATAGAGATTTTACACGAATTGTTACGGTGAAGCAGAGAAATCTGTTTCGGGACAGCAACTTTTCCAATCATTACTTCTCTCTCATTAGAGGTTACTCTTGGCACAAAAAGCAAATAAAAAGGATAAGGAGCGGTTATTACTGAAGTAATAACTTCCAAGACTCATATAAAACTTTTGGGTTATCTCCCAATAAGTACTTTTCTTTAACGCCTTTAAGTTAGGCATAAGAAGCAAGAAAAAGAATCAGGTGTTCTAAAATGAAGAAGCATTAAGATTAATACTAGAAATATCTTCAACAAGGCAAGGTATCTCATCCAAATAAGTTCTAGAGGATCCTCTCTCAATGCTCTTGGGTTCACTACTTTCATCAAACGGGTTTTCAGGAACAATCCAATTAAGATTGTTTTCTATGGCTTCATGCATTGCTACAAGTTTGAAAGGTATTGGTATCTTAATTTCCTCCCCATTAGGTTCGGTTTTGTTCATCTTTTCTCGTGTACCAACAACATCTACACATGAGCCTAGAATATTAAAACGTAAAAAGACTTTTCTAGCTTCCTTGGCAACATCATAGAATTCCTTAAGCAAAGTTTTCAGAATAAGATCTCTCTTTTCAGGATCATCAATTTATTTAAGTTTAAGAAACATTACTTGCATTAAGGGGTTAAGATTAACAAACCTAGCTTCCAACATGTGAACTAAAGAAGCTGCAGCAATTTCATAGTTTGGAGCAAGTTCTGCAAGGGATCAATCCTCAATATCCTCGTGCTTACTAACATGGTTAAAAAATTCTTCAATATTATCTTTTCCAATTATAGAGCCACTACCTATTGAAAGGTCTTTCAGGGTGAATTTAGGGATCAACATGGTGAGCTAAGGAAGAGGTAACAACTATAGAAAGACTTAATTTTTTTGTGTTTTTAATAAAGAAAGCAAACTAGTAAAACTAATTTTTTTTGTATTTTGAATAAGAAACAAGCAAACAAAGCAGAAATAAACTAAGCAAAACAAATAAAACAAAGTAAAGAGATTGGTTATGAGGGACTCCCCTTGTGAAGATGTCCTTGAATCCCCGGCAACGGCGCCAGAAAAAGTCCTTGATGGCCCAAAATATCAAGCTCGTTGGGGAACCCCAAGAGGAAGGTATGATGAGCACAAAAGTAAGTGTTTCCTCAGTTATGAAACCAAGATTATCAATCCAGTAGGAGCAACGAAACACCTCCAAGGTGTTGCTAGCTATTCTTTGGCAGGGCGCACTACCGGTGCTAGCAGCAACGTAGAAACCTGCACAACACAACCACACAACTTTGCCCCCAACTTACAGTGAGGTTGTTAATCTCACCGGTTTTGCTGAAAACAAAGGATTACACGTATTGTGTGGAAGAAAGTAATAGTTTGCAGAAAGTAAACAGAAAGTAGTAAACAATTGTAGATTGATGATAAAAGAAAGGACCGGGGTCCATAGATCACTAGTGGTGGCTCTCCTTAAGATAGATGACATGTTGGGTGAACAAATTACAGCGGGGCAATTGACAAACATTGAGAAAGCAATCATGCATATACTACTCATCTTGACTCCTTTGAGATTTGATTGGGCATTATAATATTATACATAGACCATAATCCAACTGCATCTATGACTAATAATCCACCTTCAGGTAATCATCCGAACCGCCTCCAGTATTAAGTTGCAAGCAACAGATAATTACATTACGCATTGCGTGTAAAGTAAACAATATGATTGTTCTATGAACAAAGGATTGTTGTTTTCTCCCTAGTAGCAACAACACATCTAGTACCTTAGAGATTTCTGTCACTTCCCCAGATTACTAGAGGCATGAACCCACTATCAAGCATAAATACTAACTCTTGGAGTTGCTAGCATCTACTTGGCCAAGATAGCTACTAACAACGGAAAGCATGCAAGATCAGAAATAACAAAGACATGATAGAATCAATAATCAATCTGAAATAGCATCTCAATATCCATCGGATCCCCGCAAATACAACATGTAGGATTACAAATATATGATCTTGATCATGAACGGAGCTCACAAGATCTAAACATGATAGCACAAAGGAGAAAAACCAGCCATCTAGCTAATACATGGACCCGTAGTCCAAGGATGAACTACTCACGCATCACACCAGAGGCTTGCATGGTGATGAAGAAGGCCTCCAGGGTGAATTCTCCCCTCCGGCAGGGTGCCGGGAAGAGCTTCAGATCCCTCTCGATCTAGGGATGGAGATGACGGCGGCTACAGACTCTTTCATGGAATTTTGATCAGGTACTTAGGGTTTCTGTATCGGAGGCATCTTATAGGCGAAAGGGGAGGCCGAGGGGGTGCCCGAGGCGGCCAAACCACCCCTGGCACGGGCCAGGCTTGGCCGCGTGGCCAGGTGGTGTGGCCAGCCCCTGGCCCCTCTCCGTCTCATATTCTGGCTTTGTGTCCCCCTCGGTAAAAAACTGACTTTGGCTTTTGTCCCGTCTAATTTAGAGAATATTCATTTTCTGACTTTCTTGGAACCAAAACAACAGAAAACAGGCAGCTAGTACTGTGACATCTTGTTAATATATTAGTACAAGAAAGTGTATAGAAAGTACTCCAAAGTCTGAACAAAACATAAGAAAGTAGATAAAAACCAAGCATGGAACATCAAAAATTATGGATACGTTAGCAACGTACCAACCCCATTGTTCGACATGTACGAATCATCTTGACGTACCTGTGCAAGAGTGTTTTTGAACTCATCAACGTCCCATTCCTCCATACACTTGAGGACCCAATGTCCACACGAGTTACTATCACAAATACCAATTCAAATAACAGTTTACTATAAAAAAAATACCACAATGAGGTTAAGTTGCAACTTTTACTCAACCATCCCGTTGTTTTGGCATGGTGTATTGTTTTATAGGCTAGTTGGAAGGATCAGGAAAAATGTGATCGTCCGATCTTGCCTTTGCTACGTCATAAGCAATTTCGGATCTCTAAAAAAATATACTTAGTTGCGAGGACACCTTATGTAATACGGAAAAGTACGATGAGAACATACCAAAGCTTTAACTATTTGCCTGAAGTTATCTAGTTTAAGTGAATCTAAGACTTCAAATTCTTCCTTTGGCGTATGCATCATGACGGTGATCCAATGATTCCCACCAACATTTACGACAAAGTAGAGCTGCAATAATAAAGTATAAGTATGTTTAAAATTATATGGAATTAATTATACGTATCATGGCATGTGCTTGCACTTACCTTCGGTCTATTAAAATACTCAAGAATGCATCTTCCAACTGCATTGTTCTTCTCTGTTTCCACCCGGGGGTGACCCGGTGGATGATGATCTTTATCCCTCGACTCTCCGTCTATGAGCCATTTCGACCTCCATGTGCTGGCGAAGAAACGATCATCTGGAAGCCGAAGAGAAAAGTGTTGAATATAAGCATTGATGACCTGTAAAAAAAATGTAATGTTAATTAGGCATGTAATCGAGATAGTTGTTTTCTAATGCAAACGGATTTTAAAATGATGAAGGATTATGCGTACATCGCCTAGTAGCCAGTTATGGGTTATGATTACTACAACTTGTTCTATGGTCAACACGTTTTCTTCAAGTCTGAATTTTTTTGGCACACCGTCGTGGACACTATGATAATTCTGTTATCAACGCCACAACTACTTCTACATGTTCTTCTGTAAAATCATTTGCCTTTAGCAGCGCATCTTTCGCATCGAAGAGACCTGCATGCAACGCGTAGCGAGTTGAATTTAGTATGCAAACATCATTAAGAAATTTACAAGTGAAACATTGTAACGTATAAACTTACACTTTGTCGCTTTCCCCCCACGGATTTGACGCTTATTAACCTTTCCAGACAAGAAAGGGGACCGCACCTGCTTTCCGGCAAAACGCCTCCACTTTGGAGCAAATTTCGACCTTGCAGTCTCAAACGTAGACGACGATAAAGATGGCGATGGTCTAGCAGGAGAAGGATTGTTATTTGGAATCAGAATATGATCATCTTTGTCACCCTTGTTGCCATTTTCACCATCCAGCTTGTCCTTATTGACAACGATTCAAGTGATGAATATGGTGGTGCGGCAAATTAGGGCGTCTCCAAATGATTGTTAAAGTTGCATGCCTTGCTTAATCTTTGATTTTTATTGGCATGTGAAACTGTTATATATCCATTATCTATGTGTAAGACTGTGTTTGTTGGATTTCATGTCGATACCTTTTGTCGGATTATGGTTATCGTGTTTGTTATCAATTCCTATGTTGGATGGTTAGTTAAATTTTGTGTTGGATGGGAAGTTGGAACTTGTTAGTTAAATTCTGTGTTGGATGTTTCCTTTGTTGTTGTGAAGTTGGAAATTGTTTGATTGTTCTGGTGTTTTTTTGTCACTCACCACTGCCATTTCATCACCACCGGACATGCCGACAATCTCGACCGGACAGGCCGGTGCACCAGCTCTACTACTGTGCAGCTATAGCACCGGACAGGCCGGCTACTACCACCGGTCAGGCGGGCAAGATGAAAGTGTACCCAGACAAACTTCGGAACATGTAAATTGTAGCCTCTGGAAGTTCTGATGTCCTCAGCCGAACATGCCGGTTGTAACCGCCAGACAGTCCGGTGTTCTGTCAGCTGTGCCACTACAACACAACCGTCGGTCGCACCTAGACAGTCCGACGCGTGAACAAAAGCAGCGCTGAAGTATTGCCGGACAAACCGGGCATAACGCCGGACAGGCCAACTATTGTTGGCGATTTCTCTTCTCCTACAAACCTTACAAACCTACGTTTATAATTTCATAGCTATTTTCAGCATTCAGCGTTACAAACAAATAATACCAAAATTCGAACATATCATTAATAATAATCTCAAATGGTTTTGTCCGATTACAATTCTCTAACATAGAAACATGCGACGTTTTATTTCTGGCATTAGCGAGTGAAGGTACACTTCTACTACTTGTTTTCTTTTGCCACATAACTGCATTACATAACGAAATAGTCAAACGCATGCAAAAAATATAGATTTAATGAATCAAACTAGCAAGTAGTGTAAACATGCAAATAAACTTACTCTGGATGTAGTTTGCATAACTTTGTGTTCCTCTTGTTATGATCCATCTCACCACAAGTGCCACACCCCTGTTTCCGTTTTTTTTGTTTTTTCCACTCGTCAAAGGCTAGAGGTCTACCATTTTTCGTTACTAGGTGATTATCCCCTTCTTTACCTTTTGCGTTTAGCTTAGGTGCGCCTTTCATGCTAACCTTACCGGAGTCACCGACTGGAAATGGGTTTACTTGAAAGCCAAATGCATCTTTCTCCACGAAGGCTCTGTGATCACCTGGTTCATCATTTTTGGCACGCTTCTTCGCTAGTTGGCCCTTCATATATTCCATGACTTCATTGTACATATCTGGATCATTGGATGCAACATCCGTAAGTTCTGCTGCTACCGTATCAAGCCCGGTATATGTTTTTTGCTTCTCTGGCCCTAACAACCTAATGTGAAAAGATTTCTCCTACGCCTCGCTGGCAATCCGTTTCTTGCCATTTTGGAGAATCGTTGAAGAACACAAGACTCTGGTATTCGGACAGTTTGAGGTGCTTCACTACAAACAGTATATGCTTGCATGGAAGTCCCTTACGATCCATTCTTTGACAGCTGCACCGTATTGTTTCCTGCGAGTTATTAGGGGTATAGTCAACTTCAAACATGTACTTGCTGCTATTCTTCCATTTCACCAGAATCTGTTTGAAGCCCCCCGTTCCCACAATTTCATCGTAAACCTCGAGGTCGCCAATCTTCTTGACATCTCGCTGCAAGATGTAGAAGTTGGCCAGAGTAAAGACATGGGCAAGTGCACCTCAATCTCCTTGGATTCAGTTACTGCCACCAGAAAACTCTGGGAAGAAATACAGACATCTTCCGCCTCGCTCACACGGATGCGAGTAATTGCATTCTTGTAATGCATAATCATGTCGACAAGGGTCATACCAAAATCTAGGTGAAGGTGAAGGCATGAGTTCAAACTCCCACTCTTCTGATTGCTTTTCATACCAAGGAAATATCCACCGGCCAGATACGCGGCGACCCAAATTCTCTTCTTGTTGTACATCCTTTTAAGCCATTCCTCGGTAGATTTTGTCTGCCACTTGCGAACAAACGCGCTCCATCCTTGCTCAAAGACGGTTTCTGAAGTGACGTAGTATAAGAATGGAGGAAACTCCTTAAGTGACTTATGACCAAGATGTTTCTTCATGTTATTCTCTATGTGCCACATACATATACGGTGCCACATGTCTGGAAGGATATTCTGAATAGCTCTTATCATTGCAGCGTCGCTATCTGTGATAATACCTTTTGGCATTTTCTGACACATTGCTTTCAGAAACGTCCAAAGCAGCCAAGCATATGTATCTTCCTTCTCGTTTGACATGATGGCACACGCGAACATAGTAGTTTTACGGTGATTGTTCAGGCCTACGAACAGAATGAATGGCATACCATACCAGTTTGTCTTGTAGGTGCTGTCAAACACCACCACATCGCCGAAGTCCTGATAGTCCCGACATGACTAGGAATCGCACCAGAACGAGGTCTTCAGCCGTCCTTCATCATCTACATCGTAATAAAAAAATCAGGATCATTCTTTTTCCTGGCGGCCATGATACCGAGGGCTGTTGCAGAATCACCATAAGTAGTAAGCTTTTTCTTCTCCCTACCACACATGTTGTACAGATCTCTAGGAATGAAGCCTACACCGCCGTAGCCTTGTCTCTTGAGGAAGTGTCTCATGATCATACTTTTTCTCAACCCAACGGCTCCCAATGATAGTATCTCAGCTCTCTGGTGCGGTTTAATCTTTTTATGCGACCATAGAAACGGTAGACTAGCCAATACATGACTGCGATTGTTGTCGAAGCTTTTGACAACCCAGACTCCACGGGATCTATCACGCTTCACGCTGAGATGGGCATTGCAATAACAACGAGTCTCGAGTCTCAGCTTTTGGGTGTGGCCTTCCTCTGTTAAGAGTTTTTCCAGACGTTTTCCTGCCCTGGAACAAATATACCGTCTTAACCGTATTTGTTTCTTAGAGCCTTTCCCTCGCCTCAAAATGTCCTTTCTGATACTGAAGCCATGATCTCTCGCATAGCTGTTGTACCAGACGGAAGCCGCCGGTTCGGAATCGAAAGTCATGTCCAATATTTTCCAGTGATTATCAACTCGGAAGTTCTTATCTTCGTTACTCACAAATTCCATGTCTGGTTTCCTGTGATGTTCATGCCCATCATCTGCACCAGATATCACCTACATAGATAAACACAGATAACTCTATAAGATGTTGTTTCATTGTTAACATTCATTGCTTGCCACAGTGAAAACATCTACAAACCTCGCTCCTCTTTCCTAAGCTAGATTCGTCTTGATATAGTGCTTCGATGCTATATTCATCAAAAGTAATTTCCAAGTCTGAATATTCGTCCTCGTCGTGACCACCGGCTACCACCTATGTAACAAAAACAGAGAAAATAAGATGTCAATTCACTTATTAGCATGGAATGGCATTACAGAATATTCAACATACTCCACTCATGTTTTCTGACTATGCTGATGACCCGGGATAGCTCTGCCCATTATTATGACCACCAAACTCGCCGTCGTTGGATCCATTCTCCGAACTAGAATCCTCATCGTCCGTGTAACCATTATCATTGTCATTCCAAGTTGAGCCAGAATCCTCCATCTCTCCAAAAAATACACTGGAACATCGCAAAAGAATACGTAAGAAAAGCAGAAAAAGATTAATAGCCGGACATACCGGGAAAGGATGGCCGGATAGTCCGGCTGTTTCGGACAGGCCGACTAGGACTGTCTGGCTTTTCCGGACCAGCCGGCTAAGTTGGAACCGGACTGTCCGGTGGCTCAACTACCATGGCGATTGGCCAAGGCGCGATCGAGAAACGAGGGTGAAACGTACCTAGACGACGAGGACGCGACGATAGCCGGTGTAGGCAGCGGTTGTCAGCCGGCAGCGGCGGCGGTTGTTCAGATGGCTGGCATCGACGGCAGTGATGGTCGCCGACGGTGATGGCCGGCGGCTGCGACATCTAGATGGCCTGGGGCGGTCGCAGTAGTGGTAGGCAAAGGCGGGGTCGAGGGTATACCTACACATCCGATCCGTATCCTATATATAGGTAATACACGATTTAGATACGGGTTTAAATATATACACGGACGTATTTGTACGAGTTTAGATGGGGGTTGTACTGAATCACAAGCCGTCAGAGTATTAATTTCTCCATGATGTTCTGGACTAATGGCTGAACTAGAACTTGCTGGCCAACATTGTTGAATGCCCTGGCATTCCTCTGTTTCCATCGAGACCACCCTATCAACGTGACGAGCATAATTTTTTTTCTTATCCCTGTCTTGGAGCCTCTGTCGCTATGTCAACCACCAATCCTCCATCCCATTATTGGCTTCAGGTGTGTTCATCGTTATCTCCTCGCGTGTAAGCACTCACACCAAATCTTACTGTCATATACACACTGAATCAAAACGTTCTCAATGTTATCTTCCTCATGCATGCAAGTCTAGCGGGACGACGGGTTCTCCTACCATGCCGCGCACTCTCCTACGCTACGGGTTCTGACAAGTCACACACCCAAGTGTTGTCTCTCAACCCCTCCGTGACGGTTCTGCTATTTTTCCTCCTTGTGCTTATCAACTCAAAAACATTTGGGCCGATATTTTGTGAAGCTCTGCCATCCATCCAACAATCCTGCCAAAAAAGGAAATGTCTTCCATCTCCAAGCTTGATTCTCACTAGGCTCCCGAACGTCTCATACGAATTGCACATCCACCAGCGTAGGCAAACCCTACAAGGCCTCGTTGGGTCAATTTGTCTTAGCCATTCCCATCTCTGGTGCGAAGGGCAATTCCTTGTAACCTGAGGTTCTTCACTCCTAGACCTCCAACACATGTAGGTGTGCAGATTTTCTCCCAAGACACTAATCGCTGACCACCGTTGGCATTGTCCTTTGCTGACCAAAAAAAGGCACACATCCCCTTTGTTAATTCCTCCAGCAGCCAAGTCCGCGCTTCAGCCACTAGTAACTACTCCCTCCGTTTCAAAATATAAGATGTTTTAGCTTTGTGAAAGGAGTGTATCTAACCTATTTTAGTGTCTAGGTTCACTCAAAATCTAGATAAACCTACACACTGAAAGGAATCTAGATACACTCTATTTACAAAGCTAAAACATCTTATATTTTAAAACGGAAAGAGTAGTGAATTGGTCTAGCTGCAATCACAGTTTTGACTAACACCAGCCGTCCAGCTCTCGTGGTAAGTCCCCTCTGCCAAGCAGGCATAGATGCTAGCGCCTTGTCCAAGACCGGTTGCCACTCCTGCCTTAGTCAAAGGCGCAGTGCCAATTGCAAGCCTAGGTATATCTAATCGGGAATGCCTTGCAATTCAGCGTGTGTGTGACTATCCTCTCCTCATGCAACGAACCTCTAATTAGAGTTTTTTTTGACTTGCTATAGCTGAGCTATAGTTGATGGGAAGTCCCGACGCTGCCCCAAACACATCGAGCGGTTCCCTAACAACCAATAGATATGAACGAAGAGGGCGAACGAATAGCACTACATCATCAGCATAAATGGACACCCGTTGCATCGCCATGATTCCAGAAATATGTCTGATCAAATTCTCCTCCAATGCCCGAGAGAATAGGGCAGTAAACTCTTCTATAGCGATTACGAAAAGCATGGGCAAAATCGGATCCCCTTGTCTCAATCCACGAACATGGCAAATCTTCTCTCCTAGAACGCCAGTAACTAAAACCTTGGTGCTCACCAATTGAAGCAAGATTGCAATCCAACGCATAAAAAAGCTCCCCAAAACATAATTTCCACAAAACCTCGAATTAAAATGCCCAAGAAAGAGAGTCGAATGCACGTGATATATACAACTTGAACAACACACCTGGGATTATCTTCGAGTTGATCTTCCTTGCAACTTGCCTCACCAAGATGAAGTTGTCATGCAAGTTCCTGCCCTTTATGAAAGTTGATTGGTTTGTAATGACGAGCTCCATCATCCTTAGTCTCAATCTGTTGGCTAATAATTTGGATAATAGTTTTGAGAAGTTGTGCATGAGACTTATAGGTCTGTAGTTTCCAATCAAAGTCGCCTCTAGTTTCTTGGGTATAATCATGGTGAGGGACTTATTAAGTTTGCTGAAACCCCCGCCATCTCCACATAGAGTTTTAGCACAGCCACCATGATGTCTATTAATTATGTGACATGCTTTTTTGGTAGAAGATACCAAGAAATCCATTTGGACCCGGAGTATGGTCCGAGGGAAACTCCATAATAATCCCCCAAACTTCCTCGTCTGATATCAGTCATTCCAAATCGTGGAGGCTAACTTGCGGTAAATACAGCTAGTCTAGATCAAATCTTGTGTTCCCTATTCTGAATTGTGCCTAGCAAATCATTGTAAGTTCCATAAAAGGTATCCTCCTTACGACTATGTTCCATGATGATCTCCTCATTGACCCCTCATCAAGGTTACATAATTTTTGGTTCGCCTGCCATTGGCTATAGCATGGAATAGTCTCGTGTTCACATCACCCTCCCTGATCCAATTTATGTGTGATCTCTTCATTGCAACGGTATGCTCAAGCGACGATAAACCCAACACTGCCCATTTTCATCATGTACATGCAACAAAAATAAAATCAAAGTATGCTAGATATCTCCATTCATTGAAACATAATACGTTGAGAAATATGTCAATGCATACGCAGCATGAAAAACCAAGGCATGGAACATACGAAAAAGCACCGACAACAATGAAGGAACGAACTTTTGTAACTTAAAATATGAACCATTCAAAATAAAATTTCCAAATTATTGCAACATGTCAATCAGGCGACACAAGAAACATCATAAACGCTTACAATACTTTGAAATAGTATGTCCAACATCAACATTCACAAAAAATGACCTCTCATCACCAACAAATGGAGGCATCGCCTCAACATTCAGGCTCACCAAAACACCGTAGGAGTCCGATCGAGTGGCCCCGAACCCATCCACTCCAAGGAACCATTTTGTCGGAGCATCCAGTGGCACATGGAGAGCTCCCCTTTTCAGCTCCAACTTGACCTCCAACAACCGGGGTAGAAATGCAAAATACGACAAAAACATATGGATTCTGTGTTGATTTTCCAATACTTCTCAAAGGATACAATCAGGGATTCGCAAACAAAAAAAGGAATTAGTCACTTTTTCCTGTCGCATAAAAAGTCTTTACGCGAGAGCAATAGCGGTTGGGATACATCTATCTCTTCCGAGCAACCTCTTTTGGATTCTTAAGACCACCCTTGCACGGCCAAAATGCAAAATATGCAACGAACGAACGATGAAGCGAAATGACAAAGTGGCTGAAAACGAAACCTTGCCTTTTTTACGTAGTAGAGATAGAGAAGAGGTGGTCCTCGACCACACACAAGTGCGACAAGAGAGAGATGGTAATGATATTTGTGTGCAATCCTCGACCTGATGCAAATTTTTTCCTTCGTTTTTTGGAAAAATGTTTATCCGATTTCTATAAGGGAGTTTTAGAAACCACCGGCCGCCTAGATGAAACAAGCCATGTTGGCGATGCAATGCACATTGTATCATTTATTTTTTGTTATGGACTCGCTCAAGTGACATGTCCGCACCATTATATTTTTTTTGGAGGAACCGACAGAAGCTCTGTCTTTTCATAAAGTAGAAATAGAGTTGGCCAGTTTGTGAGGAAAACTGTCCGAAACCCGAATGTCCGCACCATTATTAACTGAAATTGCATCAACTTTGTGCAATCAGTCTATCATCATTCAGTACAAAAACTTGTTGGATTATAAAAATCAACATGCAAATTGCAGCCAAATTTAAAAAAAATTCAAGTGATCAATTATGTTAAAGTTGTCAGAAAAACATCAATTTACACTTCTACAGAGATTGGGAGCACAAATATGTCTCTGGGAGTCATGACTTGTGTAAAAAAAACTTCAATTGTGCATACATTTTGAACTCATAACATAACTCATGTAGGGGTGATAGTTCACCCATGCCTTGTTTATTTCTAGTGTATTTGAAGTGTATTTACAGGGATTGGAGGAGATTATTTTGGATCCTGGAAAATCCTAAAATAGTTTGTTTACCAAGTCAGATTTGAATGGCATAATTCCATGATATCCCCCCTTATTTTTGGTTTAGATTAAAAACTCTCTGCTAAACTGGTGTATTGGTAGTGGTGGAGCCAGAATTGAAGATCCTAGGCAAAGTACATGACTGTTTCTCGTGTCGGCCATTTGCCCATATAAAATGCTAATCACTATCCATCTTGCTATAACTTCAATGGTGTTTCCTGAGCAGAGACCGGGCAGCTGCCCGGGGTTGCCGGGACCTAGCTCCGCCACTCTGTATTGGGACAGAAGAGTATTTGAGTGGATTGAAGGGATTGGGTGAAAGTGAGGGATTCACCAAATCCCCTCTTGTTCCTACCCCCAGGGGTGGAAAGGGTAAAGTATATTAAAAACCTTTAATTTGTAAGGTTAAATGAATCAAACTCTGAACTTTGAATCCTAGAAGTTGGCACTTTGAACTTATGAATTCCTACCAGTCTCAACCCTTAGCATATTTGGTGCACCGGGAAACGAAAGATAACCCCTACCCAGATTACATGCTATTCTCACCGACAATGTGGGCCACATGTCATATTCATCCTCTCCTCCCCACCCCAATCTCTTTCCGTTACCTTCGCTCCCAATCAATCCCCATCGCTAGCAGGTCTTGCTACACCTCTGCGGCTCTCCGTGATCCAAGACGTGTCCACGAAAAGGTTCAGCTCCGGCAGGCTTATGCTCTACACTAGACCATGAACGAATCATACGCAAAGGACTTCGTCAGATTTGTTGCTGTTCTGCCCCTGCTTCCTAGCACCGCCATTTGTTTCTGAGAGACGACGTTGGTCAATCTTCGCTGTTTGTGACCATCGACCATGTGCCAAATAGAGTGGTGGGATCCGCCATCACGTGCTTGTACAACTTTGCAACCAGCGGATGGAGATGGATACGCTCATGCGAGTCGAGGCACATATAAGACAGTGCCCAAAAAAGCCCCAAGTGGTGATTTGAATTGATTTATTGGTCCGATTCATTGCAGTACGATTTCCAATAGTGTTGAACTTTTGATCGATGTGCTACAGGGCTGATACAATATTAGACAGAGAAATTGTCTGAGGAGCTGTGGAAGATACATATGACGTGTGGATCAACTTAGTGAGTAGTGAATTATCCGATTTGAGGATTTTTCCTGTCATGGAGAACAGGTCTAGTGCTTGAGATAGACCGGGATTGACAAAATCAGGTGCCAACTTTCAGGATTCAAAAGTTCAAGGTTCAATTTAGCTAACCTCTACAAGTTCAAGGTTCAATATGGACTTTACTCAGGTGGAAATAGCAGAGAAGTAAGTAAGGCCTAACTGCGAAGACCAAAACAGGTTGCTGCATGGGGTTAAAACATCTACAAACAACAAACATGCCACAAAGCATTCACACATCACACTGGAGACATGAGCTCCGTCATAATCAGCCGTCGCCACTCAAACACGAAATAACATTGTCATAGCCACAACAGTTCCTTGCTAAATAATGCTAAAGCGACACCTACCTAGCAGTTCCTTGCTCAAGTTATAGTACAACCAGTTCGCCTACACAGGAAGTTCACTCAAGGATGACTATCCTTCATCCACCTTCAACAAGCAGCTCTCCAGTCATGTCGACGACTCATGGCCATTGGCAGGCGGTGCTGTGGGGTTGTCTGGCTCAGCATTTCCATAAGGTACTACAGCAGCATTTCCATTCTGCTGAGAGAAGTAAATACGAGCTTCAACCATCAGTTCATTCAAAAATAGTAACTCGTACTAACTAAAAGGATTACACAGAGATTGAAAAAAAGAAAAGTCGTAACAGGATAACGAATAACTTCAAACATAAGATCTTATACTTGTTGCCTGAAATGGGAGTAACAAACTTTCTTACATCATAAACAGAACCCTGGGTTAACAAATAACTGATTCCATGATGAGCAAAAAAACACCAATTTCAAAATGGGTACAATTTCTAAAGCAAACCAACTGTACTTGCGTTTCCAACTACATACTGAAAGAGTGAAAGGGGTCAACTTCTAAAGCTGATATTCCAATTTAGAATGAAATATCTAGAGCCAGAGCTTCATGCCCAGGACACCGAACCATAATTTGATTTATGGCATTTTATCTACAAATTAGTAAAAAAATTACTCAACATTTTCATTAAAAAAATCAGCTACTGCTGACGTTTTTTTGTCCAAACCGTGTAGGAGGACTGCACGTATATCATAAGAAGGCTCAGTACAACCACAGAAATGGGTATGCAGCAACTCAAAACAAATACAACATCGACCTATGATCACGAAAAGACTAAACATAAAGACAGACACCATGCAAAATAACATCCTTCATCAGATAATAAGGATATTGACTGGGCTAATTTTTTGGACAAGAAAAAAAGAAACCAAGGGGAAGAATCCCTGGCATATTTTTATAGAAGGATTAGTGATTACGATCTGGTATTAAGAGAGTGGAGGCTTGAACCCAGGCTGTGGCATGGTTCTCTTTTTTTGGGGGGCAAGAACGAGCCAGGACTTACAGATTACAGGACAAAATAGCACAAATCATAGTATAGGGAAAGTTTCAATGAAATATATGCACCCCTGAATAGGTCAAAGACATGTGTAGCTAATAAATAAGAGACTTACACCATTATTTGGAGCTGATGCCACAACTTGAAGAGGTGTGGGAGAAGATTTTGCTAGGTCCCTCAACATTCCCTTTAGAAAATATAGATAGAAGGTTAATATGTAGTCTGCTATTATCTTTAGAAAATATAGATAGAAGGTTAATATGTAGTCTGGTATTATGGCATTTAACTTAATATAGTTGATCAAAATTTCACATGATAAGTACGACTGGGCTGTATCCCAGTGGTGGACTTATGTGAGGGAAATAAATATATGCGTATTTCACGGAGCGAGCAAACAGGAGTCTCGGTGTCTTCTTTGAACCCATGGGACTCCTCCCTCATAGGTCTCTTTAAAAATTACTTAAAATATTATACAAAACAAACTATTAGTAAACTTAAATTTCTCATTTGTGAGGAAAGGTGCTGTAATCGCATAAATAAGTTACATGAAAGAGGAACAAAGTGATACAGAATTTGTGGACCACAGATATTAATTAAAGTAATATTGGCAGGTTAATTACTTCAAATCATATAAAAGTACGGAGAACAAAGAACTCTTAGTTCACTACGAAATACATCAAAATATTCAACGTGAATACAATTGTATTTGTCATTTATCAAACTTCTTTCCACAGCAAAGATTAAATACTACCAAATATGCACACCATGCATGGCGCATCAAAATTCACTGCATTGATCTAATTATTTCTTCAACTAGAAATTTAATCTGAAATACTGGCGACGTAGTTTTTTTTACAGAACACAATGAACCAACCAGATAAGCATTCTAAGACGTTCACCAAATATGACATAAAGCAAACAGAAAAGAGTGCACTGTTATTTGTTAAATGATAGTGTTGTGGACTTAGATCCACAACGGGATAACTACCGTGCAGACGATAGACAGACAGCATTGGTGCGAGGGATTGGGTAGACATAGGTTGAGAAGGGAGAATTGCTAGGGAGAGAATAGATTGATTGTTCTTGCTTGTCTCAAACGTGGATACATGCCATCCTTATATAATGGATGTTCAGGCCCTTGACCTCTCCTAATACGATTAGATCTAGACCTTTCCTAATACAATTGGACTCTTTCCTAATCCTATACTTTCCTAAAGGACTCTTGCCTTCTCCTGCTCCAGTACGACCATCCTGGTCTTCTTGCCATCCGGCCAGCCGCATCCATCTTACTAGCGTCCACAACACTACACCCCTTCCAGACAAGCAGCTTGTCCTCAAGCTGCAGGGTGACGGCCAGGGTTGAAGTCCTTCATATCCCCACATTGATCTGATACTGTGATTCCAGCTCCTCCCGGACAAGCAGCTTGTCCTCAAACTGCAGGCTGGCAACAATGGTTTTGTTGCCCTCATGGCTCCATGTCTTGGCACATCAAGCGTCACCTCCACTGTACCCGATGCCACCACAGATGCTGCTTCAGGTTGTGTTGCCGCTGCTGGATCTGACGAAGTAGGCAGTTCTCCCATCAGGGTTGCTGCCACTAGTACTTCTATTTGCGCCTCTGTTATTCTTACCCCTAGGTGCAGTACCGTCGCCACTAGTTGCGCTGCCGCGCCTGGTTGCTCGGCCATGACTCTCTTGGTTGCGCACACTGCCATCGCAGCGCTGATATGCATCTGTGTCGCTACTGCTTCTTCCTCTGGCGCTTCTTCGTCAAGCGCCTCTGCCGCTGCTTGTGCCACAGAAGCTTCTGCCATCCTGCTTTCTTTCTCCACAACAATCTCTAGCATACGTGTCTTGAATTCGTCAAAGATGGTTTGAAGGGAGGCCTTGAAATTTTTCATGAAAGAGTCGGTATCGAAAGCCATGGAACCTGGCTCTGATACCAAATGTTGTGGACTTAGATCCACAACGGGATAATTACCGTGCAGAAGATAGCCAGACGGCATGGCAGCGAGGGATTGGGTAGACATAGGTTGAGAAGAGAGAATTGCTAGGGAGAGAATATTGATTGTTCTTGCTTGTCTCAAACGTGGATACATGCCATCCTTATATAATGGATGTTCAGGCCCTTGATCTCTCCTAATACGATTAGATCTAGACCTTTCCTAATACAATTGGACTCTTTCCTAATCCTATACTTTCCTAAAGGACTCTTACCTTCTCAAAGTCCAGTACGATCATCCTGGTCTTCTTGCCATCCGGCCGGCCGCATCCATCTTACTAGCGTCCACAACAGATAGCGAGTTCAAGAATAGGGGACTAACTTCTAAGCACATTAGGAATTAATTATAGTAAAGTAGCATCAAGTACTGATTAAGTGCTACTGGAGTAAGCCGTTTCAATACCTACGAAAGTAGGAAGCAAAAACGTTTGAGTGGTATTTTATAGAACTGGACCAATCTTGCTTCTATTAGATAGAATAGTCTATTACGTGACAGCAAGTATGGTATGATTCAATCAAACATTACTATAATGCTGCGTCCCCTGTGTACCCACAGGAATATACAGTGAACTGTAGATAGTAAATTATATGCCTCTGTCCTCAGTTAAATCCAGATATGCAACGGTACTAGTAAGCAATTACAAGTACCTTATTTGCCCACATGAGGCCGCAAGCATTGCATAATGTTCTTGGCCCATCAGGTCCACGACGCATCATAGGTGTACTCTTTGCATTAATACCACAGTGATGACATCTGAAAGAATTTGAAAGAAGATAGCCCATAAGTACGATTCACAAATAAAACTGTGTATGTTTAAAGAAATCAGAAAGGGTAAGACCTACAAGAATACCAATAGCATATGGAAAGAAGCATTTCTCCATGTACGCTAGGTATCAGATAATACCTTCAGTACATATCACACTTACTTGCAAAACTAAAGTAACTGAATCTGTATATCTCAAGTCAGACAAGCTAGAAAAAAGAAAGGTTCTATATACTATGGTATGTACCAGCCAGGTGCATGAATATTTTGCTAGTATTTATGTTTTTATGTGACACCTACAATGGCATACTAGAGCACTTTACTTCAAGCGTGTCAATGATTCTCAAAGTGTAGCTAATAAATTCCACAGAAAGCATCTTTTGAAGAATCTAGAAACATTGCCAGAAAATTCAAACACATATAAACACACAAAAAAAATACAATCAGTGTACTTACTCAGCAGAAGATGGAGGCCGACCTTCCAGCGATGCCCAATTTGGGGAGCCATCTGGAGTTGCCAATTCTGATGTTTCATCAGGTTTTGGTTTTGAAGATGTAAATTGGCCTCTCTTGCGCTGCATCCTATAATTTCACGCATTAATTGTGTTTGTGCATAGTCAGTGCAAAAGAAGAAAACAAGCACCAACAAGCAAACTATAATCTTATCTAAATCCAAGGTTGCCACTTACCAATAGAGAAATTAAAGAGTATCGTTTGTTTGTCAGCAGTATCAGACCACAGAATCACGGTACAATAGAATTTTAAATTTTAAGTAAAATTTGGTTTATGCATTACATAAAAATACCGCACATGCATTATCTAACAAAATTTCATAGGAGAACATAATAATATGCTAGAATTATATTATTACTAACATTATGCTAGGGATTAAGCCGCAATTGAATATATACACAAGTTCTCCAAAAAATTCTAACTGAAAGCACCAAAACAAATGTTTTAACAGAATGCAATGTCCAAAAATCACGAGGTGGTACATATTCTTTTCTGGAAATTTAGCAAATCACGAGATGGAGGCGGGAGGCCTATAATTAATACAGCCAAACTATGGCATGCAGGAATGTAGCCAGTCGGCTTCCTACGAAAAAGTTGAAGCCCATAACTAACGAGTCAATGAGCTATGCAGGAAAGGTTAGAGGTTCAGTACCACCTTGGCAAACAATCTAGACCTAGATATACTTGTAAAGTTTGATGTGGCCTTGAGGATAAATCCCCTTGCAAAGCATGGCCAGCCCTTGCAATCTTGTTACGATAGATAATTGTATGGCACATAGTACAGCTGTCCCAATCCTAGAAACTTTACTCCTGGTAACATAATATGGCAACACTCCTATGGAATTGTGATACATGATACGGCACAAATCATTTGGCTCTAGTAAGAACGTAGAATTGCAAGATACTAGGATCTGTGCCATGATCCTGAAAATTAAGTCTAAATCAAGAAGTGCCACACTAGTATTACAACTGACGAGAATCCCAACATAATAATGTTTTTGAAACAGTACAGATTAATAAAGCGACCATTGTCACCTAACGACTAGAAAAGATTAATCAATCTTCATAGTGAACATGGTTTGTTAAGGAAAATGCTTTAGTTGTGCTGATGTGCATATGTACCCAAAAATAATTACAGCACAACATAGCGCACAAGGTATAGCGTATTCAAATGCATTTGGTGAGTCCCAACACAACAAGCTTGTCACAATCAGTAAGTGTAATTTCCAAACAATGGTAAACAGCTAGCACCAACCTTAGCGCAACTTCCTTCCGAACAGTATACCGGATCTTCTTATCGAAGTTGCGTTCTTTCCGCTTCTCCCTAAACCTCATCAACGATGCCACCCGGTGCGGATAATTCAACCTCTGAAGCAGAGTAAACTCAGACTCCGACGCATGCGAATCATCCAGCACATAATCTTGCCAAACACGAATTATGGACAGTAAAAGTAACTCCCGTCACTTGTCTCAACCTTACTGTATGGCGTTGATGATGATGCTCCACCGATGCCTGGGTTAAGTTCCCTTCCTCCGAGCAGCAAAAGCACTGCTTGCACCTGCAAAAACATCCAGAGACATTACCACCTTGCAATATCATTCCAGCCTAGTGAATCACTCCTAAAACGAACGGGCAAGGCAAAAATTGTATCCACAAAACGGCAGGAGGCGGACCTTATCAGGGGAGACAGAGTCGAACACGTAGACCTCGCCCTGGAAGGAGAGGGTGAGCTGGTTGGTAGAGGCGGGATGCACAGTCCCAGAGCCCATCCCCCCGTGAGGGTCCAGCGGTGCGCCCGCCGCAGCTGCCTCAGCAGCAGCAGCCGCCTCGGCGTCCATAGGGAGTGCCTCACCGTTGCCGCCGTGATGCTGATGCTCATGCTGCCCTTCCCCCTCGGCCTCGCCCTCCTCCTCCTCCTCCATCTCTTCCTCTTCTTCTTCTTCCTCCTCCTCCTCCAGTTCATCCTCCTCCGTCTCTATCTCCGGCTCGTGCTCCTCCTCGTACGCGTTCATCGCCTCGGCCTCGGCCTCGGCCGCCACCATCGCCTCCGCCTCGGCCGCCACCATCGCCAGGTGGTCCACGGCGTCCGCGGGCGCCGCCGGGTCCTCAGCTGGCTGCGGGGGGCGCTCGGGGCCCCGGCGCGGCTGGTACGGCTTGCCGTCGTGCTGTGCCATGGCGAGGGGATCTGATCGGATCGGATCGGACGACGGGGATGGTGGTGCGGGATGAGGGTGTGGTAACCCTAGGATTTCGATCTGCTTTTTGGTTTGGAGGGTGGAAATGGGCACCGCATGAACCGAGAGGTAGGAACAGAACGAGTGGTTTTGGACGGATCTCAGCCGTCCGGTAACTCACATGTGTCGCGTCCCACGTCCGTTTATTTACTTTGTAATTTTTTCACTCTCAAGGCTTTCGCCACATTTTATAAATATAAATATATAAAATTAACATGGCCCAACGATATATATAAGTTAGTGAGGTAGCCCTCTAGTGAACTAGTGAAGTAGAGTCTGGGATGACCAGACAACAGAAGCCACACTGAAAATGCTAAGAGACGAAAAAACAACATCTTCGGAAGTCCTACACCATGCGCCCGCACACCGAGCTGCATGACAACGCCCCAGAATGGGAACGGCACAGAGCGTGCCGACTCAAGGACTTAGTTTTTCAACTAGAACCCTAGCACGAGAAAGAGCACCTCGATGACGTCCACGAGAGGAGAACAACACTCGTGAACATCACTGTTGTCAGGGCTGAAGCACAAAGCTTTTGCTTGGTAACACTTGAGGGACAAATGGCACATGTGAGACGAGCGGCCCACACGGCTAAAGGATGCAACCACCACCGCCACCATAGTACTCACCAGGAAGCCACCCATGTGTCCCGCCTTCCGGGGCCACCACCCTGGCATCCACGAACTCACACCCGCGAAGCGATAAGAAGCCCATCGCGTGCCCTGTGAGGGGGAGAAGGTAGGTACGGTTGGAATCGGAGGGCTGCAACACCGTAACCACTCGGAAGGGACCATCCTCCGTCGTCGTAGGCGGTTGCCACCGGACACGGCAGCAGGGACACACCAGACCCGGCTAGGCCCAGATCAGGCCTATAAAGTCCCTGCCGCCATGCTGCAACAAGCAGGCCACCGCCGCTACCCTCCTGCTTGAGCCGCACCCGCACCGCTGCCACCATCTCCAGGGGGCGTCGCAGCCGTGCACTGTTGATAACCCCCAAGCGCAAGGGATAGCTATACACCTTTCAATGTGGAAGTATGAGTATCGAACCGCGGGAGCAAGAAGGTAAAGCTATTTACTCTCTCCAAACAGTAGTTCAAGCAAACTCATGACATGGCGAGTTTGTTATCATTGAGTTTTATGCTCCAACAAGTTCATAAAAAATTGAGGTAAGGGCATGTCTAGAGGTCTGGTTCTTTATTTTCTTCATTTTATACTTGATAGAAATAAGGCTACTTGAATAGCAAAACCTATATTTTCTTTTTCTTAGACATGTGTTTTTTATTTATAGAAGGCATATGCTGCCTAATTTATCTGAGAAACAAAGAATATGCAAATCATACACATCAAAATAAATATTCTTGCTAACTGCCCAAAAACGAAAAACGAACATGATGCTAAGTCGCGAACTGCCACAACAAAGGAACAATTTGCCCCTTCACAATAAGTTTAAACTGGTTTCAACAACCCAAGCAAGGGATTTGCATATCAACAAGATACATATGTGATGACTAGTCTGGTCAATGGCAAACCAGCTTGCCAAGAGTTATCTAACCTACAAAATTGAAGTACTGTACTTGATCAAACATGTTATACAACATACAAAGAGATCTTAGACTCCAGACCTTACAAGTAGACATTGTGGTCAGAATCATCTTCACCATGTCTCCATAGAACCTGCTCGTCAATTTTTGAAAGCTTATCATCGTCTAGCAACTTCCAGGTCCGTATCAACTCAACCCCCATCCATGATGATCTCTGCCCTTTCTTGAGCTCAGTATGAACTACGCGAGCTCTCCTGGGCCAATAAGATCTTCCATAGGCATGGTAACCAAAGCCACCACCATAACAGAACCGTATCCCGTTAAGGTCGCCACAGAAATCATTAAGATGGTCATGACCAAGAAAGACGCCTTTTACATCTCCCATGGAGGTGAGTGTGCCAAGGACACCAGAGTTTACTGTTGAGCAAGCCACTCCCTCCTGATACTGGCCCTTAAAATCTGTATACCACAGTCCCCGGACTTCTGGAATTGGGATGTGGAAGAATGCTAGTGCAGGGGAATGAAAATTTCGCTGTCAAACAAAGGAAATTGTCAGGTACCTGTAGTAAAAAACATATATTCTGAAAAGGAGTAGCATTTATTATTTGAAGCAAGTGTGGCCAAAAGTCAATGATCTACGACTAACAAATGAGCATGCTGCAACATCCTATAATATGAATGTGACATCATGTGACACGGGATATAAGCTCAAAGATTGATAAAATACGAACAGAACAATAATCTAGCGGATTGACAACAAATATTATCATTAACCTACAGCAGCAAAGACAGGGGTAATAGACCCACAGATACAACAACTTTACACTAATTGCTAGCATCTCGCTCCGCAACGACCGACACATTTCACACTGAGATTCTTAGGTGCTGTGATTAAGTTAGTATTTATCATAGGTACCTGAAGTTCTCTTGAAGTAGCACTGAGCCAAGCAAGCTGAGATTCTTTGATCCAACCATAAGTTTTGATTCCATCGACCACTTCACGATCCCCACTATCCAGGAAGTAAAGGTTAAGCAGACTAGTATTCACCAACCCCGATCCAAATGGCCCATGTATGCCAACATGGTAATTTCCAAACCCATGTACCAGAAAACCAGGTGGGTTTACTTGAGATACTGAATAATCCATCAAAGACATGAACGTCATCAGTTCCTCCCGCGTCATTGTGGATTCCTGGTCATGATTTCCTAATATGGCAGCCCATGGTACCTTGTACTCCATGGCAGGGATAATTGCTCTGAGTAGTGATTCTGCTGCATCGGTTGCACTGCCCCCAAATATGTTATCCCCTGATTCAAAATTAAAGCATAAGCATAGCCATTTTTGATGATTAATATAGAACCAGAAACAAGTACATAGTGTAGCGCTAGGGCCAGTTCTTTACAAAATGAAGGTATATAACTTCTCAGAGATGAACTAACCGAAAAAGAAAACAGCGGTGTGGTTAATAAATATTTACTCACAAGGCAGAACATGCTTATTTTGGCAGGTGTACCGAGAGTTCCATGAACAGTGTTAAAGCCCTTATTATGAGTCTATAAATTGCTTGCAAAGTAAATTTCCGCCTGGATATGCAAATGGCATCAAGTTGCATGGGATAATCCACAACAGCTGAGGGTCCATGAGGAAGTAAGCTTAGTAATCTAACACTAGCTCCATCCACAGTGTTACTCCCCTGGTTCAGGGGCTACAAGGCGATAAGAGTGGAATCCATAGCTAAATGTTACAGGCACCCCCTGTAGCTGTAAATGCAAATGGGAAGACTTCTCACAAGCTCCATCAAGCAAACTGCTACTACATGTAGCACTAAGGTGCTGTATACTTGTATATTGCTACGGCACAGGTAAATTAACTAACTAATCACTTGGATCTGAGGCCGCTGCACTGCTCCAACTGTCAAATCTGTAAACCCACCAATCGCGACAACTGCTTGAGCAAGAGCATAGGAGATATAGCACGAGGTGAAGCCACGATCTCCGGAGCAAGAGAAGCACGCAGAAGCAGCAGCGGTGAGTAAGAGGAAGAGCGTGGGCAGCAAACCACGCACCGGTGAAGGCTATGAGGTCGGGCCTCTCGGCCTCGATGAGGCGCCGCAGGAACCGCGTGGTGTTGAGGTCGGAGCAGCGCGCGCCGCCGACCTCCGGCGCCACGTCCCGGCAGCGCGTGGCGGCGCCGTTGCCGAAGTGCATGTCCGCCACCTGACAACAACGCCAGCGAGCGAGCGAGCGAGCGGGCAAGCAAGCAGTGTCAGCGGACGAGGCGCGGGCGGGACGCAGTATAGCAGAGGGGGAATCGGGACAGCACCTGGAGGATCTTGAAGGCGCCGTCATGGCGGAAGCGGAGGGGCAGGGGAGCGGACCTCTTGACGTGGGGCACGGCGGCGCCAGGGTCGAGCAGGGTGGAGAGGCGGAGGAGGAGGAAGGAGACAAGGCAGGTGAGGAGCAGGGAGAAGAGGGAGCTCATCGGCATCTCACCGCTGCCCCGACACAGCACCACCCGACTCGCGGAAGACTCATTAAGTCAAACCGTTGGGTGATTATTACTACAGCAACAGCTGCAATAAGCCAAAGCTCAAACCAAAAAACAGACTTCCAACCCTCAAAACAAAATCAAGTGATTACAGCAAACCTAAAGCACAACAAGCCTTACAATCTTCCAACAAAAAAAGAGCCTTACGAGCTTACAGATGATGAATATAATTGCAGAATTTGCTCACAAACATCACTAGAATACAAAACATCCATAGCTTCTGGTACTTCTGACTGAATTCTTGGTAATATTTCAACAGAAAGGGTACTTCTTAGCACAGGGAAAACAATAGTACTATGAAAGATCAAGCGTTCATCAAATCAGACGATAATGTACACGAGGCTACAGCTGTGTAAAGAGACGGTGTGCATGCCAGAATATGATCACATACGGCGTCCTCGTCGCCTTCTCTGGTTCTTCAGGAGCGACGCTTGTCGCCACGCTTCTTGCTCTTCCTTCGGCTGCCCTTATCGTCCTCCGAATCAGAATCAGACTTGGATTCAGATTCGGAGGAGGACGACGTGCTGTCTTTCCGGTGCCTTCTCTTCTTCTGCTTCGTCTTGCGACGACGCTTCTTGTTGTCCTCCGAGTCCGAGGAGCTGTAGCTTGAGCTGCCGCTATCGGAAGAATACTCCGAGCCAGTCACCGATGATTCAGAATCGGAGCCGGAGTCAGACACCGAAGCCCGATGTTTCCTCTTGCTCTTCGCCTTGCTCTTCACCTTCTTTCTTTCGGACTTCTCCTTCTTCAGCTTTTCTCTCATCAGCTCCCTTTCCTCCTCCATCTCCTTCTCAAGATCAGGGTTCACGAACTGAGCAGGAGCTGGCAGCCATGCCTTCTTCAGCCTGGGGTTCTTGAGCTGCTCCGTCCTTGAGGGACGTGTTATATAGACTCGTTCATTCTTGCACTCGTATGTCCAATGCCCAGTCTGGAAGCACTTCTGACACTGGCCACCAGCGTTAGAAGTTGGCATAGCATTTGGTTTCACACCCAGCCTCACAGCCTTCTCTGTACTCATCAGATACATCTGCCTCTTTGCTTCCTTCCTCTCCTGCCAGCGGCTTGGTCCCTCCTCCTTCTGTCCATAGGCATTGACATTGCGAGCAGCAGCTTCCGCTGCACGCTCAGCTTGAGCCCTGCTCAGCCCCTTAGCATTTGATAAGGCCTGCGCCTTTATTCGGTCAGCTGCAGCCTGGGAATCATTTCCAGACATCTTGATACAGCCAAGAAGAAAAAGTTATACAAGACCAGCAATCTCAATATCCTGCAAGGAAAACAAACTCTATTGTTAGTAGTGAAGTGTGACACAGTCATATCATCTTTTAGCCGGAATAAAGGTCTGTGTGGCTAGCAAAAAATCACACAGGCAGTCATGCAGACAAACAAATTCAGACCCTTTTTGCTATTCATTTACCGGAACTATGACCTAAGGAACTTCGTCACTGCTAGGGGGAAAAACGAACACTCATAGCTCCAACGAATTCTATACAAGACTCTATTATAGAAGAGCAGCCAGTAATAATGATTAAGATTAAACAAATCAACACATCAAACACCAAGCTGTATACATATCAGAAATAAGCCCTCCCGTATATGAACTGAACAATAATAGAAGAGATTTCTTTTCTTGCAACTAAGTAATGTATAGATATTATAATACTAGAAAGTGCAGCTTACGTGGTATAAAGACCTTAAATAATGCCATGTTAAACTAAGACTAGCCCCAATGAGGGTATCATAGGGTGGGTATCATGCATCACATGCATGCAAAATGCTTATGTGTCACTACAATTAATGATCAAAGAGATTGTGTTGGTATCATAAGTAGATACGGTATCATAGCCTCATAGCACGTAGAACTAGAAAAACTAATCCCAAATAAATCTTGTACACAATTTTACATTGAGATTCTACAAACAATAAATACACTAAGACTATGATACTACTACATGATACTATGCATTGTGAAGATGGTATCATATAGTAGTATCATATTCCACTTTGACTAGTCTAAAGGAACACGGTGGCAACTCAAAATTAATCACTAGCCAACACATTTTGAGTTACATATACCAAAAGCATCACTTCTGCTTCAAGGTCCTTTCAGGCACATAATCTCTAAACAGAACACCCCATCCATCATAAGGACACAAACAAACAACATATTGCCTAGAGAAACCACCCGATGAGAATGGTTATCAGAACTATTCACAAATATGTAAAGCAGTTATTTGCACAGTATAGTTATGAAGCAACAAAGTAACCCTCGACCACAGAAAACAAGATGGTGTATCGTATGTACGCGAATAAGTCTATAATCAATAAATTGATGCGCATGGAATAAAGTCGGACACCTGATTTTGGAGGCAACTTATCGACTTTCAACCAGAGGTTCCCCTGCACCCATGTCTTGCAAATACTGAATTCAGCCTAAATAAATCGATTGACCTAACTTCTGTAACCCCAATCGATTGACCTAACACTAGATGCAGAAAGCTCACACCTCAAAAACCAATGGGCTGGTTGCGGACGGAGTGGAGACAGCAGCAGGGACGCGATGTGGTAGAACGGGAACGGCGACGACGGCTGCGACGCGCGTCAGAGTCGGGGCGATGCGGTGGGGGTGATGGGTGAGGCGTCGGCGGTGATGCTCAGGGACGGCGCGGCGCCAGCTTTAGGAAACAGCGGTGGTGGAGAGATTTTAGGTTAGAGGGACGTCGGGAGAGGCGGGCTGGAGATTTGGGTCGGTCGGTCGGCGGGCCGGGATTCGGGAACGGAGGAGGAAACGGGGGTACGGGACGGTAGAGTGAAAAGTCCACCCCGGAGATGAATCTGACGACGGAGCCTGGATAGTGAACGGATTCGAAATAAAAAAATAAAACAAACTCGCGAAAAAAAACTGCGCCATTTTTTAGAAAATTAACAGAGTGATTTTTATTTTAAAAAATATAAGAGTGAATAGCACAGGAAGGATGCACACACAAATTCACGTATACACAACCCGGACTCCAGACCAGCGCCTAGAATCTCCGGCCTGAGTGAACAGGCACGCAAGTCTTGAAGTTGGGCTTGACCCATATAACACTCCATCTCGTCCAGACTTTCCTGTTTATATATACATACATATATATATATATATATATATATATATATATATATATATGAAAAATACTTCTTACTCCCGGATGTAACTATACCCATCTCTCATATACTACCTTACGGAACTATTTGTAATACTTTATCTATTTGAGTATGTTTATATACTATATCTAAGATATTTACAAGCAAATTAGGTGAAAAATTGTAAGTGCACCCATAGTTTGAACTATATATGTAAAATATTTGTACGTATAAAACGAGTATGTAAATAAAAATTACATACTACTAAAAAAATGATATATATACTGTCCAAATATTTTTATATACTTCATACTATACGTACATACCTTCCGGTATGGCAGATACTGCCTATATAGTGTAAAACACGTGTGGGTGTAGTTACACCCGGGTATAGTATGAATATGTCCTATATAGATATATAAATATATATATGGGGTGCAAAATAACTATTCTGCACCCTAGATAATGAATAGGGTTTCTCTCTCTATATATATATATACCCCACATATTTTTATATTTTTATATACATAAATTTATGTTTTGTATACTAATAATTATGTTCATATTTATCAGAAACGCAAAAAAATCGACATAAAAATACGATTTATGAGTCATTATAGTGTAAAAAACATAGAAAAATCACATTTTACGCCGTATTTTTTTACGGCATGTAAATACTTTTTTTACGACATGTCTAAATTTTTTCATGTTCTTCTTGACTTCCGAGATAAGAGAAAATTTACGTGACGTAAAAATCATGTACGATTTGAAAGATAGGGGGTGGATAAAGAATAATTATTCTACACTCTCTGTGTCAAATAGCACCTCTCTCTCTACTAGATATATATGCTACCACCTCCTACTAGAAAACTCAGAGATGAATTGAGTTGAGACTCTTGGTACGTGCCAACAAACCCTGGATGGGAAACCCCTCTCTAGATTGAACATATGAGTTGTATCAAGACCCTCCTCGAGATTTGGTATCTCTAAATTAAGGATTCTAGTAGTTGATTGGTCTCTTCTCTTGGGATTCTACTTGGTGCCTCTTTCTTCTTGGTTTGGATTCTACCACTAGCTTGACAATCTCTTCTCGAATGATTCTACCGCAAGGTCTCTCTCCTAGGGATTCTTTTGGATTGTTTGTTCGAACCAACAGAAGCAAATCGGGCAGTGTGTGTTTTGCATGCGTTTGTATCTTTATCTTGCATTTGTGTTGAGTTCATCGTGTTTCATGTGTTTCCCTCATGTCCTGAACCAAATCCGTGAAAATTGGGCCACCCCAAGGGTCAATCTCAAAGGAATCCACAACATAATGTTATTAGCAGTTTTTGATTGCCATGGATTTGACTTTGTTCATTGATTTTCACCATAAATTTGAAAATATCAAAAATATTGCCCCAAATTGCTTTCGGTTCGACCTCTCATTTTGGTAAGTTGATTATAGTTTTGGTCCATAAAAATCTTGTCTTTAGAGTTGGTTTACCATTTTACTGTGTTTTCTAGCCTACTTTGGTCAAGATTTCTCGGATTTGAGGCTCGAAGGCCCGGATTTCCGTTCAAGAACACGAGCTATTCGTCGTGCTAGCCCCGACACCAGAGTCTCCGGCCAGCAAGATCAGAGTCTCCGCCCCCTCTTTGCCAGATTTTCTCTCTTTTCTGTTTTGACCAATTTCCTTTGGTGTTTGTGTTTCGTGTGCATGTCAAGAACTAACAGCAAGCTTCCGCAACCACTCATCACGCTCTACGACATCATGGAACTCAAACCACCCCCTCCACCAACGGTTGCAAATACAACATCAACACAAGGTATAACTTGCACCACCCTTGTTAACTCCTTTTCTTCCACTATGTGTTTCCCAACCTATCGAGATTAGCTCATTTTGTATTTACCGAAGTATTGTACACTTGCTCTTGCATAGTGATAGTGCATAGACAATAGCAAAAGTTGACTCCATAGCATAGAAAGAGAGAAACATATCAAAAAGGGAGAAAACACAAAAGAAAAATAAGTATACCAATACAAAAGAGAGTCCAAAGCTTCTAAGCAAGAGTGCGAGTTAAAGCAAGGTAAGCGTGTAAATATGTTGCTTCTCACAACTTTTGGCAAACAGGATACGGTCTCTCCTAGTGATGGCACGACATCGAGCATTAGTCTTCGTTAGGACCATTTTTGTTCGTTTCTCATTTTGCATAGTCATTTTAGCCACTTTAATCACCACCATGTGTGTATAGTCGTAGGTTCTCGTCACCCTTTTTAACCTTTTCCTTTGACATTTGTTTCTTGTTGGATTTTACCCACTTTTGACAATAACCTATTTGTTTGGTTGTTCCATTTGCTATCCACCTTCCTAATCTTCCACCATTGGCCTTTGTGTGTGTGTCTTGTGTATCGCTACCCGCTTTTCTCTCGGTAAGAACAATCTTTCCGATTTTTGACCACGGTGAGGCAAAGTAGCAAATATCATTCCACCACTATCACTATTCCTTTCACTTGTGGTTATGCAAAATGTTTAGGAGAAGCGTAGATAGTGGACATAGCAACATCAACTTCAACTACCAAGACGACTTCGCCACATGCCACAACTTATGGGTGCAACATCAAGAATTCAATGAGCAATTCCAAAGGCTTGATAACAGACTCGATGACACATTCCGAGAATTCGAGTACCGAGACCGGCACCGTCAAGCAGAGCATCACACTCAATTCGAAGCTCTTCATCAAGCTATTGCCGATCTAGGCAATCGACGTGAACATTTCTCAAGCTCATCAAGTTCATCTCGTAATAGCTCCTCAAGTTGACGTGGCGCGCCATCTATTTCACACTCCCGTCATGGAGAACCCCCACCACTACAATGGGGAAGGACAAGCTAGTTGATGTCTATGCACGCTTCTATTCTTGTAGACAGTGTTGGGCCTCCAAGTGCAGAGGTTTGTAGAACAGCAGCAAGTTCCCCTTAAGTTGATCACCCAAGCTTTATCGAACTTAGGGAGGAAGTGGTTAAAGGTATCCTTCTCAAGCAACGCTGCAATCAAGATACAAGAAGTCTCTTGTGAGGTGTATAGGTGCACTAGTTTGGCGAAGAGATAGTGAAATACAAGTAATATGGATGATTATAAGTGGTAATTGTAATATGAAATAAGAGTGGCAGCAAGCAAACATGTAATAGGACTGATTGTAAACGGTGTTTCAATGCTTAGAAACAAGGCCTAGGGATCATACTTTCACTAGTGGACACTCTCATATAAACATCTTCTCTTCATTATGTTACCCTGAACCACTCTCCGGTTGGACGATGTAGGGCTATAACGGCACACCTTAAAGTTCGCATTCCCCATCTATATAACCCATCACTGTCACCTTGAGCGCTAGATGGTTCCAACAAACACCACAAACTCATAAAGACATCCAACTCAAATTATACTCATGATAAGTATTTATATAACCTTAGCCTAAGTGCCACACGGTGTGCACACTATCAACTTCACACACGTGGGGAAAAGCAGAGATTAATTAAATCACTTGAGTAGCAGAATAGATCTATTAGATTACAAAGCTCATGATCTCAATAAGATCACGCATAGAGAGAGATATGAACACATAGCTACCAGTAGAGCCCTTATCCTCGAGAGAGAACTACTCCCTCATCATCATGGGAGTCAGCAAAGGCGATGGAGATGGCGGTGGAGTCGATGTAGATGGCTCCGGGGGCACTTCCCCGTCCCGGCAGGATGCCGGAACAGAGACTTCTGTCCCACGAATCTCCTCTTCAGTGGCGGTGGCGCTGTGGAACTTTTCGTGGAATTCTGATCTCGTATATAGGGTTTTCATCTCGGGGGAATATATAGGCGAAGGGGCAAGGTCGGTGGAGGCCCGAGGGCCCCACACCACTTGGTGGCGCGCCTGGGGGGGACCCGCGCCACCATAGGGTGTGTCCGCCTCAGTGCCCTCCTCCGTCTCTACTTTGGACTCCGTCTTGTGTCGGGAAAATAGGAACTTCGACTTTTGTTTTGTCCAATTCCGAGAATATTTATTTACTAGCTTTTCTGAAACCAAAAACAGCAGAAAACAGGCAACTAGCACTGTGGCATCTTGTCACTAGGTTAGTTCCAGAAAATGTATAAAAATACCTCAAAGTGTAAACAAAACATAAGAAAGTTGATATAAAACAAGCATGGAGCATCAAAAATTATAGATACGTTTACGATGTATCAAGCATCCCCAAGCTTAACTCCTGCTCGTCCTCAAGTAGGTAAGTGATAAAAAGAATAATTTTTGAGGTGACATGCACCATCACAATCTTGATCAAGGTATTGTAAAACATTGATAGCTGGGATCATAGTACTCTAACATAAACATGAAAGATATAGTTCTAACAATAAGACAAAGCAACTAAGTTGTAACATGAAAAGGTACAAACAAAAGATCATGAATAACAATGCATTGGAAGACATTTGTTTGTTTCACATATAGAAAACATAATAAGAGTGGTATTCAGCTTGTCCCTCATGGTATAGCAAAACATAAATGCATAGGACACCTTCAAAGTTCATAAGGGTGACTAGATACAAATAATTTAAAAACAAGCAATATCAAAGTTATGAATCAATCAACAAGTTTTGGGACAATGCACATTAAACTAAGAATGACCATTATACTCTCTCAATTGGTGCATAAAGATAGAAGATGGAGACTCAACATAAAAGTAAAAAGAAAGGCCCTTCATAGAGGGAAGCAGGGATTTCAAGTTTCATAAAGAGCTTCCAAAAATTATGGTACTTATTAGCTTTCAGCTCTCATTGCCCCTATCATAAGCATCTTGAGGTGATTAAGGTTAAAGTGATACAAATATGAGGATATGCTTGACAAGTTATAAGTTGAAAATCTCATGCCCCTTGCTTACGAATACCGAACCTCATGCTACTCAACTTTAGTCACAAGTAAGTTCTTGTCATTGTAAGTACATGTGTATCATGGAGAATCGCCAATGGGGTACCCCTTGCCCCATGACACAGGAGCTTTCCCATATCAAAATGACAAGGCAACAGACAATGAGCATCTCGGCGATCTTTTCATTTGCTATTTGCATAGGTTTTATTGAGGATGCTTCACAGAATGCTCACTATGGTTATGCTGCAAGTTTCCACCATGATTAGGCATGGCTTAGGCTAGTCGCCCAGGCGCTTCTCTAACACATATACAAACTCCAAGAGCTTACAAGCTCCCCTTTTATTTTACACCGCCGGGATCCATAAACAAAAGAACATGATATCAACTGAATGATAAGTGCAATGTTGAAAGCGTTCCCCATGGTATCATGGTTCTGCTAATTCACAACTTATAAGGTGAAAGCATATAAGCAACATAGATGGTCACAATGGTTCAAGTTTATTAAATTCAAGAAAATAAAGTGTGCCATCAAGTTTGTGAGAGCTTTAATCACTAATTTTCACATAACAAGTTTAATTTGGAAGGTAGATAAAAGCATGAATATACTTGGAATGGTGTAACACAACATGCATAGGAATTTATAGTGGACTCTTTGGAATAACTTGGTTTTCTTGGAGGTTGGATGCATGAGTGGGACTCATACTTGGTAAAGGTGAAGGCTAGCAAAAGACTGGGAGCGACCAACTAAGAGAGTAATAATGGCCAAAATCCTGCAAAGCGACAAAACATTATTAATTAAAGCATAAAGTGATATTTCAAGTCAAAAACTAAATGATCATAGAGGCTATGGTGACTCGTTCATAGTCTTAACATGGTGTAAGCATGTGCCAAGTCACCCAAATAAAGCATCAAAGGAGAATACCACAATATTATGCTTTTGTACGCTAAAACAACACATGATTCTTTCAAGGCACATTAAGAAATCTCAATTGTTTGAAACAAGTCATGCTACAACAATAATCACTAAGCATATGGTCAAAGCAACATCTAGCATGACATGATAAAGTCTAAGTCACAGCCAAAACAAACTTCCTTTTGTACCACTATAAGCATGAAACTTCCTACTCTTTTCCAACACCAATCGAAAACTAAAGCTAAACGCAGTGCTAGCAAAGGAGAACACTCACAGAACAATAAGAGTGAAAACTAGAGTGTTCTAGGGAATGAATAACAGGGTGTGTCTCTCTCCAAAAGAAGTGTGTTGGGATCCAATCAATTTATTTAGGCAAACCAAATAAAAGAAAACTAAAAACAAAGACGCTCCAAGAACAACACATAGTGCATAAGGTAATAAAAATAAAGTGTCTTGAAAGAAGACCTGAGATTATTGATGAAGAAGGGGATGCCTAATGACCCACAAGTATAGGGGTGTATCGCAGTATTTTCGAGGGAAGTGAAACCCAATTTATTGATTCGACACAAGGGGAGCCAAAGAATATTTATAAGCCTTAACAACTGAGTTGTCAATTCAACTGCACCTGGAAATAATCTTGCTCACAGCAGTTTATCAGTAGCAACATTTTTGTAGTAGGAATAACAAAGTAGCAGCAGTAGTAAAGTAAAGACAGTAGTAACAATAGCAGTAAACAGTGGGATTCGAGTGCGGTAGGCATAGGGATGGATGGACGGGCGTTGCATGGTCAAGACAATTCACATGGCAATCAGAACATAGGGCAATTGCAGATAAATAAGGTAAACATCCAAGTACTAGATAATCCTAGGCATGTGTTCCATATATAGTCATATGTGCTCGCAATGAGAACTTGCACAACATCTTTTGTCCTGCCAGCCTGTTTGCAGCGGGGCCTCAAGGGAACTACTGGCAATTAAGGTGCTCCTTTTAATAGAGCACCGGAGCAAAGCATTAACACTCCGTGAACACATGTGATCCTCACATCAAAGCCATTCCCTTCGGTTATCCCGATTTCTGTCACTTTGGGGCTATTAGTTCCGGACAACAACGTGTGTATACAACTTGCAGATAAGACCATAAACAATACTATCATAATGAATCAATAACATGTTCAGATCTGAGATCATGGCACTCGAGCCCTAGTGACAAGCATTAAGCACAACAAGTCACAACAAAGTCATAAAGCACTAATAAAAGATACTAGGCACCATGCCCTAACAATCTGATGCCATTACATGAACGATCTCATCCAATCCCTACCATCCCCATAGCCTACAGCGGGGTATTACTCACTCATAGATGGGGGAAACATGGATGATCGATAGAGAAGCGATTGTGATGATGATGGCGATGATCTCCTCCAATTCCCCGTCCCGGCAGGGTGCCATAACGGAGTTTCTGGTGTTGTTTCGTGGAATCTGGTGGTGGCGGCGGAGCGGAACTCCTTCTAGAAAAACGTCGAACCCCCCGGAGTTTTTAGGTCAGAAGGCTTCTTATAGGCGAAGAGGGAGACCGAGGGGCAGCCTGGGGGGCCCACACCATGCCCTGGCACGGCCAGGCCCAGCCCACGCCTAGGGGGATGTGGGCAGCCCCTGGCCCTCCTTCGTCTCGTATTCTGGCTCTGTGAGTCTTCCGGAAAAATAGGCACTTTGGCTTTTGTCCTGTCCAATTCCGAGAATATTCATTTTCTGACTTTCCTGGAACCAAAAACAGCAGAATACATGCAGCTGGCACTGTGGCTCTTGTTAATAGGTTAGTCCAAGAAATCATATGAAAAGTACTCCAAAATGTGGACAAAACACAAAAAAGGAGATAAAACCAAGCATGGAACATCAAAAATTATAGATACATTTGCAATGTATCAACATACCCAAGCTTAACTCATGCTCGTCTTCGAGTAGGTAAGTGATAAAAAGAAAGAATAATTTTTGAGGTGACATGCACCATCATAAACTTGATCAAAGTATTTGTAAAACATTCAAAGCTGGGATCATAGTACTTCAATCATAACATGAAAGACAAAGTTCTAGCAATAAGACAAAGAAACTATGATGCAACATGAAAAGGCACAAACAAAAGTTTTATGAATAACAATGCTTTACAAGACGTTTGTTTGTTTCACATAAAGAAAATATAGCATAATAGCATTCAACTTGTCCCTCATAGGGTAGCAAATATAAATGCATAGGACACCTTCAAAGTTTATAAGAGTGACTAGATACAAATAGTTTAAAACAGGCAATATCAAGGTATGCATCAATCAACTAGTCTTGGGACAATGCACATAGAACTAAAAATGGCCACTATGCTCTCAAAAAAGTGCTCAAAGAATGTGTGGAGACTCAACAAGGAAATGAAAAGGTTTTGAAAAGTTTGAAAGGCTTCCAAATGCTGAAAGTATGGTACTCATTAGCTTTGAGCTCTCATTGCCCCTATCATAAGCATCTTTAAATGGTTAAGGTTAAAGTGACACAACTAAGAGGATATGCTTGACAAGTTATAAATCAAAGTCTCATGCCCCTTACTTACGAAGACCGATCCTCATGCTACTCAACTTTAGTCACGAGTAAGCTCTTGTCATTGTAAGTATATATGTATCATAGAGAACCGCCAACAGGGTACCCCTTGCACATGATACATGAGTTATCCCATAATCAAAATGACAAGGCAAGCAGACAATGAGCATCTCAGCAATCTTTTTATTTACTATGTGCATAGATTTTTATTGAGGATGCTTCATAGAATGCTCATTATGGTTATGCTGCAAGTTTCCACCATGATTAGGCATGGCTTAGGCTAGCGGCCCAGGCGTTTCTCTAACATACATACAAACTCCATTATCTTACAAGTTCCACTTTTATTTCACACCGCCGGGATCCATAAGCAAAAGAACATGATATCAACGCGGTACTAAGTACCAATGCAATGTTGAAAGCGTTCCCCATGATACATGGTTCTGCTAACTTCAACTTATAAAGCGCAAGCATCAACAAAGAAGGACGCAATGGTTCAGGTTTATTAAATGCAAGAAAATAAAGTGTGCCATCAAGTTTGTGAGAGCTTTACTAACTAACTTTCTCATAACAAGCAAACATTTTATTTGGAAAAAAGGCATATTGAATATGCACGGAAGTAGCAAATGATGCTGATAGGTAGGTATGGTGGACACTTTGGTAATATTTGGTTTAGGGAGTTGGAAACATGAGTAAAAAAATACTCAGTGAAAGTGAAGGCTAGCAATAGTAAGGGAGCGACAAACGAGAGAGCAATAATGGCCATAATCATGCAGAGCGACAAAACATCATTGATCAAAGCATAAAGTGATACAACAAGTTGAAAACTAAAGGATCATAAAGGCTTATGGTGACTTGGGATAGTCATAACATGGTGTGAGCATGTGCCAAGTCAACCCAAATAAAGCATCAAAGGAGAATACCACAATACTATGCTTTAATATGCTAAAACAACGCATGATTCATCCAAGGCACATTAAGCAATCTCAATTGTTTATAACAAGTCATGCTACAGCAAAGAATACTAAGCATAAAGCCAAAACAATATCAAGCATGGCATGACAAAGCATAAGCCACAATCAAAAACAAACTCTCTTTACCACTTAAGCATGAGCTTTCCTACTCTTTTCCAAACCAAGCCAAACTATTTGAACACCAAAGTATGAAAGAGGGGGTCCAACCAATTTATTCAGAAAACTAAGAAAACAAAGCAAACTAAAAACCAAAATGAAAAAGAAGACGCTCCAAGAACAACACAACTGTGCATGAAACAATAAAAATGAAGCGTTTGGAAGAAACCTGGGATTTTTATTGATGAAGAAGGGGATGCCTTGGGCATCCCCAAGCTTTGACACTTGTACTTCTTGGATATTTCTTGGGGTGACACGCGTGGCATCCCCAATCTTGATATTTAGTCCATCCTTCATCTCATTACTCATTCCTTCCATACACCTGAAAATTTTCCTTCATACAAAACTTCACACAATCTTTATTAGCAACATTAGTGCACTCAAGATAAATAAGTCTTAAGGTTCAGTTCTAACACAAAATAAACTTCCATTAGAACACTAGCTACTGTAGCACTTCCCTCAAAAATCTCAATTCCCCAAAAGAACTCAAAAAGGAACCAACAAGAAGCAAATGCAGAAAATGGCAGAAATCTGTCAAAACAGACCAGCAGGTAAAGACAATTTTTTCGAAGACCTTCTGTTGCTCAAATCAAAAAGTGTTGAACTAACAAAAGTTATATAACAACCTGGGGAAAAAGCACAAAAATTGACGCCTCAAAAAGACGTTGAGAGATTTTACACCAATTTTTATGGTGAAGCACAGAAATCTGTTTCGGGACAGCAACTTTCCCAATCATTACTTCTCTCTCATTAGAGGTTACTCTTGGCACAAAAATCAAATAAAAAGGATAAGGAGCAGTTATTACTGAAGTAATAACTTCCAAGACTCATCTAAAACTTTTGGGTTATCTCCCAATAAGTACTTTTCTTTAACGCCTTTAAGTTAGGCATAAGCAAAAACTAAAATGGATAGAATAGAAGTAAGCACAGATAATCATGGTGAAAACATTGTTTTGTTCAATGAAATACTTTTGTTAACAAGGTTGATTAGGTCTTTTTACCAACACAATTTCATGTGATACAAAACTTTGTATTCCACTAATGATTATGTTACCTCAACCTTGATAGCAATGGTCCCAATCATAATAGTTTCGAATTTTTCTCTTGGTATGGGACAGTATATGTCTCCAACTTGAATGCCCTCAACATGTTCAATTGAATTCAAAATCATAAGTCCTATCAATCTTCTTGGGGAAATAGACAGTATGATCCTTGTCATTAACATTGAAGGTCACCTTCCTTTGATTACAGTTAATAACAGCTCCTGCAGTATTTAAGAAAAGGTCTCCCAAGAATAATAGACATATTATCATCTTCAGGCATAATAGTTTGAGAGGATGCTCACATAAGAAATATGAGTTGAAGTAAAAGAGAGCATCAAAAAGCAAATTCAAAACACATTTAAGTCCAACCCACTTCCTATGCATAGGAATCGTGTATGCAAATAAATTCACAAAGACCAAAGTGACAGGCATAGGAAGATAAAACAAGAGTAACTTCAAAACTTTCAGCACATAGAGAGGTGTTTCAATACCATGAAAACTTCTACAACCATATTTTCCTCTCTCATAATAATTTTCAGTAGCCTCATGAATAAACTCAACAATATAACTATCACATAAAGCATGCTTTTCATGATCTACAAGCACTAGAGCTTTATTATAAAAAAATTCAAAAGAATCCTCAGGAACATAACATTCATCCTCCTTTAGTAAGCATGGAGGACAATCAAATAATGTAAGGGATAAAGAGTTACTCTCATTAGAAGGTAGGCATGGGTAGCTAATCCATTCTTCCCCCTTTTGTTCATCACTCTCCTCCTCTTTTTCATCTAATGAGATTTCAGGTTCATCAATTTCTTCTTCCATAGGATCCTGCAAGGCATTAGTCTCTTCCATTTGTGGAAAGCATCTATTAATATATTCAAGAATATAGCCATTTTCATCCTTGTAATTATCAAAGCAAAATTTAAGTATGCCATAAACCTCATATTTGTAAGGTGAATCATCAATATTTTCAAGCAAACTAGCAAGTTCAAAAGCACCCTTCCAAGCAATAAATTCTTCAATTTGTTCCACATCATAAAAGTCATAATTTCCTTTAACATAAGAAGATATGGTAACATTTTCATTATACTCACATTGAAAAGGGAGGTGTTTGTACCTCCTACAGCAACAAGATTTATCCAAGCAATAAGTAACATTATAAGTAGAGCACACGTTTCTAGCAATGGTATACAATTTATAAATTTGTTCCCGTAAGTGTTTCCCTTTTTGTGACAAGCGGTGTTCCTTATAATAGTATTTTTGATCTTCCGTGAACCCACCTTGCCAATAAGATTAAGTTTCAAAGAAACCAACCATTGACAACAAGCATGATAAAGCAAGACAATAACCGACCAACGAAAATAACAACTAGAGTAGGAACTATTTTTTTTGTACTTTTGATAAAGAAAAAAGCAAACAAGGCGGAAATAAACTTAGCTTGAACAATAGTGATTCCAAGTGGACTTGATAAATAAAGTATGCTCCCCGGCAACGGCGCCAGAAAATAGTCTTGATGACCCACAAGTATAGGGGTGTATCGCAATATTTTCAAGGGAAGTGAAACCCAATTTATTGATTCGACACAAGGGGAGCCAAAGAATATTTATAAGCCTTAACAACTGAGTTGTCAATTCAGCTGCACCTGGAAACAATCTTGCTCACAGCAGTTTATCAGTAGCAATAGTTTTGTAGTAGGAATAACAAAGTAGCAGCAGTAGTAAAGTAAAGACAGTAGTAACAATAGCAGTAAACAGTGGGACTCGAGTGTGGTAGGCATAGGGATGGATGGACGGGTGTTGCATGGACAAGACAATTCACATGGCAATCAGAACATAGGGCAATTGCAGATAAATAAGGTAAAGCATCCAAGTACTAGATAATCCTAGGCATGTGTTCCATATATAGTCATACGTGCTCGCAATGAGAACTTGCACAACATCTTTTGTCCTGTTAGCCCGTTTGCAGCGGAGCCTCTAGGGAACTACTGGCAATTAAGGTGCTCCTTTTAATAGAGCACCGGAGCAAAGCATTAATACTCCATGAACACATGTGATCCTCACATCAAAGCCATTCCCTCCGGTTATCCCGATTTCTGTCACTTCGGGGCCATTGGTTCCGGACAACAACGTGTGTATACAACTTGTAGATAAGACTATCGTCGGATTGATGACAAGTACGCCATGAGGGGGTCCTCGAGGCGTGCGGAAGAGAGGGGAGACGTACGGTGTTTCGGGACGGTGAGCACACAAGTTTACCCAGGTTCGAATCCGTCGGCTTTGGACGGATCCTACTCCTGCTAGCAATCCAGTAATACGGCAGAGCCAGAATATGGGTTACAAGGGTTTCGCCTGTGCGAGTTGAGGGTCTAAAGTATTGGGTGTGTCCTAAAGGCTCTCCCTAGGTCGGCTTATATAGATATCTGGCCTAGGGTTTACAAGAGAGATCTATCCGGCTACGACTGAGAGTCGGTTACAGAGTACATCTTGAACTACAAGTAACATTATGGGCCTAAGTCGGTAAGTCTTCTAGGCCTTCCCGTACCGGATTGGACTCCGTCTTTCTCCCTGACTGGGCCGCCCATGAAGCAATGCTCTAACCCGAAGTGGGCCACCCTGGTCAGTGAGGAACTGTGAGGATACCCGGAAAGTATATCCCCAACAGCAGCCCCCGGAGGCCTCCAAGATCCAAAGTCGGATTTATCATTGTCTAGCTTGATCTTTGGCTTGCAGAATCTTGAAGGGTTCCTGAAACTTCACAACAAAAAATACGATCCGGGTCTTAAAAATAAGTCTGACCTATCAATAGGTTACTCGGATTTTCTAGCTCGATTTCAAACTAAGCCGGAACTTGGTCTCTAACGCCACCTGAAACAAACATGGTCAAGTCATGTCATCTGACAAGCGTTCCGTCAGCACGACCATTGGTGGGTCCGCGGTCTGCGGAACCGAGGCACTGTTTTATGCGTGCGTCGAGATCGAGGCGATGCAATCATCGCATGGTCCTTCCCAGTTCCTTCCACGACGCGTGGCGGTTACACTATAGCATTTGCAAGAATCTTGGCGCAGTTAGGTGGATATAAGGGGTTTGGATTTCTCCATCTCCTTTCCACCAGTCCTTTGCCGTTTCCTTCCTTCCCAATCCTCCTGCACGCACAGAGCCTCCTCGTCCTTCCCCCACAGAACTCCCAACGCCGCCCCTTTCAGGTCATCTTCTCACCGGAGAAATGGCTTCATCTTCTTCCTCTGGTTTGGCGGCAGCAACGGCAGCAGCGACGACGGAAGCAGTAGCAGAGAAGGAGAGCTTCCGGGGAATTTGGATCCCCTGCGCCCTTAACGAGGAGGGCCTCAAGAACATGGAGAAGGAGGGGCTTCTCTCCGCCGGCGACTGGCGGAGCGGATACATGGAAACCGTCCTCAACCCGCGCGACGGCGAGCGGGTCCACTTCGGCACCCATCTTGACCGAGGTCTGTCTTTTCCTCCCTCGGAGTTCTTCTCCGAGGTGATAGATCATTTCGGAGTTCAACTCCACAATCTTCCTCCTAACTCTCTCTTAGAGATGAGTGTGTATGCTTTGCTTTGCGAGGGCTTTCTCGGCATTAGGCCGAGTTTGACTCTCTTCCGGTACTACTTTCATGTCTGGAGAAACTCCATCACTGCCGGTGTTCCTTACATTACCGACACTATCAGCTTTTCACTTAGACGCGACCGGGCTTATCCCAAGATTCTAGCTAGTGACTCGGCCAAACAATGGCCGACCACTTTTTTCTATCATAGGGATATTCCGGCTCCCGACAAAGCTACTGCTTTGCCGGCTTTTGTCGACGGAGCTGCCACGGCCCAACCTTCTTGGGACGAGGCTGCTCCGGCTCTCACCGACGATTTGATCCTCGCTAAGAGGCGGATCGAATACTTAATCAAACACAAGGATCTGAAGGGATCCGACTTAGTTTAGTGCTGGGTCTCACGTCGGATCCAGCCACTTCAGTACCACGGAACCCGACTGATGCATTCCATCACGTCGTCTCCAACCGACTCCCTCCGCATCAGCTCCAAAGCCTACACCACTCAAGGCTACATAAGCCAAATCAAGTGGCTGATCAAGGAGCGGATCGAGAGGAGGATTCCGGAGGTTTCTCTAGACATGCACGCGGCGGAAAACCCGGTGGTGCCGGTAAGCTTCCATCAGTATACTTTTTATGTGTTTCATTCTTTGAGTTATAATGCAATGCTGATGTGTTTTCTTCTTTTCAGCTTGCTGACCTCCCCAAGTCGGAATTTGCTCCGCTCGAAGGATATCCTCTGGAATTCTCTCAGGAGGTGGAGGTTGTCCCATTGCCGGACCTTACGCTCAAGAAGCACAAAGCTCCGACAGTGGCCGTTGGCACAAATGAGGTGCCTGTCGTGAAGAGGTAACTTTCAGTCACAACTTTCCGCCTTTGTACTTTACTCAAATTTCTTTCCGAGATGTAATGTTTTCCGACTTTACTACATTCTCAGAGCAAAACCGCTTGTCAAGGCCAAGGGGAAAGGGATTTCTTCGAAGCCGTTGCGGCAGACGAAGCTTACCATAGCTTCCCCTGCCGTGGCTCCTCCTACTCCTGCCCCTCAACCTTCTGCAACACTGGTTATCTCGCCGGACGCTGCAGAAGATCCGACTCCTTCAACGGGACCTGCAAACCTTGGATCTCAAACAGACGTCACCATGGGTGCATCAGATCTAGATAAGGGTGAACCCTCTTCGGGTAATGATCACTCGGCTGAAACCTTCGCCAAAAACCTCATCAACAATTTGGGACTGGCCAAGTTTGGCCTATCTCGGAAATCTGCTGAAGAAATCCAGTGGCTAGCCAGGTAATGCCTGGAGAAAAGCCATCTATCTCCCGAAGAGGAAGCGCAAGAAGTAGAGGACGTCAAGTTCTCTGACCTTTTCGCCCAAGTCCGCCTTCGTGACGAGAGGATTAGGACTGGCGAGCTTCCAACAACCCCAATGATCCCTCTTACTCTTGCCGAGAAGGTGGCCGCTGAAGTGAACGCGGGTTTGGATAAACTTACCCGCGAGCAATATGAAGTCGGAATTCAAACTCCTGTTTTTCCTTTATTGTATTTTACATCATATCCTCTATCCCCCAAGCATGAAGTAGGATAAACAATTCGGGTTTATGCTTTATTAGGATGCCAAAGAATGAACTAATGTAGCCCCCAAGGCTCGTGCTGATATTTTAGCAAAAATATTAGCCCGAGACTTAAGTAGCTTTCTGACTTTGGGTATTCTGACTTACAGAAAGTATGTTCCTATAACCAAGAATTACTAACCAATGTCTGCGATAAGCGGAGAGAGATCAAAGCTCTCCGGCTTAAAAATGCTAAACTCAAAGTTGCCAAGGATGAGGCCAAAGGTAAACATTCCGAGACTCAACCCTTGTCTTTGTATTTTCAATGTCAAATTTTTCTGAACTTTTGTTCTTTTTGACTTACAGCGCTGGTGAAACAATCCGTCGCCATGATTGAAGAGGCCAAGAACCTCAAGACCCTGGTGGTGGAGAACAAGGGACTTCGCCAAGAGCTGGATAAGCTTAAGGCGGATCATGAAAGGAGCATAGCTCAAGTCCTTGAATCCTCCTCCATGGCCACTGATGAGCATGATCGCAAGATCGCTGCTCAAGATAAAATAATCTCGGATCTCAAAAATGAGCTTGGCAGAGAGAAGGATATGTCCCAGGCGCTCCGAGCTGAACTCCAGAGTCTCCGGGAGGAGAAGACCAAAATTGACAACGTCATTTTTGGTACGTTCCATCTATCTGACTTCTTTCTTTCTTCGACCTTTACCAATGTCGGATTTTTCTTAACTTGTTTTGTGTATAGGTCCTCTGAACTTGACGGACTCTTCCTCCTCCGAGCCCCACACCCACCGGCTTACCCAAGTCGGTGACCTGCTTCATGACTTTCGCCAGTCCCTTGAGGACTCCGGCGAAGCTCTCAAGATTCCGGACATGCCAAGCATGTCAGATTTTCAGGTGCGGGACAAGGCCAAGGAGATGCCGCAGCTTGTTCGGGACTGGAACATGTCCTACACGCGAACTGCTGCACAGAATACTCTCACCATGGTCATGAGCCACCATGGAAACATGGAGATATGGCAAGTGACCAGAGGGTACTGCAAGGTAGACGAAGACGGCCAGGAGCAGGACCTTCAAGCCATCATGCACTCCTGCGCCGGATACGGGTGTCACGTGGCTGATCTGACCAGCTACGAGATCCCCTTCTTCACCCGCGTGGATACTCCACCTCCTCCTGCAGAAGAAACCGAAGAAGTTTCCGACGATGAATGCACCACCTCGGATGCGGACATCTCGGAACGATATCAAGGCGGAGTGACCAGCGAGCCGGCAGATCCTTCATCTCCTCCTGCATCATAGACCAGAAATTTATGTATTATTCCGGAAAAAACATGATGCGTTTGTAAATATGTAATACTTTAAATTTTGCTAGTGCTAAGTTTTTAATCTATTCAGCACTTTTTGGCTTTTAAAATTTTTGAGTGCCTGAAATGTTTACATAAGCACTTGTATTTTTTCGTCTCTACTTATCGTTTATCTGGCTTTCCGCCTCGTCCCTTTCGTGAGCCGGCTAAACCTTCCGCCGGAAACTTTGCCGAGCAACGGAGCTCAATTGCTAAACCAGTTTAAACTCGGAAACAAAGCCGGCTTCCAGTACCAACAATTCACTACTTGGAAAATGCCCGCATCCAGCAATCAGACAAATAACCAAAGTAAAGACTAGAAACTTTAGAGTTATACCCGAGGGTAGCAGTTTTAGAATCGGAAATCTAAACCAGAATGAACGCGAGCATAAAGTACTTTGAAGCATTCTGGGATTTTCGACTATGACATGATCATTCGGAAATAAGATGGTAACAACTTCTCAGAAAAAACTTGAGGTAACCAAAACTTTTATTTCTCACAGAACATGTACATATGTATGATTACAAAGAAGGATAAACTAAGAATAAAAGGGACGTAGCTGAGCAATATTCCACGGTCTGTCTAACTCATCCGGATTTGTACTGCCTCTAGCTCTCTTTCTCTTCTTAGTAGCAGGTCTTTCTTTGACTGGCCTCATGTCAGTTAAGTAGTACGATCCATTGTGCAATACTCGACTAACTAAAAAGGGCCCTTCCCATACTGGGGAAAGTTTGTGCTTTCTTTGTTGCACAAGCCGGAGAACCAAATCACCTTTATTGAAGGATCTATTTCGGACTCTCTGACTATGATACTTGTGTAACTTCTGCTGATAGGCTGTAGATCTCATTTCAGCAACGACGCGAACTTCTTCGACTAAGTCGAGATCATTTTGTCGAGAAATCTCGGCATCCTCTTCGATATACGCGGCCACTCTAGGAGAAGTATGAATTAAATCACTAGGAAGAACTGCTTCTGCACCATAGACTAAGAAGAAAGGTGTGTATCCTGTTGACCTGTTTGGAGTTGTTCGTAAACTCCAAATTACAGAGGGTAATTCCTCCGCCCAAGCCCCCGCAGCACGTCGTAGTGGTGCTTCGAGTCTCGGTTTTAGGCCTTGTAAGATTAAACCATTTGCTCTTTTGACTTGTCCGTTAGCTTGTGGATGTGCGACTGATGCAATGTCAAGGCGGATATTTTGCTCGTCGCAGAATTCAGCCAATTCTCCCATACAAAAGTTACTCCCGTTGTCCGTGATAATGCTATGCGGATAACCATACCGGATTATAACATCCTTGACAAATCTTTTGGCTGTTGCTCCATCACAACTTGTGACGGGTTTAGCCTCAATCCATTTGGTGAATTTATCCACCATCACTAAGAGGTGAGTAAATCCACTTGGAGCTCGTTTAAAAGGTCCTACCATATCAAGCCCCCAGACCGCAAAGGGCCATGTTATAGGTATTGTTCGCAGCTGGTCAGCCGGAACATGAGCTTGCTTGGCGTACTTTTGGCAGCCTTTGCACGTCTTGACTAATCGTTCGGCATCTGCCTGAGCTGTAAGCCAGAAAAATCTGTGTCGAAAAGCTTTTGCCACTAAAGATTTGGCTGCAGCATGGTGACCACACTCGCCTTCGCGGATTTCCCTTAAGATTTCCATTCCTTCTTCCGGAGATACACAGCGCTAAAACCCCCAGAAACACTCCATTTATAGAGCTCACCTTTAACAATAGTATAGGCTTTAGCTCGTCAGATAATCTGCCGGCTCAACACCTCGTCTTCGGGTAATTTGCCATCTACCAAATAATCGAGGTAGGGTTGAGTCCAGCTGGGAATTACAGCCAGAACTCCTATTAAAGGTGAGTCGGATTTGGTCGGATATTCCTCATCTACTCCCTTTATTGAGGGAACTTTGAGGTGCTCTAAAAAAGCGCCATCCGGGACCTCTTTCCGCGCAAAACCTATCCGAGATAGTGCATCTGCTTCCTCATTTTCTGCTCGAGGGATGTGTTGAACTTCAAACCCTTCGAACAATTTAGATAGATCATCCACGACAGCTTTATATGCTGCCATGTGTTTATTTGCATTACAAATATCCGACACTTGTTGAGCAACAAGATCCGAATCTCCGTAACACATCAAACATCGGATGCCAATATCTTTAGCAATCCAGATTCCATGCAGCAGTGCTTCATACTCGGCAATATTGTTTGTCGCTGTGAAGTGGATCTGCAACATGTATAAAAGTTTATCTCCTTGGGGTGATTTGAGCACCACGCTAGCCCCCGAGCCCCCTCGAGCTTTAGATCCGTCGAAAAAGAGGGTCCAATATTCCGACTCAGGGAGGATCATATTCTCCTTCGTCTCTGTCCAATCAGCAACAAAGTCAGCAAGGATCTGGGATTTGATTGCTGTCCGAGGTTTGTACTCAATATCGAAAGCTGAAAGCTCTATGCCCCATTTGGCGACGCGTCCTGTGGCGTCACTGTTGTTGATTATATCTCTCATGGGAGCTTTGCTCACCACTGTAATTGGATGCTCCTGAAAATAGTGTCGTAACTTACGAGATGCTAGAAAAACACCGTAAGCCAACTTTTGATAGTGCGGATACCGCTGTTTTGATTCTGTCAGGACCTCGCTGACAAAGTAAGTCGGACGCTGCACCAGGTGTTCCTGATTTTCCTCTGATCTCTCCACCACCATGATGATACTAACGACCTTATTTGTCGCAGCAATATAAAGCAACATCGGTTCCTGAGGTTCTGGCGCTGCAAGGATAGGAGCAGATGAGAGTACTTTCTTCAGGTCTTGTAGTGTAGCTTCAGCTTCATCGGTCCAAACGAAATCTTTGGTCTTTTTCAGGAGTTTGTATAATGGTGCGGCTCTTTCACCAAGCCGGCTTACAAATCGACTGACCGCAACGATGCAGCCAGTTAATCTTTGTATGTCCTTCAGGCGAGTTGGCCTGGAAATATTGAGTATAGCCTTGATTTTGTCTCGGTTCACCTCTATGCCTCTTTGAGACACGATAAAACCTAACAATTTTCTGGCTGGTATTCCAAAGAAGCATTTCTTTGGGTTAAGCATGATGTTGTATTTTCGTAGATTGGCGAACGTTTCCTCCAAGTCAGAAATTAGTGTTTCCTTCTGACATGGGTATACCCTACAGGTGCTCGAGCTTGCTATATATGGTCCAAATACGTACAGGCCCACGGTGTCGCCAAGGCCCGGATGAAAGGACTCGAGTGACCTACGGACTCTCGATTGCTTGAAGAACAAGAAGAAGCTAAAGATAGAAAGTTTGAAGGGGAAAACCCTAACTTGTAACCGACTCGACCTGCTACCCGAGACCTAGCCTATCTATATAAAGGCTAGGAGGGGGCGGTGAGGAGGACACACGCAACCCTAGTTTCCACAACCTTTGCCAGATTGCATCTGCGCACCATTGTAACTTTCGACTCCTTCGATAATTCCACGAGCAGACAAGCAGGAGTAGGGACCTCTACGAGGCCTGAACCTGGGTAAATCCTTTGTCCCCTGGGTATTTGTTTGCTAGCCGATAGATGTATCCAGCGCTCCCTCCTTCTCCAAAACCCAAGTCCATAAGGATGGGCATTGATGAGTTAAACCCTCGTCAATTGGTGCCGTCTGTGGGAATTGGGAGTGCTGATGTTGTGGCTTCTTTGGCCCCATCAACTGCGATCTACAACTCCGCAACAGCGGATATTCGCCAGCTCTTCGGTGCCTTCGACTTCACCGTCCACACGCCGGCTACCCGCCCGGCCTTTGAGTCTATGGGCGACGTAATCATCCTGGCGATTGGGAGCTTCCGCTTCCAAGTTGGTCAGATGGGCACGCTTCGCATGCCTGATCATCCGACAGCACCGGCGATTGCCCCGGCATCATGGTTCCCTCCATCTATCGGCACCCTCAGCGAGCTCAACGCCCCGGTGGTAGTCGAGAATACGATCAGCGACAACAGTCGCGATTCCGATCTGAGCGATCTGGCCACTAAAGATGGAACCTACGGTTCCGGATCTGAAAGTTGTGGAAGCAACAACTTCCCCAATCACTTCATGTGCGCCGTCATCAACGCAGGCGACACCTCTGCCAATCGCGACAATGGTGGTAACACCGGTAACAACATCGATCCACCTAACGCCGGCAACAGTGGCAACGGTGGCAACGGCGGTAATGGCGGCAATCGCGCTCCCGTCAACAACGGAGGAGCAGTCGAACCTCCCAGCATAATCAATGAGCAAACCGGCGAACGCGTCGTAATCAAGCTCAACGAGCAAGATTGGGATCGCTGCCGCGAAGCCCTACGGGGCACTCCTCTACCCTTTGGGTCCTTGCAAGAACTGCTGATGGGCTATCACTGGCTCCTGAAGGAAGAATTCAAGCGCCAACTGCAAACAATCGCGCAACTTGAGGCGCTTGAAAAGGCAGCGGACGAATCGAGCCTTCATCGTGCTGGGCTCTCCTTCTACGGAGGATCCTCCTACGGAGGATCCTCCTCAAGAGGCAACGAATACCTCGCCAAGAAGAGGCAGTCGCGAATGGCTCACCTCACCGAACAAGAGCGCATAGAGGCCGTGAAAGTCCTCGACTTCGGCTCTATGACAGTCGACATGAGAGGCAACATGGTTCCCAGGACGCCCAGGCTGCGGTGACGGCAGCCACCATGTACCTCCTCAATAACCAGCTGCCAGCTGGAGATCCCCGAACTGCCATGCACCGATCTACGATCGCGGGTTTGGGGTTAATCGAGGCCGCCCTCGACAAGGAGCCAGTATCAGACCCAAAAAAGGGCAAAGCGCTAGCAAAGCGCCACTCCTTGCCCTCATCCAACAATGACAGTCACGACCTATCTGGACGCCGCCGCTCACGGCGACACGACCTGGACTACGATGCGTGCGACGACCTCATGCAGCGCAAGATCGACAAATCAAGGGCACGACATGCTCGGTCGACTGACACGGAAGAAGAAGATGGGGAGCTCTGTGGCGCCCGATGCTTCAGCAGATCCATTAGGCAGAAGCGAATGCCTAAAGGGTTTAAACTCCCATCGGAGAACCTGAAATTTGACGGTCTGCAGGACCCCAAGATCTGGCTGGAGGACCACATCTCCTCCGTCAGGCTCCACGGAGGCAGTCGAAGTACTGCCATGCAATGCTTGCAGCTACAGCTGCAGGGCGCCGCCCGGGCATGGCTCAATAACCGCCCACGCGGATCCATTCGCAGTTGGGATGAGCTGGTTTATAGCTTCGTGCGCAACTTTAAGGGCACGTACAAACGACCTGCATCAATCGAAGAGCTGAGATGCTGCTAGCAAAGATCTGGCGAATCGCTGCGCTCCTACATCCAAAGGTGGCCCATCATCAAGAATTCCGCGGAAAACATCTCAGAAGACCGCGTGATTGATGCATTCAACGGTGGTGTACGCCGCCTAGAGCTTAGGGAGGAGCTGGGATGCTCAAAGCCCCAGACCATCGACCACCTGATGGAGATCGCGAATCGGTGGGCCGATGGAGAAGATTCAGTAAAAAATCGCGCTCACTCCGACGAGGAGGCAGAACCCGAACGCAGACGCGACCGCTGCATGCGCATCTACGATGAACGTGACGATGTCAACATGGTCGCGGCCGGCTACGCTGATAGACACGTCGATAACCGCAATAGAGGATACCGCAGCGGTGGATACCGTGACTCCGGGAAAACCACGCAAGTATGGCAACGCCGCACTCGCGATGAAGCACCCGCGACCTCCATCGAGGACAAATTGTCCGGGCCATGCATGGTACACTTCTACATCGACAAGCATGATGGCAAGAGAAAGTCCAGCCACCTCCTCAAGGACTGCCGCGAGTTCCTCAAGCTACATGAGGGATTGGTTTGAATGAACCGCAATGCAGTCGAAAGAGGCTACGGAGCCTCTCCAGGCGCCGTGGCACATGGCGCACCACCCCCACCACCTGGGCCACCCCCGAACGGAGCCGCACCGGACCAGCACCACGGGGGCGAACCGTACCCACGGGCCATGGGTGCCATGATGATCCAAAAGGGGCGCCCCTCCAACAGGGTGCAGAAGGCCATCACTCGCCAAGTCAACTTGGCCACGCACTCGCCACCATCCACCACTGAGTACCTTAGTGGCAGCGAGTCATGCATCACCTTCGACAAACGCGACCACCCGCCTGAGATACCTCGCCTAGGTCATTGCCCCCTTGTACTCGAGGCACAAATTGGAGGTTTCGACATGAGTCGCGTCTTCATGGATGGCGGAAGCGGCATCAACCTCATATTCGCGAGTACCTTGCGAGCAATGAGGATCCCTCTAACCTGCCTAGAGGCATCGGACACAACGTTCCACGACATCGTCCTAGGGAAAGGCGTATACCCCCTGGGAAAAATCAACCTCGACGTCATCTTTGGCATGCCGAAGAACTTCCGACGCGAGCGCATCGATTTTGAGGTCATCGACTGGCCCTCACAATACCATTGCATCCTTGGGCGTGTCGCATTCGCTAGGTTCATGGCAGTACCCTACTACGCCTACCTGCAGATGAAAATGCCAGGTCCCAACGGTGTCATAACGATCAATGGGAGCTTTGAGCGATCTGACAGTTGCGACCGGGAATTCAATAGAATCTCCCAGTCCTTCGGCATGCAGGAGGAACTCGCAAGACTGAAAGAGACGACAGAGAATAGTCTGCCTCCCCTGAGTAGGCCAAGCTCACCTGACCTCTCCTTCGACTCATCTGTGCACACAAAGAAGGTGCAGGTCCATCCATCGGATCCCGCCAAGACGGCCCTCATCGCCAACAACTTGAGTCCCGCATAGGAACTCGCGCTCGTCGAATTCCTCCGTGAGCACTGGGAAATTTTTACCTGGTGTCCTGCGGACATGCCAGGAGTTCCCAGGGAATTCGCTGAGCACGCACTCAACGTCAACCCCGACGCAAGGCCAGTCAAGCAAACAATCAGGCGACTGTCTGAGCCACGAGCGTAGGAAGTCGGAATGGAGATCAACAGACTCCTCGAGGCCAAGTTCATACGTGAGATCAAGGAAAGCACTTGGCTCGCCAATACGATGCTGGTACCAAAAAAGGACACGGATATCCTATGGATGTGCGTGGACTTCACTTCTTTAAACAAGCACTGCCCAAAAGATCACTTCCCGCTGCCACGGATCGACCAGATCATCGACTCCACCGCTGGATGCGAGCGCCTCTGCTTCCTCGACGCCTACTCAGGCTATAATCAAATTCGAATGAAGGAGGAAGACCAGGAGAAAACAACGTTTACAACGCCCTTTGGTGTATTCTGCTACAACACAATGCCCTTCGGGCTAAAAAACGCGAGAGCCACCTACCAGCGGTGCATGTAGGCTTGCCTCAAGGAACAACTGGGTCGCAACATCCAAGTCTATGTCGACGACATAGTAATCAAGACCAAGGAGGAAGCCTCTCTAATCGACGATTTGCGCAAAACCTTCGCCAACCTCGATCGCTACCGGATCAAGCTCAACCCGGCCAAATGCGCCTTCGGCGTACCATCCGGGCAGATACTCGGGTATCTCATCTCTATGAGTGGAATCGAGGCAAACCCGAAAAATATAAAAGCCATACTGGCCATGGAGAAGCCGAAGAACATAAGAGGCGTCCAGCAACTGGCCGGACGAATCACGGCTCTCAGTCGATTTATCAGTCGGATGGGTGAAAAGGCACTACCCTTCTACCAGCTCCTCCACAAAGGTGAAAAGTTCGAGTGGACCAATGAAGCGCAAGAAGCATTCGAAGATCTCAAGCGCCTGCTATCCACTTTGCCAGTACTGGTGACTCCACGAGAAAGGGAACCACTGTTGCTGTACATCTCCGCCACCAACCAGGTGGTCAGCACAGTTCTCATCGTCGAGCGAGCTGGGGAAAACAAGGTCCACGGCGTACAACGCCCGGTATACTACCTCAGCGAGGTCCTCACGCCAACAAAACAGCGATACCCGCACTACCAGAAGCTGGCGTACGACGTCTTTATGACCTCCCGACGACTGCGCCACTACTTCCAGGAACACCCAATCGTGGTAGTCAACGACGCCCCGTTGGGACATATCCTCAATAACCCCGACGCCACGGGGCGAGTCACGCTTTGGGGAATAGAGCTGTCTCCACGAGACATCACATACGAAAAACGCGACGCAATCAAGTCGCAAGTGCTCCCTGACTTCCTCGTGCACTGGATGGAGAACCAGCTCCCGGACAAGCCAGATATGTCCTACCTCTGGACAATGCACTTGATGGGTCCAAGCGGAAAGATGGAGCAGGCGCACGTGTCATACTAACATCACCTCAAGGGGACAAGCTGAAGTATATCCTGCGAATGCAGTTCACAGCCTCAAACAACGAGGCTAAATACGAGGCCCTGTTGCACGGGATGAGGATGGTAAAAGCTTGCGGCGCCAAGAGGCTCATCATATATGGCGACTCCAAGTTGGTCGTCAACCAAACAATGCACGAGTGCGACGCACTGAACGACAACATGATCGCGTACCGCGACCTCTACGATACACTCGAAGGAGACTTTGATGGTTGCGAGTTGCGACACGTAGGTAGCGAAAGCAACGAGGAGGCGTACGCACTCGCCAACATAGGCTCTACCTACGCCCCCATACCACCTAGGGTATTTCTCGAGCGCATATGCGAACGCTCCATCAAGCCAAAGGCCACAGTGAAGAAAACAAGCGCATCAACAGACTCGGGGGCTACGCCACCCAATGAGCCAATGGCACTCAGTGACTTGGAGCTGGACACAGGACTCGAGGGACCAATGAGCATCATGATGATCGAGCAATCTTGGACGCAGCCGTACATTACGTACCTCCTCAGCAAGAGACTACCGGACGACCCGACAGATGCACGGCACATCGCGCAGCGCTCCAAGGCATTCGCCATTATCAACGGCGAACTGTATAAACGCAGCATCACAGGAGTGCTACAACGATGCGTCTCCATGGCCGATGGAAGAGCAGTTCTCCTCGACATCCATGAAGGGACCCGCGGACACCACGCCGGCAGTCGCGCCCTCGTTGCCAAAGCTCTACGAGCTGGATTTTACTGGCCCACGGCCATGCGCGACGCCAAGGACATAGTCCAAAAATGCAATGCTTGCCAGCGATTCGCGGACAAGCCACACGCACCAGGCGCAGAGCTACGGCCTATTCCAGTGGCCTAGCCCTTCGCACAGTGGGGGCTCGACATGGTTGGCAAGCTTCCAAGGTCCTCGCGCGGAGGTTACGTCTACCTCTTAGTTGCAGTCGACAAATTCACCAAGCGGATCGAGGCCATGCCGGTGACCAACCAATCAGGGCACAGCGCAGTCAAGTTCTTCGAGTCCATCGTCTACCGCTTCGGCGTGCCGCACAGCATCATCAGCGACAACAAGACGAACTTCACATCCAAGGAGTTCCAAGAATTCTGCGAGAACCTGGGGATCAATATCAGCTACGCCTCAGTAGCACATCCACAAACCAACGGTCAGGTGGAAAAAGCAAACGGGCTCGTCTGCAGCGGTATCAAGAAGCGACCCTCCGACCACTCGAACAAGCCGCGGGTTGCTAGCCAGATGAGCTGCAATCCGTACTCTGGAGCCTACGTACAACTCCAAACAGCGCCACGGGCTACACGCCATTCTTTATGGTGCACGGAGTAGAAGCAGTACTACCCGCCGAAGTACGGTACAAGGTGTCGCGCGTGGTCGCTTACAGCGAACAAGAGTCATCCCTTGCACTCGAAGACTCTGTTGACCTCCTTGACGAAGCAAGAGAAATCGCCGCAGAAAGATCCACGATCTACCAGCAGAACCTGCGCAACTATCACAGTAGAAGGCTTTGCCCCAGATCCTTCGTTGAAGGTGACCTGGTCCTGCGACTGAAGCAGCAGGGGCATCTCAAGCTCGAGTCCCCCTGGGAAGGATCGTATGTGATTACAGAAGTAATCCCAGGTGGCGCCTATCGCCTTCAAGATTTAGAGACAGGAGTCGCATACTCCAACCCTTGGAACATCGCACAACTGCGACGCTTCTACCCCTAGTCGTTTTTTACTTTTACGTCGCAAAAAAGGCTACTTAGCCGCACATTGTACCTCGCACTGTTCTTCGAATAAATAAAATCTAAGTGCCCCAAAACTCCGTGTTCTCCTTCACTTTGTCAATTTTTCTACTCGGGGGCTGCGCCACCCTACATACATCTGTTCTTCGAACCAAAAACGCGATATCCTGAGTAGCTGGCACATCAATCGAACCCCTTAACACAAACTCAACCCAGCTGCAACGCACCTTATAGGTTGACAAGGGACCGAGATAAAAGATGGCCAGGCTAACGAAAAGGACTCGCATAGTGCAACGCACCTCACGCTCACAAAGCTCTTTATACACATTCGACAATAAATTATCTGCAACATCTATACGAACTTTACAACACAAGTACACTTATGTGCAGGATGCAAATTTGGCTACTCTTGCAACAGAAGAACGTTGGTTTGTTCCTTGAAGAAGTCGACGATCCCCTCTGCTGGACGGTCCACCGCCTGATAGTGCGGTACCATATTCTAGGCAGATCCTGCTGGTGGCGCTGGCGGCCCAGAGGCAATGGCGGCAACATCCACATCAGGCCTGTGCAATCGCACCATTGAGAGGGCAGCCTTGGCACCAGCCACCAACTGCTGCCTCACGCACTCGCGAACCGCGGACAGGTCTTGAAATTTGGCATGAAGAGCCAACAGGCTTGATGGGGTGTCGTCCAGCAGGAACATCGCCCGATAAATGTTCTTCAAGCATGACTATGACTTCTTCAGGAAGAGCAGCACTCGCGATGCGCGATCCTGCAGGGTCGCCAACGCAGTCGCACGATCATGATCTACCCAGAAGTATCCACTCTCTTGAAGTTGCTCCTGGGTGAGATCATGAAGGCAAATGGCAATTCTATCCTTCTCCTCCTGTGGATGGCGCGCGCTAACAACTACACAAAGCAGCATCAATAGCATGAGTACAACGTACTGCTACGAGTAACTACAAAGGAAAAGATGAGAATAAGCAAACTAACACTTAAACTGGTCGCCCAGCTGCGTCACCTCGCCAAGCAGATACTGCTCGCGGGCGGCAGCTTTTTCCGCCTTCGACTTCCACACGTCTGCGCTACCGCGGATCACGGGTAAATCGCGCTCCAGCTGCTTCACGCGGTCACGAAGTCATGAAAGCAAGGATAGCTCCTCTACCCTGGAGCGCGGTGGTGCCATTGTATCATCAAGAGATGGCGAGTCCTGGGTTCTCCCCACGGGATCACTTGATGTGCCCTACCACAAGTCAAGACAGAGGCAAATAAGGCGACCAAATTAACACAAAGGTAAAGGGAACAGATGCATTCAGGATCAGCATAAGTATCACAGACACACTTGCCAGCAGGCATGTTCTTAAACCAAAAGAACAATCAATCAACTATTACAAAAGATAACTACGGAGCAGCTGGCTTCTTCGACTTCGACGGCTTCGGGGGCTTCATCAAGTCCGTGGCAGTGTCAGACGCCACTGACTTTCCGCCGGCCCCTCAGGCCGAGGCTTTCGCCGCCTTCTTAGCATGTTGGAGCTCCTCCGAGTACTTCACAACAGTATTTATCAAGTGATGGCCATATTTAGCACAGGCAGTTGCAAAAGGAGCAAAGACTACCTGCTGACCATCCGCGCCAATAGGAATCGCCTTCGACACCGCGAAAGGATCGATATCAGCTCCGTGGGCCTGCATCATCGCGAGTGTCATGGACGCGCCAGCCGCGCGGAGGGAGTTCTTGTAGGCGGAAGGCACACCACCGGTGAATGACTCCACCAGCTCGTCCATGTTATCGATCAGCTCAGCCTTCGGCATCAACTCTTCCCGGAGGCGACTGAGGGCGACCTTGTCCTTGGAAAGTGTATCTTGGACATCGGCGCTACGATCCTCGACTGTAGACACCGCGCCTGCCAGAGCATCATCACGATGAAGGGCCTGCGGGCCAAATCTCAGATCGCCAGCATCTACACATGAACCCATGCATGGATCAAAAACTTCAGCGCTATCAGCAAAAAACACTAAGGGTAGATAAGGACAACAATATCCACAAGTAAAAGGTACCTGAGAGAGCCTTGGCGACTGAGAACAGTTGTTCGTCAAACAACTTCTCCCTGGCTGCAAAGGAGGCACGCAGATCCTCTTCACGCTTCTGTGCCTCGTCACGAGCTGTGAGTGCCTCGTTGTGACCCTTCACAGCCGCGGCAAGCGTTTTCTCCAAGGTGGCGACGTTGCGCAGTAAAGCGTTATGTTCAGCTACACGACAATCAAAAGTTGACTATCAGTCGACTATACCAAAAAAGGAGAAGACAAAAAAGAATAAGTGTAGAACACTCACTTTCGACCACGCGGTGACGCGTCTCCAGCATTGCATGCTGACGACCCATCGCCATCACCTGCTCTGCCACTTGCGCAGCTTCCTTTACAAGGAGCTATCGCACAAACAAGGAATCAGTGAAAGCAACGGATAACGTCGACTGCCACACTAAAAAGAAGGAAATATATACTTACATGATCCTCTAATGACTCCAAAGAGGTTTGCTGTACCGTCATCCGAGCAACCATTTGATGCTCCCCTACGTGAGGAGAGCTCGAAGAATTGTGCCCGGAGTGGGCTGCCACCGGAGGGGAAGGAGCGCGCTCGACCTCTTCCTTGACCCTTGAGGTTGCGACTCCCGATTCCTTCAAAAACTCGACGTCGCCAGAAGATGACGACGCCTCTTGACTACAAGACAAAATCCACATTGAGAAAGGGCAAACTCTAGGGCAAAGCCAACAAGAAGAAAACAGAGAAGAACAAATGAACTCGAAAACTTACCAGTCAAAATCAAACGTGGCCTCCACCGACTCCGATGAAGACTCCTTAGGCAATCGCATCTTCTTGCGAGAAGATGGTACCACAGCTCTCATAGGAACAGCGGGAATTGGCGACTCCGCGCCAACAGCCGAGCCTTCTGGAGTCGAAGGAGACGATGCGTTGGAATCCTCGCTGCGCGAACGCTTGCGAGTATCCGGGCTCTCGGACTCGAGGGCTTCCTCTTCCACATCAGAAGGGACAGTCGACTTAGACTCATCCTCTTCCAAAGCTTCACGAGGAATAATCCCCTCAGGGAGAGGGGGAATGCAAGGCGACACCGCCCAATCCTGCATACATACAACAAAGATCAGCAAAAAGAACAAGTAAGCAACAGAAAAGCAATCGAGAAAATAAGCTACTGCGTAGCACAACTGTACCTCAGGAGGAGGATTCGAAGCATCAAAAGGAGGAACAACTTGCTCACTCGGAAGCACATCCTTGCCAGTGTACTTTGTGACCAGTCGAACCCTCTTATCCACCTCACTCACGGACATGCCATCGGCAAACACGCGAGTGGCATCATCAGCGCCAGCCCATTGAAACATGGGATGAACTCTGGCTTGAAGGGGTTGGACGCGACGGTGCAGCCATGTTCGGATAAGGGCGCAGCCTTCTTCTTCTGCGCCTATGCGACTCTCGAGGTCGCAGACGCGTTGATACAGCACGCCTGTCTCCGCGAGTTCGCCAGGCATAACTACGTTCTTCTAGGAACACATCTTCTTGCAGGGAGCTGCGAGATCGAAGGGCGCGAGTCCCAAGTGCTCATCTTTGCACTTCTGATCACGGACATAGAACCATTTGTCCCTCCATCCCTGGATGGACCTGGTGAGCTTGATGTCGAAGTAGGTGGCAGATGGGTCGACGTGGATTCCGCAACCACCTACGTCATAAACTAAAGAGCCAGATGCGGACTGACGCTTCAATTTAAATATGCGCTTGAAAAGACCAAAGTGTGGCTCGATTCCGAGCCAGCACTCGCAAAGAGTGATGAAGCAGGTGATGTGGAGGATTGAATTTGGGGACAGCTGATGGAGCTGGAGCCCGTAAAACAAAGAAGACCCCTAAGAAAGGGGTGGAGAGGCAAGGAAAGACCGCGAATGACGAATGCAAGAAACATCACTCGAAAACCAGCGGGAGGAGCAGGAATGGTCTCACCGCTGGGGACGCGTGCATCAGCGACTGCTGCGGAGATAACTCCGTCTTGGCGAAGAAGACGGAGATCCGACGCCTTGATGATGGAAGGGCGCCATGCACCATTTGTCACGCGGGTGCCCGCGACCTTCTTCTTCCCGCCGGCGGCGGCGCTGGTGCCCGCAGCAGCGGAGCCACCCTTCTTCTTTGCCGCGACAACGGTGGCCGCGGAATCAGCAAGAGCGCCTCCTTTCTTCTTCCCCATTGAACGGCGATGATGCGAGCGCAGAAAGTAGCTCAGAAACGAGCGGAGGTGGTCCAGCGTTGTGGAGGAAACAAGCGCAAGAAAAAGTAGCAGAGCAATAGCAATGGCGATGGCAGCAAGGAAGAAAGAGCGCATATGGGAAATTACCGCCGTAGCATCGCTACTTAACCCCTAGAAGATGCAATCCAACGGCTCAGAAAAACCCTACTGGACACGTGGCACACATCGTGTTGGACACGTGGAGAAGGGGAAGCGCGAACCGTCCCTCCACTACTCCCATTACGCGCGGAAATCGAGGAGGCACAGTTAAAATAAAGATTACGCACGCCCAGTCAAATCAAAGTCAGGAAGCGGGACCCACCACTCGTCACGTCCCGTCAAACTCGCTCACGCGGGCAACTAAGGTCATACAAGCGTCAACACTGGCGTCATCAAAGCTACGCAGTGGAAAAATTCGACTACTTTAGTCCTTGCTAGAGTCTTCGACTCCACCAAGCACTCGGGGGCTACTCCCATAGGGAGCGCTGGCCGCGCACCCTATGATTTTATTTTCTTTTTGCAGGAACAAGGACAATCAAAAGCAAACCCAAACCACTCGAAATACAATTCGACTATGGACATGGGTTACTCCCATAGGGAGCGCTGGAAAATTTTGACTGAAACAAGCAACCAAAAGACGACGGCAGTCGCAAACGTTATTTAGTCCCTGCCTGAGTCTTCGACTAAACCAGGCACTCGGGGGCTACTCCCATAGGGAGCGCTGGTCGCGCACCCTATGATTATTTGCTCAGAAAACTGTGTGTTGATAACATCCGCACTCGCAGCTCATGGCGACACTGCCTCATAATTTTTCCCTACAAAGAGACTACGTCTCCTGGATCGCCCGAATCGTCTCCGCGATGATAAAATTCGGATGCCGTGCTTACAGCGTGAAGGTAAGACCTGAATAAGGCCTGGCAACGCATTTAGCTGCGCACTACCAGAAATATATCCGTGCCTATAGGCACGATGAACATGCCTTGACGGACGCGTCGTGTGCTCACACCTGTATAACTGGAATTCGACTCCTGTAAGACCTCCGCGGCCTGAGTCGAATTACGCCAGCACTTTTTCGGATTCGAGTCCGGGGACTCGAGTTCGAGTAGATTGCGTTGTTTCACCCTAAGGTGGTTAAATGATACCGGTACTTCGGTTATATCAGGCACGTATATCAACAATCCCTATGACACAAATAAAAGCAGTCGAAATGTACTCAATCAAGCACTCGAAGACTTCAAAAAGTCCCTAGTCGAATCTACGATTCCACTGGACACTCGGGGGCTACTGACATGGGTATACCCTACAGGTGCTCGAGCTTGGTATATACGGTCCAAATACATACAGGCCCACGGTGTCGCCAAGGCCCGGATGAAAGGACTCGAGTGACCTACGGACTCTTGATTGCTTGAAGAACAAGAAGAAGCTAAAGATAGAAAGTTTGAAGGGGAAAACCCTAACTTGTAACCGACTCGACCTGCTACCCGAGACCTAGCCTATCTATATAAAGGCTAGGAGGGGGCGGCGAGGAGGACACACGCAACCCTAGTTTCCACAACCTTTGCCAGATTGCATCTGCGCACCATTGTAACTTTCGACTCCTTCGATAATTCCACGAGCAGACAAGCAGGAGTAGGGACCTCTATGAGGCCTGAACCTGGGTAAATCCTTTGTCCCCTGTGTGCTTGTTTGCTAGGCGATAGATGTCTCCGATGCTCCCTCCTTCTCCAAAACCCAAGTCCATAACAATGGGCATTAATGAGTTAAACCCTCGTCACCTTCTTTTTGGACATCACCGCAATATCATCCACATATGCATGTACATTGCGTCCGAGTTGGTCGTGGAGGCAACGCTGCATTGTGCGCTGGTACGTAGCTCCTGCGTTCTTTAGCCCAAAGGGCATCGTAACAAAATAGAAGGTTCTGAAGGGGGTTATGAATGAAGTTTTGACTTTTTCAGATTCCTTCATCCGGATTTGGTGATAACCGAAATATGCGTCTAGAAAACAGAGGAGTTCCGAGCCTGCCGTAGAATCGATAACTTGATCAATTCTAGGCAAAGCGAACGGATCTTTTGGACAAGCCTTGTTCAAGGCAGTATAATCAACACACATCCTTAAATCAGTGGTGTCCTTTTTATGGACCATTACAGGATTGGCCAACCACTCAGTGTGGATGACCTCTTCTATGAATCCGGCTAACTCGAGCCGCACTAGTTCCTTAGCTATTGCCTTACGCTTTTCGTCGCCAAATCATCGTAAGGACTGTTTGACGGGTTTAGCGTCCGGGTTTACATTTAGAGAGTGCTTGGCAAGTTCCCTAGGTACTCTACTCATGTCAGATGGATGCCATGCGAAGATATCTTGATTTGCTTGGAGGAACTTGACGAGCGCGCTTTCCTATGCGCTATCTAGGCCTACGCCTATCTAGGTCACCTTGGAGGGGTCATCATCCTTCAACGGTGCTTTCTTCGTCTCTTCTAATGCCTTGAACTCCGGATTTGGCTTGGTCACCTCCTTCTTCGTTGCGGGCATCTCGGACGGATCTATGCTCTTCTTGATCTCCTGGTACTCCTGGGCGTGCAGCACGGCTTCGACAAAGGCGACATTTCCATCCTCGCACTCTCGCACTTTCTTCGGGTCTCCCCTGATGGTGATTACGCTGTTGGGACCTGGAATTTTCATCATATTGTAAATGTAACACAGACGAGCCATGAAAGCCCAGTAAGCCGGACGTCCGAATATAGCATGGTATGCGCTCTTGAACAGGACCACTTCGAAGGAAAGTTCCTCCGTCTGATAATTCTTTGGAGTTCCAAAGGTAACATCCAAAGTGATCTCTCCAGGGAATTAGCTTGTCTTCCTGGGACAACTCCATGAAAAATCACACAGCTATGGTTCAGCTGGGTCTCCGAGATCTTCATCCGGCGTAGCGTTTCGACATAGAGAATATTGATGCTGCTACCACCATCCATGAGGGTCTTGTAGAAACCATAACCGTCAATAAGTGGGTTGACGATTAAGGCGTATTTTCCTCGCCTGTGTAACTTAGGCGGATGATCATCGCGTTCAAATGTGATTGCCACTTCCGACCAGTCCAGATACTGGGGGACATCCGGAACTGTTGCATTGAGCTCGTGTAGAACTGCTTTCTTGACCTTGGCTGGTTGAGATTAGAGGAAAGTGACATAAGTGTCCTTTTTGGTGGGAAAAGTCTTCTTCCCTTCCGACTTGGGATTTGAAGCATCGGCTTCCTCCATGTCGGAATCTTCCTTGGTCTCTTTGTCCTTTTCGGGATTTTTCTTTCCCTTCTTCCGCTTAGCTTTGTAGCCCGCGGTGTCATCTCTTTTGATGTCGTCATTGAAACGACATTCAGCGTTGGTGTGGGACGAGCCCCCATTGGCGTCTAGGTGATGCACACATGGGTTATTGGCAATGTCGGCCCAAGAGTAGGTTTTGCCTGGTTGCTGTTCTCCTCTACCTTGGACCCTTGAAGTCCCACGGCCACGCCCGCGACCTCCGCCATGTCCTCCAGACCCGAAAAAGTGGTAACCACCGCTATTTCCGTGTTGGGTTTTTCCTCCGAGGTGTTCTTACGTTTCTGAGCCTGTTGCTTTGTTTTTGCCGACTGAGGTACAGCTAGGACATTGAGTAGTCCCTCTGCATCGTCGTCAGCATCTGCATACTTGATCGCTGTTTCTATCATCTCTCCCAAATCAGTGACCTTGTCGCACTTCAAGCGGTGACGTAGTAGACCAATTGGGAGCCCTGTGATGAAAGCTTCAATCGCGGTTTGGTCGTTTACTCCTTCACAGGAGTTCTTGGTGTCGATCCATCGTCCGAGATAATCTCGGCAAGTTTCTCTGGCTTTCTGGGTGCAACGCTGTAGGTCTCCGACCGAACAGGGCCTCCGATATGTGCCTTCGAAATTACGAAAGAACACACTTTGCATGTCATACCAGTTGTGGATGGTGTTCTCCGGAAGTTCATTGAGCCATGATCGCGCCGCCTTCCGCAACATAAGTGCGAGATATCGGGTTGCGACTAGGCAGTTTCCGCCTTTGGCGATGCAGCAAGCTTGGAAAAAATCCTGTAGCCAAGTGTCTGGCCGAGCAATGCCGTCATAGGCTTGGATGTGTCTTGAAATAGCAAATCCTTCCGGGAATTTTGTAGCTCTGATGCGTGGTCCAAAGCACTTTGGGCCCATGTACATGTCATCGTTTTCATAGCACCGTGCCTCTATGTTGGAATTGATCATGTGCCTTGCGTCGTTCAGGGATAGAGATCGTCCCGAATGTCGGCTGTGGCTGCGGTGCCGTGGAGCCGGACTTCGGCTTCTGCCACCACCTCCTCTGCCATGTCGTCCTCCTTGCCCTCCATGGGGGTCGTTGTGATGACTGTGTGGTGGAGAGGGTGGTGTAGCTAGATAGTTTCCGGCTGATCGTCGGCCTCCGTCCGGAGCGTCATTTTGCCGGTTCCGGGGAGGATCTTGACTACAACAAGCCCCCTGCCGGCTTGTGCCAGCATGGTTTCCGTCGTTTCTTCATCCGTCGTTCCCACCATGGTGAGGATCAGCCGAACGGCTTGTATACTTAGGAGGTGGCATTTTTTGACGATCCTCCTCCCGTCGTTTTTCTTTATCTTCTCCCCTTTGATCCTTAGATTCTCGTCGGGAAGGGTTCATCGGATTCAGGGCAGCAATGGCATCTTTCTCGGCCGCTGGGGCGACGTTGCTCCAGTTACGTGAAGTTCTGTGATGCTGTCCTGAAGATCTGGTTCTTGAATGGTTGTCTTCCCGGTGTTCGGGGTGGTGATACTGCGCCCGGATGTAATGGGATCTTATGCCAGCCCATGCCGGATCCATGCGACATTGGTCAGAATCTGAGACCAGTTTTTGACTTCCAGACATGGCGACCTTTTGCTGCTCCAATCCCTTGTTGAGTAGTTTGATACCCAAACGTATCTCCTCTGGTCCTGGATTAGCCGATAGAATTTCTCGGGCTGCCACGGTATTCTGTACTGGTGTTGGGTATACCAAATCTCCATTGCTATCTTTCCATGGCTTCCCCATCTCATCTCCAAAAAGGACGGCACGGACACATGGGAATTGGTTGTCATCTAAGTGACGCTTACGTGTCTTCTGATGCAAACGAGACATGTATTCCTTGTTTGACATGCGTTTCTTCTCCACCTCGATGTTTTTGGCTTCATCGAGGAGTTGTTGACGACGCGCTTCTAGGGCCCGCGCCCTTTCGTCCAGCTCATCCGCAGTAAGTTCTGCGGCTGTAGGGATAGGTGTGGTTAACGCGGCATCGATGAGTTTACGCGCACCTTCGGTGATCACGTGTCCATCCACCGATGCTTCTTTTTTCGGCTCGTCTGGGATAAGTGCTCCACCCGAGTCTTCTTCGTATTCCTCGACAATCACCTCCTCTGTCAGAGGGTCTTTTGCCGGGGTCTTGTTTTTCTTGTTCTTCTTCTTTGCCTTCTTGGCAGCGCCGGTAGCAAATACGGCTTTGGGTTCGTTTCCCAGAGTCAAGCTCTGATCGGTACTTTTGGACATCTAGACTTCGGGATTGTCTTTGACGTCCATGTCATCCTGCGCTTTGGGAGAGTGTTCCCCGGATCCTTCATCCATGGCTTCTCCTTCTTCTGCAGCTTTGGAGTTGTACTCCTCTTCATATTACGCGGAGAACTTTCGGAAATCTGCTGACGTCATCGATTCATCCGAGGATGCGGGTACGTCGGCGTTTGTTCCAATTGCCTCCAGCACAGAGTCGGTGTTTTCTCTAGCATCGGCAGAGCCGGATCCGGATCCCACGTATCCAACGAAGTGCGACGCGTGCTTCCTGAGGTACTTGCGGCTTTCGCGATCAGCCATATCGAAACTTTTGATGGTCTCGAGGATTGCATCTGCGCTTTCGCCTTGCAGTACCATACGTTTTAGTGTGTACCTTAGGAAAGGTCTATCTCTCCTAGCATCATCAGAGCCGGAATCAGTGTCGTTGATATGCTCCTCCTGGATTTCGACTTCCACGGGTGGGTCGATCTGGGATCTGGCTTCTCTAGGGAGATCCACTCCAGATTCGACTTGGACCGTAAGGTCTTCTTCAGGCTCATATTTCTCCACTGTCTCCGCAACTGGTGTGGGCTGGGTGGGATTAGGGTTTTCTGAGATCCAGAACTCTGCCGCCTCCATGGACAAAGGGGACCCAGAAGATTCTTCTGCCTCTATCATCACCGTTGGGGTGGGTTGGGCAGGTTTAGCGAAACCAATGTAAACATCGATCTCGCCAAAAGACATGATTGTGTAGGCAGTCACGACCTCCCTAGCCGGAATCCAAGTCTCGTCGAGAACGATGAGAGGGACGTCACTGGCGTAGAGGATGCGACCGACATCGATGGTCTCGCCGATTCCGATTCTTGTAGATTCCGCTCGGAACACAGATCCGAAGCTCACTTGCCCCACGGTGGGCGCCAACTCTCGTTAGATTGATGACAAGTACGCCATGAGGGGGTCCTCGAGGCGTGCGGAAGAGAGGGGTGTGAGATGTACGGTGTTCCGGGACAGTGAGCACACAAGTTTACCCAGGTTCGAATCCGCCGGCTTTGGACGGATCCTACTCCTGCTAGCAATCTAGTAATACGGCAGAGCCGGAATATGGGTTACAAGGGTTTCACCTGTGCGAGTTGAGGGTATAAAGTATTGGGTGTGTCCTAAAGGCTCTCCCTAGGTCGGCTTATATAGATATCCGGCCTAGGGTTTACAAGAGAGATCTATCCGGCTACGACTGAGAGTCGGTTATAGAGTACATCTTGAACTACAAGTAACATTATGGGCCTAAGTCGGTAAGTCTTCTGGGCCTTCCCGTAGCCGGATTGGACTCCGTCTTTCTCCCTGACTGGGCCGCCCATGAAGCAATGCTCTAACCCGAAGTGGGCCACCCTGGTCACTGAGGAACTGTGAGGATACCCGGAAAGTATATCCCCAACAGCAGCCCCCGGAGGCCTCCAAGATCCAAAGTCGGATTTATCATCGTCTAACTTGATCTTCGGCTTGCAGAATCTTGAAGGGTTCCTGAAACTTCACAACAAAAAATACGATCCGGGTCTTAAAAATAAGTCTGACCTATCAATAGGTTACTCGGATTTTCTAGCTCGATTTCAAACTAAGCCGGAACTTGGTCTCTAACGCCACCTGACACAAACATGGTCAAGTCATGTCATCTGACAAGCGTTCCGTCAGCACGACCATTGGTGGGTCCGCGGTCTGCGGAACCGAGGCACCGTTTTAATGCGTGCGTCGAGATTGAGGCGATGCAATCATCGCATGGTCCTTCCTAGTTCCTTCCATGACGCGTGGCGGTTACACTATAGCATTTGCACGAATCTTGGCGCAGTTAGGTGGATATAAGGGGTTTGGATTTGTCCATCTCCTTTCCACCAGTCCTTTGCCGTTTCCTTCCTTCCCAATCCTCCTGCGCGCACAGAGCCTCCTCGTCCTTCCCCCACAGAACTCCCAACGCCGCCCCTTTCAGGTCATCTTCTCACCGGAGAAATGACTTCATCTTCTTCCTCTGGTTTGGCGGCAGCAACGACAGCAGCGACGACGGAAGCAGCAGCAGAGAAGGAGAGCTTCCAGGGAATCTGGATCCCCTGCGCCCTTAACGAGGAGGGCCTCAAGAACATGGAGAAGGAGGGGCTTCTCTTCGCCGGCGACTGGCGGAGCGGCTACGGGGAAACCATCCTCAACCCGCGCGACGGCGAGCGGGTCCACTTCGGCACCCATCTTGACCGAGGTCTGTCTTTTCCTCCCTCGGAGTTCTTCTCCGAGGTGATAGATCATTTCGGAGTTCAACTCCACAATCTTCCTCCTAACTCTCTCTTAGAGATGAGTGCGTATGCTTCGTTTTGCGAGGGCTTTCTCGGCATTAGGCCGAGTTTGACTCTCTTCCGGTACTACTTTCATGTCTGGAGAAACTCCATCACTGCCGATGTTCCTTACATTACCGACACTATCAGCTTTTCACTTAGACGCGACCGGGCTTATCCCAAGATTCTACCTAGTGACTCGGTCAAACAATGGCCGGCCACTTTTTTCTATCATAGGGATATTCCGGCTCCCGACAAAGCTACTGCTTTGCCGGCTTTTGTCGACGGAGCTGCCACGGCCCAACCTTCTTGGGACGAGGCTGCTCCGGCTCTCACCGACGATCTGATCCTCGCTAAGAGGCGGATCGAATACTTAATCAAACACAAGGATCTGAAGGGATCCGACTTAGTTTAGTGCTGGGTCTCACGTCGGATCCAGCCACTTCAGTACCACGGAACCCGACTGATGCATTCCATCACGTCGTCTCCAACCGACTCCCTCCGCATCAGCTCCAAAGCCTACACCACTCAAGGCTACATAAGCCAAATCAAGTGGCTGATCAAGGAGCGGATCGAGAGGAGGATTCCGGAGGTTTCTCTAGACATGCACACGGCGGAAAACCCCGTGGTGCCGGTAAGCTTCCATCAGTATACTTTTTATGTGTTTCATTCTTTGAGTTATACTGCAATGCTGATGTGTTTTCTTCTTTTCAGCTTGCTGACCTCCCCAAGTCGGAATTTGCTCCGCTCGAAGGATATCCTCTGGAATTCTCTCAGGAGGTGGAGGTGGTCCCATTGCCGGACCTTACGGTCAAGAAGCGCAAAGCTCCGACAGTGGCCGTTGGCACAAAGGAGGTGCCTGTCGTGAAGAGGTAACTTTCAGTCACAACTTTCCGCCTTTGTACTTTACTCAAATTTCTTTCCGAGATGTAATGTTTTCCGACTTTACTACATTCTCAGAGCAAAACCGCTTGTCAAGGCCAAGGGGAAAGGGATTTCTTCGAAGCCGTTGCGGCAGATGAAGCTTACCATAGCTTCCCCTGCCGTGGCTCCTCCTACTCCTGCCCCTCAACCTTCTGCAACACTGGTTATCTCGCCGGACGCTGCAGAAGATCCAACTCCTTCAACGGGACCTGCGAACCTTGGATCTCAAACAGACGTCACCATGGGTGCGTCAGATCTAGATAAGGGTGAACCCTCTTCGGGTAATGATCCCTCGGCTGAAACCTTCGCCGAAAACCTCATCAACAATTTGGGACTGGCCAAGTTTGGCCTGTCTCGGAAATCTGCTGAAGAAATCCAGTGGCTAGCCAGGCAATGCCTGGAGAAAAGCCATCTATCTCCCGAAGAGGAAGCGCAAGAAGCAGAGGACGTCAAGTTCTCTGACCTTCTCGCCCAAGTCCGCCTTCGCGACGAGAGGATTAGGACTGGCGAGCTTCCAACAGCCCCAGTGATCCCTCTTACTCTTGCCGAGAAGGTGGCCGCTGAAGTGAACGCGGGTTTGGATAAACTTACCCGCGAGCAATATGTAAGTCGGAATTCAAACTCCTGTTTTTCCTTTATTGTATTTTACATCATATCCTCTAGCCCCCAAGCATGAAGTAGGATAAAAAATTCGGGTTTATGCTTTATTAGTATGCCAAAGAATGAACTAGTGTAGCCCCCAAGGCTCGTGCTGATATTTTAGCAAAAATATTAGCCCGAGTCTTAAGTAGCTTTCTGACTTTGGGTATTCTGACTTACAGAAAGTATGTTCCTATAACCAAGAATTACTGACCAATGTCTGCGATAAGCGGAGAGAGATCAAAGCTCTCCGGCTTAAAAATGCTAAACTCAAAGTTGCCAAGGATGAGGCCGAAGGTAAACATTCCGAGACTCAACCCTTGTCTTTGTATTTTCAATGTCGAATTTTTCTGAACTTTTGTTCTTTTTGACTTACAGCGCTGGTGAAACAATCCGTCGCCATGATTGAAGAGGCCAAGAACCTCAAGACCCTGGTGGTGGAGAAAAAGGGACTTCGCCAAGAGCTGGACAAGCTTAAGGCGGATCATGAAAGGAGCATAGCTCAAGTCCTTGAATCCTCCTCCATGGCCACTGATGAGCGTGATCGCAAGATCGCTGCTCAAGATAAAATAATCTCGGATCTCAAAAATGAGCTTGGCAGAGAGAAGGATATGTCCCAGGCGCTCCGAGCTGAACTCCAGAGTCTCTGGGAGGAGAAGACCAAAATTGACAACGTCATTTTTGGTACGTTCCATCTATCTGACTTCTTTCTTTCTTCGACCTTTACCAATGTCGGATTTTTCTTAACTTGTTTTGTGTATAGGTCCTCTGAACTTGACGGACTCTTCCTCCTCCAAGCCCCGCACCCACTGGCTTACCCAAGTCGGTGACCTGCTTCATGACTTTCGCCAGTCCCTTGAGGACGTCGGCGAAGCTCTCAAGATTCCGGACATGCCAAGCATGTCAGATTTTCAGGTGCGGGACAAGGCCAAGGAGATGCCGCAGCTTGTTCGGGACTGGAACATGTCCTACACGCGGACTGCTGCACAGAATACTCTCACCATGGTCATGAGCCACCATGGAAACATGGAGATATGGCAAGTGACCAGAGGGTACTGCAAGGTAGACGAAGACGGCCAGGAGCAGGACCTTCAAGCCATCATGCACTCCTGCGCCGGATACGGGTGTCACGTGGCTGATCTGACCAGCTACGAGATCCCCTTCTTCACCCGCGTGGATACTCCACCTCCTCCTGCAGAAGAAACCGAAGAAGTTTCCGACGATGAACGCACCACCTCGGATGCGGACATCTCGGAACGATATCAAGGCGGAGTGACCAGCGAGCCGGCAGATCCTTCATCTCCTCCTGCATCATAGACCAGAAATTTATGTATTATTCCGGAAAAAACATGATGTGTTTGTAAATATATAATACTTTAACTTTTGCTAGTGCTAAGTTTTTAATCTATTCAGCACTTTTTGGCTTTTAAAATTTTTGAGTGCCTGAAATGTTTACATAAGCACTTGTATTTTTTCGTCTCTACTTATCGTTTATCTGGCTTTCCGCCTCGTCCCTTTCGTGAGCCGGCTAAACCTTCCGCCGGAAACTTTGCCGAGCAACGGAGCTCAATTGCTAAACCAGTTTAAACTCGGAAACAAAGCCGGCTTCCAGTACCAACAATTCACTACTCGGAAAATGACCGCATCCAGCAATCAGACAAATAACCAAAGTAAAGACTAGAAACTTTAGAGTTATACCCGAGGGTAGCAGTTTTAGAATCGGAAATCTAAACCAGAATGAACATGAGCATAAAGTACTTTCAAGCATTCTGGGATTTTCGACTATGACATGATCATTCGGAAATAAGATGGTAACAACTTCTCAGAAAAAACTTGAGGTAACCAAAACTTTTATTTCTCACAGAACATGTACATATGTATGATTACAAAGAAGGATAAACTAAGAATAAAAGGGACGTAGCTGAGCAATATTCCACGGTCTGTCTAACTCATCCGGATTTGTACTGCCTCCAGCTCTCTTTCTCATCTTAGTAGCAGGTCTTTCTTTGACTGGCCTCATGTCAGTTAAGTAGTACGATCCATTGTGCAATACTCGACTAACTAAAAAGGGCCCTTCCCATACTGGGGAAAGTTTGTGCTTTCTTTGTTGCACAAGCCGGAGAACCAAATCACCTTTATTGAAGGATCTATTTTGGACTCTCTGACTATGATACTTGTGTAACTTCTGCTGATAGGCTGTAGATCTCATTTCAGCAACGACGTGAACTTCTTCGACTAAGTCGAGATCATTTTGTCAAGAAATCTCGGCATCCTCTTCGATATACGCGGCCACTCTAGGAGAAGTATGAATTAAATCACTAGGAAGACCTGCTTCTGCACCATAGACTAAGAAGAAAGGTGTGTATCCTGTTGACCTGTTTGGAGTTGTTCGTAAACTCCAAATTACAGAGGGTAATTCCTCCGCCCAAGCCCCCGCAGCACGTCGTAGTGGTGCTTCGAGTCTCGGTTTTAGGCCTTGTAAGATTAAACCATTTGCTCTTTTGACTTGTCCATTAGCTTGTGGATGTGCGACTGATGCAATGTCAAGCCGGATATTTTGCTCGTCGCAGAATTCAGCCAATTCTCCCATAGAAAAGTTACTCCCGTTGTCCGTGATAATTCTATGCGGATAACCATACCGGATTATAACATCCTCGACAAATCTTTTGGCTGTTGCTCCATCACAACTTGTGACGGGTTTAGCCTCAATCCATTTGGTGAATTTATCCACCATCACTAAGAGGTGAGTAAATCCACTTGGAGCTCGTTTAAAAGGTCCTACCATATCAAGCCCCCAGACCGCAAAGGGCCATGTTATAGGTATTGTTCGCAGCTGGTCAGCCGGAACATGAGCTTGCTTGGCGTACTTTTGGCAGCCTTTGCATGTCTTGACTAATCGTTCGGCATCTGCCTGATCTGTAAGCCAGAAAAATCTGTGTCGAAAAGCTTTTGCCACTAAAGATTTGGCTGCAGCATGGTGACCACACTCGCCTTCGCGGATTTCCCTTAAGATTTCCATTCCTTCTTCCGAAGATACACAGCGCTGAAAACCCCCAGAAACACTCCATTTATAGAGCTCACCTTTAACAATAGTATAGGCTTTAGCTCGTCAGATAATCTGCCGGCTCAGCACCTCGTCTTCGGGTAATTTGCCATCTACCAAATAATCGAGGTAGGGTTGAGTCCAGCTGGGAATTACAGCCAGAACTGCTATTAAAGGTGAGTCGGATTTGGTCGGATATTCCTCATCTACTCCCTTTATTGAGGGAACTTTGAGGTGCTCTAAAAAAGCGCCATCTGGGACCTCTTTCCGCGCAAAACCTATCCGAGATAGTGCATCTGCTTCCTCATTTTCTGCTCGAGGGATGTGTTGAACTTCAAACCCTTCGAACAATTTAGATAGATCATCCACGACAGCTTTATATGCTGCCATGTGTTTATTTGCATTACAAATATCCGACACTTGTTGAGCAACAAGATCCGAATCTCCGTAACACATCAAACATCGGATGCCAATATCTTTAGCAATCCAGATTCCATGCAGCAGTGCTTCATACTCGGCAATATTGTTTGTCGCTGTGAAGTGGATCTGCAACATGTATAAAAGTTTATCTCCTTGGGGTGATTTGAGCACCACGCTAGCCCCCGAGCCCCCTCGAGCCTTAGATCCGTCGAAAAAGAGGGTCCAATATTCCGACTCAGGGAGGATCATATTCTCCTTCGTCTCTGTCCAATCAGCAACAAAGTCAGCAAGGATCTGGGATTTGATTGCTGTCCGAGGTTTGTACTCAATATCAAAAGCTGAAAGCTCTATGCCCCATTTGGCGACGCGTCCTGTGGCGTCACTGTTGTTGATTATATCTCTCATGGGAGCTTTGCTCACCACTGTAATTGGATGCTCCTGAAAATAGTGTTGTAACTTACGAGATGCTAGAAAAACACCGTAAGCCAACTTTTGATAGTGCGGATATCGCTGTTTTGATTCTGTCAGGACCTCGCTGACAAAGTAAGTCGGACGCTGCACCAGGTGTTCCTGATTTTCCTCTGATCTCTCCACCACCATGACGATACTAACGACCTTATTTGTCGCAGCAATATAAAGCAACATCGGTTCCTGAGGTTCTGGCGCTGCAAGGATAGGAGCAGATGAGAGTACTTTCTTCAGGTCTTGTAGTGCAGCTTCAGCTTCATCGGTCCAAATGAAATCTTTGTGCTTTTTCAGGAGTTTGTATAATGGTGCGGCTCTTTCACCAAGCCGGCTTACAAATCGACTGACCGCAACGATGCAGCCAGTTAATCTTTGTATGTCCTTCAGGCGAGTTGGCCTGGAAATATTGAGTATAGCCTTGATTTTGTCTCGGTTCACCTCTATGCCTCTTTGAGACACGATAAAACCTAACAATTTTCTGGCTGGTATTCCAAAGAAGCATTTCTTCGGGTTAAGCATGATGTTGTATTTTCGTAGATTGGCGAACGTTTCCTCCAAGTCGGAAATTAGTGTTTCCTTCTGACATGGGTATACCCTACAGGTGCTCGAGCTTGCTATATATGGTCCAAATACGTACAGGCCCACGGTGTCGCCAAGGCCCGGATGAAAGGACTCGAGTGACCTACGGACTCTCTATTGCTTGAAGAACAAGAAGAAGCTAAAGATAGAAAGTTTGAAGGGGAAAACCCTAACTTGTAACCGACTCGACCTGCTACCCGAGACCTAGCCTATCTATATAAAGGCTAGGAGGGGGCGGTGAGGAGGACACACACAACCCTAGTTTCCACAACCTTTGCCAGATTGCATCTGCGCACCATTGTAACTTTCGACTCCTTCGATAATTCCACGAGCAGACAAGCAGGAGTAGGGACCTCTACGAGGCCTGAACCTGGGTAAATCCTTTGTCCCCTGTGTGTTTGTTTGCTAGCCGATAGATGTCTCCAGCGCTCCCTCCTTCTCCAAAACCCAAGTCCATAACAATGGGCATTGATGAGTTAAACCCTCGTCAATTGGTGCCGTCTGTGGGAATTGGGAGTGCTGATGTTGTGGCTTCTTTGGCCCCATCAACTGCGATCTACAACTCCGCAACAGCGGATATTCGCCAGCTCTTCGGTGCCTTCGACTTCACCGTCCACACGCCGGCTACCCGCCCGGCCTTTGAGTCTATGGGCGACGTAATCAGCCTGGCGATTGGGAGCTTCCGCTTCCAAGTTGGTCAGATGGGCACGCTTCGCATGCCTGATCATCCGACAGCACCGGCGATTACCCCGGCATCATGGTTCCCTCCATCTATCGGCACCCTCAGCGAGCTCAACGCCCCGGTGGTAGTCGAGAATACGATCAACGACAATAGTCGCGATTCCGATCTGAGCGATCTGGCCACTAAAGATGGAACCTACGGTTCCGGATCTGAAAGTTGTGGAAGCAACAGCTTCCCCAATCACTTCATGTGCGCCGTCATCAACGCAGGCGACACCTCCGCCAATCGCGACAATGGTGGTAACACCGGTAACGACATCGATCCACCTAACGCCGGCAACGATGGCAACGGTGGCAACGGCGGTAATGGCGGCAATCGCGCTCCCGTCAACAACGGAGGAGCAGTCGAACCTCCCAGCATAATCAATGAGCAAACCGGCGAACGCGTCGTAATCAAGCTCAACGAGCAAGAGTGGGATCGCTGCCGCGAAGCCCTACGGGGCACTCCTCTACCCTTTGGGTCCCTGCAAGAACTGCTGATGGGCTATCACTGGCTCCTGAAGGAAGAATTCAAGCGCCAACTGCAAACAATCGCGCAACTTGAGGCGCGTGAAAAGGCAGCGGACGAATCGAGCCTTCATCGTGCTGGGCTCTCCTCCTACGGAGGATCCTCCTCAAGAGGCAACGAACACCTCGCCAAGAAGAGGTAGTCGCGAATGGCTCACCTCACCGAACAAGAGCGCATAGAGGCCGTGAAAGTCCTCGACTTCGGCTCTATGACAGTCGACATGAGAGGCAACATGGTTCCCAGGACGCCCAGGCTGCGGTGACGGCAGCCACCATGTACCTCCTCAATAACCAGCCGCCAGCTGGAGATCCCCGAACTGCCATGCACCGATCTACGATCGCGGGTTTGGGGTTAATCGAGGCCGCCCTCGACAAGGAGCCAGTACCAGACCCAAAAAAGGGCAAAGCGCTAGCAAAGCGCCACTCCTTGCCCTCATCCAACGATGACAGTCACGACCTATCTGGACGCCGCCGCTCACGGCGACACGACCGTGACTACGATGCGCGCGACGACCTCACGCAGCGCAAGATCAACAAATCAAGGGCACGACATGCTCGGTCGACTGACACGGAAGAAGAAGATGGGGAGCTCTACGGCGCCCGATGCTTCAGCAGATCCATTAGGCAGAAGCGAATGCCTAAAGGGTTTAAACTCCCATCGGAGAACCTGAAATTTGACGGTCTGCAGGACCCCAAGATCTGGCTGGAGGACCACATCTCCTCCGTCAGGCTCCACGGAGGCAGTCGAAGTACTGCCATGCAATGCTTGCAGCTACAGCTGCAGGGCGCCGCCCGAGCATGGCTCAATAACCTCCCACGCGGATCCATTCGCAGTTGGGATGATCTGGTTTATAGCTTCGTGCGCAACTTTAAGGGCACGTACAAACGACCTGCATCAATCGAAGAGCTGAGATGCTGCCAGCAAAGATCTGGCGAATCGCTGCGCTCCTACATCCAAAGGTGGCCCATCATCAAGAATTCCGCGGAAAACATCTCAGAAGACCGCGTGATTGATGCATTCAACGGTGGTGTCCGCCGCCTAGAGCTTAGAGAGGAGCTGGGCCGCTCAAAGCCCCAGACCATCGACCACCTGATGGAGATCGCGAATCGGTGGGCCGATGGAGAAGATTCAGTAAAAAATCGCGCTCACTCTGACGAGGAGGCAGAACCCGAATGCAGACGCGACCGCCGCATGCGCATCTATGATGAACGCGACGATGTCAACATGGTCGCGGCCTGCTACGCTGATAGACATGTCCATAACCGCAATAGAGGATACCGCAGCGGTGGATACCGTGACTCCGGGAAAACCACGCAAGTATGGCAACGCCGCACTCGCGATGAAGCACCCGCGACCTCCATCGAGGACAAATTGTCCGGGCCATGCACGGTACACTTCTACATCGACAAGCATGATGGCAAGAGAAAGTCCAGCCACGTCCTCAAGGACTGCCGCGAGTTCCTCAAGCTACACGAGGGATTGGTTCGGATGAACCGCAATGCAGTCGAAAGAGGCTACGGAGCCTCTCCAGGCGCCGTGGCACATGGCGCACCACCCCCACCACCTGGGCCACCCCCGAACGGAGCCGCACCGGACCAGCACCACGGGGGCGAACCGTACCCACATGCCATGGGTGCCATGATGATCCAAAAGGGGCGCCCCTCCAACAGGGTGCAGAAGGCCATCACTCGCCAAGTCAACTTGGCCACGCACTCGCCACCATCCACCACTGAGTACCTTAGTGGCAGCGAGTCATGCATCACCTTCGACAAACGTGACCACCCGCCTCAGATACCTCGCCTAGGTCATTGCCCCCTTGTACTCGAGGCACAAATTGGAGGTTTCGACATGAGTCACGTCTTCATGGATGGCGGAAGCGGCATCAACCTCATATTCGCGAGTACCTTGCGAGTAATGAGGATCCCTCGAACCTGCCTAGAGGCATCGGACACAATGTTCCATGACATCGTCCTAGGGAAAGGCGTATACCCCCTGGGAAAAATCAACCTCGACGTCATCTTCGGCATGCCGAAGAACTTCCGACGCGAGCGCATCGATTTTGAGGTCATCGACTGGCCCTCACAATACCATTGCATCCTTGGGCGTGTCGCATTCGCTAGGTTCATGGCAGTACCCTACTACGCCTACCTGCAGATGAAAATGCCAGGTCCCAACGGCGTCATAACGATCAATGGGAGCTTTGAGCGATCTGACAGTTGCGACAGGGAATTCAATAGAATCTCCCAGTCCTTCGGCATGCAGGAGGAACTCGCAAGACCGAAAGAGACGACAGACAACAGTCTGCCTCCCCTGAGTAGGCCAAGCTCACCTGACCTCTCCTTTGACTCATCTGTGCACACAAAGAAGGTGCAGGTCCATCCATCGGATCCCGCCAAGACGGCCCTCATCACCAACAACTTGAGTCCTGCATAGGAACTCGCGCTTGTTGAATTCCTTCGTGAGCACTGGGAAATTTTTACCTGGTGTCCTGCGGACATGCCAGGAGTTCCCAGGGAATTCGCTGAGCACGCACTCAACGTCAACCCCGACGCAAGGCCAGTCAAGCAAACAATTAGGCGACTGTCTGAGCCACGAGCGTAGGCAGTCGGAATGGAGATCAACAGACTCCTCGAGGCCAAGTTCATACGCGAGATCAAGGAAAGCACTTGGCTCGCCAATACGATGCTGGTACCAAAAAAGGACACGGATATCCTATGGATGTGCGTGGACTTCACTTCTTTAAACAAGCACTGCCCAAAAGATCACTTCCCGCTGCCATGGATCAACCAGATCATCGACTCCACCGCTGGATGCGAGCGCCTCTGCTTCCTTGACACCTACTCAGGCTATAATCAAATTCGAATGAAGGAGGAAGACCAGGAGAAAACAGCGTTTACTACGCCCTTTGGTGTATTCTGCTACAACACAATGCCCTTCGGGCTAAAAAACGCGGGAGCCACCTACCAGCGGTGCATGTAGGCTTGCCTCAAGGAACAACTGGGTCGCAACATCCAAGTCTATGTCGACGACATAGTAATCAAGACCAAGGAGGAAGCCTCTCTAATCGACGATTTGCGCAAAACCTTCGCCAACCTCGATCGCTACCGGATCAAGCTCAACCCGGACAAATGCGCCTTCGGCGTACCATTCGGGCAGATACTCGGGTATCTCATCTCTGCGAGTGGAATTGAGGCAAACCCGAAAAATATAAAAGCCATACTGGCCATGGAGAAGCCGAAGAACATAAGAGGCGTCCAGCAACTGGCCAGACGAATCGCGGCTCTCAGTCGATTTATTAGTCGGATGGGTGAAAAGGCACTACCCTTCTACCAGCTCCTCCACAAAGGTGAAAAGTTCGAGTGGACCAATGAAGCGCAAGAAGCATTCGAAGATCTCAAGCGCCTGCTATCCACTTCGCCAGTACTGGTGACTCCATGAGAAAGGGAACCACTGTTGCTGTACATCTCTGCCACCAACCAGGTGGTCAGCACAGTGCTCATCGTCGAGCGAGCTGAGGAAAACAAGGTCCACGGCGTACAACGCCCGGTATACTACCTCAGCGAGGTCCTCACGCCAACAAAACAGCGATACCCGCACTACCAGAAGCTGGCGTACGACGTCTTTATGACCTCTCGACGACTGCGCCACTACTTCCAGGAACACCCAATCGTGGTAGTCAACGACGCCCCGTTGGGACATATCCTCAATAACCCCGACGCCACGGGGCGAGTCACGCTTTGGGGAATAGAGCTGTCTCCATGAGACATCACATACGAAAAACGCGACGCAATCAAGTCACAAGTGCTCCCTGACTTCCTCGTGCACTGGATGGAGAACCAGCTCCCGGACAAGCCAGATATGTCCTACCTCTGGACAATGCACTTGATGGGTCCAAGCGGAAAGATGGAGCAGGCGCACGCGTCATACTTACATGACCTCAAGGGGACAAGCTGAAGTATATCCTGCGAATGCAGTTCACAGCCTCAAACAACGAGGCTGAATACGAGGCCCTGTTGCACGGGATGAGGATGGTAAAAGCTTGCGGCGCCAAGAGGCTCATCATATATGGCGACTCCAAGTTGGTCGTCAACCAAACAATGCACGAGTGCGACGCACTGAACGACAACATGATCGCGTACCGCGACCTCTACGATACACTCGAAGGAGACTTTGATGGTTGCGAGTTGCGACACGTAGGTAGCGAAAGCAACGAGGAGGCGTACGCACTCGCCAACATAGGCTCTACCTACGCCCCCATACCACCTAGGGTATTTCTCGAGCGCATATGTGAACGCTCCATCAAGCCAAAGGCCACAATGAAGAAAACAAGCGCAGCAACAGACTCGGGGGCTACGCCACCCAATGAGCCAATGGCACTCAGTGACTTGGAGCTAGACACAGGACTCGAGGGACCAATGAGCGTCATGATGATCGAGCAATCTTGGACGCAGCCGTACATTACGTACCTCCTCAGCATGAGACTACCGGACGACCCGACAGATGCACAGCACATCGCGCGGCGCTCCAAGGCATTCACCGTTATCAACGGCGAACTGTATAAACGCAGCATCACAGGAGTGCTACAACGATGCGTCTCCATGGCCGATGGAAGAGCAGTTCTCCTCGACATCCATGAAGGGACCCGCGGGCACCACGCCGGCAGTCGCGCCCTCGTTGCCAAAGCTCTACGAGCTGGATTTTACTGGCCCACGGCCATGCGCGACGCCAAGGACATAGTCCAAAAATGCAATGCTTGCCAGCGATTCGCGGACAAGCCACACACACCAGGCGCAGAGCTACGGCCTATTCCAGTGGCCTGGCCCTTCGCACAGTGGGGGCTCGACATGGTTGGCAAGCTTCCAAGGTCCTCGCGTGGAGGTTACGTCTACCTCTTAGTTGCAGTCGACAAATTCACCAAGTGGATCGAGGCCATGCCGGTGACCAACCAATCAGGGCACAGCGCAGTCAAGTTCTTCGAGTCCATCGTGTACCGCTTCGGCGTGCCGCACAGCATCATCACCGACAACAAGACGAACTTTACATCTAAGGAGTTCCAAGAATTCTGTGAGAACCTGGGGATCAACATCAGCTACGCCTCAGTAGCACATCCACAAACCAACGGTCAGGTGGAAAAAGCAAACGGGCTCGTCTACAGCGGCATCAAGAAGCGACTCCTCCGACCACTCGAACAAGCCGCGGGTTGCTAGCCAGATGAGCTGCAATCCGTACTCTGGAGCCTACGTACAACTCCAAACAGCGCCACGGGCTACACGCCATTCTTTATGGTGCACGGAGTAGAAGCAGTACTACCCGCCGAAGTACGGTACAAGGTGCCACGCGTGGTCGCTTACAGCGAACAAGAGTCATCCCTTGCACTCGAAGACTCTGTTGACCTCCTTGACGAAGCAAGAGAAATCGCCGCAGAAAGATCCACGATCTACCAGCAGAACCTGCGCAACTATCACAGTAGAAGGCTTTGCCCCAGATCCTTCATTGAAGGTGACCTGGTCCTGCGACTGAAGCAGCAGGGGCATCTCAAGCTCGAGCCCCCCTGGGAAGGATCGTATGTGATTACAGAAGTAATCCCAGGTGGCGCCTATCGCCTTCAAGATTTAGAGACAGGAGTCGCATACTCCAACCCTTGGAACATCGCACAACTGCGACGCTTCTACCCCTAGTCGTTTTTTACTTTTACGTCGCAAAAAAGGCTACTCAGCCAAGGCTACTTAGCCGCACATTGTACCTCGCACTGTTCTTCGAATAAATAAAATCTAAGTGCCCCAAAACTCTGTGTTCTCCTTCACTTTGTCAATTTTTCTACTCGGGGGCTGCGCCACCCTACATACATCTGTTCTTCGAACCAAAAACGCGATATCCTGAGTAGCTGGCACATCAATCGAACCCCTTAACACAAACTCAACCCAGCTGCAACGCACCTTACAGGTTGACAAGGGACCGAGATAAAAGATGGCCAGGCTAACGAAAAGGACTCGCATAGTGCAACGCACCTCACGCTCATAAAGCTCTTTATACACATTCGACAATAAATTATCTGCAACATCTATACGAACTTTACAACACAAGTACACTTATGTGCAGGATGCAAATTTGGCTACTCTTGCAACAGAAGAACGTTGGTTTGTTCCTTGAAGAAGTCGACGATCTCCTCTGCTGGACGGTCCACCGCCTGATAGTGCGGTACCATATTCCAGGCAGATCCTGCTGGTGGCGCTGGCGGCCCAGAGGCAATGGCGGCAACATCCACGTCAGGCCTGTGCAATCGCACCATTGAGAGGGCAGCCTTGGCACCAGCCACCAACTGCTGCCTCACGCACTCGCGAACCGCGGACAGGTCTTGAAATTTGGCATGAAGAGCCAACAGGCTTGATGGGGTGTCGTCCAGCGGGAACATCGCCCGATAAATGTTCTTCAAGCATGACTATGACTTCTTCAGGAAGAGCAGCACTCGCGATGCGCGATCCTGCGGGGTCGCCAACGCAGTCGCACGATCATGATCTACCCAGAAGTATCCACTCTCTTGAAGTTGCTCCTGGGTCAGATCATGAAGGCGAATGGCAATTCTATCCTTCTCCTCCTGTGGATGGCGCGCGCTAATAACTACACGAAGCAGCATCAATAGCATGAGTACAACGTACTGCTACGAGTACCTACAAAGGAAAAGATGAGAATAAGCAAACTAACACTTAAACTGGTCGCCCAGCTGCGTCACCTCGCCAAGCAGATACTGCTCGCGGGCGGCAGCTTTTTCCGCCTTCGACTTCCACACGTCTGCGCTACCGCGGATCACGGGCAACTCGCGCTCCAGCTGCTTCACGCGGTCACGAAGTCATGAAAGCAAGGATAGCTCCTCTACCCTGGAGCGCGGTGGTGCCACTGTATCATCAAGAGATGGCGAGTCCTGGGTTCTCCCCACGGGATCACTTGATGTACCCTACCACAAGTCAAGACAGAGGCAAATAATGCGACCAAATTAACACAAAGGCAAAGGGAACAGATGCATTCAGGATCAGCATAAGTATCACAGACACACTTGCCAGCAGGCATGTTCTTAAACCAAAAGAACAATCAATCAACTATTACAAAAGATAACTACGGAGCAGCTGGCTTCTTCGACTTCGACGGCTTCGGGGGCTTCATCAAGTCCGTGGCAGTGTCAGACGCCACTGACTTTCCGCCAGCCCCTGAGGCCGAGGCTTTCACCGCCTTCTTAGCATGTTGGATCTCCTCCGAGTACTTCGCAACAGTATTTATCAAGTGATGGCCATATTTAGCACAGGCAGTCGCAAAAGGAGCGAAGACTACCTGCTGACCATCCGCGCCAATAGGAATCGCCTTCGACACCGCGGAAGGATCGATATCAGCTCTGTGGGCCTGCATCATCGCGAGTGTCATGGACGCGCCAGCCGCGTGGAGGGAGTTCTTGTAGGCGGAAGGCACACCACCGGTGAATGACTCCACCAGCTCGTCCATGTTATCGATCAGCTCAGCCTTCGGCATCAACTCTTCCCAGAGGCGACTGAGGGCGACCTTGGCCTTGGAAAGTGTATCTTGGACAGCGGCGCTACGGTCCTCGACTACAGACACCGTGCCTGCCAGAGCATCATCGCGATGAAGGGCCTGCGGGCCAAAGCTCAGATCACCAGCATCTACACATGAACCCATGCATGGATCAAATACTTCAGCGCTATCAGCAAAAAACACTAAGGGTAGAGAAGGACAACAATATCCACAAGTAAAAGGTACCTGAGAGAGCCTTGGCGAATGAGAACAGTTGTTCGTCAAACAACTTCTCCCTGGCCGCAAAGGAGGCATGCAGATCCTCTTCACGCTTCTGTGCCTCGTCACGAGCTGTGAGTGCCTCGTTGTGACCCTTCACAGCCGCGACAAGCGTTTTCTCCAAGGTGGCGATGTTGCGCAGTAAAGCGTTATGTTCAGCTACACGGCAATCAAAAGTTGACTATCAGTCGACTATACCAAAAAAGGAGAAGACAAAAAAGAATAAGTGTAGAACACTCACTTTCGACCACGCGGTGACGCGTCTCCAGCATTGCATGCTGACGACCCATCGCCATCACCTGCTCTGCCACTTGCGCAGCTTCCTTTACAAGGAGCTATCGCACAAACAAGGAATCAGTGAAAGCAACGGATAACGTCGACTGCCACACTAAAAAGAAGGAAATATATACTTACATGATCCTCCAATGACTCCAAAGAGGTTTGCTGTACTGTCATCCGAGCAACCATTCGATGCTCCCCTACGTGAGGAGAGCTCGAAGAATTATGCCCGGAGTGGGCTACCACCGGAGGGGAAGGAGCACGCTCGACCTCTTCCTTGACCCTTGAGGTTGCGACTCCTGATTCCTTCAAAAACTCGACGTCGCCAGAAGATGACGACGCCTCTTGACTACAAGACAAAATCCACATTGAGAAAGGGCAAACTCCAGGGCAAAACCAAAAAGAAGAAAACAGAGAAGAACAAATGAACTCGAAAACTTACCAGTCAAAATCAAACGTGGCCTCCACCGACTCCGATGAAGACTCCTTAGGCAATCGCATCTTCTTGCGAGAAGATGGTACCACAGCTCTCATAGGAACAGCGGGAATTGGCGACTCCGCGCCAATAGCCGTGCCTTCTGGAGTCGAAGGAGACGATGCGTCGGAATCCTCGCTGCACGAACGCTTGCGAGTATCCGGGCTCTCGGACTCGAGGGCTTCCTCTTCCACATCAGAAGGGACAGTCGACTTAGACTCATCCTCTTCCAAAGCTTCGCGAGGAATAATCCCCTCAGGGAGAGGGGGCATGCAAGGCGACACCGCCCAATCCTGCATACAGACAGCAAAGATCCGCAAAAAGAACAAGTAAGCAACAGAAAAGCAATCGAGAAAATAAGCTACTGCGTAGCACAGCTGTACCTTAGGAGGAGGATTCGAAGCATCAAAAGGAGGAACAACTTGCTCACTCGGAAGCACATCCTTGCCAGTGTACTTCGTGACCAGTCGAACCCTCTTATCCACCTCACTCGCGGACATGCCATCGGCAAACACGCGAGTGGCATCATCAGTGCCAGCCCATTGAAACATGGGATGAACTCTGGCTTGAAGGGGTTGGACGCGACGGCGCAACCATGTTCGGATAAGGGCGCAACCTCCTTCTTCTGCGCCTATGCGACTCTCGAGGTTGCAGACGTGTTGATACAACACGCCTGTCTCCGCGAGTTCGCCAGGCATAACTACGTTCTTCCAGGAACGCATCTTCTTGCAGGGAGCTGCGAGATCGAAGGGCGCGAGTCCAAAGTGCTCATCTTTGGACTTCTGATCACGAACATAGAACCATTTGTCCCTCCATCCCTGGATGGACCTGGTGAGCTTGATGTCGAAGTAGGTGGCGGATGGGTCGACATGGATTCCGCAACCACCTACGTCATAAACTAAAGAGCCTGATGCGGACTGATGCTTCAATTTAAATATGTGCTTGAAAAGACCAAAGTGTGGCTCGATTCCGAGCCAGCACTCGCAAAGAGTGATGAAGCAGGTGATGTGGAGGATCGAATTTGGGGACAGCTGATGGAGCTGGAGCCCGTAGAAACAAAGAAGACCCCTAAGAAAGGGGTGGAGAGGCAAGGAAAGACCGCGAATGACGAATGCAAGAAACATCACTCGAAAACCAGCGGGAGGAGCAGGAATGGTCTCACCGCTGGGGACGCACGCATCAGCGACTGCTGCGGAGATAACTCCGTCTTGGCGAAGAAGACGGAGATCCGACGCCTTGATGATGGAAGGGCGCCATGCACCATTTGTCACGCGGGTGCCCGCGACCTTCTTCTTCCCGCCGGCGGCGGCGCTGGTGCCCGCAGCAGCGGAGCCACCCTTCTTCTTTGCCGTGACAACGGTGGCCGTGGAATCAGCAAGAGCGCCTCCTTTCTTCTTCCCCATTGAATGGCGACGATGCAAGCGCAGAAAGTAGCTCGGAAATGAGCGGAGGTGGTCCAACGTTGTGGAGGAAACGAGCGCAAGAAAAAGTAGCAGAGCCATAGCAATGGCGATGGCAGCAAGGAAGAAAGAGCGCATATGGGAAATTACCGCCGTAGCATCGCTACTTAACCCCTAGAAGATGCAATCCAACGGCTCAAAAAAACCCTACTGGACACGTGGCACACATCGTGTTGGACACGTGGAGAAGGGGAAGCGCGAACCGTCCCTCCACTACTCCCATTACGCACGGAAATCGAGGAGGCATAGTTAAAATAAAGATTACGCACGCCCAGTCAAATCAAAGTCAGGAAGTGGGACCCACCGCTCGTCACGTCCCGTCAAACTCGCTCACACAGGCAACTAAGGTCATACAAGCGTCAACACTGGCGTCATCAAAGCTACGCAGTGGGAAAATTCGACTACTTTAGTCCTTGCTAGAGTCTTCGACTCCACCAAGCACTCGGGGGCTACTCCCATAGGGAGCGCTGGCCGTGCACCCTATGATTTTCTTTTCTTTTTGCAGGAACAAGGACAATCAAAAGCAAACCCAAACCACTCGAAATACAATTCGACTATGGACATGGGTTACTCCCATAGGGAGTGCTGGAAAATTTTGACTGAAACAAGCAACCAAAAGACGATGGCAGTCGCAAACGTTATTTAGTCCCTGCCTGAGTCTCTGACTAAACCAGGCACTCGGGGGCTACTCCCATAGGGAGCGCTGGTCGCGCACCCTATGATTATTTGCTCAGAAAACTGTGTGTTGATGACATCCGCACTCGCAGCTCATGGCGACACTGCCTCATAATTTTTCCCTACAAAGAGACTACGTCTCCTGGATCGCCCGAATCGTCTCCGCGATGATAAAATTCGGATGTCGCGCTTACAGCGTGAAGGTAAGACCTGAATAAGGCCTGGCAACGCATTTAGCTGCGCACTACTAGAAATATATCCGTGCCTATAGGCACGATGAACATGCCTTGACGGACGCATCGTGTGCTCACACTTGTATAACTGGAATTCGACTCCTGTAAGACCTCCGCGGCCTGAGTCGAATTACGCCAGCACTTTTTCGGATTCGAGTCCGGGGACTCGAGTTTGAGTAGATTGCGTTGTTTCACCCTAAGGTGGTTAAATGATACCGGTACTTCGGTTATATCAGGCACGTATATCAACAATCCCTATGACACAAATAAAAGCAGTCGAAATGTACTCAATCAAGCACTCGAAGACTTCAAAAAGTCCCTAGTCGAATCTACGATTCCACTGGACACTCGGGGGCTACTGACATGGGTATACCCTACAGGTGCTCGAGCTTGGTATATACGGTCCAAATACATACAGGCCCACGGTGTCGCCAAGGCCCGGATGAAAGGACTCGAGTGACCTACGGACTCTTGATTGCTTGAAGAACAAGAAGAAGCTAAAGGTAGAAAGTTTGAAGGGGAAAACCCTAACTTGTAACCGACTCGACCTGCTACCCGAGACCTAGCCTATCTATATAAAGGCTAGGAGGGGGCGGCGAGGAGGACACACGCAACCCTAGTTTCCACAACCTTTGCCAGATTGCATCTGCGCACCATTGTAACTTTCGACTCCTTCGATAATTCCACGAGCAGACAAGCAGGAGTAGGGACCTCTATGAGGCCTGAACCTGGGTAAATCCTTTGTCCCCTGTGTGCTTGTTTGCTAGCCGATAGATGTCTCCGGTGCTCCCTCCTTCTCCAAAACCCAAGTCCATAACAATGGGCATTGATGAGTTAAACCCTCGTCACCTTCTTTTTGGACATCACCGCAATATCATCCACGTATGCATGTACATTGCGTCCGAGTTGGTCGTGGAGGCAACGCTGCATCGTGCGCTGGTACGTAGCTCCTGCGTTCTTTAGCCCAAAGGGCATCGTAACAAAACAGAAGGTTCTGAAGGGGTTATGAATGAAGTTTTGACTTTTTCAGATTCCTTCATCCGGATTTGGTGATAACCGAAATATGCGTCTAGAAAACAGAGGAGTTCCGAGCCTGCCGTAGAATCGATAACTTGATCAATTCTAGGCAAAGCGAACGGATCTTTTGGACAAGCCTTGTTCAAGGCAGTATAATCAACACACATCCTTAAATAAGTGGTGTCCTTTTTATGGACCATTACAGGATTGGCCAACCACTCAGTGTGGATGACCTCTTCTATGAATCCAGCTAACTCGAGCCGCACTAGTTCCTTAGCTATTGCCTTACGCTTTTCGTCGCCAAATCATCGTAAGGACTGTTTGACGGGTTTAGCGTCCGGGTTTACATTTAGAGAGTGCTTGGCAAGTTCCCTAGGTACTCTAGTCATGTCAGATGGATGCCATGCGAAGATATCTTGATTTGCTTGGAGGAACTTGACGAGCGCGCTTTCCTATGCGCTATCTAGGCCTACGCCTATCTAGGTCACCTTGGAGGGGTCATCATCCTTCAACGGTGCTTTCTTCGTCTCTTCTAATGCCTTGAACTCCGGATTTGGCTTGGTCACCTCCTTCTTCGTTGCGGGCATCTCGGACGGATCTATGCTCTTCTTGATCTCCTGGTACTCCTGGGCGTGTAGCACGGCTTCGACAAAGGCGACATTTCCATCCTCGCACTCTCGCACTTTCTTCGGGTCTCCCCTGATGGTGATTACGCTGTTGGGACCTGGAATTTTCATCATATTGTAAATGTAACATAGACAAGCCATGAAAGCCCAGTAAGCCGGACGTCTGAATATAGCATGGTATGCGCTCTTGAACAGGACCACTTCGAAGGAAAGTTCCTCCGTCCGATAATTCTTTGGAGTTCCAAAGGTAACATCCAAAGTGATCTCTCCAGGGAATTAGCTTGTCTTCCTGGGACAACTCCGTGAAAAATCACACAGCTATGGTTCAGCTGGGTCTCCGAGATCTTCATCCGGCGTAGCGTTTCGACATAGAGAATATTGATGCTGCTACCACCGTCCATGAGGGTCTTGGAGAAACCATAACCGTCAATAAGTGGGTTGACGATTAAGGAGCATTTTCCTCGCCTGTGTAACTTAGGCGGATGATCATTGCGGTCAAATGTGATTGCCACTTCCGACCAGTCCAGATACTGGGGGACATCCGGAACTGTTGCATTGAGCTCGTGTAGAACTGCTTTCTTGACCTTGGCTGGTTGAGATCAGAGGAAAGTGACATAAGTGTCCTTTTTGGTGGGAAAAGTCTTCTTCCCTTCCGACTTGGGATTTGAAGCATCGGCTTCCTCCATGTCGGAATCTTCCTTGGTCTCTTTGTCCTTTTCAGGATTTTTCTTTCCCTTCTTCCGCTTAGCTTTGTAGCCCGTGGTGTCATCTCTTTTGATGTCGTCATTGAAATGACATTCAGCGTTGGTGTGGGACGAGTCCCCATTGGCGTCTAGGTGATGCACACATGGGTTATTGGCTATGTCGGCCCAAGAGTAGGTTTTGCCTGGTTGCTGTTCTCCTCTACCTTGGACCCTTGAAGTCCCACGGCCACGCCCGCGACCTCCGCCACGTCCTCCAGACCCGGAAACAGTGGTAACCACCGCTATTTCCGCGTTGGGTTTTTCCTCCGAGGTGTTCTTACGTTTCTGAGCCTGTTGCTTTGTTTTTGCCGACTGAGGTACAGCTAGGACGTTGAGTAGTCCCTCTGCATCGTCGTCAGCATCTGCATACTTGCTCGCTGTTTCTATCATCTCTCCCAAATCAGTGACCTTGTCGCACTTCAAGCGGTGACGTAGTAGACCAATTGGGAGCCCTGTGATGAAAGATTCAATCGCGGTTTGGTCGTTTACTCCTTCACAGGAGTTCTTGGTGTCGATCCATCGTCCGAGATAATCTCGGCAAGTTTCTCCGGCTTTCTGGGTGCAACGCTGTAGGTCTCCGACCAAACAGGGCCTCTGATATGTGCCTTCGAAATTACGAAAGAACACACTTTGCATGTCATACCAGTTGTGGATGGTGTTCTCCGGAAGTTCATTGAGCCATGATCGCGCCGTCTTCCGCAACATAAGTGCGAGATATCGGGTTACGACTAGGCTGTTTCCGCCTTTGGCGATGCAGCAAGCTTGGAAAAAATCCTGTAGCCAAGTGTCTGGCCGAGCAATGCCGTCGTAGGCTTGGATGTGTCTTGAAATAGTAAATCCTTCCGGGAATTTTGTAGCTCTGATGCGTGGTCCAAAGCACTTTGGGCCCACGTACATGTCATCGTTTTCATAGCGCCGTGCCTCTATGTTGGAATTGATCATGTGCCTTGTGTCGTTCGGGGATAGAGATTGTCCCGAATGTCGGCTGTGGCTGCGGTGCCGTGGAGCCGGACTTCGGCTTCTGCCACCACCTCCTCTGCCATGTCGTCCTCCTTACCCTCCATGGGGGTCGTTGTGATGACTGTGTGGTGGAGAGGGTGGTGTAGCTAGATAGTTTCCGGCTGATCGTCGGCCTCCATCCGGAGCGTCATTATGCCGGTTCCAGGGAGGATCTTGACTACGACAAGCCCCCTGCCGGCTTGTGCCAGCATGGTTTCCGTCGTTTCTTCATCCGTCGTTCCCACCATGGTGAGGATCAGCCGAACGGCTTGTATACTTAGGAGGTGGCATTTTTTGACGATCCTCCTCCCGTCGTTTTTCTTTATCTTCTCCCCTTTGATCCTTAGATTCTCGTCGGGAAGGGTTCATCGGATTCAGGGCAGCAATGGCATCTTTCTCGGCCGCTGGGGCGACGTTGCTCCAGTTACGTGAAGTTCTGTGATGCTGTACTGAAGATCTGGTTCTTGAATGGTTGTCTTCCCAGTGTTCAGGGTGGTGATACTGCGCCCGGATGTAATGGGATCTTATGCCAGCCCATGCCGGATCCATGCGACATTGGTCAGAATCTGAGACCAGTTTTTGACTTCCGGACATGGCGACCTTTTGCTGCTCCAATCCCTTGTTGAGTAGTTTGATACCCAAACGTATCTCCTCTGGTCCTGGATTAGCCGATAGAATTTCTCGGGCTGCCACGGTATTCTGTACTGGTGTTGGGTATACCCAATCTCCATTGCTATCTTTCCGTGGCTTCCCCATCTCATCTCCAAAAAGGACGGCACGGACACATGGGAATTGGTTGTCATCTAAGTGACGCTTCCGTGTCTTCTGATGCAAACGAGACATGTATTCCTTGTTTGACATGCGTTTCTTCTCCACCTCGATGTTTTTGGCTTCATCGAGGAGTTGTTGACGACGCGCTTCTAGGGCCCGCGCCCTTTCGTCCAGCTCATCCGCAGTAAGTTCTGCGGCTGTAGGGATAGGTGTGGTTAACGCGGCATCGATGAGTTTACGTGCACCTTCGGTGATCACGTGTCCATCCACCGATGCTTCTTTTTTTGGCTCGTCTGGGATAAGTGCTCCATCCGAGTCTTCTTCGTATTCCTCGACAATCACCTCCTGTGTTAGAGGGTCTTTTGCCGGGGTCTTGTTTTTCTTGTTCTTCTTCTTTGCCTTCTTGGCAGCGCCGGTAGCAAAGACGGCTTTGGGTTCGTTTCCCAGAGTCAAGCTCTGATCGGTACTTTCGGACATCTAGACTTTGGGATTGTCTCCGACGTCCATGTCATCCTGCGCTTTGGGAGAGTGTTCCCCGGATCCTTCATCCATGGCTTCTCCTTCTTCTGCAGCTTTGGAGTTGTACTCCTCTTCATATTATGCGGAGAACTTTCGGAAATCTGCTGACGTCATCGATTCATCCGAGGATGCGGGTACGTCGGCGTTTGTTCCAATTGCCTCCAGCACAGAGTCGGTGTTTTCTCTAGCATCGGCAGAGCCGGATCCGGATCCCACGTATCCGACGAAGTGCGACGCGTGCTTCCTGAGGTACTTGCGGCTTTCGCGATCAGCCATATCGAAACTTTTGATGGTCTCGAGGATTGCATCTGCGCTTTCGCCTTGCAGTATCATACGTTTTAGTGTGTACCTTAGGAAAGGTCTATCTCTCCTAGCATCATCAGAGCCGGAATCAGTGTCGTTGATATGCTCCTCCTGGATTTCGACTTCCACGGGTGGGTCGATCTAGGATCTGGCTTCTCTAGGGAGATCCACTCCAGATTCGACTTGGACCGTAAGGTCTTCTTCAGGCTCAGATTTCTCCACTATCTCCGGAACTGGTGCGGGCTGGGTGGGATTAGGGTTTTCTGAGATCCTGAACTCTACCGCCTCCGTGGACAAAGGGGACCCAGAAGATTCTTCTGCCTCTATCATCACCGCTGGGGTGGGTTGGGCAGGTTTAGCGAAACCAATGTAAACATCGATCTCGCCAAAAGACATGATTGTGTAGGCAGTCACGACCTCCCTAGCCGGAATCCAAGTCTCGTCGAGAACGATGAGAGGGACGTCACTAGCGTAGAGGATGCGACCGACAGCGTTGGTCTCGCCGATTCCGATTCTTGTAGATTCCGCTCGGAACACAGATCTGAAGCTCACTTGCCTCACGGTGGGTGCCAACTGTCGTTAGATTGATGACAAGTACGCCATGAGGGGGTCCTCAAGGCGTGCGGAAGAGAGGGGTGTGAGACGTACGGTGTTCCGGGACAGTGAGCACACAAGTTTACCCAGGTTCAAATCCGCCGGCTTTGGACGGATCCTACTCCTGCTAGCAATCTAGTAATACGGCAGAGCCGGAATATGGGTTACAAGGGTTTCACCTGTGCGAGTTGAGGGTATAAAGTATTGGGTGTGTCCTAAAGGCTCTCCCTAGGTCGGCTTATATAGATATCCGGCCTAGGGTTTACAGGAGAGATCTATCTGGCTACGACTAAGAGTCGGTTACAGAGTACATCTTGAAATACAAGTAACATTATGGGCCTAAGTCGGTAAGTCTTCTGGGCCTTCCCGTAGCCGGATTGGACTCCGTCTTTTTCCCTGACTAGGCCGCCCGTGAAGCAATGCTCTAACACGAAGTGGGCCACCCTGGTCAGTGAGGAACTGTGAGGATACCCGGAAAGTATATCCCCAACAAAGACCATAAACAATACTATCATAATGAATCAATAACATGTTTAGATCTGAAATCATGGAACTCGGGCCCTAGTGACAAGCATTAAGCACAACAAGTCGCAACAAAGTCATAAAGCACTAATAAAAGATACTAGGCACCATGCCCTAACAATCTCATGCCATTACATGAACGATCTCATCCAATCCCTACCATCCACATAGCCTATAGCGGGGGATTACTCACTCATAGATGGGGGAAACATGGATGGTCGATGGAGAAGCGATGGTGATGATGATGGCGATGATCTCCTCCAATTCCCCGTCCCGGCAGGGTGCCAGAACGGAGTTTCTGGTGCTGGTTCATGGAATCTGGTGGTGGCGGCGGAGCGGAACTCCTTCTGGAAAAACATTGACCCCCCCCGGAGTTTTTAGGTTAGAAGGCTGCTTATAGGCGAAGAGGGAGACCTAGGGGCAGCCTGGGGGGCCCACACCATGCCCTGGCGTGGCCAGGCCTAGCCCGCACCTGGGGGGGGGGGGTGGCCAGCCCCTGGCCCTCCTTTTTCTCGTATTCTGGCTCCGTGAGTCTTCCGGAAAAATAGGCACTTTGGCTTTTGTCCCGTCCAATTCCGAAAATATTCATTTTGTGACTTTCCTGGAACCAAAAACAGCAGAAAATAGACAACTGGCACTGTGGCTCTTGTTAATAGGTTAGTCCAAGAAATCATATGAAAAGTACTCCAAAGTGTGGACAAAACACAATAAAGGAGATAAAACCAAGCATGGAACATCAAAAATTATAGATACATTTGCAATGTATCAATGCCTTGGGCATCCCCAAGCTTTGACGCTTGTACTTCTTGAATATTTCTTGGGGTGACATGGGTGGCATACCCAAGCTTGAGCTTTTGTCCATACTTCATCTCATCACATTATTCTTCCCTACACTTGAAAACTTCCTTCATACAAAACTTCACACAATCTTCATTAGCAACATTAGTGTATTCAAAATAATAATCCTTTGGGTTAAGTTTCAACTCAAGTAAATCATCCACTAAAACATAAGTTGTTGTAGAGATTTCTTTTAAAAGATCAAGTGATCAAAGAGAACTCAAAGATAAAGAGATTAAGAGGCAAATGCAAATAATGGCAGAAATCTGTCAAAACAGACCGGCAGGTAAAAACTGTTTTTTTCGAAAATCTTTTGTTGATCGAATCGAAAAGTCCAAAACTAACGAAAGTTGGGTAATAACCTGGGGCATAAGAACAAAACATTACAGCTCAATCCAACGTACTAAGATTTTTCACGGTTTTTTAAAGTGACGCACCAAAATCTGTTTCGGGACAACAACTTCCCCATATCTTACTTCCCTCTCATTAGAGGTTATTCTTGGCATAAAAACCAAACAAAAAGGATAAGGAGAGGTTATTATAGAGGCAATAACTTTCAAGACTCAACAAAACAAAAATAAACTAAAAGTAAAAATATAATGGGCTGTCTCCCAAAAGCTCATTCTTTATAGCCATTAAGATAGGCATGACAATTTCGATGATGCTCACATAAGAAATATGAATTGAAGTAAAAGAGAGCATCAAGAAGCAAATATGGAACAAATTTAAGTCTAACCCACTTCCTATGAAAAATAATCTTGTAAAGAAACAAGTCATGAAAGCACAAATCAACAAGCATAGGAAAGCAAAACAAGTGCAACTTCAAAATTTTCAACATAAAGAGGGGAAACTTAATATTGTTGAGATACATAAAACCATGTTTCCCTATCTCATAATAACTTTCAGTAGCATCATGAATAAAATTAACAATATAAATATGACATAAAACATTCTTATCATGAGCCACATGCATAAAACAATTATTACTCTCCCTATAAGCATAGTCATTCTTATTAATCGTAGTGGGAGCAAATTCAACAAAATAGCTATCATTATTATTATAATCACCATAATCATCAAATATAGGAGGCATATTGTGATCATAATTAATTTTCTCCTCAATATTAGGTGGACTGAAAATATCATATTCATCATTGTAATCATCATATATTGGAGGCATAGTATCATCAAAGTAAATTTTCTCCTCCGTGGTTGGGGGACTAAAAATATTATTTTCATATAAACTAGCTTCCCCAAGCTTATACTCTTCCATAACATTAGCAATAATGGTGTTCAAATAATTCATACTAATAACATTGCTATTAGCACAAAAATAAAGTTCCATAGGTTTTTCAATTTTCTCTTCAAACACTTCATGTCCTAACTCAAGATAAATACTATAAAGCTCTCTCATTTTGTTGTTGTTTTCCATTAAGCCTAACTAGTGAAAATAAAAACAAGAAACAAAAATATATAATTGCAGAATCTAAAGGAAATAACTTTGAGCACTCACACACCAGCAAAAGTACTAGAAGATAGCTTAGTAGCCAGAGGATGTGAGTACCTTTTACCTTACCTCCCCGGCAACGGCGCCAGAAAATACCTTGATGTCTACGCACACTTCTATTCTTGTAGACAGTGTTGGGCCTCCAAGTGCAGAGGTTTGTAGAACAACAACAAGTTTCCCTTAAGTCGATCACCCAAGGTTTATCGAACTCAGGGAGGAAGTGGTCAAAGGTATCCCTCTCAAGCAACCCTGCAATCAAGATACAAGAAGTCTCTTGTGTCCCCAACACACCCAATACACTTGTCAGGTGTATAGGTTCACTAGGTCGGCGAAGAGATAGTGAAATACAAGTAATATGGATGATTATAAGTGGTAATTGCAATATAAAATAAGAGTGGTAGCAAGCAAACATGTAAAATGAATGATTGTAAATGGTGTTTCAGTGCTTAGAAACAAGGCCTAGGGATCATACTTTCACTAGTGGACACTCTCATATAAATATCTTCTCTTCATTATGCTACCCTGAACTACTCTCCGGTTGGACGATGTAGGGCTATAACAGCACACCTTAAAGTTCGCATTCCCCATCTAGATACCCCCTCACTGTCACCTTGAGCGCTAGATGGTTCCAACAAACACCACAATCTCATAGAGACATCCAAATCAAATTATACTCATGATAAGTATTTACATAACCTTAGCCTAAGTGCCACACGGTGTGCACACTGTCAACTTCACACACGTGGGGAAAAGCAGAGATTAATTAAAGCACTTGAGTAGCAGAATAGATCTATTAGATTACAAAGCTCATGATCTCAATAAGATCACGCATAGAGAGAGAGAGAGATGAACACAGAGCTACCGGTAGAGCCCTTAGCCTCAAGAGAGAACTACTCCCTCCTCATCATGGGAGTCAGCAACGGCGATGGAGATGGTGGTGGAGTCGATGGAGATGGCTCCGGGGGCACTTACCCATCCCAGCAGGGTGCCGGAACAGAGACTTATGTCCCCCAAATCTCCTCTTCGGTGGCGGCAGTGCTGCGGAACTTTTCGTGGAATTCTGATCTCGTATCTAGGGTTTTCATCTCGGGGGAATATATAGGTGAAGGGGCAAGGTCGGTGGAGGCCTGAGGGCCCCACACCACCTGGTGGCGCGCTTGGGGGGACCCGTGCCACCATAGGGTGTGGCCGCCTCGGTGCCCTCCTTCGTCTCTGCTTTGGACTCCGTCTTGTGTCGGGAAAATAGGAACTTCGTCTTTTGTTTCGTCCAATTCCGAGAATATTTCTTTACTAGCATTTCTGAAACCAAAAACAGCAGAAAACAGGCAACTGGCACTATGGCATCTTGTCAATAGGTTAGTTCCAGAAAATGTATAAAAATACCTCAAAGTGTAAACAAAACATAACAAAGTTGATATAAAACAAGCATAGAGCATCAAAAATTATAGATACATTTACGACGTATCACTAGTCATCTTCATGAACAAGCGTTGACCCACAAGCTCCCAACCGCAACAAGTGGTCCATGATCATCAACAACAACAAGAAGAAGAGCATGGTTGTCCGCCACACCAAGCAAACAATGGTGAAGACCACCGAAATGATATGCGACACCATCCACATCATGACCACCACGCTCCACAACAACACAATCAAGAACCAGCATGGGATCCAAGCGATAATGATGAGAATGAGCCAAATGATGGGCACAACAATCATCATGCACAACCCCACCATTGGCATCGACAAGCAATGAAAGACCAAACTATGTGACTCATAGAATCTACTAGGCAAGTTTGTGAGTCGAGGGATTTTCCAGACCACGGGTGGTTGTATGCTCGTCTCGGTTCCAAAGGAAATAACTCATGTTCTAGTGGTAGATATCATGGGACTACAAAATTGATTAGCGTTAGAATGTTTAACCTTTACCACTAATCCCACCTCATCAGTATTCCTATTCTCCTGTCAAACTAGATTAATTTTCATCTCTGATAAATCTCTGATTGGATCAGACTCGAACAACTAAGCATGGCTAAGTAGGACACCTGAAAAAGCTCTAGTAGTGCACACAAGCCAAATCTAGTTATGTTAGGAGAAGTGGATCAAGTAATATAAGCTTCAAGAGGAATCATGCAACATATAGGATACTCTATCTATCGATAAAAGACCATAGTGGAATCGCATGCTGATATGTTGCTAACGTATCCATAAATTTTTATGTTCCATGCTTGGTTTTATCTACTTTCTTATGTTTTGTTCCCACTTTGGGGTACTTTCTATACACTTTCTTGGACTAACTTATTAACAAGAGCCACAATGCCAACTGTCTATTTTTTGCTGTTTTTGGTTCCAGGAAAATCAGAAAATGAATATTCTCGGAATTGGACGGGACAAAAGCCAAAGTAAGTTTTTCACCGAGGGACACACAGAGCTAGAATACGAGACGGAGAGGGGCCAGAGGGCGGCCACACCATGTGGCTGTGTGGCCAGGCCTGGCCCGCGCCAAGGGGTGGTGTGGCTAGCCTAGGCACCCCCTCGGCCTCCCCTTTCGCCTATAAGATGCCTCTGATTGAGAAACCCTAAGGACCCGATCAAAATTCCACGAAAGAGTCTATATACGCCATCATCTCCATACCTATATCGGGAGGGATCTGAAGCTCTTCTTGGCACCCTGCCGGAGGGGAGAATTCACCCTGGAGGCCTTCTTCATCACCATGCAAGCCTCCGGTGTGATGCGTGAGTAGTTCATCCTTAGACTATGGGTCCATGTAGTAGCTAGATGGCTGGTTCTTCTCCTTTGTGCTATCATCTTTAGATCTTGTGAGCTCCGTTCATGATCAATATCATCTATTTGTAATTCATACATGTTGTGTTTGCGGGGATCTGATGGATATTGAGATGCTATTTCAGATTGATTATTGATTCTATCATGTCTTTGTTATTTGTGATCTTGCATGCTTTCCGTTGTTAGTAGCTATCTTGACCAAGTAGATGCTAGCAACTCCAAGAGTTAGTATTTATGCTCGATAGTGGGTTCATGCCTCTAGTAATCTGGGGAAGTGACAGAAATCTCTAAAGTACTAGATGTGTTGTTGCTACTAGGGAGAAAAAACAATCCTTTGTTCATAGAACAATCATATTGTTTACTTTACACGCAACACGTAATGCAATTATCTGTTGCTTGCAACTTAATACTGGAGAGGGTTCGGATGATAATCTGAAGGTGGATTATTAGTCATAGATGCAATTGGATTATGGTCTATGTATAATGTTGTAATTCCCAATCAAATCTCAAAGGAGTCAAGATTAGTAGTATATGCATATTTCTTTCTCGATGTTTGTCAATTGCCCCGCTGTAATTTGTTCACCCAACATGTCATCTATCTTAAGGAGAGCCACCACTAGTGAACTATGGACCCCGGTCCTTTCTTTTATCATCAATCTACAATCAATTGTTTACTGTTTTGTGTTTACTTTTTGCAAGCTATTACTTTCTTCCACACAATACGTTTAATCCTTTGTTTTCAGCAAAACCGGTAAGATTGACAACCTCACTGTAAGTTGGGGGCAAAGTTCTGTGGTTGTGTTGTGCAGGTTTCCACATTGCTGTTGGCACCGGTAGTGCGCCCTGCCAAAGTTCATCTAGCAATACCTTGGAGGTGTTTCCTTGCTCCTACTGGATTGATAACCTTGGTTTCATAACTGAGGGAAAACTTGCTGCTGTGCTCGTCATACCTTCCTCTTGGGGTTTCCCAACAAGCTCGATATATTTTGGGCCATCAAGCTATTTTTTGGCGCCGTCACCGGGGAGTCAAAGACATCTTCACAAGGGGAGTCCCTCATAACTAATCTCTTTACTTTGTTATTTTTGTTTTGCTTAGTTTATTTCTGCTTTGTTTGCTTGTTTCTTTCTATCAAAAACACAAAAAATTTAGTTCCTGATATAGTTGTTATTTCTGTTGATCTGTTATTGTCTTGCTTTATCATGCTTTCTATCAATGGTGGGTTTCTTTGAAATTGAATCTAATTGGCAAGGTGGGTTCACGGAAGAACAAAAATATTATTATAAGGAACACCGCTTGTCACAAAAAAGGAAACACTTGTGGGAACAAATTGATAAATTGTTTACCATTCCTAGAAACATGTGCTCTACTTATAATGTTACTTATTGCTTTGATAAATCTTGTTGCTGTAAGAGGTATAAACACCTCCCTTTTCAATGTGAGTATAATGATAATGTTACCATATCTTCTTATGTTAAAGGAAATTATGACTTTTATGATGTGGAACAAATTAAAGAATTTATTGCTTGGAAGGGTGCATTTGAACTTGCTAGTTTGCTTGAAAATACTGATGATTCACCTTATAAATATGAGGTTTATGATATACTTAAACTTTGCTTTGATAATTACAAGGAAGAAAATGGCTATATTCTTGAATATATTAATAGATGCTTTCCACAAATGGAGGAGACTAATGCCTTGCAGGAGCTTATGGAAGAAGAAATTGCTGAAATAGGAAGCTCATTAGATGAAAAAGAGGAGGAGAGTGATGAACAAAAGGAGGAAGAATGGATCTACCCATGCCTACCTTCTAATGAGAGTAACTCTTTATCCCTTACATTATTTGATTGTCCCCATGCTTACCAAAGGAGGATGAATGTTATGCTCATGTTATCTGTGATAATCCTTTATTTGTGACTAACTTCGAGATGCATGGTTCTAAAGAGTTTTGCTTAGAAAATGTTTGTGATAAAGCTCTAGACGATGGTCCTATATTGAATGATCAGTCATCTTGTTATAGAATTGTTAAAAGTGGGTTTGAAGGTTTTAATCCCACTATTTTTGAGCTTGATAAAAATTATGTGTTTGTAGATCATGAAAAGCATACTTTATGTGATAGTTATATTGTTGAGTTTATTCATGAGGCTACTGAAAATTATTATGAGAGAGGAAAATATGGTTGTAGAAGTTTCCATGGTACTGAAACACCTCTCTATGTGCTGAAAGTATTGAAGTTACTCTTGTTTTATCTTCCTATGCCTATCACTTTGTTCTTTGTGAATTTATTTGCATACAAGATTACTATGCATAGGAAGTGGGTTAGACTTAAATATGTTTTGAATTTGCTTCTTGATGCTCTCTTTTACTTCAATTCATATTTCTTATGTGAGCATCTTCTCAAACTATCATGCCTAACTTAAAGGCGTTAAAGAAAAGTACTTATTGGGAGATAACCCAAAAGTTTTAGATGAGTCTTGGAAGTTATTACCTCTGTAATAACCGCTCATTATCCTTTTTATTTGCTTTTTGTGCCAAGAGTAACCTCTAATGAGAGAGAAGTAATGATTGGGAAAGTTGCTGTCCTGAAACAGATTTCTATGCTTCACCGTAAAAATCCGTGTAAAATGACTGTACGTCGTTTTTAGGCTTGAATTTCTGTGCTTCTGACCTAGGTTGTTATCTAACTTACGTTAGTTCTTATTTGAGCAATAGAAGGTCTTTAAAAAATTGGTTTTTACCTACTGGTCTGTTTTGACAGATTTCTGCCATTATTTGCATTTGCTTCTTGTTGGTTCCTTTTTGAGTTCCTTTGGGGAATTGAGATTTTTGAGGGAAGTTCTACAGTATCTTGTGTTTTAATGGAAGTTTTATTGGTGTTTAAACTGAACCTAGAGACTTATTATCTTGAGTGCACTAATGTTGCTAATAAAGATTGTGTGAAGTTTTGTATGAAGAAAAAATTTCAGGTGTATGGAAGGAATGATGTAATGAGATGAAGAATGGACTAAAGCTCAAGCTTGGGGATGCCACCCCGTGTCACCCAAGAAATATTCAAGAGGTACAAGCGTCAAGCTTGGGGATGCCTTTGATGCCCAAGGCATCCCCTTCTTCATGAATAAAAATTCTAGGTTTCTTCCAAACACTTCATTTTTTTGTTTCATGCACAATTGTGTTGTTCTTGGAGCGTCTTCTTTTTCATTTTCGTTTTCGTTTTTCATTTGCTTGGTTTTCTTAGTTTGCTGAATAAATTGGTTGGACCCCCTCTTTCATACATTGGTTTTCAAATAGTTTGGTTTGAATTGGGAAAGAGTAGGAAAGTTCATGCTTAAGTGGTAAAGAGAGCTTGTTTTTGACTGTGGCCTATGCTTTTTCATGCCATGCTTGATATTGTTTTGGCTTTATGCTTAGTGATCTTTGCTGATGACATGTTATAAACAATTGAGATTGCTTAATGTGCCTTGAAAGAATCATGCGTTGTTTTAGCATATTAAAGCATAGTATTGTGGTATTCTCCTATAATGCTTTATTTTGGTTAACTTGGCGCATGCTCACACCATGTTATGACAATCCCAAGTCACCATAGCCTTGATGATCCTTTAGTTTTCAACTTGTAGTATCACTTTATGCTTTGATTAATGATGTTTTGTCGCTCTGCATGATTATGGCCATTATTGCTCTCTTAGTTGGTCGCTCCCAGTCTTTTGTTAGCCTCCATAACCAAGTATGAGTTCCACTCATGCATCCAACTCCTAAAAACAAGTTATTCCAAAGAGTCCACCATACCTACCTATTAGCATTTGCTATTCCAAGTATATTAATGTTTTATCTACCTTCCGAATTAAACTTGTTATGAGAAAACTAGTGATTAAAGCTCTCACAAACTTGATGGCACACTTTACTTTCTTGCCCTTAATATACTTGAACTATTGTGTCGTCTATGTTGTATATGCTTGTACTTATATGTTGGATATTAGCAGAACCATGTTGTCATGGGGAACGCTTTCAACATTGCACTTGTACTTTGTACCTAGTTGATATCATGCTCTTTTGTCTATGGATGTCGTCGGTGTGAAATGAAAGGGGAGATTGTAAGTCCATGGAGTTATGTATGTGTGTTAGAGAAACGCCTGGGCCGCTGGTCTAATCCATGTTGTCATGGTGGAAACCTATAGCGTAACCATAATGAGCTGTCTATGAAGCATTCTTCTTATAAAAAAAGAGTCAGATATTGAGAAAAAAGAGAAAAAGAAAAAAAAGAGATATGAGAAAAGAGGAAAGAGAGAAAAAAACACCATTTTCCCATGGTGAATAAGAAGATTGCTGAGATGCTCGTTGTCCGCTTGCCTTGTCATTTTGATATGGGGATTCTTCCGTATCATCGGGCAAGGGGTACCCCGTTGGCGGTTCTCTATGATACACATGTACTTACTATGACAAGAACTTACCGGTAACTAAACTTGAGTAGCATGAGGAGTGGCCCTCGTATTCAAGGGACATGAGATTTCCAACTTATACTTCGTCAAGCATATACTCCATAGTTTGTTTACTTTAACCTTAATCACTTCAAGATGCTTATGATTGGGGCAATGAGAGCTGGAAGCTAATAAGGACCATAATTTTTGGAAGCTCTTTATGAAACTTGAATCCCTACTTCCTTCTATGAAGGCCTTTCTTTTACTTTTATGTTGAGTCTCCACCTTCTTTCTTTATGCACCTACTTTGAGAGCATAGTGGCCATTCTTAGTTCTATGTGCATTGTCCCCAGACTTGTTGATTGATGCATAATTTTGATGTTGCTTGTTTTAAACTATTTGTATCTAGTCACTCTTATGAACTTTGAAGGTCTCCTATGCATTTATGTTTGCTAGTCTATGAGGGACAAGCTGAATGCCACTATGCTATGTTTTCTTTATGTGAAACAAACAAACGTCTTGCAAAGCATTGTTATTCATGAATATTTTGTTTGTGCCTTTGCATGTTGCAACAATAGTTGCTTTGTCTTATTGTTAGAACTTTGTCTTTCATGTTATGATTGAAGTACTATGATCCCAGCTATCAATGTTTTACAAATACTTTGATCAAGTTTATGATGGTGCATGTCACCTCAAAAATTATTCTTTCTTTTATCACTTACCTACTCGAGGACGAGCAGGAGTTAAGCTTGGGGATGTTGATACGTTGCTAACGTATCCATAATTTTTTATGTTCCATGCTTGGTTTTATCTACTTTCTTATGTTTTGTTCCAACTTTGGGGTACTTTCTATATACTTTCTTGGACTAACCTATTAACAAGAGCCATAGTGCCAGCTGCCTGTTTTCTGCTGTTTTTGGTTCCAGGAAAGTCAGAAAATGAATATTCTCGGAATTGGACGGGACAAAAGCCAAAGTCAGTTTTTCACCAAGGGACACACGGAGCCAAAATACGAGACAGAGAGGGGCCAGAGGGCGGCCACACCACATGGTCGCGCGGCCAGGCCTGACCCGCGCCAGGGGGTGGTGTGGCCAGCCCAAGCACCCCCTTGGCCTCCCCTTTCGCCTATAAGATGCCTACGATACAGAAACCCTAAGGACCCAATCAAAATTCCACGAAAGAGTCTCTGCCGCCATCATCTCCATCCCTAGATCGAGAGGGATCTGAAGCTCTTCCTGACACCCTGCCGGAGGGGAGAATTCACCCTGGAGGCCTTCTTCATCACCATGCAAGCCTCCGGTGTGATGTGTGAGTAGTCATTCTTGGACTACGGGTCCATGTAGTAGCTAGATGGCTGGTTCTTCTCCTTTGTGCTATCATGTTTAGATCTTGTGAGCTCCGTTCATGATCAAGATCATCTATTTGTAATTCATACATGTTGTGTTTGCGGGGATCTGATGGATATTGAGATGCTATTTCAGATTGATTATTGATTCTATCATGTCTTTGTTATTTGTGATCTTGCATTCTTTCCGTTGTTAGTAGCTATCTTAGCCAAGTAGATGCTAGCAACTCCAAGAGTTAGTATTTATGCTCGATAGTGGGTTCATGCCTCTAGTAATCTGGGGAAGTGACAGAAATCTCTAAGGTACTAGATGTGTTGTTGCTACTAGGGATAAAACAACAATCCTTTGTTCATAGAACAATCATATTGTTTACTTTACACGCAACGCGTAATGCAATTATCTGTTGCTTGCAACTTAATACTGGAGGGGGTTCGGATGATAACCTAAAGGTGGATTATTAGTCATAGATGCAGTTGGATTACGTTCTATGTATAATGTTGTAATGCCCAATCAAATCTCAAAGGAGTCAAGATGAGTAGTATATGCATATTGCTTTCTCGATGTTTGTCAATTGCCCTGCTGTAATTTGTTCACCCAACATGTCATCTATCTTAAGTAGAGCTACCACTAGTGAACTATGGACCCCGGTCCTTTCTTTTATCATCAATCTACAATCAACTGTTTACTATTTTGTGTTTACTTTTTGCAAGTTATTACTTTCTTCCACACAATATGTTTAATCCTTTGTTTTCAGCAAAATCGGTGAGATTGACAACCTCACTGTAAGTTGGGGGCAAAGTTCTATGGTTGTGTTGTGCAGGTTTCCACGTTGCTGCCGGCACCGGTAGTGCGCCCTGCCAAAGTTCAGCTAGCAACACCTTGGAGGTGTTTCCTTTCTCCTACTGGATTGATAACCTTGGTTTCACAACTGATGGAAAAATTGCTGCTGTGCTCATCATACTTTCCTCTTGGGATTCCCCAACGAGCTCGATATATTTTGGGCCATCACATGCATCCTAGCAAGAATTGAAATACTTTGAAAGGATGGAATTGTATATTGGTGGGGCTATCTTCGGATATATATCTTGCGAATTGTATAATGGTGGGGCTTTCTTCGGAATTGCAACATGGCCTTTCCCTGTTGATAACCAAAATATATATCTTCTGATATCTTACACTTGACTTGACCATTGCTAGAAAAGTATTGATCCTCAATCTTCGATGGTGTTGCTTGTTATCGGTCACCAGAGCTACGACTACATCGAGGTTCTGTGGCGACTGATGGTGAATGTAGGATCCCTCCTTATTAAAGGAAAAGATCCCTGTGTTTACAATGCTAGTCCCTGGATCAATAGCTAGCATCCACAGTTTAGATGTAATATCAAGAAACAAAGGTCATAATATAACTTTATAACCAGGAATAACATAGTTTTATTACATCAAACATAGCTCATTGGCTATTTACATTACATTGCAGCGGAATAACTATAGTCATGGGTCCTTCATCTTCAAAGTGCCACAGGCAGATGTTGGTTGTAGACTTTGTAATCCTAATCAATCAATCTTCACTAAATCAATCAAACCTGCAACATCATAAGTTACAGCCACAAGGGTCAATACATTGGAATAGTATTGGCAAGTGATACCTTAGTATATTTTAAGTGGACTATAATACTATATGCATTTGGCTGGTGGAGCTTAGGCTTGCATTGCTCAAAATAGATTTTTCCTTAACTTTTGAAAACACTAAGTTTTTGCTTGACACAAAACACCCAAGGCATCTATCAATCAAAGACTCCAGATCCACTCAGGGCATCTACCAATCAATGACTGAAGATCCTTTTAACCCTTGTTCACCCACAAGTTTTATTTTGAAATTGGAGTGATGAGATTCTTGAAGTTTCCATGTCTTGATGCTCAAATTGTCCTTTACCAGGGACATGGCTAAGTACTTAGGTTTTACACTCTGCAGAGGTGGTGCACTTTCCCCACAAGACCTGGTTTCCCAAGACAAGATCCTTCAGTAGCCTTTCCTTAGTCAAATGGACGCGTTACAACCTATCATCCCATCTACCACCCACTGTCCAAGAGACTAAGTTCTAGCATCCTAAGATCATGGCAGAGCCCATATTGCCAAGTGGTTGCACTTGAAGCTTCTCAACATTTGACAACTCAAATCTCTTTGTTCCTGGGTGGCCATCCACAAGTGAGATACACCAGGGTAGTCCATTTAATGGGCCCCGAGTAACCACCAAACATAAACCATTCCTTCCATTTCCACCCAGGTGATTCATTAACTTAGTTGTTTTTGTTAAATAAAAACACAAGTCCTCAGACTTAGAATATTTTTCCATAGTGTGAATATATAAACCACCCTTGTTTTCTAGTAGCTAGGCTAAGCATGATAGTAATAGGAATCTTGACTTAGGTAATTTTCACTAAGGTTTCACCTAATAGGTTTTCCCATATCAAGGTCTATACTTAGCAAATAAAATCCATGCAAGATTTACTTAGAGAAAACACTAATGCATAGTGAAAATAATGGGACAAAAAGATATGAAGCATCACTTGCCTTTTTGGTAGAGGGTATAGTTTCACTCTTTGTCCTTGCAACAATCACTCTCTTCAAGTCACTACAAATCAATCAAGCAAGGCACAACTTAATCTACCAATCAAGCAAAACAAAAAATCAACTAATACTCCAAACCAAAATTCTTCTCAAACAAAAATCACACACACAAGACAAAAGGGATCTAAGTCATGCAAAAGCATGCAAAGGTTGGTTCTATTGTAAGGATGGTCTCTACTAGGCTTCTAAACTTTGTAGGTTCCAAATTGGTCATTTACCAAGTTTTTCTTTGTTTGTAAAAGTGGTTCCTAGTGGGTCATAGACTTTTGGGTACATCTAATGATCATTTTGCAAAGTGGCAAGGCCATTTGCAAAAGGGTTTCACCTCAAAACCATTTTCAAAACAAAGGGTCATTCTATGTGGTGTAGAAATATTATTACCAAGGCACTAACCTATAGGGTTCACCAAATGAGTTGCTATTGCAAAACTTGGTGTTTGGGTCAGTAGGTTTGGTCCAAAACATTTTCTCAAAGTTTTCTTTATGAAAGCATTTTCATAAACAAAACTATAGTTTTAATTAGCTAGAAATGGACTAAACTAATTAATCCATTCTATTCTTTTCCAAAAACATTTTCCAAAACTTGGGTTGGTTCCTAGGGTCAGTAAGGTCACAACAAACCAATTTGCAAAGGTTTTAACCTTAAAAACATTTTTAAACATTTTTTCTAATGTTAGCAAGCACACAAAAGAATCTGCAAAGTTAAACAAGCTAACAGATACTATTTGCTAAACTAAGGGCAGGGTTGGCTAGGGCTTGTCTTGCTGATTCCAACGACATCAAATTTGTAAAATTTGGACGTGTGGATCAAAAGATACATGGGTTTGAAGTTTGCAAAAGTTTCTGTTTTCAAATCTGTTTTTAAACCAAATAGGCGACACGCGGCGTGTTCTTACTGGTCGATACCGGTTCGGCCGGATCGGCATCGTGGAGCGTTGGATCTATTTAGATCGTACGGCACAGGGCGCGTGCCCATTCGTGGCTTAAGTGGTCTATCGCAGGCGTTTGATCCAGATCTAACGGCTGCTACTGCCTGGTCACAGTCGGGCGGCGCTGCGCGGCGGTGGTTGGCGGCGGAGCGGTCGGTCGACGACGGAGGCGACGCTATAGGGGGTGAGGGAGAAGGAGGAGTAGCTCACCGGGCTCAGGGGGTTACGGCGATGCTCGGGGAGGTGTTGGTCGGGCGAGGGGCGCTTGGGGTCTGCGGCAATTTCTCACCGGAGTGGAGGACGACGTCGGGTGCATTGGGTGGTCGTCGTGGACGTCGCTGTGGTTCACTCCAAGGCAAGGTGAAGACACGGTTAGATGCGCGGGTCCAAGGCAAGGTCGTGTGCGTGAACAAGGAGTGAAGGGACGGTCTGGTCTTACCGGTGGGGCTCGTCGGAGAGGAAGCAGATGGCGGCGGCGAGTCGAGCTTGTCGAAGACGGTGTTCTTGGTCACGCGCGAGCGAACCAGGAGTACTGGGAGATGCGTGGAGTCGAGAGGAGTCCACTCGCGTGAAGTAGAGGCAGAGGGGTGGTCGGAGTTGGCCGGAATCGCTGCGACAGCTCGTCGGACAGAGGCGGCTCGGGGAGAAATTGGAGCGGCCTGGGGGCGAGCTTGGGGGAGGAGTCTGAGGGGAAACGGAGGAGAGAGCGAGGCGATTAAATAGGCGTCGTCAGGGGGCTAATTCATCGCGTGTTTAAGGCGAATTACGCCGGAGTTATTCTGCCTGCAACGGCCGGCGAAGGGTGGGCTCGGTCAGTGGCGGGTGAGGAGGAAGAACAGTGAAGGTGGGGTCTACCTGTCAGCAGGAAAGGGTGAGGGAACGGGGTCCACTTGCCAGTCTCTTAGCGGGTTCCTTTCGCGGTGTAGAAAACGGTTCGGGGCGTGGGTGAGAGAGGTGGGGTCGTTTCGTCAGCGAGTGAGGGGAAGAGGAGTGGGTCCTGGTTGTCATTGACTCAGTGGGTCTGTTATTTGGTACGAAAAGTTTTCTTCGGGCAGTGAAAAGGCTGGGCTGGTACTGGGCCTTAGTGGGTTGCTGGGCTGGGCTGTCCTTTTCCTATTTTTTTCTGTCTGCTTCTTTTTCCTTTTTCTATTTCTTTTCTGTTTTGAATTTTCATTCAATTTCTCAAACAACCAAACAACACTCAATCAAAGTTCAAATCAATTCAAACAAACAGCAAACTTCACTTTGAATTTGGTTCTGTTTGGCAACATAATCCAAATCTCAAAATGAATTAATATTTTTATTTATTTTAAGATCCATTTAATAATTAAAGAAAATGGATCTTTAGTTTATTAATAGTGTTTGATTTATTTAATAAAATTTCCATTTGAAATCCAATTATTTTCAAAACCAAACTAGAAGGTTTTATTTGAAAAATAAAAGAATACTTGGAAACTTATTTAAATAAATAAATAAGTTTTGGTGTTTAATTAAAATGGGAAAGCCTTTACTTAAATAAAATTGGATATTTAAATCCTTATTATTTTATTTAAATAATCCTTTACTCATTTTAATCAAAGCAAAACCTTTTAATAAAAGATTTCAAAGTAGTAATAAAATACTTGGTGTTCATTTAAAATGGGAAAAGCCTTTTACTTAAATAAAATTGGATATTTAAATCCTTATTATTTTATTTAAATAAACCTTTACTCATTTTATCAAAACAAAATATTTTATTACAAAAGTTTGGCCAAAATTAATTTGGCTCACCTTTTCATTTGAAAACAAAGTCTTTTATTAAAAGATCCAAAATAGTATTTCCAAAACAATTTATTTTTCCTTTATTAAATGTTTAACTTTATAAATCCCTTTAGGATTATTTGATCACCAATTGGTATGGGCTTTGGTAAGGGCTTTATTTGCTTTTGGAAATTCAATTTCCTTATCTTATTATATTCACAAGATTTTGTCTATGGTTCCAAACTAAGTGAAACCAATCTCTAAGGTCTTTCTTGATCCTTTGTGAAAATTTGTTGATCAACTTTGGTATGGATCAAATCCATAGATTTGGAGATACTTTGGAAAATGATTTCCTTCCGTTAGGGTTTAGGGTTTTGGATTACTTTCCAAATGTTCAAATTTCCAGATACATTCACTGAGGAATGCATTTCCCTTGATTTGGATTTTGTTGAATTCAAACTTTAGCCAAAGTTTGTTCTGGATGGGATTTTAAGTCTCCTTTTAGAAACAAAAGTTTCTTTTCACCCTGATTTCCAACAAAAAATTATTTTGTTATTTTATTTTTCACATTACAAGATTTGGAAAATCTTGGGATGTGACAGGTTACCACCCTTAAAATAAATCTCGTCCCGAGATTTGGGGAGGCTAGGGTTACAAGCAGGTTCAAAACAACTAGGGTACTACCACCCTTAAAATTTTTCAAACTAAACTACATCTTGGCTTGCTTGGAATCTTGGAAAACTTCTGCATCGTGTCCTTTATTTTCTCACTTGACTCATGGGCCAAGGTTGAGATCCTTCATAGGCTTGTTTATCTTGTTCTTCATCTTTTCTGGACAATTGCTTACATAGTGTCCTGGTTCTTTGCAATTGAAACACATCACTTGGCTGATATCTTTCTTTTCCTTTGGTATCATTGCCTCTTGTTTGTTTCCTTGGTTCTTCTTCTTCTTGGGTTTCTTCAAAGCTAGGGGTGCTTCTAGTTCATGTTCTTCATATGTTATCTCAAAGGTAGGAATGTCTACTGGTTTCTTTGACCTTCTATTTCTCCTTGGATAATTCATATGTCGCTTCTTTGGTCCTGCAATTTGGGTTGTATTGCATGGAGGTACAAGTGGAGTTTTTCCTTTGTCTTCATCTTTCTTGGTAGAAATTGTTCCCTTATGGAGGTTTCCAAACATTTGATGTATTCTATCTTGCTTCATTTGTTGAACTATAGGATAGATGGGGCATTGAATAGGGACATGATTATTTCCTTCACATAGGAAGCAAGTAACTTGAGATGTGGGGCATTGGCGAACTGGATGTTCCTCTTCACAATTGGGGCATTGGTCTCCATGCTCCTTGGAAGTGTGGTCCTTGTCTCCACAAATATTGCAAGCTTGAGTTCCTTCTAAAATAACATCTTGGTCATCCTTGTTGTCATAAACTCCTTTGGAAGAGTTGTCTCCAATGTTGATCATTTGAGTAGCCATCCTTTGCAACAAATGGGATTGAGTTTCTAAAAACTTTTGCATGGTTGGGTCTAATCCATTGTTGTTGGCTAAAAGCTGAGTTGTCTCTTGGCTCAACTAGTTTTGGGTTGTTATGAGTTCTCTCATGTGCCTCTCTTGGTTGTTGTTGTTGGTGTCATCAACCTTGATGTTGGAGTCTCTTGGAGAAGTCATCTGTTTGGGTTGAGTTGGGGTTAGCATAGACAAAAGATTTCTAAGGGAATCAATCCTAATCACACACATCACAATTCACACAAGCAATGTGCAAGCAATCACAAAGAAAACACTCCACTCAAACAACAGTTTCAAGCACATACTTAGGCAACAAAATATTTTTGTTACACCACATAAGTTGGTGGGTTTGACTTAACTAAAATATGGTGGTCCATCTATATGGTTCACTTGTGATCTTCCCATCCTTCTTGATTCTTCTTGAATGAGATCTTTGTATCCTTGGAGAATTCTTGTGTCTTGGTCACAAATCTACAAAAGTGTTCATGGTTTCTTCTAAGTTGTGTTTCCTTAGTCTTCAAGTCTTGAGTAACATTTCTTGTCTTACTTGTAGTCTTTAATGATATCCAAGTTGGAAGTCTTTGGTGAACATGATGAAGATGTTGAAGTCACTTGAAGAAGTTGAAGTCATTAGAGTTGAAAGTGTTGAAGAATTCCTTTGCACATAGTGTAGTCTTTGGTCATGGGGTAGGCTTTTCCATCAAGTTTTGAAGTAGAAGAGAAGTAGAGTTGAAACCAAAAAATGATTGAGGAAAGAGTTTACAAGATTTGTTTTTGTAAATAAGTTTTGGAATAAGACAACTCCTATTGTCTAAGGGTTTTTGTCCAATCCTAGGGTTACAAATCCTACAGGCAACACAATGCTCTGATACCATCTATAGGATCCCTCCTTATTAAAGGAAAAGATCCCTGTGTTTACAATGCTAGTCCTTGGATCAATAGCTAGCATCCACAGTTTAGATGTAATATCAAGAAACAAAGGTCATAATATAACTTTATAACCAGGAATAACATAGTTTTATTACATCAAACATAGCTCATTGGCTATTTACATTACATTGCAGCGGAATAACTATAGTCATGGGTCCTTCATCTTCAAAGTGCCACAGGCAGATGTTGGTTGTAGACTTTGTAATCCTAATCAATCAATCTTCACTAAATCAATCAAACCTGCAACATCATAAGTTACAGCCACAAGGGTCAATACATTGGAATAGTATTGGCAAGTGATACCTTAGTATATTTTAAGTGGACTATAATACTATATGCATTTGGCTGGTGGAGCTTAGGCTTGCATTGCTCAAAATAGATTTTTCCTTAACTTTTGAAAACACTAAGTTTTTGCTTGACACAAAACACCCAAGGCATCTATCAATCAAAGACTCCAGATCCACTCAGGGCATCTACCAATCAATGACTGAAGATCCTTTTAACCCTTGTTCACCCACAAGTTTTATTTTGAAATTGGAGTGATGAGATTCTTGAAGTTTCCATGTCTTGATGCTCAAATTGTCCTTTACCAGGGACATGGCTAAGTACTTAGGTTTTACACTCTGCAGAGGTGGTGCACTTTTCCCACAAGACCTGGTTTCCCAAGACAAGATCCTTCAGTAGCCTTTCCTTAGTCAAATGGACGCGTTACAACCTATCATCCCATCTACCACCCACTGTCCAAGAGACTAAGTTCTAGCATCCTAAGATCATGGCAGAGCCCATATTGCCAAGTGGTTGCACTTGAAGCTTCTCAACATTTGACAACTCAAATCTCTTTGTTCCTGGGTGGCCATCCACAAGTGAGATACACCAGGGTAGTCCATTTAATGGGCCCCGAGTAACCACTCAACATAAACCATTCCTTCCATTTCCACCCAGGTGATTCATTAACTTAGTTGTTTTTGTTAAATAAAAACACAAGTCCTCAGACTTAGAATATTTTTCCATAGTGTGAATATATAAACCACCCTTGTTTTCTAGTAGCTAGGCTAAGCATGATAGTAATAGGAATCTTGACTTAGGTAATTTTCACTAAGGTTTCACCTAATAGGTTTTCCCATATCAAGGTCTATACTTAGCAAATAAAATCCATGCAAGATTTACTTAGAGAAAACACTAATGCATAGTGAAAATAATGGGACAAAAAGATATGAAGCATCACTTGCCTTTTTGGTAGAGGGTATAGTTTCACTCTTTGTCCTTGCAACAATCACTCTCTTCAAGTCACTACAAATCAATCAAGCAAGGCACAACTTAATCTACCAATCAAGCAAAACAAAAAATCAACTAATACTCCAAACCAAAATTCTTCTCAAACAAAAATCACACACACAAGACAAAAGGGATCTAAGTCATGCAAAAGCATGCAAAGGTTGGTTCTATTGTAAGGATGGTCTCTACTAGGCTTCTAAACTTTGTAGGTTCCAAATTGGTCATTTACCAAAATGGCAAAGTCAAAATAATGCATGCAAGCATGCCAAGTTTTTCTTTGTTTGTAAAAGTGGTTCCTAGTGGGTCATAGACTTTTGGGTACATCTAATGGCCATTTTGCAAAGTGGCAAGGCCATTTGCAAAAGGGTTTCACCTCAAAACCATTTTCAAAACAAAGGGTCATTCTATGTGGTGTAGAAATATTATTACCAAGGCACTAACCTATAGGGTTCACCAAATGAGTTGCTATTGCAAAACTTGGTGTTTGGGTCAGTAGGTTTGGTCCAAAACATTTTCTCAAAGTTTTCTTTATGAAAGCATTTTCATAAACAAAACTATAGTTTTAATTAGCTAGAAATGGACTAAACTAATTAATCCATTCTATTCTTTTCCAAAAACATTTTCCAAAACTTGGGTTGGTTCCTAGGGTCAGTAAGGTCACAACAAACCAATTTTCAAAGGTTTTAACCTTAAAAACATTTTTAAACATTTTTTTTTAATGTTAGCAAGCACACAAAAGAATCTGCAAAGTTAAACAAGCTAACAGATACTATTTGCTAAACTAAGGGCAGGGTTGGCTAGGGCTTGTCTTGCTGATTCCAACGACATCAAATTTGTAAAATTTGGACGTGTGGATCAAAAGATACATGGGTTTGAAGTTTGCAAAAGTTTCTGTTTTCAAATCTGTTTTTAAACCAAATAGGCGACACATGGCGTGTTCTTACTGGTCGATACCGGTTCGGCCGGGTCGGCATCGGGGAGCGTTGGATCTATTTAGATCGTACGGCACAGGGCGCGTACCCATTCGTGGCTTAAGTGGTCTATCGCAGGCGTTCGATCCAGATCTAACGGCTGCTACTGCCTGGTCACAGTCGGGCGGCGCTGCGCGGCGGTGGTTGGCGGCGGAGCGGTCGGTCAACGACGGAGGCGACGCTACAGGGGGTGAGGGAGAAGGAGGAGTAGCTCACCGGGCTCAGGGGGTTACGGCGATGCTCGGGGAGGTGTTGGTCGGGCGAGGGGCGCTCAGGGTCTGCGGCAATTTCTCACCGGAGTGGAGGACGGCGTCGGGTGCATCGGGTGGTCGTCATGGACGTCGCTGTGGTTCACTCCAAGGCAAGGTGAAGACACGGTTAGATGCGCGGGTCCAAGGCAAGGTCGTGTGCGTGAACGAGGAGTGAAGGGACGGTCTGGTCTTACCGGTGGGGCTCGTCGGAGAGGAAGCAGATGGCGGCGGCGAGTCGAGCTTGTCGAAGACGGTGTTCTTGGTCACGCGCGGGCGAACCAGGAGTACTGGGAGATGCGTGGAGTCGAGAGGAGTCCACTCGCGTGAAGTAGAGGCAGAGGGGTGGTCGGAGTTGGCCGGAATCGCTGCGACAGCTCGTCGGACAGAGACGGCTCGGGGAGAAATTGGAGCGGCCTGGGGGCGAGCTTGGGGGAGGAGTCTGAGGGGAAACGGAGGAGAGAGCGAGGCGATTAAATAGGCGTCGTCAGGGGGCTAATTCATCGCGTGTTTAAGGATAATTACGCCGGAGTTATTCTGCCTGCAACGGCCGGCGAAGGGTGGGCTCGGTCAGTGGCGGGTGAGGAGGAAGAATAGTGAAGGTGGGGTCTACCTGTCAGCGGGAAAGGGTGAGGGAACGGGGTCCACTTGCCAGTCTCTTAGCGGGTTCCTTTCGCGGTGTAGAAAACGGTTCGGGGCATGGGTGAGAGAGGTGGGGTCGTTTCGTCAGCGAGTGAGGGGAAGAGGAGTGGGTCCTGGTTGTCATTGACTCAGTGGGTCTGTTATTTGGTACGAAAAGTTTTCTTCGGGCAGTGAAAAGGCTGGGCTGGTACTGGGCCTTAGTGGGTTGCTGGGCTGGGCTGTCCTTTTCCTATTTTTTTCTGTCTGCTTCTTTTTCCTTTTTCTATTTCTTTTCTGTTTTGAATTTTCATTCAATTTCTCAAACAACCAAACAACACTCAATCAAAGTTCAAATCAATTCAAACAAACAGCAAACTTCACTTTGAATTTGGTTCTGTTTGGCAACATAATCCAAATCTCAAAATGAATTAATATTTTTATTTATTTTAAGATCCATTTAATAATTAAAGAAAATGGATCTTTAGTTTATTAATAGTGTTTGATTTATTTAATAAAATTTCCATTTGAAATCCAATTATTTTCAAAACCAAACCAGAAGGTTTTATTTCAAAAATAAAAGAATACTTGGAAACTTATTTAAATAAATAAATAAGTTTTGGTGTTTAATTAAAATGGGAAAGCCTTTACTTAAATAAAATTGGATATTTAAATCCTTATTATTTTATTTAAATAATCCTTTACTCATTTTAATCAAAGCAAAACCTTTTAATAAAAGATTTCAAAGTAGTAATAAAATACTTGGTGTTCATTTAAAATGGGAAAAGCCTTTTACTTAAATAAAATTGGATATTTAAATCCTTATTATTTTATTTAAATAAACCTTTACTCATTTTATCAAAACAAAATATTTTATTACAAAAGTTTGGCCAAAATTAATTTGGCTCACCTTTTCATTTGAAAACAAAGTCTTTTATTAAAAGATCCAAAATAGTATTTCCAAAACAATTTATTTTTCCTTTATTAAATGTTTAACTTTATAAATCCCTTTAGGATTATTTGATCACCAATTGGTATGGGCTTTGGTAAGGGCTTTATTAGCTTTTGGAAATTCAATTTCCTTATCTTATTATATTCACAAGATTTTGTCTATGGTTCCAAACTAAGTGAAACCAATCTCTAAGGTTATTCTTGATCCTTTGTGAAAATTTGTTGATCAACTTTGGTATGGATCAAATCCATAGATTTGGAGATACTTTGGAAAATGATTTCCTTCCGTTAGGGTTTAGGGTTTTGGATTACTGTTCAAATTTCCAGATACATTCATTGAGGAATGCATTTCCCTTGATTTGGATTTTGTTGAATTCAAACTTTAGCCAAAGTTTGTTTTGGATGGGATTTTAAGTCTCCTTTTAGAAACAAAAGTTTCTTTTCACCCTGATTTCCAACAAAAATTTATTTTGTTATTTTATTTTTCACATTACAAGATTTGGAAAATCTTGGGATGTGATAGTGAAGCACGGCGCGAGCTCAAGCCAGAGCGAGAGGGAGAGGATGGGGCTCCAAGAGGACTAGCAGCTCACCAGGAGCATAGTGGTGAGGTCAGTGGTACGAGGGGAGGTCAGACATCATCGACAACATCGATGCAGGCGATGGTCAGAGGCGAGGAATACAAGATCGAAAGTGGTGATTCAAAACACCCTATGTTGATTCCTTTGGCAGGGAGACGTAGTTCGTCAAGGCAGATGTGGTGGTGTTCTTGGTTGGCCTTGGGGAGGCCTCTAATGGCGGGGCTCATTGTCGACTAGGAGGTTAGTGTTTCGGCGCTCGGGAAACATAGAGAGGGAGGTCGCCCGGGAGAGGGGAGTGGATAAGGGAGAGAGAGAGGCTTCACTAAAGTTCTTATCCTCCACCCAGAGCGGCGGTAGTCCTCGTAGTGCACAGCGATAGCAGACAGCGCACGGTGCCCATCGTGCCGCCGTGCCGTGGCTGACGCCGACCTCACCTCTGCTTCCTCTTCTAAAATCTGTCGAGGACCTCGGTAAATCTCCTCCTTCTCCTTTGTCTCTCAACCCCTCTCTATAATGTTGTACTTAACCATAATTAGGGTTTGTTCATGTGTTAGGGTTCCTCATTTCTCCTTCTGGTACTCTCAGTCCTAGTAATACTTGCCTAGTGTAAGTGCTACTCTCATGGTATTCTGATGGACATGGCCTTGTGGATTTCCTAGCTAAAGTTTCAGTGATACCCTATTAGTCTGTTTATGTTGTTACCTTAGTTATAATGAGTCATGGGCTGCAATACAAGGTGTTTCCTATTGGTTTCACTCTATTGCTGCTTCTAATGTGATGCTGGTATTGGCTACCATAGATATTGTCTCATGGAAAATATACTGAGATATTGTTTCTCTGTCTGCCTTCATCATGTTGTAGATGTTGTGAAGAATGTTGATAATGTTCAAATGATAGTATGTGTATGCTATTTATCCAGGCCTTTGGTACCTATCCTATGTGTTTGGGAATTGTTTCTGTAATTTACTGATTAATAGAGGATAGGATATAGGAAATATCCTAAATGATTTAGTAAAGATTTATTCCTTACTAGAGTAAATGGTTTAGCAACTTGATTGGCTAAGAGACTTTTGTATTGTCAGTATGATATAAAGAGGTTTCTAAATGATTCCTAGTATTCTAGGAAGATGATTATTTAAGTTGTGACTGGATAGAAGTGTGGCTATTGTTGGATGGATGCCATTGTGAAGCCTCCTAGTGGATGGTACACAGTGGTAACCTCTAACATATGTGCTTGATCATTAGGAATCCTAGTACATGAATCATCCACTATAGATGATTTACCAACTAATTCGACAAAATTTCCCCTAGCCTAGGATGCAAAATACAAAGGCCTTTCTTTTATCTTCCCATGGATGAACATATGCATGACTAACCAACCCGTGTGAAGATTTAATTACTCCAATTGAGTATACATCTAAGGGTAATTCCTGTGAGCTTAAACCATGCTTGGAACTTGGCAAAACAAGTACTATGGACGATTAATATATATCAACTTGTGTTGTTGCTGAAGCTTGTGTTTGCTTGGTAAACTTGTGGTGGTCTTGATGATCTTGCTTCTGGCTTGATCTTGTTACTGGCCTCATCCTCTTTTCTCTAGCTCCTGGCTTGACCTTGCTTGGCCACTCCCTACGAGTGGCTTGGCCTGCTCCTCCTAGCTGCTGGCATGACCTTGCTCTACTCCAACTCCACCCCTCCTTTAAGTGACCATGGCTGATGATTTGGTTGGTTGGTTAAAGTGTTGATTCAATGGTGGATCTGGTGATTATTGGTGTTGGTGTGGTGACTGTTCTTGCGGTTCTTGATGTGGTGAAACTTCATCAGCAGAGAGAAGCTCTCTGCTACCACAACAATGTTTATATTCACTCTCTCACTACAAGCCTGTGTCGACGGCACATGGACATGCAAGTGCGTGTGAGTTGCTTCACTATTCTAGATGAGCTCCAGGGTGATTATGGACTGTTACTACTATTACTTTAACCTTTCTATCTCTCTCTAGTGAAAATTTTCCCTTAAAGCCGATGATGTTGCACTGAGGCTCTTATGATATAAAGAACAAATACTACTATTGGTGAAACTTTCCCCATATTCCTTTTAACTCAATGATGTGTACAAACAGTGCGTTTCACTGTTATAACTGAGAACAAAATTCCTAATATTAACCTATATTTCCTTTGTGTTCTCTTTGTTTGTTTCAGGTACAAAATAATTAAAGGAAAGATGAGAAGATTGAAGAATTTAGTTTAGGAAATTGGTTAGGGGTTTTACCTTATTCCTTTTTGTAACAAATTTTTATTTACTTGTATCCTTGTACAATTTTGTAATGTGTTGGATATTAAAGAAATAAAGATTTCTATCCTTTTATCTTTATTTGAATTACTTAAATTACTTGAATTTCCTTAATTGTATATTCACTATGTGATGTAATAAAACTTCAATTTAAATACTCAAATGTTCTTTAATAAAATAAACTCTTAAATACTAATAACTTAAATTTAATGGCTAACTCAAATGTTCTTTTGATGCTAAGAGATATATCTTATTTTCTGATCATTTGGATATACTATACACATTTTTTCTGAATTATAGATAAAAGGTTATTGAATTTTCAATATTAACAATTTTTTGAAAAACAATTAAAACTTTTATCGCGTCAGATTGCCTTTTACACAAGGGCTGGGGCTAGCCATTATGGCTAACCAGTGGGGCCTAGGGACACGTCAGCTGACACGCTGGCAACCCTTGGTAGCGCTGACGCGGACGACTGATGGCCCACAAGTATAGGGGGTGTATCGCAGTATTTTCGATAAGTAAGAGCGTCGAACCCAACGAGGAGCAGAAGGTGCTGGCTAGTGGTATGGATCAGAAATTCTCTGCAAATACTTAGCAAACGGATTTTTAGGGTTTTTTGATAAAGCAAGTAAACAAAGTACGAGTAAATAAAAGATAGTAGGAATAAATGCAGCAAGTGGCCCAATCCTTTATGCAGCAAAGGACAAGTCGGTTGTATTACTTAAGATGACCAAATGTTCTCGAGGACACATGGGAAGACTATCAAGTGCTTTCGCTTCATATAGTTGATTAATCTTCTTTAGCTTGCTAAGTGTTGTGTGGGTGAACCTGTGCTAATGTACCGCCCCATCCAAGACTAATACATACTTGTGATTATACCCCTTGCAAACATCCGTAAGTACAAGAAAGTAATTAAGGTATAAACCTAACCACAGCTTTAAACTCTAAGACCCTTACATCCCTTGTGCAATGGTTTCCTAACGGAGGTTCAGGTTTCTGTCACTCCGGCAACCCCTACGATTAGTAGCCAAATACACAATGCATTGCCCTAGGCCCATATAGGTGAAGTGTCATGTAGTCGACATTCACATGACACCACTAGAAGAAGTACACCACAACTTAAATAACAATCTATTGAATCTCTCTCAACACAACTCCACTACTAACAACATGACTTCTCCCATGTCCTCAAGAACAAAACGAACTACTCACAAGACATCATATGGATCATGATCAGAGATGGAATAATGATGTATAACAATCTGAACATAAACAATAATTCAATGGTTCACTCAATAGCATCAACTACAAAGAGTAATCAACACCGGGAAAGTTTCCCCTATGAACTAATGCAAGATTCAACTCAATTGTTAGAGCAATGTGGAGATCGTGATGAGGGTGCTGATGGTGATGATGGTGGTGATGATGATGATGATCCCGATGAAGTCCAGCTTGATGGTGGTGTTAATGGTGACGATCTCCCCTCTCCGGAAAGGAATTTCCCTTGGCAGAAATCTGTCTGCCGGAGAGATCTTTCTCTCTCGGTGTTTTCCGCCCCGCAGAGGCGGCGGAATCTTTCTGTGGTCACTCTCCGAGTCTTAGGGTTTCGGGAGGATGATATACGCTAGAGGGGAGAGGCTGAGTGGGCCAGGGTGGCCACACCACCTCCAGGCGCGGCCTAGGGCTGCCCGCGCCAGGGGGTGGTGTGGGCCCCCTCGGCCCATCTCCACTCCGTCTTCTGGCATCCTTAGTCTTCTGGAAAAATAGGATTTTCCGTATATTTTCCCAGATTTTTTGATCTTCACGAATTTTGCCTCCAAACATCACCTTTTCCATCAGAATCCTGACTGCAGCGGTCCATGCTCCAAAAGCCATCAACCATGCAAAAACAGAAGAAATAACATAAGTATCACCTCTCAATACGAAATATATCAATGAATAATAGTGAATTAAGACATAGAATAGTGATGCAAAATGGACGTATCAACTCCCCCCAAGCTTAGACTTCGCTTGTCCTCAAGCAAAACTAAGCTCAATAAACATGGCCTCAGGTTTATGGAGTGAAGGGTCGATAAAAGAATACGGACAAGAAGCATCACATCCATCAAATGCATAGATCATAATAGAAGACAACTCACTATTATATAACTCAACTTGCAATGAGTAAAGGAAACACAATAAAGATACATAAAGTGAATGCACGAGAAGAATTCCCTCTCAGTACAGGTTTTTGGCTAGCAAGGCTGGGTAGCAAGTATAAGAGTTGAAGGAAACAACCAAACATACAAGTGATAAAAACAAACATGCAATCTTCCTTGGAAGCACAAAAGATCTTAACTAGAGAATACTAAACTTATGAGCAAATCAAGAAAGAAAGATGATGAAATTATTTTTCTTTAGAGGTACTTTTATCTTTTCTTTCAACTCTCAAAAATAGTGTGGTACTGACCGAGCCAGGTTTGCCAAAACCAACTAAATTAACTCAATGATCCCAAAGTGATACCAATACTAACAACAAGATCAATCATATAACCACGAATTGAAAACTAATATAAGCTATGCAAGAGAGTGAATGATAGAACTTCTCATTAATATTCCATAACGGAAACTCACACCAAGGGATACTTATCTAACGAGAGAGGGGACACTTTCATAATGCAAACCATACTACATAATAACTTCTCTATTCATGATATGACTCTACTAATAAGGCAAAAAGATAGAAGATAGTGATATGATACCGCGACACTCCCCCAAGCTTGGAACAAACCAAGGGGATGCCAAACCTGATGACGAATTACTCCTTCGGTGGTGGTGGTAATATTTTCTTAGTTGATGTGAGGAAATCTTCCAGCATCTTGCGAAGCCTATCATTCTCCCACTAAAGCATGTCCACCTTCCTCCTCAAGTCTCGGTACTTATCATAGAACTCCTTAGTGACTCGTAGGGCTTCCGTTGATGCGGGGCAAGTGACTAAAGGTACCAGCACCTGCTTGGGGTCTTAGAGATCTTCCTCCATAGGCTCCTTCCCTTTATCCTTGGCGGACACCATTGTGCTTCTAAACCTTCAAATAGTATGTCCTGGCAGAAACAGATCGAAACAAAAACACGACAAAAACATGATATACGAACCTCGGAGGATCCGGGGGGTTATATATTACGAAGTTTCACATCAAAAGGAAGGTACTGGGAGAAAACGAGTCGGAGGCGGAGTCCGGGGTGGACTCACCACCTGGTGGCGCGACCAGGGGAGGGCTCGCGCCACAGGGTGGTGTGGGCCACCCTGGCTCCGGTTCCGTCCCTTTTTTGCTTCGTAACTTTCCTCATCGCCTGAAAACTGCAAAAATATAGTTGGATTGTATTTTCGCGGAACTTTTCTTACCAGAACTGTTACCTATTTGAAAACAGACTCTGCAGGTCTCTGAATTTGGTCCTCGGTGAATTTCTCCGGAGTTATAACTTGAAAGGCATCAACATCTTCATTGTAAGAATCTCCAGCAATATAGTGTTTGAGTCGCTGTCCATTCACTACTTGTGTAGTATTATCTTTTAAAGAAGAAATTTTTATTGCTCCTGAACGGTATACTTCTTATATAATGAAAGGTCCTTCCCATTTTGACAGTAGCTTTCCTGCAAAAAATCTGAGACGAGACCTATACAATAGAACTTTCTCACCAACATGAAATTCTCTCTTAAGTATTCGCTTGTCATGCCATCTTTTAACTTTTTCCTTAAAGAGCCTAGCATTTTCATCGGCTTCACTCCTCCATTCATCTATAGAACTTAAGTCAAATAATCTTTTCTCACCAGCAAGCTTACAATCTCTATTTAGTTCTTTAACTGCCCAGTAAGCTTTGTGTTCTAATTCTAAGGGTAGGTGACAAGCTTTCCCATAAACCATTTTATAAGGAGACATCCCCATAGGATTTTTGTAAGCGGTTCTATAGGCCCATAAAGCATCATTCAACTTTTTAGCCCAGTTTTTTCTAGATCTATTAACAGTCTTTTGCAAGATGGATTTAATTTCTCTATTTGATAACTCTACTTGCCCGCTAGTTTGGGGGGGTGATAGGCTGAAGCAATTCTATGATTAACATCATATTTAGCAAGGGTCTTTCTAAAACCACCATGAATGAAATGAGAACCCCCATCAGTCATGAGATACCTAGGCACTCCAAACCTAGGAAAGATAACATCCTTAAGCATTTTTAGAGAGGTCTCCCCGTCAGCACTCTTTGTAGGAATGGCTTCTACCCACTTAGTAACATAATCAACGGCAACAAGAATATGAGTGTAACCTTTCGAAGGAGGGAAATGACCCATAAAGTCGAATCCCCAGCAATCAAAAGGTTCAATAACTAGAGAGTAGTTCATAGGAATTTCATTACGTCTAGAAATATTACCAACACGCTGACATTCATCACAAGATAAAACAAATTTTCTTGCATCTTTAAAAAGGGTAGGCCAGTAGAAACCTGATTGTAGCACCTTTTGTGCAGTTCTATCTCCTACATGATGTCCTCCATAAGCACTACCATGACATTTACGCAATATCTCCTTTTGTTCATATTCTGGAACACATCTTCGCATAATACCATCCACTCCTTCTTTGTATAAGTGTGGGTCATACCAAAAATAATGCCTCAAATCATAGAAGAACTTTATTCTTTGCTGAGCTGTAAAAGTTGGAGGCAAATACTTGGAGACAATAAAGTTAGCATAATCAGCCTACTAAGGGCTCCCTCGCGAGCTTACCCCTACTGCAGCTAACTGTTCATTTGGGAAACTATCATTAACAGGCATAGGGTCAAAAGAGATATTTTCCAATCGAGATAAATTATCAGCTATAGGGTTTTCAGCACCCTTCCTATCTACTATATGTAGATCAAACTCTTGTAAAAGCAGCACCCATCTAATAAGCCTAGGCTTAGCGTCCTTCTCCGTCATAAGGTATTTAATAACAGCATGATCAGTATGAATGGTGACTTTTGAGTCTACAATATAGGGCCTAAACTTAGCACAAGCAAAAACAACAGCTAGAAATTCCTTTTCAGTAGTAGCATAATTCCTTTGAGCAGCGTCTAGAGTCTTACTAGCATAATGGATAACGTTTAACTTTTTATCAATACGTTGCCCAAGGACAGCCCCTACAGCAAAATCACTAGCATCACACATTATTTCAAAGGGTAAACTCCAATCAGGTGGTTGAACAATAGGGGCTGTAGTTAAAGCCTTCTTAAGAGTTTCAAAAGCTTCCTTACAATCATCATCAAAAACGAAGGGTACATCTTTTTGAAGAAGATTAGTGAGGGGTTTTGATATCCTAGAAAAGTCTTTAATAAACCTCCTATAGAAACCAGCATGACCAAGGATACTACGAATACCTTTGATGTCTCTTGGACATGGCATCTTCTCAATTGCCTCAACCTTAGCTCTATCAACTTCTATGCCTCTTTCAGAAAATTTATGCCCAAGAACAATCCCTTCATTAACCATGAAGTGGCATTTCTCCCAATTAAGAACAATATTAGTTTATTCACATCTCTGCAAAACTTTATCAAGGTTGTGCAGACAATTGTCAAAAGAAGTTCCATAGACAGAAAAGTCATCCATGAACACTTCTACAATTTCCTCACAAAAACCATGAAAGATAGCAGACATGCACCTCTGAAAAGTAGTAGGAGCATTACATAAACCAAAAGGCATACGTCTATAATCATAAGTTCCGTAAGGGCAAGTAAAAGTAGTTTTTTTGTTGATCTTGTTGTTTAACAGCAATTTGAGAGAAACCAGAGTAACCATCAAGAAAACAAAAATGGGTCTTTTTAGACAACCTTTCCAGCATTTGATCAATAAAAGGAAGCGGGTAGTGATCTTTCTTAGTAACTTTATTAACTTTCCTAAAATCGATGCACATCCTATAGCCTACCACTATTCTTTGAGGAATAAGCTCATCATTATCATTAGGGACAACGATAATACCTCCCTTTTTAGGAACACAATGAACAAGACTAACCCATTAACTATCAGCAATAGGGTAAATAATACCAGCATCAAGGAGTTTTAATACCTCATTCCTTACCACTTCCTTCATCCTAGGATTTAAACGTCATTGGTGCTCCACTACTGGCTTCGCATCTGGTTCTATGTTGATAGAATGTTGACATATAGTAGGTGAAATCCCTTTTAAATCATCCAGAGTATAACCCATAGCTCCTCGGTGTTTCCTCAAAACCTCCAATAACCTTTCTTCTTCCTTCCGTGAAAGTTTAGCGCTAATAATAACATGATATATCTTTTTATCATCAATATAAGCATATTTAAGATCATTAGGGAGAGGTTTTAGATCGAAAACCGGATCCTTGTTAGGTGGCATCGTGGTACCCAAGTCTTCTACAGGCAAGTCATGCTTTAGCATCTAGGGTTGACGACGGAGGATCTCGTCAATCTCATTCCTTTCTTCCATGAAGATCTCACTTTCGTGATCTTCCATAAATTGCTGCAAAGCATTGTTAGGAGCAAGAGAGATAGAAGCAAGTTGTTCAACTCTAAAATCCTCATTATGGGTTTCCTCTTCGCAAGGTTCTTTAGCAAATTTTGAAAAATTAAACTCATAAGATTCCCCATCAAACTTAGTCAAGATTTTCTCCCTCTTGCAATCAATAATAGCTCCACAAGTACTCAAGAAAGGTCTACCAAAAATGATAGGATAAGTTTTCTAGCAGCTGAACCAAGTACTAGAAAATCAGCAGGATACTTGATCTTACCACAAAGAAGTTCCACGTCTCGTACGATACCAATTGGAGAGATGGTCTCTCTATTAGCAAGGTGAATAACCACATCAATCTCTTCCAATTCGCAGGGACTGATTTCATGCATAATTTCTCTGTAAAGCTCATAAGGAATATCACTGGAACTAGCACCAATATCACATAAACCATAATAGCAATGATCACCAATTCTAACAGAAAGCACATGAACACTAGCTTTTATGTTCTATTAGGATGTCAAACAATATTAGAAGCATCCTCACAAAAGACTATGTGTCCCTCTTCTATGTTTTTAGTGACAAGATCTTTCACAATTGCTACCACAGGTTCAACGTTTATTTGTTCATTAGGTTTTACAGTTCTCTTTTCACTTTTAGTGATTACATTAGTTATCACAGGATGATCCTTCACCTTATGTGGGAAGGGAATCTTCTCGATATAAGGTTCAGGTAAGATATGATCAGTAATGTAACACTCAGTGCTCCCAACAGGAACACAGTCAACAATATCTTTATAAGGTGCACGGTATTTATTCCATCCCCTTTTTGGAATTTCAATATAAGAAGCAAAAGCTCTAAAGCAATTCGTAATAACTTGCAAATCAAGGCCATAAGCATTACTAATATTTTGAAAGTCATCAGTTCCCATAAAAGATTCAATGCATTCATAATCATAATTTATACCTGACTTTCTACCTTTGTCATTCTCCCAAGCTTCAACATTATCTTGAATACGGTCCAGAAGATCCCATTTAGCTTCTTCTTCCATACGAGTGAATGATCCAGCATAAGAGGCATCCAATAAATCTTTATCATGTAGAGGGAGCCTTGCATAAAATTTATTGATAATAATATTGTTGGGAAGCTCATGAATGGGACATTTGAGCATTAGTAACTTCAATCTCCCCAAGCTTGAGCTGTACTCTCTCCATCAAGAGGCCAAAAGTTGTATATTTGATTCCGATCTTTATGAATCTCACTAGGAGGATAAAACTTTGAATAAAAGAGAGGCACTATTTCCTCCCATTCCAGAGCTTGACCATTCTTCAACAGCTTATACCATTCCTCAGATCTTCCTTTTAGTGATAATGAGAATAACTTCTTCTTAACTTGATCTGTAGTAATACCCACACACTTGAACAACCCACATAATTCGTGTATAAAGAGTAAATGATCACCAGGATGGACAGTTCCATCCCCAACATAATAGTTATCCATAACACGATCAATAATTCTTGTAAGTATTTTGAAAACATCATTCTCAGTAGGTGGTGGCTTATCTACTACCTTAGCAGTGGAAGTAGCATTACCAAATAAGAAACTCAGTGGATTATCCATAACAAAAATAAAGCAACTAGGAGAAGTAAACAATACTCACAATAGAAGTTTCTTTTACTAGTTCCACTCTCCAATAGCCCTTCACTCCCCGACAACGGTGCCAGAAAATAGTCTTGATGACCCAAAAGTATAGGGGGTGTATCGCAGTATTTTCAATAAGTAAGAGTGTCGAACCCAACGAGGAGCAGAAGGTGCTGGCTAGTGGTATGGATCAGGAATTCTCTGCAAATACTTAGCAAACGGATTTTAGGGGTTTTTGATAAAGCAAGTAAACAAAGTACGAGTAAATAAAAGATAGTACGAATAAATGCAGCAAGTGGCCCAATCCTTTATGCAGCAAAGGACAAGCCGGTTGTATTACTTAAGATGCCCAAACATTCTTGAGGACACATGGGAAGACTATCAAGTGCTTTCGCTTCATATAGTTGATTAATCTTCTTTAGCTTGCTAAGTGTTGTGTGGGTGAACCTGTGCTAATGTACCGCCCCATCCAAGACTAATACATACTTGTGATTATACCCCTTGCAAACATCCGTAAGTACAAGAAAGTAATTAAGGTAGAAACCTAACCACAACTTTAAACTCTAAGACCCTTACGTCCCTTGTGCAATGGTTTCCTAACGGGGGTTCTGGTTTCTGTCACTCCGGCAACCCCTACGATTAGTAGTCAAATACACAATGCATTCCCCTAGGCCCATATAGGTGAAGTGTCATGTAGTCGACGTTCACATGACACCACTAGAAGAAGTACACCACAACTTAAATAACAATCTATTGAATCTCTCTCAACACAACTCTACTAACAACATGACTTGTCCCATGTCCTCAAGAACAAAACGAACTACTCACAAGACATCATATGGATCATGATCAGAGATGGAATAATGATGTATAACAATCTGAACATAAACAATAATTCAATGGTTCACTCAATAGCATCAACTACAAAGAGTAATCAACACCGGGAAAGTTTCCCCTATGAACTAATGCAAGATTCAACTCAATTAATACAACAATATGGAGATGGTGATGAGGGTGCTGATGATGATGATGGTGGTGGTGATGATGATGATGATCCCGATGAAGTCCATCTTGATGGTGGTGTTGATGGCGATGATCTCCCCTCTCTGGGAAGGAATTCCCCTCGGCAGAAATCTGTCTGCCGGAGAGATCGTTCTCTCTCGGTGTTTTCCGCCCCGCAGAGGCGGCGAAATCTTTCTGTGGTCGCTCTCTGAGTCTTAGGGTTTCAGGAGGATGATATACGCTAGAGGGGAGAGGCTGGAGTGGGCCAGGGTGGCCACACCACCTCCAGGCGCGGCCTGGGGGTGGTGTGGGCCCCCTGCGACCCATCTCCACTCCGTCTTCTGGCATCCTTAGTCTTCTGGAAAAATAGGATTTTCCGTATATTTTCCTGGATTTTCTGATCTTCGCGAATTTTGCCTCCAAACAACACCTTTTCCATCAGAATCCTGACTGCAGCGGTCCATGCTCCAAAAGTCATCAACCATGCAAAAACAGATGAAATAACATAAGTATCACCTCTCAATATGAAATATATCAATGAATAATAGTGAATTAAGACATAGAATAGTGATGCAAAATGGACGTATCAACGACACGCAGCCACCACGTAAGTGACACGTAAGCGACACGCTGACTCGCCGGACAGCGGGGCAGACGGTGGTCAGCGATGATGCAATAGGGCACACGGGGCTATAGGGATAGTGCGTTCGAACTAGGGCAACACAAGGGGTCGTTTGGGAGCGGCTCCGCTGGCTATTGGTCGTCGGAGCTGCGACTGCGTCGAGGTTCTACGGCGGCTGACAGTGGAGCATGGCGCGAGCTCAAGGTAGAGCGAGAGGGAGAGCGTGGGGAGGCCAAAGGGGACCAGCAGATTACCAGGGAGCGTAGTGGTGCGTTTGGTGGTGCAAGGGGAGGTCAGACGGTGTCGGCAATGGTAGCAGCCAGAGGCAGGGAAGACGAGATTGGTGGCAGTGATTCAAAGCACCATGCGTTGATTCCTTTGGCAGAGAGACGTAGTTTGTCGAGGCAGAGGTGGTGGCGTACTCGGTTGGCCTCGGGGCAACCTCTAATGGCGAGTCTCATCATCGACTGGGAGGTTAGGGTTTTGGGTGCTCGAGAAACAAAGAGAGGTCACCCGGGAGAGAGAGGAGAGGATATGGGAGAGAGTGAGGCTTCACTGCGGCTCTTATCCTCCACCTAGAGTGGAGGTGAGCATCACAGTGCACAGAGACGGCGGACGGCATCGGCGACTACAGCGAGCTGCTTGTGCAAGCAAGGAAGACGACAAACGAAGCGGTACACGGGCCTGGGCCGGAGTGGGCTGCTGCTGCTCTGGGCGACATATAGCGAGGAAGAAGGTGGGATGCGGTTCTTCTTTTGAAATCCTTTTCTTTTCTCTTTTCCATTTACAAAAAACAATTTCAAAACTATTTTAAAACATTTCAAAATACCAAAAGGCTTTGTAGAATTATTTGGAAAACTCAAGGCCCCTTTATACCAATTTGGAATCCACACATTTGAACATTTGAAACATTCAAAACCTTTTGAAATGTTACTTAGAGAGAGGAGTAGATTTCAGGGTTTTGTTGGTATTTATTTTCCTCCATTTTCCTTAGCAGTTAAATGATGCTCATGTAAGATCACCTCCACTCGTTGGGCGTTCCTAGGCCGAAATCCGGCGCTATTTAGCGCCGGACGGACGTAACTTTTGGCCTGGGAACGGCCTTTTTCCCACTCCCGTTCCTAGGCGTGGTTCCCAGGCGACACAAAAGCGGCGAGTTTTTTCCCAAATTCTATTCAAATTCAAACAATGTTCGGCGTAGTTAGGCACAAATATGAATACAGAGCAATGTTCATCATAGATCGACATTAAATTAAACATAGTTCAGCATGAAAATAACATAGTTCTGCATAGACTGAAATACAACATAGTTTGGCCTAGTTCGGACAGATCATGATTGGCATGTACGTGTTGCCCTTGTGTATCCGTATGTTCTCAACCAGACCATCATGCAGCTGTTGATGCACTACCGGGTCTCGGATCTCTTGACGCATGGTGATGAATGCAGCCCACGATGGCGACACCTAGTGATCAGGCTCTACAAGGGGTCCCTATCTGTAGTATGGCTTATCCTTCTTGACCAAATCCACTGGGTCCTTTCTCTCATCCTCAATGATCATCTTGTGCAAGTTCACACAACAGTTCTTCACTTCCCACATCTGATCTTTTGACCAGGTCATAGCAGGGAACCGGATAACTGCAAACCTCTATTGAAGCACACCAAATGCCTGCTCCACGTACTTCCTACAAGCTTCATGTTCCTTTGCAAACTGAGAATGCTTGGGGAGCATCGGGCTTGAGATAGTCTTCACAAATGTTGGCCATCTTGGATAGATGCCGTCTGCAAGATAGTATCCCTTATTGTAGTGGTGCCCATTGATCTCAAAGTCCACAGGGGGAGAATGACCCTCAACAAGCTTGGCAAAGACATTTGAGGACTGGAGGACGTTGATGTCGTTGTTCGATCCTACCATGCCAAAGAAGGAGTGCCAAATCCAAAGATCATGTGTAGCAATTTCCTCGAGTATCACAGTGCAACCTCCTTTTTGGCCTTTGTACATTCCTTGCCAAGAAAATGGACAGTTCTTCCAGTGCCAATGCATGCAATCAATGCTTCCAAGCATTGCAGGAAATCCTCTACTTTCATTGACTGCGAGGATCCGAGAAGTGTCTTCAACATTGGGTGTTCTCAAGTACTGTGGCCCAAACACTAAAATCACTACCCTGTAGAACCTGTACAAGCAATAAATGGCGATGGACTCGGCCATGCGGAGATACAGTCACCCAGAGCTCCGTATGCAAGCAACCTCATCGCCACTGTGCACTTCTACAATAAGGAAAACCCTACCATGCCGGTGCAGTCCTTCTTGCATACGAAATAGGGGTCGAACTCCCAGATAGCATGCACGATGTTGAGGAAGAGTTTCTGGCTCATCCTGAAACGGTGTTGAAACACGGCCTCTTTGTGCAGCGGCTTGTCGGTGAAGTAGTCAGCGTATAACATGCAGTATCCCTCCACTCGTTGCCTTGCTTTGCACCTCCGGTGACCCTTCGCCGAGCCTCCACGCTTCGGCGCTGCAGTCTATGTGTACAGCCAGGCCAAGGAGGTGAGGATCTGCATGTGCTCTTCATCTTCAGCGGCTATGGCGGTCTCTTCCTCCAGCAACAGGGCGAACATATCCTCATCGTCGGAGTCCATGGCCGAACAGGAAAAAGCTGAACACTTCGCGTGCGAGATGGCGAGAGCTCAGAATGAAGCCGAGCTGCGGCAAAGGGGCGACTGCGAAACGAGGCCTAGGCGGAGGGGAAAGGATGTGGTGGAGGAGGCAGACCTATCTATAGGCGTGGTGGGACCTCATTAGCGACGACATGGTAGCGATGAAAGCTCTCTACCGTGGGAGAGTGATGGCTGTGAAATATAGCCATCTATGTCCACATTTAAACTGGATATTATTCATATTTTTGATGAAATATCTCTCTAAACCCTGCCACTAATGCCTAATGATCAAAGGGGTATGCAATCATTTATTTCTATTTTTCCCTGCGAAGATAAGAATGTTTGATGATGGGAATCACAACATTAAAGTCAAAGGTACGAGATTTCTAACAACCCGAAGAAACTAGGGGTCGTGAAGTGGAGACAGACGCTTTAACGACCAACTATACGACGGGAATAAAATTCTGGCCGTATAGTTGCCACCGCCACCGCTAGGTCAAACAGAACAACTTTCGTGAAGGGACCCATATATAAAGAGGCTTCGGGCGACGAGAAAATGGGCTTTCAATCTCTCTCGCACCACCCCCAGAACCCTGCATCACAACACCGAACAGCCACCAGAGGAATAGACTTAGATCTAATCTCCAAACCCTTCTCGACCACCATAGCCACATTCCACCACTTGTAATGGTAGATCTCATCTTCGATTGGCAACATTTTAAGACTATTTTCTATCAATCTCATGATTTCCATTGCAATGTTTATGATCGTTGGTTTCATATCTATGTGTGAGTAATTCTCCTTGGGCTAAGGGTTTTGGCCTAGCCATGTAGCTTTTGTGCATGTTATTTATCATAGATGGGATCATGGAATAGTTTGTATGACATGATGATTATTGTATCCTCTCTTGCCTCAATCCAAGGACTTGTCAGGTACCCAAGACCCCGAGGATTGAGCCAGGTATAGGGAGTATGAGTAATGACTAATCTGCAGGTTGGGAACCCCAGTGACATAAGGGGTAGTACGATTGTATGTGAGGGATTTACTTGGGATTAACGGTGATGTCACTATGCATATCATTAGTTCTCTTTCTTCTATGGATGAGACTAGTATGTGATTGCTATAAGCGGTTGTGGAGGCAATAGCAATTATGGATGCATTGCACACATATAATTATCTTGCTCTAACAATTACATGCATACTTTATTATTATCTTTTATTCCCATCAGATGTTTTGCACATCTACAGGTGAAACCGAAAGACCTAGGCCCTCTCTCTCCATCATTGACAACAACAAAAGACAGCAAACTCTTGGTCCAGTAAAACACAAAAAGAATTCTAAAACTCTCGAATGTCCGTTAAAGTAACCTCACTATGCTTTCTGCTTCCCGAGGATTCGATAACCTAGGTCTACTAGGGAAAAAGAGCTATACTACATCCATAATCCGGATCGAAGGTATCAACCTTTTTTCTGGCGCCGTTGCCAGGGAAGCAATAGCTACCCTGGTGAGGTTAGTAGGAACCTTGCTAGTTTTAATTCTTGTTTTTAATTTTTTTAGTTTGCTTTAGTCTTTTTTTGAAAACCAAAAAAATTAATAAGTCTTTAAATTCTTGTTTTTACTTTCATAAGTCTTTATTTAAGAAAACCCAAAAACATAGGAAATATGGCTTAAAAGAAGCTTGGGGAGTTTGCAACTCTCAACAATGATTATTTGTGTACTCATATTACCCAGCCAGCGATTACTGCTGATGATTATGAAATTAAGCCCCACTATTTAAGTTTGGTTCAACAGAATCAATTTGGAGGCTCTGCTATTGAGGACGTAGGTATGCACTTGAACACTTTCACTAAAATATGTGATATGATGCGCATAAAAGATGGTGACCCCGATGCGGTCAAATTGCGCTTATTTCCTTTATCTCTTAGAAGAAGAGCAAACGAATGGTTGCTATCTTTGCCTAGAAATACTATTACATCATGGGTGGAGTGTACTTCTTTATTTATGACTAAATTTTTCTCACCTACAAAGACTATGCAACTAAGATCTAATATTACTGGTTTTACACAGGAAGAGCATGAGCCACTAGCGCTTGCATGGGAGAGGATGAAAGAATGCATGAGAAACTATCTCGGTCATGGGATGGAAGATTGGTTAATTATCCATTTATTTTATAATGCTCTTAACCCTATGTCCAAGTCTATGCTTGATACTGCAGCTGGAGGAACATTTATGGGCAAACATATTACCGAAGCAAAGCAGCTGCTAGACAATATGAAAGACAACCATGCCCATTGGCATGTAGATAGATCAAACACGAAGAAGGTGAACTTTGTCTCACCACAAGAAAATGAAGAACTCAATGCTAAGCTGTATGAGCTCATATTAGCCGTAAAAGGTAAGGAAAACCAAGTAAGAGCTATCCCAGAATCAAATATTGAAGAAATAGACTTCATAGCTCATAATGATTATAACCCTGCTTGGAAGAAGAATTATAATCCTAATTTTCAGAAACATTATTCTAGTCCTGCAGGTAACTCTAATAATAATATGAGATCGAGTAATGGTAGTCTCTGATACATTGCAAATGTATCTATAATTTTTGATGTTCCATGCTTGGTTTTATCTACTTTCTTGTGTTTTGTCCATACTTTGGAGTACTTTTCATATGATTTCTTGGACTAACCTATTAACAAGAGCCACAGTGCCAGCTACCTGTTTTCTGCTATTTTTGTTTCCAGGAAAGTCAGAAAATGAATATTCTCGGAATTGGACGGGATAAAAGCCAAAGTTGCTATTTTACCGGAAGACATCTAGAGCCAGAATACGAAACGGAGAGGGGCTAGGGCCCAGCCACACCACCTGGCCGCATGGCCAGGCCTGGCCCACGCCAGGGGGTGGTCTAGCCGACCCCAACACCCCCTCGGCCTCTCCTTCTGCCTATATATTGCCTCCGATACCAAAACCCTAAGTACCCAATCAAAAATCCACGAAAGAGTCTGTAGCCGCCGTCATCTCCATCCCTAGATCGGGAGGGATCTGAAGCTCTTCCCGGCACCTTGCCGGAGAGGGGAATTCACCCTGGAGGACTTCTTCATCATCATGCAAGCCTCCGGTGTGATGCATGAGTAGTTCATCTCTGGACTACGGGTCCATGTAGTAGCTAGATGGCTGGTTCTCCTCCTTTGTGCTTTCATGTTTAGATGTTGTGAGCTCCGTTCATGATCAAGATCATCTATTTGTAATCCATACATGTTGTGTTTGCGGGGATCCGATGGATATTGAGATGCTATTTCAGATTGATTATTGATTCTGTCATGTCTTTGTTATTTGTGATCTTGCATGCTTTCCGTTGTTAGTAGCTATCTTGACAGTAGATGCTAGCAACTCCAAGAGTTAGTATTTATGCTCGATAGTGGGTTCATGCCTCTGGTAATCTGGTGAAGTGACAGAAATCTCTAAGGTACTAGATGTGATGTTGCTAGTAGGGAGAAAACAACAATCCTTTGTTCATAGAACAATCGTATTGTTTACTTTACACGCAATTTGTAAAGCAATAATCTGTTGCTTGCAACTTAATGCTGGAGGGGGTTCGGATGATAACCTGAAGGTGGATTATTAGTCATAGATGCAGTTGGATGGCGGTCTATGTATAATGTTGTAATGCCCAATCGAATCTCAAAGGAGTCAAGATGATTAGTATATGCTTGTATGCTTTCTCGATGTTTGTCAATTTCCCCGCTGTAATTTGTTCACCTAGCATGTTATCTATCTTAAGGAGAGCCACCTCTAGTGAACTATGGACCCCGATCCTTTCTTTTACATACAATCTATAAACTGTTTACTACTTTGTGTTTACTTTCTGCAAACTATTACTTCCTTCCATTCAATTTGTTTAATCCTTTGTTTTCAGCAAAACCGGTGAGATTGACAGCCTCATCGCAAGTTGGGGGCAAAGTTCTTTGGTTGTGTTGTGCAGGTCTCCACGTTGCTGCTGGCACCGATAGTGCACCCTGCCAACGTTCAGCTAGCTACACCTTTGGGGTGTTTCCTTGCTCCTACTAGATTTATAACCTTGGTTTCTTACTGAGGGAAAACTTGCTGCTGTGCTCATCATACCTTCCTCTTGGGGTTCCCCAACGAGCTCGATATATTTTGGGCCATCAAGCATTTTTTCTAGCGCCGTTGCCGGGGAGTCAAGGACATCTTCACAAGGGGAGTCCCTCATAATCAATCTCTTTACTTTGTTATTTTTGTTTTGCTTAGTTTCTTTTTTGCCTTGTTTTCTTGTTTCTTTATCAAAAACACAAAAAAATTAGTTTTACAAGTTTGCTTTCTTTATCAAAAAAAAAAATTAAGTCCCCTTTAGTTGTTACTTCTTCTTTAGTTCACATGTCGGAAGCTAGGGTTGTTAACCTCAACCCCTTAATGCAAGTAATGTTTCTTAAACTTAAAGACATTGAGGACCCTGAAAAAAGAGGGATTTTATTCTAGAAACTTTGTTTAAGGAATTCTATGATGTTGCCAAGGAAGCTAGAAAAATCTTTGAACGTTTCAATATGCTAGGCTCATGCGTAGATGTTGTCGGTACACGAGATAAGATGAACAAAACAGAACCTAATGGGGAGGAAACTAAGGTACCAATACCCTTTAAACTGGTAGCAATACATGAAGCCATAGAAAAGAATCTTGATTGGATTGTTCCTGAAAACCCTTTTGATGAAAATAGTGAACCAAAGAGCATTGAGAGAGGATCCTCTAGAAATTATTTAGATGATATACCTTGCCTTGTTGAAGATATTTCTGGTATTAATCTTAATGCTTCTTCATTTGAGAACACTTGATTCTTTTTCTTGCTTCTTATGCCTAACTTAAAGGCCTTAAAGAAAAGTACTTATTGGGAGATAACCCAAAAGTTTTAGATGAGTCTTGGAAGTTATTACTTCAGTAATAACCACTCCTTATCCTTTTTATTTGTTTTTTGTGCCAAGAGTAACCTCTAATGAGAGAGAAGTAATGATTGGGAAAATAGCTGTTCCGAAACAGATTTCTGTGCTTCACCGTAAAAACTCGTGTAAAATCTCTGGACGTCTTTTTGAGGCGTGAATTTTTGTGCTTCTGGCCCAGGTTGTTATCTAACTTTCGTTAGTTCAACATGTTTTGATTTGAGCAACAGAAGGTCTTCGAAAAAATTCGTCTTTACCTGCTTGTCTGTTTTGACAGATTTCTGCCATTTTCTGCATTTGCTTCTTGTTGGTTCCTTTTTGAGTTCTTTTGGGGAATTGAGCTTTTTGAGGGAAGTGCTACATTATCTAGTGTTCTAATGGAAGTTTATTGGTGTTAGAACTGAACCTAAAGACTTATTATCTTGAGTGCACTAATGTTGCTAATAAAGATTGTGTGAAGTTTTGTATGAAGGAAAAATTTTAGGTGTATGGAAGGAATGAGTAATGAGATGAAGGATGGATTAAAGCTCAAGCTACGGGATTCCACGTGTGTCACCCCAAGAAATACCCAAGAATTACAAGCGTCAAAGCTTGGGGATGCCCAAGGCATCCCCCTCTTCATCAATAAAAATCCCAGGTTTCTTCCGAACGCTTCATTTTTATTGTTTCATGCACAGTTGTGTTGTTCTTGGAGCGTCTACTTTTTCATTTTTGTTTTGGTTTTTGTTTGCTTAGTTTGCTGAATAAATTGGTTGGACCCCCTATTTCATACATTGGTTTTCAAATAGTTTGGTTTGGTTTGGAAAAGAGTAGGAAAGTTCATGCTTAAGTGTTAAAGAGAGCTTGTTTTTGACTATGGCCTATGCTTCGTCATGCCATGCTCGATATTGTTTTGGCTTTATGCTTAGTATTCTTTGCTGTAGCATGACTTGTTATAAACAATTGAGATTGCTTAATGTGCCTTGGATGAATCATGTGTTGTTTTAGCATATTAAAGCATAGTATAGTGGTATTCTCCTTTGATGCTTTATTTGGGTTGACTTGGCGCATGCTCACACCATGTTATGACTATCTCAAGTCACCATAGCCTTTATGATCCTTTAGTTTTCAACTTGTAGTATCACTTTATGCTTTGATCAATGATGTTTTATCACTCTACATGATTATGGCCATTATTACTCTCTTAGTTTGTTGCTCCCAGTCTTTTGCTAGCCTCCATAACCAAGTATGAGTTCCACTCATGCATCCAACTCCTTAAACCAAGTTATTCCAAAGAGTCCACCATACCTACCTACTAGCATATGCTATTCCAAGTATATTCATGTTTTTTTACCTTCCAAATTAAACTTGTTATGAGAAAACTAGTGATTAAAGCTCTCACGAACTTGATGGCACACTTTACTTTTCTTGCCCTTAATAAACTTGAACCATTGGGTCCTTCTTTGTTGCGCATATGCTTGCGCTTTATAAGTTGAAATTAGCAGAACCATGTATCATGGGGAACGCTTTCAACATTGCACTTGTACTTTGTACCCCGTTGATATCATGTTCTTTTGCTTATGGATCCCGGCGGTGTGAAATAAAAGTGGAACTTGTAAGATCATGGAGTTTGTATGTGTGTGAGAGAAATGCCTGGGCCGCTAGCCTAAGCCATGCCTAATCATGGTGGAAACTTGCAGCATCACCATAATGAGCACTCTATGAAGCATCCTTAATAAAAACCTATGCAAATAGCAAATAAAAAGATCGCTGAGATGCTCATTGTCTGCCTGCCTTGTCATTTTGATTATGGGATAGCTCCTGTATCATGTGAAAGGGGTACCCCATTGGCGGTTCTTTATGATACATATGTACTTACAATGACAAGATCTTACTTGTGACTAAAGTTGAGTAGCATGAGGTTTGGTCTTCGTAAGTAAGGGGCATGAGATTTCGGTTTATAACTTGTCAAGCATATCCTCTTAGTTGTGTCACTTTAACCTTAATCACTTCAAGATGCTTATGATAGGGGCAATGAGAGCTGAAAGCTATAAGTACCATAATTTTTGGAAGATCTTTATGAGACTTGAATCCCTACTTCCTTCTATGAAGGCCTTTCTTCCACCATTATATTGAGTCTCCACCTTCTATCTTTATGCACCTACTTTAAGAGCATAGTGGCCATTCTTAGTTTTATGTGCATTGTCCCAAGACTAGTTGATTGATGCATAACTTGATATTGCTTGTTTTAAACTATTTGTATCTAGTCACTCTTATGAACTTTGAAGGTGTCCTATGCATTTATATTTGCTACTCTATAAGGAACAAGCTGAATACTATTATGCTATGTTTTCTTTATGTGAAACAAAAAAACGTCTTGCAAAGCATTGTTATTCATGAATCTTTTGTTTGTGCCTTTTCATGTTGCATCATAGTTTCTTTGTCTTATTGCTAGAACTTTGTCTTTCATGTTATGATTGAAGTACTATGATCCCAGCTTTGAATGTTTTACAAATACTTTGATCAAGTTTATGATGGTGCATGTCACCTCAAAAATTATTCTTTCTTTTTATCACTTACCTACTCGAGGACGAGCAGGAGTTAAGCTTGGGGATGTTGATACATTGCAAATGTATCTATAATTTTTGATGTTCCATGCTTGGTTTTATCTACTTTCTTGTGTTTTGTCCACACTTTGGAGTACTTTTCATATGATTTCTTGGACTAACCTATTAACATGAGCCACAGTGCCAGCTGCGTGTTTTCTGCTGTTTTTGGTTCCAGGAAAGTCAGAAAATGAATATTCTCGGAATTGGACGGGACAAAAGCCAAAGTTGCTATTTTACCGGAAGACATCTGGTGCCAGAATACGAGACAGAGAGGGGCTAGGGCCCGGCCACACCACCTGGCCGCGCGGCCAGGCCTGGCCCACGCCAGGGGGTGGTCAAGCTGACCCCAACACCCCCTCGGCCTCTCCTTCCGCCTATATATTGCCTCCGATACCAAAACCCTAAGTACCCGATCAAAAATCCATGAAAGAGTCTGTAGCCGCCGTCATCTCCATCCCTACATCGGGAGGGATCTGAAGCTCTTCCCGGCACCCTGCCGGAGAGGGGAGTTCACCCTGGAGGCCTTCTTCATCATCATGCAAGCCTCCAGTGTGATGCGTGAGTAGTTCATCTCTGGACTACGAGTCCATGTAGTAGCTAGATGGCTGGTTCTCCTCCTTTGTGCCACGTTCATGATCAAGATCATCTATTTGTAATCCATACATGTTGTGTTTGCGGGGATCCGATGGATATTGAGATGCTATTTCAGATTGATTATTGATTCTATCATGTCTTTGTTATTTGTGATCTTGCATGCTTTCCATTGTTAGTAGCTATCTTGGCCAAGTAGATGCTAGCAACTCCAAGAGTTAGTATTTATGCTCGATAGTGTGTTCATGCCTCTGGTAATCTGGGGAAGTGACAGAAATCTCTAAGGTACTAGATGTGATGTTGCTACTAGGGAGAAAACAACAATCCTTTGTTCATAGAACAATCGTATTGTTTACTTTACACGCAATTCGTAAAGCAATAATCTGTTGCTTGCAACTTAATACTGGAGGGGGTTCGAATGATAACCTGAAGGTGGATTATTAGTCATAGATGCAGTTGGATGGCGATTTATGTATAATGTTGTAATGCCCAATCGAATCTCAAAGGAGTCAAGATGATTAGTATATGCTTGTATGCTTTCTCAATGTTTGTCAATTTCCCCGCTGTAATTTGTTCACCTAGCATGTTATCTATCTTAAGGAGATCCACCTCTAGTGAACTATGGACCCTAGTCCTTTCTTTTACATACAATCTACAAATTGTTTACTGCTTTGTGTTTACTTTCTGCAAACTATTACTTCCTTCCATTCGATACGTTTAATCCTTTGTTTTCAGCAAAACCGATGAGATTGATAACCTCATCGCAAGTTGGGGCAAAGTTCTTTGGTTGTGTTGTGCAGGTCTCCACGTTGCTGTTGGCACCGGTAGTGCGCCTTGCCAACGTTCAGCTAGCTACACCTTTGGGGTGTTTCCTTGCTCCTACTGGATTGATAACCTTGGTTTCTTACCGAGGGAAAACTTGTTGCTGTCCTCATCATACCTTCCTCTTGGGGTTCCCCAACGAGCTCGATATATTTTGGGCCATTAGTCTCTAAGAAACACTTAAGTCCTTCATAGACTCAAAAAATGAGCAAAACAATATCCTTGTTAAAATAATGAAGAACCATGATGCTATGCTTGGTAAATTCTCTAGCCAAGCTGTAAGTTTGAGGAATGATTTGCAGGCCCTCCAAGAAAGAACAAGGATTGTTGAGGCACATCTAGGTAAGATAACCGAGAGTCAAACTGTCATTCTAGATAAATTTGCAGGTAAAGCTGAGCCCAATCCTGTTGAAGATCTCAAGATGATAAGAATCCAAAGGAAGGAGCCTGAAAAACTTGATTATAGTAATGCTCCTTCACCAAATTACACCGTTGAAGATCTTGTAAAAAGGATCAATATCAAGATTCCGGTAAATGAAGGAAATGAGGAAGCTATGTATCAACACTTCGTTAATCAGGTAGCAATAAAGGTACGTGAGCTTGAGGAAGAATACAAGAAAATTGCTAAAAAATTAGCTGTGAAGCTTGATGATATATTTGAGCGTACTATTAAGATTAAAATTGGGACCAATGAGATAGCTGCACTTTATGATCTAGGTGCAAGCGTTTCAACAATTCCAAAAAGTCATTTTAATAAGTTAAATCTTGACTCTTTTGAAATCACCGTGTTAAAATTACATCTAGCAGATTCTACCTACAAACAAGCTGTAGGGATTAAAGAAAATACTTTGGTATACATTAAAGGTTGTCCTGCTCTTATTGATTTTGTTATTGTTGACATGCCTGAAGATGCTACTGCTCCTATTATATTAGGCCGTCCATTGTTAAGAACTATTAAGGCTTTGATTAATCTACATGAAGGGAACATTAAGCTTCAATTGCCTTCGCGATATCCTTTTGTTATTCATTTTCCTAGGAAGAAGAAAGCCAAGCATGATGAAAAGGAGGCCATAACTTTGAATGCCAACTATTTTGGAGTGGGTGTTCCACTCATCTGGCCTAATGAGCAACATTGAGGTCAAGCTATTGACCATAAAAGAGCGCTTCATGGGAGGCAACCCATGTGAAATAAAGGTTTGAGTAAAGTTTTTAAGTTTTATTTTAAAGTTTTATGTTTAATAAAGAGTGCTAGAAAGCTCCAATTGAGGAGAGAAGTTCGGTAGTACTAAAAATCCTGCTTTATACATGCTGATGTTAGTCAACAATATTTACTGTCATTTTTCTGTCAAAAACAAGGTGTTTCGCTAAGTTTCAAGATAAGAAAGAATTCTCAAAGAAATAGAAAGTTTTTGATGACTACAGAAGGTTTAACGACCAACTATACGGCAGGAATAAAATTCCAGCCGTATAGTTTGGCCGTATAGATATTTTTGGCATCGACAATTTTTTCTTCTTAGGTACTTGATGACCCACAAGTATAGGGGGTGTACCGCAGTATTTTCGATAAGTAAGAGTGTCGAACCCAACGAGGAGCAGAAGGTGCTGGCTAGTGGTATGGATCAGGAATTCTCTGCAAATACTTAGCAAACGGATTTTTAGGGGTTTTCGATAAAGCAAGTAAACGAAGTACGAGTAAATAAAAGACAGTAGGAATAAATGCAGCAAGTGGCCCAATCCTTTATGCAGCAAAGGACAAGCCGGTTATATTACTTAAGATGACCAAACGTTCTCGAGGACACATGTGAAGACTGTCAAGTGCTTTCGCTTCATATAGTTGATTAATCTTCTTTAGCTTGCTAAGTGTTGTGTGGGTGAACCTGTGCTAATGTACCGACCTTCCAAGGACTAATACATACTTGTGATTAAACCCCTTGCAAACATCCAGAAGTACAAGAAAGTAATTAAGGTAGAAACCTAACCACAGCTTTAAACTCTAAGACCCTTACTTCCCTTGTGCAATGGTTTCCTAATGGGGGTTCAGGTTTCTGTCACTCCGGCAACCCCTACGATTAGTAGCCAAATACACAATGCATTCCCCTAGGCCCATATAGGTGAAGTGTCATGTAGTCGACGTTCACATGACACCACTAGAAGAAGTACACCACAACTTAAATATCAAACTATTGAATCTCTCTCAACACAACTCCACTACTAACAACATGACTTCTCCCATGTCCTCAAGAACAAAATGAACTACTCACAAGACATCATATGGATCATGATCAGAGATGGAATAATGATGTATAACAATCTGAACATAAACAATAATTCAATGGTTCACTCAATAGCATCAACTACAAAGAGTAATCAACACCGGGAAAAATTCCCCTATGAACTAATGCAAGATTCAACTCAATTGTTACAACAATATGGAGATGGTGATGAGGGTGTTGATGGTGATGACGGTGATGATGATGATGATCCCGATGAAGTCCAGCTTGATGGTGGTGTTGATGGCGACGATCTCCCCTCTCCGGGAAGGAATTCCCCCGGTAGAAATCTGTCTGCCGGAGAGATCTTTCTCTCTCGGTGTTTTCCGCCCTGTAGAGGCGGGGGAATCTTTCTGTGGTCGCTCCCCGAGTCTTAGGGTTTCGGGAGGATAATATACGCCAGAGGGGAATGCCAGGGGTGGACCAGGGTGGCCACACCAACTGGTGGCGCGGCCTAGGCTGGCCCGCGCCAGGGGGCGGTGTGGGCCCCTGGTGGCCCATCTCAAGCCCCCCTTCTGGCTTCCTTCGTCTTCTGGAAAAATAGGATTTTCCGTATATTTTCCCGGATTTTCTGATCTTCGCGAATTTTTCCTCCAAACAGCACCTTTTTCATCAGAATCCTAACTGCAGCGGTCCATGCTCCAAAAGTCATCAACCATGCAAAAACAGATGAAATAACATAAGTATCACCTCTCAATACGAAATATATCAATGAATAACAGTGAATTATGACATAGAATAGTGATGCAAAATGGACGTATCAACTCCCCCCAAGCTTAGACTTCGCCTGTCCCCAAGCAAAACTGAGCTCAATAAACATGGCCTTAGGTTTATGGAGTGAAGAGTCGATAAAAGAATATGGACAAGAAGCATCACATTCATCAATACATAGATCATAATAGAAGACACCTCACTATTATATAACTTAACTTGCAATAAGTAAAGGAAACACAATAAAGATACATAAAGTGAATCATAATTGGTAATGGCAAACTTAGCTCTTGGTCGAAGAATAGTTGATAATTTGCTGGAGTTCACAAATAATTGGTTTTCAAGGATAACTTTCAAAGTAGTAAATATCAAGATAAGAGCAATGTGCAAAACAAGGAACATAAGAAACATGATTGAATAAATCATCATATGAATGAATGAAACACAACAACTCAAAATAATTGCTGAGATAGAAGGGAGTAGGTTTACTGACTCAACTAAAAATTAAAAGAAGGGCCCTTCGCAGAGGGAAGCAGGGATTGCAAGTCTCATAAAGAGCTCCCAAAAATTATGATACTTACTAGCTTTCAGCTCTCATTGCCCCTATCATAGGCATCTTTAGGTGATTAAGGTTAAAGTGATCAAATATGAGGATATGCATTGACAAGTTGTAAGTTGAGAATCTCATGTCCCTTGAATACGAGGGCCGCTCCTCATGCTACTCAAGTTTAGTCACCGGTAAGTTCTTGTCATCGTACGCATATGTGTATCATAGAGAACCGCCAACGGGGTACCCCTTGCCTGATGATACGGAAGAATCCCCATATTAAAATGACAAGGCAAGCAGACAACAAGTATCTCAGCAATCTTCTTATTTACCATGGGAATATGGTGCTTTTTTCTCTCTTTCCTCTTTTCATAATATCTCTTTTTTTTCTTTTCTCTTTTTCTCAATCTCTATCTCTTTTTTTATAAGAAGAATGCTTCATAGATACTCGTTATGGTTACGCTGCAGGTTTCCACCATGTCAGCATGGATTAGACCAGCGGCCCAGGCGTTTCTCTAACACACATGCATAACTCCATGGACTTACAAGCTCCCCTTTCATTTCACACCGACGACATGCATAGACAAAAGAACATGATATCAACTTGGTACAAGGTACCAGTGCAATGTTGAAAGCGTTTCCCATGACAACATGGTTCTGCTAATTCACAACTTACAAAGCGCAAGCATATACGCAACAAAGGTGAGAACAATGGTTCAAGTTTATTAAGTGCAAGAAAGTAAAGTGTGCCATCAAGTTCGTGAGAGCTTTAATCACTACTTTTGACATAACAAGTTTAATTTGGGAGGTAGATAAAACATGAATTTACTTGGGATAGCAATAATGCTAATAGGTAGGTATGGTGGACACAAATGGCGTGGGTTTTGGTTTAAAGGAGTGGATGCACGAGAAGAATTCCCTCTCAGTACAGGTTTTTGGCTAGCAAGGTTGGGTAGAAAGTACAAGAGTTAAAGGAAACAAACAAACATACAAGTGATAAAAAGAAACATGCAATCTTCCTTGGAAGCACAAAAGATCTTAACTAGAGAATACTAAACTTATGATCAAATCAAGAAAGAAAGATGATGAAATTATATTTCTTTAGAGTACTTTTATCTTTTCATTCAACTCTCAAAAATAGTGTTGCTACTGACCGAGCCAGGTTTACCAAAACCAACTAAATTAACTCAATGATCCCAAAGTGATACCAATACTAACAACAAGATCAATCATATAACCACGAATTGAAAACTAATATAAGCTATGCAAAAGAGTGAATTATTGAACTTATCATTAATAGTCCATAATGGCAACTCACACCAAGGGATACATATCTAACGAGAGAGGGGACACTTCCATAATGCAAACCATCCTACATAATAACTTCTCTATTCATGATATGACTCTACTAATAAGGTAAAAAGATAGAAGATAGTGATGTGATACCGCGGCACTCCCCCAAGCTTGGAACAAACCAAGGGGATGCCAAACCTGATGACGAATTACTCCTTCGGTGGTGGTGGTATCCTCTCGATGAGCTCTTTGATCAGTTTCCCCAAGTCCAGGTCTATGAATTTGGTATCTAGTAGATTCTTCCGGAGTCACCACTTGAATATCATCGATATCTTCATCTTCATACACTTATTACTTGAGTCATAAAACCTTTCACTTCCTCATTACACAATTATCTCCACTACCTGGAAATTTCTTTCACACAAAACTTCACACCGTTCTCATTAGCAACATTAGTATAAGTGAAGTGATAAAACCTTTTGAGTCCAACTTCAACTTAAAACCATCAAAGCATAAGCTACTGAAGCAACTCCTTCCGAAAACCCAAAAAGAATTCAAAAAGGAAATCGAATAAAGAAGCAAATGCAAGAGTGGCCAAATCGGTCAAAACAGACCAGCAGGTAAAGATCAATTTTTTTGAAAACCTTCTGTTTCTCAAATCAAAAAGTGCAAAAAAAACGAAAGTTAAATAACAACCTGGGGCATAAGCACAAAAAATTATAGCTCAATCCGACATACAGAGATCTCTCATGATGTTTTACGGTGAAACACAAAAATATGTTTCGGGACAGCAACTTTCCGAAATATTACTTCTCTCTCATTAGAGGTTGATCTTAACACAAAAACCAAACAAAAGGATAAGGAGAGGTTATTACCGAAGTAACAACTTCCAAGACTCAAAGAAACAAAAACAAACTGAAAGAAAAAACTAAATTGGGTTGTCTCCCAAAAAGCTCTTTCTTTATAGCCATTAAGATGGGCATGATAATTTTGAAGATGCTCACATAGGAATATGAATTGAAGTGAAAAAAAGCATTAAGAAGCAAAAATACACACGTTTAAGTCTAACCCACTTCCTATGCAAGGGAATTTTGTAAACAAACAAGTTGTTGAAACCAAAGGCTACTTGCATAAGAAGGCAAAACAAGTGCAACATAAAAACTCTCAGCATAAAACGAGGAAACTTGATATTATTGATATGCATAAGAACACTTTTCCCTCTCTCGTAGTAACGTTTAGTATCACACATAAACTTAACAATATAACTATCACAAGGACCATCGTAACAATGATCACTTATTCTAACAGAAAACACAGGAATACTAGCTCTCATAACACTACTTTGTGAGATAATATTAGAGGTATCCTTACAAAGGATAGTGTGTCCCTCTTCTTCATACTTAGTGACAAAGTCTTTCACATTTGCTATAATAGGTTCATCAACCATTTGTTTATCAGGTTCAACAGCTTCATTCATACTTTCATCAACCATACTAGCTATCATAGAATGTTCCTTTATCTTACATGGGAAAGGCATTTTCTTAATGTAAGGTTTAGGTAAGACATGATTAGCAGTATAAACTTCAGTATTTCTTGCAGGAACACTCTTAGCAATATCTTTATAAGGTTTATGATACTTATTCCACTTCTTTTTAGGCACTTCAATGTAGGAAGCAAAAGCCTAAAAATAAGAGGCAATAGCTTGAGAGTCTAGACCATAAGCATTTTTAATATTTTGAAAGTCGTTAGTTCCCATAAAAGATTCAATGCATTCATAATCATAATTTATACATGACTTTCTACCTTTGTCGTTCTCTCAAGCTTCAGCATTATCTTGAATACGGTCCAGAAGATCCCATTTAGCTTCTCCTTCCATGCGAGTGAATGATCCAGCACAAGAAGCATCTAATAAATCCTTATCATGTAGAGGGAGCCTTGCATAAAAGTTATTGATAATAATATTGTTGGGGAGCTCATGAATGGGACATTTGAGCATTAGTAACTTCAATCTCCCCCAAGCTTGAGCTGTACTCTCTCCATCAAGAGGCCAAAAGTTGTATATTTGATTCCGATCTTTATGAATCTCACTAGGAGGATAAAACTTTGAATAAAAGAGAGGCACTATTTCTTCCCATTCCAGAGCTTGACCATTCTTCAGCAGCTTATACCATCCCCAACTCTTCCTTTCAGTGATAATGAGAATAACTTCTTCTTAACTTGATCTGTAGTAATACCTGCACACTTGAACAACCCGCATAATTCGTGTATAAAGAGCAAATGATCACCGAGATGGACAGTTCCATCCCCAACATAGTAGTTATCCATAACACGATCAATAATTCTTGTAGATATTTTGAAAACATCTTACTCAGCAGGTGGTGGCTTATCTACTACCTTAGGAGTGGTAGTAGCTTTACCAAATAAGAAACTCAGCAAATTATCCATAACGAAAATAAAGCAACTAACAAAAGTAAACAATACTCACAGTAGAAGTTTCCTTTACCAGTTCCACTCTCCAATAGCGCTTCACTCCCCGGCAACGGCGCCAGAAAATAGTCTTGATGACCCACAAGTATAGGGGGTGTATCGCAGTATTTTTGATAAGAGTGTCAAACCCAACGAGGAGCAGAAGGTGCTGGCTAGTGGTATGGATCAGGAATTCTCTGCAAATACTTAGCAAACGGACTTTTAGGGGTTTTCGATAAAGCAAGTAAATGAAGTACGAGTAAATAAAAGACAGTAGGAATAAATGCAGCAAGTGGCCCAATCCTTTATGCAGCAAAGGACAAGCCGGTTGTATTACTTAACATGACCAAACGTTCTCGAGGACACATGGGAAGACTGTCAAGTGCTTTCGCTTCATATAGTTGATTAATCTTCTTTATCTTGCTAAGTGTTGTGTAGGTGAACCTGTGCTAATGTACCGACCTTCCTAGGAATAATACATACGTGTGATTAAACCCCTTGCAAACATCCGTAAGTACAAGAAAGTAATTAAGGTAGAAACCTAACCACAGCTTTAAACTCTAAGACCCTTACGTCCCTTGTGCAATGGTTTCCTAATGGGGGTTCAGGTTTCTGTCACTACGGCAACCCCTACAATTAGTAGCCAAATACACAATGCATTCCCCTAGGCCCATATAGGTGAAGTGTCATGTAGTCGATGTTCACATGACACCACTAGAAGAAGTACACCACAACTTAAATATCAAACTATTGAATCTCTCTCAACACAACTCCACTACTAACAACATGACTTCTCCCATGTCCTCAAGAACAAAACAAACTACTCACAAGACATCATATGGATCATGATCAGAGATGGAATAATCATGTATAACAATCTGAACATAAACAATAATTCAATGGTTCACTCAATAGCATCAACTACAAAGAGTAATCAACACCGGGAAAGTTTCCCCTATGAACTAATGCAAGATTCAACTCAATTGTTACAGCAATATGGAGATGGTGATGAGGGTGCTGATGGTGATGATGGTGGTGATGATGATGATGATGATGATGATCCTGATGAAGTCTAGCTTGATGGTGGTGTTGATGGCGACGATCTCCCCTCTCCGGGAAGGAATTCCCCCGACAGAAATCTGTCTGCCGGAGAGATCTTTCTCTCTTGGTGTTTTCCTCCCCGTAGAGGCGGCGGAATCTTTCTGTGGTCGCTCCCCGAGTCTTAGGGTTTCGGGAGGATAATATACGCCAGAGGGGAGTGCCAGGGGTGGACCAGGGTGGCCACACCACCTGGTGGTGTGGCCTAGGCTGGCCCGTGCCAGGGGGTGGTGTGGGCCCCCTGTGGCCCATCTCCAGCCCCCCTTATGGCTTCCTTCGTCTTCTGGAAAAATAGGATTTTCCATATATTTTCCTGGATTTTCTGATCTTCACGAATTTTGCCTCCAAACAACACCTTTTCCATCAGAATCCTGACTGCAGCGGTCCATGCTCCAAAAGTCATCAACCATGCAAAAACAGATGAAATAACATAAGTATCACCTCTCAATACGAAATATATCAATGAATAACAGTGAATTATGACATAGAATAGTGATGCAAAATGGACGTATCAGTACTGAAGGTTTAACGACCAACTATATGGCGGGAATAAAAATTCCGGCCGTATAGATATCGATGCCTTTGTAAAATTCCTTTTCCAAGTACATAAGGTTTGACGACCAACTATACGGTGGGGATAAAAATCCCGGCCGTATATTTCTGGTCGTATAGTTGCGTCGTCAGGTGGAAACCCTAATTTTTTTTACATCAGACCAACTATACGGCAGGAACAAATTGTTTCGGCCATATAGTTTGGCCGTATAGTTGTGTCCGACCACAAAATCGCCACTGGAAGGTACCCGAACACCAAAACTTCAATCCTTTTTCTCTCTTCTACCTCCAAACTCTCTAAAAACCTCAAGAGATCTTCGTCTCTACTCAATGTTTTTCGATTTCCTCGCACACAAGTGATCTACGGTATGTTTCTCCTCCGATCCTCCAATTACTTTTTGCAAATTCATCTTTGATCTGTTGTCATTATCAATCTAGGGTGATACCTACTATGAACTAATTGCCACGATTCTCTTGCCTAGATTATTATTTTGAGGGGACTCTTTTGTGTGCTATGATGAGGAATATGTTATGCTTATTATTGTTGGATCAAAAAGTTTTATTTTTTTGTCTTTCCTTATTATTTTAGATGATGAACACAAGGAGAAAAACTCATGTTCATGCCGCCGCTAGTGCTTCTCGGGCTGCCACTCAAGAACGTATGGGGATACGGTTCAGGGATGAGCTCCAATGTGATCGCTTCAACAGGATCAAGAACCGAGAAGTGAAGACAACCAAGTGGGCTTTCCCCATTATATTGAATCATCTCGGTATTTCTAATGACTTCAATTTACTTTCAATAGGGTTGGCCTACAAAACTTTGTATTCAATGATGCGCCTACTTATCGCCGGTTAACTCTTGAATTTCTAAGTTCTTTGCAAAGCACCGTTAAAGCATGGCATGGAGAGGACATGATTTCTTTCCGACTTATGAACAACAATTATGCTTTATCACTAGATGAATGGTGCGCATGTTTTAATTTTCCAAACAATAATGATAATGCTGTATGCGCATCCTTTACTGGCTTAGACCCTTTCCCGGAACTCTATTACAATGGAATGAGTTTTACTTCTAGAATAAGCAAGGGGAAGAATATTCAACATCCTGCAATTAGCTATTTGTTCTATGTTATTGCTAACACCTTGCAAGCACAAAATGAGTTCACGAGACTCAATGAGGAGGACATCTTAGTCCTTGCAAAGGCTACTTTCAACAACTGTGACTTGTCACTCAACTTGGGCACAATCCTTGTGCGCTACCTAGAGCACCAATCCTCCCAAAGCCAAGGACCAATCACAGGTGGAGGCGTCATGTTGGTTTCCATTGCCCTAGGCATCGACCTAGGTGAGTTGCAACCGGTGCAAGGTGAGCAACGTGTTGGTTTCTCTACTTTAAAAGATTGTGGAATGCTCACTAGGAGAGGAGGTGTTTATTACTTGCATATTGCTGGAGCTAGCCGTTTCTACCCTGCTCCTTTACCTAATGGTCTTTTCTCTATCGAGGAAGGAAGTTTGCTATATGACTTGTAGGTTGAGCAACACCAACCCGAGGAGGAGATTCTGGATGAGGATGTGGACCAAGAAGAGGAGCAAGAAGTTTCTTATCAAGAGGAGCAGCCACCAACCCAGTTCACTACATACCAAGACTTCCAAGATCTTGGAGGAACTGCGGAGAGGATGCATAACCTCTCCTTGAACCTCCGAGAAACAACTAGTAATTTATCAACTCAATTTGCGAACTGGAGTCATGACTTTTTCCCGCCACCACAATGATTTGAAGGGCTTGCAAAAGCCTAAGCTTAGGGAAGTTTCCTCATTTATCTTTATTTGGCATTCATTTGCTTTTATTTCGAGGTTATGTTTTAAATTCGAGTTTATAAGAACTCGTGTTGGTTTCCCCAACACTTTATCATTAGTTATTTCTTTCATTTTCGAGATTTCTAGCCGAGCTTTGCTGCCAATTTTCTATTTTTCAATTCCCACTCTTAAAAACAACATTTTTTTCCATTTATCTTTATTTTTGCTCTTCCTTCCTTTCTATTCTCCTTGTGGATTTCACATATTTGCAGGAGAGTGATCGACTTCGAGTTTCCAAGAAGCAAATCAAAAGGGAAGAGAAAAGTGAAACCAATCATGAGAGGTATGCCTTAATACTCCCCACTTTTGAAGTTTGAGAAACCCATGCTAGTTAGTAGTAAATGTTAAGATATTATATTGGTGGAGTGAGTTTTTATATTGTAGTAAAATTTTGTTTGCATGGGTATTTAATTGGGTATGTTTTGTTCCAGCTCTTTGATGACCCACAAGTATAGGGGGTGTATCGCAGTATTTTCGAGGGAAGTGAAACCCAATTTATTGATTCGACACAAGGGGAGCCAAATAATATTTATAAGCCTTAACAACTGAGTTGTCAATTCAGTTGCACCTGGAAACAATCTTGCTCACAACAGTTTATCAGTAGCAACAGTTTTGTAGTAGGAATAGTAAAGTAACAGCAGTAGTAAAGCAAAGACAGTAGTAACAAAAAGCAGTAAACGGTGGGATTCGAGTGCGGTAGGCATAGGGATGGATGGACGGGCGTTGCATGGACAAGACAATTCACATAGCAATCAGAACATAGGGCAATTGCAGATAAATAAGATAAAGCATCCAAGTACTAGACAATCCTAGGCATGTGTTCCATATATAGTCGTACGTGTTCGCAATGAGAACTTGCACAACATCTTTTGTCCTGCCAGCCCGTTTGCAGCGGGGCCTCTAGGGAACTACTGGCAATTAAGGTGATCCTTTTAATAGAGCACCGGAGCAAAGCATTAACACTCCGTGAACACATGTGATCCTCACATCAAAGCCATTCCCTTCCGGTTATCCCGATTTCTGTCACTTCGGGGCCATAGGTTCCGGACAACAATGTGTGTATACAACTTGCAGATAAGACCAAAAACAATACTATCATAATGAATCAATAACATGTTCAGATCTGAAATCATGGCACTCGGGCCCTAGTGACAAGCATTAAGCACAACAAGTCGCAACAAAGTCATAAAGCACTAATAAAAGATACTAGGCACCATGCCCCAACAATCTGATGCCATTACATGAACGATCTCATCCAATCCCTACCATCCCCATAGCCTATAGAGGGGGATTACTCACTCATAGATGGGGGAAACATGGATGGTCGATGGAGATGATGGTGGAGATCGAGGGAGATGGCTCCCGGTGCACTTCCCCGTCCCGGCAGGGTGCCGGAACAGAGACTTTCTGTCCCCCGAATCTCCCCTTCGGTGGCGGCGGCGCAGCGGAACTTTTTGTGGAAAAATGTCGACCCCCCTGAGTTTTTAGGTTAGAAGGCATCTTATAGGCGAAGAGGGAGACCGGGGGGATGCCTGGGGCCACCACACCATGCCCTGGCGCGGCCAGGCCCAGCCCACGCCTGGGAGGGTGGCCAGCCCCTGGCCCTCCTCCGTCTCGTATTCTGGCTCCTGGAGTCTTCTAGAAAAATAGGCACTTTGGCTTTTGTTCCGTCCAATTCCGAGAATATTCATTTTCTGACTTTCCTAGAACCAAAAACAGCAGAAAACAAGCAGCTGGCACTGTGGCTCTTGTTAATAGGTTAGTCCAAGAAATCATATGAAAAGTACTCCAAAGTGTGGATAAAACCAAGCATGGAGCATCGAAAATTATAGATACATTTGTGTATCACTCTTGTAGTTAACCAAGTCTTGCCTAAAAATTTGCTAAACTATTATAATAAGAAAAAGTCTCACAATTGAAAGCTTGGGTGTTGTAGTGTTTAGTCTTGAAGGCTTATTTCTAGAGACACTCAACACCATAGAAAATAATGATTGACTTGATAGCCCTCTTTAAAAGGATTTGCTCGATTGAATTAATGTTTAGCGGTTTTTGTGAGCATGCCAAAGCTTGACTTGTGAACCATAAGAATGATATAGCTTTATGCGTGCCAAACTTCATGAGATTCCAACAACTCCGCTAGCCTACGAACGATATTCATGGAGGAAACTCCTAGATTTCGGCTATGAGTTGATTAAACATTTGTAGCAGCAATGCTATAATGGGTAAGATTCTTGGCAATCTCGGGTAGCTGTGTTCATGATGGAATCACTCCTATGGCTGATATGAGTAATCATTATGCAAAAGGAACAACAACCTTGGTGATGCCACGAGTGTCCATCACAGACCGATAAACTAATTAATTTTTTTGGCATGCTCTCAATTACTTAAGAACTGAAATTCTTAAAGGACAATGAATAGAAAAGTAGTGCTTGAAAAGTCTTGACTTATTGATGTGGGAGAATTGAGATACTCTAGTGTATATGTTTTTCATGATAAACTCTCACACTCTCAATTTTACATGATTATACTTTATTGTTCAAAGGTAGGCCTATGAGTTGATTACATGACATGGAATAAGATTTACTCATTTGAATCATCCATGTTAACAATAAGTTTGTTGTGCTATAAGGATGCATAAAGACCCATATGATATGCTTGCCATTATTCTATCTATGCTAAAGTTTTTCAGATTAATAAAGTGGAGGAAACATTATACTACCAATCATGAGTAAGATCATCATCTCGTTATTTCAGTTTAAATGCTGAGTTCCTTTTTGATTTTGGTTTTCTTGCTCGAGGACGATCAAGTTTAAGCTTGGGGAGGTTGATGGCTATGAAATATAGTCATCTATGTCCATATTTAAACTGGATATTATTCATATTTTTGATGAAATATCTCTCTAAACCCTGCCACTAATGCCTAATGATCAAAGGAGTATGCAATCCTTTCTTTCTATTTTTCCCTACGCAGATAATAATGTTTGATGATGGGAATCACAACATTAAAGTCAAAGATACGAGATTTCCAACAACTCGAAGAAACCAGGGGTCGTGAAGTGGAGACAGGCGCTTTATTGACCAACTATACGACGGGAATAAAATTCTGGCCGTATAGTTTCCGCCGCCACCGCTACGTCAAACAGAATAACTTTCGTGAAGGGAACCATATATAAAGAGGCTTCGGGCGACGAGAAAACGGGCTCTCGATCTCTCTCGCACCACCCCCAGAACCCTGCATCCATAACACTGAAGAGCCACCGGAGGAATAGACTTAGATCTAATCTCCAAACCCTTCTCCACCACTTGTAATAGTAGATCTCATCTTCGATTGGCGACATTATAAGACTATTTGCTATCAATCTCATGATTTCCATTGCAATATTTATGATCGTTGGTTTCATCTCTATGTGTGAGTAATTCTACTTGGGCTAAGGGCTTCGGTCTAGCCATGCAGCTTTTGTGCATGTTATTTATCATAGATGGGATCATGTATTAGTTTGTATGACATGATGATTACTGTATCCTCTCTTTCCTCAATCCAAGGACTTGTCAGGTACCCAAAACCCCGAGGATTGAGCCAGGTATAGGGAGTATGAGTAATGACTAATCTGCAGGTTGGGAACCCCAGTGACAGAAGGGGTAGTAGAATGTACGTGAGGGATTTACTTGGGATTAACGGTGATGTCACTATGCATATCATTAGTTCTCTTTGTTCTATGGATGAGACTAGTAGGTTATTGCTATAAGCGGTTGTAGAGGCAATATCAATTATGAATGCACTGCCCATACATAATTATCTTGCTCTAACAATTACATGCATACTTTATTATTATCTTTTATTCCCATCAGATGTTTCGGACAGCTACAGGTGAAACCGAAAGCCCTAGGCCCTCTCTCTCCATCATCGACAACAAAAAAAACAACAAACTCTTGGTTCGGTAAAACATAAAAAGAATTCTAAAACTCCCGATGGTCCGTTAAAGTAACTTCACTACGCTTTCTGCTTTCCGGGGATTCGATAACCTAGGTCTACTAGGGAAAAAGAGCTATACTACATCCGTAATCCGGATCGAAGGTATCACCTTCCCAGGCCACGCTGGCCACCCATCCGTCTCCTCCTTCGGCACGGTCAGTGGCACCCATCCCAGCAGTGGTGGCGCTAGAGGTAGCCCCGCGTTCACCTGCGCCACCAGGCCAGTGAGCTCGATGGCATCTTGGTAGCCGCCCCACAAGGCATCCTTGTCCTTCACACTGGCCGCAATGGCCTGCTCAGTGAAGGCGTCCTCGTCATAGCCCCGCACCAAGAGTTCCTGGTACTCCGGGGCAGGTGTGTGGCCGCGGTGGAGACAACATCCTCCTCCTCCTTCTTGACGATGATGTCGGTGTTGTCGTCGCTGAGATTGTCGTCGAAGTGGTTGACAACACTGCTGTCATTGGACTTGAAGGCGGGGAGGTCGTGAACCTGCCACAGTTGGAACTCGCCGCAGTAGGTGCTCACATGTCGCGCCTTGTGTTCCCAAGACAGGAACTCTTTCTAGAAGTCCTGGCTCCCGCAGCCGTGATCCCACTAGACGGCCGCTGGGAGCTTGCGGATGCGGCGACTGATCTCTTCCTCCAGCCCTTTGCCCGCCTTGTGCACAGGCAGCACCGGGACCCGCTCCCGGGTGAGGTGCCAGCCCGTGGGGAGGGAGACATCATAGTGGGTGATGCTTGCTCCCTTCCTCCATCACCACTCGCACTCCGCCAAGCGGAAGTAGCGGAGGTCACGGCGGGGCTCCTCCTCCACCTAGCACATGGCGAGACGATGGGCGAAGTCCTGGGGCTGCGGCGATGGCAGCACGCCGCCGCGAAGGAAGGCTGGCAGGCCAGCACCCTGCCTGCACCGGCGGCTCGAGCCAGATCCGCTCGCCACGTAGTCGTTCTTGGCCTTCTTCATCCAGCCCGACGTCTTCATCGTTGGTGCTGACGGTGGCGCTAGGAGGGGTGTATGTGGCGATGGCGAGAGGCGGGAAGTGCGGCACCGACGGGCGCAGGGGCCTGCTCCCTGCCCGTGCGAGCGCGCGAAGGTTCTCACGCCTTCGTCATCAATGCCAGCGTGGGAACTCAAGCGGTGCCCCGTCAGTCATAGGCTGACGTCTTGTTGGTATTGATGGCAAAGGCTACCCTCGATCAAGCTACCGCCCGCGCCTATGAATCTCTGCCGCTGCGCGTTTGAATCGGTATCACGTGTTTCTAAATCGGTGCTGCGCTAACCGGTCGCTGACGGGTGGGCCAGTAGCACGCGTGGGAGGACACACCCTCGAACCGCCTACGTCCATGCACGATGCATTGGCAACGCAAATTTGGTCCGTCGATGGGTCGAGCCGAGTGCGTCGGTCCGGATGGGTCATGCCGCTAGAGAGGCTCCGCACGCCCCCGCACGTCCATTCGGATGGGTTGGGTCGTGCCGGTGGAGATTGTAGGGGTTCGTAGCATGGAAAACAAAATTTTCTATCGCATACAAACAAACAAGCCAAGATCTATCTACTAGATTGTAGCAACGAGTCGATGGAATAACTCACCCTCGAAGATTCCAAAGTGTTTAACGAGAGCAGATTCTCGTGGGTGATGTAGTCGTACTCTTTCCGATCTCAAGATCGCGTAGACGATCCTTCCGGCGCCGCGTTCCCGCAGCGCTCCCGCAGTCGGTCACACGTTCGGTACTCGACGAAGACCTTCCTCTCCCTTGTTCCAGCAGGCAGCGGAGGTTGTAGCACTCTCCTCGCGATTCCGGCAGCACAACGGCGTGGTACCGGAGGTAGAGGGGAAATCCCGCAGGGCTTCGCCTTAAGCCGGTGCGAGTATGGTGGAGCTTATGAGAGAGGCTATTAGTGGTCTAGTAATTAGACACACCAATTAGAAGGCTCTAAACCAATTAGAAGGCTCTAAACCGAATAGCTCTAAACCGGGGTCTAGATCTAGGGTTTAGTTTAGAGGATAGGAAACTTGTGTGTGTAGGAGGGGAGCCCTGCCCCTCCTTATATAGGTGGGAGGGTGTGGGCGCGCCAGGGGAGGGAGGGAGTCCCTCCCCAACTCGGCCTAGGGCTGGGCGCCGGCCTGGAGGAGTCCAACTCCTCCTCCAGGTTGGTTCCAACTCCTCTTGCTTGTTTCCCACAGTTTCTTGTTTTTGGCAGTTTGACTTTCAAACTGGACATTTGACTTTTCTGTTTTAGGATTCAATTTAATCCTATATTTGGGACAGCAAGAACACTTAGTACATGATGCAATCATTCCAATATGTAATGACACATTCATGTACCCCTTCCCCCCCGGAGTGCCGGACAATCCGGAACCTTCTAGAATATCCCCGATGAAAACACCGGAATCATTCCCGAACTCCGAAACGGGACTTTCCTTATATGAATCTTATTCTCCGGACCATTCCGGATCTCCTCGTGATATCCCGGATCCCATCCGAGACTCCGAACAACATTCGGTCTCTTTCTCATAATACCATAACTACTCAAACAACGTCGAATCCTTAAGTGTGTCTCCCTACGGTTCGTGAATTATGCGGACATGATCGAGACACTTCTCCGAACAATAACCAATAGAGGAATCTGGAAATTCATATGGCTCCCACATATTTCTACGATTACTTTGCGATCGAATGAACCACTTACATACGATACCAATTTCCCTTTGTCTCACGATATGTTACTTATCCGAGGTTATGATCGTCGGTATCTCTGCATACCTAGTTCATCCTCGTTACTGATAAGTACTCTTTTCTCGTTCCCGTGATATGTGATCCCTTGTGACCAAGTCACATGCTTGCAAGCTAATTGGATGACATTTCACCGAGAGGGCCCAGAGAATATCTATCCGTCATGTGGATGGACAAATCCCACTCTTGATCCATGTGTTTCAACCAATACTTTCCGAACACTCAATGCCACCTTTATAGCCACCCTGTTACGGTGTGGTGTTTGATGACATCAAAGCATCCATCCAGCAAAGGTGATATGCATGATCTCATGGTCGAAGGAATTAGGTTACTATGTATCAGAAAGCATATAGCAATTGAACTATTGAAATGACTTGATCTTTATGCTACGCTTGTCTATAGGAGTATGTCCACCATATCATTCTCCTAACGATATGATCTTGTTGTTGACAACATCTCAATGTTCATGACAAAGAAACCACATCATCAATCAACCAACAAGCTAGTGAAGTATAGAGGCTATACTAGGGACTTCAAATTAAGTTTACAAATCACACAAGTATTAATGGTTTCCTTGTTAATACTATTATAGCATGAATGCAAACATTTATCATAAACACAAAGATATATATAATAATAACTATATTTATTATTGCCTCTAGGGCATATCTCCAACAGTCTCCCACTTGCACTAGAGTCATCTAATCTAGATTACATGGTAATATACCGAACACCCATGGCAGTTTGGTGTTGGTCATGTTTTGCCCTCGGGAGAGGTTTAGTCAACGGATCCGCCACATTCAGATCTGTGTGTACTTTGCAAATCTTTATATCCCCATCCTGGATATGTTCTCGAATAGCGTGAAAACGTAGCTTGATATGCTTCAGCTTCTTGTGTGACCTTGGTTCTTGCGCATTGGCTATGGCGCCCATGTTATCACAGTAGATAGACATTGGGTCCAGCGCACTAGGAACCACACCCAGCTCTGTAATGAACTCTTTCATCCATATCGCTTCTTGTGAAGCCTCCGAAGCAGCCATGTATTCCGATTCAGTTGAAGATCTCGCCACAACGCTTTGCTTTGCACTCCTCCAGCTAATTGCTGCACCATTCAAAATAAATACGTATCCAGATTGTGATTTAGAATCATCTGGATCGGTGTTCCAACTAGCATCGGTGTAACCATTAACAACGAGCTGTTCATCACCTCCATAAGAAAGAACCATATCCTTAGTTCTTCTCAAGTACTTAAGGATGTTTTTGACCGCTGTCCAATGATCCACTCCTGGATCACTTTGATATCTGCTAGTTAAACTAACAGCATATGCGATGTCGGGTCTAGTACATAGCATGGCATACATTAGAGATCCTATGGCTGAGGCATAGGGAGTCTTACTCATCCTTTCTCTATCTTCTGCCGATGTCGGACTTTGAGTTTTACTCAAGGTCGTATTGGGCAACATGGGCAAGAACCCTTTCTTGCTATCTTCCATTCCAAACCTCTTTAGAACTTTGTCCAAATATGTACTTTGTGACAATGATATTTGGCGTTTCGATCTATCTCTATAAATCTTTATGCCTAATATGTAAGCTGCTTCGCCAAGATCCTTCATTGAAAAACTATTATTCAAATATTCCTTGACACTATTAAGAAGGTCTACATCATTCCCAATCAACAATATGTCATCCACATACAGTATTAAGAATGCTACAGAGCTCCCACTCACTTTCTTGTAAATACAAGCTTCTCCATAAGTTTGTATAAAACCAAAACTTTTGATTACCTTATCAAAACGTTGATTCCAACTTCGGGATGCTTGCTTCAATCCATAGATGGACCGTTGAAGCTTGCATACCTTGTTAGCATCTTTAGGATCGACAAAACCTTTGGGTTGTATCATATACAACTCTTCATCAATGTCTCCATTGAGGAATGCTGTTTTGACATCCATCTGCCATATCTCATAATCATAATATGCAGCGATTGCTAACATAATCCTCACAGACTTTAGCTTCGCTACCGGTGAGAAAGTCTCATCGTAGTCAACTCCTTGAATTTGTCGAAACCCTTTTGCGACAAGTCGAGCTTTATAGACAGTAACATTACCATCAGCATCTGTTTTCTTCTTAAAAATCCATTTGTTCTCGACAGCCTTCCGGCCATCCGGTAAGTCCACCAAAGTCCATACTTGGTTTTCGTACATGGATCCAATCTCGGATTTCATGGCTTCTTGCCATTTATTGGAATCTGGGCTCATCATCGCTTCCTCATATGTCTCGGGGTCATCGGTGTTGTCCACCAACATGACATTCATAACGGAATCATACCAATCTGGAGTGGTACGAGTTCTCGTTGACCTCCGAGGCTCTGTAGCAACTTCAACCGAAGTTTCATGATCACTATCATTAGCTTCCTCTCTTATTGGTGCAGGCACCACAGGAACTTCTTCCGGTGCTGCGCTACTCGCAATTTCGAGAGAAGGTTCGACAACCTCGTCGAGTTCTACTTTCCTTCCAGTCACTTCTTTCGAGAGAAATTCCTTCTCTAGAAAGGATCCATTCTTGGCAACAAAGATTTTGCCTTCGGATCTATGATAGAAGGTATACCCAATAGTTTCCTTCGGGTATCCTATGAAGACGCATTTTTCCGCTTTGGGTTCAAGCTTGTCCGGCTGTAACTTCTTTACATAGGCTTCGCATCCCAAACTTTAAGGAACGACAATTTAGGTTTCTTCCCAAACCATAATTCATACGGTGTCGTTTCAACGGATTTAGATGGTGCCCTATTTAAAGTGAATGCGGCTGTTTCTAATGCATAACCCCAAAATGTTAGCGGTAAATCTGTAAGTGACATCATAGAACGAACCATATCTAAGAGGGTTCGATTACGACGTTCAGACACACCATTACGCTGTGGTGTTCCCGGCGGTGTCAATTGTGAAAGTATTCCGCACTTCTTTAAATGCTCGCCAAACTCGTAACTTAGATATTCACCTCCACGATCAGAACGTAGAAATTTAATCTTCTTGTTACGTTGATTCTCTACCTCACTTTGAAACTCCTTAAACTTCTCGAAAGTTTCGGACTTATGTTTCATGAAATAGATATACCCATATCTACTCAAGTCATCCGTGAAGGTAAGAACATAACGATAACCACTGCGCGATGCTACACTCATTGGACCACACACATCGGTATGTATGATTTCCAGTAAGTCCGTAGCTCGCTCCATTATACCAGAAAATGGAGTCTTAGTCATTTTACCCATCAGACATGCTTCGCATCTTTCAAGTGATTCAAAATCAAGTGATTCAAGAAGTCCATCGGAATGGAGTTTCTTCATACGCTTCACTCCAATGTGACCAAGACGACAGTGCCACATATAGGTCAAATTATCGCTTGATTTCAAACGTTTAGCCTCAATGTTATTAATATGTGTATTTCTACTATCGAGATTCAATATGAATAGACCATCTATCAAAGGTGCATGTGCATAAAACACATTACTCATATAAATCGAACAACCATTATTCTCGGATTTAAACAAGTAATTGTCTCGCAATAAACAAGATCCTGATATAATGTTCATGCTTAATGCAGGCACCAAATAACAATTATTTAAGTATAAAACTAATCCCGATGGTAGATGAAGAGGTAGCGTGCCGACCGCGATCACATCAACCTTTGATCCGTTTCCTACGCGCATCGTCACCTCGTTCTTCACTAGCTTCCGTTTATTCTGCAGCTCCTGTTTCGAGTTACAAATATGAGCAACCGAACCAGTATCAAATACCCAGGCACTACTACGAGTACTAGTGAGATACACATCAATAACATGTATATCAGATATACCTTTCTTCTTGATGTTGCCGTTCTTCAAATCCGCCAAGTACCTTGGGCAATTCCGCTTCCAGTGACCTTCTCCCTTGCAGTAAAAGCACTCAGTTTCAGGTTTAGGTCCAGCCTTGGTCTTCTTCGTCGGCGTGGTAACTTTCTTACCACCCTTCTTGAAGTGTCCCTTTTGCTTAGACTTGCCTTTCTTGAATTTGGTGGTCTTATTGACCATCAACACTTGGTGCTCTTTCTTGATCTCCACTTCTGCAGATTTTAACATAGCAAATAGTTCTGGCAACTCTTTGTTCATGTTCTGCATGTTGTAGTTCATCACAAAGTTCTTGTAACTTGGTGGTAGTGATTGGAGGATGCGGTAAACTCCCAAAGTATTAGGAATCACTATACCCAAACTTTGAAGTTTATTTGCGTGCCCAGACATCTTAAGCACATGCTCACTGACGGAGCTACCCTCTTCCATCTTGCAGTTAAAGAACTTTTCAGAAGCTTCATAACTTTCAATTGCCGCATGAGTCTCAAAGATTAATTTGAGATCCTCGACAATATCATATGGATCTGACTCTTCAAACCTTTTCTGAAGCTCCGATTCCAAACCATACAAGATAGCACACTGAACTATGGAGTACTGATTCTTCCGAGCAAGGTAAACATTCTTTACTTCATCGGTAGCATCAGCTGCAGGTGGGTCACCTAGCGGTGCATCCAGCACATAGGTCAAATTACCAGCTGTGAGGACAATCCTCAAATTGCGGAACCAATCCGCGAAGTTGCTTCCATTGTTTTTCAACTTTTCTTTCTCTAGGAACGCATTAAAATTGATGGTAGGGGCTGCCATTGATCTACAACATATTTGCAATAGTTTAGACTAAGTTTATGACAAATTGAGTTCAAATTAATTAATGAAATTAAACTAGGTGAACTCCCACTCAAAACAACATCCCTCACTTTGTTTTAGTGATCACACGAACCAAATCCACTACATCAACACCGATCATCACGAGAGCTGATATAGTTTTAATGGCGAACAATCATCATGTTCATCATATCTACTATATGATTCATGCTTTGCCTTTCGGCGTTCCGTGTTCCTGAGGCCATGTCTGTACATGCTAGGCTCGTCAAGATCAAACCTTAGCTTCCGCATAAGCAAATCTGGCTTGCTTACGTTGTATTCACCCGCGGAATCAAAGACACCCGATCATCACGTGGTGCTTCGAAGCAGCAAGCTTTGGCAACGGTGCATACTAAGGGTGAACACTCTAGAACTTGAAATTTATGTGCATGAGGGATCATCTTATAATGCTACCGTCGTCTACTAAGCAATACAAGATGCATAAAGGATTAACATCACATGCAATTCATAATATGTGATATGATATGGCCTTTCTTCTTTGTGCTTCCGATCTCCATCTTCAAACACGAATATGATCTCCATCATCACCGGCATAGCATCAAGGTCAATGACGCTTCTTCATGGTTGTCGTCCACCAGCTTCAACTATTACAACTATTTTGAATAGACACGCAGGTCTTAACAGAAATTAAAGACAACCATATGGCTCCTGCCGGTTGCCAACTTACAATAAGGAACATTGCATACATCAAATATAATCACAATCATGGCCATATCACATCACTGCACACCCCTGCAAAACAAAGTTAGACGCTTCTACTTTCTTTGCATATTTTACGTGGTTTGGGGCTTTCCATAAGTGTCGTTCTAACTTACGAACAAGAACCACAACATTGATACTAGCATTGTTGATCACCCGTTGTAAATTGGATCTTTACTATGCTAGGAGAAACAGGCACCCGCAAAGCCACTTATGCAAAACGAGTTGCATGTCAAGCGTGGAGCAAGTCTCATGAACGATGTCATGTAAGGTTAGCCCGGGCCGCTTCATCCCAACATACCGCAAGATGCAAAGTACACAAAAAGCAATCTACAATAAAAGCATCAACGCCCACAATGATCATTGTGTTCTACTCGTGCAACAGATCTACATATAGACACGGCTCTGATACCACTGTAGGGGTTCGTAGCATGGAAAACAAAATTTTCTATCGCATACAAACAAACAAGCCAAGATCTATCTACTAGATTGTAGCAACGAGTCGATGGAATAACTCACCCTCGAAGATTCCAAAGTGTTTAACGAGAGCAGATTCTCGTGGGTGATGTAGTCGTACTCTTTCCGATCTCAAGATCGCGTAGACGATCCTTCCGGCGCCGCGTTCCCGCAGCGCTCCCGCAGTCGGTCACACGTTCGGTACTCGACGAAGACCTTCCTCTCCCTTGTTCCAGCAGGCAGCGGAGGTTGTAGCACTCTCCTCGCGATTCCGGCAGCACAACGGCGTGGTACCGGAGGTAGAGGGGAAATCCCGCAGGGCTTCGCCTTAAGCCGGTGCGAGTATGGTGGAGCTTATGAGAGAGGCTATTAGTGGTCTAGTAATTAGACACACCAATTAGAAGGCTCTAAACCAATTAGAAGGCTCTAAACCGAATAGCTCTAAACCGGGGTCTAGATCTAGGGTTTAGTTTAGAGGATAGGAAACTTGTGTGTGTAGGAGGGGAGCCCTGCCCCTCCTTATATAGGTGGGAGGGTGTGGGCGCGCCAGGGGAGGGAGGGAGTCCCTCCCCAACTCGGCCTAGGGCTGGGCGCCGGCCTGGAGGAGTCCAACTCCTCCTCCAGGTTGGTTCCAACTCCTCTTGCTTGTTTCCCACAGTTTCTTGTTTTTGGCAGTTTGACTTTCAAACTGGACATTTGACTTTTCTGTTTTAGGATTCAATTTAATCCTATATTTGGGACAGCAAGAACACTTAGTACATGATGCAATCATTCCAATATGTAATGACACATTCATGTACCCCTTCCCCCCCGGAGTGCCGGACAATCCGGAACCTTCTAGAATATCCCCGATGAAAACACCGGAATCATTCCCGAACTCCGAAACGGGACTTTCCTTATATGAATCTTATTCTCCGGACCATTCCGGATCTCCTCGTGATATCCCGGATCCCATCCGAGACTCCGAACAACATTCGGTCTCTTTCTCATAATACCATAACTACTCAAACAACGTCGAATCCTTAAGTGTGTCTCCCTACGGTTCGTGAATTATGCGGACATGATCGAGACACTTCTCCGAACAATAACCAATAGAGGAATCTGGAAATTCATATGGCTCCCACATATTTCTACGATTACTTTGCGATCGAATGAACCACTTACATACGATACCAATTTCCCTTTGTCTCACGATATGTTACTTATCCGAGGTTATGATCGTCGGTATCTCTGCATACCTAGTTCATCCTCGTTACTGATAAGTACTCTTTTCTCGTTCCCGTGATATGTGATCCCTTGTGACCAAGTCACATGCTTGCAAGCTAATTGGATGACATTTCACCGAGAGGGCCCAGAGAATATCTATCCGTCATGTGGATGGACAAATCCCACTCTTGATCCATGTGTTTCAACCAATACTTTCCGAACACTCAATGCCACCTTTATAGCCACCATGTTACGGTGTGGTGTTTGATGACATCAAAGCATCCATCCAGCAAAGGTGATATGCATGATCTCATGGTCGAAGGAATTAGGTTACTATGTATCAGAAAGCATATAGCAATTGAACTATTGAAATGACTTGATCTTTATGCTACGCTTGTCTATAGGAGTATGTCCACCATATCATTCTCCTAACGATATGATCTTGTTGTTGACAACATCTCAATGTTCATGACAAAGAAACCACATCATCAATCAACCAACAAGCTAGTGAAGTATAGAGGCTATACTAGGGACTTCAAATTAAGTTTACAAATCACACAAGTATTAATGGTTTCCTTGTTAATACTATTATAGCATGAATGCAAACATTTATCATAAACACAAAGATATATATAATAATAACTATATTTATTATTGCCTCTAGGGCATATCTCCAACAGAGATGCCCTTAGGCCAACTCCAACGGCACCCCGCAAACGGACCAATTCAGCCTGTTTCTGTTCGACCGGACAAATACGACCCCTAACGGGCTACCCCAAATTAACTTTTGTCTGTTTTTCAGCCCGAACCGATGCATTCCTAGACTAGATTTGTGTCCGGGAAAACGGACCGCACGGATGCGTCCGGTCTGTCCCCCGAAAGCTCCCTGGCCCACGTTGAGTGCCACAGAAACCCCACCAACCCCATTGTCCCTCTCTCTCCTCTCTTCTTCTTCCCGTTGCATCATCGAAGCCAGCCTATCCGATGTCCCCGCCTTGCCGCCCGACGTGGCACCGCCTCTCTCTAGCTCTCCTAGCGTCGCCGTCCTTCACCGCCAGCTCCGCCCAACGCGCTCTCTTCACCGCCAGCATGCACACCCTTCACCGTCGCCGCCCTTCACCATCAGCAAGCAACACCCAGCCCTGCCGCCCTTCACTGCCCGTCCCCGAGCTCCGCTCCGTGACCTCCCGTCCGTTCCCGAGCTCCGCTCCGTGACCTCCCGTCCGTTCCCGAGCTGCTCTGCCCTGACCTCCACCCCGCAGGTGCGAGCACCTGGTGCGGGCACGCGAGCAAGCAACACCTAGCCCCGCCGCCCTTCATCGCCCGTCCTCGAGCTCCGCCCCGCGACCTCCCGACTGTCTCCGAGCTGCTCCGCGCGGCGCGACGCGGAATGCGAGCACAGTTCGGGATGGCTCCTCTCCGGCGGGCTCCGGCGAGATGCGGGTATGACCCCTTTGGGGGCACCTACAAAATTAGGCTGAACATGTGTCTATTTTTTCTTCACCCGCCCTATAAACGGACTCAATCGGACAAATTAGGTGTCTGATTTTGGATTAGGCAGTTGGAGTTGGCTCGTGCCCAAAAGATAAGTAACTCATGGATACTCTTCGAGTATTACGCGCGGCACTGGGATAGCTAGGGAAGGACCCACCCGTGAGCTGCGTATAGCACGGCGATACCATATGGAGGCGGAAAAACTCACACCGACGGAGAAGGCAACGGAGCCACAGCCAGATTCCGCGAAATCCCTATAGTCCGTTTACTACTCCGGGTTTGGCCGGGATAATCCCAGAATATCCTTACAAATCCTTCTTACTATTATCTAAATTGAAAACCCTTCTACTTGGTAGAGTATTTTTGGAAAAGAGTATTTGCGGGGATTAAAGAGTATTGGGTGAACACCAAATTCCCTCATATCTTAAAATTCTAGTGGATAAAAATACGAGAGAAGTAAATAGGGTCTAAACGGACTTAATCGGACAAATTAGATGTCCGATTTTGAATTAGGCGTTGGAGTTGGCTTGAGCCCAGAAGATAAGATAACTCATGGATACTCTTCGATCTTCGAGTATTACGCGTGGCACTGGGATAGCTAGGGAAGGACCCACCCGTGAGCTGCGTACAGCACGGCGATACCATAAGCAGCCGGAAAAATTCACACCGACGGAGAAGGCAACGGAGCCACCGCCCAGATCGGGGCAAGACGAGAGCCGAGTTCTCTCCACCGCGCACGCCTTCCTTCGTAGCAGCGCCACTCGCAATGGATCACGAAAGGAGCCGTCGCCGCCACGACGTCGACGACGATGGCACACAGCTACGCTGACGCTGGCGCGCACGGCACACACGAGAGGCGTTGCCGTTCGCGGCCGGGGTAGGGCGGAAAGCCGGCGGATGGCTTACCCGGAAGGGAAGGAGGAAGGAGGGGCGGCCATCTGTCGCGGTACCCATCTGGGCTCGGCGTGGGTATATATAGCGGCGGTTCGACGGGTGATTTTCTCAGGCCGCATATTCCTTTGATAGCTGCCCTCGTAGCAATCTTCCACTACTCCAATTCCCCACTCTTCCAGTGTTAATCCCCAGCACACTCCATTATTCCTCCCCTTCTGCCGGACATTGATCCGCCTCTTCAGATCTGCTGCTGCTACGACCCGAGGTGAGTGATCGATTCTCCACACGGCAGCTCTCTGCTACTCCATTATTTTTCTCTTAACTTTCGTGAAGTACAGTAAATAGCTTATATTAGGCGAGGCTGCTGCTAAGCGAGCGTTGATCCGATACCCAATTAAAACTTAGCACCTGCACATTTTCATAAGCACACTTTGTGTACGATTTGGTTGGCATAGAGATAATTATATATTTCTCATACAGTAGAAGATTTAGAAACAGAAATCCCTAGCACACTTTGTGTTGGTGTTTCCCTTCTAGCTTAGAGGGTCAGAGTAACATTGCTGGATGCAAAGCAGAGGCACCTACCTGGGAGTGGGAGCTTAAGAATGTCACTTGTACTAGTAGAGCTAAATATTTGTTAGGCGCGTGGCTCTGATTGTTTTGCTCTTCTATAATGTCACACTCAGGTGTTTAATTTTCCAAACAGAAGATGGCGAGGAAGGTGGACGCTCCGATCGGCATGAGAAACAACGGCAAGCACTACTACGCCATGTATCGGACCATGTTCGAGATGGACACCAAGTACGTGCCGATCAAGCTCATGGGGGAAGGAGCCTACGGTACCGTATGCGCGTCAATCAACCAGGAGACCAAGGAGAAGGTCGCCATAAAAAAGATAAACAATGTCTTCGACAACCGCAAGGATGCGCTGAGGATGTTGCGTGAGATAAAGCTCCTTCGGTACTTGCGTCACGAGAATGTTATTTTTCTCAAGGATATAATGACGCCCGTACGTAGGAGGAGCTTCAAGGATGTGTATCTGGTCACTGAACTCATGGACACGGATCTGCAACAGATAATCAATTCGTCTCAGCCGCTTTCCAACGATCACTGCCAATATTTCCTTTTTCAGGTAAGCTCCGGCTCAGCTTTCCATTCTTACCTTTGCTTGCCGCTTGTCCAATTGCTTGCTCTCTTCGCCATTCTGTCATGTTGTCATAAGTTTGTTTTTCTAGTGCCATGAGTCTATGTTGTTAGAGTATTAGGTATATACCATGAGGCTCAATAATATCTAAGGTTTTTGACTTCCAACTAGTTAAGTTTCCAAATATTGATCTGCTTATTCGTGGAAGAAGCAACGGCTAACTTTAGTATCTCTAGTACGTCTTTATCGAATAAATGTATGCCTAGTGCGTAGGAGCTTCTATAAGCTGATGTAAACATGGTTGTTAGTATCATGGCACGTATCATAGTATCATACAATTTTACAATACCACCACTGACCATCGATACGTACCGTGATGGTATCTTAATCTAGTAATATCTTACTCGTATATCACGGTATGTATAATAGTATCTTTAGTATTCCGATACAAAGTCGATACTATACGATCCCACGGTTTAGTAAAAATAAGGACACAATGGCTTGGCAAGATAAAAAGGTAAAATTGTTTTGTATCCGCAAAGTGAACTAAGTACTTAAATAGTAAAACTTCCACTGTTTTTTAGGATATTGAGTATAAAACAGGAGTTTAAACGTTCAAACAAAGTAGTCAACTGCCCATATTTGTGTATAAGCTTTGCAATATATGTATGGTGTTAGTTTTTGGTTTGTGGATGCCTCTACAAAATGCATGAAATATGCTTAAAATTAATAATTAATAATTAAATTTAAATATATTTGAGGTATTTTTAATATATTCTTGTATTTTATTTAAAAACAAAAATCTCATAGTATCATGATACTACGAGACGATTCTACGATACGATACGATAAAGCTGACAAGAAAACGATACTACCTAGTATCCCGATACTGAAAACCTTTGGCTATAAATAATGCTTATGCTTAGAATTATATACTTCTTAAAAGAAAATTAATAGACATCAGATTTGCACACGGTATTTGCATGAACATATACAGCTTTCTCTGTGTAATTTACTTGCATAGACACTGAACTTGAGCATCTTGTAGAGGATTGATATATACCTGTTCGACCTATTTTACAGATTATTTTCGTTTGTTACTCTGGTGTCTTTCCATTTTGTGCTGATTGTTTCACAGTTTCACAAATACTTGTCGACCAATCAATAATCTAAGATGCCGCCTTTATTTACTGCAGATCCTCCGAGGGCTGAAGTACCTTCATTCAGCAGGGATACTCCATAGAGACCTGAAACCAGAGAACATTCTGGTTAATACAAACTCCGATCTGAAGATCTGTGACTTTGGTCTGGCTCGCACAAATGACACTAAAGGTCAACGTATGACTGAGTATGTTGTCACTCGCCCGTATAGAGCTCCTGAGCTGCTGCTTGGCTGCGACAACTATGGCGCCTCCATAGATGTCTGGTCTGCTGGCTGCATATTTGCTGAGCTACTTGGCCGCAAGCCGATCTTTCCAGGAACCAATTGCCTGAGTCAGCTCAAGCTAATAGTCAGTGTTCTTGGCACCATGGATGATGGTGACCTTAGGTTCATTGACCGATCGAGAGCTCGCAACTACATCAAATCCCTTCCGTGCTCCCCAGGGATTCCCCTCTCTAGCATGTACCCACAAGCGCACCCCCTTGCCATAGATCTATTGCAGAAGATGCTTGTATTCGACCCTTCCGAAAGAATTAGTGTCACTGAGGCTTTGGAGCACCCCTACATGTCTGCGCTGTATGATCCAAGTGCAAACCCTCCTGCTCAGGTTCCTGTCGATCTTGATATAGATGAAAACATCAGGGTAGATATGATCCGAGAAATGTTGTGTCAGGAGATGCTCCAGTACCGCCAGAGGCCGTCAAAATGGCGAATATTTAACAAGTATAGGAGATGCCCTAGCACGCCTGGAGCAGAAGAACCTTGACGCCATGGTGTACGATGCCTTGCACAGGGCTAACCTTGGCGACTATGTGTCATGTGGGGGCCTACTTACGCACACGGACAAGTCCATCCTAGTTACTCGTTGGTTCGAAAAGTCAATCTTAGTTACTCGTTGGTTCGAAAATATAAGATGTTTTAGCTTCTGTGTATCGATTTAGGAACCAAAGTTTGGATATAGAAAGGTTTCGTCCCGCAGAAGGTTCTCCTGCTATTTCCTAATTCTGTTAGGATTTGTTTTTTATTCTCCATCTCCAAGATTGTAATTGGCAGCTTGTCTTGGTCGTTGAATAAAGTAATCTATCTCTACCTTAGTATCTTCCTTTCCCCTGTTGTTGCGCCCTGGGCGCCTACCAGAACATTTTGTGCTTTTTTTGAATCGTGTTTAGTATTTTGTTTTGATTTTATTGTTCAAAAAGTGTTCACACGCACTCACCACGATGTTGCTTGTGCTACATAGTGAATTAATGTTTGTGCGGAAATCAAAAGTGTAGCCCAAGCTACGCATAGTTTTTTTTGAAAATAATAATTCAAAATCAACATTTCAACAAATTCCAAAAAAAATCTAGATGTAGATAATGAAGTGTTTTATCAATGTGCAAAATATCAACTCGGTTGCGCAAAAAGGACAAAACCCGCTAAAAGTGTGAACAATGCAAAATTTCAAAACCACAAAATCTTTCGGAGTCTGTCATACCCTTTGTCCAGGAAATATCCAAAAGTTTGTCAGCTTCTCGCTTCGTAAGCGTAGCCAACCACGCACGGTGTCAGTCACCAACCAACAATTGAAATAGTTGGCACCCTGGCACGATGCATGGGTTCTGAGAAGTCGCCTGGGACTAACGATGGAAGGTGAGCTTGCCAACGTAAGCTGCATCCTTATTCTTACCTTCGTTAAGTTGATTTCAGGCTGAGGCTAAAGAGGCTTGGGAGTTCTGTCAAGGAAGCATGCAGAGTATGGTGAGGCAGCAGAGTAGCTGCCATCAGAAGATTGCGTCCAAGTAATAGAGTCTTCCTCGTCTGAGAGCTGCACCGGTTGAATAGAGTTCCAGAGAGCAGCAAAGGAGAGTTGATCCTTTGAAGTCCTTCCATCCATCTTCCAATCTGTAAGGCTGCTTGAACTGTTAGGTTCTTATCTATCAAGCTAGTACATTTCCGGGAAGCTAAGTGTTCCCCTTGGTTTTCTGCGTCCCTCTATATATATGGAGTGGCAGTGGCTGCAAAACACTTATGGCCCATCCACTAAACGCCTATTCTTGTCACCATGAGTCCAACTCACTGACCCAGTCCATCTCTGATTCGGTGCAACTCGAACACCACATTTCTCAGTCGGATTCACATATGACTAGCTCTCGCTCTTAAGTGTGTAACCCCGCAGGCTCATGGCGACTTGGACATGATTTGAGTCCAACTCACAATCGATCAATCGGTAGCAGATCCTAGCAGAACGTGCCGACTCTAAAGTGCCATAGAGTTATGATGACATACCTTTTCGATGTGACTTACACCCAAGTCCCTTTTGTCTCACGATATACCTTATTGAGCTATAGGCGAATTATCATAATCCCTTAAATAGCTCAACTCTCTTCTCGATCCGTGATATGTGATTCATCCAACTAACTCTTAGTCGATCGTGTCGGTTAACACTTAACTAAGTCGCTCATGGCCATGTTTTCCGAATCATATCATCCGAGAGGGTCCATAGAATATCTCTCCAATCGAAGGGGCAAAATCCCATCTCAATTATAACTGTCCTGTGACGGAACAACGTTTGACAGAACCTAAGTCGGTCGATCCACAACTTACTCGTTAATTGAGACATACAAATAATGACTTACTCGTTATATCTCAATATGGGTCAGTCCGACTCACTAAACTCTTTAGTCGAATCCGTGTAGTTGGAATATCATCACCATGCCCATAACAAGTGGAACCGAGTCATCAACCCATTTTCACATTAGTCTAAGTTGTGTGTCCAGTACAATATCAATGACTAAGGACAATCTATTATGAACAACATGAATACATAGTTCCACAACTGAATCACATATTCAATAATACATATCAGATGTTTGTACAAGGATAACTTAATAACTTTATATAACACCCTCACAAGATAAGGCTGAGTTCCTGTAGTGCTAATCCCTGGATCGGTTCACTAGCACACACGGTATAAAATGAGTACCAAATATAACTCTGCATGATAAATATAACGTATATGGTCCAGAATTTGCAATTATTGCAACTTACGCAACTCAAATATTCAAGTACACAATGAAAAACGATAACAAGGTAGATCTCCATCCTTCAAATGTGCCACAGACGAACAATTGTTGAGTGAGGGTCTCGCGACCTATAAATTATCACTCATAAATGGAATAACCTGCAACATGAAATGTTGCAGCCACGAATGATCAATGCATTGAATGTATAACAAGTAGGCTAAAGTGGATTTCAACAAACCTAGCAACTACATGCTTATTTGGCTAGGTGGAGTTCGGGCTCATTTGCATAAAGCAATAGTTTTATCCTATCAATTTTACCAAAAGAGTTTTCTAATACGATAAATAGGACACGCTGGTTCACTCCCAAGTGCTCTTACTCAATTAAGTTCACCCAATCAAATTTTTACGTAATTGAGAAATTGGGACGAGTGATAAATATGTCATAGCATCAGTATCCAGTTGCTCAAATTTGTCCATAACTGGGGACACGACTGATGGCAACAACTCCATGTGCACGAACTTGTTGGGACTCCAAGTGCAGAGTATTATAGCAAACAGTCTTTTGCCCACAAGGGTGACTCGAAGGTTTATATCGAACTCTCGAAGAATTGACTTAGAGTATCTTTTATTTTTCCTCTTTAAGCAACCAACAAAACAAAGTAATTGCATTGTGTCCTCAACTCCACCGTGTGGTTGTCAAGCATAAGGTTTCGTATTACTAAACATGAAATAAGTTTATGAATAAATAATAGTAAAACAATCTATGACTAGGCAAGCAAAGAAATAATAATGCTACAAAGGTATTTTTGGGTTTTGGTTTGTGTTTGCTAATAGTAAAAGTATTTTTGTTATTTTTGGATTTAATTAATGTGGAAAATATTAAGCATGATAATGGTGTTGGATAGTTGTTTCCTATGATTAAAATTGGACCAGGGTTCATGGTTCACTTGTCTATTCTCTCATAAGGTGTAGTGGACATAAAACAATTCATAAGAAATATAATATTGATGAAACTTCATTATGTGTATGATTATCTTTCATATGGACACGTCCTATTATAGAGATGACGCAACACAACTCTCTTATGCTCCTCTAGAAAGGGAAAACTCCAAGCAATCTAGAATTAAGAATTAACTGAGCATAACCTTAGGTACTTTGCCATGATGTTTGAATAACAAATATGCTACCTTGAACAAACAAGATTATCTTAGTTCTCACTAGATAATTATAGCACATGAATTCACTTAATACCTAGTGAGGTAACAAAAGATAGGTAAAAACCATAGTAGACCTTAAATTTGTTGTCACTATTCAATCACTACCAGCATGTTAATCCAACTAATAGACACGTTTCCCCACACATGTTCTCTCATACAAGTTGGATCAAAACAAGCACTTAAGAATTGGGTACATTATATGCATCTACTCATACATCTTACGCATAAATAGATTCCAATCTCAAATATCAACTCATAGAATAAAGATCCACCATATAGGAATTACATATATGACCATATTCATATTGAGCATCTCATATGGTACTAGATAAATGATAGAAAAAGAGAGAAATAGTTCAAGCAACTACCACAAACGCATAGTCCAGAGGTGGACTACTACCTCTTCATCATGGTGATGATGGTGGAGATGGATAAGGTGGAGATACCTACGGAGGCGACTCTGACGGAGTTTTTCCCTCCAATCTTTGTTGGTTCTATATTTGTTTTGGTGGTTTTGTGGCTCTCTCCTCCAGGTACGCGTCGGGGGACCTTTATATAGGCATTTTTAGGCCAAGATGATGATATGGAGATGAAGCTTTACGACTCAAGACGCTCGAGGAGTGAAAGAGGCATGGTGGGGCCCGCGCTAGCTGCCCTCTTTTGGGCCTCCGGGCTCCTCTGGTGAGGTCCAAGCGCTCTAGTTCTTCTCCTTGTGAAAAAATTACGCTCCAAAAATCCTAGCTACGTTTGAATTCGTTTAGGTCCATAAAAGATAAAAATATACACAAAACAGGTAATTCATGTTCTGCAGAGTTATAACCAAAATAAAGAGGATAATTGGTACATCTCCCAAAATCAATATAAAGCATGGATATAACATTATATAAGTTGCTAATATGTGGGAATATGTATCAATAAACTACAAAGTTCATGCATCAACATCCCCAAGCTTAACCTATGCTTGTCCTCGAGCATAAAGGTGATAAAACTAAACATGGATTTTGGAGTTTGTTGCTATGTTCGATATCATTTATAGTAATTATTGCTACACAAAGTTAAATGTTTCATTCTTTAAAGAATAGCAACAAGCAAATGAGTTGTAAAGTGATATTTCTTATGCTCTACATCTATGCTTAACAACAAGTCATTTTGTATAAAAACAAATGCAAGTACTATGGACAATTAAGCATGCATGGCATCTTATTCGGTCTTAGAAACTTCCTTTCATTTCTTTTCTTTCTTGGACACTTGAAATAACAGAAAGTAAGCAGGAAACATATGTGCTAGCTCTGAAAAGATAAAAGGTTATCATAAAATAAAGTTTGGGATATGTAGCTCATGTCAATGGTAATCATAAGAATGGGTCTCCAAGTAATCTAAAGTGAAATCAAGTATGGTTTATATGATTGACCCCTCACAAGTTGAATGTCTCATGTCCATTGACCACAAGTACCCAGTCCTCATGTTACTCAACTTTAAGATCGCAAGTGTTCGTCCTCATATACATACAGTTCCAAACGAGAGATTCAACTGAGGTACATCTTGTTCCTTTGTACGAGGAGTTACCCTTTTGTGAGAAGGGGCTATCCATATTCATATGACAAGACAAACAAACAAATGAACCCCTCAACACTTCTTTTTATTTACCATTTGCATAGCTTTTTATTAGAATGCTTCATAGAATGTTCATGCTATAAATTTCCACCATGATGCATAACATGGCTTAAGTTAGCGGCTCAGGATTCTCTCTAACACATATTCATACTCAAAAGACTTGTTCATTTCTCTCTTTATTTCACACCGATAGGTATCTGCAGCCAAAATAACATGACATCAACAATAATAGTGAAATGTTTGAAAGTGTTCCCCATGATAGCATAGTTCTTCTAACAATCAACTCAAGTTGTCAATCACACAACTTACAAAATTTTAGTAACAATGGATTAATGGTCTTGCCCCACATCTTACTTTCCCATGAGTTTTTAACTACACAAACGTGATGATTTTGAAACATTCAAAGGCATATCAGATCTATTATACTTGGAGTAGCAAATGCCACATAGGTAGGTATGGTGGACACTATTGTAATAGATTGGTTCAAGGGATTTTGATATACAAGTCTTTGCTTGTGTGGTCATTTTGGGCTAGCAAAAAGAACATTGACCATCCACAAACATGCACAAATGTCCATAGTGCTAATCATTTATTATTATACAAGCAAACATAAAGTTAACCATCTATGCATGTGGATAAAGATATCACTAAACAAGACACTTACAAATTATCATTCATTAAAGCATATGAAACATGTAACACTTATGCATACCTGTATTTCAACTTTTATTTTCCTTTTCTTAGAATCCAAACTTATGTTCATCTTATTTCATTAGCTATTTCATAAACACATTAATCATTTAATCGTGGTGGTCTTAATTATTCCAAAGATGGCATGCAAGGTGAATATAAAACTATACACAGATGCTCCAAGTTTATGTGACTATCTTATGTTGCTCCAAAAACAAAGTTTAAAGGATTGCAAACCTAGAGTGTAATAGGTCCAGTGAGGTGCCTTGTGAATCCCCAAGATCATGGTCTTCACCATTCTTGGATAGCTCATGGTGTGGTGTTTCTCCATTCCCTGTCAAAAAACTTCAACACAAAACTTTCTACCATTTCTTTTCTATGGGGTGACATTGGTGGGTACAAAGATATGATACTAGCTTCCATAAAACCTTAAAACAATCTATCTAATTTGTCTAGTAGGTATGTTATGTTTTCTACATTTCCTAAATCTCAAAAATACTGAAAAATAAACAATGTTAAACTCAAAATCATGCATTAAACAAAAGTTGATAGAATCTGTCTAGAAAAACAACAGGCACAGAACTTAACTATTTATCCCACTTAAACATGTTAGGATTCTTATCCTTTTTTTGCATATAGAGGATCAAAATTTTCAACTACAGTATAAATTTGAGCGCAATCGGAGTTATAGAAGAAATTAGAGAATTTTCTACTAAATAGTGTTCATGTACGAATTTTTCTAGTCCATATGTTTCATCAACTTAATATCATACAAATGGGTTAAACTTGGTACTTCATTCAAAACTACTGCAGGTAAACTAAAATAAAACTCTCTTTCTAAAGAAAGAGTGCACAAATAAAATCCAAAAGATAAACTAACCGGGTTGCCTCTCGCAAAGCGCTTTCTTTATAGTCATATAGCTAGGCTTTACTTACTTGATTTAAGATAGGTGGAGATCATGTGGTAGATTGTACCTTGGTGCTACCTCCTTTTTCCTTGGAAAGTGTTGTATACACTTCTTATGAGGTAACTGAAACTTCACATTCCCTTCCTTTGCATCTATGACATGGGCCCTTTAGTTCTCAAAAAGGGTCCTCCCAATATTATAGGACTAGAGGGCTTACTTCCCATGTCCATCATAACAAAATTAGAGGAACGAAATTCATATGTAGTTCAACCATGATATCATTAACTTTACCTAAAGCATGTTTGGTAGAATCATCAGCAAGTAACAGATCTATTGCGCATTTTTCCATGCTTTTAAGTTCAAGCAAGTCATATAGTTATTTTGACAAAACCGAGACATTAGATCCTAGACTTAACATAGCATGCTGAGTTTCTTTGCCAATTGTGATTAATATCTTGGGGAGTCAAGCATCCTCAAGCTTTGTTGGTATCATAGCTCCATTGGTGTATCTTGCTATCTTTTCTTTTATGACATAGTTTGCTATGTATGAACCAAATACCGCTTGATGAACATTAACAAAAGGACCTGACATGGGCATACCTTATAGGTACTCGAATTTGGCATATATGGTCCAGTTATGGCAGAAGCCCATGGCGTTACTAGGGACCAATACAGGATTCAGGTGACTCATGGAGACTCCGATTGCTTGCAGCACAAGACGAAGCATAAGATAAAAAGTTTAAAGGGACAAACCCTAATCTATAACCGACTTGACCTGCTACCCGAGACCTAGCCTATCTATATAAAGGCTAGGAGGGGGCGGCGAGGAGGACGAACACAACCCTAGTTTCCGCAACCATCGCTAGATTGCATCTGCGCACCCCCTTGTAACTTTTGACTCCCTTGATAATTCCAAGAGCAGACAAGTAGGAGTAGGAACCTCTACGAGGCCTGAACCTGGGTAAACCTTGCGTCCCTGTGTGCTTGTTTGCTAGCGATTGATGCCTCCAGCGCTCCCTCCTTCTCCAAAACACAAGTCCATAACAATGGGCATTGATGAGTTTAACCCTCGTCAATTGGCGCCGTCTGTGGGAATCAGGAGTGCCGATGTCACGGCTTCTTCGGCCCCATCAACCACGATCTACAACTCTGCAACATCGGAGACTCGCCTCTTCTTAGGCGCCTTCGACTTCACCGTCCACACACCGGCCACTCGCCCGACTTTCGAGTCCGTGGGCAATGGGATTGGCTTGGCGATCGGGAGCTTACGCTTCCAAGTTGGTCAGCTAGGCACACATCTCTGACCAGCCGATGGTTCCCGCGATTTCTCCAGCATCGTGGTTCCCACCTCCAATCGGCACCCTAAGCGAGCTCAACGCCCTGACAATAGTTGGGGGCACGGACAGCGACACCAGTCGTGGATCCGATTTGGGTGATCTAGCAACAGAAGATGGAGCCTACGGCTCCAGATCTGAAAGTTGTGGGAGCAACAACTTCCCCAATCACTTCATGTGCATCGTCATCAACGCGGGTGACACCGGTGTCAATCGCGACAACACCGGCACTGGACCAATCAACAGTGAAAACAGTGTCCCCTCCAACAGCGCGCCCACCAACAATGGGACAGAAGGAGACCCGAACCTCATGGCGAATGAGCGCACTGAAGAGCGCATGCTGATCAAGCTTAACAACAACGAGTGGGCCCGCTGTCGGGAGGCTCTGCGGGGCAATCCCCTCCCCCTAAACTTATAACAACAGATGCTGATGGGTTACCATTGGCTTCTCAAAGAGGAATACAAGCGCCAACAACAAGTAATCGCGTAACTCGACGCGCATAGAAAGGCGGCGAACGAGTCGAGTCTTTGACGGGCTCAACTCTCCATGGGAGGATCCTCCTCCAAGGGCAACGACTACATGGCCGCCAAATGGCGATCTCGACTAGCCCACCTCACCGACAAGGAGCGAGAAGAAGCCGTGCAAGTCCTCGACTTCGGCTCCATGACAGTGGATACGCGGGGCAATGTGCTCCCAAAGACACCACAAGCAGCGGTGACAGCAGCGACCATGTACCTCCTCAACAACCAGCCACCGACTGGGGATCCATGAGCCACCATGCACCGATCTACGATCGCAGGCTTGGGGCTAGTCAAAGCTGCCCTCGTCAAGGAGCCAACACCGGGGCCGAAGAAAAGTATAGCTCTGGACAAGTATTACTACTCATACTCCTCCAGCGACGACAACCACGATCTGTCACGTCAGCGCCGCTCACGGCGGCATGACCGCGACTACGACACACGTGATGACATCACGTAGCGCAAAGTCGACACGATGCACGCAATGTGCGCCTGTTTAACTGACTCGAAAGACGACGAAGTAGAGCTCTGCGGCACCAGATGCTTCAGTAGAGCCATTAGGCAGAAGCGAATGCCTAAGGGGTTCAAACTCCCATCAGAGAACCCAAAATTCGATGGCCTGCAGGACCCGAAGATCTGGCTGGAGGATCACATCTCCTCCATCAGCCTACATGGCGGAAGATCAAGCACGTCAATGCAATGGCTACAGCTACAAGGCGCTGCCCGCGCATGGCTCAACAATCTCCCCCGCGGATCAATTCACAACTGGGAAGAGCTGGTATACAGCTTCGTGCACAACTTCAAGGACACTTACGAAAGGCCCGCATCAATCAAGGAACTAAGATGCTGCCACCAGAGGTCTGGCGAGTCACTGCGCTCGTACATACAAAGATGGTCCATCATCAAGAATTCTGCAAAAGATATCTCTGAGGATCGCGCAATCGATGCATTCAACAACAGCGTTCGCCGTAGAGAGCTCAGGGAGGAGCTGGGCCGCTCGAAGCCCAAGACAATCGCCACCTGATGGAGATCGCGGATGGGTGGGCCGATGGAGAGGACTCGGTGAGAAACCGTGCCTGCTCTGATGATGACGACAACCTCGGGCGCAGGCGTGATCACCGAGGAAAACGTCGAATGCACGTCTACAAGGACCGCTAAGAGGTCGACATGGTCGCGGCTGGCTACGCCGATAAACGCGAAGACAACCGCAACAACGGATACCGCGACAGTGGAAAAACCACGCAGGTGTGGCAGCACTGCACCCACGACGAGGCACCTGGAACCTCCATCCAGGAAAAACTATTCGGACCGTGCAACGTACACTTCTACATCGACAAGCACGACGGCAAAAAAAAGTCCAGCCACCTTCTCAAGGACTGCCACGAGTTCCTCAAGCTCCACGAAGGCCTGGCCCAGATGAACCGCGACGCGATTAACCAAGGCAACAGAGCTGCCCCGGGCGCTGTGGCTCACGGAGCACCCCCGCCACCACTCGGACCTCCACCACCTGCGGCTGCACTAGTCCAGAACCATGGAGGAGAGCCGTACCCGTGAGTGCTGGGCAACATGGGGATGATCCAAAAAGGGCGCCCCTCAAATCGAGTGCAGAAGGCAATCACTCGCCTAGTCAATTTGGCGATAAATTCTCCGCCCTCCACCACTGAGTACCTCAGTGGAAGCGAGTCCTGCATCACCTTCGACAAGCACGACCAACCGCGCCAAGTACCTCGCCTAGGACACTGTCCCCTCATACTCGAGGCACATATTGGGGGCTTCGAGATGAGTCGCGTCTTCATGGACGGCGGAAGCGGCATCAACCTCATGTTCGCAAGTACCTTACATGCAATGAGAATCCCTCTGACATGTCTGGAAGTTTCAGACACGATGTTCTATGACATCGTCCCAGGGAAGGGCGTATACCCCCTGGGCAAGACCTACCTTGACGTCATCTTCGGCACACCGCAAAATTTTAGGCGAGAGCGCATCGACTTTGAAGTTGTCGAATGGCCTTCACAGTACCACTGCATCCTCGGACGTGTCGCGTTTGCGAGGTTCATGACGGTACCACACTATACCTACATGCAGATGAAGATGCCAGGCCCTAACGACATCATCACAATCAACAGAACCTTCAAGAGGTCTGACTGTTGCGATAGGGAATTCAACAGAATCTCCCAGTCCTTCGGTATACAAGAGGAACTCGCAAGGTTGAAGGAGTCGATAGACAATAGTCTACCTCCCTTGAGCAATCTAAGCTCACCCGACCTATCCTTTGACTCGTCGGTGCACACTAAGAAAGTCTAGGTCCACCCAACGGACCCGACCAAGACGGCCCTCATCGCTAACAACTTGAGTCCCGCATAGGAACTCGCGCTTGTCGAATTCCTCCGTGAGCGCTGGGAAATCTTCGCCTGGTGTCCAGGGGACATGCCAGGAGTTCCCAGGGAATTCTCCGAGCACTCACTCAATGTGAATCCAGATGCAAGGCCAGTCAAGCAAACAATATAGCGATTGTCTGAACCAAGAGCAAACGCGGTCGGTATGGAAGTCAACAGACTCCTCGACGCAAATTCATACGCGAGATCAAGGAAAGCACCTGGCTCGCAAATCCAGTGCTTGTGCCTAAAAAGGAGACGGATATCCTGTGGTTGTGTGTGGACTTCAACTCCTTGAATAAGCACTGCCTGAAGGATCACTTCCCGTTGCCATGGATCAATCAAATAATCGACTCCACTGCGGGATGCGAGCGCCTCTGCTTCCTCGATGCCTACTTAGGCTACAACCAGATTCGAATGAAGGAGGAAGACCAAGAGAAAACGGCGTTCACAACACCCTTTGGTGTGTTCTGTTACAAGATGATGCCCTTCGGGCTAAAAACATAGGAGCCACCTATTAGTGGTGTATGCAGGCCTGCCTCAAGAACCTACTTGGTCGCAATATCCAAGTTTATGTCGACGACATCGTCATCAAAACCAAAGAGGAAGCCGCGTTACTCGACGATCTCTGTGAGACCTTTAATAACCTCGATCGCTACCGGATCAAGCTCAATCTAGACAAATGCGCCTTCGGCGTACCATATGGGCAACTGCTCGGGTATCTCATCTCCGCGAGGGGGATCGGGGCAAACCCGAAGAAGATAAAGGCCATATTGGCCATGGAGAAGCCGAAGAACGTAAAAGGCATCCAACTGCTGGCTGGGCGAATCACGGCGCTCAGTCGATTCATTAGTCGAATGGGCGAAAAGGCACTGCCCTTCTACCAACTTCTCGTAAAGCTGACAAGTTTGAGTGGACAGACGAATCACAAGAAGAATTCGAAGACCTCAAGCACCTACTGTCCACCTCGCCAGTATTGGTGACGCCTTGCGAAAAGGAACCGCTGTTGCTATATATCTCCGCCACCAACCAAGTGGTCAGCATGATGCTCGTGGTGGAGCGAGCTGAAGAAAATAAAGTCCACAGGGTACAATGCCCAGTCTACTACCTCAGCGAGGTGCTCACACCAACAAAACAGCAGTACCCGCACTAACAGAAGCTGGCCTACAGTGTCTTCATGACTGCCATGTGACTGCGCCACTACTTCTAGGAGCACCCAATCGTAGTGGTGAACGACGCCCTGCTCGGGCACATACTCAATAATCCCGATGCCACCGGATGAGTCACGCTCTGGGGCATAGAACTGTTTCCACGAGACATCACATAAGAAAAGCGTGACGTGATCAAATCGCAATTTCTCCCGGACTTCCTCGTGCACTGGACGGAGAACCAGCTCCCCAACAAACCAGACATGTCCTACCTTTGGACAATGCACTTCGATGGATCCAACTGAAAGGAAGGAGCTGGCGCAGGCATCATACTGACATCGCCCCAAGGTGACAAGATGAGGTATGTTCTGTGTATGCAGTTCACAGCCTCCAACAACGAAGCTGAATACGAAGCCTTGCTCCATGGGATGCGGATGGCGAAAGCCTGCGGCGCCAAGCGACTCGTCATCTACGGCGACTCCAAACTGGTGGTCAACCAAACAATGAACGAGTGCGATGCTCTGAGCAACAACATGATCGCCTACCGCGACCTCTACAACACACTCGAGGGAGGCTTCAACGACTACAAGCTGCAGCACGTTGGCCGCGAAAACAATGAGGAGGCAGACACACTCGCCAACATCGGCTCCACCTGTGCCCCAGTGCCACCTGGAGTATTTCTAGAGCGCATCTACGAGCGCTCCATCAAGCCCAAGGCTCAAGAGAAGAAGACAAGCACGCCAACGGACTCGGGGGCTATGCCATCCAACGAGCCAATGGCACTCGATGGCACGGAGCCAGACACAGGACTCGAAGGTCCCATGGAGGTCATGATGATCGAGCCATCCTGGACGCAACCATATGTCACATACCTTCTCAGCAAAAGGTTGCCAGATAACCCGACTGACGCGCGTCATATAGCGCGATGATCCAAGGCATTCGCCCTCATCAATGGGGAATTGTACAAGCGCAACATCACACGAGTTCTACAGCGGTGCATATCCAATGGGGACGGCAGAGCAATCCTCCTTGACATACATGAAGGCACTTGCGTCCACCACGCTGGCAGTCGCGCCCTTGTCGCTAAAGCTTTAAGAGCGGGATTCTATTGGCCAACGGCCATGCGTGACGCCAAGGACATCATCTAGCGCTGCAACGCTTGCCAGTGATTCGCGGACAAACCACACACACCTGGTGCGGAGCTCAGGACAATACCCGTGGCTTGGCCTTTCACGCAATGGGGACTGATACATTGCAAATGTATCTATAATTTTTGATGTTCCATGCTTGGTTTTATCCACTTTCTTGTGTTTTGTTCCAACTTTGGAGTACTTTTCATATGATTTGTTGGACTAACCTATTAACAAGAGCCACAGTGCCAGCTGCGTGTTTTCTGCTGTTTTTGGTTCCAGGAAAGTCAGAAAATGAATATTCTCGGAATTGGACGGGACAAAAGCCAAAGTGCCTATTTTTCCGGAAGGGATCAAGTGCCAGAATACGAGACGGAGAGGGGCCAGGGGCCGGCCACACCACCTGGCCGTGCGGCCAGGCCTGGCCCGCGCCAAGGCATGGTGTGGTGGCTCCCTGCACCCCCTCGGCCTCTCCTTCCGCCTATAAGTTGCCCTCGGGACGAAAACCCTAAGTACCCGATTAAAAATCCATGAAAGAGTCTGTAGCCGCCGCCATCTCCATGCCTAGATTGGGAGGGATCTGAATCTCTTCCCGGCACACTACCAGAGAGGGGAATTCACCCTGGAGGCCTTCTTCATCACCATGCAAGCCTCCGGTGTGATGCGTGAGTAGTTCATCCTTGGACTACGGATCCATGTAGTAGCTAGATGGCTGGTTTCTCCTCCTTTGAGCTTTCATGTTTAGATCTTGTGAGCTCCGTTCATGATCAAGATCATCTATTTGTAATTCATACATGTTGTGTTTGCGGGGATCCGATGGATATTGAGATGCTATTTCAGATTGATTATTGATTCTATCATGTCTTTGTTATTTGAGATCTTGCATGCTTTCCATTGTTAGTAGCTATCTTGGCCAAGTAGATGCTAGCAACTCCAAGAGTTAGTATTTATGCTCGATAGTGGGTTCATGCCTCTGGTAATCTGGGGAAGTGACAGAAATCTCTAAGGTACTAGATGTGCTGTTGCTACTAGGGAGAAAACAACAATCCTTTGTTCATAGAACAATCGTATTGTTTACTTTACACGCAGTTCGTAAAGCAATAATCTGTTGCTTGCAACTTAATACTGGAGGGGGTTCGGATGATAACCTGAAGGTGGATTATTAGTCATAGATGTAGTTGGATGGCGGTCTATGTATTATGTTGTAATGCCCAATCAAGTCTCAAAGGAGTCAAGATGATTAGTATATGCATGTATTGCTTTCTCGGTGTTTGTCAATTGCCCTGCTGTAATTTGTTCACCCAGCATGTTATTTATCTAAGGAGAGCCACCTCTAGTGAACTATGGATCCCGGTCCTTGTCTTTTACATACAATCTACAATCTTTTACCGGCTTTGTGTTTACTTTCTGCAAACTTCTACTTCTTTCCATTCGATACGTTTAATCCTTTGTTTTCCGCAAAACACGGTGAGATTGACAACCTCATCGCAAGTTGGGGACAAAGTTCTGTGGTTGTGTTGTGCAGGTCTCCACGTTGCTACTAGCACCGTAGTGCGCCCTGCCAAAGCTCAGCTAGTAACACCTTTGGGGTGTTTCCTTGATCCTACTGGTTCGATTAAACCTTGGTTTCATAACTGAGGGAAAACTTACTGCTGTGCTCATCGTACCTTCCTCTTGGGGTTCCCAACAAGCTCTATGTTGAAAGTCGAGCGCATCAAGATTTTCTGGCACCGTTGCCGGGGAGTCAAGGACATCTTCACAAGGGGAGTCCCTCATAACCAATCTCTTTACTTTGTTGTTTTTGTTTTGCTTAGTTTCTTTTTGCTTTGTTTGCTTGTTTTGTTCTTCAAAAAACACAAAAAAATTAGTTTTACTTGTTTGCTTTCTTATTTGAAAACCCAAAAAAATGACTACTCTTGAAAACACTAAGTTGTGTGACTTCACTAGCAGCAACAACAATGATTTTATGAGCACACCTATTGCTCCACCTGTGGCTGAAAATACTTTCTTTGAGATAAAACCTGCTTTGCTCAATCTTGTTATGAGAGAACAATTTTCTGGTATTGGTAATGAAGATGCTGCTTCCCATCTAAATAACTTTGTTGAACTTTGTGAGATGCAAAAGCATAGGGATATAGTGATGGGTTCGTAGCATGGAAAACAAAAAATTTCTACTGCAAGAACGAACAAAACCTAGATCTAATCCAGATAAAAGCCAAGATCTAATCTATTGGACATGAGCAACGAGATAGATCTGTTCTAACCCTCGTAGAACCGAAAGCGTTACGAGATTAGATCTCGGGGTTGATGTAGTCGATCACTTGCCGATCTCAAGATCGTGTGGACGATCCTTCCGGCGCCGCGTTCCGGCAGCGCTTCCGCAGTCGGTCACACGTGCGGAGTCGAAGCAGACCTTCCTCTCCCCGTTCCAGCGAGCACCGGAGGTAGTAGATCTTCTCCACGGAATCCCAGCAGCACGACGGTGTGGTGGTGGTGGTGGAGGAGAGAATTCTGCAGGGCTTCGCCTAAACCGGAGCAGAGCGAAGGAAGAGGAGAGAGGCGGCAGCTAGGGATTGTTATATGAGAGTGCAAGGGGGTGGCGCCCCCTCCCCTCTATTTAAAGGAGGGAGGCGCGCCATGGGAGGGGGAGTCCTAGTAGGACTCCCCTCCCTCCTTGGCCGGCGGGTTGGGAAGGGGGGAGGAGTCCTCCTCCCCCACGAATCCGTGTCTAGCCCCCACAAGGTTTCCTTGACCCTTTCTTGGTTTTCAAGCAAACACCAAGAACTCTTCTAGAACCTTCCAGAACATTCCGAAACCTTCTAGAATCTCCATACAAATACTCCGGAACATTTCCTAACTTAGAAAATGATCCCCAATATATGAATCTTATTCTCCGGACAATTCCGGATCTCCTCGTGATGTCCCGGATCCAATCCGAGACTCCGAACAACATTCAGTCTCCAACGCATATTCCATATCTACTTAAAACAACTTCGAACCTTAAGTGTGTCACCCTACGGTTCGTGAACATGCAGACATGATGGAGACACCTCTTCGATCAATAACCATCAGCGGGATCTGGAGATCCATAACGGCTCCCACATACTCAACGATGACTTCGTGATCGATAGAACCATTAACATACGAAACCAATTCCCTTTGTCACGCGATATTCTACTTATCCGAGGTTTAATCATCGGTATCTCCATACCTAGTTCTACCTCGTTACTGATAAGTACTCTTTACTCGTTCCATGTTATGTCATCCCTTGTGACCTAGTCACATGCTTGCAAGCTAACTAGATGACATTCCACCGAGAGGGCCCAGAGCATATCTATCCGTCATATGGATGGACAAATCCCAATCTTGGTCCATGCGCTTCAACACATACTTTCAGAATACCCAATGACACCTTTATAACCACCTAGTTACGAAGCGGTGTTTGATGTCATCAAAGTACCCATCCGGTGATGGTGATTAACATAACCTCATGGTCGAAGGATTAGGTTACTATGCATTTGAAAGCTTACAGCAATACGAACTTAATGACTTGATCTTATGCTATGCTTACTATGGGTGTGTGTCCATATCATCATTCTCCTAATGATATAACCCTGTTATTAATGACATCTAATGTCCATGATCAGGAAACCATGATCATCATTTAATCAACAAGCTAGTTCCACAAGAGGCTTACTAGGGACTCTTTTATGTTTACAAAACACACATGTATTAGTGTTTCCTTATAATACAATTATAGCATGGAATGTAAACATTCATCATAAACACAAAGATATAATAATAACCACTTTTATTATTGCCTCTTGGGCATATCTCCAACAGTCTCCCACTTGCACTAGAGTCAATAATCTAGATTACATGGTAATATACCTAACACCCATGGCGTTCTGGTGTTGGTCATGCTTTGCTCTAGGGAGAGGTTTAGTCAACGGATCTGCCACATTCATATCAGTGTGTACTTTGCAAATCTTTATGTCACCATCTCGGACATACTTGCGAATAGCATGGAAACATAGCTTGATGTGCTTCAGCTTGCTATGTGACCTTGGCTCCTGTGCATTAGCTATGGCACCTGTGTTGTCACAGTAGATGGCCATCGGGTCCAACGCACTGGGAACCACGCCAAGTTCACTAATGAACTCCTTCATCCATATGGCTTCTTGTGCAGCCTCCGAAGCAGCTATGTATTCCGATTCAGTTGAAGATTTTGCCACAACGCTTTGATTGGCACTCCTCCAGCTCACTGTAGCACCATTGAAAATAAATACGTATCCAGACTGTGACTTCGAGTCATCTGGATCAGTGTTCCAACTAGCATCAGTGTAACCGTTTACAACAAGCTGTTCATCACCTCCATAAGAAAGAACCATATCCTTAGTCCTATTCAGGTACTTTAGGATATTCTTGACCGCTGTCCAGTGTTCCATTCCAGGATCACTTTGATATATGCTAGTCAAACTAACAGCATGTGCTATATCCGGTCTTGTACACATCATGGCATACATGATAGAACCTATGGCCGAGGCATAGGGAATATTATTCATCTTTTCTCTATCTTCTACCGTAGCCAGACTTTGAGTCTTACTCAAGGTCTTACCTGACAACATGGGCACGAACCCTTTCTTGCTCTCTTCCATTCTAAACTTCTTTAGAACTTTGTCTAAGTATGTACTTTGTGAAAGCGCTATTAGGCGTCTTGATCTATCTCTATAAATCTTGATGCCTAGAATATATGCCGCTTCGCCAAGATCCTTCATTGAAAAACTATTATTCAAATAGGTTTTGACGCTATTAAGAAGTTCTATATCATTCCCAATCAACAATATGTCATCTACATATAGTACTAGGAATGCTACAGAGCTCCCACTCACTTTCTTGTAAATAAAAGCTTCTCCATAAGTTTGTATGAATCCAAAGTTTTTGATTACTTTATCAAAACGTTGATTCCAACTCCGGGATGCTTGCTTCAGTCCATAAATGGAGCGCTGAAGTTTGCATACCTTGTCAGCATCTTTAGGATCGACAAAACCCTTGGGTTGTACCATATACAACTCTTCCTCAATGTCTCCATTAAGGAACGCCGTTTTGACATCCATCTGCCAAATCTCATAATCGAAATATGCAGCGATTGCTAACAAAATCCTCACAGACTTTAGCTTCGCTACTGGTGAGAAAGTCTCATCGTAGTCAACTCCTTGAATTTGTCGGAACCCTTTCGCGACAAGTCGAGCTTTATAGACAGTAACATTACCATCAGCATCTATTTTTCTTTTGAAAATCCATTTGTTCTCGACAGCCTTACGGCCATCCGATAAGTCCACCAAAGTCCACACTTGGTTTTCGTACATGGATCCCATCTCGGATTTCATGGCTTCTAGACATTTGTCAGAATCTGGGCTCACCATGGCTTCTTCATATGTCGCAGGGTCATCAGTGTTGTCCACCAACATGATGTTCAAGGCAGAGTCATACCAATCAGGAGTGGTACGAACCCTCGTTGACCTGCGAGGTTCTGCAGTAATTTCGTTCGAAGTTTCATGATCACCATCATTAGCTTCCTCTCCAATTGGTGCAGGCGGCACAAAAACATCTTCCGGTGCTGCGCTACTCTCAATTCCGAGAGAAGGTTCAATAACCTTGTCGAGTTCTACTTTCCTTCCAGTCACTTCTTTCGAGAGAAACTCCTTCTCAAGAAAGGATCCATTCTTGGCAACGAAAACTTTGCCTTCGGATCTATGATAGAAGGTATACCCAATTGTTTCTTTCGGGTATCCTATGAAGACGCATTTCTCCGCTTTGGGTTCAAGCTTATCAGGCTGTAACTTCTTTACATACGCTTCGCAACCCCAAACTTTAAGGAACGACAACTTAGGTTTATTTCCAAACCACAATTCGTACGGTGTCGTTTCAACGGATTTAGATGGTGCCCTATTTAAAGTGAATGCGGTCGTCTCTAATGCATAACCCCAAAACGATAGCGGTAAATCTGTAAGAGACATCATAGACCAAACCATATCTAAGAGAGTTCGATTACGACGTTCGGACACACCATTACGCTATGGTGTTCCCGGCGGTGTCAACTGCGAAAGTATTCCACATTTCTTTAAATGCATGCCAAACTCATAACTCAGATATTCACCTCCGCGGTCCGAACGCAGAAACTTAATCTTCTTGTTACGATGATTTTCCACTTCACTTTGAAATTCCTTAAACTTCTCGAAAGTTTCGGACTTATGTTTCATAAAGTATACATACCCATATCTACTTAAGTCATCCGTGAAAGTGAGAACATAACGATATCCACCACGCGATGCTACACTCATTGGACCGCACACATCGGTATGTATTATTTCCAATAAGTCCATAGCTCGCTCCATTATTCCAGAGAATGGAGTCTTAGTCATTTTTCCCATTAGACATGCTTCACATCTTTCAAGTGATTCAAAATCAAGTGATTCAAGAAGTCCATCAGAATGGAGTTTCTTCATACGCTTCACTCCAATGTGACCAAGACGACAGTGCCACATGTATGTAGAATTATCATTCAATTTTATTCGTTTAGCATCTATGTTGTGAACATGTGTATCACTACTATCGAGATTCAATAAGAATAAACCATTTATCTCAGGTGCATTACCATAAAAGATATTACTCACATAAATCGAATAACCTTTATTCTCAGACTTAAAAGAGTAACCGTCTCGCAATAAACAAGATCCAGATATAATGTTCATGCTTAACGCAGGCACCAAATAACAATTATTTAAATTTAAAACTAATCCCGAAGGTAGATGTAGAGGGAGCGTGCCGACGGCGATCACATCAACCTTGGAGCCATTTCCAACGCGCATCGTCACCTCGTCTCTTGCCAGTCTTCGTTTATTCCGCAGCTCCTATTTCGAGTTACAAATATGAGCAACCGAACCAGTATCAAATACCCAGGCACTACTACGACTACTAGTAAGATACACATCAATAACATGTATATCGAATATACCTTTCTTCTTGATGTTGCCGTTCTTCAGATCTGCCAGGTATTTGGGGCAGTTACGCTTCTAGTGACCAGCACCCTTGCAGTAGAAGCACTCAGTTTCAGGCTTAGGACCAGCCTTGGGCTTCTTAGAAGGTGCGGCAACTTTCTTGCCGTCCTTCTTGAAGTTGCCCTTTTTCTTAGGCTTGCCCTATTTCTTGAAATTGGTGGTCTTATTGACCATCAACACTTGGTGATCCTTCTTGATCTCCACTTCAGCAGTTTTCAGCATGGACGATAGTTCAGGCAACGTCTTGTTCATGTAGTGCATATTGTAGTTCATCACAAAGTTCTTATAACTCGGTGGCAGTGATTGGAGGACACGGTGAATCCCTAACTCACTAGGAATTGTTATCCCCAACTCTTGGAGCTTGTTTGCATGCCCAGACATGGTGAGCACGTGCTCGCTAACGGAGCTTCCCTCTTCCATCTTGCAGGTAAAGAACTTCTCGGAGGCCTCATAGCTCTCCACGGCCGCGTGAGTCTCAAAAATGAGCTTGAGCTCCTTAATGATCTCGAACGGGTCGTGGTGCTCAAAACGCTTCTGGAGCTCCGTTTCTAAACCATACAGGATGGCACACTGAACTGTGGAGTAATGATTTTTTCGAGTGGCGTAAACATTCTTTATGTCATCGGTGGCATCATCTGCAGGTGGGTCACCTAGCGGTGCTTCGAGCACATAGGTCATCTGACCAGCCCTGAGGACAATCTTCAGACCACGGAGCCAGTCCGTGAAATTGCTTCCATTGTTCTTAAGCTTTTTCTTTCTCTAGGAACGCATTGAAATTGATGGAGAGATTCGCCATAATCTACAACAAATTTGCAAGTAGTTTAGACTAAGTCTATGATAAATTGAGTTCTACTTTAATTCTTAAATTAACTAGGTGAACTCCCACTCAAAACAACATCCCTCACATTGTCTTAGTGACTACACGAACCAAGTCCACTACACCAAGTCCGATCTTCATGAGAGAAGATGTAGTTTCATCGGCGAACAATCTTCATGTTCATCATATCACTTATATGATTCATGCTCTACCTTTCGGTATTTCGTGTTCCGAGACCATGTCTGTACATGCTAGGCTTGTCAAGATTAACCTTAGTTTCCGCATGTGCAAATCTGGCTTGCACCCGTTGTATGCACACGTAGAATCTATCACATCCGATCATCACGAGATGCTTCGAGACGACGAGTCTTAGCAACGGTGCCAACTAAGGACGAACACTTTATTACTTGAAATTTAGTGAGAGGGATCATCTTATAATGCTACCTTCGCGATCTAAGCAATACAAGATGCATAAAGGATTAACATCACAGGCAATTCATAATTAGTGTGATATGATATGGCCCTTTCTTCTTATGCCTTTGATCTCCATCTCCAAAGAACGGACATGATCTCCATCATCACTAGCATCGCGTCAAGGTCAGTGGCGCCGCTTCGTGGTTGTCCATCATCACCAGCAACTATTACAACTACTTGGAATAAAGCTATTACAAGATGAATAGACACGCAGGTCTTAACAGAATTAAAGACAACCATTAGGCTCCTGCCGGTTGCCATATTACAACAAGGATCATTGCATACATCAAATATAATCACAATCACATGATGGCCATATCACATCACAAAACCCCTACAAAAAAAAGTTAGACGCCTCTAATTTTCTTTGCAAGTTTTACATGGTTTGGGGATTTCGAATAAGAACGGATCTTACCTACGAAACTGAACCACAACGTTGATATAAGTGCTATCAAGTGCAAAGTGTAGATTGGATCTATACTATGATGGGAGAGATAGACACCCGCAAAGCCACTTGTGCAAAGCAAGTTACACGTCAAGCGTGGAGCAAGTCCCATGTGCGATGACATGTAAGGTTAGCCCGAGCCGCTTCATCCCACCATACCGCAAGATGCAAAGTACACAAAGCAAAAGACGGCACAAGCACCAACGCCCACAACATCATTGTGTTCTACTCGTGCAACAGATCTACACATAGACAAGGCTCTGATACCACTGATGGGTTCGTAGCATGGAAAACAAAAAATTTCTACCGCAAGAACGAACAAAACCTAGATCTAATCTAGATAAAAGCCAAGATCTAATCTATTAGACATGAGCAACGAGATAGATCTGTACTAACCCTTGTAGAACCAAAAGCGTTACGATATTAGATCTCGGGGTTGATGTAGTCGATCACTTTCCGATCTCAAGATCATGTGGACGATCCTTCCGGCGCCGCGTTCCAGCAGCGCTTCCGCAGTCGGTCACACATGCGAAGTCAAAGCAGACCTTCCTCTCCCCATTCCAGCGAGCAGCGGAGGTAGTAGATCTTCTCCACGGAATCCCAGCAGCACGACGGTGTGGTGGTGGTGGTGGTGGAGGAGAGAATTCTGCAAGGCTTCGCCTAAACCGGAGCAGAGCGAAGGAAGAGGAGGGAGGCGGCGGCTAGGGATTGTTATATGAGAGTGCAAGGGGGTGGCGCCCCTCCCCTCTATTTAAAGGAGGGAGGCGCGCCATGGGAGGGGGAGTCCTAGTAGGACTCCCCTCCCTCCTTGGCCGGCGGGTTGGGAAGGGGGGAGGAGTCCTCCTCCCCCACGAATCCGTGTCTAGCCCCCACAAGGTTTCCTTGACCCTTTCTTGGTTTTCAAGCAAACACCAAGAACTCTTCTAGAAGCTTCCAGAACATTCCGAAACCTTCTAGAATCTCCATACAAACACTCCGGAACGTTTCCTAACTTAGAAAATGATCCCCAATATATGAATCTTATTCTCCGGACAATTCCGGATCTCCTCGTGATGTCCCGGATGCAATCTGAGACTCCGAACAACATTCGGTCTCCAACGCATATTCCATATCTACTTAAAACAACTTCGAACCTTAAGTGTGTCACCCTACGGTTCGTGAACATGCAGACATGATGGAGACACCTCTTCGATCAATAACCATCAGCGGGATCTGGAGATCCATAACGGCTCCCACATACTCAACGATGACTTCGTGATCGATAGAACCATTAACATACGAAACCAATTCCCTTTGTCACGCGATATTCTACTTATCCGAGGTTTGATCGTCGGTATCTCCATACCTAGTTCTACCTCGTTACTGATAAGTACTCTTTACTCGTTCCATGTTATGTCATCCCTTGTGACCTAGTCACATGCTTGCAAGCTAACTAGATGACATTCCACCGAGAGGGCCCAGAGCATATCTATCCGTCATATGGATGGACAAATCCCAATCTTGGTCCATGCGCTTCAACACATACTTTCAGAATACCCAATGACACCTTTATCACCACCCAGTTACGAAGCGGTGTTTGATGTCATCAAAGTACCCATCCGGTGATGGTGATTAACATAACCTCATGGTCGAAGGATTAGGTTACTATGCATTTGAAAGCTTACAGCAATACGAACTTAATGACTTGATCTTATGCTATGCTTACTATGGGTGTGTGTCCATCTCATCATTCTCCTAATGATATAACCCTGTTATTAATGACATCCAATGTCCATGATCAGGAAACCATGATCATCATTTAATCAACAAGCTAGTTCCACAAGAGGCTTACTAGCGACTCTTTTATGTTTACAAAACACACATGTATTAGTGTTTCCTTATAATACAATTATAGCATGGAATGTAAACATTCATCATAAACACAAAGATATAATAATAACCACTTTTATTATTGCCTCTTGGGCATATCTCCAACATATAGATGGTGATATTATTAAGCTAAAATTGTTTCCTTTCTCTTTGAGAGGAAAAGCTAAATAATGGTTGAATTCCTTAACTAGGAATAGTATTGATTCTTGGACTAAGTGCAAAGATGCTTTTATTGGAAAATACTACCCTCCTGCTAAGATTATATCCATGAGAAGTGAAATAATGAAGTTTAAACAACTTGAGAATGAGCATGTTACTCAATCTTGGGAAAGAATGAAATCTTTGGTAAAGAATTGTCCCACTCATGGACTGACTGCTTGGATGATCATCCAAACTTTTTATGCAGAATTGAACTATTCTTCAAGGAACCTATTGGATTCTGCTGCTGGAGGTACCTTTATGACCATCACTTTGGGTGCTGCAACAAAACTTCTGGACAATATGATGGTTAATTATTCTGAATGGCATACTGAGAGAGCTCCACAAGGTAAGAAGGTAAATTCAGTTGAGGAACCTTCTCCTTGAGTGATAAGATTGATATTAGTATGTCTATGCTTGTTAATGGGAAAGCCCATATTGATCCAAATAATGTTCCTATAGCTTCTTTGGTTGCTCAAGAAGAGCAAGTTGATGTGAACTTCATAAGAAATAACAACTTTGACAACAATGCTTTTGGTAATAATGCTTATAGGAACAATTTTGGTAACAACAATTATAAGCCATATCCTCCCAACAATGGTAATGCTTATGGAAATTCTTACAACAATAATAAGAGTGCTCCCTCTAAACTTGAAGTTATGCTTAAAGAGTTTATTAGTAAACAAACTGCTTTCAATAAAACTATTGAGGAAAAACTCTCTAATGCTGAAAGAAATATAACATCTTTGGCTGAAGATCAATCTACTTTGAATAAAATGGCTTCTAAACCTGAAACTAATGAGAATCCCTTTGCAACTACTAATGCTATACAAGTAAGAATTGATGAAAATGTTAAACTATTAGCTGAATTACATGCTAAGTGGGAAAGAGAAGATGAAATTGCTAGAAACATTAGTGTTTCTACTATTACCACCACTAGTGTTGAGGCTAGTAATAGCTCTACTACTTTAGATGATAAAGTTGATTTTGATCTTGATGGTTGCAATATCTCTGAAGTTATTAAGTTCCTACAAAAGCTTGCTAAAAGTCCTAATACTAGTGCTATGAACATGCTTTTAAAAAACACATTACCGATGCTCTCATAAAGATTAAAGAAGAAAAGATGAAACATAAAGCTTCTATTCCTATAAAGCAAGAAGATGGTTGGGAACCCATCATTAATATGAAAGTGAATGACTTTGATGTCAAAGCTTTGTGTGATCTTGATAGTAGTGTTTCTATTATGCCTAGAAGGATTTATGATATGCTTGATTTGCCTCCTCTTGAAGATTGCTATTTGAATGTCCCACTTGATGATGATGTTAAAAAGAAACTCATGGGTAGTCTTAATGATGTTCTTATTATGGTTAATGATTCTTATGTCCCCGTTGATTTCTATGTTTTGGATGTTGAATACAATGCTTCTTGTCCTATTACTTTGGGAAGACCTTTTCTTGAACTGTTGGTGCCATCATTGATATGAAAGAAGGCACCATTAAATATCAACTCCCACTCAAGAAAGGTATAGAACACTTCCCTAAAAAGAGAGAAAAGATTTCTTTTGCTTATCCTATGAAAACAAAATTTGGTCTAATGCTTCTTCATTTGAGAACACTTGATTCTTTCTTTGCTTCTTATGCCTAACTTAAAGGCGTTAAAGAAAAGTACTTGTTGGGAGATAACCCAAGAGCTTTAGTTGAGTCTTGGAAGTTATTACCTCTGTAATAACCTCTCCTTATCCTTTTTATTTTCTTTTTGTGCCAAGAGTAACCTCTAATGAGAGTGAAGTAATGATTGGGAAAGTTGCTGTCCCGAAACAGATTTTTGTGCTTCACCGTAAACATTCCTGAGAGAGATCTGTACGTCAGATTGAGCTGTAATGTTTTGTGCTTCTACCCCAGGTTGTTATCTAACTTTCGTTAGTTCAACACTTGTTTATTTGAGCAACATAAGGTCTTCGAAAAAATTCGTCTTTACCTGCTGGTCTGTTTTGACAGATTTCTGCCATTTTCAGCATTTGCTTCTTGTTAGTTCCTTCTTGAGTTCCTTTGGGGAATTGAGCTTTTTTAGGGAAGTGCTACGGTAGCTAGTGTTCTAATGGAATTTTATTTGGTGTTATAACTGACCCTTGAGACTTATTTATCATAAGTGCACTAATGTTGCTAATGAGATTCTGTGAAGTTTTGTATGAAGGAAAATTTTCAGGTGTATGGAAGGAATGAGTAATGAGATGAAGGATGGACTAAAGCTCAAGCTTGGGTATGCCACGCGTGTCACCCCAAGAAATATCCAAGAAGTACAAGCATCAAAGCTTGGGGATGCCCAAGGCATCCCCTTCTTCATCAATAAGAATCCCAGGTTTCTTCCAAACGCTTCATTTTTATTGTTTCATGCACAGTTGTGTTTTTTTTCTTGGAGCGTCTTCCTTTTCATTTTCGTTTTGGTTTTTAGTTTGTTTGGTTTTCTTAGTTTTCTGAATAAGTTGGTTGGACCCCCTCTTTCATACATTGGTTTGCAAATAGTTTGGTTTGGTTTGGAAAAGAGTAGGAAAGTTCATACTTATGCGGTAAAAAGAGCTTGTTTTTGACTATGGCATGTGCTTTGTCATGCCATGCTTGATATTGTTTTGGCTTTATGCTTAGTATTCTTTGCTGTAGCGTGACTTGTTATAAACAATTGATATTGCTTAATGTGCCTTGGATGAATCATGCGTTGTTTTAGCATATTAAAGCATAGTATAGTGGTATTCTCCTTTGATGCTTTATTTGGGTTGACTTGGAACATGCTCACACCATGTTATGACTGTCACAAGTCACCATAGCCTTTATGATCCTTTAGTTTCAACTTGTAGTATCACTTTATGCTTTGATCAATGATGTTTTGTCGCTCTGCATGATTATGGCCATTATTGCTCTCTTAGTTTGTCGCTCCCAGTCTTTTGCTAGCCTCCACAACCAAGTATGAGTTCCACTCATGCATCCAACTCCCTAAACCAAGTTATTCCAAAGAGTCCACCATACCTACCTAGTAGCTTATGCTATTCCAAGTATATTCATGCCTTTGTTTACCTTCCACTTGTTATGAGAAAACTAGTGATTAAAGCTCTCATGAACTTGATGGCACACTTTACTTTATTGCCTCTAATAAACTTGAACCATTGGGTCCTTCTTTGTTGCGTATATGCTTGCACTTTATAAGTTGAAATTAGCAGAACCATGTTTCATGAGGAACGCTTTCAACATTGCACTTGTACTCTGTACCCCGTTGATATCATGTTCTTTTGCTTACGGATCCCGGCGGTGTGAAATAAAAGTGGAACTTGTAAGATCATAGAGTTTGTATGTGTGTTAGAGAAACGCCTGGGCCGCTAGCCTAAGCCATGCCTAATCATGGTGGAAACTTGCAGCATCACCATAATGAGCACTCTATGAAGCATCCTCAATAATAACCTATGCAAATAGCAAAAAAAAAGATCGCTGAGATGCTCATTGTCTGCTTGCCTTGTCATTTTGATTATGGGAAAGCTCCCGTATCATGTGCAAGGGGTACCCCGTTGGCGGTTCTTAATGATACACATATACTTACAATGACAAGAGCTTACTCATGACTGAAGTTGAGTAGCATGAGGATCGGTCTTCGTAAGTAAGGGGCATGAGATTTCGGTTTATAACTTGTCAAGCATATCCTCTTAGTTGTGTCACTTTAACCTTAATCACTTCAAGATGCTTATGATAGGGGAAATGAGAGCTGAAAGCTATAAGTACCATAATTTTTGGAAGCTCTTTATGAGACTTGAATCCCTACTTCCTTTTACAAAAGGCCTTTCTTCCACAATTATATTGAGTCTCCATCTTCTACCTTTATGCACTTACTTTGAGAGCATAGTGGCCATTCTTAGTTCTATGTGCATTGTCCCAAGACTAGTTGATTGATGCATAACTTGTTATTGCTTGTTTGAAACTATTGTATCTAGTCACTCTTATGAACTTTGAAGGTGTCCTATGCATTTATACTTGCTACTCTATTGAGGGACAAGCTGAATACTAGTATGCTATGTTTTCTTTATGTGAAACAAACAAACATCTTGCAAAGCATTGTTATTCATGAATCTTTTGTTTATGCCTTTTCATGTTTCATCATAGTTTCTTTGTCTTATTGCTAGAACTTTGTCTTTCATGTTATGATTGAAGTACTATGATCCCAGCTTTGAGTGTTTTGCAAATGCTTTGATCAAGTCTTTAATGGTGCATGTCACCTCAAAAATTATTTCTTTTTATCACTTACCTACTCGAGGACGAGCAGGAGTTAAGCTTGGGGATGTTGATACATTGCAAATGTATCTATAATTTTTGATGTTCCATGCTTGGTTTTATCCACTTTCTTTTGTTTTGTTCCAACTTTGGAGTACTTTTCATATGATTTCTTGGACTAACCTATTAACAAGAGCCATAGTGCCAGCTGCCTGTTTTTTGCTGTTTTTGGTTCCAGGAAAGTCAGAAAATGGATATTCTCGGAATTGGACAGGACAAAAGCCAAAGTGCCTATTTTTCCGGAAGGGATCAAGTGCCAGAATACGAGACGGAGAGGGGCCAGGGGCCGGCCACACCACCTGGCCGTGCGGCCAGGCCTGGCCCACGCTAGGGGGTGGTGTGGTGGCTCCCTGTACCCCCTTGGCCTCTCCTTCCGCCTATAAGTTACCCTCGGGACGAAAACCCTAAGTACCAGATCAAAAATCCACGAAAGAGTCTGTAGTCGCCGTCATCTCCATCCCAAGATCAGGAGGGATCTGAAGCTCTTCCCGGCACCCTGCCAGAGAGGGTAATTCACCTTGGAGGCCTTCTTCATCACCATGCAAGCCTCCGGTGTGATGCGTGAGTAGTTCATCCTTGGACTACGGATCCATGTAGTAGCTAGATGGCTGGTTTCTCCTCCTTTGAGCTTTCATGTTTAGATCTTGTGAGCTCCGTTCATGATCAAGATCATCTATTTGTAATTCATATATGTTGTGTTTGCGGGGATCCGATGGATATTGAGATGCTATTTCAGATTGATTATTGATTCTATCATGTCTTTGTTATTTGAGATCTTGCATGCTTTCCGTTGTTAGTAGCTATCTTGTCCAAGTAGATGCTAGCAACTCCAAGAGTTAGTATTTATGCTCGATAGTGGGTTCATGCCTCTGGTAATCTGGGGAAGTGACAGAAATCTCTAAGGTACTAGATGTGCTGTTGCTACTAGGGAGAAAACAACAATCCTTTGTTCATAGAACAATCGTATTGTTTACTTTACACGCAGTTCGTAAAGCAATAATCTCTTGCTTGCAACTTAATACTGGAGGGGGTTCGGATGATAACCTAAAAGTGGATTATTAGTCATAGACGCAGTTGGATGGCGGTCTATGTATTATGTTGTAATGCCCAATCAAGTCTCAAAGGAGTCAAGATGATTAGTATATGCATGTATTGCTTTCTCGGTGTTTGTCAATTGCCCCGCTGTAATTTGTTCACCCAGCATGTTATTTATCTAAGGAGAGCCATCTCCTTGTCTTTTACATACAATCTACAATCTTTTACCTGCTTTGTGTTTACTTTCTGCAAACATCTACTTCTTTCCATTCGATATGTTTAATCCTTTGTTTTCCGCAAAACACGGTGAGATTGACAACCTCATCACAAGTTGGGGACAAAGTTCTGTGGTTGTGTTGTGCAGGTCTCCACATTGTTACTAGCACCGGTAGTGCGCCCTGCCAAAGCTCAGCTAGTAACACCTTTGGTGTATTTCTTTGCTCCTACTAGTTCGATTAAACCTTGGTTTCATAACTGAGGGAAAACTTACTACTGTGCTCATCGTACCTTCCTCTTGGGGTTCCCAACAAGCTCTACGTTGAAAGTCGAGCGCATCAGGGACTCGACATGGTCGGCAAGCTCTAGAGATCCTCACGAGGAGGATACGTCTATCTCCTAGTTGCGGTCGACAAATTCACCAAGTGGATCGAGGCCATGCCGGTGACAAACCAATCGGGAGCCAACGCTATCAAGTTCTTCGAGTCCATTGTCTTCCGCTTCGGGGTGCCACATAGCATCATCATGGATAATGGGACGAACTTCACCTCCAAGGAGTTCCAGGAATTCTGCGAAAACCTGGGAATAAACATTAGCTACGCCTCGATGGCCCACCCTCAGACCAATGGTCAAGTCAAAAAGGCCAACGGCCTCATCTATGGCGGAATCAAGAAAAGGCTCCTCCGGCCACTCGAACAAGTTGCTAGGTGCTGGCCAGACGAGCTGTAATCAGTACTTTGGAGCATGCGCACAACTCCAAACAGCACCACAGGCTACACTCTATTTTTCATGGTGCACGGTGCTGAAGCAATACTACCTGTAGAAGTGCGTTACAAAGCCCCACAGGTGGTTGCATACAGCTATAAAGAATCAACTCTCGCACTCGAAGACTCCGTCAACCTCCTCGAAGAGGCATGTGAGATTGCAGCAGAGAGATCTACGATCTACCAGCAGAACCTCTACAACTACCACAACAGAAGGCTGCACCCCAGATCGTTCGTCGAAGGAGACCTGGTCCTGCGACTGAAGAAGAAAGGGCGCCTAAAATTCGAGTCCCCTTGGGAAGGACCTTACGTGATTACAGAAGTAATCCTAGGTGGCGCCTATCGCCTTAAAGACTTCAAGAGCGGAGTCGAATACTCCAACCCCTAGAACGTCGCGCAACTGTGTCGTTTCTACCCTTAGATGTTCATTTTTTACTTTACAAATAAGGCTATGCAGCTAGGCTACTTAGCCACACATTGTACCTTGTGATATTCTGTGAATAAATAAAGCTAAGTACCCCAAACCTTATGTCTTTCCTATTTTACTTGAAATTACATCACTCGGGGGCAGCGACACCCTTCACATCGTGTTCCACGAACAACACAGTATCCTGAGTAGCTGACGCACTACCAATCAAACCCTTGATAACACCAACCCAGCTGCAACGCACCTGACAGGTTGGCAAGGTGCTGAGATGAATACACGTCAGGCTAACGGAAAGGACCTATATATTACGATACACTCGAAAAATATACACGCTAGCAAGTTCTTCACACATTAACGGGTATGAACCACACCCGACACAATCGTGTAATTTTTAGAACACTTTTACATTTATATGCAGGGTATATACTGTACTACTGCTGCAAGAGAAGAACATTTGTTTGCTCCTCAAAGAAATCAACGATATCTTTGGCTGGCCAGTCAACCGCTCGATAGTGCGGCACCATGTTCCAAGTCATCCCTTCTGGCGGTGGCGGCGGACCAGTGGCAATAGTCGCGACATCCACGTCTGCCGATGCAATCGAACAAGCGCCAATGCATCCTTGGCACCCGCGACTAATTGCTGTCGCATGCACTCGTGGACTACGCTGATATCTCGAAACTTTGCCAACAAAGCTAGCAAGCTTGATGGAACCGTGTCTAGAAGAAACATCGCTTGGAATATATGCCTAAGGCACGACTGTGCCTTCTTCAAACACTGAAGCACTCGTGAGGCACGATCCTGCAGCGTTGCCAACGCGACTGCGCGGTCATGATCCACCTAGAAGTAACCGCTAGCTTGCATCTGCTCCTGAGTTAGATTATGCAGGCGAATGGAAACCCAATCCCTCTCATCCTGCGGATGGCGAGCGCTAACAACTACAAGAAGCAAGAGAAGAGCATAAGACAGAGCATCGCCATGAATGGCCAAAGAAAAGGAAAAGAAGATAGAAAACTAACACTTCAATTGCTCGTTCAGCTGCGCAACTTCGTCCAGGAGATACTTCTCACGAGCAGTGGTTTTCTTGCTTTTGACTTCCACACGTCCGCGTTACCGCGGATAATGGGCAACTCTCGCTCCAATTGCTTTATGCGATCGCGCAGTCGAGCAAGCAGCGACAACTCCTCCACTCTTGAACGTGGTTGCGCCACGGTTTCATTAGTGGGAAGAGAGTCAGGAGGACCACTCGAAGGACCCTATTGCAGCCAAACAAGAGGCAAATAATACCAACTATGCATTAACAGGGAAGTGCACTCAAGTTCAACAATGTGTCAAAAGGGGTACCCCCACAAAATATGGTTCATCAGAAGAAAAGCTATGCTATTACAAATGGAAACTAAGGAACATTCTGCTTTTTCGACTTCGACTTCGGGGGCTTCCTCGAATTTGTGGCAGTCTCCAACGCCACAGAATTCCTAGTTGTAGCCCCAGATGCCGTAGCCTTCGCACTCTTCAATCACCGCAACTTAGCGGAATAAGTTGCGACTGTATCAATGAGCCGAGGCCCATATTTACTACACTTAGTGGTGAAGGGCTAGAAGACTACCTGCTGGCCATCTGCAGCGACCGGCATCGCCGAAGAAATCTTGCTGGGGTCCAGCTCCATGCTGTGGGCTTGCGCCATCGCGAGTGCCATAGTCGCGCCAACAGACCTCTGCGAATTCTTGAAGTCCATTGGGATGCCCTCTGCGAAGGACTCCACCAGGCCATCAAGCCTCTCGATTAATTTGGCCTTAGGAGCCACCTCCTCTCGGAGGCGACTCAGCACTCCCTTGGCCTTTTCAAGTGTGTCTTGGAGAGCGATGTTGTGGTCCTCGACTGCAGTCATGGCGCCGGCCAAAGCATCCGTGCGAGCCAAAGCCTGGGAATCAAAGCTCACGCCAGCGGCATCTGAAGAAAACACATGTCAGCAAAACACAACATGAAGGCAAAATACACGACACATACAAGCAAGGCAGTGTCGTACCTAAAAGCACCTTCGCGACTGAGAAGAGTTGTTCTATGAACAACTTTTCCCTATCAGCAGTGGATGCACGCAAATCCTCCTCACATTTCTGCGACTCCTGCAGGTCCTCGACTACTTCATCACGTTTCTTCACCGCTGTGGCAAGTCCCTTCTCGAGGGAATCAATGCGACGGAGAAGTTCATTATGTTCACCTGCAAAGGATATAAACATGGCAAGATCACTCGCCAATCTCTACACAATAGAAAGAAGAGACAAGATTAACACAAACCTTCGACTGCACGATGGCGGTTGTCCAGCAAGGCATGTTGTCGACCCAAGGCAAGAATCTCCTCCGCGAGGCGAGTGGAATCCTTCACGATGGGCTACATCAAAAGATAAGAAACATCAGCATTAGCAAAAATGAACAAAGCATGCACATCAATCAAAATTCGAATGCCAGCAGCAAAAGACACTTACATGCTCCTCCAGGGGCTCTGAAGGTTCCTGTCGAGTGGGTGTCCATGCAACCATCTGGTGCCTCCCAGCATGGGGGGAAATCAAAGAGTTGGCACCGGAGTGGGCCGCCACCGGAGGAGAAGGAGACCATATGGCCACCTCCTTGTTCTTGGAGTCCGCGACTCTAGATTCTTTAACAAATTGGCAGTCGTTGGAAGACAACGACGCCGTTTGACTGCAAATATCAAGCACCAGTTTAGAAGAGAGAACTTTGAGGAAAATAAGACGAACTCGAGAAATATAAAGACTTACTCGTCAAAATTCTCAAGGTCAAAGGAATCTCCCGACGACTCCTTCAGCAACCTCAGCTTTTTCCTTGCAGGAGGAGCCCTGGTGCACACAGGCACGACGAGGATTGGTTCCTCTACAACAGTAGAAGGATCCTCTAGTGTCGACGGTGAGGAAGCATCCGAATCCTTGCTACGGGAGTGCTTGCGAGTCCCGTGATCACTAGACTCGGGGGCTACCTGCTCCTCCCCAATAGGGACAGTGGAGCCCGACTCGTCCTCTTCTTCCGCCTCACGTGGGATAATTCCTTCTGGCTAGGGAGGTAAGCTAGCGCCCACTTTCTAGTCCTATAATCAGGAAAAGTGTCAGTATACAAAAGCACCTACAAGTAATCAAAAAAACAAGAAACTTCAAAGAGAAATCCACCTCAGGCGGAGGATTGCTGGCGCAGAATGGAGGCACGGCTGAGTCACCCGGGAGATCCTCCTTGGTGGTGTACTTGGTTACCAGTCGCAACCTCCTGTCCACTTCACCAGAGGAAATGCCCTCTGCAAAAATGCGAGTGACATCACTAGCACCGGTCCAGTAGAACATTGGGTGTACCCTAGCCTACAGAGGCTGTATACGGCGACGCATGCAAGTGCGAATGAGCTCTGCACCGTCTACTTCCTTGCCTATGTGGCGTTCGAGGTCATAGACACGCTGATACAACATCTCTGTTTCTTCGACTTTGCTGGGCATCACGACGTTCTTCCAGGATCGCCTCCTCTTGCAGACCGCCATCGGATCAAAGGGCACGAGTCTGTAGTGCTCTCTGTCGTCCTTATGGTCGCGGACGTAGAACCACTTATCTCTCCACCCTTGGATAGATGCGGTGAGTTTGATGTAGAAATAAGTAACATTGGAGTCGACGTGGATCCCGCAGCCCCTACATCATAGACTACAGAACCCGACCCCGACTGACGTTTGAGCTTGAAGAGTTTCTTGAAGAGACCAAAGTGTGGCTCGATTCTGAGCCAGCAATCGCAAAGAGTGATGAAGCAAGCAATGCGGAGAATAGAGTTTGGGGATAGCTGGTGCAGCTGGAGCCCGTAGAAGCAAAGAAGACCCCTAAAAATGGATGCATGGGGAGAGAGAGACCACGAATGATGAATGCAAGGAACATCACTCGAAAAACCGCGGGAGGAATGGGGATTACCTCTTCGCCAGGAACGCAAGAGTCAGCCTCCATGGGAGGAAGCGCTCCATCTTGCTGCTGAGTGAACACCTCCGATGGCTTGATGACGGACTGGCACCATGACCCATTGGTGACGCGAGTCTCCGCGCCCTTCTTCTTCCTAGCGCCAGCGGTGCTGCTGCCTATGGTGGCACATCGACATCGACACGTGGCAAGTGTAGCCCATGAACTGTCGCCCCACTCCACCCATTACACGCGAGAATCGAGGAGACACAGTTAAACCAGAAGATTACACATGCCTGGTCAAATCCAAGACAGAGAATAGGACCCACTACTCATCATGTCCCATCAAAGCCGCTCACGCGGGTAACTGAGGTCAGCTCATCGTCAGCACTGACATTATTAACTCCAGCAGGAGCAACTTTTTTTACTGCTTTAGTCCTTACTCGATTCTTCGACTCAACCAAACACTCGGGGGCTACACCTAACAGGAGCGTTGGCCGCGCACTCGAGGAAAAAAATTCTAAGACATTGAAGAACCCTTCACTCGAATCAACGATTCAATTGTGGACTTCGGGTTACTCCCATAGGGAGCGCTGAAAGCACATTCGACTGAAACAAGCAAAAGATGACAGCAGTCGCAAAGAACTTATAGTCCCCACTCGAGTCTATGACTCAAATAGGCACTCGGGGGCTACTCCCATAGGGAGTGGTGGCCGTGCACCCTATAATTTTTTTCTTATACATTACACTGTGTGTTGATAACATCCACACTCAAATTCTCTAGCGACTCCGCCTCATAACTTCCCTGCAAAGAGACTGCGTCTCCTGGGTCACCCGAATCATCTCCGCGATGACAAAATTCGGATGTCGCGTCTATGGCATGAAGATAAGACCTGAATAAGGCATGGCAACGCATCTGCTACGCTCTACCAGAAAATATCCGTGCATGTAGGTACGATGAAATATGCCTTGACAGACGCGTCAAGTGCTCACACTTATATACTGGGATTCGACTCCTGTAAGACCTCCGCGGCCTGAGTCGAATTACACCAGCACTTTTCCAAATTCGAGTTCGAGGACTCGAGTTTGAGTAGATTGCGTTGTTTTGCCCTAAGGCAGTTAACTGATCCCGATGCATCAGGTGAACCAGGCACGTATATCGATAATCCCTATGACATCAATCAAAGCACTCGTAAAAAATGCTCAGCTGTGCACTTGAAAGATTTCATAAAGTCTCCACTCGAATCTGCGATTCCACTAGACACTTGGGGGCTACTGACCTGGGCATACCTTACAGGTACTCGAGTTTGGCATATATGGTCCAGGTATGGCAGAATCCCACGACGTTATTAGGGCCCAATACAGGATTCGTGTGACTCACGGAGACTCCGATTGCTTGCAGCACAAGATGAAGCTTAAGATAGAAAGTTTAAAGGGACAAACCCTAATCTGTAACCGACTCGACCTGCTACCCGAGACCTAGCCTATCTATATAAAGGCTAGGAGGGGGTGGCGAGGAGGACGAACACAACCCTAGTTTCTGCAACCATCGCCAGATTGCATCTGCGCACCCCCTGTAACTTTTGACTCCCTCGATAATTTCAAGAGCAGACAAGCAGGAGTAGGGACCTCTACGAGGTCTGAACCTGGGTAAACCTTGTGTCCCTGTGTTCTTGTTTGCTAGCCTATTGATGCCTCTAGCGCTCCCTCCTTCTCCAAAACCCAAGTCCATAACAATGGACATTGATGAGTTTAACCCTCGTCAGGACCATTAGAGAACTTTTGTAATATATTAATGAGTTCATGCAAGCTACATCTATCAAGATATAGTAGAGGTTAATTTTATTCATTAAGCATTTTAACTTCCTCTATTTTCTTCTCTCTATTTTGTAAGTTAAAATTTTCATATTGATCATCAAACACCTCTTTAGGTACTTCAGCCTTTCCCAAACTTTCCATGATTTTAACTTCTGTAAGTAAACAATCTAGTAAGACATAAGCCTTTGGAGCGGTAATATTCATGAAGGCACTTACACATTCTTTATCCAAATAAGGCATAGAGGTGATGGTTAACACCCTATAGAATATATGTAATAACATCCAATCTCGAAGGCCATGTTCTGTTCCATAAGAAAGTCCTCTAAATCTTTCCTAAGATTTAACTAGTAGTTCATCTTTGATTTGCTTAAAAGACAAGATTAGTTCCCTAAGGTGACTTATGATTTCAGGGGAGCCAAACCTTTCAACAAATGCAACTTTAATATTAAACCAAGAACTAAAATTTCCAGTTGGCCATGTTAATATCCAATCTAAGGCTTTTCCAACAAGTGAGTAGGGAAAAAGTTTAGCCTCGATTATATTATTATTAGTGTTACTTATTTTCAAAGCTTTACATCTTTCATTAAATTTCCTTAAGTGTGACATAGGATCCTCTTTTGGTTTTCCATGAAAACAATTTTCATAAATTGATTTTGTTATGGCAGGATCTATTTCAAAAGGTTCAAATGGAACATCATATTTTTGCGGAAAATTTCTCACACTAAAGGGCCAATAAGTTCCTTTCTCCATGTTTGCAACTTTAAAGTTTACACTAATTTTTATGGATTTTTATGTTCAGATGATATGCAAATGCAAGACAAGAACAAGACAACTAAAAATGCTTTGTACATATAACGGAAAAGAAAAGCTCACCGTGGTGCAACCTTCCCAAGCTTAGGTGTTTGCACAGAGTTGGTGATGATGGTGCTAAGAAGGTGCTTTCTCCAAACTTGATGGAAACAACGCCAGAAAATGTTACAACTGTTGTGGTGGGAATTGTCTTGTGCTCCCAAACTTAATGAAGATGCTGCTCTGATTTGTCTCTCGCAACTCACCAGCAACGGTGCTAGAAAATGTTATAGCAGTTGTTGTGGTAGTTTAACCATACTGCAACCACAGTGAGATGCTCTTCCAATTCCACGACAACGATGCTAGAAAATGTTCTCGATGGCAACAACTCTATGTGTACCAAATTGTTGGGACTCCAGGTGCAGAGTGTTGTAGCAAACATATTTTACCCACAAAGGTGACTCGAGGGTTTATATTAAACTCTTGGGGAATGGGCTTAGAGTATCTTCTGTTTTTTCCTCTTTAAGCAACCTAAATAACAAAGTAATTTCCTTATGTGCCAAACTCCACTGTTTGGTTGTCAAGCACAGGGTTTCGTATTAGTAAACTTGAAATAGATTTGTAAATAAATAATAGTAAAAAAATCTATGACTAGGCAAGCATATAAATAACAATACTAGAAAGGTATTTTTGGGTTTAGGTTTGTGTTTGATAATAGTAAAAGTATTTTTGGTATTTTTGGATTTAATTAATGTGGAAAATATTAAGGATGGCGATGGTGTTAGATAGTTGTTTCTTATGATTAAAATTCGACCAAGGTTCATGGTTCATTTGTCTATTCTCCCATAAGGTGCAATGGGATTTATAAGCAATAAAATATTGATAAAACTTCATTATGTGTATGATTAGCATTCATATGGGAACCACGTACTATCATAGAGATGATGCAACACAACTCTCTTATGCTCCTCTAGAATGGGAAAACTTCAAGCAATGTAGAATTAAGAATGAACAGAGCATGACCTTAGGTATTTTGACATTCACTTAATCTCTAGTGAGGTAACAAAAGATAGGTAAAAACCATAATATATCTTAAATTTGTTGTCACTATTGAATCACTACCATCATGTACTCGAACTGATACACACGTTCACACAGACATGTTCTCTCATACAAGTTGGATCAAAACAAGCACTTAAGAACGGGGTACATGATATGCATGTACTCATACATCTTACACATAAATGGATTCAAATATCGAACATGAACTCATAGAATAAAGATCCACCACATAGAAATACATATATGACCATAATCATATTGGGCAACTCATATGGTACTAGATCAATGATAGAGACCAAGAGAGATATAGATCAAGATACTGCCACAAACGCATAGTCTAGAGGTGGGATACTCCCTCTTCATCATGGTTATGATGGTGGAGATGTTGGAGAACGTAGAGATCCCTCCATAGGTGCCTCCGGTGGAGTTACCCCTCCAATTTTCATTGGATTTGTCTCTATAACCAAACTTGTAACCGATCAGTGTTGGACTCTGAGACACAACCCCTCATATATAGAGCCGACAGAGAGGGCATCGTAGATTTGAGCAACCCACAACCCGCCGTGAGTTAGATTTCATCTAGAGAATTGGTGACTCTGTAATCATCTTTTTCAATAATCAGGTAGGACTTCGACTCTCTTATCTAGTATGATAGGCCGACAAAATCACTAGCACTCACTTTCCACAAAACCCTAAGTTCATAACCATGGGCATTGCCAAGGTTACCTCTCGACAATGGCACCGTCTGTGGGAACTCGGGGCACCGGAGACATGAATTCGGTGGCTCCAACTTCAATGATTCGCTTCAGTGCGTCTACGTCATCATCGGTTGACTTGACCGACCAGGTACAACGCAATTTCTCGAATACTGGAATACCGAGTGATGTTCCGTCTATTTCCAGCATGATCGCGTGTAACATCCCAAAATTTTCATCTGAAAACCATCATCATTGCACTCATGTCATCATGCCATGTGTTGCATTGCATCTAGTTTGCCCTCCAAAAATTTGGTGAAATTTTGAGGCAATTTGGAACACTTTTCCTAATTCAAAACCCAGGAAAAGAAAAAGCTAAAAAGAAAAAGCAAAAAAGGAGAAAAAAATGCAGCAGCAGTTTTGGCCTTTTCGGCCCAACCCAGCCCAGCAAGCCTACCCAGGCCACCCATCCCCCTCCTTCTTTTTCTCACCGTCCCCTTGCACACCCACTCCCACTTACACGCTGGCCCCACTCCACGTCAGCCTCCACCTCATCTTCTTCCACCCAGTCGACGAACTGGCCACCTTCCTCTGCCGTTTCTAAAACCCGCTCGAATTCGAGCGTTGCTCGCATTAAAACTCCACCACGATCACTCCTTCTTAATCCCCTCTCCCTCCTCATCAGTTTCCCCTCACTCACCACCCCCGGAGAGCCCCCAGGCTCCCCAATTGCGAGCTCGAACCACCGCTGTCCGACGCGACTCCGGTGACGATTCCGGTGAGCTCCTACCGCAACGCGCCCTCCTCTCTGCCCTATTCCCTTTACCATGTTCTGGCACACCTTTTAACCCTGGCCACGTGCCTTTTCTTGCGCTAGGTCGACGACACGATCATCGCCAGTGAACTCCCTCTGCTGCCGCTGTCCGTCGACTTTCCTGGTAAGTATAGGGTTTCCGTCGCCCCTTTTTAGCCTCTACTAAACGGTACTGACCCGAGCGCACCTCCCTAACCTCTTCCTTTGCCTGTTCGAGCCCCAGATCAATGCTGCCATCACGAGAACGCGAACTCCACCATCGGCAGAACTCCGACGAGGAATCATGATCGAGGCAGAGCACCCCTCTCTCCACCGTGACCTCCATCGAGACCGCCATGACCGCCTCGACCTCTGGTAAGAGTCCACGGACCCCTTCCCCTTTAGAACCGCCGGAGCACCGCCGTCTGACGCGCCACCGCCGCACGCAGTAAGTCAGCGCCGCCCGTTCCTGGCCGAGTTGTAGGAGCCGTTGGATCTGTCGCCAGAGGCTCAGATTAGATCGTTGATCAAACGGGTACATGCGGATCTGGACCATCCGTTGTCACTTAAAATCTGACGGCCCACAACAGTCGATCCGACCGAATCGGTGCGGACCCATAGGGTTGCGCCACGTTGGCTAGGATATCTGTTTAATTAGAAAAATAGACAGATTATATATTAAACTTAGAAATTCAATAACTTTTTATCCACAATTCAGAAAAATGCAAATTTGGTGTCTATGGATTCAGAAAAATGAGAACTTGATTATTGAGGCCTTGTTTCACACTTTTGCTTCTGAAAATTGGAATTATTGGCAGCACCTTTTTAGGAGTATTTTGCCCCTAAAAATTACTTCATAAATTGTTTTTAGGTTTTCCTTATGCCTTTAGATAGAGTATTTTAACCTCTGTACTGTAGACTCTGTAAGTTTTAGAGATTTGATCATATCATTGCATTTTGCATGAATTCATATTTTTGTGATGCTATATTGATTGAATTATTGTTGTTGGATTGTTCTTTGTGTAGATTGTGTGGATTGTGAAGTTTGTTGCTGTGAGGATTGTACCTATTCCCCTAGCTACCAAGGCAAGTGATATTTCATCTTATGTCCTATTATTTTCACTATTGCACTAGTGTTATTTTTGGTAGATCTTAGCATGATAGGATTATTTATATGTTACTATGCTATGCTATCCTATAGATTATATCTTGGTAGTATTTCCTAGTCGAAACACTTCGTATGCTAGAGTGCTTAGCCATGCTATTAGATTTTGTGGGTGGAAATTCATATCAAGAAAGTATGGAAGGATATTATTTTTGACTAAGAAAAACAACTAAGGTTAATGAAATACCTGGGTGGAATGGGACTTGCTTGGATTATGTTGAGTGGTTACTCAGGGGCCATGTCTATGGTAAGCTTGTGTATCGCACTTGTGGATGGCCACCCAGGAACAAAGAGATTGGAGACGTTCTTGTCGTGAAGCTTCCAGTGCAGCCACATGGCATATGGGCTCTGCCTTGACCAACTAAGTTGCAAGAACTCAGCCAGACGAACAGAGGGTGGTAGATATGATAGGATGGAACGCGTCTGTGGTTTGTCTGAGGGATTGCTTCTGAAAAGTCTCGTCTCGATGCATGTCGAGTCTTGTGGGGAAAGTGCACCACCTCTCGAGAGGGTAAAACTAAGTACTTAGCCGTGTCCCCGGTTATGGACAATTCCCGAGCATCAAGACAGTGAAACAGTTCAATAATCTCCTCATCCAAATTTGTCTAAGTTAAAACTTGTGGGTGAACAAGGGTAGAGGTTCAGTGATGTCTATCATTGGTACCTTAGTGTTTTGAAAGAGAAAACTTACTCTTCAAAAACTATGAGCTCAAACCTTGCTTTTAGCAAAGTCAGCCAAAACCACACTTAGCCATATATTCATGTAGTTGTTGGATTATACTAAGTATCTATGGTATCACTTGCCAATACAATTCCAAATGTATTGACCCCTTGTGGCTGTAACTTATTATGTTGCAGGATACTCTGATGATGAGTAGGGTTGCGGGTCTACACTCGACATGTTTGCCTGTGGCGCATGAAGACAAAAGACTCTATTATTATACTATGTATTGAGAACCTTGAGTAATGTTAGCCTTGTGCTAAGTGAGTTGTAAGAACCATTATATTCCTGGACATGCGATGTAATAATGACCTTTGTTTCTGTGTACTTCATCTTAAACTGTGGGTGCTAGCATTTCGATCCAGGGACTAGCACTGCAATCACAGGGATCTTACCTTAAGATGGTAAGATCTTACAGATAGTATCAGAGCACTGTGTTGCCTGTAGGTTCGTGAACCTAGGTTGGATTAGACTAAGGAAAACCCATAGGAAAAATAACTTTATATTCAAACTTTACAATTGTCTTTCCATCTCGTATTTCCTGATCATCCTTTCTCATCTATTTTTATAGATGTCCACCATTAATGAATCTATCAAGAAGGGACCACTGATGACTATGACCCTTGAGTGTGAGACGGAATTTCCCAAGGCACTCAAAAACCTCGTGATCGTCTTGGGGATGGATGGTGAAGCCGTGTGTGATAGACGAGGGACAAGAGTATTGGTGGGTGCAACTCCATTTGTATAAGAACAAGGAAGATGATCCCAAGAGTACGGGATTCTCCATGTTCACCAACTCTGAAATGCACACGTCATTCTTTGACTCTGCAAGGAATGCTGCGTGGAAAGCCATTGAGGAACTTGGGGAAAGACTTAAGTATAGAATGCTCAATACTCAGGAGGATCTCAAGGAGGAGAAACGTCGTGTCCAAGATTCAAAGGCCACGGTAAAACGACTAAGTAAGGATATCATAGGCTTGGCTTTGGAGCTATGTGACCAACACAAGCAGATTGCTGCCAAGGATGCCCAGATTGCTACCTTGGTTAATAAGGAGTGAGATACTAGTTGGACCACCACCCTTGGTGTTTTATCATGTTAGTACTTTGATCATACCGACCTATGTGGTATGGAAAAAATAAGTTATGTTTGGAACCTTGATTGCTTGAGTTGAATAATGTATTGCTACTTGGTTTGAGGAATATTTTGTCGGTTGATTTTATTTTATCTTTGCTTATATTGTGACTTGTGTTTTCTTTCTCTAGACTTGTGTTATTACTAATTTTTCTCCATGCTATGCAAAAGATGTCTAGTGTTGTCTACAACACGGCCGAGGATTTCAAGGGAACTCGCTTCGGGACTCGTATGTTGGAGCTTGTCCATGTGCTCGCTCTTCCAATCCCTACCATTCAGGGACTTCAGCTGAGGAAATTTCAGAGGAAGGACTTATGGGGATTCAGAGTTACCCAGCCAGGATGCGAGATAGAGCCCCAAACTAAGGAGATCGCCTTCAAGATACTCCACGATGACTTAGAGAGAGGCCTCGACGTGGCTATGCAGGAGCTGTTGGGACGCCTCTGTGGACGTCACTCTTCCGAGATCAAGAGCCACTACTTTCACTACTTTGGGAGACACGACGAGGACAGAGAGCCTATTGTGCTGGACGAGGCCACTAAGGAGACTATCAAGCCCGTGTGTCACCACCTCCAGGACTTAGAGAGCCTTATCAGGAGGCTTGATACTGATAGGACTAATGTGATGCTTAGCAACGATGAACTACGAGTCCAACTAAAGGAGAAGGACAAGGCCTTCCAGGAACAGGAGAAGCGAATCAAGGAAATGGAGAAGAAGTTTGAAGACCAGGATAAGAAATTCAAGAATCAAGAGAAGAGGGTTCAGGAGAAGAATAAGAAGATTAGAGACTTGGAGGCCAAGTTAGAGCTTGAGGACATTGAGCTGGAGGTGGATCACGAGGTGATAGAGAGGCTACGCACACAGAAGAGAGATTTACAGGCGAAGATCGATGCTTTGTGTACCAGCTTGGAGGAATACAAGGCAGGATTCGCCGCAGCAGGACTTGCACTAGTGGAGGAGGAAGTTGACATGGAGGAGTAGTGATATCTATCCATCTATCTATCGTTTTATTATCGAGTCGCATAGATCATACCGACTTGTGGGTGACTATGCTAGTATGTTTCTTTTCGCAAACTCTGTTATTGTCATGATGTTGAACCTGCCTGTGCTTGTTTGTTTGATTGTTGTTATTTTATTTGGGTTATCTATCTTTACTTACCCTTATAAAACCCACATATGCCTCCCCGTCGCAACAACGAGGACAATAATGACAATGGCAATGGAATGCAGCAAATGATGGCTGCGCAGACACAGTTGATGCAGATGATGACTCAGTTTATGGCGAACCAGAATTAGAACAACAACAATAACAATAATAACAACCAGAACAATCCACCACCTCTGGATATGCTCACAAGGTTTCTAAGGCTGAGACCTGCTAAGTTCTCTGGTACTACTGATCCCATGGTAGAAAATGACTTGCTACGCTCTGTGAATAAAGACTTAGTCATAGTTGGATGCACTGATGCAGAAAAAGTCAGATTTGCAGCACACTTACTGGAAGGTCATGCAGCTACTTGGTGGGACAATTTCCAAGTTACTCACCCTATTGAAGAAGTAACCTGGGCAATGTTTGAGGATGGATTTTGTACCACTCACATCTCTTCTGGAATAATGGGGTTGAAGAAAAAGGAGTTTCACAACCTCAAGCAACGCCACCGCAGTATTTCTGAGTACATCGAAGAGTTCAACAATCTGTCACGTTATGCACCAGATGATGTTGACACTGACGCAAAGAGAAAGGAGAAGTTCCTTGATGGGTTGAATGATGAGATATCTATGCAACTATCTGTTGCTTATGTTCCAACCTATCAATCTCTGTGTGACAAAGCTACTATCCTAGAAAACAAGATGAAGCAAGTGGAAGGTAGAAAGAGGAAGCACCATTTTGATAAGTTTGGATCAGGATCACGTCACAAGCGTTCTCATGGTGATGGAAGCGGGAGTTCTGGATTCCATAAGAATGGGAATCATAACAACCATCGTAACAATAACCACCACCATGATGGAAACAATCATCGTGGACACAACAAATGTGGGTACAGGAATAACCACAATAGTCATGGCCATGGGAATCAAAATGGTCAGAATCGCCATAATCAGCCAGCAAAGAAAGACATCAGTCAGGTTGAGTGTTTTAAGTGCAAGAAGACATGGCACTATGCTAATGAATGCCCAGAGAAGAAGACTGATGTGGCTAAGCCAAACCCATTTCAAAAGGGTCATGTGAATCACATCAATGTGGAGGAAATTCAAGAGGGATCTGATGCCGTGATCGGTAAGTTCAAGATTAATTCCTTTCCCGCACTTATCCTTTTCGATACCGGCGCATCACATTCATTCATTTGAAGAGCATTTGTAGTAAAAAAAAACTCTCCACTAAAACTATTGGATGTCCCATTAAGGTAAGATCCCCGGGTGGAGAAATGATAGTAAATTCTGGGTGCCGACAGATAATCCTAGAGATTGGAAAGAACAAGTTTCTAGTTAATTTAATAATCCTAGAGTCCGAAGGATTAGATGTAATATTAGGGATGGACTGGTTGACACGTTATGAGGGAGTGATTGATTGTGCCAAACAAACTGTTATGCTCACCACCCCAGAAAAGAAACGGATTAGGTTCAAGTCTAACTTTGAACCCAAGGGGAGCAAGGTTAATTATCTTAAGGGGGTTAGCCTAGACAGTGTACCAATAGTGAAGGAGTACCCGGATGTGTTCCCAGAAGAATTACCTGACATGCCACCAGATAGGGATGTGGAGTTTTTGATAGACTTACCACCAGGAACTGGACCTATAGCAAAGAGACCTTACAAAATGTCGGTGGACGAGTTAAGGGAACTCAAGAAACAGTTGGGAGAACAGTTGAAAAAGGGATTTATCCAACCAAGTTCTTCGTCTTGGGGAGCACCAGTTTTGTTTGTTGAGAAGAAGGACCGAAGTCAAAGTCTATGCATAGACTATCGATCACTTAATGAAGTGACCATAAAGAATAAATATCCCCTACCTAGAATTAATGATCTTTTTGATCAACTGGAGAGAGCATGTGTGTTCTCAAAAATCGATCTTCGATCAGGATACTTCCAACTAAAGATTATAGAACATGATATACCAAAGACTGCATTTACCACTATATATGGGTTGTATGAATATACAGTGATGCCGTTTGGATTGACTAATGCACCGGCCTATTTCATGAACATGATGAACAAGGTATTCATGGAATTTCTTGACAAGTTTGTAGTGGTATTCATCAATGACATATTGGTAGATTCCAAGAGCAACAAAGAACATGAAGAACATCTGCGCCTAATTCTAGAGAAACTCAGGGAACACAAACTATATGCCAAGTTCAGTAAATGTGAATTTTGGCTGAATGAAGTGGGTTTTCTTGGGCATATAGTATCTAGAAGTGGTATAGCTGTCGACCTAGCAAAAATGGCAGCTGTGACAGAATGGGAACCTCCTAAATCGGTTAAAGAAATCCGTAGTTTCCTAGGCCTAGCAGGATACTATCGGAGGTTCATTGAAAATTTCTCAAAAATAGCAAAGCCTATGACTGACCTGCTAAAGAAAGAGAAGAAGTTTAACTGGACAGAAGCATGTGAAACCAGATTTTAGGAGTTTAAGAAGAGACTAGTGTCAGCACCAGTGTTATGTTTGCCAGATCTTGAGAAGGACTTTCAAGTCTATTGTGATGCATCTCACCAAGGACTGGGAGGTGTACTAATGCAGGAAGGTAGAGTTGTAGCTTATGCATCAAGGCAACTCAAAAATCACGAAGTGAACTATCCTACTCATGACCTAGAGTTGGCATCAGTTGTGCATGCATTAAAAACCTGGAGGCATTATCTTATGGGAAAGCGTTATGAAATGTTCACCGATCACAAGAGTCTAAAAATATATTTTTACACAGAAGGAACTCAACATGAGACAAAGAAGATGGCTAGAACTTATCAAGGACTATGACTTAAGTTTGCAATACCATCCTGGAAAGGCAAATGTCGTAGCCGATGCATTAAGCCGCAAGGTTTATGTAAATGGCCTCAATAAAGGAGAATTTCCGGAAGAGTTATGTGCCCAATTTAGGGAGTTGAGATTAGAGATAGTGCCTGAAGGATACCTTGCATCCTTGGAAGTGCAGCCCACACTGATGAATAGAATCCAAGAAGCCCAAAAGATGGACAAAGAAATAGAAGATATCAAAAGTAAAATTAGTGAAGGGAAGGCCAAAGGATTTCATATAGACGAACAAGGAACCTTATGGTATGAAAAACGTATCTGTATTCCGCAGGATCTTGAGCTTAAGAAGTTGATCTTACAAGAAGCTCACAACTCACCATATTCAATTCATCCTGGCAACACCAAGATGTATATGGATGTTAAGGAAAGATTCTGGTGGAATAATTTAAAGAAGGATATAGCAGAGCACATTGCCTTGTGCGATGTGTGTAGTCGTGTAAAGGCAGAACATCAGAAACCGGTGGGATTATTGCAACCACTGCCAATACCTGATTGGAAATGGGATAAAATCGGTATGGATTTTATCACCGGACTGCCAAGGACTAAATCTGGATATGATTCTATATGGGTTATTGTTGATCGCTTGACAAAAGTGGCTCATTTCATACCAGTGAAGACCACTTACACAAGTGCCAAGCTATCCAAGATATACATGAATAGAATTGTATGTTTACATGGGGTGCCTAAGAGTATCGTGTCAGATAGAGGAACTCAATTCACTTCGCACTTTTGGCGACAACTTCATGAGTCATTGGGAACTCGACTAGAATTCAACACTGCGTTTCATCCACGGACTGATGGGCAGATAGAAAGGACCAATCAGATATTGGAAGATATGTTAAGAGCTTGTGCGTTAGACTATGGATCTAGTTGGGATGAAAGTCTACCATATGCGGAGTTTTCCTACAACAATAGCTATCAATCAAGCATAGAAATAGCTCCGTTTGAATTCCTTTATGGAAGGAAATGTACTACACCATTGTTGTGGAATGGAGTAGGAGAAAGAAATTTGTTCGGACCAGACCTAATCAAGGAGGTCGAAGAGAAAGTCAAGATGGTGAGGGATAGGCTAAAGGTAGCCCAATCTTGACAAAAGAGCTATGCAGATCCAAAACGTAGAGAGGTCACCTATGAGGTTGGTGATTGAGCTTATCTTAGGGTATCACCCCTTCATGGTGTTAAGAGATTTGGAATCAAAGGAAAATTAGCACCACGCTATGTGGGACCCTTCAAGATTTTGAGCTGCAAAGGAGAAGTGGCATATGAGATAGAATTACCAGAATCTCTATCAGTAGTTCATAATGTATTTCATGTCAGTAAGCTGAAAAAGTGTCACCCAGAGATGGAAGAAAGTTCGTTAAAAGACACTATACCGTTAGAAGAAGTTCAGCTAGAGAATGATCTCACTTATGAAGAGAAACCTATTAAGATTTTGGAGACAGCAGAAAGAATTACACGTACCAAGACAATCAAATTCTGCAAAGTGCAGTGGAACCATCACACTGAATCGAAAGCAACGTGGGAACGAGAGGATGAACTTCGGAGAGATCACCCTCACCTATTTGCTATCCAACCCGAATCTCGAAGGCGAGATTCACCTTAAGGGGGTTAGATTTGTAACATCCCAAAATTTTCATCTAGAAACCAGCATCATTGCACTCATATCATCATGGCATGTGTTGCATTGCATCTAGTTTGCCCTCCAAAAATTTGGTGAAATTTTGAGGCAATTTGGAACACTTTTGCTAATTCAAAACCTAGGAAAAGAAAAAGCTAAAAAGAAAAAGCAAAAAAGGAGAAAAAATGCAGCAGCAGCAGTTCTGGCCTTTTTGACCCAACCCAGCCCAGCAAGCCCACCCGGGCCACCCCTCCCCTCCTTCTTTTTCTCACCGTCCCCCTGCACACCCTCTCCCACTTACACGCTGGCCCCAGTCCACGTCAGCCTCCACCTCATCTTCTTCCACCCAAGCGACGAACAGGCCACCTCCCTCTGCCGTTTCTAAAACCCGCTCGAATTCGAGCGTTGCTCGCATTAAAACTCCATCGCGGTCACTCCTTCTTAATCCCCTCTCCCTCCTCATCAGTTTCCCCTCACTCACCACCCCCGGAGAGCCCCCAGGCTCCCCAATTGCGAGCTCGAACCGCCGCTGTCCGACGCGACTCCGGCGACGATTCCGGTGAGCTCCGACCGCGACGCGCCCTCCTCTCTACCCTATTCCCTTTACCATGTTCTGGCGCACCTTTTAACCCTCGCCACGTGCCTTTTTTCTTGCCCCAGGTCGACGACACGATCATCGCCGGCAAACTCCCTCTGCCGCCGCCGTCCGTCAACTTTTCTGGTAAGTATAGGGTTTCCGCTGCGCCTTTTTAGCCTCTACTAAATGGTACTGACCCGGGCGCACCTCCCTAACCTCTTCCTTTGCCTGTTCGAGCCCCAGATCAACGCCGCCGTCACGAGAACGCGAACTCCACCGTCGACAGAACTCCGGTGAGGAATCGTGATCAAGGCAGATCACCCCTCTCTCCACCGTGACCTCCATCGAGACCGCCACGACCGCCTCGACCTCTGGTAAGAGTCCATGGACCCCCTGCCCCTTTAGAACCGCCGGAGCACCGCCGTCTGACGTACCACCGCCGCGCGCAGTAAGTCAGTGCCGCCCGTTCCTGGCCGAGTCGAAGGAGCCGTTGGATCTGTCGCCAGCGGCTCAGATTAGATCGTTGATCGAACGGGTACGGGCTGATCTGGACCATCCGTTGTTACTTAAAATATGATGGCCCGCAGCGGTCGATCCGACCGAATCGGTGCGGACCAATAGGGTTGCGCCACGTCGGCTAGGATATCTGTTTAATTAGAAAAATAGACAGATTATATATTAAACTTAGAAATTCAATAACTTTTGATCCACAATTCAGAAAAATGCAAATTTGGTGTCTATGGATTCAGAAAAATGAGACCTTTATTATTGAGGACTTGTTTCACACTTTTGCTTCTGAAAATATTGGCAGAACCTTTTAAGGAGTATTTTGTCCCTAAAAATTACTTCATAAATTGTTTTTAGGTTTTCCTTATGCCTTTAGATAGAGTATTTTAACATCTGTACTATAGACTCTGTAAGTTCTAGAGTTTTGATCATATCATTGCATTTTGCATGCATTCATATTTTTGTGATCCTATATTGATTGAATTATTGTTGTTGGATTGTTCTTTATGTAGATTGTGAAGTTTGTTGATGTGAGGATTGTACCTATTCCCCTAGCTACCAAGGCAAGTGATATTTCATCTTATGTCCTATTATTTTCACTATTGTACTAGTGTTATTTTTGGTAGATCTTAGCATGGTAGGATTATTTATATATTACTATGCTATGCTATCCTATAGATTATATCTTGGTAGTATTTCCTAGTTGAAAGACTTCGTATGCTAGAGTGCTTAGCCATGCTATTAGATTTCGTGGGTGGAAATTCATATCAAGAAAGTATGGAAGGATATTATTTTTTACTAAGAAAAACAACTAAGGTTAATGAAATACCTGGGTGAAATGGGACTTGCTTGGATTATGTTGAGTGGTTACTCAGGGGCCATGTCTACGGTCAGCTGGTGTATCGCACTTGTGGACGGCCACCCAGGAACAAAGAGATTGGAGACGTTCTTGTCGCGAAGCTTCCAGTGCAGCCACATGGCATATGGGATCTGCCTTGACCAACGAAGTTGCAAGAACTCAGCCAGACGGACAGAGGGTGGTAGATATGATAGGATGGAACGCGTCCGTGGTGGTCTGAGGGATTGCTTCTGAAAAGTCTCGTCTCGATGCATGTCGAGTCTTGTGGGGAAAGTGCACCACCTCTCGAGAGGGTAAAACTAAGTACTTAGCCGTGTCCCCGGTTATGGACAATTCCTGAGCATCAAGACAGTGAAACAGTTCAATAATCTCCTCATCCAAATTTCTCTAAGTTAAAACTTGTGGGTGAACAAGGGTAGAGGTTCAGTGATGTCTATCATTGGTACCTTAGTGTTTTGAAAGAGAAAACTTACTCTTCAAAAACTATGAGCTAAAACCTTGCTTTTAGCAAAGTCAGCCAAAACCACACTTAGCCATATATTCATGTAGTTGTTGGATTATACTAAGTATCTATGGTATCACTTGCCAATACAATTCCAAATGTATTGACCCCTTGTGGCTGTAACTTATTATGTTGCAGGATACTCTGATGATGAGTAGGGTTGCGGGTCTACACTCGACATGTTTGTCTGTGGCGCATGAAAATAAAAGACTCTATTATTATACTATGTATTGAGAACCTTGAGTAATGTTAGCCTTGGACTAAGTGAGTTGTAAGAACCATTATATTCTTGGACATGCGATGTAATAATAACCTTTGTTTCTGTGTGCTTCATCTTAAACTGTGGGTGCTAGCATTTCGATCCAGGAACTAGCACTGCAATCACAGGGATCTTACCAGATGGTTGAGATCTTACATCGCGTCTCATCGTAGCTATCAGAAACGGTGACCAAGCGTGGAATTCAAAAAAAAAGGTGGATAGGCCGATTCACACGGCATGCGCCTGTTTCGATCTGTCTTGGTGTTCCGCGCGCGGGCATCATACAAGCTTGGGGCAGACTGATTATTCTGGGAATAGGAGGTGTACGGCGACAGCACACGCTTTGTTTTGGGAACACCCGGCAGATAGACAGACTCCTGCGCGATTGAACTGCTCGCGATTCAAAGTCCATGGTTGGATGCTAAACAGACGACGTTCAGCAGTACTAGAACAACGAATACATCTAGTACTATATTGATCTTGTAACGTCAAATGTGTTTTTGCGGCTGACGCGACAAGCTGCGACGTGAATTAGAGACCAAATCAAATATCGCTGCTGAGTCGAGTTCTAAGGCAGTCGAGTTGTTTGAAAAAAAAAAGAGTGCGATTCGAGAGCTGCCATGGAAATCTACCTGCACCTATTTCCTTATCTTGGAAAGAGAAGAATTGAAGTAGACAAATTGATCAAGTGTTCACGTAAGGATGTGCAGCCATGAGGCCATGTTTTCTAACTGATCCTCACTACAAGACTGTTTTGACTCTGCCACATACTACATCTTCTTCGACACCGTTTCACCAGATCGGCTTTGATGTTGCTGGATTTGTGCAGCTATCATCTACTTCATCACTGTTACACCGACTGCCCCGACTCCACCACATCGACTGTGTTCGTCAACCTCGACTTCACATCTGCTACATCGACTTCGTCCGACCGACCGGTCGCATCGGCTTCCGCGACCGCGACCTGCTAGTTGTATCGGCTCCCATGGCCAATCGACACGTCCGCTACATCGGCTCAAACCTTGGCGACCCGCCGGTTGCATCGGCTCCCGCGACCATAAATCGTCGGCAACGTCGGCTCCAGTAAACCGCTTGCCACGTCGACGTCACCATCACCAACGACTACTCCAGTTAACGCTTCGGCTACATGTCCGACGTGTCAACTCTGTGTCCATCGTGCGACTCCTTTCTGCCAGTGACCGCCACAACGTCAACTGCATCGACCTCATTGAGTCTATACTCGGGGACTGCGCCAACTCCACACACGACCCGCTACGGTCTTCGGCTCAAGCGACTCAGGGACTCCTTTGGCTCCAGCGATCCGTTGCAATCTTCAACTCTGCCCCGCGACCCGCTGCCACCATCGGCTACGGCGACCCATCAAAATCTTTGGCTGTGACGACCCAATTTTGCTTCGACTTGATCCACGACAACTACCAATAAAGCTAAGTTTCCCCCTACTTAGAGCTGATTTTTTTTTAAACTCGCACTCGAAATATTCGGGGGCTACGCCCTCTTCTAGTAACCTAAGTGCTGTCGACTCCACGCACTCGAGCACCCAATATGCGACTTCCCAAATAGCTGACTCTGCCTGAGAATTGAATCCTTGAAAACTCTAGCCCAGTTGCATCCCAACTGACAGGTCAACAAGTTATTGAGACTAAGGGTGCTAGGATAACAAAATGGTCTTGCATACAGTGCAAAAGTGTCGAGTACCCCCTCAGATGATAGAATTCTGAGCCTATGCTCCAGTGCAAGCACCTGAACATAGCCTCAGGGGCTACTTCATTGGAGCGCTGGTTGCACATCCGATGAAAATATATCCTCCAACAGAGTTGTCGAAAACAACTTACACCGCTACAAATAAGACCCGAGTAGAGAATCTCGCTCCTCGGATGAAGATCATCTTCGAGCCCATGCTCGGCTACAAGTAGCCAATCATAGCCTCGGGGTCTACTCCCATCAAGAGCGCTGGCCGCACCTGATAGGAACAACAAGTCCTCCAACAGAGTCGAGAGGGAAATATCTATATTCGCAAGAAAGAAGACCCGAGTCAAGTACCTCCTTGGATGAAGATGATTCTGAGCCTATGATTGGATATCAGCACTCGAACATAGCCTCGGGGGCTACTCCCATCGACAAGGTAGAAAAAGGCAATGTACTCGTGACCAATGGCATCAAGAAAAAGCTACTGACACCACTCGAACAAGCAAATGACACTTGGGTAGACAAGTTACCCTCCGTTCTATGGAGCTTCCGCACCACCCCAAATACCGCTACACAAGAAACTCCTTTCTTCCTGGTCCATGGATCCAACGCAGTGCTTCTAGTTGAGATAACTCACGAGGCTCTATGAGTCATCGCATATGACGAAGAAACCTTTACAGAGGAACTGAAGATAAATTTGATGCACTCGAGGAAGCTCGAGACATCGCGCTCACAAGAGCAACCTCATATTGGTAGAGCCTACGCAACTACCACAGCCGTCGACTGCGTCCCAGGTCCTTCATCGTGGGGGACCTGGTCCTTCACCTCAAGGAAGATGGCCATCGCAAACTCGAATCGTCATGGGAAGCACCCTACATCGTCACAGAAGTAATCACTGGTGGAGCATATCGCCTCCAAGACAAGAAGATTAGAGTCAAGTACTCCAACCCATGGAACGTTACGCAACAACGACATTTCTATGCTTAGAACATTTACTTTCCGCAGTTTACTTTCAATAAGGCTAACGGCCATACGACTACGCCAAAAGATGTACCTTCGTACTTGATATAAATAAAGCTAAGTTCTTTCAACCGAGTCTCAATTTTAATTCTTTACTTTTTTCCACACCGGGTACTCGGGGGCTCAGCTAATCAGATTATCACATAATCATACTACGATACTCGAGGGCTTCGCTAATCAGCGCAAACTCAAAAAATCTTCGGCTTCACCGTCAAATACATCCAACACATGCTCTGACCCGAGTAGATGATTCGGCCCAACAGACATCTAGCCACTAGTGGAAACGAGGTCTTTTGTTGATCCCGGAAAGGGGCTTTAACACCGGTTCTTCTACGAACCGGTGTTAAAGGGGGGGCCGTACCAGCGTGGCCCCTACGGCAAAAAAGGAGCCCCCCTTTAACACCGGTTCGTGCCACGAACCGGTGTTAAAGGTCCCTACAGCAGTGGCCCGCGCACCCCCCCCCCCTTTAACACCGGTTCGTGGCATGAACCGGTGTTAAAGGGGGGGCTATATAAGACACCACCCCAGCCCACACACACCCCACTCTTCCATTCTTTCACATTTTGGAGCCTAGCAAGAGGGTGTGAAGAGTGCTAGTTTGTGTTTTTTTCATATGCACTAGAGGTGTTCGGTGAAATGCCCGAGAGCTCAAAATAAGCTTTCTTGTTGCTCTTTCCGTCTCGGTCGAGGTCGGCTACTATAGTTTCATGTGTCATTGATGTACTATATATATAAATGGTCATCTCCCTATTATTTTTTGATATATACTACATATTAATGCAGATGAATCAGCAATGGATGTACGGTGACCGCCGCACTTCCGAGTACATTACGGGCCTCCAAAATTTCATCGTTGTGGCTAATGCAAACCGTGGTCACAATGGTTTTATGTGATGTCCGTGTGTTCACTGTCAGAACAAGAAAGACTACTCAAATACCAGAACCATTCACGCCCACCTGCTTCGATCCGGTTTCATGCCCAGCTATAATTGTTGGACCAAGCACGGAGAAAAAGGGGTTGTGATGGAAGACAACGAAGAAGAAGAGGATGATGAAAACTATCATAATATGTATCCTGGATATGGTGATAATGCAACGGAGGTAGATAATGAAGATCAAGAGGGAGAAGATGGGCCCGCTGATGACGATCTTTGTCGGGCCATTACTGATGCAAAGGAAGAATGTGAAACTGAAAAGGAGAAGGAGAAGCTGGAGCAGATGTTAAAGGATCACAAAACATTGTTGTATCCAACTTGCGAAGATGGCCACAAAAAGCTAGGTGCCACACTGGATTTGCTGCAATGGAAGGCAGAGAATGGTGTGACTGACAGCGTATTTTCAAAGTTGTTGGTAAAAATGAAGAATCTTCTTCCAAGAAATAATGAGTTGCCCGACAGTACATACCAAGCAAAGAAGGTTGTCTGCCCTCTAGGATTAGACGTGCAGAAGATACATGCCTGCATTAATGACTGCATCCTCTACCGCGGTGAGAAGTACGAGAATTTGGATGCATGCCCGGTATGCACTGCACTGCGGTATAAGATCAGACGAGACAATCCTGGCGATGTTGAGGGCAAGGCCCCTAGGAAGAAGGTTCCCGCCAAGGTTATGTGGTATGCTCCTATAATACCACGGTTAAAATGTCTCTTCAGAAATAAAGAGCATGCCAAGTTGTTGCGATGGCACATGGAAGACCGTAAGAAAGACGCGATGTTGAGACACCCTGCTGATGGGTCACAGTGGAGAAAAGTCGAGCGAGAGTACCCGGACTTCGCACGTGACGCAAGGAACTTAAGGTTTGGTCTAAGTACAGACGGCATGAATCCTTTTGGTGAGCAGAGCTGCAGTCACAGCACCTGGCCTGTGACCCTATGTATCTATAACCTTCCTCCTTGGTTGTGTATGAAGAGGAAGTTCATTATGATGCCAGTGCTCATCCAAGGCCCGAGGCAACCCGGCAACGACATTGATGTGTACCTAAGGCCATTAGTTGAAGAACTCTTACAGCTGTGGGCCAAACCAGGTGTACATATGTGGGATGAGCACAAAGGGGAGCCATTTGTCCTACGAGCATTGCTTTTCGTAACCATCAATGATTGGCCTGCTCTTAGTAACATTTCAGGGCAGACAAACAAGGGATACAATGCATGCACACACCGTTTAGATGATACTGAAAGTGTATATTTGGATAAATGTAAGAAGGTTGTGTACCTAGGGTATCGCCGATTTCTTCCGAACCTGCATCCAGTAAGAAAGAAATGCAAGCATTTCAAACGTCTGGCAGAACCCCGGAGGAAGCCTCTCCTCCGTACCGGTGAGGAGGTATTTGGTATGGTCAAGGACCTCGAAGTAATCTTTGGAAAAGGTCCTGGCAGTCTATCTGTTCCGAATGACGATGCCGGACACGCGCCCATGTGGAAGAAGCAATCTATATTTTGGGACCTACCCTATTGGAAAGTCTTAGAGGTCCGCTCTTCAATCGACGTGATGCACGTGACGAAGAATGTTTGCGTGAACCTGCTAGGCTTTCTAGGAGTGTATGGGAAGACAAAAGATACACCGGAAGCACGACAGGACCAGCAACGTCTGAGGGCCCCTGAAGAGCCTATGCATCCTGAGAACGAGAAGGGTAAACGATGCCACTTAACTCCTGCCAGCTACGCTCTTACCAAAGCAGAGAAGGAAATCTTTTTTGAATGTCTGAGCAGTATCAAGGTCCCGTCTGGCTTCTCGTCGAATATAAAGGGAATAATAAATATGGCAGAGAAAAAATTCCAAAACCTGAAGTCTCATGACTGCCACGTGATTATGACACAATTGCTTCCGATTGCATTGAGGGGGCTTCTACCTGAAAATGTTCGAGTACCCATTGTGAAGCTATGTGCATTCCTCAATGCAATATCTCAGAAGGTAATCGATCCAGAAAGCCTACCAGGGTTACAAATAGATGTGGCCCAATGTCTTGTCAGCTTTGAGTTGGTGTTCCCACCATCCTTCTTCAATATTATGACGCATCTCCTGGTTCACCTAGTAGAAGAGATTGCCATTCTCGGTCCTGTATTTCTACACAATATGTTCCCCTTTGAGAGGTACATGGGAGTCTTAAAGAAATATGTTCATAACCGTGCTAGGCCAGAAGAAAGCATCTCCAAGGGCTATGTAACAGAGGAGGTCATTGAGTTCTGTGTTGATTTTATTCCTGACCTTAAGGCGATTGGTGTTCTAGAATCACGACATGAGGGGAGATTGCGTGGAAAAGGCACCCTAGGATGTAAAGCAATGATATGTAGGGACGGGCATTCTCTCAATCAAGCACACTACACGGTTTTACAAAGATCTATCTTGGTTGCCCCGTATATCAATGAACACAAGAATTTAATACGCCTCAAACACCCGGGGCAGTCTGATGAATGGATTATAAGTGAACACATGGCGAGTTTTGGCGGCTGGCTGCAAAGACTTCTCACGAATAACACCACTGTTGGGGATCAGCTGTACTTGTTGGCCAGGACACCATCTTCGACTGTATGTACTTTCCAAGGGTACGAGATAAATGGGAATACATTTTACACGATAGGCCAAGATAAAAAGAGCACCAACCAAAACAGTGGTGTCCGCTTCGATGCAGCAGAAGACAATGGGCAAAAGACCACGTATTATGGGTTCATAGAGGAGATATGGGAACTTGACTATGGACCTAATTTTAAGGTCCCCTTGTTTCGATGCAAATGGGTCAAGCTAACAGGAGGAGGGGTTGAGGTAGACAAGAAGTACGGAATGACAACGGTGGATCTCAACAATCTTATGAAGAACTTAGACGAACCATTCGTCCTAGCCAATGATGTGGCTCAGGTTTTCTATGTGAAGGACATGTCCTCCAGACCAAAAAAAAGAAAAAATATGCAAACGAATATATCATATGATGAGCCAAAGCGTCACATAGTTCTTTCAGGGAAAAGAAACATCGTGGGAATCGAGGACAAGACATACATGTCAGAAGATTATAATAAGTTTGATGAAATTCCGCCCTTCACAGTGAAAACTGACCCAAGCATTCCGTTAAGTAAAGAAGATGCTCCATGGTTACGTCTGAAGCGATCATAAGGAAGGACATATGCCAAGAAGTTCATGCTCATATTATGTAACTCTAGTTCATGTTTTTAATGGACGCACGAAATAATGTCGACACTCACCCCTATTATTAGTGCTGACTCGTGTTTTGTCCCGGTTGGTGTCTCCAACCGGGACTAAAGGTTCATCCCGCCATTTTTTCCCGCCATTTTTCTTCCCGCCAGTTCTTCTTCCCGCCATTTTTCTTCCCGCCATTTTTCTTCCCGCCAGTTCTTCCCTCCAGTTCTTCCCGCTAGTTCACTACATATATATGTAGGGGGTTGGCCTCCATTGTCATTGCACATCTCTAGACTCATATCTGCAACCTCATCACTCTTTCCCATGGCTTCCACAGTAGCACTAACCCCCAGGGAGGCGGAGGCGCTTTGCGCCTCGAACTACCCCTGCCCGCCGGGCTACTGTGTCCCCGTCGGCTGGATGCTGAGCGTCGGAGGCGTGCCGGTTCCTCCTGTCCCTCTAGGTGTGGCGCGCCGGATGGCCATCACGAACCACTACTACTTCGAGCTCACGCCCTACTTGGGAAGCCTTCTTCGTGGATCGGCATGAGAGGGCGCTCGCCAGGCACGAGGAGGACGGCCCACCTCCTCATAACTTCAACGAGGCCGGCCGTCGGCTATGGTGGCGCGGTCAAACTCTCCAGAGCGTCATGGCCTATGACACTGCCGCCGACTCTAACCCCCGTCTGCGCTACCCTCAAGTCCAGCCCACGCGCTACCCTCAAGTCCAGCCCACGCGTACTCTCCAGCGGTTCAATTACGGCGACCCCGACGACGACAGCGATGACGGCGGCGGCGAGTACGATGACTACAGTGGCGAGTATTACAGGTGTAGGCAGGAGCATGACTGAATCACTCCAACATTCCGAAACAAATTCGGCCGATTGTTACTTAATCTGGCCATGTATCTTAATTTTCAGTTCTTTTATGTATCTTAATTTTCAGTTCTAGTTCGACCGATTGTTACTTAATCTGGCCATGTATCTTAATTTTCAGTTCTTTTATGTACCAACAGGGGGATCTGAAACCTTTCCGTCCACCTCTGGTGAAAAAGACAAATTCCTACCGAATCGGCAGGAAGTGGGTCAGATATGAACTACAAGTACATGATACGATGCTCATGATTTTTTACAAAAATCATTTTTAGGTTCACAATATGCTATTTTATCAAAAAACAATGCAAGTTGAGCGAGGCTTGGTGAGATTCAAGTGTATACAAAAGATGCAACATTTAAATATCCAATCAATTCAAAAATGTTAATACAGAATATGCGGCATTAAAATATGATTTGATCTAATAAAAATCATTTTTTAGATGCTTAATATTTCTTATGTTCAAAGTTTTAGGATTTAACAATTTATTTTTGTTTGAATTGAATAATCAAAATTTATATGTAAGTGTTTTAATTATTTTGAAAATTTTCATGTAAAGTAAATATAAAATGATTTACATGAATGGATAGATATTATTTTCTGAAAATTATGATATATTATTCATATTTTTCTGAGTTGAAATGAAAAAGATATGAATTTTCTAAATTCATATCATATTTTTTGAATTAAAAATGCCCCTTTAATGCATGAAATAAATGCCCCCCCTTTAACACCGGTTCCAGACAGGAACCAGTGTTAAAGGGGGGCATTTATTTCGTTTCCCGCGCGCACCCCCCCTTTAACACCGGTTCCAGCCACGAACCGGTATTAAAGGGGGGGGGGTATTAAATTCACCTTCCCCTTCCTTTCTTCCCCCCAGAGCAGCCAGATCGCCACCGCCACCGTACCGCCACCGCGCGCGCGCCATCGAAGCAGAGAGAAGCGCCGCCACCGCCACCACCCATCGGAGCGGAGAGAAGCCACCGCCGGCCGCCACCGCCCTCGGAGAGTGAGGGAGGAATCGTCCGTGGGTGCCCTGAATCGTCGTCCCTGTCACCCACCTCTGTCCGCCGCTCGCCATCGACAACGCCGGCGTCCCCGACCTTCCCCGGCCTCGTCGACCCCACCATCGACTTCCTGGTGAGCCTCTGGTGCTCAGGCACATCTTCTCTTCCTCCCTCACGGTCTATATCGCCTCCGCATCGTGTAACCGCCGCCAACCGCCGCAGTTCCTCGTCGTTCTCTGTTCTCCGGCGACCAAAAAGGGGAGGCGCCGCCACTACTAGGTCCGCCTCGACCTCCTCTTTCCAACCAGCCCAACCACAAGTCCCCGCGTGTAGCAGATCGACGGGAGCAAGATCGACCTGAGAGGAGCTCCATTGCTGACGTCAGCGTGATGCAATATTCGTTTTCTTTTTCTTTTATTATTTCTGTAATTATTTCAGTGAAGAAAATACCTGACATGTGGGCCCTATCTGTAAGCGACAAAAACATTTCCATAAATGTTTTCTAATTAAGAAAATTGTTTATGTAAATTCCAAAAATGCAAATGGTTTTATAATATTCCAAAAAATAATTTAAAATGAAATAATTGAAAATGCAATTATTTTATAATGCATCCGCGCGCAGAGAGCAGCCGCGCCGGCGCCGCGTCCAGCCCTCGCCGTCGGAGCCGCCGCCCTCGCCGTCGGAGCCGCCGCCCTCGCCCTCGGAGCGGCCGCCCTCGCCCTCGCCGTCGGAGCCGCCGTCCACGCCTCTGCGTCTGGCAGTCGGCGGCGGCACAATGTGAACAATGTGTCGAAGTTGGCGGCACAATGTGAACAATGTGAACAATGTGGGGAACATGAACAATGTGAACAATGTGTCAAAGTTGGCGGCGCCGCCGTCCACGCCTAAACCCTAACTGACCACCTCGCTCTCTTCCCCGTGCAGGAGCGTCTCGCCGCCGCCGCTTCGGAGCTCATAGGCCACGCCTAAACGCCGCCGCCGCCCGCCGCCCGACGAGCCCGCCGCTAGCACCGCCGCCCGACGAGACCGCCGCATCCGTCCGACGAGCACCGCCGCCCGACGAGCACCGCCGCCCGACGAGACCAACGTCACCCCACCGGTGAGCGCCACGTGTCTGCCACGTGTATGATTGCTGACTCATCCTGATTAAAACTTGTTTGCTCGATAAATTGTACTACATGCATAGATTAAAACTTGTATACAAATTGGACCTCTGACTCATTTGTGTATTTATTTGTGTATTTTGGTATGAACGCAATTTGTTGGCACTTGTGTAGTACTTAATTTTTTTTGGTCGCAATATGTCGGTGATTATTGAAATCAACACCAACTATTAAAACCAGTTGGTGCGAATGCATCGAAATTGAAGATGATCTTCATCCTAAGAACACACCGACGTGGTCAGTCACAAGCGATACGAAGTAGTTCCCCCATGTCGTCAGTCCAACAGGAGCAACCATTTCCCCACCAGTCTTGCTTGTCTTTTTTAATATAGTGTATCATTGCACATCTCACTAACATCGGGAAACTGGAAACTAAGATGGCATGTAATTATGGAGGGAGTAGTAGTATAGATAGGGTGTCAAGCGGGGCGGGTTCGCGGGCAACATAGTTTCATCCTGATTAGGGTTTCGACCCCTCGGAACTCGTTTAAAATGATCAAGCATCCTTAGGGTTTTAATTTCATTTGTGTATTTTTGTATGAATAATATGTATATTTGTTTATGAATCCAAGTCCACTTGAATGTCAATGAGATGGGGATGACTTACATTGCATACCTGAACGTCATGGGAGACAACTTGCCCAAATACGATGCCAACCCCATACAACCATGGAAGTATGGGAAGAATCTCGTCAAGAAAGAGGAGCTCAAGACTCTACCAACAAAGATGCGAAAATTGCACAAGTGGTACCTTCATTTCTGCAAGACGAGAAAGTTAGAATGGATCACGGCGCATATAAGAGATGATATTTTCTTCTGCGGAGATGACGCGATCGACTTCAACATTCAAGACTTGCATTTTCTATTCAATCAGAAGGAACTCGACAAAGCTGCCATCAGCCTTTATTGTGTGTAAGTACTATTTCTATAATTTATATCTCATCTCATTCACTTTATTAATTGCATGTATATATATATATATATATATGCTCACCATATATGTATATACTATTATGCAGGAAAAAGGTTATGGAATGCAGGAAAGGAGGCCCTTTTGACATTGGGTTTGTTGACCCAAACAGAGTTCATGAAGAAGTGGTAGAAACCAAACCCGGGCAAACAGAAGATTACTTGCTAACGTCTTTACTGAGACAACAAACCAAAAGGGAAATACTATTGCCTTACAACTTCTCGTGAGTACTGTTACCCTCTCTCTTGTACACATTCTATTTCAGCTTACTCGATGTTAAGTGTAACTGATGATGAGTTATGCGTGCGTAGGTTCCACTTTATTCTGCTAGTCATTCAACCCGACTCAGGAAAAGTCCTTGTCATGGACTCATTACGAAAAGAAAAAGAGATATGGGCAAACTTTAGAGAGATGCTCCAGAGGTAATTTCAATCATATTATCGCACTAGATCGGCAACTTTCGTGACAATAAGTAATTAATTACTCCTTTATCCATTTTCTTTGTCGGACAGGGTTTGGAAAAGGTTCACGGGCAGGGCCGTGGGTGAATGGTCAGAAGAACTAAAATTTGTAGACCAAAATGTAAGTAATACTAGCTAGATTCCAATTCCATTATATCATGCTTTATTGATTATTATTTTGATTGAACTCTCTATTCTCGTAAAGTGCGTGCATCAGGGACACGACAATAACTTATGTGGGTACTATGTTTGCGAATTCATTCGCAACACGATATGTGCGACGGGCCAAGCCGCACTAGAACAACTTAGAGTAAGTAAACAAAGTCCACAACATTATTTTATTACCATCAATTGTGTTGAGTTTTATTCTTATATATATATTGACGGCCCATTCTTCATATATATTCAGATCGAACGGATGCGGGACCAACTCCTACCATTTGAACGCATACGAGCCATTCAAGAGGAATTGGCGGGGTTCATACTTGATGAGGTCGTCACGCCTGGCGGAGAACTCTTTAGATATCCACCAAAATGAACGATGACGATGTATGTGCCGATGACGATGTATGTGCCGATGACGATGTTTGTGCATAATAATAGTTGCTTAATTATTCATGTACTCGTATGTACCGATGACGATTTATGTGTATACCGCTCCCGATCGAATCCCCCTCGCTCCCCCCCTCCCGCAGAAATACGCCAGAACGGGGCAGAGGCAGAAGTCTGCCGCGGCAGAGATTTAGGCCGTTTTCCTGCCGCGGCAGGAAAACGGCCTAAATCTCTGCCGCGGCAGAAGAACCTTTAACACCGGTTCCGGATACGAACCGGTGTTAAAGGAGGGGGGCCTGAGGCCTGCGGCAGCCCCACGTGCGCCACCCTTTAACACCGGTTCGTATAAGAACCGGTGTTAAAGGGGCCCCCCCTCTAACACCGAACCCTTAACAGCGGTTGGGGAACCGCTGTTAGAGGGCCCTCCCAACCGGAGTTAAAGGGGGGGCCTGCACTAGTGAGCTAACAAAAAGGTCTCGCGTAAGGTGCAACTACAATAGCCATCGACACAAATATATGACATCACATTAACAACAAATATGTACGGCTGATATTTACACAAATTTTACATATTTTACATGTATTTTTCATAGGATCAATCTCCGAACTATATTGGAAAATTCAGAAAAAGTCCTGATCCGCATCAAGGCACCGACAAATTATTTGGATAGCTGGCTTACGAGCAGCCTCAGAATGGTGAGCCATAACTACCATACCACCACCCGACGGAGCCAGGAGACTTTGCAATGTAGCATCTAAATCTAGCATTGTGTGATGTACATGTACCCAAGCAAGGCAACCTTGGCACCCGCAATAAGCTGCAACTTGATAAATGGTTGTTGGGGGAATAACCCCGGGTAGGGTCATACCGGGGTATAATGGCCGAATCAGCCGAGGTATGGCAAGGTCAAAGCAGGAGCTGGCTGAGTTACCTCAAGGCAGGCTGACTTACAGAAGACATGGCCCGAAGGATGTTCTACTAATGTTACCCCAGCCAACATACAATGTATGTCGGCTAGCTCTTTGTAACTTGTTTGCAGGTACCGACGGGGCTGGGTTAACCGGGTTATAGCCGGGTTACTACTTGGCTTACAAGAGAAGGAAGGAATCTTAAACGATCAAAGCCTTTATCTCTCTGCTGTAACGTGAGCGCAACGGACAGAGGAGAGGACCATCGAGTACGGGCCGACAAGATGATGTTGGTATTGTCGGCTGACGAGAGTGTCACACAGGCTTACACTAGCCTCTAGATGGCTTACGAAGAAGAAAAGAGCAGCACCGCTTTGCCATATAGGAGAGGCATATTCTAGGAATATGTCTTCACGTATGACCTAACTTGTAACCTGGGTTCCCTTATATAAGGAACACCAGGACCTCCATATAAGGCCTTACAAGCTCAATAAATTGCAATTCTTCACCTTTTCCTCAGACAGTGGGAATGCATTTTCTTACTTGATTGACATTGAAAGATATGTGTACCACACCGAACAAGCAATATGTCATATGCTTGATGTACCAGCCAAGCCAACTCTTTTTTTCTCAGTTCCCTTAGCCTGGAGCCAAAGCCCCAATCCCTCCATTTTAGGTTGAGCTCAGGAAATCTTTTCTGGAAGTCATATCGGCCAGATAAGCCTCTGATGGCTCCATATTGATTTTCCCCCTGTTTTCTTTCAAAAGAAGCGGGATCCATTTTGCATTGAAACTCGGTATCAGTAGAGTCATCTCCTGAGAAAGACTTATTTGGCTTAGCCTTACTACCGACAAACACTCCACTCCAATTCGATCTTTTCCATCAATTGCGGTTCAAGGACCTCTTCGCCTAACTAAATGGTAGTGGTCTAGGGAGCGCAATTGCTAGAGCACGGGAGAATGAAGAGTAATGATTTAAGCAAGAGCAGCCGGACCCAGCTGTAGATAATAGATGGGATCTTCACTCGCTTAGCGACATATGCTCAAAAGAATATTGTCGTGTCACTTCGTTCCACCTTTTCTAATTCAATGGCAGATTAATGTTTTAGACCATTTCCTTTGGATCAACGGTTGACATTATTGGATACGCTGGGCCTTGCAAAGTCGATAGCAGGGTTTGTTTGTAGTTGAAAGAAGTGGATGAGCATTTTCAACAGAGCCAGGTCCATTCTCGGATAGTCAATTGGTACAGCTGAGGACAAACTTCCTTCTTTCCCTGCCGGCTTTATATCCGGACGTCATAAATCTCATATATAGACGTTTTTCATGTATATCCGGACGACGCTTTTGATTCCATTATGAAAGTACGTTGTACTGGACTTGCACCCCTAGTTACGCAGAAGTGCAAGCACAGAAGCGCCTGTTTTCGCGGCAATATGGGCTGCCGAGCCTTCTATCCCTATTGATATAAGTGACCAAATCGCTCTAATTATACAAGTGTACCTCGAGAATGTCTGTGGCCCAAGACCACTCGACCAATTTTCGCGACATCCTGTATTTTCTATATCCATATGATCGAGTCCTTAGGTTTCCGAAATAGTGTAATGGAAAAAGAAGTGCTTCGAATCATTGCTATTTGACTCGAACCTGTTCTGAAAAAGTCGAGGTATTTCGAATTGTTTGTTGACATGGACAAAGTAAGGGAAAACCTCTGAAAGAATTTCCATATTGACCTTGGACATATAAGAGTTTCGATCCTGACGTCCATTGCCAAGCGGGCAAACCACAAGTTCACCGTCAAGCAAGTATTTCAGCCCCTATACTGTCCTCCAGAGGATTGGTTCTGTTGCCTATCGAGTGCTACTACCGACCGGCTCAACTTTTCATCCCGTCTTCCATGTGTCCCAGCTGCGCCGTGTCTTGCGTCCAAATCAGCAGGTGTCTCTTAACCTTCCCTATTCTACTGATGAATTTCCTAAACCTGCCAAGGTTTTGGATCGAGGCTGGCGCCGTAAAGGTAACAAGTCTGTGGAGCAAGTGTTGACACAATGGAGCAATGGTACCCCTTTCGGGCGCATGCTTCCCCTTCTCAGTCTCGATCATTTTAGAAATCGGGCAGTTGAACTTGGTCCCAGATATTTTGACCACTATTCTGGTATGAATCCCTTATTTCTTCAGTTTACATGTGCAACTCCTTCTCTTACATATCTTTGTAGCCATGCGGCGGACCGTTAGCTTTACTAGGATTATAGTTTATTTGAGGAGAAGGGCACTTGGAAAAGTATTGGGTCTGGAATCAGGCGTAAGGGGTTATGGTTTCTCAAGTGGATGTCGCATTGTCTATGATTGCTAGAGGACCTGAAGAAGAGATCTTGCTACATCATTTTTGTTTGGGCTATCCATTTCAAAAAAGAGTAGGATGTATGTATCCTTATTTGTTTCAGAAGGTGGACAAGAGCATACTTGTGTGTGATGCTTGCGGGTTTGGGAAGCATACAAGGTCTACATATCCTAGCATTGGCCTTAGAAGTGATTCACCCTTCTTATTGATACATTCTGATGTTTGGGGTCCATGTTCTGTCACTTCTGTGAGTGGGTTCAAGTGGTTTGTTACATTTATGGACGGTTGCACTCGTATGCTTGCTTTGTAGTAACTACCTCGCTGGCGAGAAGGGCTATTCCTCGATTTGATGGGCTGCAACATAGGATTTCCCCTTTCTTGGTATGGAAAAAGAGGAAGGAAGAGTAGCTCTTGCTTGGCCTTGAATCGAGAAAGTGGCTGTTTCTGTATGATTGATTCCTGGAATTATTCCAATGAGTGGTCCACAAAAGTCTGATGCAACATCATTCCAGGCAGACCTTTTCTCATCTCTTCGCAGCACCTCGGGAACTAATCCTTTTCACATAGTAGGTTTTAGTGGGGAAGCAAGCATTGAGGGTTTATTTCTGTGAGTCGAGGAATAGGAGGCCCCTTGCACTCTTAGCAAGAAGGAGCTCCTCTTTCCTAGTGATCTGGTGGCCAGAGGGATCGGGACCTACTATAACAACCGATTGGTAAAGAACCTATTTTAAACAATTGCACAAACCAAGCTCACTGCCTGAAGGACGTAGGGAATGGAAGCGCTTTATCTAAGATATCCCACAACTCCTTCTTCCCTTTTCAAGAGGGCATTCGAACATCTCATTATGTCGAGAGCAGTCAGCCCGACATTTTTATGTGAGTGCCCCATGAAGAGATTTTCAATCTCGAATCTCCGTATGGTTCCCCGGTGGGGTATTCATCCATTGATCGACCAACTGATTATAGAGAAGCAAAAGTCTCTGGAATCTCCATTGGCAGCAAGCAGTTCCCTTTCTTTTCTCGAGGTAGGAGGGAATGAAAGGCGAATTAAAGCTACAATATGACCTGGAAAAAGAGACTAACAGCTGCTGAAGGTGATATTTTAGGATCGATTCATCAGGTAGGATGAAATGAGAGAAAGGGAAGATGGTGCCTCGACATCTGTTTGTCCGCGGTAAGGGTAATGTGCCCTAAACCATAAGTTGGAGTATGTCCTCTTGGACAACTGACGGTTCTTCGATTCCTTGGCCCTCTGTTGGTTCTGCTACCCGGACCCCAGCCGGGGCTTTAATCATTCCCAGTGATTTGGTGTAGACGCTATACTTAAGGCTAGAGGGTAAATCAGTGGTTACAATATCCTTGAAGTAATCACTCCCTATATATTCGTCTGCCGGATCATAAGCTTTTCCCAGAATTGTTGGCCCTACCTGATAGATGCTTTCAACACTTCGAGTTGGTCTGCCATAATATCCAGGAAATGTTAGGAGCTGTGTGAGAAATAGAACATTGTTGAATTGGAAATGCTATTAAAGCATCTACCTCATTCCATTTGGAAAGTGCATTCCTATAACCCCAATAAGAAAAGGGAAATACCACATGTTCCTGGTTCCTGGGATTCAAAGATCACAAAAGTTCGAGGTATGTATTTTTATACAAACAAAACTTAGATGGATATCACACATTTCAAAGTCTTGCTTATGGGATGAATATAGACCGAAGAGCATGAATTGCCCAACTTCCCATTACTAACTCGATCAATCAATCCAGTATTTTATGCCTCCCCCTTACTCGTTCTCGTGTCATTCAGTTCCTGGTATGGGGTTGTAGGGAACCGTCAGGACGCACGAGACGAATCGACAACCTCTGACGCTAGTAGGCACTGGAGAAAGAGAAGCCCCTATTCCTACAACTAAGAAGTCAGAAGCGCAGCTACCAGCCAGTAAGAGATTTTGCAGAAAGTCGCTAGTGGGTATAGTCTTCTATTGCCATGTACATATCAGCGGGCAGTGGGATAAGCGCTGGAGTAGGCATTAGCAGTTACTGAAAAAGGGCCAGCGGGCACCGAGCAAGGGACACTGCCTAATTGTGCGGACCGGTCGGGACCCGAGTCACTAAAGGCCCCTCGTCAAGTATTGCACCGTCATCGTTGACGCCTTCAAGGAAGTTCGCTTGAACTAGTCAGTGCTTAACTACTCCAGAGGTCCTCTGTATCGGGTTCATGCTCGAACCATACCGAAATGTATTGGGAATTGCGTTTTATGCGGGACTACCTGCCAGGTACATATGGACAGACGCACTCAAATCTCGAGTCACGTCCCGACCTACAACGACCATTTCACCTGGACCGGAAAGAGGCATCTATGAATTGATAAAGACTGCCATAATAATCTAATAAAAGAAGAAAAAGGAAATATTGAAGCATCATGCCGGGGAATAAATTTTCCCTAGCCCGAGCTGCTTCCCCTGTAGTTGTCAGCCCGTTCTTGACAAATCCGATCGGGTGTTCATAATTTGGAGTAAAAGGATTCGAACATTTGCATGTCGGTACCAAAAACCGATGCCTTACCACTTGGCTATACTCCAAATGGTCGGTTCCAGGGGAGAGGGGGGAGGGAGAAGCAGGGCTCGAAGAAAACGAGCCGTGTAAGGACGCAGGGATATAGCGAGTAAGCAGCAAGGTTTTCCCTTTAGGACCAACTACAACAAGCTCGCGACTCTAATAGAAACAAAGGGTCAGCTCTCTGCTCTGTTTGCTTGCAATGTGTTGCCTATCAAAGTCGGCGAACGCTTCCACCCCCTGTTGCCCTTGTTACGCAACACGCCAACTAAGAACGTTGGTTCCGTTACGCCCTGTATTCCGAGGCGACCATTTCCTGATCCGAAAAATCCGATAACATACCTATATGAGTGGGATGGATGGTAAATCATTTGCAGTCTAGGCCGGCAAGACCTACACACAGAGGTTCGGGAAGTAGGTAGCCCATGACAGCATTCACTGGTGAAAGTACTGGCAGCTGTGAGAGCATCATAGTTGACATGGTCGGAGCTACAGTCCCCATATCAGTCTCTACTCTTTGTGTAATTGACTTCCTCCCGCTCCCAACCAACCTTTTCCTTTGAAAGGTCTTCCACTAGTGGTTGAGGGATATGAATCTGGATCCCGATCTTGTCTCACGGACTATCCCGTAGTGGTTCTGTGACTGTCAATTGGATCTATTTCTTTCACACGGTCAACTGGCATTGGTTCAACTAATATCTATCCATGGGGGCTTTAGTCATAGCCCCGCCTCTGCTTTGTTCCCGCTCTAGGATTATCCTTCGTCAGTGCTTCCTGCGCTTCTGATTATGGAGCTGTACGACCTTCCGGGTCAACGAATGAAATGAAACAACATCCTCTCCCTCTCCCGTCCATCAAAAAGTGTTATTTCCTCCAGCTCCCGACTCTGCTTCTCCCTCCGATGCCGGTAGATTAATTCATTGACAAAACCCATTGATTCCATTGGTGAGAAAATCGCTGATGCGAACTCGGTAGTGCTACTGAAACCACTTTCTTCTCTTGCCAGGAAAGAAAGACAGACGTGCTGGGTCAGTCCGGCACGTCACGCTTGCTAATACGACCCCTATACAAAAATAGCTTAATCGATTGACCGACTTAACATACGCGTTTTCGTTATGGACAAGCTCTCCTTCTATGCGCATCGATCGACCAGCGGGAGATAGGGATTTAGAGACTTACCAACCAACCGGACATTGAGGGCAAGACATACCATACAAATCACGGCTTCGGCTGCTGTAGTCCTCTAGCCGAGCAACTACTAGCGTGTGTGTAATTCATGGCAGTTCACTATTTAGTTTGTTATGGAGCTATTCTCTTGCTTTTTTTTATAGAGCGGTAAGTTATTCTAAGAAATTTCCAGTACACAAAGAAGGGAGATTTGTGTAACCCGAGCTCTTTGATCAAGACGGTGTGGCCAAAGTCAATCCTTTGAGAGAAAAGTCATTGATTTTCGTTGGCTATAGTGATCAGCATAAGGAGTACTGCTGTTATGATCCCCGCACACAGAAAAAATGCATCTCAAGACATGTCACATTTGATGAAACACGATTTGCCTCGCTACCCCATGCGCCTCTTCCCGGGGAGAGATACACACACGCGCGATGACAACTTTGCCACCGCCCACTCTATGTGCTTCGATTAGCATTCCGACGCCTGGCAGTGCACACGGCTCAGATTCGGTTGACCATGCCTACATCCGCTTCAGACATAAAGGACCATTGAGGTCCGACCCTATCATCATACTGGATTTTAGTTTTTCTTCTCGTGTGTTAGGATTCAAACCCAAGCTAATTTGTTTCTATCTTGTATGGTATGGTATCCGTTCATTTCTGCCTGTCCATAAGCGTATATAGGATGAAGTATAAACGAATGTGCCACTCCCATTACGGTTAAAGCATTTATTTTAAAATATTAGCATTGAGCACTCTAACTCGAAGGAAGAAGCCGAAGCCAGTCCAGTAGCTCGAACTCAGACTATCTACGAAAAAGATGGCATTCTCCCTTAATCTGCCTTGTTTTGAGAAGCGGGAGGTAGTTTTGTCAAGCTCGTTAAACGCAACGACAGTCAAGGCTAGGATATTCGCGTTCTTTCTATTCCATTCCGGGATAGGCGGCTAATATAATATGTGCAGTAGTCGTCGTCTGACCAATCGGCTCGGACACCAGACCGCTTGTGCCCGCCCATTCTGTCTCGCCCTAAATGGAATGGCTCTCTTAGTTACGCTGTGCCCCGACCCGAGTCCCCACGTCCGCTTTTATCCGCCCGCAACCCGGCCGACACAACATTAGGGCCGTCCCCCCATTCTATGCTGACCCGGGCCGGGGCTCTCTTTTTGGAAGCCCGTTCCCACCGTGCTCACGGCCCGGCTGGCCTGCCAGCGGTAGTGGGAATTCTCCCATTCCCTGGTCAAAAAAGGGTTGGTTGGATGCGGGATCTACTCCATGAGGAGCGGTACGGACGTAGATGATATCATCACGACCTCTCTTTGCATACCGCTAGGGATGCTTAACGCCACTTCGCCAACTGGCATTACCTGCGCTTTCATGTCTCTCAGTGTGGTCAGCACTGGGTGTTTCCGAGCAGCGAGGCTTACACCCATTCGCATTAATTCATCCAAAGTTCCTTACCCTTTGTCAGAACTCGCTTTAGGCTCCTTGGGGATACCATTTGAACAATCGATGGGACAAGCCCATCTCCTATCTTTTAAGATCCTTCATTGCCTGGCCTCGGGTTTGTCGAATCATCTTCATCGATGGAACTTCGCGAGACCTTTTACTTTTTTTATCATGTGGGAGTTAGAATGAATTCATGTTTACTTACTTTTATCCATGTGTGTGTGTGTGTGGGGGGGGGGGAGCCGTTTATATTCAGCTACAAAATTTATTTTGTATACTGCAGGCGGTTCCATTTTTTCCTTAATCGGAGTTCTGGGTATGGGCTTATATGGTTCCAATGAACCAGGATTAGATTTGGAAAGAACGAACCTCAACCTGTGCTCGAGAGATAGCTCTCCATACACTGATATGGGATGTATGGATTCTCGAGAAGAGAGGAGCCGTGGTGCCCCCCCCCCCCCCCCCCCCCGACCGCCCGGATCCCACGAGTGAATAGAAAGTTAGATCTACATGGGATCTCACCTGAATCGCCCCATCTATCCTCCTCAGGAGAAGTTTGTTTGGTTTCATAAGAATAGGTATTAGTTTTGTAATAGAAAAACTTCAATCATTTCGACCTAGGCCTAACTTTGTTTACCTGTCCTATCGTATCGAATAAGGTTTCCTAGCCTTTAAATCTCGGTGTCTGCTACCGAAAGAGAGAATCGGTTTAAGGGCAGCTTAAAACCAGCGCAACCTCCTCATGGTCACATCCCCTTTTCCGATGCTTTTATTGTTATAGACCAGTCCCTACCTCTTTTCAATCAATCTTTCATACCGTATGCCTTTTCTATTGTAAAACACATTACCTATTAGTCGACAACAGAATAGGTATTAGTTTTGTAATGGTTGGAGCAGCAAACTCGGATTCGGCAAGAATCTCATTTTTTGGTAGTACGAAGGGGGAATTGGCCCAAAAATTGTATAGGGGTAAAGACGCAGCCGGGTGCCGGCGGCTTATTCAAGTGCCCCCCGAACCGCGCGAAATGGTCGCCTATTACACGGCTCACAAACTCTGCCTGGGGTGGGGCTACCTATTATTCGTAGGCGGGTACGTACGGCGCACGTAGGGCCTCGGTTTGCTGCGTGGACTGTCTATGCATTTCCTACCAGTTCTGCTCGGTAAATGACCTGAGTGAAGGTGTTGAAAAACTCATATATAGATTCCCGATGCCAAGAGCAGGAAAGCACAATACTGCCGTTGAAGCGGATGAAGGAAAGAGTTGGATGATAGAGATGGAGCCTCAACTCACTACGCAATCATGTTAATGGATTGGTTAGATGCTATTGGAGACTTGGAGTAATCAGATTCTAGGGATGGGCGAGGCACTTTTTTTTCTTTGACAAGAACCGCGCTAGACAAGATATTGAAGGGTCCAACGACATTCACAAGGAAGGCCCTGGATGTGACATTCAATTGGGTTAGTAGGAACGAATCTTTGCTTTGGATAGTGGTTGGTGTGCCTGGACCGACAGACTAACGTGCGATTTCCCTTTCCGAGCTATGAAATGATTTACTTTTTCTTAAGCAGCGTGAAAATGGATTGCACTGGTGGGTTGACTGAGCAGCGAGAGCAGACTGGATCTTTTCCAGATAGGGGTGCGGGGGACATGAAGGAGTCTGCTCGGATAATTTCATTACCTTCACGAGCAAGATCGTGCCCTTCGTTACGAGCTTGTACACAAGCTTCTAAAGCCACTCGATTAGCTGTTGCACCAGGTGCATTTCCCCAAGGATGTCCTAAAGTTCCTCCACCAAATCGTAATACAGAATCATCCTCAAAGATTTCAGTAAGAGCTGGCATATGCCAAACATGAATACCACCTGAAGCTACCGGTATAACACCTGGCATGGATACCTAGTCCTGGGTGAAAAAGATACCGCGAGCACGATCTTTTTCAATAAAATCATCACGCAATAAATCAACAAAACCTAAAGTCATTTCGCGTTCCCCAGCTCTATTTATTGGCTTGAACATGATACGTCTTATTTGAATTGACTGAATAAGTCAGAAAAAATCTTTCTTTTAGATTCCTGGTATTCTATAACTCTTTTCCACACTAAATTACTAATTTTTTTCTTGGTCATTGAGATTCGTGGATAATTAAGAGTAATATTTAGGGATAGATCGTATCTTCTTTTTTTATCACCTTGAACAAATCGAAATGATTGAAGTTTTTCTATTTGGAATCGTCTTAGGCCTAATTGATGTCATTTTTCTTTCATACATTCTTATCGAGTCACTCTTTTGAGTTCCTCTTTCTGATTCGGCATCGAGTCACTCTTTTGAGTTCAACTCTCTGCCTGCTTCTGGCTTGAGCTCCCCTTGGGGTCCTCTCCCCAATTCAGTTGTGGAACTGGACTTCCTTATTATTCCCTAAAGGGATTATCAAGGCATATCAGTAATGCAAGTGAACAAGCAGTTGTCTTTTTGCATAGATGACTACAGTAATAGGGCTGTAGTGAGTCGGACACCTGATAAGCCGACATTGTCCTTGAAGGGGGCGAAGCTATACCGGAAGATAAAGACTAATATAAAGGTTATGAAGGGAATGAGATAACAAACAGATGTGTTTATTCCAGCAAAAGACGATCAAGTCAGCTGGTTGGCAAGCATATCCCTCTCATTTCACTTCATGACTTCAAGCTTTTGTCAAAGTTATGATATTAGTCTTCCGGGTAGAGAGCCTAGCAGATGGGCCCCTATTCTGTGCGAGAGGAATCGCGCACATATAAGGGGGAAAATCGTGCACGCGTGCATATAGTAGCAGCATCAAAATATGCTTTGCAACTAACTATTGAGATGCTTTGCAAATACCTCTTGAATTTGTCCATCCGATCTATTCATTTCATTAATTAGTCTTTCCTTTAATCCTTCCCTAATAAGTTCTTTATCTATTGACTAGAAAAAGTGCCCGTGCGGAAGTAGAAATAAAGCTGGCTTCTATTATATAAGTGCCGCCCACGCCGGTCGATCTCTCTCTCTCTCTCCGTGGAGGACTGCCATTGGCGACGGCCATGTCCCCTTTGTAAAGGGATGGAATGTCTACGATACAGGTTGGTTATATTTTCTAAGACCATGTACTATGTACACTTAAAGCGGTTCAATGGGCTGTATGATTCGGTTCGATACATAATAGGGAATTGACTCAAAACTTCTGACAAAAAAAAACGAACCAAGATGTTGGTTTGATTCTCTTTGCTGACACAATTGTACCGCTGGTGAGCAAAAACTTGGCAAAGCTTGGCACAAGTCATAGCACAAGCATTGGATGAACTGCACGTGAGGTAAAAGTATTGGCAAAAACAGAACTTTATTGTGTGGTAGGGCCCATCATTGACAGTGAAAGCAATGTTGCACTTAGGGCACGGCCAACGCTTCAGCACGCCCCACAGGTGGAGGAAAAGGCCGTAGCTTGCAGACCCTTGTTGTAGCTTGCAGAAGATCCCGCTGCAAGGGAGAGAGAGCATGGTCTATAGAGAGAGTGGTTCTGCTGGTGAGGGAAAAGAACGGCGCAGGTACAAGAGGGATGACACCATGGCGAGGTCCTGGTCGCGGAAAGACCATAGCTTTCATTGGATACCTCTGATCCTACGTAGCTGCTCCGGTCAATTTTATCTACGTGGATTCATGAGGAAGGTGTATACTACTGCCCCATAAATCATGCCCTTAGCATCCAAACCTCAACCATTCCAACCTCTGGCACATTTTCCTTCGAACCGATTCCGCATAGTACATAGTACATGGTCTAAAGAACAGTTTTGTCTCAAATATGTATCTTCCACCAACTTGACGTGACTGTACTAGCAAACATGGCCTCATTTCGAGTTGGTGCCGGACTTGAACAAACAGATAACTCCTGCTGGGCCTGCAACCCAGCTCACCTCTCCATCTCTCGCATCTCAAAGAAATCTCCTGTCTGCGGCCGCTCGACGCAGGCCCGCTGCTCTCCTCTGACGCGCTGCTTCGGTCGTCGATGAGCTTGCCTGTTCAGCTGACACCCCTCTGCTCTGTCCCGGCTACAATCGACGACAATGCCAGAAGGACTCTAAGCTCGCGTGACACCAAAGTCTGCGCTCGCACTACGAGAGCCGAGAAACAAATGATCTTACTGCAGGTATTGAAGTGCCTCCTGGTTTCGTAATCTGCCATGGCGTGTGCAACAAATCGATGGCGCCGGCTTCCCACTGGGCGCATGGCGAGCACACCCTCCTCATTGACCAGCTTGTCCCCAGCAAGGCAAAATGCTGAGGCTGCCACGACATCTACAGTTTTCAGTCCATAATTTCATTGCTTCAAGGCATGCAACAAAAAGCCGGCCTTCACTCTCAAATGAGCAAACCGTGGTATTGCACACTACACACCTACAGTATCAAGATCAATCCGGTGCTTCTGCATGTTCATTCTCAGGACCAAACTATCCAGTGCAAAACACCATAAGAAATGATGCACCTAGCTTAGGCGGACATTCTAACTTCCTCATTTGATTCAAGATGTTACTCTCTCTCAATCACTGCCTACACGTCTGTTGGATGAGCCCTCTAGAGCTCATCATTTATCGACTATACATAAGTTCTATAGGCTACTTTTACTGAAAAGTCTCGTTTACTATTTGGATGTCAGGCAATACAATCCTCAAGCTGGGCACATATTAGAATTTTCAAAATCGCTTCAGCATCGCCCGGTCTAAATTATTGCCAAATTAGATCCTCATTCCGGCATACTGAGTCTAAGTCCAACAAATCTGCAACTGTACTTGGCTAGATATTACCTTGCGGTGTACTTGGTCCCCTGGTAGATCATCAACTTAAACAGACACAAGTCAGCCTAAGATCAAGGTCTGAAGGTTGTAAGCAATACATCATGGAAACAAATTAAAGAGATATAAAACATATCATATTTTTGTTGGTTTTCTAGAGGCAACAACTACATACTCTAGCCTTCCTCGGCTAGAACATTATTAACCATCTCCGCCTCCCTGGTAATATTCAATAAATATACTTGAGAGTTGAGAAGCACACACTAATGGCGCATTTCTGCTCAATACTACTCCTATAAACCAATGAGCCCTTTCATACCAGGAAATTTCCACCATGAGAAATTACACCTTTTCATCATTTACCAAATTACATGTTTTAGCAAGTGTGCATCCCCGACACCAGTGGGCTCCGGTCAGCTAGCTACAAACACAATAATCTTTATTTAGTCCAATAGCACCTAGCACATTTGTGCATGCAAATAAGGTTCTGTTAAATGTATCGGAGGAGTCATTAAGTCTAGCTATTTAAAACTATTTTCTGATGAAACAAACGGATCCGGCTCTATATCTACAGAATTTCTAAAAACATCGCACACACGGAGATCCTACTAAATTGAATCAGTTTACATCACCAGACACCACCAACTAAACCGGAAAGGCTTCTGCACACTACGAGTCCCCCCAGAATCAAACTAACAACACATAATTCGATACCACATTGTCTGAATCTTTCTGAAAATCAGACCAGATTGTGAAGCAATCGAATCTGTAATAGTCCAAGTCAGGAGTTAACAGAGCACGGCAAAACAACGAAATCACAAATTGGAGAGACCTAAACTCTGACCCAATTGGTGCATGTATCCCAGTCCTAGCGCTGACGAAGCACCGTACCACAACACACAGCACGCACCCAACACTCGAATTCTAGCCATGAGGGACAGGGCAGAAAAGGCAGGCGGGTGCCGGTGAGGACAATACCTTGCGAGATTAGGCGGTCAACAGCGACGTCCAGGAGTGTGGCGTAGATCTCGGCCTTGGTGCGGTCGCCCGGGACCCCCTTGACGCCCTGCACCAGCTTCCTCGAGGTCGTCAGAATATCAGTCCCCTCCCGCCGCCGCCCCCTATCATGACGGCCCCTCCTGATCCGACGACGACGCGCTTCGGAAAGGAGTTAGCCATCAGCGCCCATCTCACCTTCCGGTCGCTCGAGCCTCTCCTATATCGCCAGTTCCAGCTATCTTCAGCAGCAGCCGCCTGCAGCAGGCCGAGAGTGTGAGTCCAACGCCTCCCTATCCTCTGCTCTCACCAGTGGAGCATGGGGAAGGAGGAGAAGGGCGTCGCCCGTAGGTGGAGAAGGAGGAAGGGAGGGGATTTAATGGCGCTGACATGGTTTCAGGAGAGATTAAGAGAGATTATGTGGTTTCAAGAGAGATTCACGCCAAGGGGCGGGGAGGAGCGGACGGACGTGCGACGAAGGATTTGACGTATCGCGGGTTAGGCAGAAAACGGAACCACCAAGTTCTTTTTAGATAAAGTTCTTTTTAGATAGTAGAGATAGAGATTGTACATCAGGAAATAGCACAGCTATTGACTTGATGGTTATTCCAATCCAGAGGAAAAAGAATTCTGACTATACTAATTATTTCGAGATCGCATGTTTCACATGCTTGCTGTATGACCCCACGAGGGGTCTCACTTAAACGCTGATTGAACTATACAATCAGCTCCTTTCCTTTATCTGAATCCAGGGTTTCATCACCCTAGAACCTAAAACAATGCAGGAGCATTGGTTCTCCTTTACCTAAACGGAAAGGTACTCCTTTCCTTATTCTTTTATTCCTTTCCTTATTTTGTATGTCTTCTTTTGAGGTACATAATTATTAAGGGCGGCCTTCGGCCTTACTTAAAATATGGTACTATCTATAAGGATACTAAGGATACTGATGAGGGGAAAAGGGTTTCTCCCCACGGCCTATCGTCCTCTCACCTCCCCCTTCCCAAAGGTCAACCCGCTGCCCCCCATCTTGGGGGTTTATAAGACAGATATTTTAAACGAAACGGAGTTGAGTTTTCGCTTGACTACCCCTACCCCTATCAAGGGGTTCCGGAGGGACATAGATTATAAGCCTTATCGTTTGGATGGTCTACCCCAACCCCTAGCAAGGGGTACCGTGAAAGAGAAACTTCCCAGATCCAGGGAAGCTTATAATAAAGGGCTTCAACAAGGGGTTTTATTCGTTCTTTGAGAAAAAAGATAAAGATCACCCAGTGGGAAGTCATGAGGCTAGCCCTCCCTGAATGAAGAAGTAGTGGGGCCCCCTGCTCGCCCACGTATGCGCCTTATTTATATTCTAACTAAATATTATATGGAACTTTATCCGGGAATCTTTCTAAAGAATCCATCTGGCAAAACGCAATTTGTGGATTTCAATCTAAGGTGCACCTTGCCTTTTTCAGGTAGCTTTGTTACGCCTATTCAGCTAGGTGGGGCATTGGTCATAGCCGAAGTCGAAGGGAAAAAATAAGGTAATGAGATGATGGTGCCATCAAGAAGTTTTCGACGAACGCGGCCAAAAATGAAACTCTTGCATGAAAGACCAGATTTGACGCAAGATGAATGGCGTTGGGGTTTTTCAAATGAAACCCGTGATCAGAAAGTCACCAACGGAGCCATACAATCTATCTAGTAGTGTGCCATGGCACGGTACTCCGCTTCGGCAGTGGAAGGAGCAACTGTCTATTGCTTTTATCTCATCCAAGATAGTGGAGAGTCTTCCCATAAAATAGATAAGCCTGTAGTTGAGCACCTATCTGAAGGCCCAATCGGCATCAGTAGTAGCACGCAACTCTAAAGAAGACGATGACGGAAAAAAGGACGGCTCGAGAAAGGTACCTCGAATATATCTAAGAATCCGATGAACTGCTGCAAAGTGAACTGACCGGGGGGCAGCCATGAAAGGCTTACTTTCTTAGGAAAAGCCATCTGGGCAAGAGATCGTCAGATAAACCAAACTGCCGACCTACTGTCTGTACTGCGTCGGATCAGATAATGGTGAGCCATCAGTCGGACGGAGTTTAACGTAAAGCTCCAAGGGAGTGTCAACAGTCTTCTCATCATTGAGTTGAGCTCGAGTGATCAAGTCATGACGTTATTTGATCTGAGATACCAAATATCCATGAGGAGAATGTGCGACCTCCAAGCCAAGAAAAGGCTTAGGGCACGTCAGCGCCTTCATAGCAAATAATTGATGAAGGCGACACTTGATCAGCGATATGGTAACGGAGTAATCACCAGTCAGTTTGATATCATCAACATACAACAACAGAATATCACGCCCTCGAGGATAAACTGATACGAACATGGCCGAATCATGATCACTCTGAGCAAACCCTGCCTGGATAACCACTGTGTTGAACTTAAAAAACCGACACTATCGATCATTTTCACTAGCATAGGACTCTAGCGTTGAGGCGAGAGTAAGAGAGCTTTTTCCTCCTCTCCCTAATATAGCTCAAGGAGCCTTTGTAATCCTGATGAAGATAGAGAAATACAAACTTATGTGTGTGAAATCACCATACTATCCCTCCCTGGATACCTCTAGCGTTCATTGGCCCCATCTTTAGCCTATACATGGCATCTGTCGTGCCACCACCACGACAGTTGGTGCCCACCGTGGGGCTAGGGGCACTAGCAGGAGTGAAGATCCGGACGGGAAACATCATCGCCACCGGGGAGCGCATTGTCTCCGGGCTGGTTCAGCGCTTTGGAGCGCTGGATAAAGTCACCGACAACGGTGGCAGCTTCGCCAACTGACCTCCTCCGTGCAACGGCCTTTTCATCAGCCTCGGTGCGCATAGGATCTACGTGGGCGTGGATGAGTCCTGTGCTCACCCGCTGCACGTCGGTGAAGGAGGCGGACCACCTCTCAGCACGGCTCGCGGCTCGCATATCACCGCCCGCTAGCTGTGTTGAGGTCATGATGACTGTGCTAGAGCAGGAGCAAGCAAGGACCCGGTGCCAGATCCGGACTCTACACCAAAGGCAGCTAGATCTAGATTTCCTCCATTAGAGAGGCTTGAGAATGTGCTGCAGCAGGCAATAGATAGCTTAGCTAATCCCATAGCACCTGTGGTAGATCTGGCTCAGGCACATGCCGAGCTAGAGGAAACCCGGCAGAAAATGTTAGCTGGAGCAAGGAAGGTAGTTGAGTTGCAGCAGTCACTGAACATCGGTTTGCGTGAGTATGCAAAAGCAAACCGTTTGGATGGAGTAAAAATTAGAGGTAGAAACTTGATCACTGAGATAGACAAGGAGTATGTGCCTAACACGGGGCAAACAACCACACTAGTGACAGCAGGGCTGGAGAGGTACAGTACCTCGGTGAAGAACCTTAGGGCCACGAAAGCAGTAGCGTTCGAGTTAGAGGGTCTAACCGGAGAGGCCCGGGAGAGGCAGCAGGAAAGAGTAAACCACTTAGTGAGAGTAGCGAATAAGAAGAATGAGGATATATTCAAAGCAAACCCGGCGATACTAGGAGGCTCACACATAGTTCATTCGGTGAGGGGTAACCCAGCAAAATCCGCTGGGGTAGCGTCATCTCCTCATGATGACCCTAGAAGAGAGGAAGTGGTGACTTCAGGGAGAAAGAACAAACATATGGTCCCGTATGACCCGGCAAGTCAGGGAAAGGTAAAGCAGTGGAAGCGGATGAGGATCATCACAGTGCCAACCGAGGTGAAGCTGGCCGAGGTAACCGTGACCAAGGCAATGCCGGTAAGAGAAACGCTGGAAACAGCAATACCAGATAGTGTAACTCGGCGGGAGCAGGGCAAGACCCACCTCGGCAACAACAACATCAACAATATGAACTTCGGCAGGAGAGAAGTGTTGGCCCGGTGATGCAATAGCAGTATGCTTGTTTGGGTCAAGACAGATACAATGATGGTTATTCGGTGATGGCTGATGCCGAATTTCCTAGGCTAGAGCACCATGTGGTTGGATCCAGATTAGGAAAGAGGAACTTACAGCCAGACAATGCAAGGTTGAAGTTGGACCGAATCTACAAGTTGGAGATGATTGAGGTATAGGGTCCTCTGGGTCCAGCGTGCTTTGGACCTCGGATCATGAGAGAGCCACTTGTGCCGAACTTCTAGTTGGCTCGGGGAAAAAAGACGTATGACGGTAGCACTAAGTCAGAGGATTGGCTCATTGGCTATGTAACTACAGTGAACATTGCCACTGGCAATTTGAGATGGGTTGTGAGATATGTGTCGCAGATGTTGGAAGGACCAACAAGGGCCTGGTTGTACAACTTGTGATAGCTGTGAGATTTGACACATTTTTGATGGGTTTTTATTGATGGTTTTCTCCCGGATTTGATTGTTTTCTAGCTTTACCTAACGCTAATACTTTGGTAGAAAAGAAAACTTGGTTTTTAATGTGTGTTTCAGGTTCTGAACGTCAATAGAGGGTTTTAACTAGAGAAACACAATATCCAGGTGAAAACAAGCGAGTCTCTCTTTGGAAGAAATCAAGGGAAGCGTATAGAGGCTTTAACGAGCAACTATACGACAGGAACAATTTTTCCGTCCATATAGTTCCTGCCATATAGCTGCCGCCACCTCTGCCTTGTCAAAAGGGGCAACTTCTGTGAAGGGACCGGGGACGAAAACACAACACAGCAGCCGCCACACCATCCAGAAGGGATAAAGAAGAGATCCTGAGAAGAAGGAGGAGACGTTCTTCATCTCGCTCCACGATCTTCGACCTCCTAGCCAATACAACCCCATAGCCATTACTTGAACTCGAGAGAGAGAGATCTTCACCTTTCAAGACTAGGGTTTGACATTGTTTCTTCCCATCTTGAATTGTGTTGGATTACTTTTCGATTCTTATTGTGGATCTCCACGGTAATATCGAAAAGAACTCCCTTTATTTAATTATATTGATGATGCTTTCTTCTCTCATGCATGAGTAAGTTCCTTGGGCATGGGATATGTAAGGGATTGGTGAGATGTGATGTGTCTTCATATATTTTCCATTAGTTTGTGATTGATTTTAATTAGTATATTATGTGTGCTTGACTATCTGTGGGATGTCTAATGCTTGTTGTCCAATTAAGGGCCCAGACAACAAGATAGTTTGTTCTACATAGATAGCATCTTGTTCGCTAGCAGACCGGCGACCCCCGAGTGACACGGGGATATCAATGGAAAACTAGTAGCCTCGAGGATAACGAGGAACCACCGTGCTTATTGCATTAGTGAGATCCAAGGAGCTTACTCGCTAAGCAACCTGAAGGGTCTTAATCGTCTAGTGTCTGACCATGGTTTTGGTAACAGACTAGTAGGATTATTGAAGTTGGGATGAAATCTACCAAGAGGAGTTCCGGGTAATTATGGGTTGCTCGCCTACACATATACTTATAATATTACAATTGTTACATTTATCACTCATCCATTTGGCACAGTCACTAACACATGAACTGTATCTCCCCGTGCCTTTTTCTCCATCTACAGAAAACAACAAACAACTGAATCGTTCTTTACTTTTATGCTTTTTATTTCTAAAGTTTACATTTTAGTTTTATTTAAATACATCAAGTTTAATCCAAATATTATTCTCATTTTCATACTTGCATTCAATTCACTCGAAGACCTGTGACAACTTTGGGTGTGATAGAGACTTCACCATAAACACTTACCTTTGGGCTCCCTGTGGGATCGATATCTATACTTCGAAACTAGCTACAAACAATATGTGAACTTGTAGACATCAAGCTATTTTCTGGGGCCGTTGCCGGGGAGCTAAGCGCTAAGCGTTTGTCTCTTGACATTTCAGGTGTTACTACTACAAAAATGTTCTCCCTAGGAGACAAAGGGTCTACACGTTCTGGTAGGACCTATTTACCAGATTATATTGATCACGTGCCTATTCAGAGATGCGAGGAAATTATTGAAAACCTTTTAAGATCAAATAAAGTTGAAGTTGAAAACCTGAGTGATATAATGGAAATTATGTCTATTTACAGGATAACTCCTAAGAAGCCTGAGAAAACTCTCAGAGAATACAATGCTCCTAGTTCTGAATTTCTTAAGCAACCAATAGAATTCCCTAATCCTGGAGTTAGAGAATATTGATTTGATGGTGGAAAAAGCTTTTAGTGGAAGGGAAGATGAAGACCCAGGAAGACATCTTAGAGAGTTTGACGATGTGGTAACATCGCTTAGACCAAAAGGTTTGCCAAGAGACTTCTCTCGTCTAAAATTATTTCGTTGGTCTCTGAAAGATAAGGCTCTAGACTGGTTATATTCTCTCCCTCTCCATTACATTAAATGTTGGGAAAACTACATTGTCAAATTCATAAACATGTTTAATCCTTTTAAAAAGGCAACTGGACTAAGAAAGAGTATAGCCAACTTTAGTCAGAATGTGGGAGAAAACTACCCATAAGCCTAGGATATATTCTTTGGAATGATCGGTAGTATTCCTAATCATGGCTATTCTGAATCAACTATTTGCCATTTATTTTACCACGGTCTTAATACTCAATGTAGAGAGTTGCTTGACTTCTCGGCAGGAGGATCGATAAACACTTTAACTATTAAAGAATGTTTAGAATTGATGTCTACTAAGGTTAAGAATGATTCTTTATAAAATCCTGATTTTGGCACTAAGCTGGAAAAATGGATACTTCAGATAACTCCTGATCTTATGCCTGAAGTACCAAAACAATGAAATAAAAAGGTATACCTTCGGAACTTGTTAAGAAAACAAAGTAGACTTGTTACAAGTTTTTACTGAAGAAGATGAGACTAGAAAAGTTTTTCAAGAATTAAAACATTGACAAGCAAAATCTCATAATAACCTTCATAAGCACTTTCAAAAACATAAAAAGATTTTGATAGAACTCACGGAAAATTATGATGAGATTGGCCAAGAAATAAAATTATTTCACAAGTATCTTAGTATGATTGAAACCCAGTGTGAAAAAATAGCTTCTGGTTATCAAAATTTTCTTCAAGATGATATAGATATTCCCGTTTCTACTAATGTTGTTACAAGAAGAGGTGCAGTTGTTACATGACTATTAGGACCACCAGAATATGAAGCTGAAAGAGAGCAGAAGGAAAAAGCCTTGCTCGAAACAAGCCAAGAAGATGATACACTGGTGGATCCTCAAGATGAATCTGCTCAAGAAACACAAGATCAAACCAAGGAGGGCCAAGATGATGCATAGGATGACCGTTATGACTCTGATGCAGAGACGGTTGATCCAAGAGAAGGAAAAGAAGTGAGCAATGAAGATGAAGTTGTTGTTGTAGAGAAGAAGAAAAGCGATAAGCAACAACAAAAGGAAGCAACAAAAGAGCATGATCCCCCACAAAAGATAAAAGACAAGAATAAGAAAGGTGAGAAAAATCTTCCTTATCCAGATCAAAAAAAGAAAGCACCAGATCAAATAATCTATGATTCTTTTACAAAAGCACTTGGTGACCTTTGTCTAGAAATTCCATTTGCGGATGCAATCAAAGTTCCTACCTATTCTAAATTCCTATGTGATATTCTTAGTAGAAAGAAAGAAATAACTGAACCGTTGCCATGGTGACTAGTTATCCTGCTAATGGGAAACTATTGTCTAAATCAGGAGATCCCTGAATACCAACTATTTCATGCTCAATAGGCAAGACTAATATTCACAATGCGTTGTGTGATTTAGGTGCTGGAATTAGTGTAATGCTAGACTCCCTCTATAAAAGGTTAGGATTAGGGGAGTATTCCCCTACTACTATGACTTTACAGATGGCTGACAAGTCCCCTAAACAACCCATTGGTATGACTAAGGATGTTCTACTTAGAATAGATGAGCATGTTATTCCCACTGATTTTATTATTCTTGAAATGCTAGAGGTTTAAAAATTATCTATAATACTTGGAAAACCTTTCCTTAGTACTGTAGGATCATCAGTTAATTGTGATGAAGGAAAAATAATCTTCAATGTTTATGATGCTGAAATCATCCGGTATTTTCCAAAGAAGCTAGAAGCAGGAGAAACATATATTCCACCGGCAAAACGAGTTCATGTGGTAAGTGCCTTTGATAAGGGGCAACCCAAGGTAAGAATTCGAGAATAGAGAAGGGGTTGAGTTATTCAACCATTCTTAATAAAATGCTTAATGGAGTAAACCCATGACGTCAATAAAATAAACTAAAGAATAAATAGTTCATCACATTCCTACAACTTTTTCACAGACATTCTTGCGGAAGCGCGCCCATGAAGATGCAGCTGTAAAAAAGTAGTAGAAACATTGATTGAACAAATGTAGAATAAGTATAAAAACAAAAGTGTGAGTTTTATCTATAAAGGTTAAAATTCTGCTCTTTACATAGTAATATTGGTCGACATTTTGTACTGTCATTTTCTGTCAAAAATAAGGTATTTCATTAAGTTTCAGGATAAGAAGGTATTCTCGAAGAAACATAATTTTTTTGATGACTACTGATGGTTTAACAACCAACTATACGTCAGGAATAAAAATTCCGGCCATATAGTTTGGCCGTATAGATATCTTTGCCATCAACAAGTTTTCTTTCGAAGGAACAGAGAATTTAACGACCAACTATACAGCGGGAATAGAACTTCCGGTCGTATAGTTCTGGTCGCATAGATATCGATGCCTTCATACAATTTCTTCCCCAAGGCACTGACTGTTTAACGACCAACTATACGGTGGGAATAAAAATTCCAACCGTATAGTTCTGTCGTATAGGTATCGATGCTTGTTTTTGAGAATTTATCTCAAGGATACGGACGGTTTAACGACCAACTATATGGCGTGATCATTATGATCCGGCTGTATAGTTGTGCCCATATAGCTATGTTCTGCTTAAAGAAACCCTAATTCATGGCACCGCCGCAACTATATGGGTGGAACAACATATCTCGCCCGTATAGTTCCGGCCGTATAGCTTGGCATGACCACAAAATTGGGCCGGGGCGGCTAGGTTTCTTCTCCTTCCTCATTATTTCTCTCATATTCTCTCTCCAAACCTCTCAAAACCCACCTAAAACTCTCGATTCTTCATGGATTTCTTTCGTTTGAGTGGGGGAATCAAAAGATCGGTATGTTTCTCTTCCTATTCATGCTTTATTTTCAGATTTCCATGGTTGGAACTCTCGCATTGATCTAGTGGATGAACTCAAGCTTGTTTAGTTTTTCCCATTGATTTCTCATGTTAGGATTGCATTTTTCCACGTAGGATCGTTCGTATATCATGTAGAAACTATATGCCTAAGGTTTTATGGTGAAATTTTTTAGTGCATCAAGATGAACAAAATCGGTAACATTTTTCGCAAGAGCAAGCGCCAACATGGTGAGAGCTCGGGGTCCCAAGCGGAGAGCAACCCCAAGTTGGCCATAGTTTCATCAAGGAGGGTGCTGCCCACACGCTGGGATGACTACAACTTTCTCACCGTGGCAGGGTTGAAGGCGGACTTCGACCTCATGTGTAATAAGGCCAGGTTGACAGTACTCGGCTTCGCAAGCCATGACACCTACACCGAGCTTACCCATGAGTTCCTTGCCTCCTTCTAAGACGACCATAGGGAGAAAGGTAATGCGTGCACGGGGAGAAACTTGGGAGGCTATTTCTATTAATGGTGGCACCAAATTCTACCAGAAGAAGATGTTCACCATTCAGAACCCAACAATTCGCTACTACGCTTTGTTCCTCGCCAACACACTGCTGGGAAGAGGACATACCGGTTCCATGGCCAATGTGGAGATAACAATGATCACCAAGGCTCTCTTTCCCACTGCACCGCAAAGCCCCAATCCTGCAGCTCTACTCATCCAGCACTTTCGCCACCAAAGAAACAAGACGAAAGGTGATATTCACATTGGTGGATTGGTAACCCACCTTGCCCATGCATTAAATATTATATTACCTATTATGTAATCTATGGATGGCTCCAAACTTATGGACGTCAAGTATTTGACTGCTTGTGGCTTCCTTGGTGTTTACCAAGCTAATCGGAGACTCCGAGCGTATCAATTTGGTTATATTGGTGATGCACAGGGTGAGAAGGTTCCGTTGCCCTGTCCCCAAGCCTTCTCGATTGTGGAGAAGGACACTTGGATCCTCACCAAGGACCAAGTGATGGAGATCATGGCTAAACTCCAGCCTGATCAAGAGGAAGATGAAGAAGGAGAGCAACAGGATGAGGATGAGTAGGAGCATGAGGATGAGCAAGGACACAACCCTGCTTGGGAGGGACAGCAGCAGCAAGGGGGAGCCTAGGACCCATGGCCCAACCAGCCGCAACAGGGGTACAACTACGTCTCTAGCAGCTCAACCAGCGTGTTGGGGAGATCGACCACACTCTTCAAGGAGTGAATGAATATGCAAGTGCCTTAACTCACAACTTCAGTCACTTCATGACCCACTTCCCCGACTACTACCATCAGTATCCTCACCAGCCGCCAAATGATGGCAACAACTGAGCCTGACAATAAACTAAGCTTCGGGGAGGTTTGAAAACCTCCAAACCTTGCATTCATATTTTTATTTCTTCTTTTGATTTATTTCACTTCTTCAAAATTGCATGTTTACTTTCATTTTGCATTCCTAAAACAAAAATACAAAAAAGGTTAGTTGTAAATTTTATTGCAAGTTCATTTCTTTGTTTCTCTCGGAGATTGCTCAATTTCAGGTGACTTGGCAATATGGAAATACAGATGGGGTTCGACTAAAATACGAGAACGAAGCAAGAAATAGGAGGTATCACATTCCTTTCATCACCTTTTCTGCAACCTTAAATTGATCCTACAATTATTTACTTGCATGCACTGGAGTCACTCCCCACTTAGCTTGTTATCCTATAAATTCTATTCCCTTGCTAGCGTCTCCTGTTTTAGCTTTGAAACAATGAGCAATGAACTTGGTTAAAATATTTCCTACATTTTTACAATAAGAAAAAACATCCAAAAGATGAGTTGAGTCCATGTTTAGCACAAAGAATTTGATTTTAGAACTACTCCATTCCGTTTGAGCTTAATATAAATAGACTCGATAGTACCCTTGAATGAAATTGTTTGATAAAATCGATGCTTCGAAGTAGTAAAGATTATGCCGCTGCTTTTTCTAATAATTAACGTAAGTTACTGCTTTACGCGTGTCATTACAACACTGTCATGCTCCATGGGGAACTATTAACTCCACTGGCCAATGAATGATCTAAATGTGGGAAACTACTTGATTTCAGCTATTGAGTTATGTATACGTCTGTAGCAGCAATGCTATGACGGGTAAAATTTTAGTCTCCTCGTGGTTTCACATTCCAAGTGAAGTTGTAGTACTCCTCTGACCCATTATTGCTCAACATATTCATCGACATGGTCACGAGTGCACAACATAGTCCCAATTAACATGTTAAGAACAGTGGCATGATTTAACTATGGAAGAGCTGAAGTTTTTGAAAAGCAAAGGAAGGAAAAAGGTGTTATGAGAGTCTTGAAATTTTGACATGGGAATAGATGAGTTGTTCTTAAATTGAATATTTTGGTGCCAACTTGAGAACTCTTAATTGATTAAAGAAACAAGAGCACAAAGTTTTCATCTCTCAACAAAGAGAGATACCAAAAGAATTTGCCTCACTGTCCTAGCTAAAACTTTTGACACTTGCTCAAGCATATGATTTATTTGCTAGCAAGATATACGTGGTTAGGAAGTGGACTCAGTGCAATCTTGTAAGTACTTGTATGACCATGTTTAAGATTGCAGGGATTGAGAAGAAAAGAATTTGACACCAATTCAAGCTTGTAAGTTCTTTTATTTTTGTCTCGAATATCTGCTATACTTCTTTATTTCCTTGTCACTCGAGGGCAGAAACATCTAAGCTTAGGGGAGTTGATAGATGTGAGATTCGACACATATTTGATGGTTTTTATTGATGGTTTTCTCCCAGATTTGATCGTTTTCTAGCTTTACCTAACGCTAATACTTTGGTAGTGAAGAAAACTTGTTTTTTAATGTGTGTTTCAGGTTCTGAACATCAACAGAGGGTTTTAACTAGAGAAACACAATACTCAGGCGAAAACAAGCAAGTCTCTCTTTAGAAGATGTTGAGGGAAGCGTATAGAGGCTTTAACGAGCAACTATACGGCGGGAACAATTTTTTCGGCTGTATAGTTCCCGCCGTATAGTTGCCGCCGCCTCTGTCTTGTCAAAAGGGACAACTTCCATGAAGGGAACAAGGACAAAAACACAACACAACAGCAGCCACAACATCCAGAAGGGAGAAAGAAGAGACCCGGAGAAGAAGGAGGAGACGTTCTTCATCTTGCTCCACGATCTCTGACCTCCTAGCCAATACACCCCCATAGCCATTACTTGTAATTGAGAGAGAGAGAGAGAGATCTTCACCTTGCAATACTAGTGTTTGAGATTGTTTCTTCCCATCTTGAATTGTGTTGGATTACTTTTCTATTCTTATTGTGGATCTCCATGGTAATATCAAGAAGAACTCCCTTTATTTAATTATATTGATGATGCTTTCTTCTCTCATGTGTGAGTAAGTTCCTTGGGCGTGGGAGATGTAAGAGATTGGTGAGATGTGATGTGCCTTCATATATTTTCCATTAGTTTGTGATTGATTTTAATAATTACTATATTATGTGGGCTTGACTATCTATGGGATGCCTAATGCTTGTTGTCCAATTAAGGGCCCAAACAACATGCTACTTTGTTCTACATGGATAGGATCTTGTTCGCTAGCAGACCGGCGACCCCCGAGTGACACGGGTATATCAATGGAAAAATAGTAGACTCGAGCATAACAAGGAACCGCCGTGCTTATTGCATTAGTCCGATCCAAGGAGCTTAATCGTTAAGCGACCTGAAGGGTCTTAATCGTCCAGTGTCTGACCATGGTTTTGGTAATAGACTAGTAGGATTATTGAAGTTGGGATGAAATATACCAAGAGGAGTTCTGGCTAATTATGGGTTGCTTGCCTACACATGTACTTATTAGATTACAATTATTACATTTTTCACTCGTCCATCTGGCACAGTCACTATCACCATGAACTGTATCTCCCCGTGCCTTTTTCGCCGTCTGTAGAAAACAACAAACAACCGAATCGTTCTTTACTTTTATGCTTTTTATTTATGAATTTTACATTTTAGTTTTATTTAAATACATCCAGTTTAATCCAAATCTCATTCTCATTTTCACACTTGCAGTCAATTCACTAGAAGACATGTGACAATTTTGGGTGTGACAGAGACTTCACCATAAACACTTACCTTTGGGCTCCCTGTGGGATCGATATCTATACTTCGAAACTAGCTACAAATGATCTGTGCACTTGTAGACATCAAGCTATTTTCTAGGGCTGTTGCTGGGGAGCTAAGCACAAAGTGTTTGTCTCTTGACATTTCAGGTGTTACTACTACAAAAAGTTCTCCCTAGGAGACAAAGGGTCTACACGTTCTGGTAGGACCTATTTACCAAATTATATTGATCGCGTGCCTTCTCAGAGACGCGAGGAATTTATTGAAAAACTTTTAAGATCGAATAAAGTTGAAGTTGAAAACCTGAGTGATATAATGGAAATTATGTCTATTTACATGATAACTCCCAAGAAGCCTGGGAAAACTCTCAGAGAATAGAGTGCTCCAAGATCTGAATTTCTTAAGCAACTAATAAAATTCCCTAATCCCGGAGTTAGAGAATATTGATTTGATGGTGGAATTATTAAAATTTTGTGGTCAAAAGCTTTTAGTGGAAGGGAAGATGAAGACCCAGGAAGACATCTTAGAGAGTTCGATGATGTGGTAACATCGCTTGGACCAAAAGGTTTGCCAAGAGACTTCTCTCGTTTAAAATTATTTCGTTGGTCTCTTAAAGGTAAGGCTCTAGACTGGTTATATTCTCTCCCTCGCTATTTCATTAAATGTGTGGAAAACTGCATTGTCAAATTCATAAACAGGTTTAATCATTTTAAAAAGGTAACTGGACTAAGAAAGAGTATAGGCAACTTTAGTCATAACGTGGGAGAAAACTACCCACAAGCCTGGGATATATTCTTTGGAATGATCGATAGTATTCCTAATCATGGGTATTGTGAATCAACTATTTGCCATTTATTTTACCACGGTCTTAATACCCAATGTAGAGAGTTGGTTGACTTCTCGGCGGGAGGATTGATAAACACTTTAACTATTAAAGAATGTTTAGAATTGATGTCTAGTAGGGCTAAGAATGATTCTTTATATAATCCTGATTTTGGCACTAAGCTAGAAAAAGGGATACTTCGGATAACTCCTGAGCTTATGCCCGAAGTATGCAAAACAATGACAGAAAAAGGTATACCTTCTGAACTTGTTAAGGAAAACAAAGTAGACTTGTGCTGACTCGTGTATTCACGAGCTTGTTGGGGAACCCCAAGAGGAAAGTATGATGAGCACAGTAGTAAGTTTCCCTTAGTTATGAAACCAAGGTTATCAATCCAGTAGGAGCAAGGAAACACTTCCAAGGTGTTGCTAGCTGGACTTTGGCAGGGCGCACTACCGGCGCCAGCAGCAACCTGGAAACCTGCACAACACAACCACAGAACTTTGCCCCAACTTACAGTGAGGTTGTCAATCTCACCGGTTTTGCTGAAAACAAAGGATTAAACGTATTGTGTGGAAGAGTAATAATTTGCAGAAAGTAAACAGAAAGCAGTAAACAGTTGTAGATTGATGATAAAAGAAAGGACCAGGGTCCATAGTTCACTAGTGGTGGCTCTCCTTAAGATAGATAACATGTTGGGTGAACAAATTACAGCGGGGCAATTGACAAACATCGAGAAAGCAATCATGCATATACTACGCATCTTGACTCCCTTGAGATTCGATTGGGCATTACAACATTATACATAGACCGTAATCCAACTACATCTATGACTAATAATCTACCTTCAGGTTATCATCCGAACCCCCTCCAGTATTAAGTTGCAAGCAACAGATAATTGCATTATGCATTGCATGTAAAGTAAACAATACGGTTGTTCTATGAACAAAGGATTGTTGTTTTCTCCCTAGTAGCAACAACACATCTAATACCTTAGAGATTTCTATCACTTCCCCAGATTACTAGAGGCATGAACCCACTATCAAGCATAAATACTAACTCTTGGAGTTGCTAGCATCTACTTGGCCAAGATAGCTACTAACAACGGAAAGCATGCAAGATCACAAATAAAAAGACATGATAGAATCAATAATCAATCTGAAATAGCATCTCAATATCCATCGGATCCCCACAAACACAACATGTAGGATTACAAATAGATGATCTTGATCATGAACGGAGCTCACAAGATATATACATGATAGCACAAAGGAGAAGAACCAGCCATCTAGCTACTACATGGACCCGTAGTCCAGAGATGAACTACTCACGCATCACACCGGAGGCTTGCATGATGATGATGAAGGCCTCCAGGGTGAATTCCCCTCTCTGACAGGGTGCCGAGAAGAGCTTCTGATCCCTCCCGATCTAGGGATGGAGATGACGGCGACTATAGACTCTTTCGTTAAATTTTTATTGGGTACTTAGGTTTTCTGTATCAGAGGCATCTTATAGGAGAAAGGGGAGGCCGAGGGGGTGCCAGAGGCGGCTAGACCACCCCCTGGCGCGAGCCAGGCTAGGCCACGTGGCCAGGTGATGTGGTGGCCCCCTGGCCCCTCTCCGTCTCGTACTCTGGCTCCTTGTGTCCCTCGGTGAAAAACTGACTTTGGCTTTTGTCCCATCCAATTCCGAGAATATTCATTTTCTGACTTTCCTGGAACCAAAAACAGCAGAAAACATGCAGCTGGCACTGTGACTCTTGTTAATAGGTTAGTCCAAGAAAGTGTATAGAAAGTACTCCAAAGTGTGGACAAAACATAAGAAAGTAGATAAAACCAAGCATGGAACATCAAAAATTATGGATACGTTAGCAACGTATCAACATCCCCAAGCTTAACTCCTGCTCGTCCTCGAGTAGGTAAGTGATAAAAAGAAAGAATAATTTTTGAGGTGACATGCACCATCATAAACTTGATCAAAGTATTTGTAAAACAATGATAGCTGGGATCATAGTACTTCAATCATAACATGAAAGACAAAGTTCTAACAATAAGACAAAGCAACTATGCTGCAATCATGAAAATGCACAAACAAAAGATTCATGAATAACAATGCTTTGCAAGACGTTTGTTTGTTTCACATAAAGAAAACATAGCATAGTAGCATTCCGCTTGTCCCTCATAGAGTAGCAAATATAAATGCATAGGACACCTTCAAAGTTCATAAGAGTGACTAGATACAAATAGTTTAAAACAAGCAATATCAAAGCTATGCATCAATCAACAAGTCTTGGGACAATGCACATAGAACTAAGAATGGCCACTATGCTCTCAAAGTAGGTGCATAAAGATAGAAGGTGGAGACTCAACATAAAAGTAAAAGAAAGGCCTTCATAGAAGGAAGTAGGGATTCAAGTTTCATAAAGAGCTTCCAAAAATTATTGTACTATATGAACATCATGGTTAATGATATTTCCCAAAGTATTCATGAAGTAAAGTTGTCCTTATATGAACATCAGATATATATCACTGAATGCGTTATTCAGTTGTGGAACTATGTATTCATGATTGTTCATATTAGATTGTCCTTGGTCGTTGAGGTTGTGCTGGACACACAACATAGACCAATGTGCAAGTCGGCTGATGACACGGTTCCACTTGTCATGGGCATGGTGATGCTATTTCGACTTACACTGATTCGGCTAAAGAGTTTAGCGAGTCGGACTGACCCACAGTTGAGATGCAACGAGCATGTTGTCATTTGCAGTCTCAAGCAATGGAATCCTTCGACCTGAGGTGATTGCATGATCCGAGTTGTGGATCACCAACTTAGGTTCTATTAAACACTGTTCCGTAAATGGGCAGTTATAAAGGTAGAGTTCAGGTTGATCATGAAGCAAGCTGCGTGACATGGATTACCAAGATGGGATTTGCCCCTCCGTAATGGAGAGATATTCTCTGGGCCCTCTCGTGTGATATGATTCAGAAGCATGTCCATGCGCTACTCAGTTCAATGTTAACTGAGGATTCGGACTAAGAGTTAGTCCAGTGAATCACATATCATGGTACGAGAAGAGAGTTAAGCTATTAAAGGGATGGCAACTACTCGCCTATAGCTTAACAGATATATCGTGAGGCAAAGGGACTTGGACGAAAGTCACATTGAAGGTTCGTCTTCTGACTTTACGACACTTGGGAGTTGGCACGTCTTGCTAGAGGCCGCTACCATCTATCGACTTGAGACCGAGTGTTCATGGGAGTGAGTTGGACTCAAAGCCATGACGGGATACTTGGAGGAGTAGCTCATGTCGTGTCCAGGTGTACGTGAACCTACAGGGTCACACACTTAAGGTTAAGGAGCCCATGTGGATTACATCCATATGGAGATAGGAGTACAGCCTAGATGGGCCTCAAGCGTTGAGCCCAACTAGGAGTGTATATAAGTGGAGTGACAAGGGATAGTCCCTGACCTAGCCGTCACTTTCTCCACTTCCATTTCAGGCTAGTCAGGATCTAGCAATCCTCTGTCTGAAGCTCCTTCCTGTATGTGTGGATACCGGTAGAGGCGTTGCACGTGCGGCGCTAGAGACAGGGAAGCTCGTGGAGATTTGGCGAAGGAGTTTGTGGGATCCAAGAAGCTCTCCGTGGGATTGAGAGGGCTGTCCGTGGGATCATTCGGCACTGCTTCGATGCGCAACATCAACTTCCGCATCTGCGCGTCTAGCGGTAATCTCGTGGCCTATTACCTGAGCTGGGTCTTGGGAGTACCGCGTTAGGGAAAAAGTTTTGTTTATCTCTGCGTGGCCCAACATTAATCACTAATTTTCACATAACAAGTTTAATTCGGAAGGTAGATAAAAACATGAATATACTTGGAATAGCATATGCTAATAGGTAGGTATGGTGGACTCTTTGGAATAACTTGGTTTTAGGAGTTGGATGCATGAGTGGAACTCATACTTGGTTACGGAGGCTAGCAAAAGACTGAGAGTGACATACTAAAAGAGCAATAATGGCCATAATCATGCAGAGCGACAAAACATCATTAATCAAAGCATAAAGTGATACTATAAGTTGAAAACTAAACGATCATAAAGGCTTATGGTGACTTGGGATAGTCATAACATGGTGTGAGCATGTGCCAAGTCAACCCAAATAAAGCATCAAAGGAGAATACCACAATACTATGCTTTAATATGCTAGAACAACGCATGATTCTTCCAAGGCACATTAAGAAATCTCAATTGTTTATAACAAGTCATGCTACAACAAAGAATACTAAGCATAAAGCCAAAACAATATCAAGCATGGCATGACAAAGCATAGGCCATAGTCAAAAACAAGCTCTCTTTACCACTTAAGCATGAACTTTCCTACTCTTTTACAATCCAAACCAAACTAACCAATTTATTCAGCAAACTAAGAAAACCAAGAAAACGAAAAACCAAAACGAAAATGAAAAAGAAGACGCTCCAAGAACAACACAACTGTGCATGAAACAATAAAAATGAAGTGTTTGGAAGAAACCTAGGATTTTTATCGATGAAGAAGGGGATGCCTTGGGAATCCCCAAGCTTTGACGCTTGTACTTCTTGGATATTTCTTGGGGTGACACGCGTGGCATCCCCAAGCTTGAGCTTTAGTCCATCCTTCATCTCATTACTCATTCCTTTCATACACCTGAAATTTTTCCTTCATACAAAACTTCACACAATCTTTATTAGCAACATTAGTGCACTCAAGATAATAAGTCTTTAGGTTCAGTTCCAACACCAATAAAACATCCACTAAAACACAAGCTACTGTAGCACTTCCCTCAAAAAGCTCAACTCCCCAAAAGAACTCAAAAAGGAACCAACAAGAAGCAAATGCAAATAATGGCAGAAATCTGTCAAAACAGACCAGTAGGTAAAAACCAATTTTTTCGAAGACCTTCTGTTGCTCAAATCAAAAAGTGTTGAGCTAACAAAAGTTATATAACAACCTGGGGCAGAAGCAAAAAAATTCACGTCTCAAAACGACGTACCTATATTTTACACAAATTTTTATGGTGAAGCACAGAAATCTGTTTCGGGACAGCAACTTTCCCAATCATTACTTCTCTCTTATTAGAGGTTACTCTTGGCACAAAAAGAAAATAAAAAGGATAAGAAGAGGTTATTACTGAAGTAATAACTTCCAAGACTCATCTAAAACTTTTGGGTTATCTCCCAATAAGTACTTTTCTTTAACGCCTTTATGTTAGACATAGGAAGCAAGAAAAAGAATCAAGTGTTCTCAAATGGAGAAGCATTAAGAGCAAATTTTGTTTTCATAGGAGAGGCAAAAGAAATCTTCTCTCTCTTCTTAGGGAAGTGTTCGATACCTTTCTTGAGTAGGAGTTGATATTTAATGGTGCCTTCTTTCATATCAATAATGGCACCAACAGTTCTAAGAAAAGGTCTTCCCAAAGTAATAGGACAAGAAGCATTGCATTCAACATCCAAAACATAGAAATCAATGGGTACATAGGCATTGTTAACTATAATAAGAACATCATTAATACTCCCCATGAGTTTCTTTTTAGCATTATCATCAAGTGGGACATTCAAATATAAATCTTCCAATGGTGCCAAATCAAGGATATCATAAATCCTTCTTGGCATAATAGAAACACTACTATCAAGATCACATAAAGCTTTGAAATCAAAATCATTCACTTCCATATTAATGATGGGTTACCAACCATCTTCTTGTTTTATAGGAATAGAAGCTTTATGTTTCATCTTTTCTTCTTTAATTTTTATGAGAGCATCAATAATGTGTTTTGTAAAGGCCATATTCATAGCACTAGCATTAGGACTTTTAGCAAGCTTTTGTAGGAACTTAATAACTTCAGAGATATTGCAACCATCAAGATCGAAATCATAATTATCATCTAAAGTAGTAGAGCTATTACTAGCCTCAACACTAGTGGTAGTGATAGTAGAAACACTAATGTTTCTAGCAATTTCATCTTCTCTTTCCCACTTAGCATGCAACTCAGCTAATAGTCTAACATTTTCATCAATTCTAACTCGTATGGAATTAGTAGCAGCAAAGGGATTCTCATTAGTTTCACGTTTAGCAGCCATTTTATTCAGAGAAGATTGAGCTTCAACCAATGATGCTATAGTTCTTTCAGCATTAGAGAGTTTCTCCTCAATAGTTTTATTGAAAGCAGTTTGTTTACTAATAAAGTCTTTAAGCATAACTTCAAGTTCAGAGGGAGCACTCCTATTATTGTTGTAGGAATTTCCATAAGCATTACCATTATTGGGAGGATATGGCCTATAATTGTTGTTACCAAAATTATTCCTGTAGGCATTATTGCTAAAATTGTTATTTCTTATAAAGTTCACATCAACTTGCTCTTCTTGAGCAACCAAAGAGGCTAAGGGAATAGGTTTTGGATCAATATGGGATTTCCCATTAACAAGCATAGACATAATAACATCAATTTTATCACTAAAGGAGGAGGTTTCCTCAACATAATTTACCTTCTTACCTTGTGGAGCTCTTTCAGTATGCCATTCAGAATAGTTAACTATCATATTATCTAGAAGCTTTGTTGCAGCACCCAAAGTAATGGTCATAAAGGTACCTCCAGCAGCAGAATCCAATAGATTTCTTGAAGAATAGTTCAATCCTGCATAAAAAGTTTGGATAATCATCCAAGCAGTCAGTCCATGAGTGGGACAATTCTTTACCAAAGATTTCATTCTTTCCCAAGCTTGAGCAACATGTTCATTATCAGATTGTTTAAACTTCATTGTTTCACTTCTCATAGATATAATCTTAGCAGGAGGATATTATTTTCCAATGAAAGCATCTTTGCATTTAGTCCAAGAATCAATACTATTCCTAGTTAATTCAACCATTCTTTAGCTTTTCCTCTCAAAGAGAAAGGAAACAATTTAAGCTTAATGATATCTCCATATATATCCCTATGCTTTTGCATCTCACAAAGTTCAACAAACTTATTTAGTTGAGTAGCAGCATCTTCATTACCAATACCAGAAAATTGTTCTCTCATAACAAGATTGAGTAAAGCAGGTTTTATTTCAAAGAAAGTAGCTTCAGGAAAAGGTGGAGCAATAGGTGTGCTCATGAAATCATTGTTGTTGGTGCTAGTGAAGTCACACAACTTAGTGTTTTCAAGAGTAGTCATTTTTGTGTTTTTAATAAAGAAAGCAAACTAGTAAAGCTAATTTTTTTGTGTTTTTGATAAAGGAACAAGCAAACAAAGCAAAACAAAAATAACAAAGTAAAGAGATTGGTTATGACGGACTCCGCTTGTGAAGATGTCCTTGACTCCCGAGCAACTGCGCGAGAAAAGTACTTGCTAACTCGTGTATTAACAAGCTCATTGGGGAACCCCAAGAGGAAGGTATGATGAGCACAACAGTAAGTTTCCCTCAGTTATGAAACCAAGCTTATCAATCTAGTACGAGCAAGGAAACACCTCCAAGGTGTTGCTAGCTGGACTTTGGCGGGGCGCACTACCGGCGACAGCAGCAGCCTAGAAATCTGCACAACACAACCACAGAACTTTGCCCCAACTTACAGTGAGGTTGTCAATCTCACCGGTTTTGCTGAAAACAAAGGATTAAACATACTGTGTGGAAGATAGTAATTGCTTACAGAAAGTAAATAGAAAGCAGTAAATAGTTGTAGATTGATGATAAAAGAAAGGACCGGGGTCCATAGTTCACTAGTGGTGGCTCTCCTTAAGATAGATAACATGTTGGGTCAACAAATTACAGCGGGGCAATTGACAAACATGAATAAAGCAATCATGCATATACTACTCATCTTGACTCCTTTGAGATTCGATTGGGCATTACAACATTATACATAGACCGTAATCCAACTACATCTATGACTAATAATCCACCTTCAGGTTATCATCCGAACCACCTCTAGTATTAAATTGCAAGCAACAGATAATTCCATTACGCATTGCGTGTAAAGTAAACAATATGATTGTTCTATGAACAAAGGATTGTTGTTTTCTCCCTAGTAGCAACAACACATCTAGTACCTTAGAGATTTCTATCACTTCCCCAGATTACTAGAGGCATGAACCCACTATCGAACATAAATACTAACTCTTGGAGTTGCTAGCATCTACTTGGCCAAGATAGCTACTAACAATGAAAAGCATGCAAGATCACAAATAACAAAGACATGATAGAATCAATAATCAATCTGAAATAACATCTCAATAGCCATCGGATCCCCGCAAACACAACATGTAGGATTACAAATAGATGATCTTGATCATGAACGGAGATCACAAGATCTAAACATGATAGCACAAAGGAGAAGAACCAACCATCTAGCTACTACATGGACCCGTAGTCCAGAGATGAACTACTCACGCATCACACCGGAGGCTTGCATGATGATGAAGAAGGCCTCCAGGGTGAATTCCTCTCTCCGGCAGGCTGCCGGGAAGAGCTTCAGATCCCTCCCGATCTAGGGATGGAGATGACAGCGTCTATAGACTCTTTCATGGAATTTTGATCGGGTACTTAGCGTTTTTGTATCGGAGGCATCTTATAGGCGAAAGGGGAGGCCGAGGGGGTGCCGGAGGCGGCCAGACCACCCCCTGGCGCGGGCCAGGTGGCGTGGCGGCCCCTGGCCCCTCTCCGTCTCGTACTCTGGCTCCTTGTGTCCCTCGGTGAAAAACTGACTTTGGCTTTTGTCCCGTCCAATTCTGAGAATATTCATTTTCTGACTTTCCTGGAACCAAAAACAGCAAAAGACAGGTAGCTGGCACTGTGGCTCTTGTTAATAGGTTAGTCCAAGAAAGTGTATAGAAAGTACTCCAAAGTGTGGATAAAACATAAGAAAGTAGATAAAACCAAGCATGGAACATCAAAAATTATGGATACATTAGCAACATATCAACTTGTTACAAGTTTTTACTGAGGAAGATGAAACTAGAAAAGTTTTTCAAGAATTAAAACATCGACAAGCAAAATCTCATAATAACTAGCATAAGCACTTTCAAAAACATAAAAAGATTTTGGCGGAACTCACGAATAATTATGATGAGATTGGCCAAGAAATAAAATTATTTCATAAGTATCTTCGTATTATTGAAACCCAGTGTGAACAAATAGCATCTGGTTATCAATTTTTTCTTCAAGATCGTATAGATATTCCTGTTTCTACTAATGTTGTTACAAGAAGAGGTGCAATTGTTACATGACCATTTGGACCACCAGAATATGAAGCTGAAAGAGAGTGGAAGGAAAAAGCCTTGCTCGAAGCAAAGCAAGAAGGTGATACACTGGTGGATCCTCAAGATGAAACTGCTCAAGAAACACAAGATCAAACCAAAGAGGGCGAAGATAATGCACAGGATGACCGTTATGACTCTGATGCAGAGAAGGTTGATCCAAGAGAAGAAAAAGAAGTGAGCAATGAAGATGAAGTTATTGTAGTAGAGAAGAAGAAAAGCGATAAGCAACAACAAAAGAATTCAACAAAAGATCCTGATCCCCCAAAGAATGTAAAAGACAAGAATAAGAAAGCTGAGAAAAAGCTTCCTTATCCAGATCAAAAAAAGAAAGCACTAGATCAGGTAATCTATGATTCTTTTACAAAAGCACTTGGTGACCTTTGTCTAAAAATTCCATTTGCGCATGCAATCAAAGTTCCTACCTATTCTAAATTCCTCCGTGATATTCTTAGTAGAAAGAAAGAAATAACTGAAACCGTTGCCATGATGACTAGTTGTCCTGCTAATTGGAAACTATTGTCTAAATCAGGAGATCCCGGAATACAAACTATTTCATGCTCAATAGGCAAGACTAATATTCGCAATGCCTTGTGTGATTTAGGTGCTAGAGTTAGTGTAATGCTAGACTCCCTCTATAAAAGGTTAGGATTAGGGGAGTATTCCCCTACTACTATCACTTTACAGATGGCTGACAAGTCCACTAAACAACCCATTGGTATGATTCAGGATGTTCTACTTAGAATAGATGACCATGTTATTCCCACTGATTTTATTATTCTTGAAATGCCAGAGGATGAAAAATTATCTATAATACTTGGAAGACCTTTCCTTAGTACTGCAGGGGCATAAGTTGATTGTGCTGAAGGAAAAACAATCTTCAATGTTTATGATACTGAAATCATCCAGTATTTTCCAAGGAAGCTACAAGAAGGAGAAAGATATATTCCACGGGCAAAACGAGTTCATGTGTTAAGTGCCTTTGATAAGGGGCAACCCAAGGTAAGAATTCGAGAACAGAGAAGGGGTTGAGTTATTCAACTATTCTTAATAAAATTCTTAATGGGAGTCAACCCATCATGTCAATAAAATAAACTAAAGAATAAAAAGTTCATCACATTCCTACAACTTTTTCACAGACATTCTTGTAGAAGTGTGCCCATGAAGATGCAACTTTCAAAAAGTAGTAGAAACATTGATTGGACTAATGTAGAATAAGTATAAAAACAAAAGTTTGAGTTTTATCTAGAAAGGTTAAAATTCTGCTCTTTACATGCTAATGTTGGTCGACGGTTACTACTATCATTTTCTATCAAAAATAAGGTTTTTCGTTAAGTTTCAGGATAAGAAGGTATTCCCGAAGAAATAGAAATTTTTTGATGACTACTGATGGTTTAATGACCAACTATACGGTGGGAATAAAAATTCCGGCCGTATAGTTTGGCCGTATAGATATCTTTGCCATCAACAAGTTTTCTTTCAAAGGAACAGAGAATTTAACGACCAACTATACGGCAAGAATAGAAATTCCGGCCGTATAGTTCCGGTCGTATAGATATCGATGCCTTCGTACAATTTCTTCCCAATGGTATTGACTATTTAACGACCAACTATACGACGGGAATAAATATTCTGGCCATATAGTTCCGGTCATATAGATATTGGTGCCTGTTTTTGAGAATTTATCTCGAGGATACATACGGCTTAACGACCAACTATACGGCAGGATCATTATGATCCGGCCGTATAGTTGTGCCTGTATAGCTATGTTCTGCTTAAAGAAACCCTAGTTGGTGGCGCCACCACAACTGTACGGGCGGAACAACATATCCCGCCCGTATAGTTCTAGTCGTATAGCTTGGCGCGACCACAAAATCGGGCAAGGGAGTCTAGGTTTATTCTCCTTCCTCATTATTTCTCTCATATTCTCTCTCCAAACCTCTCAAAACCCACCTAGAACTCTCGATTCATGGATTTTGTTCGTTTGAGTGGGGGAATCAACAAATAGGTATATTTCTCTCCCTATCCATGCTTCATTTTCATATTTCCATGGTTGAAACTCTCACATTGATCTAGTGGATGAACTCAAGCTTGTTTAGTTTTTCCCATTGATTTCTCACGTTAGGATTGAATTTTTCCACGTAGGATCATTCGTATATCATGTAGAAACTATATGACTAAGGTTTTATGGTGAAATTTTTCAGTGTATCAAGATGAACAAAATCGTTAACATGTTTCGCAAGAGCAAGCGCCAACATGGTGAGAGCTCGGGGTCCCAAGCGAGCGCAACCCCAAGTTGTCCATAGTTTCATCAAGGAGGGTGCTGCCCACACGCTGGGCCGACCACAGCTTTCTCACCACGACAGGGTTGAAGGCGGACTTTGACCTCATGTGTCACAAGGCCGGGTTGATAGTACTCGGCTTCGCAAGCCACGACACCTACACCAAGCTTACCCATGAGTTCCTTGTCTCCTTCTACGACAACCACAGGGAGAAAGGTAATGCATGCATGTGGAGAAACTTGGGAGGCTATTCTATTAATGGTGGCACTGAATTCTACCAGAAGAAGATGTCCACCATTCAGAACCCAGCAATTCACTACTATGCTTTGTTCCTCGCCAACACACTGCTGGGAAGAGGAGATACAGGTTCCATGGCCAATGTGGACATGGCAATGATCGCCAAGGCTCTCTTTCCCACTGCACCGCAAAGCCCCAATCCTGTAGCTCTACTTATCCAACACTTTCGCCACCAAAGCAACAAGACGAAAGGTGATATTTGCATTGGTGGATTGGTAACCCACCTTACCCATGCATTAAATATTATATTACCTATTATGCAATCTGTTGATGGTTCCAAACTTATGGACGTCAAGTATTTGACTGCCTGTGGCTTCCTTAGTGTTTACCAAGCTAACCAGAGGTCCCGAGCATATCAATTTGGTTATCTTGGTGATGCCCAGGGTGAGCAGGTTCTGTTGACTTGTCCCCAAGCATTCTCGATTGTGGAGAAGGACACTTGGATCCTCACCAAGGACCAAGTGATGGAGATCATTGTTGGAGATATGCCCTAGAGGCAATAATAAATATAGTTATTATTATATATCTTTGTGTTTATGATAAATGTTTGCATTCATGCTATAATAGTATTAACAAGGAAACCATTAATACTTGTGTGATTTGTAAACTTAATTTGAAGTCCCTAGTATAGCCTCTATACTTCACTAGCTTGTTGGTTGATTGATGATGTGGTTTCTTTGTCATGAACATTGAGATGTTATCAACAACAAGATCATATCGTTAGGAGAATGATATGGTGGACATACTCCTATAGACAAGCGTAGCATAAAGATCAAGTCATTTCAATAGTTCAATTGCTATATGCTTTCTGATACATAGTAACCTAATTCCTTCGACCATGAGATCATGCATATCACCTTTACTGGATGGATGCTTTGATGTCGTCAAACACCACACCGTAACAGGGTGGCTATAAAGGTGGCATTGAGTGTTCGGAAAGTATTGGTTGAAACACATGGATCAAGAGTGGGATTTGTCCATCCACATGACGGATAGATATTCTCTGGGCCCTCTCGGTGAAATGTCATCCAATTAGCTTGCAAGCATGTGACTTGGTCACAAGGGATCACATATCACGGGAACGAGAAAAGAGTACTTGTCAGTAACGAGGTTGAACTAGGTATACAGAGATACCGACGATCATAACCTCGGATAAGTAACATATCGTGAGACAAAGGGAAATTGGTATCGTATGTAAGTGGTTCATTCGATCGCAAAGTAATCGTAGAAATATGTGGGAGCCATATGAATTTCCAGATTCCTCTATTGGTTATTGTTCGGAGAAGTGTCTCGATCATGTCCGCATAATTCACGAACCGTAGGGAGACACACTTAAGGATTCGACGTTGTTTGAGTAGTTATGGTATTATGAGAAAGAGACCGAATGTTGTTCGGAGTCTCGGATGGGATCCGGGATATCACGAGGTGATCCGGAATGGTCCGGAGAATAAGATTCATATAAGGAAAGTTCCGTTTCGGAGTTGGGGAATGGTTCCGGTGTTTTCATCGGGAACATTCTAGAAGGTCCCGGAATGTCCGGCACTCCGGGGGGGAAGGGGTACATGAATGTGTCATTGCATGTTGGAATGATTGCATCATGTACTAAGTGTTCTCGCTGTCCGAAATAAAGGGTTAATTCAAATCCTAATTTGAAAAGTCAAACTGCCAGTTTTCAGTCAAACTGCCAGTTTCGGAAAGTGGAGAAAGAGGAGGAGAGGTGGAGGCCGAGTTGGAGGAGGGTTCCTCCCCTAGGCCGGCGCACCTCCCTAGGCCGAGTTGGGGAGGAACTCCTCCCCATGGCGCCGGCCCTCCCACCTATAAAAGGAGGGGCAGGGCCTCCTCCTCTAGACACAACACAAGTTTCCTATCCTCTAAACTAAACCCTAGATCTAGACCCCGGTTTAGAGCTATTCGGTTTAGAGCCTTCTAATTGGTTTAGAGCCCTCTAATTGGTGTGTCTAATTACTAGACCACTAATAGCCTCTCTCATAAGCTCCACCATACTCGCACCGGCTTAAGGCGAAGCCCTGCGGGATCTCCCCTCTACCTCCGGTACCACGCCGTTGTGCTGCCGGAATCGCGAGGAGAGTGCTACAACCTCCGCTGCCTGCTGGAACAAGGGAGAGGAAGGTCTTCGTCGAGTACCGAACGTGTGACCGACTGCGGGGGCGCTGCTGGAACGTGGCGCCGGAAGGATCGTCTACGCGATCTTGAGATCGGAAAGAGTACGACTACATCACCCACGAGAATCTGCTCTCGTTAAACACTTTGGAATCTTCGAGGGTGAGTTATTCCATCGACTCGTTGCTACAATCTAGTAGATAGATCTTGGCTTGTTTGTTTGTATGCGATAGAAAATTTTTGTTTTCCATGCTACGAACCCCTACAGTGGTATCAGAGCCGTGTCTATATGTAGATCTGTTGCACGAGTAGAACACAATGGTCATTGTGGGCGTTGATGCTTTTATTGTAGATTGCTTTGCGTGTACTTTGCATCTTGCGGTATGTTGGGATGAAGCGGCCCGGGCTAACCTTACATGACATCGTTCATGAGACTTGCTCCACGCTTAACATGCAACTTGTATTGCATAAGTGGCTTTGCGGGTGCCTGTTTCTCCTAGCATAGTAAAGATCCAATTTACAACGGGTAATCAACAATGCTAGTATCAATGTTGTGGTTCTTGTTCGTAGGTTAGAACGACACTTATGGAAAGCCCCAAACCACGTAAAATATGCAAAGAAAGTAGAAGCGTCTAACTTTGTTTTGCAGGGGTGTGCAGTGATGTGATATGGCCATGATTGAGATTATATTTGATGTATGCAATGTTCCTTATTGTAAGTTGGCAACCGGCAGGAGCCATATGGTTGTCTTTAATTTCTGTTAAGACCTGCGTGTCTATTCAAAATAGTTGTAATAGTTGAAGCTGGTGGACGACAACCATGCAGAAGCGTCATTGACCTTGATGCCATGCCGGTGATGATGGAGATCATGTTCGTGCTTGAAGATGGAGATCGGAAGCACAAAGAAGAAAGGCCATATCATATCACATATTATGAATTGCATGTGATGTTAATCCTTTATGCATCTTGTATTGCTTAGTAGACGACGGTAGCATTATAAGATGATCCCTCATGCACATAAATTTCAAGTCTAAAGTGTTCGCCCTTAGTTAGCACCGTTGCTAAAGCTTGTTGCTTCGAAGCACCACGTGATGATCGGGTGTCTTTGATTCCACGGGTGAATACAACGTAAGCAAGCCAGATTTGCTTATGCGGTAGCTAAGGTTTGATCTTGACGAGCCTAGCATGTACAGACATGGCCTCAGGAACACGGATCGCCGAAAGGTAAAACATGAATCATATAGCAGATATGATGAACATGTCGATTGTTCGCCATTGAAAACTATATCAACTCTCGTGATGATCGGTGTTGATGTAGTGGATTTGGTTCATGTGATCACTAAAACAATGTGAGGGATGTTGTTTTGAGTGGGAGTTCACCTAGTTTAATTTCATTAATTAATTTGAACTCAATTTGTCATAAACTTAGTCTAAACTATTGCAAATATGTTGTAGATCAATGGCAGCCCCTACCATCAATTTTAATGCGTTCCTAGAGAAAGAAAAGTTGAAAAACAATGGAAGCAACTTCGCGGATTGGTTCCGCAATTTGAGGATTGTCCTCACAGCTGGTAATTTGACCTATGTGCTGGATGCACCGCTAGGTGACCCACCTGCAGCTGATGCTACCGATGAAGTAAAGAATGTTTACCTTGCTCGGAAGAATCAGTACTCCATAGTTCAGTGTGCTATCTTGTATGGTTTAGAATCGGAGCTTCAGAAAAGGTTTGAAGAGTCAGACCCATATGATATTGTCGAGGATCTCAAATTAATTTTTGAGACTCATGCGGCAATTGAAAGTTATGAAGCTTCTGAAAAGTTCTTTAACTGCAAGATGGAAGGGGGTAGCTCCGTGAGTGAGCATGTGCTTAAAATGTCTGGGCACGCAAACAAACTTCAAAGCTTGGGTATAGTGATTCCTAATACTTTGGGAGTTTACCGCATCCTCCAATCACTACCACCAAGTTACAAGAACTTTGTGATGAACTACAACATGCAGAACATGAACAAAGAGTTGCCAGAACTATTTGCTATGTTAAAGTCTGCAGAAGTGGAGATAAAAGAAAGAGCACCAAGTGTTGATGGTCAATAAGACCACCAAATTCAAGAAAGGCAAGTCTAAGCAGAAGGGACACTTCAAGAAGGGTGGTAAGCAAGTTACCATGCCGACGAAGAGGACCAAGGCTGGACCTAAGCCTGATACTGAGTGCTTTTACTGCAAAGGGGAAGGTCACTGGAAACGGAATTGCCCAAAGTACTTGGCGGATTTGAAGAACGGCAACATCAAGAAGAAAGGTATATTTGATATACATGTTATTGATGTGTATTTCACTAGTATTCGTAGTAGTGCCTGGGTATTTGATACTGGTTCGGTTGCTCATATTTGTAACTCGAAACAGGAGCTGCAGAATAAACGAAAGCTAGCGAAGAACGAGGTGACGATGCGCGTGGGAAACGGATCAAAGGTTGATGTGATCGCGGTCGGCACGCTACCTCTTCATCTACCATCGGGATTAGTTTTATACTTAAATAATTGTTATTTGGTGCCTGCGTTGAGCATGAACATTATATCTGGATCTTGTTTATTGCGAGACGGTTACTTGTTTAAATCCGAGAATAATGGTTGTTCGATTTATATGAGTAATATGTTTTATGCACATGCACCTTTGATAGATGGTCTATTCATATTGAATCTCGATAGTAGAAATACACATATTAATAACATTGAGGCTAAACGTTTGAAATCAAGCGATAATTTGACCTATATGTGGCACTGTCGTCTTGGTCACATTGGAGTGAAGCGTATGAAGAAACTCCATTCCGATGGACTTCTTGAATCACTTGATTTTGAATCACTTGAAAGATGCGAGGCATGTCTGATGGGTAAAATGACTAAGACTCCATTTTCTGGTATGATGGAGCGAGCTACAGACTTATTGGAAATCATACATACCGATGTGTGTGGTCCAATGAGTGTAGCATCGCGCAGTGGTTATCGTTATGTTCTTACCTTCACGGATGATTTGAGTAGATATGGGTATATCTATTTCATGAAACATAAGTCCGAAACTTTCGAGAAGTTTAAGGAGTTTCAAAGTGAGGTGGAGAATCAACGTAACAAGAAGATTAAATTTCTACGTTCTGATCGTGGAGGTGAATATCTAAGTTACGAGTTTGGCGAGCATTTGAAGAAATGCGGAATACTTTCACAATTGACACCGCCGGGAACACCACAGCGTAATGGTGTGTCTGAACGTCGTAATCGAACTCTCTTAGATATGGTTCGTTCTATGATGTCACTTACAGATTTACCACTATCATTTTGGGGTTATGCATTAGAAACAGCCGCATTCACTTTAAATAGGGCACCGTCTAAATCCGTTGAAACGACACCGTATGAATTATGGTTTGGGAAGAAACCTAAATTGTCGTTCCTTAAAGTTTGGGGATGCGAAGCCTATGTAAAGAAGTTACAGCCGGACAAGCTTGAACCCAAAGCGGAAAAATGCGTCTTCATAGGATACCCGAAGGAAACTATTGGGTATACCTTCTATCATAGATCCGAAGGCAAAATCTTCGTTGCCAAGAATGGATCCTTTCTAGAGAAGGAATTTCTCTCTAAAGAAGTGACTGGAAGGAAAGTAGAACTTGACGAGGTTGTCGAACCTTCTCTCGAAATTGCGAGTAGCGCAGCACCGGAAGAAGTTCCTGTGGTGCCTGCACCAATAAGAGAGGAAGCTAATGATAGTGATCATGAAACTTCGGTTGAAGTTACTACAGAGCCTCGGAGGTCAACGAGAACTCGTACCACTCCAGATTGGTATGATTCCGTTATGAATGTCATGTTGGTGGACAACACCGATGACCCCGAGACATATGAGGAAGCGATGATGAGCCCAGATTCCAATAAATGGCAAGAAGCCATGAAATCCGAGATTGGATCCATGTACGAAAACCAAGTATGGACTTTGGTGGACTTACCGGATGGCCGGAAGGCTGTCGAGAACAAATGGATTTTCAAGAAGAAAACAGATGCTGATGGTAATGTTACTGTCTATAAAGCTCGACTTGTCGCAAAAGGGTTTCGACAAATTCAAGGAGTTGACTACGATGAGACTTTCTCACCGGTAGCGAAGCTAAAGTCTGTGAGGATTATGTTAGCAATCGCTGCATATTATGATTATGAGATATGGCAGATGGATGTCAAAACAGCATTCCTCAATGGAGACATTGATGAAGAGTTGTATATGATACAACCCAAAGGTTTTGTCGATCCTAAAGATGCTAACAAGGTATGCAAACTTCAACGGTCCATCTATGGATTGAAGCAAGCATCCCGAAGTTGGAATCAACGTTTTGATAAGGTAATCAAAAGTTTTGGTTTTATACAAACTTATGGAGAAGCTTGTATTTACAAGAAAGTGAGTGGGAGCTCTGTAGCATTCTTAATACTGTATGTGGATGACATATTGTTGATTGGGAATGATGTAGACCTTCTTAATAGTGTCAAAGAGTATTTGAATAATAGTTTTTCAATGAAGGATCTTGGCGAAGCAGCTTACATATTAGGCATAAAGATTTATAGAGATAGATCGAAACGCCAAATATCATTGTCACAAAGTACATATTTGGACAAAGTTCTAAAGAGGTTTGGAATGGAAGATAGCAAGAAAGGGTTCTTGCCCATGTTGCCCAATACGACCTTGAGTAAAACTCAAAGTCCGACATCGGCAGAAGATAGAGAAAGGATGAGTAAGACTCCCTATGCCTCAGCCATAGGATCTCTAATGTATGCCATGCTATGTACTAGACCCGACATCGCATATGCTGTTAGTTTAACTAGCAGATATCAAAGTGATCCAGGAGTGGATCATTGGATAGCGGTCAAAAACATCCTTAAGTACTTGAGAAGAACTAAGGATATGGTTCTTTCTTATGGAGGTGATGAACAGCTCGTTGTTAATGGTTACACCGATGCTAGTTGGAACACCGATCCGGATGATTCTAAATCACAATCTGGATACGTATTTATTTTGAATGGTGCAGCAGTTAGCTGGAGGAGTGCAAAGCAAAGCGTTGTGGCGAGATCTTCAACTGAATCGGAATACATGGCTGCTTCGGAGGCTTCATAAGAAGCGATATGGATGAAAGAGTTCATTATAGAGCTGGGTGTGGTTCCAAGTGCGCTGGACCCAATGTCTATCTACTGTGATAACATGGGCGCCATAGCCAATGCGCAAGAACCAAGGTCACACAAGAAGCTGAAGCATATCAAGCTACGTTTTCACGCTATTCGAGAACATATCCAGGATGGGGATATAAAGATTTGCAAAGTACACACAGATCTGAATGTGGCGGATCCGTTGACTAAACTTCTCCCGAGGGCAAAACATGACCAACACCAAACTGCCATGGGTGTTCGGTATATTACCATGTAATCTAGATTAGATGACTCTAGTGCAAGTGGGAGACTGTTGGAGATATGCCCTAGAGGCAATAATAAATATAGTTATTATTATATATCTTTGTGTTTATGATAAATGTTTGCATTCATGCTATAATAGTATTAACAAGGAAACCATTAATACTTGTGTGATTTGTAAACTTAATTTGAAGTCCCTAGTATAGCCTCTATACTTCACTAGCTTGTTGGTTGATTGATGATGTGGTTTCTTTGTCATGAACATTGAGATGTTATCAACAACAAGATCATATCGTTAGGAGAATGATATGGTGGACATACTCCTATAGACAAGCGTAGCATAAAGATCAAGTCATTTCAATAGTTCAATTGCTATATGCTTTCTGATACATAGTAACCTAATTCCTTCGACCATGAGATCATGCATATCACCTTTACTGGATGGATGCTTTGATGTCGTCAAACACCACACCGTAACAGGGTGGCTATAAAGGTGGCATTGAGTGTTCGGAAAGTATTGGTTGAAACACATGGATCAAGAGTGGGATTTGTCCATCCACATGACGGATAGATATTCTCTGGGCCCTCTCGGTGAAATGTCATCCAATTAGCTTGCAAGCATGTGACTTGGTCACAAGGGATCACATATCACGGGAACGAGAAAAGAGTACTTGTCAGTAACGAGGTTGAACTAGGTATACAGAGATACCGACGATCATAACCTCGGATAAGTAACATATCGTGAGACAAAGGGAAATTGGTATCGTATGTAAGTGGTTCATTCGATCGCAAAGTAATCGTAGAAATATGTGGGAGCCATATGAATTTCCAGATTCCTCTATTGGTTATTGTTCGGAGAAGTGTCTCGATCATGTCCGCATAATTCACGAACCGTAGGGAGACACACTTAAGGATTCGACGTTGTTTGAGTAGTTATGGTATTATGAGAAAGAGACCGAATGTTGTTCGGAGTCTCGGATGGGATCCGGGATATCACGAGGTGATCCGGAATGGTCCGGAGAATAAGATTCATATAAGGAAAGTTCCGTTTCGGAGTTGGGGAATGGTTCCGGTGTTTTCATCGGGAACATTCTAGAAGGTCCCGGAATGTCCGGCACTCCGGGGGGGAAGGGGTACATGAATGTGTCATTGCATGTTGGAATGATTGCATCATGTACTAAGTGTTCTCGCTGTCCGAAATAAAGGGTTAATTCAAATCCTAATTTGAAAAGTCAAACTGCCAGTTTTCAGTCAAACTGCCAGTTTCGGAAAGTGGAGAAAGAGGAGGAGAGGTGGAGGCCGAGTTGGAGGAGGGTTCCTCCCCTAGGCCGGCGCACCTCCCTAGGCCGAGTTGGGGAGGAACTCCTCCCCATGGCGCCGGCCCTCCCACCTATAAAAGGAGGGGCAGGGCCTCCTCCTCTAGACACAACACAAGTTTCCTATCCTCTAAACTAAACCCTAGATCTAGACCCCGGTTTAGAGCTATTCGGTTTAGAGCCTTCTAATTGGTTTAGAGCCCTCTAATTGGTGTGTCTAATTACTAGACCACTAATAGCCTCTCTCATAAGCTCCACCATACTCGCACCGGCTTAAGGCGAAGCCCTGCGGGATCTCCCCTCTACCTCCGGTACCACGCCGTTGTGCTGCCGGAATCGCGAGGAGAGTGCTACAACCTCCGCTGCCTGCTGGAACAAGGGAGAGGAAGGTCTTCGTCGAGTACCGAACGTGTGACCGACTGCGGGGGCGCTGCTGGAACGTGGCGCCGGAAGGATCGTCTACGCGATCTTGAGATCGGAAAGAGTACGACTACATCACCCACGAGAATCTGCTCTCGTTAAACACTTTGGAATCTTCGAGGGTGAGTTATTCCATCGACTCGTTGCTACAATCTAGTAGATAGATCTTGGCTTGTTTGTTTGTATGCGATAGAAAATTTTTGTTTTCCATGCTACGAACCCCTACAATCATGGCTGAAGTCCAGCCTGATCAAGAGGATGATGAAGAAGGAGAGCAGAAGGATGAGGACGAGCAGGAGCATGAGGATGAGCAAGGACACAACCATGCTTGAGAGAGACAGCAGCAGCAAGGGGGAGCCTAGGACTGATGTCTACGCACTTCTATTCTTGTAGACAGTTGTTGGGCCTCCAAGTGCAGAGGTTTGTAGAACAGCATCAAGTTTTCCCTTAAGTGGATCACCCAAGGTTTATCGACCTCAGGGAGGATGTGGTCAAAGGTATCCCCCCTCAAGCAACCCTGCAATCAAGATAAAACAAGTCTCTTGTGTCCCCAACATACCCAATACACTTGTCAGGTGTATAGGTGCACTAGTTCGGCGAAGATATAGTGAAATACAAGCGGTATAGATAATTATAAGTGGTAATGGTGATAGAAAATAGCTTGATGGCATGGAAAAGACTAAAGTAAAACTGAAATAAAGATGGAAGCAAAGAAACATGTAACAGATCTAGTAGCAAACTATGTTTCAATGCTAAGAAACAAGTCCTAGGGATCATACATTCACTAGTGAACACTCTCATATAAATATCTTCTCTTCATGATACTACTCTTAACTACTCTCCAGTTGGACACTCTAATCCATGGTAGGGCAATAGCAGCACACCTCAAAGTAAGCCCTCCGCATCTAGATAACCCCACTATCATCTTGAGCACTAGATGGTTCAAAACAAACACCACAATTTCATAAAGACATCCAACTCCAAATATAACTCATAACAAATATTTGTAATCTCTAGCCTAAGTGCCACCATGGTGTGCACACTGTCAACTTCACACACATGGGGAGAGCAGAGATCTATTAAAGCACTTGAGTAGCAAGGTTGATCTATAGATTACAAGCTCATGATCTCAATAAGATCATGCATAGAGAGAGAGATGAACACATAGCTACCGGTAGAACCCTTAGCCTCGAGAGAGAACTACTCCCTCCTCATCATGGGAATCAACAATGGTGATGGAGATGGCAGTGGAGATCGATGGAGATGGCTCTGGGGGCACTTCCCCATCCCGGCAGGGTGCCGGAACAGAGACTTTCTGTCCCCCAAATCTCCCCTTCGGTGGCGGCGGCGCTGCGGAACTTTTCATGGCTGGAGGCTTGACGACTTAGGTTTTTTGCATCGGGAGGAATATAGAGGCGAAGGGGCAAGGTCGGTGGCCAGCCAGGGGGCCCACACCATGCCCTGGCGTGGCCTGGGGGACCCATGCCTAGGGGTGGTTTGGCCTCCCTGTGGCCCCCTTCGTCTCTCCTTCTGGCTCCGTGAATCTTCCGGGAAAATAACGACTTTGGCTTTTGTGCGGTCCAATTCCGAGAATATTCATTTTCTGACTTTCTGGAACCAAAAACAGCAGAAAATAGGCAACTGGCACTATGGCTATTGTTAATAGGTTAGTCCAAGAAATCATATGAAAAGTACTCCAAAATGTGGACAAAACATAAGAAAGTAGATAAAACCAAGCATGGAACATCAAAAATTATAGATACGCTTACAACGTATCAGGGACCCGTGACCCAACCAGTTGCAGCAGGGGTACAACTATGTCCCCTATCAAGAATTCGAGCAGCTCAACCAGCACGTTGGGGAGATCGACCACACTCTTCAAGGAGTGAATGAAGATGTGAATGCCTTAACTCACAACTTCAGTCACTTCATGAGCCACTTCCCCCACTACTACCTGCAGTATCCTCACCAGCCGCCTAATGATAGCAACAACTGAGCCTGGCAATAGCCTAAGCTTGGGGGAGGTTTGAAAACCTCCAAACCTTGCATTCATATTTTATTTCTTCTTTTGATTTATTTCACTTCTTCAAAATTGTTTGTTTACTTTCAGTTTGCATTCCTAAAACAAAAATACAAAAAATTAGTTTTAACATTTATTGCAAGTTCATTTCTTTGTTTCGCTCGGAGATTGCTCAATTTTAGGTGACTTGGCAATATGGAAATTCAGAGGGGGTTCGTCTAAAATATGAGAACGAAGCAAGCAAGAGGATGTATCACATTCCTTTCATCACCTTTTCTGCAACCTTAAATTGATCCTACAATTATTTACTTGCTTGCACTGGAGTCACTCCCCACTTAGCTTGTTATCCTATAAATTCGATTCCCTTGCTAGTGTCTCCTTTTTAGCTTTGAAAGAATGAGCAATGAACTTGGTTAAAATGTTTCCTACATTTTTACAACAAGAAAAAGCATCCAAAAGATGACTTGAGTCCATGTTTAGCCCAAAGAATTTGATTTTAGAACTATGCCATTCTGTTTGCGCTTAATATAAATAGGCTCGATAGTACCCTTGAAGGAAATTATTTGATAAAATGGATACTTTGAAGTAGTAGAGATTATGCCACTGCTTTTTCTAATAATTACCATATGATATTGCTTTATGCGTGTCATTACAACATTGTCGTGCTCCATGGGGAACTATTAACTCCGCTGGCCAACGAACGATCTAAATGTGGGAAACCACTTGATTTCGGCTATTGAGTTATGTAAACGTCTGTAGCAGCAATGCTATGACGGGTAAATTTTTAGTCTCCTCGTGGTTTCACGTTCCAAGTGAAGTTATAGTACTCCTCTGACCCATTATTGCTCAACATATTCATTGGCATGGTCAGGAGTGCACAACACAGTCCCAATTAACATGTTAAGAACAGTGGCATGATTTCTCTATGGAAGAGCTGAAGATTTTGAAAAGCAAAGGAAGGAAAAAGTTGCTTTGGGAGTCTTGAAATTTTGACATGGGAATAGATGAGTTGTTCTTAAATTGAATATTTCGGTGCCAACTTGAGAAATATTAATTGATTAAAGAAACAAGAGCAAAAAGTTTTCATCTCTCAACAAAGAGAGATACCAAAAGAATTTGCCTCACTTTCCTAGCTAAAAGTTTTGACACTTGCTCGGCCATATGATTTATTTGCTAGCAAGATATACGTGGTTAGGAAGCGGACTCAGAGCAATCTTGTAAATACTTGTATGATCATATTTAAGATTGCAGGGATTGTGAAGATAAGAATTTGACACCAATTCAAGCTTGTAAGTTCTTTTATTTAGTCTCTAAGAAAAGAATGGTTACATTTATCACTCGTCCATTTCACACAGTCACTATCACCATGAACTATATTTGCCCGCGCCTTTTTTGCCATCTGTAGAAAACAACAAACAACCGAATTGTTCTTTACTTTTATGCTTTTTATTTCTGAAGTTTACATTTTAGTTTTATTTAAATACATCCAGTTTAATCCAAATCTCATTCTCATTTTCACACTTGCAGTCAATTCACTCGAAGACCTGTGACAACTTTGGGTGTGACAGAGACTTCACCATAAACACTTACCTTTGGGATCCCTGTGGGATCGATATCTATACTTTGAAACTAGCTACAAATGATCTATACACTTGCAGACATAAACTTGTCGCCAGGGAGTATTAACTGTTGGATTGACTTTGAGGAGTTGTTCATTAGCAACTTTGCAAGCACGTACAAGAGGCCAAATAGGCCACATACTCTAGCACTTTTCAAGGAGAGACTAAATAAGACAGACCGGGTGTTCCTGACTCACTGGTGTAATGTGCGCAATTCATGTGAAGTGATGATTGAGTCACAAGCTATTGTGTGGTTCGCCCAAGGATGTAGATATGGGAGTATGTTGTGGCAAAGGTTGCAGAGAGACATTCAAATACTTTGGCAGAGACAATCCGGATCGCTGATTCATATGCGTTGGATGATCCAACTCAACCTCGGCTGATGTCAAGTGAAGCAAATGAAGAGTACTACACCAGAGACGAAACTGGGTCATCCCGGAGGAATGAATTCCGAGGCAAAAGGAGAGATGAGCGGCCATATTACCCGTACAGTTCATAGCAAGTTGCGGCAGTAGATCAAGATCAGCCGAAGGCAGGTGCAAACCAGCATCAGAAAACTCGAGGGAAGTAGTGCCAACAGAGGAATGAAGGCAAGAAAACTTGGTCACCAGAACAGAAGAAACAGTGGTAGGAAAAGAAGGATAGGCAGAGATACACGTATGAGTCTATGTTGGATCAACCGTGCAAGTTCCACACGCCAAATCCGAGTAACCCGGCGAATCATATGACCCGACAATGTGAATGGATGAGGAAAATATAGCAAAGTGGCTCGGGGAATGCTCAGGCACCTCGGCACGATGCACCTCGGCATGATGGACCTCGGCAAGATGCACCTCGACATGACAAACCTCGACAACAACAGCTAACTGGGGGAATGGACAACAACTGATGTTGCCTCCACCTCCACCGAGGTATGAGAACCAAGAGAGAAGGGATGCAGTGCATCAGGTAGAAAACCAGCAACAACAGGACCAAAGGTATCCCGGAAATGACGGGATAAATGAATATAGAGAACATCACTAGAGCTACTATGTGTTCACCACTGATGGCCCAAAATATATCGAGCTCGTTGGGGAACCCCAAGAGGAAGGTATGATGAGCACAGCAGCAAGTTTTCCCTCAGTTATGAAACCAAGGTTATCAATCCAGTAGGAGCAAGGAAACACCTCAAAGGTTTTGCTAGCTGAACTTTGGCAGGGCGCACTACCGGTGCTAGCAGCAACGTGGAGACCTGCACAACACAACCACAAAACTTTGCCCCCAACTTGCGATGAGGTTGTCAATCTCACCGGTTTTGCTGAAAACAAAGGATTAAACGTATCGAGTGGAAGAAAGTAATAGTTTGCAGAAAGTAAATGGAAAGCAGTAAACAGTTGATTGTAGATTGATGGTAAAAGAAAGGACCGTGGTCCATAGTTCACTAGTGGTGGCTCTCCTTAAGATAGATGACATGTTGGGTGAACAAATTACAGCGAGGCAATTGACAAACATCGAGAAAGCATACATGCATATACTAATCTTGACTCCTTTGAGATTCGATTGGGCATTACAACATTATACATAGACCGTAATCCAACTGCATCTATGACTAATAATCCACCTTCAGGTTATCATCCGAACCCCCTCCAGTATTAAGTTGCAAGCATCCAACCTGGCGGGAAGCGCTAAAACTTGCATAGGGCTGATTCGAGGGTGTTACATAATAAGTCTTTAGGTTCAGGTCCAACACCAATAAAACTTCCTTTAAAACATAAACTACTGTAGCACTTCCCTCAAAATCTCAATTCCCCAAAGAGAACTCAAAAAGGAACCAACAAGAAGCAAATGCAAATAATGGCAGAAATCTGTCAAAACAGACCAGCAGGTAAAGACGAATTTGTTCGAAGACCTTCTGTTGCTCAAATCGAAAAGTGTTGAACTAACGAAAGTTAGATAACAACCTGGGGAAGAAGCACAAAAATTCACGCCTCAAAAAGACATACAGAGATTTTACACAAATTTTTACGGTGAAGCACAGAAATCTGTTTCGGGACACCAACTTTCCCAATCATTACTTCTCTCTCATTAGAGGTTACTCTTGGCACAAAAAGCAAATAAAAAGGATAAGGAGCGGTTATTACTGAAGTAATAACTTCCAAGACTCATCTAAAACTTTTGGGTTATCTCCCAATAAGTACTTTTCTTTAACGCCTTTAAGTTAGGCATAAGAAGCAAGAAAAAGAATCAAGTGTTCTCAAATAAAGAAGCATTAAGATTGATACCAGAAATATCTTCAACAAGGCAAGGTATCTCATCCAAATAAGTTCTAGAGGATCCTCTCTCAATACTCTTGGGTTCACTATTTTCATCAAACAGGTTTTCAGAAACAATCCAATCAAGATTATTTTCCATGGCTTCATGCATTGCTACAAGTTTGAAAGGTATTGGTATTTTAATTTCCTCCCTATTAGGTTCGGTTTTGTTCTTCTTTTCTCGTGTACCAATAACATCTACACATGAGCCTAGCATATTAAAACATTCCAAGACTTTTCTAGCTTCCTTGGCAACATCATAGAATTCCTTAATCAAAGTTTCTAGAATAAAATCTATCTTTTTAGGGTCCGCAATTTCCTTAAGTTTAAGAAACATTACTTGCATTAAGGGGGTAAGGTTCACAAACCTAGATTCCAACATATGAACTAAAGAAGCTGCAGCAATTTCATAGTTTGGAGCAAGTTCTACAAGGGATCTATCCTCAATATCCTCGTGTTTACTAACATGATTAAAGAATTCTTCAATATTATCTTTTCCAATTATAGAGCCACTACCTATTGAAAGGTCTTTCAGGGTGAATTTAGGGATCAACATGGTGAGCTAAGGAAGAGGTAACAACTATAGAAAGACTTAATTTTTGTGTGTTTTTAATAAGAAAGCAAACTAGTAAAACTATTTTTTGTGTGTTTTTGATAAATAAACAAGCAAACAAACCAAGAAATAAACTAAGAAAAAAACAACAAAGTAAAGCGATTGCTTATGAGGGACTCCCCTTGTGAAGATGTCCCTGACTCCCTGGCAACGGCGCCAGAAAAAGAGCTTGATGGCCCAAAATATATCGAGCTCGTTGGGGAACCCCAAGAGGAAGGTATGATGAGCACATCAGCAAGTTTTCCCTGAGTTATGAAACCAAGGTTATCAATCCAGTAGGAGCAAGGAAACACCTCAAAGGTGTTGCTAGCTGAACTTTGGCAGGGCGCACTACCGGTGCCAGCAGCAACGTGGAGACCCGCACAACGCAACCACAAAACTTTGCCCCCAACTTGCAATGAGGTTGTCAATCTCACCGGTTTTGCTGAAAACAAAGGATTAAACGTATCAACTGGAAGAAAGTAATAGTTTGCAGAAAGTAAACAGAAAGCAGTAAACAGTTGATTGTAGATTGATGGTAAAATAAAGGACCGGGGGTCCATAGTTCACTAGTGGTGGCTCTCCTTAAGATAGATGACATGTTGGGTGAACAAATTACAGCTGGGCAATTGACAAACGTCGAGAAAGCATACATGCATATACTAATCATCTTGACTCCTTTGAGATTTGATTAGGCATTACAACATTATACATAGACCGTAATCCAACTGCATCTATGACTAATAATCCACCTTCAGGTTATCATATGAACTCCCTCCAATATTAAGTTGCAAGCAACGGATAATTGCATTACGCATTGCGCGTAAATTAAACAATACAATTGTTCTATGAACAAAGGATTGTTGTTTTCTCCCTAGTAGCAACAGCACATCTAGTACCTTAGAGATTTCTGTCACTTCACCAGATTACTAGAGGCATGAACTCACTATCGAGCATAAATACTAACTCTTGGAGTTGCTAGCATCTACTTGGCTAAGATAGCTACTAACAACGGAAAGCATGCAAGATCACAAATAACAAAGACATGATATAATCAATAATCAATCTGAAATAGCATCTCAATATCCATCAAATCCCCGCAAACACAACATGCAGAATTACAAATAGATGATCTTGATCATGAACGGAGCACACAAGATCTAAACATGATAGCACAAAGGAGGAGAACCAGCCATCTTGCTACTACATGGACCCGTAGTCTAGAGATGAACTACTCACGCATCACACTGGAGGCTTGCATGGTGATGAAGAAGGCCTCCAGGGTGAATTCCCCTCTCCGGCAGGGTGCCGGGAAGAGCTTCAGATCCCTCCCGATCTAGGGATGGAGATGACGGCGGCTACAGACTCTTTCGTGGAATTTTGATCGGGTACTTAGGGTTTCTGTATCGGAGGCATCTTATAGGCGGAAGGAGAGGCCGAGGGGGTGCCTGGGCTAGCCACACCACCCCCTGGCGCGAGCCAGGCCTAGCTACATGGCCAGGTGGCGTGGCCGCCCTCTGGCCCCTCTCCGTCTCGTATTCTGGCTTCGGGTGTCCCTCGGTGAAAAACTGACTCTGGCTTTTGTCCCGTCCAATTCCAAGAATATTCATTTTCTGACTTTCCTGGAACCAAAAAATAGCAGAAAACAGGCAGTTGGCACTATGGCTCTTGTTAATAGGTTAGTCCAAGAAAGTGTATAGAAAGTACTCCAAAGTGTGGACAAAACATAAGAAAGTAGATAAAACCAAGCATGGAACATCAAAAATTATGGATACGTTAGCAACGTATCAACCACTGAGGAAACTGATAGAAAGAGATTGCAGCATCGACATATGGAGGTGAATGCAGTTATGCCAGCTGTGACGAGGTATATGCCTAGGCGGATCAGGAGATAACTTGGAACATCACGGACCACCCAAGCTTATGCCAAGTCCTGGATCATATGCACTAGTGTTGGACACAACGTTCATTGGGCCGAATATGAACGTTAGATTCTCGAAGGTGCTGATCGACAATGGCAGTAGCATTAACATCATGTACAAGGACACCATGGATAAGTTGGGAATATCTGAGAACATGCTCCAAACAACAAGGACAACTTTCCATGGCATTGTGTCAGGTATTTCCTGTGAGCTAATTGGCAAGGTCCGGGTTGACGTGTTATTTGGCACACGGGATAACTGTCGGACTGAAAATCTGGAGTTTGAAGTTGTGAACTTGGAAAGTGCATATCACGCATTACTCGGTAGACCCGCTCTCAACAAGTTTATGGCAAGTACTCACATCAGTTACTTGAAGATGAAATTGTCTAGACCGAATGGAGTGATCACCATAGCTGGGGACTTCAGATGTTCCATTGAGTGTGCCTCCGTTGGGTCTAACTTGGCCGAGTCACTTATGATTGCACAAGAGAAAAGGAAGATCCAGGAGCTGGCAGCATTGGCTTAGTCCGCGCAGATGCATATGCCAGCGCTAAGTAACCCGCATGGGAGTGTCTCGTTCCAAGCAGCAAAGGATACAAAGAAAGTCCCTGTTGATGATTAGTTCCTAGAGCGCATCGTAACCATCAGTGTTGGGTTAAGTGATAAATAGGAAAGCGAGCTCGTCCACTTCCTCTGTGAGAATCGGGATATCTTTGCTTGGTCCACACAGGATCTGCAATGTGTACCGAGGGAGTTGGCCGAGCACTCTTTGCACGTGAGACCCGGAGCTAAGCCGGTGAAGCAACCTCTCCGCCGCCTCGCCGAAGACAGGAGAAAGGTGATTGGCGATGAGATAGCTTGGTCCTTGCAGCCGGGTTTATCATGGAAGTACTCTATCCGGATTGGCTCTCTAATTTGGTGCTTGTGGAAAAGAAAAAGGATGATCCGAATGTAGCAGTGGTGTAGCGTATGTGTATGCATTACACGAACCTGAATAAGGCGTGTCCAAAAGATCCATTCCCGCTACCAAGGATAGATCAGGTCATAGATTCGATCGTTGGGTGTGAGTTGTTATCATTTGTAGATGCGTATTCTGGTTTCCACCAGATACCACTGAACCCAGATGATCAAATAAAAACTGCTTTCATTACCTCATATGGGGCTTATTGCTATTGCAGCATGCCATTTAGCTTACGTAATGCAGGAGCAACATATCAGAGGTGTATGCAGAAATGTTTACATGATCAGATTGGGAAAAATGTCCAAGTATATGGATGATGTTGTGGTAAAACCAAGGAAAGCAAAACACTCCTTGATGATATCCGACAAACATTTGTGAATCTAAGGAGGTTCCGAATGAAGCTTAACCTGGAGAAGTGTACCTTTGGTGTGCCGGCTGGGAAGTTACTCGGTTTTCTCGTGTCCAACCCCACTAAAATTCGAGATATAGAAAGGATGGAACTGCCGAAGTGCCTTAACGATGTGCAGAAGTTCACTGGTTGCCTAGCATCGTTAAGTCGGTTTGTATGTCGGCTGGGAGAGAAGGCATTGGCCCTCTACCAGTTAATGAAAAAGGTAGATAAATTTGTATGGACACCACAAGCTGATAGCACATTTCATGAACTAAAAAATATGCTAGCCTCTGCACCAGTGTTAGCCTCACCACTATCCAATGAGCCGATGTTACTCTATACAGCAGCGACCAACCGAGTTGTAAGTGCCGTGATAGTGGTGGAGCGTGACGAGGAAGGTAAGTCGGTGCAGAGGCTAGCATATTACCTAAGCAAGGTATTGACCACTTCGAAGCAGAACTACCCTCACTACCAGAAGATGGCATATGGTGTGTACATGGCAACTAAGAAGCTCAAGCACTACTTTGAAGAACACCCCATAAAAGTGATATGTGAGGCACTCATATCCGAGATAATGAGTACCAAAGATGCAAGTGGCTGGATTGCAAAGTGGGAAATTGAGTTAGCCCCATATGCACCACAATTTGATAGAAGAGATGCCATAAAATCTCAAGCAATAGCGGATTTTTGTGTGGACTGGGATGAGATGCAGTACGAACCACCTTTGTCGGACTCCAACTTCTGGAGGATGCACTTTGATGGGTCAAAACTAAAGGAAGGATTAGGGACCGTGGTAGTGCTTACCTCGCTCAAGAAAGATCAACTGACATATGTTCTCCAGATCCATTTTAGAGCATCAAACAATGTTGCTGAGTATGAAGCACTCGTGCATGGACTTAAACTGGAAAAGGAAGTTGGGATACGTCGGATACAATTCTTTGGTGATTCGGATTTTGTAGCGCAACAAGTATCTGGCAATTGGGATTCCCTAGATGCAAACATGGCCCTTTACAGATTTCATGTCCAGAAGATATGTGGGTACTTTGAGGGATGTGAATTCCACCATGTACCTCGGCTTGAAAATGAAGCAGCCGACATACTGTCTAAGTTGGGGTCATCCGGGAGCCAATCCTGCTAGGAGTTGCTTTGGAGCACTTGAGAAAAACATCTATCACACCTTCGCTAGAATCTGAGTCAATCTATGTCCTGGCGCACTCCGGATCAGAAGCTATGCCGATGGAAATTGACTGGGGGGACATCTCTTCAAACTCGAGGACTACCTCGGCAAACCCGGGGACTGCCTCGCAGAACCCAGGGACTCCTCAGCTTGATCCGGTGAGAGTTATGTCAGTGGATGCAATGGAAATTGACGAGGTACTTTTTCCAGTTCGTGTTGTGCTAGCATGGGCCAAGCCAATATTTGAGTTCTTGAAGGATGGAACTTTGCCAAGTGATGAAATACTTTCAAGGTAGATCCAGAGGATACCAAAGGCATACACCATTATCAACACCTAATTATACAAGAGAAGTGTAAAAACTGTGCTTCAGTAGTGTGTTGATCCGGAAGAGGGGCTAGATATCCTCCAAGATATACATCAAGGGGAATGTGGGCATCATGCCTCATCCAGAGCCTTAGTGGCAAAAGCTTTCTGGCATGGATTTTACTGGCCAAGTTCTTTGGAGCAAGCAGAGGATCTTGTAATAAAATGCAATGGCTGTTAGAGGTACGCCACCAAGACGCACATGCCAATATCGGAACTAAAACCCATACCAATCGCTTGGCCATTTGCTCTGTGGTGCTTAGATATGGTGGGACCATTTAAGCCAGCAAAATGAAACATGACTCACATCTTGGTCATGGTGGACAAGTTCACAAAGTGGATCGAAGTGAATCCAATTAGAAAATGTGATGGAGCTATAGCTATAACATTTCTCAAAGATATCATTCTGAGATATGGTTATCCTCACAGTATCATAACTGATAATGGCACTAATTTTGCTGAAGGAGCATTTGCACGATTCTGCCAAGATAAGAAGATCCGGCTAGATGTGGCATCAGTAGCCCATCCCGCATCGAACGGACAAGTGGAAAGATCCAACAAACTAGTTCTGTTCGGGATTAAACCCCGACTCATTGAGCCACTACAAAGATCAACGACGTATTGGATAGAAGAACTACCAGCGGTACTGTGGAGTTTAAGAACAACTCCGAATCGATCAATAGGCTATACGCCATTCTTTCTGGTATATGGGGCAGAAGTTGTATTACCAGCCAACATATAGCATGACTCACCCAGGATCGCCCAATACACAGAAGCCGAAGTGCAAGAAGCCCGGCAAAATGATGTTGATCTGCTGGAAGAAGCGAGAGAACTGGCCTTGTCCATATCCGCCATATATCAGCAAAATCTCCGACGCTACCATAGCCAGAAAGTAAACCCTAAGGATTGAAATTTTACCCATGGGTATGGGTACCCGTGGGTACCGTACCCGCATGGGTAGGGTATGGGCACACTTTTATACCCACGGGTAATACCATACCCTACCTGTTCAGTTACGGATACGTGCATGGGTATAGACTTGTACCCATGGGTATACCCATCCCCTGCCCGTTTAAGCTGACATGTCAAACTTACCTGTGGAGTGTCGAACTATGCGGCCAAGAAGCCTAGGGACAAGTATGCAATCACAAATTCTAAACTTCGATACTTTCATGTACTCGTCTACCTATTATTAAGTAGAGATAATTATCTTTTTTTCAAATATATGTTATTGATAAACGTAAAATTGTGAATAACTTGTTTACTATTGGATCTACCCATCAGGTACCCAATGGGTATGGGTATCCGGCGGGTATGGGTATGGGTAATGTTTTATACCCACGGGTATGTGTATGGGTAAACTTTTGTACCCATTGACTACATGGGTATGGGTATGGTATTGCTCTACCTTGCCCATTGCCATCCTTAGTAAACCCCCGAGTCTTCCGGGAAGGTGATCTGCTACCTTAGCTGGTGCAGCAACACTGCTAGCATGCATAAGTTATCCCCTCCATGGAAGGTCCATTCATTGTAAGAAAAGCATTGCACAATGATGCCTATTACCTCATTGATGCACAACCACAGGAGAAAAACAAGGCGGATAGGTCCGGCTAGGAATCTAGTCGTCCATGGAATGTAGCTCTACTTCGCCCGTTTTACACTTAGCGAAAAGTGTATGTATCTCGAACTCTCATATGCTGGCCTATATGTCGGCAATGAGCTTATTAATGAAACCTCGGCACCTCGAGCAGAAACTTGGGGACTGCCTTAATAATTATATTTTCTGTATTTACTTTTTATATGTTGGCTGGCTTAAATTACTTACACCTTAGTCGGACTAGTAATGTGTAGGCACCAAAAACCTAACTCTTCGACGTGCTGCTGTCCAACAAGAATTGGCTTTATGGCAAGCAAGAGAACAAGTTTGGAATTGCTAAGCACATGAAAAATGACTAAGGAAAGGAACGTAATCGAGCCGACGTTTGTTGTTTGTACTAAACCTTGCATTTACTTTATGTTTGTTGTGTTGGATTATTTTGAGCCAATCCCAAAGTTTCGAGTATTGTGAAGTCAATTTTTTGAACCTCGGACTCGTAAGTCAAAAACCGAATCAAGGTAATCGCGAGCCGAATCAGAAAATTGGGAGAACAAGAAAATGGAACTCGGGGACTTCGCCCAAGTTAATCCGACATAAAGTACTTAGTGGTAGTAAAACGTCAAATTGTGCATATTACATCTGCGCCCGACATACCGGGGATTTAACGAATTTAAAGTGTTTTTTCTCAAGGAACAACAGCATCCGGAGCATCTGTTGTAGGTGGAGGCAAGTCGGCATCAGCAGGGGGGACCTTGGTTTCTGCCTCATCGTCTGGGTTAGGTTCTGCATCTTCCAGATCTTCAGTCTCCTCGGCAAAGTCTGAGGCTTCTTGGTCTTCGCTGCCTGACGAGGGTTTAACTCGTCAATGCCTATTGTTATGGACTTGGGTTTTGGAGAAGGAGGGAGCGCTGGAGGCATCAGTCGGCTAGCAAACAAGCACACAGGGAAGCAAGGTTTACCTAGGTTCAGGCCTCGTAGAGGTCCCTACTCCTGCTTGTCTGCTCTTGGAATTAACGAACGAATCGAAGATTATAGGGGCACGCAGACGCAATCTGGCGAGAGTTGTGGAAACTAGGGTTGCACGTGTCCTCCTCGCTGCCCCCTCCTAGCCTTTATATAGATAGGCTAGGTCTTGGGTAGCAGGTCGAGTCGGTTACAAATTAGGGTTTTCCCTTCTAAACTTTCTATCTTTAAGCTTCTTCTTGTCTCGCAAGTAATCGAGAGTCTGTGGGCCACTCGAAGTCTTCGTCGGGCCGTGGCAACGCCATGGGCTTCCACCGTATCTGAACCGCATATACCAAACTCGAGTACCTGTAGGGTATACCCATGTCAGTAGCCCCCGAGTGTCCAGTGGAATCGTAGATTCGACTGGGGACTTTATGAAGCCTTTCGAGTGCATGACTGAGTATTTTTTTGAGTGTTCTGTTTAAGTCATAGGGATTGTTGATATGTGTGCCTGATTTAACCGATGTATCGGTATCAGTTAACTGCCTTAGGGCAAAACAACACAATCTACTCGAACTCGAGTCCCCAGACTCGAATTCAGAAAAGTGCTGGTGTAATTCGACTCAAGCCGCGGAGGTCTTACAGGAGTCGAATTCCAGTATATAGGTGTGAGCATTCAACGCGTCTGTCAAGGCATGTTCATCGTACCTGTAGGCACGGATATATTTTTGGTAGTGCGCAGCAAATGCGTTGCCAGGCCTTATTCAGGTCTTATCTTCATGCTGCAAGCGTGGCATCCGAATTTTTTGTCATCGCGGAAATGATTCGGGTGGCCTAGGAGACGTAGTCTCTTTGTAGGGAAAAATATGAGGCGGTGTTGCCATAGACTTCGAGTGTGGATGTTATCAACACACAGTACGATGTACAAATAATCATAGGGTGCGCGACCAGCGCTCCCTATGGGAGTAGCCCCCGAGTGCCTGGTTGAGTCAAAGACTCAGGCAGGGACTAAAATTTTGCGACTGCTGTCGTGTTTTGTTTGCTTGTTTCAGTCGAATTTGCTTCTGGCGTTCCCTATGGGAGTAACCCATTATCCATAGTTGAATCGTAGATTCGAGTGGTTGGGTATGCTTTGAATGTCCATATTCCTGCATGAAAAGAAAATCATAGGGTGCACGACCAGCGCTCCCTATGGGAGTAGCCCCCGAGTGCTTGGTGGAGTCGAAGACTCGAGCAAGGACTAAAGTAGTCGAAACCTTGTAGTGCTCATCTTGATGACATCATTGCTGACAATGTGATGACCTTAGTTGCCTGCGTGAGTGGCTTTGACGGACGTGACGACCAGTGGGTCCCATTTTCTGACTTTGATTTGATCGGGCGTGCGTAATCTTTCGTTTTAACTGCATCTCCTTGATTTCCACACATAATGGAGATAGTGGGGGACGGTTCGTGTTTTGGCCTCTCCACGTGTCGATCGTGATGTGCGCCACGCGTCCAATAGGGTTTCTGCTGGCTGTTGGATTGCATCTGCAAGGGGGTTAAGTAGCGGCGCATCTGCGGTAATTTTCCCATATGCTCTTTTCTCTGCTTGTGCTACCATCGCCATTGTTGCTGCTCTCTGCTTCCTAGAGCTCGTCCTCTTCGTGGCGCTGGACCAACTCCGCATGTTTCCGAGCTACTTCCTCCGCTCGCACTGCCACCGCAGGATGGGGAAAAAGAAGGGAGGCGCCGCCGCTAAGTCCGCCGCCGCGATTTCTACTGCCAAGAAGAAGGGCGGCTCCACCACTATGGGCACCAGCGCCGCCGTCACCGGGAAGAAGAAGGGTGATGACCCACAAGTATAGGGGGTGTATCGCAGTATTTTTGATAAGTAAGAGTGTCGAACCCAACGAGGAGCAGAAGGTGCTGGCTAGTGGTATGGATCAGGAATTCTCTGCAAATACTTAGCAAACGGATTTTTAGGGGTTTTCGATAAAGCAAGTAAACAAAGTACGAGTAAATAAAAGACAGTAGGAATAAATGCAGCAAGTGGCCCAATCCTTTATGCAACAAAGGACAAGCCGGTTGTATAACTTAAGATGACCAAACGTTCTCGAGGACACATGGGAAGACTGTCAAGTGCTTTTGCTTCATATAGTTGATTAATCTGCTTTAGCTTGCTAAGTGTTGTGTGGGTGAACCTATGCTAATGTATCGCCCCATCCAAGAATAATACATACTTGTGATTATACCCCTTGCAAACATCCGTAAGTACAAGAAAGTAATTAAGGTAGAAACCTAACCATAGCTTTAAACTCTAAGACCCTTACGTCCCTTGTGCAATGGTTTCCTAACGGGGGTTCAGGTTTCTGTCACTCCGGCAACCCCTACGATTAGTAGCCAAATACACAATGCATTCCCCTAGGCCCATATAGGTGAAGTGTCATGTAGTCGACGTTCACATGACACCACTAGAAGAAGTACACCACAACTTAAATAACAATCTATTGAATCTTTCTCAACACAACTCCACTACCAACAACAAGACTTCTCCCATATCCTCAAGAACAAAACGAACTACTCACAAGACATCATATGGATCATGATCAGAGATGGAATAATGATGTATAACAATCTGAACATAAACAATAATTCAATTGTTCACTCAATAACATCAACTACAAAGAGTAATCAAAACCGAGAAAGTTTCCCCTATGAACTAATGCAAGATTCAACGCAATTGTTACAGCAATATGGAGATGGTGATGAGGGTGCTGATGGTGATGATGGTGGTGATGATGATGATGATGATCCCGATGAAGTCCAGCTTGATGGTGGTGTTGATGGCGACGATCTCCCCTCTCCGGGAAGGAATTCCCCCGGCAGAAATCTGTCTGCCGGAGAGATCTTTCTCTCTTGGTGTTTTCCTCCCCGCAGAGGCGGCGGAATTTTTCTGTGGTCGCTCCTCGAGTCTTAGGGTTTCGGGAGGATGATATACGCCAGCGGAGAGAGGCTGGAGTGGGCCAGGGTGGCCACACCACCTTCTGGCGTGGCCTAGGGCTGCCCGCGCTATGGGGTGGTGTGGGCCCCCTGTGGCCCATCTCCACTCCGTCTTCTGGCATCCTTAGTCTTCTGGAAAAAATAGGATTTTTCATATATTTTTCCGGATTATCTGATCTTCGCGAATTTTGCCTCCAAACAGCACATTTTCCATCAGAATCCTGACTGCAGCGGTCCATGCTCCAAAAGTCATCAACCATGCAAAAATAGATGAAATAACATAAGTATCACCTCTCAATATGAAATATATCAATGAATAATAGTGAATTAAGAAATAGAATAGTGATGCAAAATGGACGTATCAACTCCCCCCAAGCTTAGACTTCGCTTGTCCCCAAGCGAAACTGAGCTCAACAAACATGGCCTCATGTTTATGGAGTTAAGAGTCAATAAAAGAATACATACAAGAAGCATCACATTCATCGAATGCATAGATCATAATAGAAGACAACTCACTATTATATAACTCAACTTGCAATGAGTAAAGGAAACACAATAAAGATACATAAAGTGAATCATAATTGGTAATGGCAAACTTAGCTCTTGGTCGAAGAATAGTTGATAATTTGCTGGAGTTCACAAATAACTGGTTTTTCAATGATAGCTTTCAACGTAGTAAACATCAAGATAAGAGCAATGTGCAAAACAAGGAACATAAGACATGATTGAATAAATCATCATATGAATGAATGAAACACAGCAACTCAAAATACTTGCTGAGATAGAAGGGAGTAGGTTTACTGACTCAACTACAAAGTAAAAGAAAGGCCCTTCAAAGAGGGAAGCAGGGATTGCAAGTCTCATAAAGAGCTCCCAAAAATTATGATACTTACTAGCTTTCAGCTCTCATTGCCCCTATCATAGGCATCTTTAGGTGATTAAGGTTAAAGTGACACAACTAAGAGGATATGCTTGACAAGTTATAAGTTGAAATCTCATGCCCCTTACTTATGAGTACCGATTCTCATGCTACTCAACTTCGGTCACGAGCAAGCTCTTGTCATTGTAAATACACGCGTATCATTGAGAACCGCCAACGGGGTACCCCTTGCACATGACACAGGAGCTATCCCATAATCAAAATGACAAGGCAAGAAGACAGTGAGCATCTCAGCAATCTTTTTATTTGCTATTTGCATAGGTTTTTATTGAGGATGCTTCATAGAATGCTCACTATAGTTATGCTGCAAGTTTCCACCATGATTAGGCATGGCTTAGGCTAGCGGCCCAGGCGTTTCTCTAACACACATATGAACTCCATGATCTTACAAGTTCCACTTTTATTTCACACCGCCTGGATCCATCAACAAAAGAACATGATATCAACTAGGTACAAAGTACCAAATAAAGTGTTGAAAGCGGTCCCCATGATACATGGTTCGGATAACTTCAACTCATAAAGCGCAAGCATATATGCAACAAAGAAGGACCCAATGGTTCCAGTTTATTAAATGCCGGAAAGTAAAGTGTGCCATCAAGTTCGTGAGAGCTTTAATCACTAATTTTCACATAACAAGTTTAATTTGGGAGGTAGATAAAACAAGAATTTACTTGGAATAGCAATAATGCTAATAGGTAGGTATGGTGGACACAAATGGCAAAGGTTTTGGTTTAAATGAGGTGGATGCACGAGAAGAATACTCTCTCAGTACAGGTTTTTGGCTAGCAAGGCTGGGTAGCAAGTATAAGAGTTGAAGGAAACAAACAGACATACAAGTGATAAAGACAAACATGCAATCTTCCTTGGGAGCACAAAACATCTTAACTAGAGAATACTAAACTTATGAGCAAATCAAGAAATAAAGATGATGAAATAATTCTTCTTTAAAGGTACTTTTATATTTTTCATTCAACTCTCAAAAATAGTGTTGCTACTGACCGAGCCAGGTTTGCCAAAACCAACTAAATTAACTCAATGATCCCAGAGTGCTACCAATACTAACAACAAGATCAATCATATAACCACGAATTGAAAACTAATATAAGCTATGCAAAAGAGTGGATGATAGAACTTCTCATTAATATTCCATAACGGCAACTCACACCAAGGGATACATATCTAACGAGAGAGGGGACACTTCCATAATGCAAACCAGACTACATAATAACTCCTCTATTCATGATATGACTCTACTAATAAGGTAAAAAGATAGAAGATAGTGATATGATACCGTGACACTCCCCCAAGCTTAGAACAAAGCAAGGGGATGCCAAAGCTGATGACGAATTACTCCTTCGGTGGTGGTGGTATCCTCTCATCTTCGTCCGTCTTCCAAGGTAAAGGATTCCCATCAACAAAGGACATCGTGGTTTCCAACATCTTCGTCTTTGAGTTCAGCAGTCTCCTTTTGGTGCTCGGTGATGAGTTCGGAACAAATCTTATGGATGATATCCACCTCGCGCTCCGCCATCTTCTTGTACCTAAAGACTTCTTGTTCCAATGCTTCCATCCTGTCCTCCAGACTTCCTTCACCTTTAGGTCCTTGAACCTCTTTAATCCGAACCTCCCCACCTTCGGGCAATAACTCCTTGGGATGAATCTTCAATTCTCTCATGTATGGGTTGATGATATCTTCCAAGGAATCTCCCTTAACTGATCCAGTGGAAGACATTGAGGCTACAAATCTGAGATTTTACCTGGCAGAAACAGATCGAAACAAAAACACGACGAAAACACGATGTACGGACCTCGGGGGATCCGAGGGGTTATATATTATGAAGTTTCATATCACAAGGAAGGTACTGGGTGAAAACGGGTTGGAGGCGGAGTCTGGGGTGGCCTCACCACCTAGTGGTGCGGCCAGGGGTTGGGCCCACGCCACAGGGTGGGGTGGGCTACCCCGGCTCCGGTTCCGTCCCTTTTTCGCTTCGTAACTTTCCTTATCGACTGAAAACTGCAAAAATATAGTTGTATTGTATTTTCGCGGAAGTTTTCTTACGAGAATTGTTACCTATTTGAAAACAGACTCTGCAGGTCTCTGAATTTGGTATCTAGTAGATTCTCTCGGAGTCACCACTTGAATAACATCAATATCTTCATCTTCATACACTTATTACTTGAGTCATAAAACCTTTCTCTTCCTTATTACACCATTATCTCCACTTCTTGGAAATTTCTTTCACACAAAACTTCACACAGTTCTCATTAACAACATTAGTATAAATGAAGTGATAAAACCTTTTGAGTCCAACTTCAACTGAAAACCATCAAAACAAAAGCTACTGAAACAACTCCTTCCGAAAACCCAAAAATAATTCAAAAAGGAAATCGAATAAAGAAGCAAATGCAAGATTGGCTAAATCTGTCAAAACAGACCAGCAGGTAAAGATCAATTTTTTCAAAAATCTTCTGTTGCTCAAATAAAAAAGTGCAAAACTAACGAAAGTTAAATAACAATCTTCGGCATAAGCACAATCAATTACAGCTCAATCCGACAGACAGAGGTCTCTCACGAATTTTTACGGTGAAGCACAAAAATCTGTTTCGGGACAGCAACTTCCCCAAATCTTACTTCTCTCTCATTAGAGGTTGAACTTGACACAAAAACCAAACAAAATGGATAAGGAAGCGGTTATTACCGAAGTAATAACTTCCAAGACTCAAAGAAACAAAAACAAACTGAAAGCAAAAACAAATTGGGTTGTCTCCCATAAAGCTCTTTCTTTATAGCCATTAAGATGGGCATGATAATTTTGAAGATGCTCACTCAGAAATATGAATTGAAGTAAAAGAGAGCATTAAGAAGCAAAAACACACACACATTTAAGTCTAACCCACTTCATATGCAAGGGAATTTTTTAAACAAACAAGTTGTTGAAACCAGAGGCAACTTGCATCAGAAGGCAAAAGAAGTGTAACATAAGAACTTTCAGCATAAAGCGAGGAAACTTGATATTATTGAGATACATAAGAACACTTTTCCCTCTCTCATAGTAACTTTAAGTATCATGCATAAACTTAACAATATAGCTATCACAAGGACCATCATAGCAATGATCACTTATTCTAATAGAAAACACGGGAATACTAGCTCTCATAACACTACTTTGTGAAATAATATTAGAGGTATCCTTACAAAGGATAGGGTGTCCCTCTTCTACATACTTAGTGATAAAGTCTTTCACATTTTCTATAATAGGTTCATCAACTATTTGTTTATCAGGTTCAACAGCTTTATTTGTACTTTCATTAACCATACTAGCTATCATAGAATGTTCCCTTATCTTAACTAGGAACGGCATTTTCTCAATATAAGGTTCAGGTAAGACATGGTTAGCAGTATAAACTTCAGTATTTCTTGCAGGAACACTCTTAGCAATATCTTTATAAGGTTCATGATACTTATTCCACTTCTTTTTAGGCACTTCAATGTAGGAAGCAAAAGCCTTAAAATAAGAAGCAATAGCTTGAGAGTCTAGACCATAAGCATTTTTAATATTTTGAAAGTCATCAGTTTCCATAAAAGATTCAATGCATTCATAATCATAATTTATACCTGACTTTCTACCTTTGTCATTCTCCTACGCTTCAGCATTGTCTTGAATATGGTCCAGAAGATCCCATTTAGCTTCTTCTTTCATGCGAGTGAATGATCTAGCACAAGAAGCATCCAATAAATCTTTATCATGTAGAGGGAGCCTTGCATAAAAGTTATTGATAATAATATTGTTGGGGAGCTCATGAATGGGACATTTGAGCATTAGTAACTTCAATCTACCCCAAGCTTGAGCTGTACTCTCTCCATCAAGAGGCCAAAAGTTGTATATTTGATTCCGATCTTTATGAATATCACTAGGAGGATAAGACTTTGAATAAAAGAGAGGCACTATTTCCTCCCATTCCAGAGCTTGACCATTCTTCAGCAGCTTATACCATTCCTCAGCACTTCCTTTTAGTGATAATGAGAATAACTTCTTCTTAACTTGATCTGTAGTAATACCTGCACACTTGAACAACCCGCATAATTCGTGTATAAAGAGTAAATGATCACCGGGATGGACAATTCCATCCCCAACATAGTAGTTATCCATAACACGATCAATAATTCTTGTAGGTATTTTGAAAACATCATTCTTAGCAGGTGGTGGTTTATGTACTACCTTAGCAGTGGTAGTAGCATTACCAAATAAGAAACTCAGCGAATTATCCATAACGAAAATAAAGCAACTAACAGAAGTAAACAATACTTACAGTAGAAGTTTCCTTTACCAGTTCCACTCTCCAATAGCGCTTCACTCCCCGGCAACGACGCCAGAAAATAGTCTTGATGACCCACAAGTATAGGGGGTGTATCGCAGTATTTTCGATAAGTAAGAGTGTTGAACCCAACGAGGAGCAGAAGGTGCTGGATAGTGGTATGGATCAGGAATTCTCTACAAATACTTAGCAAACAAATTTTTAGGGGTTTTCGATAAAGCATGTAAACAAAGTACGAGTAAATAAAAGACAGTAGGAATAAATGCAGCAAGTGGCCCAATCCTTTATGCAGCAAAGGACAAGCCGGTTGTATTACTTAATATGACCAAACTTTCTCGAGGACACATGGGAAGACTGTCAAGTGCTTTCGCTTCATATAGTTGATTAATCTTCTTTAGCTTGCTAAGTGTTGCGTGGGTGAACCTGTGCTAATGTACCACCCCATCCAAGACTAATACATACTTGTGATTATACCCCTTGCAAACATCCGTAAGTACAAGAAAGTAATTAAGGTAGAAACCTAACCACAACTTTAAACTCTAAGACCCTTACGTCCCTTGTGCAATGGTTTCCTAACGGGGATTCAGGTTTCTGTCACTCCGGCAACCCCTACGATTAGTAGCCAAATACACAATGCATTCCCCTAGGCCCATATAGGTGAAGTGTCATGTAGTCGACGTTCACATGACACCACTAGAAGAAGTACACCACAACTTAAATAAAAATCTATTGAATCTTTCTCAACACAACTCCACTACTAACAACAAGACTTCTCCCATGTCCTCAAGAACAAAAAGAACTACTCACAAGACATCATATGGATCATGATCAGATATGGAATAATGATGTATAACAATCTGAACATAAACAATAATTCAATGGTTCACTCAATAGCATCAACTACAAAGAGTAATCAACACCGGGAAAGTTTCCCCTATGAACTAATGCAAGATTCAACGCAACTGTTACAGCAATATGGAGATGGTGATGAGGGTGCTGATGGTGATGATGATGGTGGTGATGATGATGATGATGATCCCGATGAAGTCCAGCTTGATGGTGGTGTTGATGGCGACGATCTCCCCTCTCCAGGAAGGAATTCCCCCGGCAGAAATCTATCTACCGGAAAGATCTTTCTCTCTCAGTGTTTTCCGCCCTGCAGAGGCGGCGAAATCTTTCTGTGGTCGCTCACCGAGTCTTAGGGTTTCGGGAGGATGATATACGCCAGAGGAGAGAGGCTGGAGTGGGCCAGGGTGGCCACACCACCTCCTGACGCGGCCTAGGGCTGCCCGCGCCATGGGGTGGTGTGGGCCCCATGTGGCCCATCTCCACTCCGTCTTCTGGCATCCTTAGTCTTCTGGAAAAATAGGATTTTCCGTATATTTTCCCAGATTTTCTGATCTTCGTGAATTTTGCCTCCAAACAGCACATTTTCCATTAGAATCCTGACTGCAGCGGTCCATGCTCTAAAAGTCATCAACCATGCAAAAATAGATGAAATAACATAAGTATCACCTCTCAATATGAAATATATCAATGAATAATAGTGAATTAAGACATAGAATAGTGATGCAAAATGGACGTATCAAAGGGCGCGGGTACTCGCGTCACCAATGGTGCATGGCGCGCATCCATCATCGAATCATCTGAGCTCCGTCTGCTCCGTCAAGATGGAGTTCTGTCACCCGTGACGGATGACTCACGAGTGCCAGGTGGCGAGGTAACTCCTTGCCCTCCTGCTGGTTTCCGGGAGATGTTCCTAGCGTTCATCATCCGTGGTCTTTCCCTGCCCTTGCATCCTTTCTTTAGGGTCCTCCTTTGCTTCTACGGGCTCTAGCTGCATTAGCTGTCCCCCAACTCTATTCTCCACATCGCCTGCTACATTACACTTTGCGAGTGCTGGCTCGGAATCGAGCCACACTTTGGCCTCTTTAAGAGGATTTTCAAGCTGAAGCGCCAGTCAGCATCTGGTTCTGTAGTCTACAACGTAGGAGGCTGTGGGATCCATGTCGACTCCTCTACCACATATTTCAATATTAAGCTCATGGCGTCCGTCCAAGGGTGGAGAGACAAGTGGTTCTACATCCGCGACCAGAAGGCCGACGGAGAGCACTACGGATTCACGCCCTTCGACCCCGCGACGCCGTGCAGGAGGAGGCGTTCTTAGAAGAACGTGGTGATGCCTGGCGTGTCCGAGGATACGGAAGTGATATACAAGTGCGTCTGTGACCTCATGAGCCGCATGGGTAAAGAAGAGGGAGGCGCCGCCCTCATTCGCACATGGTTGCACCGTCACATCGAGCCTCTACAGGCCAGAGTCCACCCCATGTTCCAATGGGCTGGTGCGGACGATGCCACTCGCGTATCTGCCGATGGCATTTCCACGAGTGAAGTAGATAAGAGGTTGCGACTGGTGACAAAGTACACCACCAAGGAGGTTCTCCCAGGCGAGCCAGTCGTGCCTCCCTTCGACGCCTCTAACCCTCCTCCTGAGGTAGACTTGTGCTACGAAGTAGCTTTATTTGTCGATTGCTTCTGATTTCTTGACGTATACTGAATTGTTTTCTGTATGCAGGATTGGAAGGTGTCTCCCAATTTGCCCCCTCTTCCTGAGGGGGTTATTCCTCGTGAAATAGATGAAGAGGACGAGTCGTAATCGACTGTCCCACTTGAAGAGGAGGAGGAAGCCCCCGAGTCCAGCGGTCCGAACACTCGCAAGCGTTCTCACAACAAGGATTCAGATGCTTCGTCTCTGTCGACTCCAGAGGGCCCATCCATTGGTGAGGAGGAGCCGATTCTCGCTGTTTTTGTAAGCTCCATGGCGCCATCTGCTCGCAAGAAGATGCGGCTGCCGAAGGAGTCGTCGGAGTCGGAGGACAAACCTTCGACTTTGATAATTTGACTGGTAAGTCTACAACTCTCATCTTGGTTCCTTTTGGAGTTGCATTTCCTGATGCTAGCTTTTGTTTTGTAGTCAAGAGGAGTCGTCGTCTTCTGGCGACGTCCAATTTGTGAAGGAATCCAGAGTTGTGGATTCCAAGGCCAAGGAAGTGGTTGAACGATCTTCCTCTCCTCCATTCATGGCCCACTCCGGGAACAACCCATCGAGTTCTCCACACACCGGGGAGCACCAGATGGTTGCCCGGACGACTGCACGGCAATCGCCTTCGGAGTCTCTGGAGGAGCATGTAAGGGTGATTTTGTTTTGCAGTCGAATTTGTGGTCCATGCTATCTATTGATCTTTTATTTTTCTTCTGAGGCAGCTCATTATGAAGGAAGCTGCTCATTTGGAGGAGCAGGTACTTGCGATGGGTCGTTAGCATGCAATGCTGGACAATCGCCATCGTGTCGTCGAAGGTTAGTATTTGCTTCTTCTTCTTTGTTCTTGTGAGATTTATACATTCTACTGTTGCTCCATATTGTATTTTTGCAGCCGAGCATAACGAACTTCTTCGTGGTGCTGCTTCTCTTGAAAAGACGCTTGCCGTGGCGGTGAAGTGTCGCAACGAGGCAGTCGCTGCGCTGGATGAATCACGGAAACGCGAAGAGGATTTGCGTACCTCCATCGCTGCGAGGGAAAAGTTGTTCGAAGAACAGCTCTTCTCGATTGCCAAGTCTCTTTCAGGTATTCTTTCGTCTGGATTTTGATTGTTTCTTTCTTTGATATCTTGTTATTGTGCTGATGCTTTGCTCTGTGTAGATGCTGGCGGTCTGAGCTTCGACACCCAGGCACTTCGTCGCGATGATGCTTTGGCAGGCGCCATCGCGGTAGTCGAGGACCGCAGTGCTTCCATTCAGGGGACTCTGACTAAGGCTAAGGTTGTGCTTAGTCGCATCCGCGAGGAGCTGACGCCCAAGGCTGAGCTGATTGAGAACTTGGAAGACCTGGTGGAGTCCCTCACTGGGGGTATCCCTGCGGACTTCAGGAAATCACCGCGTGCGGTTGGCTCTTCCATGGCACTCGCAATGGTGCAAGCTCATGGCGTGGAGGTGGATCCTGCTGTGGTCTCCAAGGCGATGCCCGTCGGTGCAGATGGTCAATAGGTAGTTTTTGCTCCTTTTGCATTTGTCTGCGGCAAGTACGGGCCAAAACTCATGAACATAGTCACCAAGTATTCCGAAGAGCTGCCGCGAGCCAAGAAGGCGGCGAAGGCTGCGGCCTCAGGGGCTGGCGGGAAGTCTGTGGCGTCTGATACTGCCACGGACTCGATGAGGCCCCCGAAGCCGAAGTCCAAGTCGAAGAAGCAGGCTGCTCCTTTTGTTGAAAACATGCCATTCGCCGAGTGTCTCTATTGATACTTTTGTCATGTTTGAATGCACTTGAGCTTTTTGTCCATGTATTGCTTGGTCCCTTATTCGCTCTTGCTTCGCTTGTGATAGGGTACGTCGAGTGGTCCTTCGGGTGATCCTCGGGACCCTCCATCCACTGATGATACCTTGGCGCAGTCGCGTTCAAGGGTGGATGAGTTGTCCCTACTTTGGCGACTACGCGATTGCGTTAAGCAGCTGGAACGTGAGCTGCTCATCCTTCGCCGTAACGCAGATGTGTGGAAGTCAAGGGCGGAGAAGGCTACCGCCCGAGAGCAATATCTGATGGAGGAGGTGACGCAGTTGGGCGATCAGTTCAAGTGTTAGCTTCCTGCCCTCTTATCTTTTCTTATAGTCAGTCGTGATAGTTCCTTGTCTTCATGTGTTGCCCTTTTTTTGCTTGGTGTAGTTGCCAGTGCTCGTCATCCGCAGGATGAGAAAAACATGATCGCCATCCGAATGAATGACCTGACCCAGGAACAACTTCCGGCAAGTGGGTATTTTTGGGTGGACCACGATCACGCGATTGCACTTGCGACCCTACAGGATCGTGCTTCTCGAGTACTCCATTTTTTGAAGAAGGCACAATCATGCCTGAGGAATATCTATCGGACGATGTTTCCACTAGACGCTGCCTCTTCGAGCTTGTTGGCTCTCCTGGCTAAGTTTCAACATTTGAGTGCAGTTCGCGACTGCGTGCGGCAGCAGTTGGTGGCTGGTGCCAAAGCTGCATTGTCGCTGGTGCGACTGCATAGGCCTGATGTAGATGTGGCAACTGTTGCTGCCGGACCAGCGACTCTGCCGACGGGTTCGACCTGGAACATGGTTCCCCATTATCAGGCGGTGGATCATCCAGCAGAAGAAATTGTCGACTTCTTTGAGGAACAAACAAATATTCTTCTGCTGCAGCAATAGTGTAACCTGTGTCCTGCACATAAGTGTACCAGTGTTGTAAAGGTCGTATGTATATGCTGGATGTAATTGATTTACATTGATATGTAAAGAGCTTGCTAGCTTATATGTTTTGCGAGTGTATTTGTAATCTGCAGTTTCTTTTCGTTAGCCTGACTTATTTTATCTCAGCACCTTGCCAACCTGTCAGGTGCGTTGGAGCTGGGTTGGTGTTGTATCAAGGGTTCGATTGTTGTTGTGTAAGCTACTCGGGATACTACGACTTGTTCGTAGAACTAGGGTGTAAAGGGTGGCGTAGCCCCCGAGTGATAGAATTGCTAGAAAAATGAGGAAAACACAGAGTTTCAGGGCACTTAGTTTTATTTATTCGTAGAATCAGTATGAGGTACAGTGTGTGGCTAAGTAGCCTGGCTGAATAGCCTTATTTCTAATGTAAGAAGAAAAAAAGGATGACTAGGGGTAGAAGCGCCGCAGCTGCGCGACATTCCAGGGGTTGGAGTATGCGACTCCTGTCTCGAAATCTTTAAGGCGATAGGCACCACCTGGGATTACTTCTGTAATCATGTATGGTCCTTCCCAAGGGGACTCGAGCTTGAGGTGCCCTTGCTTCTTCAGTCGCAGGACCAGGTCTCCTTCGATGAAGGATCTGGGGCGTAGCCTTCTGCTGTGGTAGTTGTGCAGGTTCTGCTGGTAGATCGTTGATCTTTCTACTGCGATGTCCCATACCTCATCAAGGAGATCGATGGAATCTTCGAGTGCAAGTGTTGATTCATGCTCGCTGTACACGACCACCCGTGGGGCTTTAAAGCGTACTTCTGCGAGAAGCACTACTTCGCCGCCGTGCACCATGAAGAACAGGGTATATCCCGTGGCACTATTTGGGGTTGTGCGTAGGCTCCAAAGTACGGACTATAGCTCATCTGGCCAACATCCAGTGGATTGCTCGAGTGGCCGAAGGAGTCGCTTCTTGATTCCACCGCAGGCGAGGCCGTTGTCCTTTTCGACTTGACCGTTGGTTTGTGGATGAGCTACAGAGGCATAACTTATGTTGATTCCCAGGTTTTCGCAGAAACCCTGGAACTCCTTAGAGGTGAAGTTCGTTCCATTGTCCGTGATGATGATGTGTGGCACTCCGAAGCGATAGACAATGGACTCGAAGAACTTGACGGCACTGGCTCCTGACTGGTTTGTCACTGGCATGGCCTCTATCCATTTGGTGAATTTGTTGACGGCGACCAGGAGGTAGATGTATCCTCCTCGCGAGGATTTTGGGAGCTTGCCAACCATGTCGAGTCCCCATTGCGCAAAGGGCCAAACCAATGGTTGTCGTGGTGGTGTCACGGCAGATGCCATGGATAGGCTAAAGGTGGGGACTAATATATGCTAGGGGAATCCAGGGAGGGATAGTGGAGTGATTCTCCACACAGAAGTTTGTATAGCCTTCCTTTCAAGATTACAAGTGCTCCTAGAGATGTATTGGCGAGAGGAGGAAGAAGGAGCTCTCTTACTCTTGCCCACAGTTTTTTCCCCAGAACCTTAGCTCCGCTAGTATCAAAGAAAACCCAACCCAACTAGCGCTCGACCCCTTCTACTGGAACCCTAGCCCCCCTTATATAGAGGAGGCTCGGTCCCTGCCTAGAGCATACGTGGAGGCATATTCCTAAGAATATGCCTCCTCTCAAAGTGGTAACCCGACCGGGGTGCTTTTCCCCCGCGTCATACATGCTTTAGCTACGTAAGCCTCTGCGGCGCCCGTGTCAGCCGACATGGGCGTCGCCACCCTTGTCGGCCATGACCCGGTGGTCCTGCCCTTGCTTGCTTCGCTCATGCAGTGCGTACTGGACCTTATTTTTGACCAGAGAGATTCCTTCCTTCTCCCAGAAGCTAAGCGGGGACCTAGATATAAGTTAGACAAGCACATGTTCCTGCATATAAGTTAGACAAGCACTTCCGACTTATTCCTTAAGTCGGCTGAGACAATGTTAGGCGACCCTCCTGGTCCGGGTTACTCCATGATCCGGCCTGCCTGGAGTTGACCCGGCCAGCATTCGCTTTGGCCTTGCCGAACCTCGGCTAACTCGGCCTCTATACCCCGGAGTGACCCTACCCGGGGTTATCCCCCCAACATTAGTCCCCAAAGCTGGTGCGGTCTTAGCTGCCTTGGCTGCTAAGGCCACATCAGGTTCATTTATGTTTGAGCCTTGGACGTTTATTTCCCGGTTAGCTCTTTATCTCGGATTATATGGATTTACGTTCCCTTCGCATGTTCCAAGTTTTCACTTGCCGGCCGGGTTACCACTGTGACTCGGATCTCATGGTTTTACTTTCCCTCTGCACATTCTAAGTTTTTACTTGTGGTCCGGGTTACCATGGCTTGATCCGGGTCTTGCTTCCTTCTCTCATATGCCAACCCACGTGGAGGCTAATCATCGCGTTGTCTTATTATAAGGGCCTGCACAGTAACCGTCGCAGTAATTGTTAGTTATCACTGTGCTTGGGTCACGTCACGCCTGCCTCCTCGTTTACCGCATCTGCGCATCACGTCACGGGATTGCTTCTGCTCTGTGGCCCTCTGTGTGGCTCCTCTACGATTGTCTGAGGCGTGTGATACATAGCCACACCATGTGGCTCGTTGGTGCAGCGTGATCCCACTCACCCTCTCAGGGGGGTCGTTAAGTAGCGGAGGGGTGCACCCTTAGCATTTTTCCCACTTATGCGCCCCTCTGCTCATTGTTCTTCTCCTTCGTCTTCCTAGCGATCGCACCGCCGCTAGTGCTTCTAGCAGCAGCGCCGCCGCCGTGCTTTTCCCCGTGCCTCTGCGTCGCAGCCACCGCTGCGTGACTTCATCGCCACGGGTCCTCGCCAATCCAGGCCTCAGATTCCCGCCGCCGCTAGCGCCAACGAGGGTAGTGAATATGAGATGACGGAGGAGGAGCTCGTCGTCGCCGAGCGGGAAATGGAGGAGGACGCCGTCGCGGGGGACCGCGGCGCGTGGGCTGGATCATGGGTCTGTCAAGATGACCTTAACTGGCTCTACCGGACTAGACGCATTCCTGCCGGCGTTGCCGCTCGTCTCCCCTCTGCCGAACTGGCCCCCTCACCCAATTCGGGTGAGTTCGTCGTGTTCCTGTCCCACTTCCAACGGGGATTTGGTCTGCCGGTGAGCGATTTCTTCTGGGACTGGCTCAGCACCTACCACTTGCAGCCGCACCATCTCCCAGCCAACGCTATCACCTCTCTCTCTTCCTTTGCTTCTACGATCGAAGGCTACACCGGACTGTGGCCCACGAAGGAGCCGTGGATCCGGTTTTTTGGCCTTCGTCGCAACGTCATCCGCAACATCCAAGTAGAGTCGGAGGATAAGCAGCTCACCCAATTCGGAGCTGCCTCCATCTCACCCCGGAGACTTTCCATTTTCCCCCGGGTTACCGGCTTGACTCCTGCAAAGGATGGGCCCGGACCTTCTTCTATGTCTGGAATGCGGGCACTGAAGATTTGATTCGGTTGCTGCCCTACGCTCCGGGTCCACCTGACCCGGAATTCTGGGAGGAGGTCTCCAAGAAGCCCACAACTCTGGCCAACCAAGTTAACAAGAGGTTCACGGAACTGAAGAAACTCGGATTGCGCAACAAGGATGCTATGATCATGTTCGTGCGCAACCGAATCTCTCCCCTCCAGAAGCGCACCCACAAGGTGTGCCACATGAGTTTCGGCCGCGACCCCAACCGGACCTCTTCCTTCGAGTTGAGCAATACGGAGATTTTTCGCCGGGTTAAGGCTCTTTTCACCACCCACAGGGATTTCTCCGCCGAATGGACGTGGGGAATTGAGCACTTCTGTCGTGACAGGCTCCCTCCCGCGGTAAGCTTCGCGGGGCAAACTTATTTCGGATCAAATATGTGTTGGTTTTTGTTGTATTTTTGACTCTGTTCTTCATGCTTTCTCTCAGCTATTCCTTCAGCAAACTCTCGAGGATGGTACGGATCTGACCCTTAAGTGGGCGCCGGACCGAGAAATCCCGGAAGAGGAGGAGCCGGACTAGGAGATGTTTCTCCCTATGACCGACGCTACAAAACGACCCAGCGGTAAATTCTCTTCTCTCAGAGACTGGCCCGATGATGAGGATGACTCGGATGTCGACGTGATTGAACCTGTTGAGGCTGTCCCTCTTTCTTTTGCCTTTCCGGCATCAGCTAACCCCGGTGGGCATATCCACGAGGATCCTCCACTTGCTACGGGCAAGCCGGTTCTGGTGGCGTCGAAGAAGAAACACGGAGCCACACCAAGTTCTTCTTCCGAACCTTCTCAGCCCACAAAAAGGCGAAAGAAGGCCGGAGACAAGAGTGCCTCCAAGCCGGCAAGCAAAGCCCCGGCACGAAGGGCCCGGAAACCCAAGGAGGCCGAAACCTCGGATGCGTAAGTCATTTTTCGTTGCGTAACTCACTTCTCCTTGCATCGTGGTAATTTCTCTTCTGACATTATTCTCTTCTTAAGGCCTCCAGTGGAGGTCCCTCAGAGCGGATCAAGCATCTCTTCACCACTTCGATCTGGCCCTTCTCCTCCTCGTGACGATGAGTCACGTCCGCTGAGCCCTATTCCAGAGGGTTCTGCGGCTGCTCCGGGTTCCGCACTACCTCGTCGAGAGGAACGCGACCTCGGAGCGGGAGGGGTCGGTCCAGCCGAGGCGACGGCGTCCACCACCTCGGCATCGCCGCAACCAGCAGCTACCGAGTCTATCTCAACACCAGCACCAGCAGTAGTTCTAGTACCAGCGACCGAGCCAGCATCAGCACCTATTCCGGCCCTATGAAAACCAACAACAGCTCCAAGTCCAGCTACAAGAGCTCCAGTGCGAAGTTCTTCCGCCTCGTCCGAGTCATCTCAGCCTCGGCGAGGAAGTACTCCAGCAGCTTCTAAGGGGAAATCCACTGCAGTTACTTCTTCCCAGCAAGCTAAGGGCAAAAAGGCTCCGGATGCCACCAAGTCTGCATTTGTCGAGGCTGGGCAGCGAACCCTAGCATCGATGCTTCCCAAGAAAGCTCCAGCAGCGAAGGATGTTCCTGCCGAGCCAACTGATGCACAGCAGATGGTTCTGCATACCAGCCCAGCTCTTGCCTTGGTTGAGAGGAAAGAAGTGCACGCGAAGGGCTTGGTGGCACCCCATATGCCCGCCGGTGAGCGGTACCCTCCGAGCCTTATTGAGTTCGTCATGAACTGGAACAAGGCGGAGTTCGTCCACAACAACGATCTCCCGGAAAAGTTTGGCCCCGCAGAATTCTCCGCCCAAATGAATACCGCCGCTAAGGCAATTAACCTCGCGGGGCGAACGATGGAGGTATGTCATTTGTCCTTTACATGCTGTAGGTAATAACCATTAGTCCCCGAGCCTCTGGTGGAGTAGCTTGTTACTCGGTTGGATGCTCATTAGAAAACTAACGTAGCTGCATGTGAACTTCGAATATGCACACACCTAGAGCGGGGTTAAGTTCCACTTGGCCCGGATCTTGTACACTTTGAATATGCAAACACCTAGAGCCGGGTTAAGTTCCACTTGACCCGGATCTTGCACACTTTGAATATGCACACACCTACAGCCGGGTTAAGTTCCACTTGGCCCAGATCTTGTACACTTCGAATATGCACACCTAGAGCCGGGTTAAGTTCCACTTGGCCCGAATCTTGTACACTTCAAATATGCACACACCTAGAGCCGGGTTAAGTTCCACTTGGCCCGGATCTTGTACACTTCGAATATGCACACACCTAGAGCCGGGTTAAGTTCCACTTGGCCCAGATCTTGTACACTTCGAATATGCACACACCTAGAGCCGGGTTAAGTTCCACTTGACCCGGATCTTGTACACTTCGAATAGGCACACACCTAGAGCCGGGTTAAGCTCCACTTGGCCCGGATCTTGTACACTTCGAATATGCACCAAGCTAATTTTACGCTTCTGTACTTTTTTCAGGTAACTACAAATCGCCGGAGTGCTGAATTCCAACGCCTGCTGGATACCCACAAGATGCTACGCGCAAAACATGTTGCACTTAGTGCAGAACATGAAAAGAGGGGTAATTTTCTCCCTCGGCACTTCTTTGTTTTTCTTCACCTTCTTCTGCCGAACTAATCTCCTCATTCGGTTTCTGCAGCTGGGGTGGAGGCTGAGAACAAGATCATGCGGAAGAACTTGGAGGAAATCCGGGGTATGTCCTCTTTTGTCCGACCTCGTAGTGTTTTCCATTTCCTCTTCTCCTTGGCTCAGCAAACATTCACTCCTCGGCTCTGCCGGGTCAACATACTGTTTCAGCATCTCTTGAGGATAGTGTGCCCGTGCCTGATATGATGCTGCATTTTCTCGAACAAGCAGGGCATCATCAAGCCGAGCTAAAGAAAAAGGATGATGAGCTTGCTCTCCTCCGGACTAAGGACAACGAGATTGCCAAGCTCAAGGCGGAGATGGAGAAGATGAAGGCCCAACACCAAGCCGAGCTCCAAAAGATTGGCCAGAACTTCATAGAAGAGCGTGAGCGCCTTACTCTCCAGATCTCCAAGGACTAGGACCTACTTAAAGAATCCGACGTCCAGCTTGAGTCGGCAAACGCTGAGCTTGAGCAACTTCGCAAGAGACGCGATGACTGCATCAAGGAGTTAACCCGGATCCTTAGCCACATATCACGTAAGTTCCTTCCGACCTACTTTTCCGGGTTGCTTCATATATCTTTTCTTTACCCTCTTCCCTTGTCTGGCTTCCAGGCAAATTTCCTGATAGCATCACTATTGCAAGCGCAGCAGTTGCAGATTTTCGCCAAGCGAGGGGTACTCCTGCCGCTCCTGCTGGTGAGGAGGTTCCTTACGACATGGAGGACCTGTTGGTCAGCTTGTCATCTCGCGTGGAGATCATCAAGAATTACGGCAAGGACATCCTCGATGTTGCAGTTCGTATTTTCAACACGTTCTGGCCCGGAGAGAGTAGCCCGGAGACCACCGCGATTCTCGTCGAGAAGCTAATGGAGACTGAGACCCAGCTCGATCTCTGGAGAGAATCCGCTGGGCGTGCCATAGCCGATACTATCCTACACCACATACTCACGTGGTATGAGAAGATCGACCTCAGCCTCCTTACACGTCGGTGCACCGGATCCAGATGGACTGATGACCCGGAGTGGGTAGCTCGCCGCCAGGCTTGCGCCTACAGCCTCGTCGAATATTCTCCTATCCATGACTGGGTTGAAGGACCGAGCTTCCTAGAATCCGCTGGGGACGAGCATGTTGAGAACATTGAAGATGGGTCGGATGAGGACAAAGAAGGTGATGCCTCAGATATTGAAGACAGCGACGACGACGCCGAACTTGCTCCTCCTGCTGCTCCTTAGTTCAAAAAACTTGAAAATTTATCAGATCCCCGGTATGCCGGGTGCAACTGTATGCTGTATATATGATATTTTGCTACTACGTTTCTATGCCGGATTAACTTGGGCGTAGTCCCCGAGTTTCATTTTCTTGTTTGTCCAATCCTCTGGCTCGGTTCATGTCTACCTTGATTCGGTTTTACGACTTACGAATCCGAGCTTCAAAAATTATTTTAACAATACTTAGAAACTTTTAGACTTAGCTCAAAATAATTCAGCATAATAACTTGAAAATAAATACAGGGTTAGTCCGAAAAACAAATGTTAGCTCGAATAAATTTGTTTCCTTAGTAATTTTTCATGTGCTACGCAATTCCAAACTTGTTCTCTTGCTTGCCATGAAGCCAATTCTTGTTGGACAGCAGCAAGTCGAAGAGTTGGGTTTTTGGTGCTCACACACTACTATTCCGGGTTAAGTAGAACAACTTATTCAAGCAAACGTACGAGAGATAACAACAATAATTATTAAGGCAGTGCCCGAGTTACTGCTCGAGGCGCTGCTATTTCATTGATAAGCTCATTGCCGACATACATACCGACATATGAGATAACTCGGATACATACACTTCTTGACTAAGTGTAGAAGGGACGAAGTAGTGCTACATTCCACGGTCGCTTAGATTCCTCTCCGGACCTGTCCGCCTTGTTCTTTTCCTGTGGCTTTGCATCTATAAGATAGTAAGAATCGTTGTGCAATGCTTTGCTCACAATGAATGGCCCTTCCCATGGGAGGGATAATTTATGCATGCCAGTAGTACGTTGTACCAACCGGAGCACCAGATCGCCTTCCTGAAAGACTCGGGGGCACACTTTCCGGCTATGATAGCGTCGGAGATTTTGCTGATATATGGTGGATCTGGACAGTGCCAGTTCTCTCGCTTCTTGCAGCAGATCAACATCATTTTGCCGGGCTTCTTGCACTTCGGCCTCTGTGTATTGGGTGACCCTAGGAGAATCATGCTCTATGTCAGCTGGTAATACAGCTTCTGCCCCATATACCAGAAAAAATGGCGTATAGCCTGTTGATCGATTCGGAGTTGTTCTTAAACTCCACAGTACCGCTGGTAGTTCTTCTATCCAGCACCCTGCTGATCTTTGTAGCGGCTCAATGAGCCGGGGTTTTATCCCGGATAATACTAACCCGTTGGATCTTTCCACTTGTCCGTTCGATGCGGGGTGGGCTACCGAGGCTACATCGAATCGGATCTTCTTGTCTCGGTAGAAGCGCGCAAATGCTCCTTCCGCAAAATTTGTTCCATTATCAGTTATAATACTGTGTGGATAACCGTATCTCAAGATGATGTCTTTGAGAAATGTCATGGCCGTAGCTCCATCACATTTTCTTATAGGTTTCACTTCAATCCATTTTGTAAACTTGTCCACCATGACCAAAATGTGTGTCATGTTTCCTCTTGCTGGTTTGAACGGGCCAACCATATCCAAGCACCATATAGCAAATGGCCAAGTAATTGGTATGGTCTTGAGTTCCGACATAGGCATATGTGTCTTGGTGGCGTACCTTTGACAACCATTGCATTTTCTCACTAGATCTTCTGCTTGTTCTAAGGCACTTGGCCAGTACAATCCATGCCGGAACGCCTTTGCCACCAAGGCTCTGGATGAGGCATGATGCCCTCATTCTCCTTGGTGTATATCTCGGAGGATGTCAAGTCCTTCTTCCGGGTCAACGCATCGCTGGAGGACGTTGGTTACACTCTGTTTGTACAGCTCGGAATTGATAATCGTGTATGCTTTTGCTCTCCTCTGAGTTTGCCTAGCTAACACCTCCTCAGCGGGTAACGTTCCGTCTTTCAGGAATTGGAATATAGGCAGTGCCCAAGCTAGTATCGCTCGTGGAGGGAATACGTCCTCATCAATTTCCATCTGATCTACCGGCATAACTTCAGCCGGATCATGCTGATCAGTCCCCGGGTCGAACAAGGTAGTCCCCGGGTTAGCTGATGCAGTCCCCGGGTCTCGCGTACTACGTCACGTGTCAATGTCCATGGGCTCAGCTCCAGATTCCGTATTTTCCGGGACATAGATCGAGTCGGTTCCTGGGGACGGCCTGATAGATGGTTTTCTGAGGTGTTCCAACGCTACACCCGGTGGAATTGCCTGTCTGGTCGATCCGAGCTTCGACAGCATGTCGGCAGCCTCGTTTTCCACTCTGGGTAAATGCTGAAATTCACATCCCTTGAAGTAACCAGATATCTTCTGCACGTGAAATTTGTATAGTGCCATGTTTGGGTCCAGGGCGTCCCAGACTCCGGGCACTTGCTGCACCACCAAATCCGAGTCGCCAAAGCATATTATGCGACGTACACCAATCTCTTTTGCCACTTTGAGCCCATGCACAAGAGCCTCGTACTCAGCGACATTGTTCGATGCCGCGAAATGGATCTGCAATACGTATTTTAGCTGGTCCTTCTTTGGCGAGGTAAGCACAACCCCGGCGCCTAATCCGGTTTTGGTTTTCGACCCGTCAAAGTGCATTCTCCAGTAGTTCGGATCTGGTGGCGGTGGTTCGTATTGTACCTCGTCCCAATCTACAAAAAAGTCCGCCACAGCCTGAGACTTTATCTCCTCTCTTCTGTCGTATTGGGGCGCATAAGGGGCTAACTCAATTGCCCATTTTGCAATTCTGCCACTCGCATCCTTGTTACGCATTATCTCGGATATGGGAGCTTCGCATATTACTTTGATGGGGTGCTCCTCAAAGTAATGCTTTAACTTCTTTGCCGCCATATAGACACCATATGCTACCTTTTGAAAGTGCGGGTAGTTCTGTTTTGAGGCAGACAATACCTCGCTCAAGTAATATACTGGCCTCTGCACCGACTTACCCTCTTCATTGCGCTCCACTACAATCACTTCGCCTACAACTCGGTTGGTTGCGGCTATGTAGAGCAACATTGGCTCCTTTGATAGTGGAGAGGCTAACACTGGCGCAGTGGCCAACATCTTTTTTAAGTGGGCAAAGGCTTCATCGGCCTGTGGCGTCCAAACAAATTTATCCGACTTTTTCATGGGTTGGTAGAGAGGCAATGCCTTTTCTCCCAACCGACATACAAACCGACTCAACGATGCTAGGCACCCAGTGAACTTCTGGACATCGTTAAGACACTTCGGCAGCTCCATTCGCTCAATGGCCCGAATCTTAGTTGGATTAACCTCGATACCTCGGCTAGAGACGAGAAATCCGAGTAGTTTTCATCCCGGGACACCGAAGGTACATTTTCCCGGGTTAAGCTTCATCCGGAACCTTCTCAAGTTCGCGAATGTCTGCCTGATGTCATCAAGGAGCATTTTTCTTTCCTTGGTCTTGATAACCACATCATCCACGTATACTTGTACGTTTTGACCTATTTGGTCGTGCAAACATTTTTGCATACATCTTTGGTACGTTGCACCTGCATTATGTAAACCAAACGGCATAGTGCGATAGAAATAAGCCCCGTACGGGGTAATAAACGCAGTCTTTATTTGATCACCCGGGTTCAGAGGTATCTGGTGGAAACCAGAATATGCATCAATGAATGACAACAGTTCACATCTTGCGGTTGAGTCTATGACCTGATCTATCCTCGGCAGTGGAAATGGATCTTTTGGACACGCCTTGTTCAGGTTCGTGTAATCGATACACATACGCCAAACCACAGCTACGTTCGGATCACCCTTCTTCTTTTCTACCAGCACCGGATTAGAGAGCCAATCCGGATATAGTACTTCCATGATAAATCCTGCTGCTAGCAATCGAGCTATCTCGTCTCCAATGACTTTTCTCCTATCCTCGGCGAAGCGGCAGAGAGGTTGCTTCACCGGCCTTGCTCCGGGCCTTACGTTCAAAGAGTGCTCGGCCAACTCCCTCGGAACACCTTGCAAGTCATGTGTAGACCAAGCAAAAATATCCCGATTCTCAGGGAGGAAGTTGACGAGCTCGCTTTCCTATTTGTCAGTTAACCCGGCACCAACTGTTACGGTGCGCTCCGGGAACATGTCATCAACTGGAACCTTCTTGGACACACAGTGTGTCCCGCCCACGCAACACGATCCCACTACCCCTTAAGGGCATGGTTAAATAGGGGAGGGGCGCGCCCCTTGGGTCCTTTCCCTACTCTCGCGCCCCTCTGCCTCTTCTTCTTCCTCTTCCTCTCCAGCGATAGTGCCGCCGCCACCGCACTTGCATAGCTGCGCCGCTGCCGCACAGCTTCCACGTGCACCTGCGTTGCAGCCGCCTCCGTGCATCTCCTCCGCCACGGGTCCTCGCCAGTCCAGGCCACTGCCCCCCACCGCCGCTAGCGCCAGTGAGGACAGTGACCTCGAGATGACAGAGGAGGAGCTCGCCGTCGTGGAGCAGGAAATGGAGGAGGACACGGGGAACGCCGACCGCGGCGCCTAGGCTGGGTCCTGGGTGTGCCAAGACGACCTCGATTGGTTGTACCGCACCCGGCGTATCTTGGAGGGCGTCATCACGCGTCTTGCCGCTGCAGAGCTTGCCCCCTCACCCAATCCGGGTGAGTATGTGGTATTTCTGTCCCACTTCTAGCGCAGGTTAGGGCTCCCAGTTAGCGATTTCTTCAACGACTGGCTCAACACCTACGAGCTTCAGCCACACCATCTTCCGGCTAACGTCATTACCTCACTCTCTGCTTTCGCTTCCACCATCGAGGGCTACGTCAAACTGTGGCCCACGAAGGAGCTCTGGATCCGGTTCTTTGGCCTTCGCTGGAACGTGATTCCGAATATCCAGCTTCATCCGGAGGACAAGCAGCTCACGCAGTTCGGCGCAGCTTCCATCTCCCCCCAGAAATAGTCTATCTTTCGCCGAGTTACGAGGCTTGACTCTTGCAAGGGCTGGGCCCGAACCTTCTTCTATGTTCGAAACGGTACAACTGAAGATCTGATCCGGCTGCGCCCCTACGCTCCGGGTCCTCCCAATCCAGATCTATGGGACGCGGTCCCCAAGAAGCGCACCGTCCTGGCAAACCAAGTCAACAAAAGGTTCCAGGAGCTGAAGGACTTGGGATTGCGCAACGAGGACGCGATGATTACATTCGTCCGCATTCGGATCTCCCCCCTCCAGAAACGTACACATAAAGTTTGCCACATGAGCTGGGGCCGTGACCCCAACCGGACATCCTCATTTGAGTTGAGCAACACCGAGATCTTCCGTCGGGTCAAGGCTGTCTTCACCACTAAGAAGGACTTCTCGGCTGAGTGGACGTGGGGGATCGAACACTTCTGCCGAGATAGGCTTCCCCCCACGGTAAGTCTCGTGCCCCAAACTTTCTCCGAATTGTATCATATGTCAGTTTCTGTTGTAGGTTTAATACCTTTGTCTTTTCTTTCCCTTAGATGTTTCTTCAGCAAACCATTGAGGATGGCACCGAGCCTTCTCTCAAATGGGCGCCTGATCGAGACACCTCGGATGCGGAGGAGCCGGATCAGGAGATGTTCCTGCCGATGGCCGATGCGACCAAGCGGCACACCGGTAAACTCTCTTCCATTAGAGATTGGCCCAACGATGAAGATGATTTGGACGTTGAGGTGATGGAGGCATTTGACGTTGTCCCCCTTTCTTATGCTTTTTCGACATCAGCTAACCCCGGTGAGAAGATCCATGAAGATCCTCCCCTTGCCACGGGTGAGCCTGTCCTGGTCACGCCGAAGAAGAGGGGGGCGCATCTGCTTCTTCCTCCAGACCTTCTTAGCCAGCTAAAAGGTGAAAGAAGTCCGCGGACAAAGCTGCCACCAAGGCCACGACTAAGGTCGTGGCCCGGAGAGCTCGCAAGCCGAAGGAGCCCTTGACTTCGGATGACTAAGTCATTTCTCCCTTTGCTATTCACTTGTTCTTCCTTTGTTAAAGTTTCTCATTATTTATGATTTGATTTAGCAGAGCCGCAGTGGAGGTCCCTTAGAGTGGATCCGGCATTGCTTCGCCGCTCCGACATAGCCCTTCTCCCCCTCGTGGCGACGATTCACGCCCGTTGAGCCCCATTCAGGAGGGTTCAGCGGCTGCTCCGGGTTCTAGCCCACCTCGTGAAGAGGAGGGCAACCTCGGAGCGGGGGAAACTGGCTCTGCCGAGGCAGCAGCAACCACTACTTCGGCTCCACCGCAACCAGCTACCACCGAGGTTCCTTCAGCACCTCCGCAGAAATAGAAATCAGCACCAGCACCATCATCAGCTCCAGCACCAGCAGCAACAGCAAAAGCAACAGCAGTAGCACCAAGCCCCTCCGCCTCGTCCGAGTCTTCCAAGGCTCGGCGAGAAGACATCAGCAGCACCAAGGCTAGCGCCAAGGTAGCTCCCAAGGGCAAATCCGCTGCAGCAACTTCAACTTCTCAGTAGCAGCCCAAGGGCAAAAAGGCTCCTGATGCCACCAGGACAGCGTCAATCGAGGCTGGACAGCGCACACTCGCGTCCATGCTTTCGAAGAAGACTCCACCGCCGAAGGACGCCCCTGCCGAGCCAGCTGATGCGCAACTCGTTTTGCACACCAGCCCCGCCGTTGCCCAGTTTGAGAGGAGAGAAGCCCACGCTAAGGGTCTAGTTGCACCTCACATGCTTAGTGGCTAACGCTATCCTCCGACCTTGATCGAGTTTGTAAACAACTGGAACAAGGCGGAGTTCGTCCATGTAAGATCCCCAACCTTTAATAAGATTGAGCCCCCTGTGTTTACAATGCTAGTCCCTGGATCAATAGCTAGCATCCACAGTTTAGATGTGATATCAAGAAACAAAGGTCATAATATAACTTTATAACCAGGAATAACATAGTTTTGTTACATCATACTTAGCTCATATGGCTAATACATTACATTGCAGCGGAATAACTATAGTCATGGGTCCTTCATCTTCAAAGTGCCACAGGCAGATGTTGGTTGTAGACTTTGTAATCCTAATCAATCAATCTTCACTAAAATCAATCAAACCTGCAACATTCAAGTTACAGCCACAAGGGTCAATACATTGGAATTGTATTGGCAAGTGATACTTTGGTAGTATAGTGGAGTCTATCATCTATATGCATTTGGCTAAGTGGAGTTGAGGCTTGCATTGCTCAAAATAGATTTTTCCCTATCATTTTGAAAATACCAAGTTTTGTTTTTGACAAAAGCTTTCCAAGGCATCTACCAATCAGAGACTGAAGATCCACTCAGGGCATCTACCAATCAAGGACTGAAGATTTGCTTGGCAAAAACATTTTTCTCAACCAAAGATTGAAGATCCTCTCAAGGCATCAACCAATGAGAGGTTTAAGATTTCACACAACCCTTGTTCACCCACAAATTTTAATTTAGAAATTGGAGTGATGAGATTCTTGATTGCTTCCATGTCTTGATGCTCAAATTGTCCTTTACTAGGGACATGGCTAAGTACTTAGGTTTTACACTCTGCAGAGGTGGTGCACTTTCCCCACAAGACTTGGTTTCCCAAGACAAGATCTTTCAGAAGCTTTCCCTTAGACCAACATGGACGCGTTCCAACCTATCAAACACTACCACCCACTGTCCATTTGGCTAAGTTCTTGCAACCTATATGATCATGGCAGAGCCCATATTGCCAAGTGGTTGCACTTGAAGCTTCTCAACATTTGACATCTCAAATCTCTTTGTTTCCTGGGTGGCCATCCACAAGTGAGATACACTAAGGTAAACCATAAACATGGGCCTTGTGAACCACTCAACCAAAAACCACCAAGCAAGTCCCATTCCACCCAGGAGATTCATTAAATTAGTTGTTTTATTAAACAAAACATAAGTCCATAGACATAGAATATTTTTCCATAGTGTGAATATATACTCCACCCAAGTTTTCTATTAGCTAGGCTAAGCTTGATAGTAATAGGATTCTTAACTTAGGAAAATTCTACTAAGGATTCATTCTACTAGTTGTCCTATAGCAAGGTCTATACTTAGCAAAATAAAAACCATGCAAGTTTTACTTAGCAAAAACACTAATGCATAGTGAAAATAATGGGATAGATAGTATGAAGTATCACTTGCCTTTTTGGTAGAGGGTATAGGTTCACTCCTTGTCCTTGCAACAATCACACTCTTCAAGTCACTACAAATCAATCAAGCAAGGCACAAACTCAATCTACCAATCAAGCAAAACAACACACAAGACAACAAAGTCAGAGAAATGCATGCAAGCATGCCAAGCTTTGCTTTGTTTGGAAAAGTGGTTCCTAGTGGGTCATAGACATTTGGGTACATCTAAGTCATGCATAAGCATGCAAGGGTTGGTTCTATTGTAAGGATGGTCTCCACTAGGCTTCTAAGCTTTGTAAGTTCCAAATTTGGTCATTTACCAAAATGGCAAAGTCATTTGTAAAAGGTTTCACTAAGGCATTAACCTATAGGGTTCACCAAGTATGTTTTCAAAACACAAACTTGGGTTTTGGGGTTAGTGAGTTTAAAACAAAACATTTTTCCAAAGGTTTTCCTTCAAAATCAATTTTTATGAAAACCACATTTCTATTTGACTAGAAATGGTTTTAAATCAAGGATTTCTTATTTTGTTTCACCAAATGAGTTGCTATTGCAAAACTTGGTGTTTTGGGTCAGTAGGTTTGGTCCAAACCATTTTCTCAAAGTTTTCTTTACAAAAACATTTTCATAACCAAACTCTTTATTTCCATTTGGCTAGAAAAGGGTTAAATCAAGTTTTCCATCCTAAACTTTACCAATTCTATTTTCCAAACTATGGGTTGGTTCCTAGGGTCAGTAAGGTCACCACAAACTAATTTGCAAAGGTTTTAACCTTAAAACATTTTTTCAAACAATTTTTCTACTCTAAACTAGCAATCAAAAGTTTCTGCATAATCAACCAATCTAACAAATACTATTTGCTAAACTAAGGGCAGGGTTGGTTAGAGCTTGTCTTGCTGATTCCAACGACATCAAATTTGTAATTTTTGGACGTGTGGATCCAAAGATACAAGGGTTTGAAGTTTGCAAATAAATCTGTTTTCAAATTTCTTTTAAACAGATCTAGTGCCACGCGTCACTATCTTATTCGCCCGTACCGGTTCGGCCGGATCGTGGCTGTGGGGCGTTGGATCTAAGTTAAATCGTGCGGTCCAGAGGACATACCTCTTCGCGACTAAGTGATCTATCGTAGGCGTTCGATCCAGATCTAACGGCTGCTACTGCCTGGTCACAGACGGGCGGCGCTGCGCGGTGGCTACCGGCGGCGGAGCGGTCGGTCGACGAAGGAGGCGACGCTACAGGAGGTGAGGGAGAAGCAGGGGTTGCTCACCGGGCTCAGGGGGTCACGGCGATGCTCAAGGAGGTGTTGGTCGGGCGAGGGGCGCTCGGGGGCAGGCGTAATTGCTCGCCGGAGTAGAGAACGACGTCGGCCGGCTCTGTCCACGGTCGGAGACGGTGCTGTGGATCACCTCGAGACAAAATGATGACGCGGTTAGATTCACAGGGTCGAGGCGAAGTCGTGTGCATCACAGGGAGGTGAAGGGGAAGTCTGGTCTCAGCGGTGGGGCTCGTCGGAGCGGAGGCAGACGGTGGCGCTCAGGTTGACGACGGAGCGACGCTGCAGTTCAGGAGAGGGCAAACCGAGGGTAGGGTTAGACGCAGGAGATCATGGCGGAGCTGTGAGCGTGAACGAGAGGGCTCGGGGTGGTCAGCTCTTACCAGGAAAAACTCCTCGGAGACAGACAGACGGCGACGCTGTTCAGAGCTCGTTGCAGACGTTGCTCGGGGGCGCCCGCGGTCGAACTAAAAGTGCTGGGAGGTGCGTCTGGGAGTGGTGAAGCCGCTAGGGTGTTTGGTAAGGCACGGGGTGGAGAGGTTTCGTCGGAATCGTCACCGGAACATGTCGGAGCAGAGGACGTTCGGGGAGGAATTGGGGGCGGTCTAAGGCGTGCCAGCGCGGGGTGTCAGAGGGGAATTATAGAGGAGACACGGGCGTTTCCATCTGCGTGATCAAGGCGAGGTAAAGGCACGGAATTAAGGCGAATTGATCTCGGCATTCAAAGACAGCAACGGCAGCGAGGTCTGGGGGAGACAGGGTCGCGCGGGTGAGGACGAAGCACGGTGATGTGGGACCCGTCTGTCAGCGAAAGAGAGAGAGTGGGTGTGGGTCCGGGCTGTCATCGACTGTGTGGGTTCGTTATTTGGTTCGAATCGTTTTCTTCAGGGAGACAACTAGCTGGGTGGGGTCATCTCGTCAGCGAGTGAGTGAGAGGGAGAAGAGGGGCCACCGGTCATTGGCTCTGTGGGTCAGTTTCTGAGTGAGAAAAGGAACGCTTCGGGGGAGAACAGGTGGGCTAGGTGGGCTGTTGGGCTGGGCTGACTTCTTTCTATTTTATTCCTGTCTGCTTTATTTTTCCTTTTCTAATTCTTTTCTGTTTTAAATTTCAATCATCAAATATTCAAGCAATCAAACCAATCAATCAATTCAAACAAACACCAAACTTTTCATTTGAATTTGGTTCTGTTTGTCAACATAATCCAAATCTCAAAATGAAATATTATTTTTATTCATTTTAGGATCCATTTAATAATTAAATAAAATGGGTCTTTAGTTTATTAATAGTGTTTGATTTATTTAATAAAATTTCCATTTGAAATCCAATTATTTCCAAAACCAAACCAGAAGGTTTTATTTGAAAAAATAAAAGAATACTTGGAAACTTATTTAAATAAATAAATAAGTTTTGGTGTTTAATTAAAATGGGAAAGCCTTTACTTAAATAAAATTGGATATTTAAATCCTTATTATTTTATTTAAATAATCCTTTACTCATTTTAATCAAAGCAAAACCTTTTAATAAAAGATTTCAAAGTAGTAATAAAATACTTGGTGTTCATTTAAAATGGGAAAAGCCTTTTACTTAAATAAAATTGGATATTTAAATCCTTATTATTTTATTTAAATAAACCTTTACTCATTTTATCAAAACAAAATATTTTATTACAAAAGCTTGGCCAAAATTAATTTGGCTTACCTTTTCATTTGAAAACAAAGTCTTTTATTAAAAGATCTAAATTAGTATTTCCAAAACAATTTATTTTTCCTTTATTAAATGTTTATCTTTATAAATCCCTTTAGGATTTTATTTGATCCAACTGGTAAGGGCTTTATTGGCTTTGGAAATTCAATTTCCTTATCTTATTATATTCATAAAGTTTTGTCTATGGTTCCAAACTAAGTGAAACCAATCTCTAAGGTCTTTCTTGATCCTTTGTGATTATCTGTTGGTCAAATTTGGTATGGATCAAATCCATAGATTTGGAGATACTTTGGAAATGATTTCCTTCCATTAGGGTTTAGGGATTTGGATTTATTTTCCAAGTGTTCAAATTTCCAGATACATTCATTGAGGAATGCATTTCCCTTGATTTGGATTTTTGTTGAATTTAACTTCTACTAAAGTTTGTTCAAGATGGGATTTCAGTTTTTCTTTTAGAAACAAAAGTTTCTTTTCACCCTGATTATTATTTTTCACATTACAAGATTTGGAAAATCTTAGGATGTGACAGTCCATAATGATGATCTCCCGGAGAAATTCGGGCCCGCTGAGTTTGCTGCCCAGATGAATACCGCTGCCAAGGCAATTAACCTTGCAGGTTAGATGATGGAGGTACGTTACTTCGTCTTTTCCTTAACATGTTGTAGATATTAGTGATATAGCCATTAGTCCCCAAGCCTCCGGGGGAGTAACTTGTTACTCGGTCAGATGCTCCTTAGAAAACTAACATAGCTCCTTAATAACTTCGAATATGCACACACCTAGATCCGGGTTAAGTTCCACTTGGCCCGGATCTTGTACACTTCGAATATGCACACACCTAGAGCCGGGTTAGGTTCCACTTGGCCCGGGTCTTGTACACTTCGAATATGCACACACCTAGAGCTGGGTTAGGTTCCACTTGGCCCGGGTCTTGTACACTTCGAATATGCACACACCTAGAGCCGGGTTAAGTTCCACTTGGCCCGGATCTTGTACACTTCGAATATGCACACACCTAGAGCCGGGTTAAGTTCCACTTGGCCCGGGTCTTGTACACTTCGAATATGCACACACCTAGAGCCAGGTTAAGTTCCACTTGGCCTGGGTCTTGTACACTTCTAATATGCACACACCTAGAGCCGGGTTAAGTTCCACTTGGCCCGGATTTTGTACACTTCGAATATGCACACACCTAGAGCCGGGTTAAGTTCCACTTGGCCCGGATTTTGTACACTTTGGATATGCACAAGACTAAGCTATATTTTTGTACTCTTTTCAGGTGACCACCCGCCGGAGCACTGAGTTTCAGCGTCTCTTGGATACTCACAAGATGCTGCACATGAAACATACCGCGCTTCTCGCCGAACACGTGAAAAGGGGTAAGTTTTCTCCTTGTCATTTTTCATCTCTCTTTGTCGTTTTTCCGCCGAACTAATCCATCATTGGGATTTCGCAGCTGGAGTGGAGGCTGAGAATATCCTCATGAGAAAAAATCTGGATCAGATAAAGGGTAAGTCATTCTTGCTCAATCTCTCTCTGCGCCCTATCTTCTTTTCTTCTTGGCTCGGCAAATATTCATACCTCGGCTTTGCCGGGTCAACAAACTATTTCAGCATCTCTTGAAGATAGTGTGCCCGGGCCTGACATGATGCTGCATTTTCTCGAACAAGCAGGGCAGCACCAGGCCGAACTCAAAAAGAAAGATGATGAGCTTGCCCTCCTCTGAACCAAAGATGATGAGATTACCAAGCTTAAGGCAGACATGAAGAAGCTCAAGGCGCAGCACAAATCCGAACTGGAGAAAGCAGGCCAAGACTTTACTGAAGAGCGCGAGCGCCTCAGCCTCCAGATCGCCAAGGACCAAGAATTGTTGAAGGAGGCCAGCATCAAGCTTGAGTCGGCGAATGCTGAACTTGTGCAACTCCGGGAGAGGCACGACAACTGAACCAAGGAGCTGACCCGGGTTCACAGCCATATTTCTAGTAAGTTCTTTTCCTTCAACCGATGTTGATCTTTCCGGGTCTACTTCCTTTACTTACTCCACCTGTCTTTTTTTAGGCAAATTCCCGGAGAGTGATGTCATTGCATCCAATGCCATTACCAAGTTCTGCAGGCAGAGGGGTACTCCATCTGGTCCTGGCACCATTCCTCTTGATCTCGAGGACTTGATAGTCAGCTTGTCCTCCCAAGTCGAGATCGTGAAGAACTACGGCAAGGATATCTTGGACGTAGTAGTCCGGATCTTCAATGTCTTTTGGCCTGAAGAAGATACTCCAGAGAGTGCCACTATTCTTTTTGCCAGGCTTATGGAGTGCGAGACTCAGGTCGATCTCTAGAGAGAATCTGCTGGACGTGCCGGAGCCGAAATTGTCCTCCATTACGTGCTCACTTGGTACGAAAAGATAAACCTGAAGCTTCTTGAGCGCATGCGCACCGGATCAAGGTGGTCCACTGACCCAGAATGGATAGCTCGGCGCAAGGCTTGCGCCCATAACCTTATTCAATATGCCCCCATCCATCAATGGAACGAGGGACCAAGTTTCCTTGGCGCCGTCGACGACGAATATGTCGAAGAGGGTTCAGGTGACGAAGAAGAGGACGAAGCCTAGGATGTTGAAGAGGATGAAGAGGATGCTAAAGCCGAATCTGGAGCTGCACCTGCTAGCGCCGAATTACCTCCTCCCGCTGCTCCTTAATCAGAAACACTTTGAATTTCATCAGATCTCCGGTATGCCGGGTGCAATTGTATTAAGCATTTAAGTGATGTTTTGCTACTAAGTTTTTGTGCCGGATTAACTTGGGCGTAGTCCCCGAGTTTCACTTTATTGTTTCTCCAATCTCCTGGCTCGGCTCGTGTCCACCTTGGTTCGGTTTTATGACTTACGAGTCCGAGTTTCAAAAATTGTCTTAACAATACTTGGAAACTTTAGGATTAGCTCAAAATAATTCAGCAAAGAAAATTTAAAGTAAGCATAAGGTTAGTCCCAAAAACAAACGTCGGCTCGATTAAGTTCCTTTCCTTAGTCGTTTTTCATGTGCTACACAATTCCAAACTTGTTCTCTTGCTTGCCATGAAGCCAAATCTTGTTGGACAGCAGCAAGTCGAAGAGTTAGGTTCTTGGTGCTCACACACTACTAATCCGGCTTAAGTAGAAACAACTTACGCTAGCCGACGTATAAATTATAAATATAGAAGACAACAAATATTATCAAGGCAGCCCCCGAGTTACTGCTCGAGGTGCCCACATTTCATTGATAGGCTCATTACCGACATACACACCGACATATGAGAGACTCAGATACATACACTTCTCTGCTAAGTGTAGAAAGTATGAAGTAGAGCTACATTCCATGGACGCTTAGATTCCTCGCCAGACCTGTCCGCCTTGTTCTTCTCCTGTGGTTTTGCATCTATAAGATAATAAGAATCATTGTGCAATGCTTTGCTCACAATGAATGGCCCTTCCCATGGGGGGGATAACTTGTGCATGCCAGCAGTACGTTGTACCAACCGGAGTACCAGATCACCTTCCTGGAAAATTCGGGGGTTTACTTTCCGGCTATGATAGCGTCGGAGATTTTGCTCATATATGGCGGATCTGGACAATGCCAATTCTCTCGCTTCTTCCAGCAGATCAACATCATTTTGTCGGGCTTCTTGCACTTCGGCTTCTGTGTATTGGGTGACCCTAGGCGAGTCATGCTCTATGTCGGCTGGTAATACAGCTTCTGCCCCATATACCAGAAAGAATGGCGTATAGCCTGTTGATTGATTCAAAGTTGTTCTTAAACTCCACAGTATCGCTGGTAGTTCTTCTATCCAGCACCCCGCTGATCTCTGCAGCGGCTCAATGAGCCGGGGTTTTATCCCGGATAATACTAATCTGTTGGATCTCTCCACTTGTCCGTTTGATGCGGGGTGGGCTACCGAGGCAACGTCCAGCCGGATCTTCTTATCTCGGCAGAATCGTGCAAATGCTCCTTCAGCAAAATTTGTGCCATTATCAGTTATGATACTGTGAGGATAACTGTATCTCAAGATGATGTCTTTGAGGAATGTCACGGCCGTAGCTCCTTCACATTTTCTTATTGGCTTTACTTCAATCCACTTTGTAAATTTATCAACCATGACCAAAATGTGAGTCATATTTCCCCTTGTTGGTTTGAACGGGCCAACCATGTCCAAACACCATACATCAAATGGCCAGGTGATTGGTATGGACTTGAGCTCCGACATTGGCATATGTGTCTTGGTAGCATACCTCTGACAAGCATTGCATTTTCTTACCAAGTCCTCTTCTTGTTCTAAGGCACTTGGCCTGTAGAATCCATGTTGGAAAGCTTTTGCTACTAAGGCTCTGGACGAGGCATGATGCCCACATTCCCCTTGATGTATATCTCGGAGGATGTCAAGACCTTCTTCCGGGTCAACACATCGCTGGAGGAAATTAGTCACACTACTTTTGTATAGCTCGGAATTGATGATCGTGTATGCCTTTGCTCTCCTTTGAGTTTGCCTGGACAACACCTCCTCAACGGGTAAGGTTCCATCTTTCAGGAATTGAAATATGGGCAATGCCCAAGCTGGTACAGCTTGCACTGGGAACGCATCCTCATCAATTTCCATCTAATCCACCAGCATAACCTCAGCCGGATCGCGCTGAGCATTCCCCGGGCCTTGTGAAGCAGTCCCCGGGTTTGCCGAGGCAGTCCACGGGTTTCGCGTACCACCTCCCATGTCAATGTCCATGGATACGGCTCCGGACTCCGGATCTTCCGGGATGTAGATTGAGTCGGTTTCTGGGGACGGCCTGATGGATGGTTTTCTGAGGTATTCTAATGCTACACCCGGTGGAATTGCTTGTCGGGTTGATTCGAGCTTCGACAATACGTCGGCAGCCTCATTTTCCACCTGGGGTACATGGCAAAATTCGCATCCCTCAAAGTAACCAGATATCTTCTGCACATGGAATCTGTATAATGCCATGTTTGGGTCAAGAGCGTCCCACAGCCCTGAGACTTGCTGAACTACCAAATCCGAGTCGCCGAAGCATTGGATCCGACGTATCCCAATTTATTTTGCCATTTTGAGCCCATGCACAAGTGCCTCATATTCGGCGACATTGTTTGATGCTGCGAAATGGATCTGCAACACATACTTCAGCTGGTCATTCTTTGGCGAGGTAAGTACTACTCCGGCGCCTAACCCGGTTTTTGTTTTTGACCCGTCAAAGTGCATTCTCCAGTAATTCGGATCTGGTAATGGTGGTTCATATTGCACCTCGGCCCAGTCCACAAAAAAGTCGGCCATAGCCTGAGACTTGATTGCTTCTCTTATGTCGTACTGTGGCGCATAAGGGGCTAGCTCAATTGCCCATTTTGCAATCCTGCCACTTGCATCTTTGTTACTCATTATCTCTGATATGGGAGCTTCACATATTACTTTGATGGGGTGCTCCTCAAAATAGTTTTTTAGCTTCTTAGCCAACATGTACACACCATATGCCACTTTCTGATAATGCGGATAATTTTTCTTTGATGCGGATAATACCTCGCTTAGGTAATATACTGGCCTTTGCACTGACTTACCCTCTTCCTCACGCTCTACCACAATTACTGCACTTACAACTCGGTTGGTTGTGGCTATATAGAGCAACATTGGCTCCTTTGATAGTGGAGAGGCTAACACTGGTGCAGTGGCTAACATTTTCTTTAATTGGATAAAGGCTTCATTGGCCTGCGGCGTCCAAATGAACTTGTCCGACTTTTTCATGAGTTGATAGAGAGGTAGTGCCTTTTCTCCCAACCGACATACAAACCGACTTAACGATGCCAGGCAACCAGTGAACTTCTGGACATCGTTAAGGCACTTCGGCAGTTCAATTCGCTCTATGGCCCGGATTTTAGTTGGATTGACTTCAATACCTCGGCTGGAGACGAGGAATCCGAGTAATTTTCCAGTCGGGACACCGAAGGTACATTTTTCTGGGTTAAGCTTCATCCGGAACCTCCTTAGGTTCGCGAATGTCTGCCTGATATCGTCAAGGAGCGTTTTGCTTTCCTTGGTCTTGATAACAACATCATCCACATACACCTGCACGTTTTGACCAATTTGATCATGCAAACATTTCTGCATACATCTTTGGTACGTTGCCCCTGCGTTACGTAAGCCAAATGGCATGGTGCGATAGCAATAAGCCCCATACGGGGTGATAAATGTGGTATTTATTTGATCACTCGGATTTAGGGGTATCTGGTGGAAACCAGAATATGCATCAATGAATGACAACAGTTCACACCCAGCAGTTGACTCTATGACTTGATCTATCCTTGGCAGTGGAAATGGATCTTTTGGACATGCCTTATTCAAGTTCGTGTAATCGATACACATACGCCAAACCACTGCCACATTCGGATCATCCTTCTTCTTCTCCACCAGCACTAGATTAGATAGCCAATCTGGGTAAAGAACTTCCATGATAAATCCAGCTGCTAGTAACCGAGTTATCTCATCTCCAATGACTTTTCTCCTATCTTCGGCGAAGCTGCGGAGAGGTTGCTTCCCCGGCCTTGCTCCGGGTCTTACATTCAAAGAGTGCTCGGCCAACTCCCTCGGAACACCTTGCAAGTCCTGTGTGGACCAAGCAAAAATATCCCGATTCTCATGGAGGAAGTTGACGAGCTCGCTTTCCTATTTATCATTTAACCCGACACCAATTGTTACGATGCGCTCTGGGAACATATCATCAACAGGCACTTTATTAGTATCTTTTGTCGCCTAGAACGAAACACTCCCATGCGGGTTACTCAACGCCGGCATATACTGCTGCGCGGACTGAGCCAATGCCGCCACTTCCTGTATCTTTCTTTTCTCTTGCGCAGTCACGAGTGACTCGGCTAGGTTAGACCCGGCTGACGCACACTCAATGGAACATCGGAAATCTCCAGCTATGGTAATTACTCCATTTGGCCCAGGCAACTTCATCTTCAGATAACTGATGTGACAACTTGCCATGAACTTGTTCAGTGCTGGCCTACCGAGTAACGCGTGATACACACTTTCTAAGTTCACCACTTCAAACTCCAAATTCTCAGTTCGGCAGTTATCTCGCGTGCCGAATAATACGTCAACCCGGACCTTGCCTATGGGCTCACAAGAAATGCCCGGTACAATGCCATGGAAAGTTGTTCTGGTAGCCTGGAGCATGTTCTCCGAGATACCCAACTTGCGCATTGTATCCGCATACATGATATTGATGCTACTGCCATTATCTATCAGCACCTTGGAGAATCTCACATTGATCTTTGGACCTATGAATGTTGGGTCCAGCACTAACGCATATTAATCGGGGCTAGGCATAAGCTTCGGGTGATCCTTGATACTCCAGGTGATTTCCTGATCCGACCATGGCATATACCTCGTCACTGCGGGCATTACCGCATTCACCTCCATGTGTCGGCGCTGCAAGCTCTTTCTATATGTTTCCTCTATGGTAAACACACAGTAACTCTGATGATGATCTATGTACTCATTCCTCCCCTTGTTTCCGGGGTACCTCTGATCCGGTTGATGCTGGTCTTCCACTTGATGCACTGCATCCCTTCTCTCATGGTTGTCATACCTCGGCGGAGGGGAGGCAACATTAACTGTTGCGTGTTCGCTCCGGAGAGCAATTGCTGCCGGGGTAACTCCTACCGAGGTTGATCATTCCGAGGTGCCTGAGCATTCCCCGAACCACTTTGTTCTATCTTCCTCATCCACTCACATTGCCGAGTCGTGTGACCCGCCGGGTTACTCGGGTTTGGCGTGTGAAATTTACACGGCTGATCCAGCATTGCCTCATAGGTATACCTTGGACGGTCCTTCTTTTCTTGCCACTGTTTCTTCTGCTCTGGCGTCCAAGTTTTCTTGCCATCATTTCTCGGTGTCTATTGTTGCCCTCCAGTTTTCTGACGTTGATTGCCCCCTGCTCTGGGTTGATCTTGATTCACAGCAGCAACTTGTTGCAAACTGTACCGGTAATCCGGTCTGTCATCTCTTCTTTTACCCCGGTAGTCATTCCTCCGGGATAATCCTGCTCCATCTCTCTGGTAGTACTCCTCATTTGACTCGTTTGACACAAGCCTAGGTTGAGTCGGATCACCCAATGCATATGAATCAGCAATCCGGATTGTCTCTGCCAATGTAGTTGGCATATCCCTTTGCAATCTTTGCCACAACATGCTTGCATATCTGCATCCTTGCATAAACCACGCTATGTCCTGTGACTCAATCACACCCTCACATGAGTTTCGCACGGTACACCACCGGGTTAAGAACTCCCGGTCCGTCTCATTCAGTCTCTGCTTGCACATTGCTAGGGTCTGTGGCCTATTCGGCCTCTGATACGTGCTCAAGAAGTTGCTTACAAACATTTCCTCAAAGTCAATCCAACAATTAATACTTCCGGGTGGAAAATTATTTAGCCATACCCTCGCTGGCCCCTCCAACATCTGGGGTATGTATCTCACAGCCCATCTCAAGTTGCCTGTAGCAATTTTTACAGCTGTAGCGTAGTTAATTAACCAATCCTCCGGCTTTGTGATGCTGTCATATGTCTTAGTGCCCCTAGGTAGCTAGAAGTTAGGTACCGGAGGTTCCTTCATGATCCGGGGCCCAAAACACGCAGGACCCGGGGGACCTTGACATTCAATTTGCTCCGACCTATACAGCCGATCTAGTTTTAATCTAGCATCATCAGGCATCAAAATCCCTGCTCCCCAATCTTGACCCTATCACATGATAGTCCGGCCTTGGGTATCCTGCGTTCACCATTTCTAAATCACCATCATTATATTTGTCTTGCTCTCGTGGAGCACCTCTCTGTTGCATACCTCGGCCGACACTTTGCTCTTGCCTTGGTATATGCCGTTGCTGCGGTTGTCCTGCTCCTGCTGAGTTGCGCTGTCCGGTATTGCCGTTTACAGCATTTCCTGGACCGGCATTGCCTTGGTCGCGGTTACCTCGGCCAGCTTCACCTCGGCTCACACTTCGTCGATCCTCATTTCTCTGCACTTCTTTTCCTTTCCCTGCCCTTGCCGGGTCATACGAGACTATCTGTTTGTTCCTCCTGGCCGAGGTTACCACCTCTTCTCTCCTAGGACCACCATGAGGAGACGATGCAGCTCCAGCGGATTTCTCTGGGTTACCCACCGCTGAATGAATGATCTTGGAGGCCCCAGCTCTCTCCGGGTTAGCCCTGAGCAATTCCTCATTTTGCCTGTTCGTGATCCGAACCAACTCATTGACCCTATCTTGCTGTCTCTGACGGGCTTCACCCGTCAGACCCTCTAACTCGGATGTAGCTGCATCTACTGCTCTGAGGTTCTTTGCCAGGGTACTATACTTCGGGAGCCCCACGGACAAACAGTTCTCTGATTCTTCAATCCTAGTATCACCCTCTCTGTTCATTTCACTCATGAGGTTTCTCCCCTTCACTTTTACAACATCTACTTTATTTGCCTTTGCATACTCACGCAGTGTCATGTTTAACGACTGCTGAGTCGCGGCTATCTTTTTCGCACCCTCTAGTATTTTTTGCCTAGTTACCTGTAGCTCGGCCTGTGCCTGAGCCGGATCTATCGCTGCTGCTATTGGGTTTGCCAAGCTATCCATCGCGTGCTGCAGCACATTCTCTGGCCTCTCTAGTGGAGGACCTCTACTTTTCCTTGGTGCCTTAGGTGTTACCTCCGGATCTGGTGCCGGATCCTTGCTTGCGCCAGCGCCAGGCGCAGTCATCATCCCCTCGGCACAGTCTGGGGAGCGAGTGGTACGCGCCCCGTGAACCACGCTAAGGGGTGGCTCGCCTCCTTCGACGATGTGCCGCGGGTGAACGCATGACACATCGACAGCAACGTAGATCTTGTGCGCGCCGAGCTTGACGAAGAGGCCATTGCGCGGAAGAGGACACTTGCCGAAGAAGCCAGCATTGTCGCTGACAAAGTCCAGCGCTCCAAAGCGCTGAACGAGCCTGGAGACAATGCGTTCGCCGGTGCCGATGAGGTTTCCCGTCCGGATCTTCACCCCTGCTAGCGCCGCTAGCCCCATGGTGGGCGCCAACTGTCGTGGTGGTGTCACGGCAGATGCCATGAATAGGCTTAAGGTGGGGACTAAATGCACTAGGGGAATCCAGGGAGGGATAGTGTGGTGATTCCACACAGAGTAGCTTTGTATTTGATTCACTTCCACAGATTACAAGTGCTCCTCGAGCTGTATTGGGGAGAGGAGGAAGAAGGGACTCTCTTACTCTCACCACTAGCTAGCTGTCAAGAACACACACAACTCCCTAGAGCTCAACCATTCAAAGACCAACCCCTTCTACAGAGGCCCTAGCCCTCCTTATATAGGGGTGGCTAGGTCTCCAATTAGGGCATACGTGGAGGCATATTCCAAGGAATATGCCTCCTCCCAAAATAGTGAGACGACCGGGTCACTTTTGCTCAGCGTCATCCATGTAGAGGCTACGTGAGCCTCTGCGGCGCCCGTGTCATCCGACACAGGCATCATCACCTTTGTCGGCTACGCTTCAGTGGTCCTGGCCTCTGTCCGCTTTGCTCATGCTCTGCTATAGTGGTCACCCTTTGACCAGCGAGATACCTTCCTTCTCTTACAAGCTTGATATAACTCGGATCGTACCTAGTTGATCCGGCCACACCAGTACCTGCATATAAGTTAGATTCATCTTACCGACATACGGTGTAAGTCGGTTGAGACCCAGTTAGGTGGACATCCCCCGGTCCGGGTTACTACGTGATTCGGCCTGCCTTGAGGTGACTCGGCCAGCACTTGCTTTGACCTTGCCGTACCTCGGCTATCTTGGCCTTTATACCCCGGTGTGACCCTACCCGGGGGTATCCCCCCAACACTCCTCAATTCCTTGTTTAAAAGTGAAAATCATTTCCTCGGGTGACAGAGTGATTGGAGCAAGGCTAGACATAGTGGCAACTTAAGATAGGAACTAATTTTTTTGTGTCTTCAAATAAGAAAGCAAACTACTAAAACTATTTTTTTTGTGTTTTTGATAAAGAAACAAGCAAACAAAGCAAAAAGAAACTAGGGAAAACAAAAATAACAAAGTAAAGTGATTGGTTATGAGGGACTCCCCGGCAACGGCGCCCGAAAATATGCTTGATGGCCCAAATTATATCGAGCTCGTTGGGGAACCCCAAGAGGAAGGTATGATGAGCACAGTAGCAAGTTTTCCCTCAGTATGAAACCAAGGTTATCAATCCAGTAGGAGCAAGGAAACACCCCAAAGGTGTTGCTAGTGAGCCTTGGCAGGGCACACTACCGGTGCTAGTAGCAACGTGGAGAGTTGCACAACACAACCATAGAACTTTGTCCCCAACTTGCGATGAGGTTGTCAATCTCACTGGTTTTGCTGAAAACAAAGGATTAAACGTATCGAATGGAAGGAAGTAATAGTTTGCAGAAAGTAAACACAAAGCAGTAAATAGTTTGTAGATTGTATGTAAAAGAAAGGACCGGGATCCATAGTTCACTAGAGGTGGCTCTCCTTAAGATAGATAACATGCTGGGTGAACAAATTACAGCGGGGCAATTGACAAACATCGAGAAAGCAACACATGCATATACTAATCATCTTGACTCCTTTGGAACTTGATTGCGCATTACAACATTATACATAGACCGCCATCCAACTGCATCTATGACTAATAATCCACCTTCAGGTTATCATCCGAACCCTCTCCAGTATTAAGTTGCAAGCAACAGATTATTGCTTTACGAATTGCGTGTAATGTAAACAATACGATTGTTCTATGAACAAAGGATTGTTGTTTTCTCCCTAGTAGCAACAACACATCTAGTACCTTAGAGATTTCTGTCACTTCCCCAGATTACCAAAGGCATGAACCCACTATCGAGCATAAATACTAACTCTTGGAGTTGCTAGCATCTACTTGGCCAAGATAGGTACTAACAATGAAAATCATGCAAGATCACAAATAACAAAGACATGATAGAATCAATAATCAATCTGAAATAGCATCTCAATATCCATCGGATCCCCGCAAACAAAACATGCAGAATTACAAATAGATGATCTTGATCATGAACGAAGCTCACAAGATCTAGACATGAAAGCACAAAGGAGGAGAACCAGCCATCTAGCTACTACATGGACCCGTAGTCCAGAGATGAACTACTCACACATCACACCGGAGGCTTGCATGATGATGAAGAAGGCCTCGAGGGTGAATTCCCCTCTTCGGCAGGGTGCCGGGAAGAGCTTCAGATCCCTCCCGATCTAGGGATGGAGATGACGGCGGTTATAGACTCTTTTGTGGATTTTTGATCTGGTACTTAGGGTTTTGGTCCCGATGGCATATTATAGGCAGAAGGAGAGGCCGAGGGGGTGCTGGGGTCGGCCAGACCACCCCTGGCGCGGGCTAGGCCTGGCCGCGCGGCCAGGTGGTGTGGCCGGTCCCCAGCCCTTTTCCGTCTCGTATTCTGGCATCTAATGACTTCCGGAAAAATAGGCACTTTGGCTTTTGTCCCGTCCAATTCTGAGAATATTCATTTTCCGACTTTCCTGGAACCAAAAATAGCAGAAAACAGGCAGCTGGCACTATGGCTCTTATTAATAGCTTAGTCCAAGAAATCATATGAAAAGTACTCCAAAGTGTGGACAATACACAAGAAAGTGGATAAAACCAAGCATGGAACATCAAAAATTATAGATACATTTGCAATGTATCAGGGGCGGAGGTGGAGACAATGTTGGCGAGTGCATCCGCCTCTTCATTGCTTTCACGGCCTACGTGCCGCAGCTCACAACCATCGAAGTCCCCTTCGAGTGTGTCGTAGAGGTCGCGGTAGGCGATCATATTATCGTTCAGCACGTCGCACTCGTGCATTGTCTGGTTGACGACCAGCTTGGAGTCGCCGTAGATGATGAGGCTCTTGGAACCACAGGCTTTTGACATCCGCATCCCGTGCAGTAGGGCCTCGTATTCAGCTTCGTTGTTGGAGGCAGTGAACTGCATTCACAGAATGTATTTCATCTTGTCTCCCTAGGGCAATGTCAGTATGACGCCTGCGCCAGCCCTGTCCTTTCGTTTGGACCCATCGAAGTGCATTGTCCAGAGATAGGACATATCTGGCTTTTTGGGGAGATGGTTCTCCATCTAGTGTAAGAGGAAATCAGGGAGGACTTGCGACTTGATCGCGTCGCGCTTCTCGTATGTAATGTCTCGTGGAGACAGCTCGATTCCCGAAAGCACGACTCGTCCGGTGGCGTCGGGGTTGTTGAGAATATGCCTAAGTAGGGTGTCACCACGATTGGGTGCTCCTGGAAGTAGGGGCGCAATCGCCTAGCTGTCATGAAGATGCCGTATGCCAGCTTCTGGTCGTGCGGGTACCTCTGCTTTGTTGGCGTGAGCACCTGCTGAGGTAGTAGACTGGGCGCTGCACCCCGTGGACTTTGTTTTCTTCGGCTCATTCCACCACGAGTACTGTGCTGACCACCAGGTTGGTGGCGGAGATGTATAGCAGCAATGGTTCTTTTTCGTGTGGATTCACCAGTACTGGCGAGGTAGATAGTAGACGCTTGAGGTCTTCGAATGCTTCTTGCGCCTCGTCGGTCCACTCGAACTTGTCAGTTTTGCAGAGAAGTTGGTAGAAGGGCAGTGCCTTTTCGCCCATTCGACTGATGAATTGACTGAGCGCCGCGATTCGCCCAGCCAGTTGATGGATGCCTCTTACGTTTTTCAGCTTCTCCATGGCCAGTATGGCTTTTATTTTCTTCGGGTTCGCCTCAATCCCTCTCACGGAGATGATATATCCGATTAATTGCCCAGATGGTACGCCGAAGGCACATTTGTCCGGATTGAGCTTGATCTAGTAGCGGTTGAGGTTGGCGAAGGTCTCGTGTAAATCATCGATTAGCGAGGCTTCCTCTTTTGTTTTGATGACGATGGCAGTGTGACCAAGTTGATTCTTGACGCAAGCCTGCATGCACCGCTGATATGTGGCTCCTGCGTTTTTGAGCCTGAAGGGCATTGTGTTGTAGCAGAACACACCAAAACGCGTCATAATCGTTGTTTTCTCTTGGTCTTCCTCCTTATTTCGAATCTTGTTATAGCCTGAGTAGGCGTCGAGGAAGCATAGACACTCACATCCTACAGCGGAGTTGATGATTTGGTCGATTCGCGGCAGCGGGAAATGATCCTTTGGGCAGTGCTTGTTCAGGGAGGTGAAATCCACGCACATCCGCAGGATATCCGTATCTTTTTTAGGTACCAGCACCGTGTTGGCGAGCCAAGTGCTTTCCTTGATCTCGCGTATGAATTTGGCATCGAGGAATCTGTTGATCTCCATGCCGACCGCCTTTGCCCTTGGTTCAGAAAGTCGCCGAATTGTCTACTTGACTAGCCTTGCGTCTGGGTTGACGTTGAGTGAATGCTCGGCGAATTCCCTGGGAACCCCTGGCATGTCCGCTAGACACCATGCACAGATTTCCCAGTGCCCACGGAGGAATTCCACGAGCGCGAGTTCCTATGCGGAACTCAAGTTGTTGGCGATGAGGGCCGTCTTGGCTAGGTCCGTTGGGTGGACCTAACCTTTCTTCGGATGCATTGACGAGTTGAAGAACATGTCGGGTGAACTTGGCCGGCTCAGAGGAAGCAGACTGTTGTCTGTCGACTCCTTTAATCTTGCGAGTTCCTCCTGCATTCTGAAGGACTGGTAGATTCAGTTGAATTCCCTATCGCAACTATCGGACCTCTCGAAGTTGCCGTTGATTGTGATTACGCCGTTTGGGCCCGGCATCTTCATCTGCAGGTAGGCATAGTGTGGCACTGCCATGAACCTTGCGAACACAACACGCCCGAGGATGCAGTGATATTGTGAAGGCTAATCGATGACCTCGAAGTCGATGCGCTCTCGCCGAAAATTTTGCGAGGTGCCGAAGATGACGTCGAGGTTGATTTTGCCCAGGGGATATACACCTTTCCCTGGGACGATGCCGTGAAACGTTGTGTCTGAAACTTCCAGACACGTCAGAGGGATCCTCATTGCACGCAAGGTACTCGCAAACATTAGGTTGATGCCGCTGCCACCGTCCATGAAGACGCGTCTCATGTCGAAGCCCCCAATCAGCGCCTCGAGTATGAGGGGACAGTGGCCTGGACGAGGGACTTGGCGCGGGTGGTCACGCTTGTCGAAGGTGATGCAGGAGTCGCTTCCACTGATGTACTCAGTGGTGGAAGGTGGAGAGTTGATCGCCAAGTTGACTTGGCGAGTGATGGCCTTCTGCACTCGATTTGAGGACACCCCTTTTGGATCATCCCCATGTTGCCCACGGGTCGTGGGTATGGTTCGCCACTGTGATTCTAGACCGATGCGGCCGCGAGTGGTGGTATTCCGGGTGGTGGTGGAGGAGCTCCGTGTGCCACGGCGCCTGGGGCGACTCCATAGCCCCTGTTGACTGCGTCGCGATTCATCCGAGCCAGACCTTCGTGGAGCTTGAGAAACTCACGGAAATCTTTGAGAAGGTGGCTGGATTTTTTCTTGCCGTCGTGCTTGTCGATGTAGAAGTGCATGTTGCATGGTCCGGACAGTTTGTCCTCGATGGTTGTTGCGGGTGCCTCTTCGCAAGTGCGGCATTTCCATACCTGCGTGGTTTTCCCAGAGTCGCGGTATCCACCACTGCGATAGCTGCTGTTGTGGTTGTCATCGCGTTTGTCGGTGTAGCCAGCTGCGACCATGTTGACGTCGTCGTGATAATCGTAGATGCGCATTCGACGCTTGCTTCGGCGATCGCGTCTGCGCTCGAGTTCCGCTTCGTCATTAGAGTGAACCCAAGGCCGAGTCTTCTCCATCTGCCCACTGATTCGCAATTTCCATCAGGTGGTCGATTGTCTTGGGCTTCGAGCGGCCCAGCTCCTCCCTGAGCTCTATGCGGCGAACACCGCCGTTGAATGCGTCGATTGCACGGTCCTCCGAGATGTTTTCTGCGGAGTTATTGATGATGGACCACCTCTGGATGTACAAGCGTAGCGACTCGCCCGACCTTTGCTGGCAGCTCCTCAAGTCTTCGATTGATGAGGGCCTTTTGTAAATTCTTGTGAAGTTGCATACAAAGCTGTAAACCAGCTCTTCCCAGCTACGAATGGATCCGCGTGGGAGGTTGTTGAGCCATGCGCGGGCGGCGCCCTGCAGCTGTAGCTGCAGGCATTGCATGGTTGTGCTTCGACTTCTACCATGCAGCCTGAAGGAGGAGATGTGGTCCTCCAACCAAATCTTTGGGTCTTGTAGGCTGTCAAATTTTGGATTCTCCGACGGGAGTTTGAACCCTTTAGGCATTCGCTTCTGCCTAATGGCCCTGCTGAAGCATCTGGCGCCGCAGAGTTCAGTCTCGTCTCTTCGGAGTCAGTCGAACGAGCGCGTCTTGCCCTTGATTTGTCGATTTTGTGCTGTGTGAGGTCATCACGTGCATAATAATTGCGATCATGCCACCGTGAGCGGCAACATCAAGACAGATCATGACTGTCGCCACTGGATGAAGGTGAGGAATAGCATTTTGCCAGAGCTTTTCCCTTCTTCGGATCTGGCATTGGCTCTTTGTCGAGAGCAGCCTCGACTAATCCCAAGCCCGCGATCATAGATCGGTGCATGGCGGCTCGCGGATATCCAGCTGGTGGCTGGTTGTTGAGGAGGTACATGGTGGCCATTGTCACCGTGGCTTGCGGTGTCTTTGGGACCACGTTGCCCCACGTGTTGACTGTCATAGAGCCAAAGTCGAGGACTTTCGTGGCTTCTATGCATTCTTGCTCGGTGAGATGGGCCATCCGAGATCGTCTCTTGTTGGCCACGTACTCGTTGCCCTTGGAGGAGGATCCTCCGTGGGAGGAGAGCCTAGCTCGACGAAGACTCGACTCATCCGCCGCCTTTTTACGCGCTTCGAGTTGCGCGATTACCTGTAGCTGGCGTCTGTACTCCTCCTTTAGTAGCCAATGGTAGCCCATCAGCATGTCCTGCAGCGTGCCGGGAGGCAGAGGATTGCCTCGCAGAGCTTCTCGGCAGCGGGCCCACTCGTTGTCGTTGAGTCTAATCCCGACACGTTCACCAGTGTGCTCGTTCACCATGGTTGGAGGTTCGACTGCCCCTCTGTTGTTGACGGGCGCGCCATTGCCACCATTAGTGGGGCCTCCGTTGGGTGGTCCGCCATTAGGTATGCCACCGTTGGGTGGATCAGAACCGTTGCCACTGTTTTCGCGATTGGCGCTAGTTTCAGTAGCGTTGATGACGGCGCACATGAAGTGGTTTGGGAAGTTGTTGCTTCCGCAACTTTTGTATCCGGAGCCGTAGACTCCATCTTCCATCGCCAGGTCACCCAGATCGGATCCGCGACTGCTGTCGTTGTCCATGTTCTCAGCTGCTGCTGAGGTGTTGAGTTTGCTAAGGGTGCCGATTGGTGGCAGGAACCATGACGTTGGAGCAATCGCTGATGTTGTTGGCTGGTCAGGCATGCGAAGCATGCCCATCTAACCAACTTGGAAGCGGAAACTTCCGATCGCCAGGCTGATTCCATCGCCCACGGACTAGAAAGCCGGGCGAGTGGCTGGCGTGTGGATGGTGAAGTCGAACGCTCCGAAGAGCTAGCGAATCTCTGCTGTTGCGGAATTGTAGATCACGGTTGATGGGGCCGAAGAATCCGCAACATCAACACTCCCAATTCCCACAAACGGTGCCAATTGACGAGGGTTTAACTTGTCAACGCCCATTGTTATGGACTTGGGTTTTGGAGAAGGAGGAAGCGCTGGAGGCATCAGTCGGCTAGCAAACAAGCACACAAGGACGCAAGGTTTACCCAGGTTCAGGCCTCATAGAGGTCCCTACTCCTGCTTATCTGCTCTTGGAATTAACGAAGGAATCGAAGATTACAGGGGCACGCAGATGCAATCTGGTGAGAGTTGTGCAAACTAGGGTTGCGTGTGTCCTCCTCGCTGCCCCCTCCTAGCCTTTATATAGATAGACTAGGTCTCGGGTAGCTGGTCGAGTCGGTTATAGATTAGGGTTTTCCCTTTTGAACTTTTTATCTTTAAGCTTCTTCTTGTCTCGCAAGTAATCGAGAGTCTGTGGGCCACTCGAAGTTTTCGTCGGGCCGTGGCAACACCGTGGGCTTCCACCGTATCTGTACCGTATATACCAAACTCGAGTACCAGCAGGGTATACCCATGTCACCGCCCGAACCATCTTCAACATAACCGTCGTTGATGGATTCAAGGAAGCTTGGCCCTGCACTCCATTGATTGGAAAAAGGCATACTGGATGAAGTTGTAGGCGCAAGATTTGTGTTGAGCAATGCACTCTGGATCATTCGTCCACTTAGACCTGGTGCGCATGTGGCTGAGAACCTTTAAGTCCAGGCCTTCATACCAAGACAACACGAAGCTCAGGGCTGTGTCAGCTCCAGCATGCGCAGCAGATTCTCTCCAAAGGTCCAGCTGAGTCTCACACTCCATCAATTTTGCAATTAAGGGTGCGGGGCCTTTAGGAGTGGGCTCATTGGGCCAGATGGCATTGAACATCTAGATAGATGCATCCATGATATCCGAACCATAGCTCCTCATGGGCTCAACCCGGGATACGAGGCTCACAAGTGTATCTTCCATATCATAAGGAATGAGCCCGGTGGATGGACCAACTGGGGTGCCTCTCTTAACCCGAAAGTCATGAACAACTATGGAAGCAATGGAGTTGGACTCTAGAAATTTGCATGAAAATGAGACAAGTAAGATCAGTAAATAAGGGGATAAGACCCGGAAAAAGGAATGTCAGCAAGAGAAAAAACTAATGAGAAATATAACTATTGATCCGAGTCAGTTCCTTCAGCCAGTCAGCACTCCTCTTCTTGAGTTTCTCGTCTATGTTCACCGACTCAAACTTGATGTCGGCGTCCTTCAACAAATCTTGGTTATTTTCGAGCTGGGTTTTCAGCCGTTCCTTTTCCTCGGAGAAGTTTTGGTCCACCTTATCCATCTCAGCCTTGCGGAGGTTTTTCAGCTTCTTGATCTCGACGTTGAGCCGAGTAATCTCGTCATCCTTGAGCTAAAGTTGGGTAATTTCAGCATCCTTCTTCTTGAGTTCGGCATGATGCTGCCCTTCTTATTTGAGAAAGTGCAGCATCATGTCAGGCAATGGCACACTATCTTGAAGAGACACTGCAATAGTTCGTTTACCCGGTAGAGCTGAGGTATAATTATCTGCCGAGTCAGAAAGGAAAAGGGTAAAGGCTGAATAACCAAGACGAGTTACCTTTGATCTTGGCCAAGTTTTTCCTCATGATTGTGTTTTCGGCCTCCACTTCAGCTGTGCAATACGAATAACAAGTTAGTTCAGAAAGCTAATGATAAAGGAAAGTAAAAGTGAAAATGCAAGTGATGAAACTTACCTTTCTTGCTTAGCTCAGCGAACAATGCACTATGTTTTGCACGAAGCTCCTTATGCGTGTCCAAAAGCCACTGAAATTCGGCGGTGGCGGTTGGTGGTGATCTGAAAAGGAAATGTTAGTCCATGCATCATTGTGAGGATTTGAAATTACTCAAGATCCAGGCCAAGTGGAACTTAACCCAGCTCTAGGTGAATTTACTAAAGATCCAGGCCAAGTGGAACTTAACCCACCTCTAGGTAAGTGGGGATTTTAATTGAGTCAAGATCCAGGCCAAGTGGAACTTAAACCGGCTCTAGGTGAGTGAGGATTTGAATTTACTCAAGAATCTGGGCCAAGTGGAACTTAACCCGACTCTAGGTGAGTGAGGATTTGAATCTACTGCAGATCCGGGCCAAGCGGAACTTAACCCGGCTCTAGATGAGTGGATATTTGAAACTACTAAGGAATTTAGCGCAACTAAAGATACTTTGGATTGGAGCATGCGGCCGAGTAACGCGTCACTCCACTGGAGGCTCGGGGACTGGGGGATATATCTACAATTACTTGCGCATATGTAAGGGCATGGTGAAAAGTCTTAACTCCATCATCCGGCCAGCAATGGAAATAGCCTTGGAAGCTGTGTTCATCTAGGCTCTGAACTCAGCTGGGCCAAACTTCTCTAGGTTCTCAGAGTTGAGGTCGACAAACTCGACATCATTCTAGTTATTGACATATTCAATGAGGGGGCCATAGCTCTCCCCGCTGAGCGTCTAGGTAGTGACCAAACCCTTGGCATGATCTTCTTTCCTGGAAGATTGAGCTACAGCCGAGCTGGTGTGTAGGGTAAGTTGTTTACTGCCAGTAGGCCTAGAAGTAGCAGATCCAGAGGCAGTGCTCCCCTTCTTTATCATGGATGCAAGAGTACGCTGTCTAGATTCGGTAGTTGATCCTTTAGGGGTCGGATGTTTGGTCACCTCGGAAGCCTACTGGCCCTTGGCAGCATCAGCACCCTTTTTGGCCTTGGTGCCTAATTTGGGCTGCTGCTGCGAAGAGCTGGATTGCGCTTTGGGTTTGGCTTGAGGCTTCTGCTGAAATATATCCTGGGCAGAAGCAGTTGGCGCAGAAGGCTTGGCCTTTGAGCTGGGCGGAGCTTGGTCATCTCGCCGAGTCTTGGGAGACTCGGACAAGGCAGAAGGAACTGGAATAGCTGAACTTGGTGCTGGAGCTGGTTGAACTGGGGTAGGTGTCAGGGTCACCGGCACCTCGGAAGGAGTAAACTTGGTGCTGATGTTATTGGCGCCACTATCATATTTTTGCTGGGCAGAAGAGGCACTGGGCATGTCCAGCATTGGTGCTTCCTCGGCAGCACCACCTCCCTCTGCGCCGACATTGCCCTCCTCTTGTCGAGGTGGGCTAAGGTTCGATGCGGCCGTAGATCTCTCCAAAATGGGGCTCAAGGGGCACGCGTCGTCTTGGTGAGGAGAAGGTGGATCATCTCGCAGAGGCAAGGCAATGCTCGAATCACTCTAGGGGATCTCCATGGAGCCCTGCCGAGTCAGACAAAGAACAAAACAACAAGTTGGAACGGAAAGAGAGAAACAAGAAATACACATGAAGCAAGAAAAGCCAATTAAAGAGTAGGGAAAAGAGAGAAGGGCTTACTCAGATGAAGTAGGAGGGTCCCTGGGTTTGGGGGCCCTCCAAACCGAGGCCTTAGTCACATGCTTGTTGGCGCCCTTGACATCGGGTCTCTTCTGCCTCTTCTTAGATTGAGATGGCTCGGAAGAGGGAGCCGAGGTGGCCACACGTTTCTTGGAAGGGGCAAGAATCAGATCACCCACAGCAAGGGGAGGATCGTCGTGGACCTGACCGACCGGGTTAGCTGGAGCCGAGTGAAGGAGAAAGGCATATGAGATAGGCACAGGGTCGTATACCTCCAAGATTTCAATATCAGGGTCTCAGTCGTCATCCAGCCAGTCCCTTAAGCCAGAGGTCTTACTAGAGGGTCGCCTGACGCTGGGATCCGGAGTGTCAAGAAGGTCTCCGAATCTGGCTCCTCCGTATCTGAGGCGTCACGGTCTTTCCCCCACTTAAGGGATGGTTTCTTGCCATCCTTGACTGTTTGCTGAAGGAACAACTGAAGATAATATTGCAAAGGGATCAAATAAGTAATATGATTCGACATAAAGCATAATTCGGAAAAAGGACCAAATAAGTAATTTGATCCGACATAAAGCATAATTCAGAAAAGGGAGCAACTAAGAGACATACCTCGGGTGGAAGCTTATCTCGGCAGAAATGCTTGAATCCCCCAGTCCTCATTGAAGTCCTTGTCAATCTTAAAGATAGCCTTGACCCGACGGAAGATCTAGGTGTTGTTAAGTTCAAAAGATGAGGTCCGGTTAGGGTCGAGATGCCCACTCATATGGCAAAGTTTGTGGGTTCGCTTCTGTAGAGGGGAGATTCGGCTGCGAACGAAGGTGATCATGATATCCTCGCTATGCAGCCCCAGCGAATTCAACTCCTTGATCCGTTTATCCACCTGAACTACCAAGGCAGCGGACTTCCATGGAATCCGACTTCATAAGGTCCTGCCTAGGATACCAAGCGAGTAAGGGATCAGTCGGATCTTGTCTTCCTCAGTATCGTTCTTCACATAGAAGAACGTTTGGGCCCATTCCTTGCAAGACTCGAGGCCGGTGACTCGGGGGAAGACGGAGTTTTTTCGAGGAGGGATGGAGGCTACTCTGCACTGAGTTAGGGATTTGTCGGCAAGGGCAACAAGAGGATCCGGGATAACATTGACCCTAAAGCCAAAAATCTTATACCAGAGTTGGACTGTGGGCTAGAGGCCGAGATAACCCTCAACCTCAGAGGCAAAAGAGGAAAGAGAAGTAATGGCGTTAGCCGGAAGATGGTGTGGTTAGAGTTCGAAGGTAGTGCTGCATTCATGGAAAAAATCACTAATGGGAAGACAAAACCCGTGCTGGAAGTGAGAGAAGAAAACCACAAACTCACCCGGATTGGGCGAGGAAATGATCTCCTTGCAGGGGAGGCGACAAGTAACTCCGGCGGGGATGCGGCGAGTCCGATACAGCCAGTCGATGTCATCCTAGCAGACCCAAGAGCCGGCCCAGGCACCACGCTCGTGGGCCTCGCTACCCTCCTCGTGCTCTTCAACAATGGCGACCTCCTCCTCTGCCATCTCCAGATCTCTGTTTCCGTAGACCCAATCTGTTATGGGGGGCAAAGGCCTAGACTAGCAAGGCCCGTGGTGGCGTGGCTACGTAGAAGCGGTGGCACAGCTACGGTGGAGGAGAACAACGATGAGGCACAGCAGCGGCGGCATACCTTCTAAACAGAAGCAGCGGCGGAGGTTGCATTGCTGTTGCGCGGAAGAGGAAGCAGAAGAAGAAGAAGAGGCAGAGGTGTGCGCGGGTGGGGGAAATGACCAAGGGGCATCCCTTACCCCCTATTTAACCATGCCTCTAAGTGGGGTAGTGGGATATGCCAGTGCGGCGAAGCCACATGGTGTGGCCATGTATCCACCGGATCGACCAATCAGGAGCAAGCGATAGGAAAGGCCACAGGGTGCTCCGGATCCCACGACGCGACATGGTGATTGCGGTTAGCGAGGAAACAGCCATGACGTGACGCTCACAGTAGTTATCCCTGACAATGAATACAGTAACTAGAGCAGTAACATGTGCATGCCCTTAAAAGGACGCAAAACAATGATTACTCTCCACGTAAGACGTGGGGAAGCGTACGAGAGAAGGAAAGGATCTAAGCGGGTAACCCGGATCTAAGGAAATAACCCGACCAGTGGGAAATATCTCGGAATGAGCCAAGGGAATGTCAAGTCACAGCAGTAAAGAGGGCCAAATTACAGGGTGACACAGCAAAAAGAGCAAAGAACTTAGTAGTTTAAACCTATCGTGGCCTTATCAACTGAAGTTGCCAAGACCACACCAGCTTCGGGGACTAATGTTGGGGGGATAACCTCGGGTAGGGTCACACCGGGGTATAATGGCCAAATCAGCCAGGGTACGGCAAGGTCAAAGCAGGAGATGGCCGAGTTACCTCAACGCAGGCCGACTTACTGTAGACCCGACCCGAAGGATGTTCTACTAACGTTACCCCGGATAACATATAATGTATGTCGTCTAGCTCTTTGTAACTTGTTTGCAGGTACCCACATGGCCGGGTTAACCAGGCTATAGTCGGGTTACTACTTTCCTTACAAGAGAAGGAAGGAATCTTCAACGGTCAAATCCTTTATCTCTCTGCTATAGCGTGAGCGCAGCGGACAGAGGAGAGGACCACCGAGTACGGGCCGACAAGATGACGTTGGTATTGTCGGCTGACGAGAGTGTCACACAGGCTTACGCTAGCCTCTAGATGGCTTACGAAGGAGAAAAGAGCAGCACCACTTAGCCATATTGGGAGAGGCATATTCTAGGAATATGCCTCCACGTATGCCCTAACTTGTAACCTGGGTTCCCCTATATAAGGAACACCAGGACCTCCATAGAAGGCGATCGATCATTTTCACTATCACAGGACTCTACACTGAGGTGAGAGTAAGAGAACTTCTTCCTCCTCTCCCCAATACAGCTCAAGGAGCCTCTGTAATCCTGGTAAATATAGAGCAATACAAACTTCTGTGTGTGGAATCACCACACTATCCCTCCCTGGATACCTCTAGCGCTCATTGGCTCCATCTTTATCCTATACATAGCATCTGCCGTGCCACCACCACGACAATGGTCGATTGCTTCACCTTGTTGGAACTTCTACCTCAACGCAGCTAACCACTGTGGTTGCGGGTCTCTGGGGAACATGGCATTATATACCATTGCCAAGGAAGAACGGCAACACTCGATGAATTCCTCCACCTCCGACACTCTATCCTGAAGAAGCGCCAAAGTATACCCACTTGTGGTCAATCCAGAAGTCCGTATCGGCACCCGATGAAGCTTCCATCAAAGAACTCATCCAAGACTGGAGACGTCGAGACTCCTCCACCATGCTTAAGCAGATGCCTGGAAAATACAGAAAGATCAGTCTACATCATAATATTAAAAAGTAGGAACTCAGGGGCTTTGCGAGAAACTTACATATCATACTCTCGCTTGCCCTTGAAATCTCGTCAAGCATATATGTCTTGCGCCCCATGGCCTTTTTTTTTTACTTGGACAGGGATATGTCTACCTAGGCCTTTATAACCCAAAGCTCACCCTCTAATTGCTTGATATGGTGGAGCTTATCAGCGTACAGTGGAGGATCAACATATCAGGTGATAGTGGAAACATTTGTGGCGTATCTGCCTTTGTTTTCGACAATTGCCGACCCAGAGGAACATGAGCACGAAGGAACATGATCAGCTGAAGGACCAGTCGAATAAGATACATTCTGAAGGAAGAAAAGACAGGGCAAAAATCAGCAAGAAAGATTCATAGGACACACTTAATATTCAAACTTAGAGGAAGATTCAAGGATACAAATATCAGTGTTTTCCGACTCCGGGACTAGAAAACTATACATTCGACCAAATTCATTACACACAGTTAACATAAATAACTATGACTAAGGACTAAGTAGCACCACTGGCAGTGGCAGTGGCACTAGCAGAAGGAGTAGCATCCAAAGTTTTTGCAGAAGGAGTAGCAGTCGAAGCTTTTGCAGGAGGGGCATCTTCTTCCTCAGCAATTTCAAGGAGCCGCCTAGAGAACTTCTTGATTTTCTTAAAGTAAGGCTCAAGGTTGACCTCTTTTCCTTCGTTGGTGACTGGGATCGAGGAGCTAACCTTATCTCATTCGACCTTCTCGCCATGCGCCAAATACAAGGACATTGCATTCTCCGTGCCGCTCTTTGATTGGATCAAGCCATAGCCGGTGAGGGGGTTGGTTTGGTGTTAAAGACCTCGGTGAGGGCATTGAGGTTCGACAGAACATATTTATCACGGAAGATATCTGCATGAATGCGCTTGAAGGCACGATGAGAGTGGGTCAGGAGATTCTGGTCGTGAATGGTGTTCCCCTCCGAGACACTCAGGGCATCCGACAAAGGGTCAACCCATTGATCCTCTGTTAGTGCTAGTGAGAATTTTTTGATCTCTGCAAAAAGGAAGAAAGAATAGTAAATCACGAGCCAAGGGTCAAGTAAAAAACATCAGATTTCAGGTCAGAATTGGTGACTTACTTGTGAAGGAGGAGTTCAGGTCTTCAGGCCTCTTTCGAAATTTCTCATCCCGTCCTGCCACAACAGCAACTTCGGATTCACGTTTCTCCTCCTCGGCTTTGGCCACTGTCCGTGCTTTTTTGAGCTCCTTTTCATGAGCATTTAGTTTAGCTTCAAGATCATCTGCGCACCTCAGGGCAGCTTCACGAATGACCTCCGACTCATCAGCAATAACTGTTGTAGAAGACAAAGTTATTCAAGGAGGAGATCACTAAAGAAGAATATTCACAGAGGTTAGAACGCAAAGGATAAAAACCTTTGGAGAAAGAAGCATGATGTTGAATCCTAATAAAATAGGCGGCCATTTCAACCATCTAGCTAATTATCGGCTGAAGGAAATGAAAACATCATCAAAACACTCTGGGGCTACATAGTGAAGCAAGACATGATGAATAAAGAAGAGGAAACTTACATTCTTCATGTCAAGTTCAGTCGGGTTTTTTGACAGGATCACACCTTTGGCATCGTTCTTTGTCTTCTTCCGAGGAGGAGCTTTAGGCGTCACAACAAGATCCTTTGGGATCAGCTCACCCGACATTTCCTCTTGCAGGTTAGCTGGTTCCATCACTTTTGTGGGTTACCTGGCGGCGGCATCCATCCCATCGGCTGTGTCAGCAACATGCAATTTTGGGGAAGCTTTTTCCTTCTCATCACCACTAAAACAAAGCATAAATAACTTCGGTTAAGAACAGAAATAATGGAATCTCAAATGAATAAAGGAGGACTTAAACTTACGAGCTGAGGTTCTGCGCAAACCAAAGAAGTGCCCTTCTTCTAGGAGGAGTCATCCCTAGTGGTTGAATCATCGGTGGCTTCGCATCACTCAAATCTTCAGTCTTCAATCTCTTGGACGTCCACTTCATCTCATGTCCTTTTACCCTGGCTAACTACAACCTTGAAGGAATCAGAGTTCGCGGAAGGGACAACCTTTGTTGGAGTGCGAGAAGAGTGGGAGCTAGAGATTTATTCATTTTCATCAGTGTCTCCCACAACCCCAGCCTTTGTATTCTCCTCGGATTTAGCAGTAGGTTTAGGGACCTTGCTAGTTTCAGGAAATAGAGGAAGGGAGTCCAAGTGATTATGATTCTGCACAAATAGACAAGCAAACTCGATATAAGGAAACCTCATATCAAAAGACAAGAACCTGATAGATAGAAGATAGAAGATAGGGACTTACATCGTGTACAAGGTTCTTCTTGCCAAATGGCTTAACCCGACACTCGGATGGAACCGAGTCATGCTTGGTAAGATTGGTGAAGGATCCAACTCTCTTCTCAAGCTCAGAACATGACAGGTTGTCCGAGGACACCCTCATCGGATCCTTCTTACCAATATATGCCCACATACCAGAAAGTCGGGCCTGAAGAGGTTGAACACTAATGCGAAGAAAGTGCGCCATAAGCTGGACGCTCGAAACTTCTTTTCTAGTTGCATAATGGAGATCACGGATGCGGTCCACCATGGACTGTGTCTCTTTAATTTCTACTGGAGTTGCACCTTCTCCCCAAGACTTGAGTTTCTTCATGTTTTTTGTCCGGTCAAAATGGGCTAATCCATACAGCTGGCCCTTGGATGATTTTTCCTTGACATAGAACCATTTCTACCGCCAATCTTGGGCAAAATCAGCTAACGTGAGGTCCAATAGTCGACGTATGGGTGAACACAGATGACGTCGCCTCTAACATCATAAACAAATGATTTCGTCGCATTTCTCTTAATAGAAAAGAAATGCTTCGAAAGGCCCCAATGGGGGTGGATCCCAAGAAAACTCTCACAAAGCATGATGAAGACAACAATATGGAGAATACAATTCGGCGTGAGCTAGTAGAGATGCACACCGTACACAAAGAGAAGCCCACAAAGGAATTTGTGGGCAGGTAGAAAAAGACAACGACAAATAAAAGCGATGAACATTACCCGCCAGCCATCTTCGGGCACAGGGGTGGCCTCGTCGTCAGGAAGCTTGAAGGATCACTCCTTCAGGAGCGAATATTATTGGCCCTCGCGCACATCTCGCTGCATGCACTTTGAGGGAGTTCATCCGATGACCCGTGGCTTGGCCGTCGTGGCATGGGCGGTGGAACCAGCACCCTTGCTTCTCCCCATGGTGACGGCGTCGAAGGTGTGGATGTGTGAGCAGGAAAGTAAGAAAGAGCAGCAACACTAGAACAAATGTGGCGCAAGGAGGAAGAAGGACAGCGGCAGAAGGAAAGTATGAGCAGTAAATCCCCCCCCCCCCGCCCCCCCCCCCCCCCCCCGATGCTTATAAAGTGCCCGCGACAGTCCAAAGCCATAGATCCAGAAGAAATTTCGTCAGGATGAAAACTAGGGGAAACCCGTGTTCATAGATAAAGGAAGAGTCATCCGTAATGATCAATAGTTACCCTGGTAACTTCGGGAGAAATTGCGCTGTGCCTCGATTCCTACATGACATGGGGTCATGCGTTTAAACTCACCGCTGACACGGCCCCCACGCATCGTCAGCCTGCGTCATGGGCCTACCACTGAAACGTCCCACCACTGAATTTCCTCAGATGATAAAGACTTGAGCCTATGCTCGGACGCAAGCTTCCGAACATAGCCTCGGGGGATACTTTCACCAGGAGCGCTGAGCATGTACCCGATAACATTTGGTGATTCAAGGAAAAGAAGACCTGAGTCGAGGATCTCCTCAGATGATAAAGACTTGAGCCTATGCTCGGACACAAGCCTTCGAACATAGCCTCGGGGGATACTCCCACTAGGAGCGCTGACCGCACACCCGATAGAAAATAACCTTAGACAAGACTTGAGTCGAATATTTAGTCACATGATCAAGACTTGAGACTATGCTCAGGTGCAAGTACCCGAACATAGACTCGGCGGCTACTCAGATCGTGAGCGATGACCGTGCACCCGAAGGAAATAACGAATCCTCCTACGGTGTCAACAACGAACCTCATGAAGACGAACTTTGAGCCTACACGGAATACAAATATTCGACTATAGCCTCGGGGGATACTCCCATCGGTAGCGCTGACCACACACCCGATAGAAAAAAGCAAAAATCCTCCTATGGAGATGATAATGATAAAAAAAACCTACGAGCATTATCCAAGTGTATCCTCAAACAGTTACTCCCACCGGGATCGGTTAACAGCGCATCCGATAAAAATGACAAACGAGCTGAAGAATTCAGCAACTCCAATAGCCAAACAAGGCAGCCGAAGAAAAAATAAAAAAATTCAGACCGCGTCCGCCATGATAACATGTCCGAATGTCGTGTCTATCAACATGAGGTGAGCCCTCAGGATCCATCCTGTGAGGTCTAGTAATTGCACTCGAATGCACTTTGCTAGTAAATTTCCATATCTACGATATGATAAAAATTCTGATAGACGTGTTGGGTATCCAAAAACATCAAACTAGAATTTAGTACACGATAAGAGCTCTGTGACTCGAGCTAAATTACGTCAGCATATACCGAGTTCAAGTCCGGTGACTTGAGATTGAGAAGGTTCACGATGTTTTTGTCTAAAATCAATTATCTGGTTCCTGATCCGTCGGATGCACCTGACTCGTTTTACCAAAATCGGCATGAATAAAATATTTATGAATAAAAGTTTACTCGAAAAAATCTTCGGGTTCAATGCTGAAAATGTCTTAGAGACTCAACCTGAACCTACAATTCAGACGGAGTCTCGAGGCCTACTAACATAGGTATGACTTATCGAGTTTCCATGATTGGTATACCTGGTACGCACCTAGACTACGGCTATGAAGTCCACCAAGAACTAGGAGTCCTGGAAGCATCCGAAGCCTAGGAACCGGACATGTTGATCAAGATAGAAGTTCAAACCGACATAGTAGTATAGCTGTAACCAAACTTGTAACCAATCCGTGTTGAACTCTGAGACCCAGCTCCTCATATATAGGCTGGGAGGAACCAACAGAGAGGGCACCGTAGGTTTGAGCAACTCGCAACCCGCCGTAAGTTAGATTACATCTAGCGAATCAGCGACTCTGTAATCATCTTCTTCAATAACCAGGAAGGACTTTAACTCCCTTGTTTGTCTGATAGGTCGATGAAATCACCAGCGCTATCTTTTCACGAAACTCTAAGTCCATAACCATGGGCATTGCCGAGGTTACCCCTCGACAGAAAACCTAGGATCAGTCCAGCTGCAGTGTCATTGTCGTTGTTTTCCTTCTTGGAGGTTCTTCAGACTGCTAGGCGTGTGCTGGTAATTATATGGAGAACACGTTGGTTTCGAGTTATCTTCATTTTTGTCGAACTACCGATGTCGGCTGTGTTTTATGTTTCTGTCTTGTTTCTTTTTGGGTTTGCCTTGTGCTATTTTCCTGCCCTGACCATGTACTTTTTTTGAGAGAGAGAGAGAGTACCCTGACCTTGTACTAGATTATCATCTTGAACTCCTTCGCGACATGGCAGGCTCCGTCCGATAATGGGTCTGTTGGCAAGCCGCTATATGGGCATGGACGCATGGTGGGCCGGTTAAATAAACGACCCGACTAAGCTTGGTTCAATTAGTCAGGGTTTCTACGACTCCACACGCCCGCCACCGGCGCTAGACGCACCACCGGAATGAGGGTAGGGCGAGAAAGACCTTATTCTTGCATCAAGATGTAGCCATCACATCACTATCCAAAAAGACATGAAAAAGCAGACTAAACAACGAATAGAAAAAACACACCCGCCATCAAGGGGCTGTAGTCCACCACATCTCCAAGACCCTAAGGTCATCGGAGGCAAAGTGGACCGGTGCGTCACCGATGAGTGGAACCCAAAATCGCTTATTTGGCCGCCGTCGTGATCGCCTCTCTGAGAGGGGTCCACTTTGAACACTATACTTCAAGCATTCTTAATCTTTAGGCAGAATTTAGTTTTTTTGCGAAATTCCACCGAGCTATTAATAATTATAAATAGTAGTAACAAAGACACAAAATTAATAAAAATTACAAATAGATCACTGAACCACTTAGCGATGAAGACAAACACTAGCACGAGCCGAAGGCGTGTCGCCATCGTCGCCCCTCCATCATCGGAGCTAGGCAAACTTTGTCGTAGTAGACATACAGAAAGTCGTCATGCTAAGCCCACAAAGGACCCAATGCACTAGAGCATGAAAACAAACCAACAAATACAAAAACTGACAGAATCCTAGGAGATCCGTCGGACAAACGGCACGCGCCCTCCGTCGGCGTTAGATGCACCGCCGGAGAGAGGATAGAGCGGGATGACATTATTCTGACTACGGGACATAACCGTCGCCTCAACATCCTGAAGAAGACACTAGAAAACAGGCTAAACAAAGAATGGAAAACCTCCTGCCGGTGAGAGACCATGCTACGTCACACCTCCAAGTCCCTAGGGCCACCGGAGGCGAAACTTAGTTGAGTGATTTCACAATTTTGAGCTCTATCATTTTTATCCCATCCATGATGGACGGCAGTGGCCAAGAGAAAAATAGTCGGCCGGTGATGGACGATAGCGGCCAAGAGAAACTACAGGCGGCTTACGCGTTAAGAAGTCATCGTCGTCGTCCTATGGCCAACAGGAACGATGCACATCCAGGTGTATACGGTTTTATATACTCCCTCCGACTTTTTTTTTGGAAATGGGCGCATATATTACTTAAAGCAATGTTTACACCCGGCCTCTGCATAACTAGGATGCACACAGCCGTTCAACCACACACGATAGGTCCAAAGGTAAAACAAGATTACAAATCATAGTAATAAGAAAAAGCGCCTCCATCTAATGTTGATCTATACGAAGATCACGCTGCCATCCATGTCGGGACAAAATATCCCTCGCCGTGTTCTCCAATCGTGTACACCCCTCCACAAATAAGTGGCGGAGGTCCATACGCTGGAGAGTAATCCATGATCGGAGAATAGCCGTAGCTCGATAGATGACCTGCAAAGAAGAAGACACAGTGTTATTAAAAATCTTGTCATTCCTACATAGCCAAAGCGACCAAATAATGGCAAGCGCTCCCAGCCTAAACACAGTCCCATATTTATCATGTATCCCATATAACCAGTTGCCAAAGACATTGGCAACCGATCGAGGGGGCGATATACCGAGGCCATTTGGATGATTGACCATATAGAGCGAGCAAATTAGCATTGGAAGAATAGATGTTTAATTGTCTCATCCTGATGACAAAAAACACATTGAGTACTTCCGTGCCAATTCCTCTTAGCAAGATTAACTCTTGTGAGAATTACCCCTTTACAAAGATACCATGCAAATATTTTCGTTTTAAGGGTTATTTTCATCTTCCAAATTTTACTAGTATTATCGACTGGAATATCAGGTTGAAACAAAGCTCTGTACATCGAATCCACAGAAAATTTACCACTCTCTAGTAAATTCCATTTGAACTCGTCCACCCTCTCCGACAACTGTATCGTGGCTAATCGAACTAAAAGATAATTCCACGATAGTAGTCTGGGGCCGATTAGACTTCTTCTGAAAGTCACATTAGGAGTATTATTTTCCATTACCATGGAAATTGTGTCTCCTTTGTGTCTAACGATCGAGTAAAGAGCTGGATATTGTTCTCGGAGAGTAGTTTGGCCAAGCCATTTATCCTCCCAGAAACGAATCTGTGAACCATCCCTAATATTAAAAGTACCAAAACAAAAGAAGTGTTTTTTGGAAGCCATGAGCCCCGCCCAAAAATGTGAATCTCCCGGTTTCCAAACCATCTGAGACACCGCTTTGGATCCAACATACTTCCTCCACAACATGGTTTGCCATACACCCTCTTAAGTAAGTAGTTTAAATAACCATTTACTTAATAGTGCGGTGTTTTTGACTTGCATATCATGTATGCCCAGTCCACCATACTCTTTAGGTCGGCAAACCACATTCCATTTGGCCAGTCGATATTTCTTTTTTCACTATCCCCTTGCCAAAAGAATCCTGATCGGAAATAGTCCACTTTCTTCAAGACCCCTTTCGGCAATAGGAAGAACAAAATCATATACAGTACCATATTGGTGAGTACTGAATTTATGAGAACTGGTCTTCCACCAAGGGATAGTAACTTGCCTTTCCAGCTATTTAAACGCTTCTGTAGTCTTTCCTCAACGAGTTTCCATTCCGCAATCGTGAGACGCCGATAATGGATCAGTATTCCCAGATAGTTGATAGGAAACAGCCCTAGAACACAGCCGAAGAGATCAACATATAGTTGGGCGTCGTTAATAGCATCGCCAAAACAATACAATTCACTTTTATGGAAGTTAATTTTTAATCCAGAGAGTTGCTCAAATACTGATAGAATTAACTTCAGATTCCCGGCTTTCTCTAGATCATGTTCCATAAATAAAATTGTATCGTCTGCATATTGAAGAATAGATAAACCTCCATCAACCAGGTGGGGGACTAAACCTTCAACTTGGCCATCAACCTTGGCTCTCTCAATGAGGATTGCCAACATATCAGCCACTATGTTAAATAGTATAGGCGATAGAGGATCTCCTTGTCTTAGTCCTTTTTTTGTTTGGAAATATTTGCCAGTGTCGCCATTGACAGCTATAGCAACACTGCCTCCAGACACAAAAGACTGAATGAGAGCGCACCACTCCTTCAAAAAACCTTTCATTCGGAGTGTTTGCTGGAGAAAAGACCAATTAACCTTGTCATAAGCCTTCTCAAAGTCAATCTTGAACAATACCCATTTAATTTCTTGGAGTGTAGTGCATGGATTATTTCATGCAGGATTACTACACCGTCTAGGATGTTTCTTCCTTGCATAAAAGCAGTTTGAGATGGGCGTACAACATGATCAGCAACAGAATTTAATCTAATCGTAGCAACTTTTGTGAAGATTTTAAAACTAACGTTAAGAAGGCAGATAGGACGATACTGCTGTATTCGTTCTGCATTATTAACATTAGGTAATAAAATAATGTTGCCAAAATTAAGACTAAAAATGTCTCACTGGCCAGCATGTAAAAACTCAAAAAGGTGCATTAGATCCCCCTTAATGACTTCCCAGAATTTTTGGTAGAATTCCGCTGGAAAGCCATCGGGTCCTGGCGCCTTATTATGTTCCATTTGGAAAACTGCTCTCTTGACCTCCTCCTCCTCCGTAAAGGGGGCGATTAGAAAGTTGTTCTCCTCAACAGAAACCTTAGGAATATCAGCTGTTTGGGACTCATCCAACGAGAATGAATTCTTATGCGATGCCCCAAACAGAGACTTGTAGTAAGCAGTAATATAGGATTTCAGTTGCTCCTAACCCTCAATGGTACCTTCATCCTGAACAAGAGAGTGAATAAGTTTCTTTTTATGCTTGCCATTGGCAACATCATGACAGTATCTTGTATTCGCGTCTCCTTCAAGAATAAACTTTGCTTTAGAGCGTTGATACCATTTGAGTTCCTTCTCACGGAGTAGTTTTGCTATGTCTGCATTCGATTGTGTTTTAATCACAATCTCTTGTGCAGTCAAGAGCCTTACTTCCGCAGCAGCTTCCAAATCGTTAATAATAGATGTAAGACGTAACTTCTCTTTTTTAGGATTCCAGCGGTGTGTCTAGCCCAACCACGAAGGTACTTGCGCAAGGCGCGCATTTTAGTATTCCATCGTTGTATCGGCGTCTGACCACTAACAGTTTTCTCCCAAATAGTCTTAAGTAACTCATAGAAACCATCACGATCCAACCATCCAAGTTCAAATTTGAAACTGTGTTTGGTCTTTCGTAATGGTGTTCCAACAGAGAGTAGTAAAGGAGCATGATCAAACAGAGCCTCAATACGCTCTAAAGCGCGAATAGTTACCATAGGGAATTTATCTTCCCATTCAGTATCCATAAGCACTCTATCCAGCTTTTCATATGTAGGCTCTGGAAGACTATTAGCCCAGGTATATTGTCGTCCTAACATCGTAACCTCTCTCAAGTTCAAACTGTCAATGACAGCATTAAACATGAAAGGCCAATGTTCATCGAATCGACCCCGACTTTTCTCATGAGGGAATCGTAGCAAGTTAAAGTCCCCCCTATAAGAATAGGGTACGGATTATCCTTAGCCAGATTAACCAACTCACGCAAAAAGTCAGGCTTGTAAACATCCTGGGTAGCCCCATAAACAGCGACTAGAGACCATATGAAATCATCCGCTTTGTTACAAATATGGAGCTTAATAAAAAAGTCTCCATTCTAACTAGCTAAGACTTCCATAGTCTCATCTCTGACGCCTAACAGAATTCCCCCAGATCTACCTCGTGGAGGGCCGGATACCCACATAAAGTCCACTCCACCAGAAAGGCAATTGAGTTGGGCCAGTGAGAAATCACGTCTCCTGGTCTCAGAAATACCCAAAAAATCCAACTTATAATCTCTCACACAATCGGCAAAAAACAAATGTTTAGCTAAGTCACGAAGACCTCTGCTATTTGAGAACATGCCATTCATGGAGAAACAATAGTAGATTTGGATACACGAGTCCGTTTACGAGACTTCAGGTTTTTAGATTTTCGGCCAGAAGCTTTTAGCTCATATAATGCGCCCAGCTCAGCCTCATTATAAACCACGTCTGACACTTCACCAACTAAGTGAGCGAGGAGTTGACCATCTACTGTGGCATGCAACTCCTCCTCCTTTGTTGATAAAGAGTCGGGAATAACTGAGACCTTAGGAGTAACCGTTAAACGGTCAACCTCCATATGTCTCAGAACTGAACTCGAAAAATTAATTTCCTTTACAGATCTACCCATGCTAATACCAATATTGGCAAGCTTATCAACAATAATAGGGGTTGAAAAAGAAAGGAAAGATGGGGACGAATGAGATATACCATGGGAATCCAGATTCTTCTCGGCCTTCCTTCGCATGGCCTTGGCCAACGAATCCTTGTCCATGATCGACGCCCCGAGTGCATCAGTACCATGCCTGGAGCTCCTGCGCCGGTACCTCCATCATGGGAGGCACAAGATGGCCACCTGCAACCCCGCCTGGGCTGCAAGGCGACGCAAGGAGCGGGGAAACCGATTCCTCCTAGGCCAAGTCCCCGCACGCGTGCTGCCCCACCTGGGCCTCGATTGCCGGGTGCCCCGCCTGGGCCCCCGAGCCTGCCACCGTCTCTCCAGTAGCCTCCAAAGGCGTGACCGCCAGCCTCGACCCCCGGTCCACCACGTGGCAGTCCGTGATGGGGAGCGAGACAACGGGCCGCCCGCCTGGGCCAGCCCAACATCCACCTCCTCCGCAGAGACCTCTACCAGCACCGGCTCCGCCCTAGGGATGGACCGACCCAAGACATTCGGCCTACACCTAGCCGGTGCGACCATGATAGGAGAAGACCCATTGACCAACAGAAGAGCTTCCTGCAACTAGGTAGGTGAAACCTGCGGCGAGCCAGCAGGCAATCCACTCCCACGTAGCGGAGAATCCAACGGCAAAGCATCCAGCAGTTCCTTTCCATGCGGAGTCGAGGGAGAAGCATTAAATGGAGTGACCGCGTAAACTGTTGGCAGAGTTTGCCGTGTCGAGGAAGAGGAAGGTCACCTCGGCCAGACGGAACAAACAGATCGTCCCATACGACCCAACGCGTGTAGGAAAAGAAAAAGAAACACGGAAAAATGATGATCGACGAAGTGTGAGCCGAGGTGAAGCTGGCCGAGGTAACCACGACCAAGGCAATGCCGGTCAAGGGAATGCTGCCAATGGCAATGCCGGACAGCGAAACTCCACAGGAGCAGGACAACCGGAGCAGCGGAATATACCAAGGCAAGAACAAAGCGCCGGTCGAGGTATGCAACAGAAAGGTACGCCCCAAGTGCAAAACCGATACAATGACGGTGATTCGGAAATGGTGAACGCAGGGTACCCCAGACCGGACTATCATGTGATAGGGTCAAGATTAGGAAGCAGGGAGTTGATACCGGATGATGCCAGGTTGAAACTGGATCGCCTGTATAGGTCGGAACATATCGAATGTCAAGGTCCCCCGGGTCCAGCGTGCTTTGGACCCCGGATCATGAAGGAGCCACCGGTACCCAACTTCCAGTTGCCTAGAGGCACGAAGACGTATGACGGCAGTACCAAGCAAGAGGATTGGCTGATAAACTATGCTACAGCTGTGAAAATTGCCACTGGCAACTTGAGATGGGTTGTACGATACGTACCCCAGATGTTGGAAGGTCCGGCCAGAGTATGGCTGAACAATTTACCACCCGGAAGCATCAACTGCTGGATATATTTTGAAGAAATGTTTATCAGCAACTTCTCAAGTACGTATCAGAGGCCGAATAGGCCGCAGACCCTAGCGATGTGCAAGCAAAGACCTAATGAGACGGACCGTGAATTCTTGACCCGGTGGTGTACCGTGAGAAAATTGTGTGAGGGTGTCATAGAGTCACAGGCCATAGCGTGGTTTGCACAAGGGTGCAGATATGGCAGCGAGCTATGGGTGAAGTTGCAAAGGAAAATGCCAATTACGTTGGCAGAGATGATCCGGATTGCAGATTCGTATGCTTTGGGTGATCCGACTCAACCTAGGATCGCGTCAAATGAGTCAAACGAGGAATACTATCAGAGGGATGGAGCCGGGTCATCCCGGAGGAACGATTACAAAGGAAAAAGAAGAGATGATAGACCGGATCATCGCTACGGCTCACAACAAGTTGCAGTTGTGAATCAAGATCAACCCGGAGCAGGGAGCAACCAACTCAAGAGAACGGGAGGGCAATGGACTCCAAGAAACGATGGAAAGAAAACATGGACTCCGGAGCAAAAGAAACAGTGGCAGGAAAAGAAAGACCGTCTGAGGTATACCTATGAGTTGATGTTGGACCAGCCGTGTAAGTTTCACATGCCAAATCCGAATAGCCCGGCGGGTCACACAACGAGGCAATGTGAGTGGATGTGTAAGATAGAACAAGGTGGTTCGGGGAATGCTCAGGCACCCCGGAATGATCAACCTCGGCAGGAGTTACCCCGGCAGCAGTTGCTCTCCGGAGCGAACACGCAACAGTTAATGTTGCCTCCCCCTCCGCCGAGGTATAACAACAATGAGAGAAGGGATACAGTGCATCAGGTGGAAAATCAGCAACAGCCGGATCAGAGGTACCCCAGAAACGAGGGAAGGAATGAGTACAGAGAACATCATCAGAGTTACTCTGTGTTTACCACTGAGGAAACAGATAGGAAGAGCTTGCAGCGCCGACATATGGAGGTCAATGTGGTAATGCCCGCAGTGACGAGGTATATGCCTTGGTCGGACCAGGAAATCACCTGGAACATCAAAGATCATCCTAATCTTGTGCCGAGTCTAGGCTCGTATGCGCTAGTGCTAGATCCGACATTTATTGGACCAAACATCAATGTGAGGTTCTCCAAGGTACTGATTGACAATGGCAGTAGCATTAACATCATGTATGCGGATACGATGTGCAAGTTGGGCATCTCGGAGAACATGCTCTAGGCTAGGAGAACAACTTTCCATGGCATTGTACCAGGCATTTCTTGCGAGCCCATAGGCAAAGTCCGGGTCGACGTGCTATTCGGCACAAGGGATAACTGTCGAACTGAAAATCTGGAGTTTGAGGTGGTGAACTTGGAAAGTGCGTATCACGCGTTACTCGGAAGACCAGCATTGAGCAAGTTCATGGCAAGCTGCCACATCAGTTATCTAAAGATGAAGTTGCCCGGACCACATGGGGTGATTACCATTGCTGGGGATTTCCGACGTTCCATTGGGTGTGCTTCAGCCGGGTCTAACCTAGCCGAGTCACTTGTGATTGCACGAGAGAAAAGAAAGATCCAGGAGGTGGCGGCATTAGCTCAGTCCGCGCAGCAGTATATGCCGGCATTGAGTAACCCGCATGGCAGCGTTTCATTCCAAGCCGCAAAAGACACCAAGAAGGTCCCAGTTGATGACATGTTCCCGGAGCACACCGTAACAATTGGTGTCGGGTTAGCTGACAAATCGGAAAGCGAGCTCGTCAACTTCTTCCGTGAGAATCGGGATATTTTTGCTTGGTCTACACTGGACTTGCAAGGTGTTCCGAGGGAGTTGGCCGAGCACTCTTTGAACGTAAGGCCCGGAGCAAGTCCGGTGAAGCAACCTCTCCGCCGCTTCGCCGAGGATAGGAGAAAAGTCATTGGAGACGAGATAGCTCGGTTACTAGCAGCAGGATTTATCATGGAAGTGATGTATCCGGATTGGCTCTCTAATCCGGTGTTGGTAGAAAAGAAGAAGGACGATCCGAACGGAGCAGTGGTTTGGCATATGTGTATCGATTACACGAACCTGAACAAGGCGTGTCCAAAAGATCCATTTCCACTGCCGAGGATAGATCAGGTCATAGACTCAACCGCGGGATGTGAACTGTTGTCATTCATTGATGCATATTCTGGTTTCCACCAGATACCTCTGAACCCGGATGATCAAACAAAGACTACATTTATTACCCCGTACGGAGCATACTGCTTTCGCACTATGCCGTTTGGTTTGCGTAATGCAGGTGCAACGTACCAAAGATGTATGCAAAAATGTTTGCACGACCAAATAGGTCAAAACGTACAAGTATACGTGGATGATGTGGTAATCAAGACCAAGGAAAGCAAAACGCTCCTTGACGACATCAGGCAGACATTCGCGAACTTGAGAAGGTTCCGGATGAAGCTTAACCCGGAAAAATGTACCTTCGATGTCCCGGCTGGAAAATTACTCGGATTTCTCGTCTCTAGCCGAGGTAGCGAAGTTAATCCAACTAAGATCCGAGCCATCGAACGAATGGAGCTGCCGAAGTGTCTTAACGATGTCCAGAAGTTCACTGGCTGCCTGGCATCGTTGAGTCGGTTTGTATGTCGGTTGGGAGAAAAGGCACTGCCTCTCTATCAACTCATGAAAAAGTCAGATAAATTTGTTTGGACGCCACAGGCCGATGAAGACTTTGCCCACTTAAAAAAGATGTTGGACACTGCACCAGTGTTAGCCTCTCCACTATCAAAGGAGCCAATGTTGCTCTACATAGCCGCAACCAACCGAGTTATAAGTGCAGTGATTGTAGTGGAGCGCAATGAAGAGGGTAAGTCGGTGCAGAGGCCAGTATATTACTTGAGCGAGGTATTGTCTGCCTCGAAACAGAACTACCCGCACTTTCAAAAGGTGGCATATGGTGTCTATATGGCGGCAAAGAAATTAAAGCATTACTTTGAGGAGCACCCCATCAAAGTAATATGAGACGCTCCCATATCCGAGATAATGGGTAACAAGGATGCGAGTGGCATAATCGCAAAATGGGAAATTGAGCTAGCCCCTTATGCGCCCCAATACGACAGAAGAGAAGCGATCAAGTCTCAGGCTGTGGCGGACTTTTTTGTAGATTGGGCCGAGGTACAATACGAACCACCGCCACCAGATCCGAACTACTGGAGGATGCACTTTGACGGGTCAAAAACCAAAACCGGATTAGGCGTCGGGGTTGTGCTCACCTCGCCAAAGAAGGACCAGCTAAAATACGTATTGCAGATCCATTTCGCGGCATCGAATAATGTCGCTGAGTACGAGGCTCTTGTGCATGGGCTCAAAGTGGCAAAGGAGATTGGCATACGTCGGATAATATGCTTTGGCTACTCGGATCTGGTGGTGCAGCAAGTGTCCGGAGTGTGGGACGCCCTGGATCCAAACATGGCACTATACAAATTTCATGTGCAGAAGATATCTGATTACTTCGAGGGGTGTAAATTTCACCATGTACCCCGAGTGGAAAACAAGGCTGCCAACATGCTGTCGAAGCTCGGATCGACCAGACAGGCAATTCCACCGGGTGTAGCATTGGAACACCTCAGAAAACCATCCATCAGGCCGTCCCCAGGAACCGACTCGATCTATGTCCCGGAAAATACAGAATCCGGAGCTGAGCCCATGGACATTGACGCGGGAGGTAGTACGCAAGACCCGGGGACTGCATCAGCAAACCCGGGGACTGCCTCGGCAAACCCGGGGACTACCTCGCTAGACCCGGGGACTGCTCAGCGTGATCCGGCTGAAGTTATGCCAGTAGATCAGATGGAAATTGATAAGGAGATGTTCCCTCCACGAGCAATACTAGCTTGGGCACTACCTATATTCCAATTCCTGAAAGACGGAATGTTACCCGCTGAGGAGGTGTTAGCCAGGCAAACTCAGAGGAGAGAAAAAGCGTACACGATTATCAATTCCGAGTTGTACAAACAGAGTGTAACCAATGTCCTCCAGCGATGCGTTGACCCGGAAGAAGGGCTTGACATCCTCCGAGATATACACCAAGGAGAATGCGGGCACCATGCCTCATCCCGAGCCTTGGTGGCAAAGGCGTTCTGGCATGGATTCTACTGGCCAAGTGCCTTAGAACAAGCAGAAGATCTGGTGAGAAAATGCAATGGTTGTCAAAGGTATGCCACTAAGACACATATGCCTATGTCGAAACTCAAGACCATACCAATTACGTCCATTTGCTGTATGGTGCTTGGATATGGTTGGCCCGTTCAAACCAGCAAGAGGAAACATGACACACATTTTGGTCATGGTAGACAAGTTTACGAAATGGATTGAAGTGAAACCTATAAGAAAATGTGATGGAGCTACGGCCGTGACATTTCTCAAAGACATCATCTTGAGATACGGTTATCCACACAGTATTATAACTGATAATGGAACAAATTTTGCGGAAGGAGCATTTGCGCGCTTTTGCCGAGACAAGGATCTGACTCGATGTCGCCTCGGTAGCCCACCCCGCATCGAACGGACAAGTGGAAAGATCCAACGGATTAATGTTAGCCGGGATAAAACCCCGGCTCATTGAGCCGCTGCAAAGATCAGCGGGGTGCTGGTTAGAAGAACTACCAGCGGTACTGTGGAGTTTAAGAACAACTCCGAATCGATCAACAGGCTATACGCCATTTTTTTGGTATATGGGGCAGAAGCTGTATTACCAGCCGACATAGAGCATGATTCGCCTAGGGTCACCCAATACATAGAAGCCGAAGTGCAAGAAGCCCGGCAAAATGATGTTGATCTGCTGGAAGAAGCGAGAGAACTGGCACTGTCCAGATCCACCATATATCAGCAAAATCTCCGACGCTACCATAGCCGGAAAGTGTGCGCCCGAGTCTTTCGGGAAGGCGATCTGGTGCTCCGGTTGGTACAACGTACTACTGGCATGCATAAATTATCCCCCCATGGGAAGGGCCATTCATTGTGAGCAAAGCATTGCACAATGATTCTTACTATCTTATAGATGCAAAGCCACAGGAAAAGAACAAGGCGGACAGGTCCGGAGAGGAATCTAAGCGACCGTGGAATGTAGCACTACTTCGTCCCTTCTACACTTAGCTAAGAATTGTATGTATCCGAGTCGTCTCATATGTCGGTATGTATGTCGGCAATGAGCTTATCAATGAAATAGCAGCGCCTCGAGCAGTAACTCGGGGACTGCCTTAATAATGTTTGTTGTTACTTCTTATGCGGTAGCTGGAATAAGTCGTTCTACTTAACCTGGATTAGTAATGTGTGAGCACCAAAAACCCAACTCTTCGACCTGCTGCTGTCCAACAAGAATTGACTTCATGGCAAGCAAGAGAACAAGTTTGGAATTGCGTAGCACATGAAAAACGACTAAGGAAACGAGTTTATTCGAGATAACGTTTGTTTTTCGGACTAACCCTGTATTTATTTTCAAGTTATTATGCTGAATTATTTTAAGCTAAGCCTAAAAGATTCTAAGTATTGTTAGAACAATTTTTGAAGCTCGTATTCGTGAGTCGTAAAACCGAATCAAGGTAGACACGGACCGAACCAGAGAATTGGACGAACAAGAAAATGAAACTCGGGGACTACACCCAAGTTAATCCGGCATAGAAACGTAGTAGCAAAATATCACATATACAGCATACAATTGCACCTGGCATACCGGGGATCTGATAAATTTTCAAGTTTTTTCGAACTAAGGAGCAGCAGCAGGAGGAAGTTCGGCATCGTCGTCGCTGTCTTCAATATCTGAAGCATCATCTTCTCCACCCTCATCCGACCCATCTTCAACGTTCTCAACGTTCTCGTCCCCCGCGGATTCCAGGAAGCTTGGTCCTTCAACCCAGTCATGAATAGGAGAATATTCGACGAGGCTGTAGGCGCAAGCCTGGCACCGAGCTACCCACTACGGATCATCGGTCCATCTGAATCCGGTGCGCTGGCGTGTAAGGAGGCTGAGGTCGATCTTCTCGTACCATGTGAGAATATGGTGAAGGATGGTATCAGCTGCAGCGCGCCCAGCGGATTCTCTCCAGAGATCGAGCTGGGTCTCAGTCTCCATTAACTTCTCGACAAGAATCGCGGTGGTCTCCGGGCTACTCTCTCTGGGCCAGAACGTGTTGAAAATGCGAACAGCAACGTCGAGGATATCCTTGACGTAATTCTTGATGATCTCCACGCGAGACGAAAAGCTGACCAACAGGTCCTCCATGTCGTAAGGAACCTCCTCGCCAGTAGGAGCAGCAGGAGTACCCCTCGCTTGGCGAAATCCTGCAACTGCTGCGCTTGCAATAGTGATGCTCTCAGGAAATTTGCCTGAAAGCCAGACAAGGGAAGAAGGTAAAGAAAAGACATATGAAGCAACCCGGAAAAGTAGGTCGGAAGGAACTTACGTGATATGTGGCTAAGGATCCGGGTCAACTCCTTGATGCAGTCATCGCGTCTCTTGCGAAGTTGCTCAAGTTCAGCGTTTGTCGACTCAAGCTGGACGTCGAATTCTTTAAGTAGCTCCTGGTCCTTGGAGATCTGGAGAGTAAGGCGCTCACGCTCTTCTGTGAAATTCTGGCCAACCTTTTGGAGCTCGGTTTGGTGCTAGGCCTTCATCTTCTTCATCTCAGCCTTGAGCCTAGCAATCTCGTTGTCCTTAGTCCGGAGGAGAGCGAGCTCATCATCCTTTTTCTTCAGCTCGGCTTGATGTTGTCCTGCTTGTTCGAGAAAATGCAGCATCATATCAGGCACGGGCACACTATCCTCAAGCGATGCTGAAATAGTATGTTGACCCGGCAGAGCCGAGGAGTGAATGTTTGCTGAGCCAAGCAGAAGAGGAAATGGAAAACACTACGAGGTCGGACAAAAGAGGACATACCCCGGATTTCCTCCAAGTTCTTCCGCATGATCTTGTTCTCAGCCTCCACCCCAGCTGCAGAAACCGAATGAGGGGATTAGTTCGGCGGAAGAAGGTGAAGAAAAACAGAGAAGTGCCGAGGGAGAAAATTACCCCTCTTTTCATGTTCAACACTAAGTGCAACATGTTTTGCGCGTAGCATCTTGTGGGTATCCAGCAGGCGTTGGAATTCAGCGCTCCGGCGATTGGTAGTTACCTGAAAAAAGTACAGAAGCGTAAAATTAGCTTGGTGCATATTCAAAGTGTACAAGATCCGAGCCAAGTGGAACTTAACCCGGCTCTAGGTGTGTGCATATTCGAAGTGTACAAGATTCGGGCCAAGTGGAACTTAACCCGGCTCTAGGTGTGTGCATATTCGAAGTGTACAAGATCCGGGCCAAGTGGAACTTAACCCGGCTCTAGGTGTGTGCATATTCGAAGTGTACAAGATCCGGGCCAAGTGGAACTTAACCCGGCTCTAGGTGTGTGCATATTCGAAGTGTACAAGATCCGGGCCAAGTGGAACTTAACCCGGCTCTAGGTGTGTGCATATTCGAAGTGTACATGGAGCTATGTTAGTTTTCTAATGAGCATCCGGCCGAGTAACAAGCTACTCCACCGGAGGCTCGGGGACTAATGGTTATTATCTACAGCATGTAAAGGAGAAACGACATACCTCCATCATTTCCCCCGTGAGGTTAATTGCCTTAGCGGCGGTATTCATCTGGGCAGAAAATTCTGCGGGCCGAATTTTTCTGGGAGATCGTCGTTGTGGACGAACTCCGCCTTATTCCAGTTCATGACGAACTCAATAAGACTCGGAGGGTACCGCTCACCGGTGGGCATATGGGGTGCCACCAAGCCCTTCGCGTGAGCTTCTTTCCTCTCAACCAGGGCAAGAGCTGGGATGGTATGCAGAACCATCTGTTGCGCATCAGTTGGCTCGGCAGGAACATCCTTCGCTGCTGGAGCTTTCTTGGGAAGCATCGATGCTAGGGTTCGCTGCCCAGCCTCGACAGATGCAGACTTGGTGGCATCCAGAGCCTTTTTGCCCTTAGCTTGCTAGGAAGAAGTAACTGCAGTGGATTTACCCTTAGACGCTGCTGAAGTAGTTCCTCGCCGAGGTTGGGATGACTCGGACGAGGCAGAAGAACTTGGCACTGGAGCTCTTTTAGCTGGACTTGGAGCTGCTGTTGGTTTTCCTGGTGCCGAAACAGGTGCTGGTGCTGGCTCGGTCTCTGGTACTGGAACTGCTGCTGGTGCTGGTGTTAAGATAGACTTGGTGGCTGCTGGTTGCGGCGATGCCGAAGTGGTGGACGCCGTTGCTTCGGCTGGACCGACCCCTCCCGCTCCGAGGTCGCGTTCCTCTCGACGAGGTAATGCGGAACCCGGAGCAGCCGCAGAACCCTCTGGAATAGGGCTCAGCGGACGTGACTCGTCGTCACGAGGAGGAGAAGGGCCGGATCGATGTGGTGAAGAGATGCTTGATCCGCTCTGAGGGACCTCCACCGGAGGTCTGAAGAAGAAAATAATGTCAGAAGAGAAATTGCCACGATGCAAGGAAAAGTGAGTTACGCAACGAAAAATGACTTACGCATCCGAGGTTTCGGCCTCCTTGGGTTTCCGAGCCCTTCGTGCCGGGGCTTTGCCTGCCCGCTTGGAGGCAGTCTTGTCTCCGGCCTTCTTTTGCCTTTTGGGGGGCTGAGAAGGTTCGGAGGAAGAACTTGATGCGGTTCCGCGCTTCTTCTTCGACGCCACCGGAACCGGCTCGCCCGTAGCAAGTGGAGGATCCTCGTGGATATGCCCACCGGGGTTAGCTGATGCCGGAAAGGCAAAAGAAAGAGGGACAACCTCAACAGGTTCAATCACGTCGACATCCGAGTCATCCTCATCATCGGGCCAATCTCTAAGAGAAGAGAATTTATCGCTGGGTTGTTTGGTAGCATCGGTCATAGAGACAAACATCTCCTGGTCCGGCTCCTCCTCATCCGGGATTTCTCGGTCCGGCGCCCACTTAAGGGTCGGATCCGTACCATCCTCGAGAGTTTGCTGAAGGAACAGCTGAGAAAAAGCATGAAGAACAGAGTCAAAAATACAACAAAAACCGACACATATTCGATCCGAAATAAGTTTGCCCCATGAAGCTTACCGCGGGAGGGAGCCTGTCACGACAGTAGTGCTCGATTCCCCACGTCCATTCGGCGGAGAAATCCCTGTGGGTGGTGAAAAGAGCCTTAACCCGACGAAAAATCTCCGTGTTGCTCAGCTCGAAGGAGGAGGTTCGGTTGGGGTCACGGCTGAAACTCATGTGGCACAACTTGTGGGTGTGCTTCTGGAGGGGAGAGATCCGGTTGCGCACGAACGTGATCATAGCATCCTCGTTGCGCAATCTGAGTCTCTTCAGCTCCGCGAACCTCTTGTTAACTTGGTTGGCCAGAGCTGTAGGCTTCTTGGGGACCTCCTCCCAGAATTTCGTGTCAGGTGGACCCGGAGCGTAGGGCAGCAGCCGAATCAAATCTTCAGTGCCCTCATTCCGTACATAGAAGAAGGTCCGGGCCCATCCTTTGCAAGAGTCAAGCCCGGTAACCCAGGGGAAAACGGAAAGTCTCCGGGGCGAGATGGAGGCAGCTCCGAATTGGGTGAGCTGCTTATCCTCCGACTCTACTTGGATGTTGGGGATGACGTTGCGACGAAGGCCGAAAATCCGGATCCACAGCTCCTTCGTGGTCCATAGTCCGGTGTAGCCTTGATCGTAGAGGCAAAGGCGGAGAGAGAGGTGATAGCGTTGGCTGGGAGATGGTGCGGCTGCAAGTGGTAGGTGCTAACCCAACCCCAAAAGAAATCGCTGACCGGCAGACCAAATCCCCGTTGGAAGTGGGATAGGAACACGACGAACTCACCCGTATTGGGTGAGGGGGCCAGTTCGGCGGAGGGGAGATGAGCAGCGATGCCAGCAGAATGCGCCTGGTCCGGTAAAGCCAGTCAAGGTCATCTTGACAGACCCATGATCCGGCCCACGCGCCGCGGTCCGCCGTGGCGGTGTCCTCCTCCATTTCTTGCTCGGCGACGACGAGCTCCTCCTCCGTCATCTTGTATTCACTGCCCTCACTGGCGCTAGCGGCGGCGGGAATCTAAGGCCTAGATTGGCGAGGGCCCGTGATGAGGAAGTCACACAGCGGTGGCTGCGACGCAGAGGCGCAGCGAAAAGCATGGCGGCGGCGCTGCTGCTAGAAGCACTAGCGACGGCGCGGTCGCTAGGAAGACGAAGGAGAAGGGCAATGAGCAGAGGGGCGCGGAAGTGAGAAAAATGCTAAGGGGTGCGCCCCTCCGCTACTTAACCACCCCCTGAAAAGGTGAGTGGGATCGCGGTGCGCCAACGAGCCACATGGTGTGGCTGTGTATCGCACGCCTCAGTCAATCGCAGAGGAGCCACATAGAGGGCCATAGAGCAGAAGCAATCCCGTGATGTGATGCACTGATGCGGTAAACGAGGAGGCAGGCGTGACGTGACCCACGCACAGTGATAACTGACAATTACAGCGGCGGTTACTGTGCAGGCCCTTAAAATAAGACAACGTAATGATTAGCCTCCACGTGGGTTGGCGTATGAGAGAAGGAAGCAAGGTCCGGATCAAACCATGTTAACCATGGGATCCGAGCCAAAGTGGTAACCCGGTCGGCAAGTGAAAACTTGGAACATGCGAAGGGAACGTAAATCCATACAATCCGAGATAAAAAGCTGACTCGGAAATAACATCCAAGGCTCGAACATGAATGAACCTGATGTGGCCTTAGCGGCCAAAGAAGCTAAGACTGCACCAGCTTCAGGGACTAATGTTGGGGGGATACCCCCGGGTAGGGTCACTTCGGGATATAGAGGCCGAGTTAGCCGAGGTTCGGCAAGGCCAAAGCGGATGTTGGCCGGGGCAACTCCAGGCAGGCCGAATCACAGAGTAACCTGGACCAGGGGGGTCGCCTAACGTTGTCTCAGCCGACTTAAGGAGTAAGTCGGAAGTGCTTGTCTAACTTATATGCAGGAACAGGTGCGGCCGGATCTACAATGATCCGGGTCCCCGCTTAGCTTCTGGGAGAAGGAAGGAATCTCTCTGGTCAAAAAGAAGGTCTGGTACGCACTGCATGAGCGAAGAAAGCAAGGGCAGGACCACCGGGTCATGGCCGACAAGGGTGACGACGCCCATGTCGGCTGACGCGGGCGCCGCAGAGGCTTACGTCGCTAAAGCATGTATGACGCGGGGGAAAAGCACCCCTGTCGGGTTACCACTTTGGGAGGAGGCATATTCTTAGGAATATGCCTCCACGTATGCCCTAGGCAGGGACCGAGCCTCCTCTATATAAGGGGGGCAAGGTTTCTGGTAGAAGGGGTTGGTTGAGCTCTAGTTGGTTTGATGATTCCATAGTGACTAGTTGAGCTAGGGTTCTAGGGAAAAACTGTAGGCAAGAGTAAGAGAGCTCCTTCTTCCTCCTCTCGCCAACACAGCTCTAGGAGCACTTGTAATCTGCAAAGGAAATCAATACAAACTTCTGTGTGGAGAATCACTCCACTATCCCTCCCTGGATTCCCCTAGCGTGTATTAGTCCCCACCTTTAGCCTATCCATGGCATCTGCCGTGACACCACCACGACAATCCGCCCCCTTGGGGCAGAGCAGTAGTGTCTGAGATATCCATCACGTCATCACCGTTGTTCCCCATACCATCACCCCAGAGTCATCATGCGGCCGTCTCCACAAGAAAGGTGAAAAATCTGGCTCCGGAACATACCCTGCAGGCTCCATCCTGAATCTCAGCTCATACCCCTTCAGCTTAACCACAGCATCAGAAGTAAGAAAGGACCCCAAAGCATCCTGCCTCTTAAACACCGTAATATCGAACATACCAACCAGAATGCGAACAACACCCCTGCCGCGTAAAGACAATAAATCCACGTCCAGAGGTGTACCCAAAAGAGATCCAACTGCCCACAAACCAAGAAAAGTGCGAAGGGAATGTGGAACCCCTTCCACATGCAGCCAAACTTGATGTAATTCACATTTGTGTGGCACTTCCCGGGTCTTGTAAGCAGAAACGGCTAGCTGAGTCTTGCCCAACGGCATGGAAAACTGACTCTCATCCACCCTATCCAAATCCTCGAAAGAAGGAAAACTGACCAGAAAAGCATTGTCCCCATGCGGCACAGCTTCCCACTTCCAGTTTGGCCTGACCTGGCATCTACGAGCAATCTGTAGCTGGACCACGTCCGCAGTGACCGCCTCACCTGAAATCTGAACCAAAGCAATGGGAATCTGACTGGGTCCCATATCATCGCGAACCACACTATCAGGGATTTGTGCAAATAGCGTCTTATCATGACCACACCCAACCATGTATGCAGTCGGTCTAGGTTGCTTAAGCACAGGACAACGCAATGTTGGGTGAGAAGCAACATCACAAATGTAACAGTAATGTACAGCCTTGTGGCATGGGAATCAGAGGCACACTTCCAACATCTGACAGCCTTCTTAGGCTTCTTTGGGGCCACCACAGGGCTCGGCACAGCCGTGGTCTCCAAGCCCCCTGCATGAGGAGTAAACTGCTGCACCACAGGCTGATACTACTGTACCACAGGCTGATATTGTTGCTAGGCCCCAGAACCAGGAAACTGCGAGGAACCACCCTGTTGTTGACCCATAAACTGAGATGGCGTAGCTGCAAAAGACCCATTACCAAAAGATCCAGGCTCCATCGGCTACTGAGAAACCCCAGAAGGCTTCTTCTTCTTCCTCTTCGGCGCGGCATTCGCCACAGAACCAGAAGTCGCCCCAAACTGCGGTCCCCCACCCAAGGGTGTTGTATGGGGAACCCCATAGATACTGGAGGTCGGAGCCACTCCAGAAACGTTTCCAGCAAGGCCATGGGACGGACCTCCATTAAAAGCCACCAGAGTTGGGCCCCGGTACGGTGCCTGAAGAGGTTGCATCGGTATGTGAGCAGCAGCAAAGTATGCATCCGGCGGCCGAAACTGAACCCCAGGCGGGAAGACCGGTGGCCCAACAAAAGACGACGTGGCCGTAGACGGTTGCCCCACGTAGGCCTGGACCGGTGCACCCGCAGGCATCGTGGCCGGGCGAGGCACGACCATCGCCGGCGCAGGCGTGGCAGAGGGACCCCGAGGCGGGGGCGCACCCACGGCCGGCGGTCTAGGAGCCGACGCCGCTGCGTGGGGGCCCCTAGGGTTCAGTCCCGCCATGGCAGCTGGCGGCGACGAGAGGACCGCCGCGTACGACCGCCACGACGGAGAAGAAGTCTGCGAGTCCGGGGAAAGCAGCGGCGCGGCAGGGAACGCAGCCTGAGGCGATGAAGATTTCCACGCGACCGAGAGGGGCAGCGGCGCAGCAGAGGGCGCAGCTCGAGGTGAGGCAGAGGCGATGTACGGAGGCGTTGATGATCGATCGGTAGCCGACCGAGACCAGGCCGCCCTAAAACGCCTCGCAATTGCGGTCCACGAGAAGCGGTCCCTCTCCGAGCCCGAGTCGGATTCAACCTCGATCGGTCGGACCAGGCCCATTTCGGCCAAAAAAGGCTCGCCTCCATTGACCGCCGTGTGGCCCATCGAGCGGACCGCCCTCTCTGCCCTAGGACGGACCAGAGCTTCCTCGATCAGCCGCCCCAGCAGCGGTGGCGCCGATGACCGGCGGCGCGGAAGTGGCCCACGCTAGGGATTCGGTTGAGCCGGTGAGGCGGAACGAGGTCGCCGCACACACCACCGTGCGCCGTTACCCACAGCCGTCCTCGGCAGAAGACTCGGAGAAGACCGCGGGGGCGAGACAACGCCGGACTCCCAGAATCTTGACTCCTTCGTCGGAAAGCCCATCTCCTCCTATAAACTTCGCCGCAGCTCCTCATTCGTAAGCCGCCGGCGATGCGGAACCGTAGTCCAACCTAGATCACCGTCATCATCCTCCAGCGCCTCCAAGGCCTCCCTCTCCGCGAGCGCCTCTTCCCCATCCGACCCGGTCTCAGATCCGAGACACTGGAATCTCGAACCACTCCCATGGCTAGACGGAGACGCGGCTGGCCGGAGAAGATCTTCGGGCGCGAGAGTGAACCGACGGCGCCCCCCCCCCCCCCCCCCCCCATTTAGACCGATGGCGGAGCTAGGCCGGAGACAGCGGACGGCGAGGGCCTGATGTGATGTCAGTACATATTTTAAGTTTCGAGTGGATTCTGGAGAGGCATGCCTGCAGGATTTTAGTTATGCAGCGGGAGACACCTATATTAGTTGACTCAACTTTGTCTAGATACGGATACATTTAGATTAGATACTTAACTAGATACATACGAATCTAGACAAATTTGAGTCAACTAATATGGGTCGGAGGGAGTAATATATAGCAAGTAGCAATTCGATCGGGGGAAGTTTATTATAGAAAACATATGGTCGGCATTATTAATCAATGGAGTATATAAAATTTGCAATCGAAATCGGATGGATATATTCGCTCTGTCATTAAATAAGTGTACTTCTACCTCTTGTTAAGTAAAAAATATACAGTACAACTTTGACTAATTCTATTCAAGAGACTATATCAACATATATGATATATCAAATCACATATGAAATAAAATCGGTAAATGAAACTATATTTCAAGATAGATCTGGTAACAGCAAATTAGTGTCATAAATGTTGTTACTTTTCCAAATAAAGTAGGCCAAACTTTACAATATTCCCTTAAAATAAATGGTAGAAGTATATTTATATTTATTTGAGGAGGGAGGGAGTATGCTACCAATCCCTACCAGGACAGTGTTGGCATATGTCAGTCTAATGTGGTTTGGCCTTAAGCACACATCTTCTCGTGGGACGGTTACTACTTTGCATTCAAAAGTCAATATTGAGAAATACTCTATCCGCATGGGTTATCTTTTATGAAAAAGATCGATAGACGCCCTCTCGATTCGATGTTTCACAGCAAGAGACTTAAAATATGTACTGTATACAAGATCACCACAGAACAGTCTATCCGTGGGCGAGGAAAAGCGTGGAATTTTTTTTTCCCTTTGGAATTTATTAAAGACACATCGTCGAAGGGCTTGATCCCACCCACACCAGAGTGCGAGAGCTCCACCTCAGTTCCCCGCCCAATCGCCAATTGGCAATCGGCCAATCCTCTACTCGCGATAGACTCTGCAAGTCAACACCGGATTCACCTCTCCGGCCTGTGTAGCTACATGGGGCGCTGCGGCAGGGAAGCACGTCGAAGACTTGGCATCTTCTGCCGGGACAACTCGAGAGGGCGCGGAGGACCGACTCGCCGTCTGAGCGCGTCATGGTCGAGTTCGAGCGCCGCTGCTCATCCCATTCCCACGACGGCGCTAAAGTTGGTATATGGGACGCACGGGCGACCTGCACCAACGGGGGCCTCCTCGCCGCGGTCGACCCCCGACATAGTCTTTGCTCAAGGAGATGCACGCGTTCCCCATGGATTCCGCCGTTGGCCGCCGCATGAACGGCGTCCTCCACGCCGGCATGTCGCATATTATGCGGTACGATTATTAGGGTTTAGGGTAGGAACCGTACCCTCCACAATGGGCAGGGCTTTGTATTATATAGGGGTAGTATAGGTACAAATACAAGGGGTTAGGTATATACAGTTGGTTTATACATCACCATATTGTATGTCTACATTAGGTACAATACACTGTTCATTACCCTCCCTCAATCTCAATGACACCATGTAAGTTGAGATTGCGCTTACAAAAGTTAAACAATAGTACTGGGAGAGGTTTAGTGAATATATCTGCTAATTGGTCCTTGGAGAATATGAACCTGATCTGGAGCAACTTCTGAGCAACCCGTTCACGAACAAACTGAAAATCAACTTCAATATGCTTAGTCCGTGCATGAAACACCGGGTTAGAAGAGAGATATGTTGCCCCAATATTGTCACACCATAAGATAGGTGGACTAGCCTGAGAAACTCCAAGTTCACCAAGAAGTGCTTGTACCCCAATAACTTCAGCAGTTTCATTAGCAAGTGACTTATATTCAGACTCGGTACTAGAGCGAGAAACGGGAGCCTGCTTCCTCGCACTCCAAGCAATAAGATTGCCACCATAGAAGACAGCAAAACCCCCCGTGGATTGGCGGTCATTAGAATTCCCAGCCCAATCAGCATCGGAGAAGGCCAAGAGGAGAGCTACAGTCGAAGGCCGAAGTAACAACCCATGAGCGAGAGTGGCCTTGACATAGCGAAGAATGCGTTTGACCGCCGACCAATGAGAACACCGAGGAGCGTGAAGATACTGACAACTTTGTTCACAGAGAATGAAAGATCTAGACGACTCATGGTAAGATACTGTAATCCTCCTACAATGCTGCGGTAATGAGTAGAGTCTTCAGAAGAAAGGAGAGTACCCTCAGTAGCAGATAGCCTATCAGATGAGGCCATAGGAGTCGACATAGGAGCACACTTTTCAAGGCTAGCACGCTGCAAGAGGTCAGAGGCATATTTACGTTGAGACATAAGAAGATCACGGCCCTGAGCATATACCTCAATACCCAAAAAATAATGTAGCAGGCCGAGATCTGTGAGAGCAAACGAGCTCCCAAGCTGACGAACAAGGCGATCGGCAGCAGCAGTGGACGAGCTCACCACAATTATATCATCCACGTAGACGAGCAGGTAGACAGTAATATCAACCCGTCGTAGTATAAATAGAGAGGTATCAGCAGTAGATGCAGTAAATCCCAAGCCAGAAATAACAGTACTAAGCCGGGCATGCCAAGCGCGAGGAGCATGTTTTAATCCATAGAGGGTCTTATCAAGCCGACAGAGATGTCCAGAAAACTGTGGATCCTCAAAGCCAGGAGGTTGCCTCATGAACACCTCCTCCTCAGGAATACCATGCAAGAAAGCATTCTGAATGTCCAACTGACAAAGATGTCACCCATGTGTAAGAGCCATAGACAACAATAATCTGATAGTAGTGGGTTTAAAAATCAGACTAAAAGTGTCCTCATAGTCTAGACCGTAGCGTTGTTTGAACCCCTTTGCCACGAGACATGCCTTGTATCGATCAATTGAGCCATCAGCCTTCTTCTTAATTTTAAACACCCATTTGCAATCAATGATATTAATACCAGACCGAGGAGGTACCAATCGCCAAGTCTGATTACGTTGTAGAGCACTGAATTCAGCCTCCATAGCTGATCGCCATTGAGGAGACGTAAGAGCAGCACAGTGATCGCGAGGTTCATTATCAATGAGGGCAGCAGCAACTCGAGCAGTATTCCAGGCTATAGTGCCATCAGTTCGCTGTTTCTTCTGCTGAATTCCGCGCTGAAGACGGGTGATAGGCCGAGAAGCAGCATTGGGCTGAGCAGCAGGTAACGGTGGTGACGCTGCAGCGTTAGGGGGAGGCGAGGCCGGTCCAGGTGAATGGGCCGCCGAAGCAGACGCGGCCAAGTCCATCGTAGACGCGGCCGACCTAGGTGAGTGGGCCGGTCCTGGAGACGGTGAGGAGGCCAGCCCAGTAGGAGGCAAGCCGCGACGCACGGCGTGGAGTGACCGGGCCGGAATCGGCCTCGTCTGCATGGCGATCGATGTCGCGTGCATGGGAGCCACGATCGTCGTCGACGTCGGCTGTAGAAGCAGGATCGGACTGTCCTGACTCATCTAGGAGTAATTCAAGACGAGCGCCGCGTCCGAGACTTGCACCATGATTAGGAAGCAACAACGGGGTATATGCAGCATCAACAAATTGGTTAGAAAAGGAAAGGTGAGCTAGATGATGATGGTGGTGTGAAAGAGGATGTCGTGTGAGAGAACGGAAAAACGGACTCGTCACAACATCACGGGAGATATAAACTCGATTGGTGGGGATATGAAGACATTTATAGCCGTTGTGTAAGGAACTATAACCCAAGAATACACACTGTTTGGAGCGAAATTCAAGTTTCCTTTGATTATATGGGCGTAGGTGTGGCCAACATGCGCAACCAAACACCTTAAAGAAGGTGTAGTCGGGGGTTTCACCCAACAGACGCTCTAGGGGTGTTTGCATATCGATAACACGACTAGGAAGACGATTTATAAGGAAACAAGCTGTAGAGAAAGCATCTCTCCAATAACAGTATGGCATAGAAGCATGTGCAGGTAATGTGAGTCTTGTCTCAACAACATGATGGTGTTTTTGTTCAGCAGTTCCATTTTGTTGATGAGTATGGGGACATGAGACACGATGGGAGATACCAATATCACTAAAGAATTTATTAAGATGATGGTATTCACCACCCCGATCGGTTTGAACATGTATAATTTTCTTATTCAATAAACCCTCAACGTGTTGTTGATACTGAAGGAAAACACTGAACACATCAGACTTATTTTTAAGGAGGTATAGCCATGTAAAACGACTGTAAGCATCAACAAAACTCACATAATACTCATGTCCACTAACATAAGGCTGGGCAGGGCCCCGGACATCTGAATAAACAATCTCTAAAGGAGTAGAAACAACTCTGGTAGACAAAGAAAAAGGTAGTTGATGACTCTTGCCCTGTTGACATGCATCACATACGACAACTTTATTGGCGACACTGATGGAAGCTCATGGCGATGAAGTATGTGTTGAACAATGGGAGTAGATGGATGGCCTAAACGAGAGTGAGACTAATCACGTGACACCCGGATGGTGCTGAAAACTTGCTTGACGGTGGACACGTCCAGGTAATAGAGCCCGCTGCGACATCCCCCTCTAAGCAGAACCTCCCTCGTACGACAGTCCTTAATCAAGAAATACCATGGGTGAAATTCAAAATAAATGTTATTGTCAAGGGCAAACTTCTTAACTGAGAGGAGATTGCGAGTAATGGAGGGAACAAGGAGTATGTGTCTAAGATGTAATGGAAGATTATGTGGTGTAGGAATTACAGACTGGCCAACATGAGTAATGCGCATACCTGTGTTGTTGGCATCCTGAACGTTGTTCTTGCCGCGGTAGGGATCCCTTTGGGAGAGCTTGGCGAGGTCGTTGGTGAAGTGGTCCGTAGCCCCCGTGTCCGCGTACCAGTTGGGGTCGACAGGGTAGGAGGCGGTGGCGCCCTGAGGAGTCGATATAGAGGTAGTGTTCAGGGCAGCGAGTTCGCGCTCCATGTTGCGGCCATCATTGCCAGCCCCCAAAAAATTCTTCTAGAACCTCTTGAAGCAGCACGAGGCGATGTGGCTGACCTTGGAGCAGATCTGGTAGATGGGACGAGGCTGTCCAGAGCCGCCAGAAGTCAGCGGTGGACGTGGTTGTCCATTCCCAGCAGGTGGAGGAGCCTAGTAGCCTCCCTGGTATGACTTGGCCTGCTGGTCGGTGGAGTAGGAGGGGCGGATACCATTGGGCCGAGCGCCACAATTGGCTGCCATGTGAGCCATGTGGACATCGATCGTCGACTCAGCACGCCGGGCTTCGACGAGCTGTTCGGTGTTCAGGAGCTGAGCGTAGACGTCGCGGATCGGCATCGGGTTGGAGATGGGCTGAGCAGAGACGCGATCGGCCAAGGGGTCGTAACCGCTGTCGAGGCCAGCGACGAGGTAGGCGTTGAACTCCTCAGTACAAAGAGGTTGGCCGATCGATGCGAGCTCGTCAGCCAACGCCTTCACCTTCTGAAAGAAGACAACACCGGAGGAGTTAAGTTTCTTCACCTTGGAGAGTTTGCCGCGCATCTGCATGACGCGGGCAGTAGATTGGTCAGCGAAGCTCGCATCAAGGGTTTCCCACACCTCCTGCGCGGTCGACGCGAGCATCAGCATCCCGATGATGCTCTCGGTGAGGGAAGAGATGATCGCCGAAAGGATCAACTAATCCTGTTGATGCCACACCGCATAAAGCGGATTGGCGATGGTCTTGGGATAATCTCCGGGCATGGGAGGGATTGAGGATTTCCTCATCCGGGCACGGGAGGGAGCCGTCGATGAACCCATACAGGAGGTTGCTCCGCAAGATCGGAACCACCTGGGTGAGCCAGTAGAAGTAGTTGTCGCTGGTGAGGCGGATGGTGATCTGGCTGTGAATCACGATCGGAGTTGAGCGTATCCTCGAAGCCATCGCCGCCCGGTGGGCAGTGGAGCCGGCAGAAGCCGATCCAGAGGAGGCAGACGAGAGTTGGCTGAAGGTGTTCATCATGGTTTATGAGTAGGCGGAAGCGAGATCGAGCGGCGGCGGCAGTCAGATCGATCGGGGGTAGGTCACGACCAAGAGCTAGCGGCGGTGGCAGGCTCTGATACCATATTATGCGGTATGAGTATTAGGGTTTAGGATAGGAACCGTACCCTCCACAATGGGCAGGGCTTTGTATTATATAGTGATAGTACACGTAGAAATACAAGGGGTTAGGTATATACAGTTGGTTTATACATCACCATACCGTATGCCTATGTTAGGTACAATACACTGTTTATCACACCTCACGAAGGAGGTCACCAACCTCAGGGTCTGGGACGGTTCTCGGCTGGAAGGCAGTACTGGCCTTCGCTTCGCTCTCGAGAAGCTCTCCGTCTCCATGGCGTCCCATGGCATCTCGTCGTCGCTTGCCTTCCGAACCACCGAGGGGGTCAATAGTTCATGTGCGACATGTTTCCTCAGAATTGGACAAAACAAGACATCGTTGAAGAAAATGGCTAGCATGCGATGTTTCTTTGGTAGAAAATAGATGTCGTGTGACACTACTGCTTAATCCAAGGACACATGTTGACAACTCGAAACAGGTGAGCCGAGTGGGACCCATTACGTAAGGACCTGAGCGTTGGACCCATAGAGTGTCTCCCGATGGCGGGACCCACAGCGTGGGACCCATTAACTTATCCAGCTCAGCATTGGTACAAGAGAAGACCCCGAGCCGTGCAACACCCGAGCCCTACTGCAACCTTCCCATCCTCCCTCCCCGAATATTGTTGTTCTTCTTCTCCGGCAACGACGTGCAACAACGGTTGGCAAACGGGACACGACCTTCCTATGTCGAGCTCCACTTCAGCCTCCCGCCTTACATGGTCGCGCTATGGCGCAGTGCCAATGACAAGCTGCCCTGTATGCCCACGTACTGCGCCCCTGAAGCAGCTGGTCACATTGACCAACAAGAATGGCAACCTTGGGCGGGAATTCGTGAAATGCGAGAGTAAATCAGAGCAGGGGAAGCTGAGATTTTACTTCTCAATCTGCCAATTTTGGTTTTTGTGTCCCAATTTCATATTTTTCATCTGATTTGGGATTTAGGGTTCATCTTTTTGATTTCATAAATTGAATCAATGTGCCCATTTTGAGTGGCTAGATGAGTACAGAGAGCGGATTCAACTGGCGGGCGCATCAGGGGAGATCAATTTACCGTTGGAGGCGGAGAAGTTTAGATCGGGCCTGTCTGGATCTGGCAATTTCATTGGTGCTACTGTGGGGGATGCAGGAGTGACGGCAGTGACGGCAGAGCTGAAGAACCTGAACAAGCAGATGAAGAAAATCATCGAATTGAAGAAGCAGGACAATTTGGTGGCCGGTCTTTTTTATGTTTGTGTAATTGCTCTCATATTTGTTTATGTGAGTCATTAGTGAAGGCAATCACCGTTGCAGTTAGATTGTGCATCGCTTGTAATCGTAAAAGATGTTTGAATAAAAGTGTTGCGCTGCACGAATTCGGCATGTCTTCTTCACTATGTTTCGTTTCTTCAGTTCTTCAGTCCGTCGTCGGTGTGGGCAGAGTGTAGAGTTCAGTGGTAGAGGGACAAAAGGTAAAAAAAAGTTGGTTGACAGTTGCCAGAAAAGGCCAGACCCAATTATAATGTACACAGGGACGAACAGAACATAGCCACGCTCGTTGATAAAAGAAATGTAGCTAGTGCAAAAAAAAAGTGCACACGGTCATTCATATAGATATATCTTTTCATCTTACGTTATTTCACAAATTTGAAGCTTCTTGTAGTCATATTTTTTGAGATAACTCATATGAAAATTATTTGAGCCATCCCACGTTGTTTTGGCTCTGTTATCGTGTCTTGCTGCTAGGGTGCACCCGCGTGTTGTTTTGGCCTAAATAAAAGGTTGGTTATAGTTAGCAGTCTTTGTGAACCAAAACCCGACTAGCACTTTTTTTACCAAAAGGTGCACTCGAAGTAACAATTTAAATTTCTTTTGCGTTGTGCATGCTATGGTGTTTTCAAAGTTTTTACATGTGTGTTTCTACCCAAAATGGTTGTGCCCCTCTCAAAAGAAAGAAGATATAGTGTGCCAATATAGGCACAAAGTTTATGATTGGATCATGTTTGAGTTCATTTTTTACTACACACGGCCACATAGTTTAACAATGTAAATAAAATGTAATGAAGAAACTTTAGGCACGAATAAATATTAATATATTAGTACGCCCAACATAGATAACACGATAGAGGGGCATCGGGTACCCTAGTAGCATCCCTTACAACATATAGAGGGGCATCCTCTTACAAGATATAGTGCATAAAACATAAAAAGAAACTATTTAAAACTAGACACGAGCTAGAAGACACGGGCACACACGCCCCAACCAACACAACACAAGGTAGATAGAAAGACTCGGCTAGCAAACAACGGCTACCCCTCGAACAACTCCATGGCCCCTCCTTAGACGGCGCCTCTCACTCATCCTCCTCCAGCATTTGGTAAGGGAGGGTGTGCATGTGGTTGGGCTCGGGGAAGATGTGGTGGAAATTTGTGAAGATATTGTAGGTGGTGAATGCGATAAACTCGCATCCACACCAGAACACCTAGCCGAGGAGGTGGTAGGCGTCGTAGGGGTTGGTGAAAGTCACGTAGAGGTCGATGGCAAAGTTGTCGTGGCCGCCATCGTAGTGCTCGTGGAGCTGGAACATGGGCGGAGTGCCCGCATGGAGGTGGCGGTAGCTAGAACGGAGGAAGAAGTGAGCCAACTCGAAAGGGCCCCTCCACCTCGATATCGCCCACACCCTGAGGCTGCTCTCGACGATTCTGCCCGTCGGGTACTGCATCTCCGGCATGGTGGGAGGGCGGCAATAGGTAGGACCGGTGAACTGCATGGTGGCTTGGCCAGTGGAGTGGTGGCTCGAGGGGTGGATTTGGCTCAGAAGGAAGAAGCGGGGGCGGCTTGAGAGATGAGTGTGAGAGGGATGAGGAAATGGTGCCCCTTATATGGTGGCTTGGCAAGCGGGGGGTGGCGTTGCAGCCATGGTCAATGTACATGATGCTTTCTCTCCTCCATTCGTGGTGGCATAAGTGCATTAAACCGGCGGGCAGAGAAATCAAAGCGGCACAGGCGGCATAAGCGAGATGCTTCGTTTTGGCGCGTGATGGTAAGGCTGCCGCGTGAGAAACCGTTCCGTCGCGCGTGACACTGCAAAAGGGAGCTGCACCAACGCGTCTATCTCGTGTCTGTGTGCATGCAATTGTTAAAATGGTTAAAATATCTTAGATGCGACGTACCTATACACTGTGCCCCTACTGCTTTACTGCGTCACTACGTGGATGCAAATCAGGCTGCGTCGTTCACGAGCAGAAGCTAGGCTGTGACGCTATTGCATGCATGCCAACACGTCGCGGGCAGCCCGCTCTCTCGCATGCATGCCAACAGAGCATGTCGTGGTAGCCCAGCCCGGTCCGCTCGACCCAACAGTCACTCAGATGCTCCCCCGCTCAACGTTATCTGTTCATCGGAGAAAAAACGGTGGCCAATCAGATTGGAGAACCAGGGCTCCCACGAATCGCCCACAGCTACACCCGCGGAATCCTTCTAGAAGGCTTATCCGACAGCCACAGTTCAGTGTTAGGGTTAGATCGACACTCCACATTTGGTGTTAGGGTTAGATCGACGGCTGACGTTTGGCCTTAGGGTTAGATCGACGGTCGATGTTTGGCGTTAGGGTTAGATGGGGTTTGGAGGCAGTCAACGGGGTTTTGAAAGGTTTGACCGAACTTCAAATATGCATAATTAATTCAAAACAAATCGAAAAAATGTAAAACCTGCGCACATAGTCTTGTTATGTTACATACTTATGATATAAAATGATAGACTTGATCTAATAATCTTTGCACGAAAAAACCTTCACAAATTGGACCATCTCAACTAAGGTTGCATAGAGTTCAAAGGAGTGAGAAGAGGGTTTGAGGTTTTAAAAATGCAAAAAATCAAAAAACCTCACCTTAGCTTCATTTTGGAGTGACTAAGGAGGATCTGAATTTATTTTTGCATTTTCAATTTTTAAACTTGTTTTATTACTGACTTTGTATTAAAGGGTGTTTTTTCAAAAATAAATTAATAATATGAATACTTATTCAAAAAAATGTGAGACTTCGTATTGATGCTATATAGGTAGAATATAAGCTAAGAAAATCTTTTTGGGTGATTTTGAGAAGGTCGAAAAAAACTTGCTTAGAAATGGGGTCGTTTTCCCTAGCTTTGGAGCCTGTTTGGACAACATTTTCAGTGACTATGAGTTGGACTTCGCAAAAAGGCTTGGATTTATGAACTAATGTGCATATTAGTACATACAACAGTGCAACATCACATAACAAACAAATGAACTCCAAAAATATTGGAGATAGGCTCAAATTTGAATTTGAATTTCAAGTCAAATCAACATCATAGCACATAACTTTTCACATGAAATGACATAACCCATTACATTAATCAAGTTTTATATCAAAAAACATAAGTTTTCACATCAAATGACAACAAACTTAAGTTTTCACATCAAATCACATCATAGTTGAATGATTTTGACTCTATTTCTTTTGCTTCTTTCTACCACTCGATTTTTTCACCTTTTTCCACTTATTGGTTCCACGTCGCACAGTTTGTTGATGCTCTTGGTTTTCCTGCCAACTCCACTAGGCCCCCTCAACTTATGCACCTGACCATGTCCAACTTCTTCAGTTTGCACTTCTGCAGATTGAGTAGATGACAGCAAAAGCTATAGACATTGCTCAGTTTGCAACTCAACACTTGGCAGCACAACCTCCAAAGATGGAACACAACTGCCAAAGCAGATTTGCATGGCAGGACAACAGCCAAATCATCTGCAACACTTTCAGATTGCACTTTATCCTCAACAACATGAACAGGTTCAGATTGCACCTCAACAGTTTGCACTTCATCCTCAACAGCATTAACAGGTTCAGATTGCACCTCGACAACATTAACAGGTTCAATTTGCACCTCAACAGTTTGCACTTCATCCTCAATAGCATTAACAGGTTCAGATTGCACCTCAACAGCATTAACAGGTTCAATTTGCAGCTCATCAACTCCGAACATGATCTGGTTAGTTCTCTTCTTTCTTGAGCCATTAATTCTTGCCTTTTTCACTGGCCAGCATTCTTCAACAACAAGAGGTGGGGCTTTTTCTCCATGATTCCTCTTGAAAACAAGCAAGTCAGTTGGGGGAGAAAAATCATCAACAAGAAATATAGAGATTTTCGATGAACATACTTTGGCTTTTCAGCGGTGTATCTGCACTTGGTAGAGCCAGCTCGGTGTCCAAGTTCTTCTCAGAGTTTGCATCTATTCTTGTTACCTTTTTGGGCCCTTTTTGGCTTGCCATCTTTCTTTTCATCTTTCTTCCCCTTCTTGCTGCTCCCACCTTTCTCAAACCAAGCCTTGAATCTACTATGCTTAGGCCAGCTAGCGTTTCTTTTCATCAAAGGAGGACACAAGGAGAACTGAATGTCCACTTCAGGCCACTGAGACTGGTTTGTAAGTGCTGGAATTGGTGTTGCATATGCAGCCTTGAATTTTGCTACAGAATAATACTCATGCAAATATGGGTGCATATTTAGCTTATGTTTGGAGGCCAAGAAAAGTATGGCATGCTCACAAGGCTTCCCAGTGTGTTGCCACTCAAGGCATGCGCATTCATGCAATTGAGTGTCAACAACATGCCTCCTGCCAGTCTTTGTATCTCCGACTTCAGCACCCCACAATGGATTTCTCAACACACAAATGTGCAAGATTTCTACTCTTGTTGACCACCTGCTGCACTACATCAGGAAGCTTATCTCCTTGAAGAACATCACCAAGCCTTCTTCTCAATTCCCACAACCTCCTGATCTGGTCAACCATGTCATGGACAGGCAAGTCTTTTAACTCCTTCACTTTGTTGTTGAAACTTTCTTCCAAATTATTATTGATATGATCACATTTGATGGCAGTGTTAAAACCTGACCTGTACCATAAAAGAGAATGGTAGGTGTCCAACCATGTACAAAACTTGACCCTATCCTCCTCAGAGCATGCAGCCTTAATCTTCTCAAGGTGATATGAATGTGTCTATCTGTTGTAAGATCTTGCTGCTGGCCACATGCACCCAAAATCATCTCCTCTAAATTTTTTGATCAAATTCATCCACATATGGCCGAAGCACTCCCTCTGCTCAGCATGAGGGAAAACAATCTTCACTGCATTTTCTAAACTGCCAAAGGAGAGACTGGCCCTATGCATCTTTTCAACTGCATCATGAACCATGTCCATGATGCCTCTAACTCGGGCTGAAACATGCCAATAGCTACAGGGAACATCCATTTGTGTCCATCTAAAGCATTGCATGCTGCTAGTTGACCATTTCAGTTGCCAGTCAAGAATGATGAGTGTATACTCAAATATTGACGGCACCCTGCTTTGAAGACATCGATGCAACGCTTTAAAGCCATGAAGAATTTAGAGAAGAAGACTTTCCCATTAGCTGTTACCTCAGTATCTATCTCCATAACACTGCCAGGTGACCTCTTCTCTAGTTCTTCTTTGAAGTTATAAAGCATTCGAAAGGTATTTGCCCAATGACCATATAGCTCCTTCATTGCCCTTTGCTTTGCCTTCCACACTGTAGTATAATTCAGCTTAATGGGGTACTGCTTTTCCAAGTCTGTTTTTAGTCTCTATGCAGTGCTATTTGGTGTTGTGGCTAAAATAGGCTTGATTTTTTCTGCAACCCATAATTGTGATGTCATCTTTGTAACTTTTTGAGAAGTTGTAATACAAGTATGAGCTTTTGGAATTTGATTCACTCGTATTGTCCTTCCATCATGTTGGTGTCTAGCAGATATATACCACTTGCAAGGCTTCGCACCACCATCATAACCTATGCATTTTGCATAGAACTTCTTTTTATCAGTCCACAAAGTCTTGGTAGCAAACTCACGTTTGACTGCATATGTCCTGAAACACATCCTAAATTCATCCATGCTTGGAAACAATCTTCCAACTTCAATAACTGGGTTCTCTTTGTCATAAACTATTACTAGCTCATCATCATGTGCATCATCTATATGAACCGCAGCATTTTGCAACAACTCTAGATCTATATCTGCCTCTTCATCTCTTGAATGATTGTCACCATCATTTGCAGTGATGGCCCAAAATATATTGAGCTCGTCGGGGAACGCTGAGAGGAAGATATGATGAGCACAGCAGCAAGTTTTCCCTCAGTTATGAAACCAAGGTTATCGAACTAGTAGGATCAAGGAAACACCTCCAAGGTGTTGCTAGCTGGCCTTTGGTAGGGCGCACTACCGGTGCTAGCAGCAACGTGGAAACCTGCACAACACAACCATAAACTTTACCCTCAACTTATAGTGAGCTTGTCAATCTCACCGGTTTTGCTGAAAACAAAGGATTAAACGTATTGTGTGGAAGAGAGTAATTGCTTGCAGAAAGTAAACAGAAAGCAGTAAATAGTTGTAGATTGATGATAAACAAAAGGACCGGGGTCCATAGTTCACTAGTGGTGGTTCTCCTTAAGATAGATGACATGTTGGGTGAACAAATTACAGCGGGGCAATTGAAAAACATCAAGAAAGCATACAAGCATATACTACTCATCTTGACTCCTTTGAGATTTGATTGGGCATTACAACATTATACATAGACCGTAATCCAACTGCATCTATGACTAATAATCCACCTTCAGGTTATCACACCACTAGGAAACAGCCTATAGATAGACAAGATGTTCAGTGGCGCATAGGCCAATTTGTGCGCCACAGGAAGACATCAGTGGCGCACTGGAAAGAATGCGCCACAGAAGTTTGGAAGTTCTGTGGCGCATTTTCTAGAGCATGCATCTGTGGCGCATTTTCCAGAGCATGCGCCACAGAAGATTGGTGGGACCCACCGGCGGGGGGGATGATCCAAGTTCTATGGTGCATTCTGTAATATGCACCACAGAACATGGAGGAGGGCCCCACCACGGAATCTAATTCACTCAAGTTCTGTGGCGCATGTTGACATATGCGCCACAGAAGTGTTTCACTTCTGTGGCGCATATGTCAACGTGCGCCACAGAACTTGGGGGTGGGCCCCACAGAGGGAATCTTATTCACCCACTTCTGTGGCGCACATGGTAGAAATGCGCCACAGAAGTTTTAGCATATGTGGCGCATTTCCTCCATATGCGCCACAGATGAGGGCGTCCAGATCCATATGTTAAAAAGGTGACATGAGCTAGCTTTCTTATCTATCTATCCCACCACCACCCATTTCACATCTCTACCTCCTCCCAACTCGTCTTCCTCCTCCCTCACACCCCATCTTGCCCATAGTTTCTCCATTTTCTTATATCTAAACCTACTTTAAGCCATAGATTGGTAAGTAGAAGCTTCACTCCAACTTCTAGATCTAAAAGTTCCTTACTTTTCCCTCTCACATCTCTCTATTTGTTTACTAATTTCCTCTCCACCAACTTGCATTGTAGATCTATTTGTCCATACTCTCTCATCGCGCGGTCTCGTCTCGCTATTATTGTGTCTACTATAGCTAGGTGAGTACTTGGCCATCATGAACATGTAGGTGAAGCTTGTCGCGCGGGCGGTGTGTGTGTGCGATCCATGGCGAGACGATGCTTGTGTGTGGTGCATGAATGTTTGCAATGGGAGGAAGTTTTTTGTTGTTTGCTTGTTTTTGTCGGGCCCGGCCGGTGTGGTTGCATCGATGTTTGCCGAAATGTTGATTCATTTCCATTTCGGCAAATTTTTGCACTACCCATATGTCCTAATTTTAGGAAAGGTCATGCCGAATTTTTTCTGGCTAGCATTCATGCATGTGTGTGTTCATATGGTGTGGTTCTCACCTATATTATCTGTTTTGACCGCTCAGGCAACCATGGTCCTCACGATGAGCGAAGGTCGAATTGCTAGGTACAAGAAAGGCGCGAAGGAGGACATGATTCTGAACAACAAGACCATGATAAGATGTCCATGTCGAACATGCAAACTGCAGCGCTGGATCGACCCTGAATCTGGACAATTGGAGGGTCACCTTCTTAGGCGCGGTTTCATGCGCGACCTCAATGAGGCGCCGGCAGGACATGGTGGTGGTCACGAAGACGTGGGCGGGTGAGAAGACGAAGAGTCTACCGGGCATGATCATCATGACGAAGGAGATGCCAGCGGGCATGATCATCATGACGAAGGAGATGCCGGCGGGCATGATCAGCATGGAGAAGGAGATGACGACGGGCATGATCATGAAGAAGGAGAAGACGCGAACACACAGACGCTGATAACTTCGATCTTGCAGGACCCTCATGTTCAAGAACTGCTCCTCAAGGAGACGAGCAATGACAAAGCTGCAGCCAGAGAGAAAGCCAAGCTGGCCCAAATGGAGGTAGACAGGATGACTCCATTGTATCCTGGGTGTCGCCCCGAGGATACACGTTTGAGTGTAACGCTCAAGGCTCTAGAGATGAAGGCCGAACACAAATGGACCGATGTGAGCTTCAACGCGAACATGGAATACTGGCACGACCGACTTCCTAAGGGGAACACATTGCCAACAAGTATCGAGGAGGCCAAGAAAATCGTGTGCCCTCTCGACCTACCACACATTAAATACCACGCATGCATCAATGATTGCGCACTTTATCGGAACGAGTACGCGGATAGAACCACTTGTCCGGTGTGTGGCCAAGGACGGTACAAGAGAGGGAACAAGAAAGTTCCTCGAAAAGTGGTATGGTACTTTCCTATCACCCCTCGTCTGCAGCGATATTTCGTAGATCCTAAGGAAGCAAAGCTCATGCAATGGCACGCGGAAAGAGAGAAACCCGAAGATGATCCAGAGAAGGGCAAGATCCTGACACACCCTTCAGACGCTAGCCAGTGGAACGCATTAGACATCGAGTTCGAAGAGTTCGGGGGCGATGCAAGGAACGTCAGGCTGGGTATGAGCACCGATGGACTCAATCCTTTTGGAAACCAGAGTAGCACGCATAGCACCTGGCCTATGTTTGTATGGCCATACAACCTCCCCCCGTGGCTATGCACGAAGCAAAGGTATGTACACATGAGCATTCTTATTCAGGGGCCAAAACAACCAGGTATCGATATGCATCTGTATCTCGGGCTATTGAGAGAGGAGTTAGCCAGCTTGTGGGAGACGCCGGCTCGTACGTGGGACGCCTACACTAAAGAATATTTCCATCTGAGAGCCGCGTTGCTCACGACCGTGCAGGACTATCCTGGTTACGCATATGTATCGGCCCAGGTGAACCACGGACACAATGCATGCGTCAAGTGCATGGATGAGACACCTCATCTCCAGCTACCAAGGGATCCCGGGTCTTCGAAAACCGTGTTCCAAGGTACTCAAAAGTGGCTCCGCATGGATCACCCGTGGAGAAAACATGGTGACCTGTTAAATGGTAAGGACGAGCTCGAAAGAGCCCCGCGTCCGAGGAGCGGCGAAGAAATCGAGGAGCTTTTGAATAATTGGGTAGATTGCCCTGCGCCTGGAAAAAACGACCGAGGAGAAAGCCCCTGCTGGGTGTATGGAAAGCAAGGTCTGTTTTCTGGGACCTGCCGTATTGGAAGGTCCTTCACACTCCCCATAGCCTCGATGTAATGCACATCACAAAGAACGTTACCGAGAGTCTGCTTGGCACTCTACTGAACATGCCGGAGAGGACCAAGGATGGGCCGAAAGCAAGAAAGGACCTTAAATTGCTTGGCATAAAGAAAGATCTTCAGTACCCTGATAGTGATGGGCCGTTTTCGATGTTCTGTGTTAGATGGGCCAAGAACGTGGAAAAAGAAGGCCGCTATTTCACCACAATGGTTATACCAGATGCCAAATCAACAAAGAACGCCTCCGCAAAAAATGAGCCTTGGGTACTCTCTAGCCAAGTTGATCAATGCTTTTTTATTACCGACCCGTCAAAGCCCAACCGTGTTGTAGTTAGGAGGGGCAAGAGGAGCATCATCGGAATGGAAGGAGCCGCCAACGAGCAAAACTTCGACAAAAACAGCGACCCGAAGATCGAAGAGGAATTCGACAAGTACTTCGACATGCCTACTACTACTAAAGTAAGAAGGAAGACCACACTGCCTACTAAAGGTTGTCCATTCACAAGAAGAAATCTCAAAGTGCACGGGCTAAAGTATTCAACCACGGCGAAAAAGGGCAAGAAGATTGTGAAGAGACACTAGCTCGACACATCACATGATTGTATATGTTCGGAGAGAGAGTTTTTTGAATAAATATGAATGTTTGTATATGTTCTTGCTTCATTTTAGACATATATATAATTAAAAACACATTACATGATTGTATATGTTCGGGGAGAGAGTTTTTTGAATAAATATGACTGTTTATATATGTTCTTGCTTTATTTTAAGAAGATCTATAATTAAAAATATATTTTTAAAAAATAAAAAAGTGTGAGACAACCAGGATTCGAACCTGGCTGCCTCAGGTTTAGAATGGCACAAGCAAGCAGCAGAGACCACTAAGGCAAGTGTGTGATCTTGTCATACTACCACACGCGCCGTGTTTTGTACTAAGTCCACAGGTTCTATGGCGCAAACTTCTGTGGCGCATACTGTCGAAATGCGCCACAGAACCTCAGGACTTAGCGAAATAAACAGTTCAGCCTACTTCACCCCTTCTCACCATTCTCAGTCACCATCGCGCGCTAGCCCTAGACGACCGCAGACGTCACACCGATGCGCTAGCCCTTGCTGCCGAAGCCGCCACCACCGCGCCGCCCGGTGAACTAGTGGAGGAGGAGCCGCCGGACGAACCCGTGGAGGAGGAGCCACCGGAGGAGGAGCCGCCCTGCAGCCCGTGGAGGAAGAGCCGCCGGAGGAGGAGCCGCCGCGCCGGACCCCGCAACCCTCGTCGTCGTCAACCACCGCAGCAAGTTCATCCCCCACCCCCCACCCCCCACGGTTCGTCCCCCCCCACCCCCACCCTGTCTGATGCTCTTCCCCTTTCTCTGTCAATTAAATACAGAGAACAAGCAAATACAGAGAACAAGCTTCAGTTAAAATGAATAATTCATACCGTGTATTTTGAGATATTCAGTGTATATGAGTGTATATTTTGAGATATTCAGTGTATATGAGTGTATATTTTGAGATATTCAGTGTATATGAATTCATGTCGTGGCCTTATTCTTTGGTGTGCAACAAGGTGAACCCTCGAATTGAAGGTGCTTGACTAATAAGAAGGAAACTAAAACCAGTTTATTTTTACCTTCTATATTTATGTTATGAACTGATGTTCTGCTATGTCATTATGGAGGATGTAATGGTGGTTAGTTTTATTCATTTGTAGAATAAATCGAGACAATGTATCTTCTTAGGAATTACAAGTCATTTGTCTACTTTGAGCAATGATCTGAGAACTCCAATATATGCAAATAAGTATTAGAATAACTTGCAACCCACCCCTGGCTTCTTTTATCATTGACAGCTTTGTTCTAGAGTTTGGAGAAAAAGAGCTGTTTTGAAGATCAATCCTTTGGCTTACTATATTGGAATGAGTAGTCTAAGGTTGCAGAGCTGATTGGATGTTTTTTTAGCATATTGATCTGTCCTTCCTGTGCAGTGTGAAAATATTAGTATCTACATCTGTTAGTATCTACAGTTTAACTAATACAAAGTTAGTATCTACATCTGTTAGTGATCACGACATTAGTTACCTTGTAGGCCTAAATAACAAGGGGTTTGGGGAGTTGTTCACCTAGTGCCTGTTAATTAAGTAAGTGGCCATGGAAGCTAAAATATAGTGTTGGTTTATGGAAGAGAATTTTAAGATGTAAGTATATTAAGAATGGTTTAGTTAGTGGTCACTGCATGGTGTTAGTGGCCCTTGTGTGGGCTCATCCTGTTGTGCATATTTAAGTCTGAACAAATGAATGAGAAAAGTATGGGCCCTAGATTTATCATTGTGCTTTGTTTTTGTTATGGTATTGCTAGAGGGAGGTTTTCTTCTCCATACATTCCTCTGTGTTTTACTCCAATGGTCAATGACACTAGATAATGATGTGCATCTTAGGGTTTCCCAGAATTCTGTTTATGATCATACTATTCTGTTCTTGCTGTTCTCCAAGTGCTTACTGCTGATAGTAACTGTTGGGATTACTGTTGTTTATATGGTGTTGTTTGAAATTCAGTAAACTACGAAGTCTGTATGCACTATCCATGGTAGAGGTAAAAGGGAGTAATATATTCAATACTGCACTATACATACTGAACTTAGAGTACTAAATAACACTGTACTTAGAGTACTGAATAACACTATACTAGGGCCTGGGTTACTTGTAGTTCTAGAGTTCTAGTACTATATGGTGCCTTGTAGTTCTAGAGTACTGAATAACACTTGTACTAGGGTCTGCTGTAATGACCAACACTCAAACCCATAAGCTTGTATGAGATTGCCAGAACAACCTAAATCCTGGTCTCAGTATAGTGATTGGTGCTGCTGTTACTATATGGTGCTGCTGTTACTAAAAATATTGGTACTATATGGTTATTACTACTGCTGGGGCTATGGATGGGGGCTGGGGCTATTTTCTTGCTGCTATATGGTGCTGCTATATGGTGTTGTTATATGGTGTTGTCATATATGGGGATGGGGCTGTCAATATGGGCATGGGGTGTTTTGTCTTGCAGGGATTTCATTTGAGTTTCCCATTTCTCCCGAAGTGTCGATTCACTTCCGTTTCGGTTGAGAAATGGGCACTACTAGGTCAAAAAATTAGCAAAGGTCATGCCGAATTTTTCGGCCGAGATTTGTGCTAACATTTTGCCTCTTTTAAATAGAGTAGTGCAAACATGTCGGTCAACAAGGAGTCTGGCCCTTCTAAGCACATGATCAGCGTCGAAGAACAAGCTAGATAGGCCAACCAGTCATTCTGGCAGGGGTCCCAATAGGAGGAGGAGGAGGAGGCGATGAGGTTCCCAACAGGGGTCCCAACCAGACACGGACCAAGGCGACGGCGTACCTCGAGAAGTTCATGGTGGACAACAAGAGGAAGGGCACACTTCTTTTGCCTTTCTTTCCCGAGTAAGTACACACACTCGCTCATCGTCACCGTAACTTATGCATTTCTTATAGATTTCTTTCCTTTGCTCTTTTTCCAACATTCCATTCCAATTGTGTTGCGCACAGACAAATACTACACGCTCATCGTCCTTGCCCCGAGGTATTCGCTAGCCACGTATTTCGACTCGGGGAGTTTGACGAAGAAGAAAGACTACACTAGAATAAGGGGTGTTCTCAATGAGGCTCTCGAGGGCTACACCAAGAAGGGATGCACCTTCGTAGATAGGGGGAATGTATCAAGGATGGCAAACACGTGTTCAAGCACGTGCTCGACTTCCCCTGCGTCAAGCAGTCGACTGCTGGTGCCAAGGAGGCCTTCTACGTCCTCCATCACCTTAAAGGCTATGTTCGGGATTGCCATAACCTAACGCTGCCATCTAGTCTCCGAGGATGGGCCGAAACTTTGGCGAAAATCGACGATGCTGATCTTAGAGAATACTTCCATCGCATTCAGATGAAGTTGTCGCAAATAATCATTGAAGATGTCAACACAAGGGGCGGTGCCCTACAACAAGCCAGAGGGTTGAGTAAGAGGGAGATCGAAGAACGCCTCCGTAAGCAGGGTGACACAAGGACGTGGATGACGAAAGAGGGCTATCTACCATTCCCGAAGCCATGCCAGAAGAGGAAGTCTTCATCGTGATCGATGTGTGCCTCTAGCATGATCCAGTGTGTGTATATTCTTGATGGACGCCTGCTGTATTAGTGTGTGTGTGTCATAAACTTTACTATCTCGTGGTCGAAATGGTCATTGTTGTTAGACTTAAACTACCTTGTGGTCGTGCTGTCGTTGAACTTATTGCTTCTATGATGATCTAACTTTTAGGTTTATGGATCCTTTGTTTTATATTCTATGAACATATATATATATATGGATGTGAACCCTTTAGTCATTCTTTTCGTTGTATTTTTACTAATATGCCTTGTCGTCTATAGAGATGGCGATGAGGTGGTATGTGGTGTACATGGGTAGGGTTCCAGGAGTCTACGAGGAGTGGGAGGATTGCCACAAACAAGTGAACAAGTTCAGCGGCAACATCTACAAAGGATACGCGACTAGAGAGGAGGCGATAGCCAAGTGGAGGAACCACTTGTGGAAGAAGAACCGGATGAAGATATTGGTCGGGCTAATGCTCTTGCTCACCATTATCACAGTTGTATTCTATTTGATCCTAGTGTAGGCGGCGGTGGCCACTTCATATTTGTACTGTGAGATGATATGAACTTTGTATTCAGCGCTTGTGTAAAAATTTGGCACTCGACACTATATATGTATCTCGGTCGGGCTCTAAGTGTTTGTATATTATATATATGTCGGTTTTCATGCATCTACTACTTGTGCAATGTATTTTATACTCATCTGGATAAATCCTGTATAAATCCTGTATAAATACCTGATTATACACCAGGAAAGTATTTTACTTCGAATACATGTTACACAATCAGTGGCGCATATAATTATATAGTTAGTGGCGCATGGCATATCTGTGGCGCATACACGTAAATGCGCCACAAAAGTTCTTCCTGTGGCGCATATGAAGGAATGTGCCACAGAAGTCTGGAACTTCTGTGGCGCATATCCATATGCGCCACAGGAAGTAGTTATCAGTGGCGAGGTAACAGTGACGACAAAGATATACGCCACAGAAGTCCCCTTTTCATGCGCCACAGATAGGCTGTTTCCTAGTAGTGTCATCCAAACCCCCTCCAGTATTAAGTTGCAAGCAACAGATAATTGCGTTACGCATTGCATGTAAACTAAACAATATGATTGTTCTATGAACAAAGGATTGCTGTTTTCTCCCTAGTAGCAACAGCACATCTAGTACCTTAGAGATTTCTGTCACTTCCCCAGATTACTAGAGGCATGAACCCACTATCGAGCATAAATACTAACTCTTGGAGTTGCTAGCATCTACGTGGCCAAGATAGCTACTAACAACGGAAAGCATGCAAGATCACAAATAACAAAGACATGATAGAATCAATAATCAATCTGAAATAGCATCGCAATATCCATCGGATCCCCGCAAACACAACATGTAGGATTACAAATAGATGATCTTGATCATGAATGGAGCTCACAAGATCTAGACATGGTAGCACAAAGGAGAAGAACCAACCATCTAGCTACTACATGGACCCGTAGTCCAAGGATGAACTACTCACACATCACACTAGAGGCTTCCATGGTGATGAAGAAGGCCTCCAGGGTGAATTCTCCCCTCCGGCAGGGTGTCGGGAAGAGCTTCAGATCCCTCCCGATCTAGGGATGGAGATGACAACGGCTATAGACTCTTTCATGGAATTTTGATCGGGTACTTAGGGTTTCTATATCGGAGGCGATATATAGGCGAAAGGGGAGGCCGAGGGGGTGCCCTAGGTGGCCAGAACACCCCCTGGCGTGGGCCAGGCCTGGACGCGCGGCCAGGTGGTGTGGCCGGCCCCTGGCCCCTCTTCGTCTCGTATTCTGGCTCCATGTCCCCCTCGGTGAAAAATTGACTTTTGCTTTTGTCCTGTCCAATTCCGAGAATATTCATTTTCTGACTTTCCTGGAACCAAAAACAGCAGAAAATAGACAGCTGGCACTATGGCATCCTGTTAATAGGTTAGTCCAAGAAAGTGTATAAAAAGTACTCCAAAGTGTGGACAAAACATAAGGAAGTAGATAAAAACCAAGCATGGAACATCAAAAATTATGGATACGTTAGCAACGTATCAACATCCCCAAGCTTAACTCCTGCTCGTCCTCGAGTAGGTAAGTGATAGAAAAAAGAATAATTTTTGAGGTGACATGCACCATCATAAACTTGATCAAAGTATTTGTAAAACATTGATAGCTGGGATCATAGTACTTCAACATAGCATGAAAGATAAAGTTCTAGCAATAAGACATAGAAACTATGTTGCAACATGAAAAGGTACAAACAAAATATTCATGAATAACAATGCTTTGCAAGACGTTTGTTTGTTTCACATAAAGAAAACATAGCAGAGTGGCATTCATCTTTTCCCTCATAGAGTAGCAAACGTAAATGCATAGGACACCTTCAAAGCTCATAAGAGTGACTAGATACAAATAGTTTAAGAACAAGCAATATCAAAGTTATGCATCAATCAACAAGTCTTGGGACAATGCACATGTAACTAAGAATGGCCACTATGCTCTCTCAATAGGTGCATAAAGATAGAAGGTGGAGACTCAACATAAAAGTAAAAGAAAGGCCTTCATAGAAGGAAGTAGGGATCAAGTTCCATAAAGAGCTTCCAAAAATTATGGTACTTATTAGCTTTCAGCTCTCATTGCCCCTATCATAAGCATCTTGAAGTGATTAAGGTTAAAGTGAACAAACTATGGAGTATATGCTTGACAAAGTATAAGTTGGAAATCTCATGTCCCTTGAATACGAGGGCCGCTCCTCAAGCTACTCAAGTTTAGTTACCGGTAAGTTCTTGTCATAGTAAGTACATGTGTATCATAGAGAACCACCAACGGGGTACTCCTTGCCCGATGATACGGAAGAAATCCCATATCAAAATGACAAGGCAAGAAGACAACGAGCATCTCAGCAATCTTCTTATTTACCATGGGAAAATGGTGCTTTTTTCTCTCTTTCCTCTTTTCTCATATCTCTTTTTTTCTTTTTCTCTTTTTCTCAATATCTGACTCTTTTTTTTATAGGAAGAATGCTTCATAGACAACTCATTATGGTTACGCTGCAGGTTTTCACCATGACGGCATGGATTAGAGCAGCGGCCCAGGCGTTTCTCTAACACACATACATAACTCCATGGACTTACAATCTCCCCTTTCATTTCACACCGACGACATCCATAGACAAAAGAGCATGATATCAACTAGGTACAAAGTACAAGTGCAATGTTGAAAGCATTCCCCATGACAGCATGGTTCTGCTAATCCCCAACATATAAGTGCAAGCATATACAACATAGACGACACAATGGTTCAAGTTTATTAAGGGCAAGAAAAGTAAAGTGTGCCATCAAGTTCGTGAGAGCTTTAATCACTATTTTTCTCATAACAAGTTTAATTCGGAAAGTAGATAAAAACATGAATATACTTGGAATAGCAAATGCTAATAGGTAGGTATGGTGGACTCTTTGGAATAACTTGGTTTTAGGAGTTGGATGCATGAGTGGAACTCATACTTGGATATGGAGGCTAGCAAAAGACTGGGAGCGACCGACTAAGAGAGCAATAATGGCCATAATCATGCAGAGCGACAAAACATCATTAATCAAAGCATAAAGTGATACTACAAGTCGAAAACTAAAGGATCATAAAGGCTATGTTGACTTGGGATAGTCATAACATGGTGTGAGCATGCGCCAAGTCAACCCAAATGAAGCATCAAAGGAGAATACCACAATACTATGCTTTAATATGCTAAAACAACGCATGATTCTTCCAAGGCACATTAAGCAATCTCAATTGTTTATAACATGTCATGCTACAACAAATATCACTAAGCATAAAGCCAAAACAATATCAAGCATGGCATGACAAAGCACCACAGTCAAAAACAAGCTCTCTTTCCCACTTAAGCATGAACTTTTCCTACTCTTTTCCAATCCAAACCAAACTATTTGAAAACCAATGCATGAAAGAGAGGGTACAACCAATTTATTCAGCATACTAAGAAAACCAAGCAAACGAAAACCAAAAACAAAAAAAGTAAAAAGAAGACGCTTCAAGAACAACACAACTATGCATGAAACAATAAAAATGAAGTGTTTGGAAGAAACCTGGGATTTTTATTGATGAAGAAGGGGATGCCTTGGGCATCCCCAAGCTTCGACGCTTGTACCTCTTGAATATTTCTTGGGGTGATGATGACCCACAAGTATAGGGGGTGTATCACAGTATTTTTGAGGGAAGTGAAACCCAATTTATTGATTCGACACAAGGGGAGCCAAAGAATATTTATAAGCCTTAATAACTGAGTTGTCAATTCAGCTGCAGCTGGAAACAATCTTGCTCACAGCAGTTTATCAGTAGCAACAGTTTTGTAGTAGGAATAGCAAAGTAGCAACAACATTAAAGTAAAGACAATAGTAACAATAGCACTAAACAGTAGGATTCGAGTGTGGTAGGCATAGGGATGGATGGACGGGCGTTGCATGGACAAGACAATTCACATAGCAATCAGAACATAGGGCAATTGCAGATAAATAATAATAAGCATCCAAGTACTAGATAATCCTAGGCATGTGTTCCATATATAGTCATACGTGCTCGCAATGAGAACTTGCACAACATCTTTTGTCCTGCCAGCCCATTTGCAGCGGGGCCTCAAGGGAACTACTGGCAATTAAGGTGCTCCTTTTAATAGAGCACCAGAGCAAAGCATTAACACTCCGCGAACACATGTGATCCTCACATCAAAGCCATTCCCTCCGGTTATCCCGATTTCTGTCACTTCGGGGCCATTGGTTCCGGACAACAACGTGTGTATACAACTTGTAGATAGGACCAAAAACAATACTATCATAATGAATCAATAACATGTTCAGATCTGAAATTATGGCACTCGGGCCCTAGTGACAAGCATTAAGCATAACAAGTCGCAAAAAAGTCATAAAGCACTAATATAAGATACTAGGCACCATGCCCTAACAATCTGATGCCATTACATGAACGATCTCATCCAATCACTACCATCCCCATAGCCTACAGCAGGGGATTACTCAATCATAGATGGGGGAAACATGGATGGTCGATGGAGAAGCGACGGTGATGATGATGGCGATGATCTCCTCCGATTCCTCGTCCCGGCAGGGTCCCACAACAGAGTTTCTGGTGCTGTTTCGTGGAATCTGGTGGTGGCGGAGCGGAACTCCTTCTGGAAAAACGTCGAACCCCCCTGAGTTTTTAGGTCAGAAGGCATCTTATAGGTGAAGAGGGAGACCGAGGGGGTGTCTGGGGCGGCCAGACCACCCCCTGGTGCGGCCAGGCCCACCCGCATGGCCAGGTGATGTGGCTGGGCCCCAGCCCCACTTCGTCTCATATTCTGGCTCCGGGAGTATTCTGGTGAAATATGATTTTTGGCTTTTGTCCCGTCCAATTCCGAGAATATTCATTTTCTGACTTTCCTGGAACCAAAAACAGCACGAAAACAGGCAGCTGGCACTGTGGCTTTTGTTAATAGGTTAGTCCAAGAAATCATATGAAAAGTACTCCAAAGTGTGGACAAAGCACAAGAAAGTAGATAAAACCAAGCATGGAAGATCAAAAATTATAGATACATTTGCAATGTATCAACATCCCCAAGCTTAACTCCTGCTCGTCCTCGAGTAGGTAAGTGATAAAAGAAAGAATAATTTTTGAGGTGACATGCACCATCATAAACTTTATCAAAGTATTTGTAAAACATTCAAAGCTGGGATCATAGTACTTCAATCATAACATGAAAGACAAAGTTCTAGCAATAAGAAAAAGAAACTATGATGCAACATGAAAAGGCACAAACAAAAGATTCATGAATAACAATGCTTTGCAAGACGTTTGTTTATTTCACATAAACAAACCATAGCATAGTAGTATTCAGCTTGTCCCTGATAGAGTAGCAAATATAAATGCATAGGACACCTTCAAAGTTCATAAGAGTGACTAGATACAAATAGTTTAAAACAAGCAATATCAAGGTATGCATCAATCAACAAGTCTTGGGACAATGCACATGGAACTAAGAATAGCCACTATGCTCTCAAAGTAAGTGCCTAAAGATAGAAGGTGGAGACTCAATATATATAAGTGGAAGAAAGGCCTTCATAGAAGGAAGCAGAGATTCAAGTTTCATAAAGAGCTTCCAAAAATTATGGTACTTATAGCTTTCAGCTCTCATTGCCCCTATCATAAGCATATTGAAGTGATTAAGGTTAAAGTGAACAAACTATGGTGTATATGCTTGGCGAAGTATGCGTTAGAAATCTCATGTCCCTTGAATACGAGGGCCGCTCCTCATGCTACTCAAGTTTAGTCACCAATAAGTTATTGTCATCGTAAGTACATGTGTATCATAGAGAACCGCCAACGGGGTACCCCTTGCCCGATGATACGGAAGAATCCCCATATCAAAATGACAAGGCAAGTAAACAACGAGCATCTCAGCAATCTTCTTATTTACCATGGGAATATGGTGCTTTTTTCTCTCTTTCCTCTTTTCGTAATCTCTTTTCTTCTTTTTCTCTTTTTTTCTCAATATCGGACTCTTTTTTTTATAAGAAGAATGCTTCATAGACAGCTCATTATGGTTACGCTGCAGGTTTCCACCATGTCAGCATGGATTAGACCAGCGGCCCAGGCGTTTCTCTAACACATATACATAACTCCATGGACTTACAAGCTCCCCTTTCATTTCACACCGACGACATCCATAGACAAAAGAGCATGATATCAACTAGGTACTAAGTACCAGTGCAATGTTGAAAGTGTTCCCCATGACATCATGGTTCTGCTAATCCCCAACAAATAAGTGCAAGCATATACACCATAGACGACACAATGGTTCAAGTTTATTAAGGGCAAGAAAAATAAAGTGTGCCATCAAGTTTGTGAGAGCTTTAATCACTAGTTTTCTCATAACAAGTTTAATTTGGAAGGTAAACAAAAACATGAATATACTTGGAATAACTTAAGCTAGTAGGTAGGTATGGTGAACTCTTTGGAATAACTTGGTTTAGGGAGTTGGATGCATGAGTGGAACTCATACTTGGTTGTGGAGGCTAGCAAAAGACTGGGAGCGACAAACTAAGAGAGCAATAATGGCCATAATCATGCAGAGCGACAAAACATCATTGATCAAAGCATAAAGTGATACTACTAGTTGAAAACTAAAGGATCATAAAGGCTATGGTGACTTTATATAGTCATAACATGGTGTGAGCATGCGCCAAGTCAACCCAAATAAAGCATCAAAGGAGAATACCACTATACTATGCTTTAATATGCTAAAACAATGCAGGATTCATCCAAGGCACATTAAGCAATCTCAATTGTTTATAACAAGTCATGCTATAGAAAAGAATACTAAGCATAAAGCCAAAACAATATCAAGCATGGCATGACAAAGCATAGGCCACAGTCAAAAACAAGTTCTCTTTACCACTTAAGCATGAACTTTTCTACTCTTTTCCAAACCAAACCAAACATTTGAAAACCAATGCATGAAAGAGGGGGTCCAACCAATTTATTCAGCAAACTAAGCAAACTAAGCAAACGAAAAACCAAAACAAAAACGAAAAAGAAGACGCTCCAAGAACAACACAACTGTGCATGAAACAATAAAAATGAAGTGTTTGGAAGAAACCTGAGATTTTTATTGATGAAGAAGGGGATGCCTTGGGCATCCCCAAGCTTTGACGCTTGTACCTATTGAATATTTCTTGGGGTGACATGCGTGGCATCCCCAAGCTTGAGCTTGAGTCCATTCTTCATCTCATTACTCATTCCTCCCGTACACCTGAAATTTTTCCTTCATACAAAACTTCACATAATCTTTATTAGCAACGTTAGTGCACTCAAGATAATAAGTCTTTAGGTTCAGTTCCAACACCAATAAAACTTCCATTAAAACACTAGCTACTGTATCACTTCCCTAAAAAAGATCAATTCCCCAAAAGAACTCAAAAGGGAACTAACAAGAAGCAAATGCAGAAAATGGCAGAAATCTGTCAAAACAGACCAGCAGGTAAAGACAAATTTTTCTAAGACCTTATGTTGCTCAAATCAAAAAGTGTTTAACTAACGAAAGTTAGATAACAACCTGGGGCAGAAGCACAAAAATTCACGCCTCAAAAATACGTTCAGAGATTTTACACGAATTTTTACGGTGAAGCACAGAAATCTGTTTCGGGACAACAACTTTCCCAATCATCACTTCTCTCTCATTAGAGGTTACTCTTGGCACAAAAAGCAAATAAAAAGGATAAGGAGCGGTTATTACTGAAGTAATAACTTCCAAGACTCATCTAAAACTTTTGGGTTATCTCCTAATAAGTACTTTTCTTTAACGCCTTTAAGTTAAGCATAAGCAAAAACTAAAATGGATAGAATAGAAGTAAGCGGAGATAATCATGGTGAAAACATTGTTTTGTTCAATGAAATCCTTTTATTAACAAGGTTGATCAGGTCTTGTTACCAAAACAATTTCATATGAGACAAAACTTTGTATTCCACTAATGATTATGTTACCTCAACCTTGATAGCAATGGTCCCAATCATAATAGTTTCAAATTTTTCTCTTGGTATGGTACAATATATTTCTCCAACTTGAATGCCCTCATCATGTTCAATTGAATTCAAAACCATAAGTCCTATCAATCTTCTTGGGGAAATAGACAGTATGTTCCTTGTCATTAACATTGAAGGTCACCTTCCCTTGATTACAATTAATAATAGCTCCTGCAGTATTTAAGAAAAGGTCTCCCAAGAATAATAGACATATTATCATCTTCAGGCATGATAGTTTGAGAGGATGCTCACATAAGAAATATGAGTTGAAGTAAAAGATAGCATCTAGAAGCAAATTCAAAACACATTTAAGTCTAACCCACTTCCTATGCATAGGAATCGTGTATGCAAATAAATTCACAAAGAAAAAAGTGACAGGCATAGGAAGATAAAACAAGAGTAACTTCAAAACTTTCAGCACATAGAGAGGTGTTTCAATACCATGAAAACTTCTACAACCATGTTTTCCTCTCTCATAATAATTTTCAGTAGCCTCATGAATAAACTCAACAATATAACTATCACATAAAGCATGCATTTCATGATCTACAAGCACTAGAGCTTTATTATAAACATCTTCAAAAGAATCCTCAGGAACATAACATTCATCCTTCTTTAGTAACCATGGTGGACAATCAAATAATGTAAGGGATAAGAGTTACTCTCATTAGAAGGTAGGCATGGGTAGCTATGAAGGGAATATGCCCGAGAGGCAATAATAAAGTGGTTATTATCTTATTCCATGTTTATGATAAATGTTTATTTTGCATGCTATAATTATATTGATCGGAAACATCAATACATGTGTGTTTAATAAACAAAAAGGGTTCCTAGTTATGCCTCTCTTATAGACTAGCTTGTTGATTAACAAGATGATCAAGGTTTCCTGATCATAGACATTGGATGTTCTTAATAACAAGGTCACAACATTGGTGGAATGATGTGATGAACATTCATCCGAAGTATAGCATTACGATCAAAGTCATTATGTTTATATTGCTATAACATCATACGAAGTAATCTTTGTCCTTAGACCATGAGATCATGTTAATTGCTAACACCGGAAGAGTATCTTGATAACATCAAACGTCACACCGTAACAGGGTGACTATAAAGATGGGTTCAGTGCTACGAAGGTGTTATGTTGAGGCTCATGGATCAAGAGTGGAATTTGTCAATCCCGATGACGGATAGATATACTCTGGGCTCTCTCGGTGATGTCACATTAAGGTAGCTTGCAAGCAAGTGATGTGATCACTAGAATGTTATATCACGGGAACGAGAAAAAAGTGCATGTCGGTAACGAGATCAAACTAGGTATGGAGATACCAATGATCGAATCTCGGACATGTAATATATCGCGAGACAAAGGGATTTAGTTACTAGCGTTAAAGGTTCTCACGATCACAGAAGTCATCGTTGAATGTGTAGGAGTCAGTACGGATCTCCAGGTCCCGCTGCTGATTATTAATCGGAGAGGGGTCTCGATCATGTCTGCATTATTCGCGAACCATAGGGTGACACACTTAAGAGTTACCGGACACCATTTTGGAGCACATATGTTTCAGACGAAAGAATTGCAAAGCGCAGGAATTGTTTCGATAGAAACCGGAAATTGTTTCAGGTGAAATTGCAGAAAGTGGTTCTGCATGTGATATTGAAATATTGCAAGGGGTTATATGTGAATGTTTGTTAATTAAAGTAATTAACAAAATTCTGAATAAATTTAATAAAAGAGTTTTATTAAATGAGAGAGCATTAAACTTGGAGAATTTTAATGCATTTAAAGTAGGGACTATAAAGGGGAATGTGAAGAGGCATTTTAATGTGGAGGGGTTACCACCACATGAATGGGGAGGTGAGGAGTCACCCCCATGCGCCGGCCATGAAGGAGGGGCACCTCCCTCCTCCTATAAAAGGCCACCCTCTTCCTCCTTCCTCCTTACACCTCCTTCTGAAGGATCTCTCTCCCCCTCTAGAATTATTCCCCCATGGTCTCGGATTAGCGAGATACATGTTCCCGGTGGCATTTTGTCTAGAAGGAGTTGCTGCTTCCGCTGGATCGCTGGAGCGAGGAGGTGGAGGTTTTCCAGTGGCTTGAACGTGTGTGCGAGTACGGATGCGCTGCTGAGTTGTGGCGCTCGGACTTCCACTCGATCTTGAGATCGGCAAGTGTACGACTACATCAACCACGAGTTCCTACTCGTTAACAAAACTCGTTGTCTTCGAGGGTAAGTTCTCGTTGGATGTATGTCCACCTGTTGCTTTGTACCTAGTAGATATATCTTGGCGTGTAGTTCTCATCGTAGGATTTTTTTGTTTTCTATGCTGCGGACCCAACAGTGGTATCAGAGCCTGATCTATGCCTAGGTGCTTTGCACGGGTAGTACACATATGTTTATATGTGGGCGATGATGATCATGTTATTGCATCTTCTATGTATTTTGGATATTGGTGGCATAGTGGGATGAAGCGGCCCGTACCAACCTTACATGTCATCGTACATGAGACCGGTTCCACGACTGACATGCAACTTGTTTTGCATAAGTGGCTGGCGGGTGTCTGTCTCTCCTACTATAGTCAATATCTGATTTACAACGAGTTGCTAATAACTTGGTTATCCTTATTGTGGTTCATGTTCGTAGGTAAGAACGGTTCTATCTCCGAAAGCCCTAAGCCACGTAAAACTTGCAATTGATAAATTAGAGGCGTCTAGTTTAGATCGTTGCTGGGCTAGTGTATTGATATGGTATTGTTGTAAGTAGATGTATGATAGATACTCTTACAACACACTCAACGTGTAAATTCCATAGACCTTGGCTTTACACACAAAGGAATGATAGAGATCATACCACGATACAAATGATAGAGATCAAATGCATGGACCATATCATCTCACTTTACATATTAGATGTTAGCATCTTATACTGCTAGTTTGGCGCTTTCTGTAGCATTGTAAGATGATCCCTCATTTAGATATCAAGATAAAAATGTGTTCTTCCTTAAGTATGCACCATTCTATGGATCGTGTTTCGAGACATCACATGATGATCGGGTGTACTCGAATCTACGCTTTCATAGGAACGGGTGTAAGACAGTTTTACACATGCGAGTACTAAGGTTCTTACCTGGCGAGCCTAGCATGTACAGACATGGCCTCGGAACACGGACCGAAAGGTTAAGCATGAGTCATATAGTTGATATGATGCCCATATAGATGCTCGCCTTGGAAGCTACATCAACTCACGTGATGATCGGACTTGTTGTAGTGGATTTGGTTCATGTAATCACCAAAAAGGCACGAGGGATGTCGTTTTTAAGTGGGAGTTCATTTCTAATTTGGATTAGTCGAACTCAATTTATCATAAACTAAAACAAAGTCAATTTGCATAATTTGTTGTAGTCGTTGGCATCTGTTCACTACCTTGTGCTTAGTTTCAATTGAGATAATAGAACTATAGAATTCTGGATATTTACTTTACGAACTGGTATCGTATTGTTTTGAATGTCAATTTAAAGTTTATAAGTCCTATTGCAAACTTTCAGCAAACTCTATTTACTCCATGAATATTAATAAGTAGTATTAAATCAAGAGTAATAATTCCAATGTTAGTATCTAAAGTATCATATTTGCGTCCATGATTATTGATATTCAAAAGTTGTTTTAATATCAAGATTATATTGGAGCTGAAAATTGTTTCAGAAACCATCATGTGTGAAAGATATTGTGATATCTGAAACAATGTTTTTGGTTGCATTATGATAGAGTATAATTTAGCATAATACATGTTCTCATATTGTACGAGAATTTGTGAAGGATGGAGATGCTAGGCATCCGAATCTCCCAAAAGGTTTCGGGAACTAAAATTATACTCGTCATTCTTCCTTATAGGCTATAGTAGCTTGATAATGAAAGTTGTCATGATAAGGATGAATAGAAGATGTAAGTAAAATGTTTACTACACTAATAGATTACTAAAGAATGGATTTTTGAAAGAATACCAAACATTTGATGATGGTGATCCACTTCAAAGTGCAAGTCCAAAGGTATTAGTATTTGACTATACACGCTTTGTACTATGTGTCATGTGAATGACACCACTATTGATGTTGATAGATTCTTTTAAAAGGAAAAGGAATTACTGAAAGAGAATCTATAAAATATTTGGCAGAAAAGAAAAGTTGGAAATGTCCAGCTTAGGTATATAGAAGATATACATGTTATGGTAGTATTCCTTGCTTGTTAAACAATGTGGCTCTTAGGTATTGGATACCGAATTGGTTGGTATGAAGTGTCATACAGGACAACGCAATTCATGAACTGCAATGGCCTAAGTAACTGGCAAGAGAATAAGTGATGATGTTCATAAAAAACAAATAAAGTGTTATTGTGTTTTTTGTTGTCGTCAAACCTAGCCTTCAAGATTTGTTTTGATAATTGTTATTTTGTTCCGGTATTACGAGAACAATTGTTGTTCAAATAATTACCGTATTCCATAAAGGATGGATGAACTTTTACAAGTCTAGTGGGAGAAATCACATCCATAAACATTATTGCTAAAATGTCACAAGACAAATGATTAAAAGATCACTTATGAAGTGACATCGCTGTTTTAAATTATATTGGAAAGAAAACATGAAGAAACTCCATGTTGATGGATTTTTGGAGTCTTTGATTTTGATCAATTGACGCATGTGAAACTTTCCTCGGGATAATTGAAACTACGTTCATAGGCCAAAGAGGAACGGATGACTAGCTTATTGGAAATTGTACATGTTGATGTATATAGTCCATTATGTGTAGCCATATGCGATGGATCCTTTTGCTTCATATGCTTTCTCTAGAAATTTAAAGTGAATATATCTATATATTTACTTAATAAGGAAGAAGTATGAAACATTTGAAAATTGTTCAAAGACTTTCAAGATGAAGTGGAAAATCATTGTAACAAGAAAATAAAGAGTTTATGATTCGATCATAAAGGAAGATATTTGAGTTACATGTTTAGCGAAAACACCTAAGATTTGAGAAATTGTTCCATGATTTGTGTTTCCCGATAAACCATAGGAGTATGGCATATTCGAGAGATGAAATCAAACCATGTTTGACATGGTAAGATCAAGGGTGTCATTTATAAAACTGCCATTATGTTTTAAGGATTGAAGCTTTAGAGATTACCGCTTTTACACTGAAAAGAGCACCATCGTGATCCATTGAAATGACACCATATAAGTTATGGTTTGGGATAAAACCCGAATTGTCTTTTCTTAAATTTTGGTATGCTATGCATAAGTAAAATGTTTACAACCAAAGTCGGATAAGCATGTCTTTGTAGGTTATCCCAAAGAATTTGTTGGGAATTTCTCTATAACATCAAGGACAAAAGAGTTTGTTACTTGGAACGTCAAGTTTCTTGAGAAGGAATTTTTCGTGAAAAGTTAAGTGGGAGGACAATAGAACTTTGATAAGGTTATTGAACCTTAGCTATATGTGCTAAGTAGCGCAGCGCCGTAAAGTGTCCCGGTGGAGGCCACAATGCTCATGGCTCCCGTGATTACAAAAGGTGTGATCTCGGAGATTAGAGTTCCTATTGAATGATGTGGGTCGGTAAGAATCAAATAGTGTGATTTGATAAGCAAGTCATTATTGTTTTGACAATGATGAACCGACTACATGCAAAGAAGCGATGATGGGCCCTGACTCCATAAAATGACTAGAAGTCATAGAATCCGTGATAGTATCCATACACGAGAAATCAAGTTTCTGAACTTAGAAGGCCCTCCGGAAAGGCGTGAAGCCTATCGGTCGTGTTTGGATCTATAAAGAAATAGACATGGATGTTTAACATCTATGAAATAGTCGACATGTCGGAAAGAAGTTTACGACAATGTTCAAGGAGTTAACTATGACAAGATTTGATCTTTCATAGCGATATATAGTCTTGACGGATTAATGTAGCAACCACTACATATAATTTGGTATATGGTAGTTGAATAAACAAAACAAGGTTCTTTTAATAGAACGGTTACCTAGCACGTGTACATGACATGGTCCGAAGGGTTTTGTTAATTCAAAGGGTGCTAAAAGGGCATGCAAACTTCAATAGTTGAAGTAAGCATAGCGGAGTCGGAATCTTCACCATGATGAAATTGTTAAAAGAGTTTAAATTCATCGGAGATGATGAAGATGCTTGCATTTGTAAGAAATTAAGTGGGAGCGCTGAGACATATTTCTAATACATTATGTAGAGGACATATTGTTGATTGGAAATGATGTATCTTGTATTGACACAAGTTAAGAATTTCATTAAAATGAGATTTTGATGAAAGACTTGGGCAAACCCGGAATATTTGGCATCAATATCTATATGGATAGATTGAGGCGATAATATGGTTGTGCCAGACATACATATATGAGATATTGAAAGGGTTCAATATGGAAACAACAAGAAAGGTTCTTGCTGCATGGAAATGATTGTATCAAGATTCAAGTGTTTCAACACTTGGTGAGTAAAATCACATGAAGATTTTGATCGATTATAATATGATATGTATATATCCAGAATGTCCTATGCTCTAAATGTTATGAGCACATACCAGAATGATTCATAAGATGATCATTGGACAATAGTAAAGATATTCTTATGAGCTTTGGAAGAACTAAGAATATATCATGTATAAGTGACAAATAGTTAAAGGTAGTTTATTGTAAAGTGTTACCACCACATGAATGGGGAGGTGAGGAGTCACCCCCCCATGCGCCGGCCATGAAGGAGGGGCACCCCCTCCTCCTATAAAAGGCCACCCTCTTCCTCCTTCTTCCTTACACCTCCTTGTGAAGGATCTCTCTCCCCCTCTAAAATTATTCCCCCATGGTCTCGGATTAGCGAGATACATGTTCCCGGTGGCATTTCGTCTGGAAGGAGTTGCTGCTTCCGCTGGATCGCTGGAGCGAGGAGGTGGAGGTTGTCCCGTGGCTTGAACGTGTGTGCGAGTACGGATGCGCTGCTGAGTTGCGGCGCTCGGACTTCCACTCGATCTTGAGATCAGCAAGTGTACGACTACATCAACCACGAGTTCCTACTCGTTAACAAAACTCGTTGTCTTCAAGGGTAAGTTCTCGTTGGATGTATGTCCACCCGTTGCTTTGTACCTAGTAGATAGATCTTGGCATGTAGTTCTCATCGTAGGAATTTTTTTGTTTTCTATGCTGCGGACCCAACAAGCTAATCCATTCTTCCTCCTTTTGTTCATCACTCTCCTCCTCTTTTTCATCTAATGAGATTTCAGGTTCATCAATTTCTTCTTCCGTAGGATCCTGGAAGACATTGATCTCTTCCATTTGTGGAAGGCATCTATTAATATATTCAAGAATATAGCCATTTTTTCCTTGTAATTATCAAAGCAAAATTTAAGTATACCATAAACCTCATATTTATAAGGTGAATCATCAATATTTTCAAGCAAACTAGCAAGTTCAAATGCACCCTTCCAAGCAATAAATTCTTCAATTTGTTCCACATCATAAAAGTCATAAGTTCCTTTAACATAAGAAGATATGGTAACATTATCATTATACTCACATTGAAAAGGGAGGTGTTTGTACCTCCTACAGCAACAAGATTTATGAAAGCAATAAGTAACATTATAAGTAGAGCACACGTTTATAGCAATGGTATACAATTTATCAATTTGTTCCCATAAGTGTTTCCCTTTTTGTGACAAGCGGTGTTCCTTATAATAATATTTTTGATCTTCCGTGAACCCACCTTGCCAATAAGATTCAGTTTCAAAGAAACCAACCATTGACAACAAGCATGATAAAGCAAGACAATAACAGACCAGCGAAAATAACAACTAGAGTAGGAACTAATTTTTTGCATTTTGATAAAGAAATAAGCAAACAAGGCAGAAATAAACTAAGCTTGAACAATAGTGATTCCAAGGGGACTTGATAAATAAAGCTATGCTCCCTAGCAACAGCACCAGAAAATAGTCTTGATGACCCACAATTATAGGGGGTGTATCGCAGTATTTTCGAGGGAAGTGAAACCCAATTTATTGATTCGACACAAGGGGAGCCAAATAATATTTATAAGCCTTAACAACTGAGTTGTCAATTCAGCTGCACCTAGAAACAATAGAGCACCAGAGCAAAGCATCAACACTCCATGAACACATGTGATCCTCACATCAAAGCCATTCCCTCCGGTTATCCCGATTTTTGTCACTTCCGGGCCATTGGTTCTAGACAACAACGTGTGTATACAACTTGTAGATAAGACCAAAAACAATAATATCATAATCAATCAATAACATGTTCAGAACTGAAATCATGGCACTCGGGCCCTAGTGACAAGCATTAAGCATAACAAGTCGCAACAAAGTCATAAAACACTAATAGAAGATACTAGGCACCATGCCCTAACAATCTGATGCCATTACATGAACGATCTCATCCAATCCCTACCATCCCCATAGCCTACAACGGGGGATTACTCACTCATAGATGGGGGAAACATGGATGGTCGATGGATAAGCGATGGTGATGATGATTGCGATGATCTCCTCCAATTCCCCATCCCAGCAGGGTGCCAGAACGGAGTTTCTGGTGTTGTTTCGTGGAATCTGGTGGTGGCGGCGGAGCGGAATTCCTTCTAGAAAAACATCGAACCCCCCCTGAGTTTTTAGGTCACAAGGCATCTTATAGGCGAAGAGGGAGACCGAGGGGGTGTCTAGGGCGGCCAGACCACCCCCTGGCGCGGCCAGGCCCAGCCCGCGCGGCCAGGTGGTGTGGCTGGGGCCTAGCCCCACTCCATCTCATATTCTAGCTCCAGGAGTCTTCTGGTGAAATATGATTTTTGGCTTTTGTCCCGTCCAATTCCGAGAATATTCTATTTTTGACTTTCCTGGAACCAGAAATAGCAGAAAACAGGCAGCTGGCACTATGGCTCTTGTTAATAGGTTAGTCCAAGAAATCATATGAAAAGTACTCCAAAGTGTGGACAAAACACAAGAAAATAGATAAAACCAAGCATGGAACATCAAAAATTATAGATACATTTGCAATGTATCAGGTGACACGGGGTGGCATCCCCAAGCTTGAGCTTTAGTCCATTCTTCATCTCATTACATCATTCTCTCAATACACCTGAAATTTTTCCTTCATACAAAACTTCACACAATCTTTATTAGCAACATTAGTGCACCCAAGATAATAAGTCTTTAGGTTCAGTTTCAACACCAATAAAACTTCCATTAAAACACAAGCTACTGTAGTACTTCCGTCAAAAAGATCAATTCCCCAAAATAACTCAAAAAGGAACCAACAAGAAGCAAATGCAAATAATGGCAGAAATCTGTCAAAATAGACCAGCAGGTAAAAACCAATTTTTTCGAAGACCTTATGTTACTCAAATCGAAAAGTGTTAAACTAATGAAAGTTAGATAACAACCTAGGGAAGAAGCACAAAACATCACACCTGAAAAGGACGTACAGAGATTTTACACGATTTTTTATGGTGAAGAACAAAAATCTGTTTCGGGACAGCAGCTTTTCCAATCATTACTTCTCTCTCATTAGAGGTTACTCTTGGAAAAAAAGCAAATAAAAAGGATAAGGAGAGGTTATTGCTGAAGCAATAACTTACAAGACTCATCTAAAACTTTTGGTTTATCTCCCAATAAGTACTTTTCTTTAATGCCTTTAAATTAGGCATAAGAAGCAGGAAAAAGAATCAAGTGTTCTCAAATGAAGAAGCATTAGGAGAAAATTTTGTTTTCATAGGAGAGGCAAAATAAATCTTCTCTATCTTCTTAGGGCAGTGTTCTATACCTTTCTTGAGTGGGAATTGACATTTAATGGTGCCTTCTTTCATATCAATAATGGCACCAACAGTTCTAAGAAAAGGTCTTCCCAAAGTAATAGGACAAGAAGCATTGCATTCAACATCCAAAACATAGAAATCAACGGGGACATAGACATTGTTAACCATAATAAGAACATCATTAATACTCCCCATGAGTTTATTTTTAGCATTATATCATCAAGTGGGACATTCAAATAACAATCTTCCAATGGTAGCAAATCAAGAAATATCATAAATCCTTCTAGGCATAATAGAAACACTACTATCAACATCACATAAAGCTTTGAAATCAAAATCATTCACTTTCATATTAATGATGGGTTCCCAACCATCTTCTTGTTTTATAGGAATAGAAGCTTTATGTTTCATCTTTTCTACTTTAATTTTTATGAGAGCATCAGTAATGTGTTTTGTAAAGGCCATATTCATAGCACTAGCATTAGGACTCTTAGCAAGCTTTTGTAGGAACTTAATAACTTCAGAGATATTGCAACCATAAAGATTGAAATCATAATTATCATCTAAAGTAGTAGAGCTATTACTAGCCTGAACACTAGTGGTAGTGATAGTAGAAACACTAATGTTTCTAGCAATTTCATCTTCTCTTCCCCACTTAGCATGCAATTCAGCTAATAGTCTAACATTTTCATCAATTCTAACTTGTATGGCATTAGTAGCAGCAAAGGGATTATCAATAGTTTCAGGTTTAGCAGCCATTTTATTCAAAGAATATTGTGCTTCAGCCAATGATGCTATATTTCTTTCAGCATTAGAGAGTTTTTCCTCAATAGTTTTATTGAAAGCAGTTTGTTTACTAATAAAATCTTTAAGCATAACTTCAAGTTCAGAGGGAGCACTCCTATTATTGTTGTAGGAATTTCCATAAGCATTACCATTGTTGGGAGGATATGGCCTATAATTGTTGTTACCAAAATTATTCATGTAGGCATTTTTGCTAAAGTTATTATTTCTTATAAAGTTCAGATCAACTTGCTCTTCTTGAGCAACCAAAGAGGCTAAGGGAACATGATTTGGATCAATATGAGCTTTCCCATTAACAAGCATAGACATAATAACATTAATTTTATCACTCAAGGAGAAGGTTTCTTCAACAGAATTTACCTTCCTACCTTGTGGAGCTCTCTCAGTATGGCATTCAGAATAGTTAACCATCATATTATCCAGAAGCTTTGTTGCAACACCCAAAGTAATGGTCATAAAAGTACCTCCAGTAGCAGAATCCAATAGATTTTTGAAGAATAGTTCAATCCTGCATAAAAGGTTTGGATAATCATCCAAGCAGTCAGTCCATGAGTGGGACAATTCTTTACCAAAGATTTCATTCTTTCCCAAGCTTGAGCAACATGTTCATTATCAGATTGTTTAAATTTCATTATTTCACTTCTCATAGATAAAATCTTAGCAGGAGGATAGTATTTTCCAATGAAAGCATCTTTGCATTTAGTCCAAGAATCAATACTATTCCTAGTTAGGGATTGCAACCATTCTTTAGCTTTTACTCTTAAGGAGAAAGGAAACAATTTAAGCTTAATAATATCTCCATATATATCCCTATGCTTTTGAATCTCACAAAGTTCAATAAAGTTATTTAGATGAGCAGCAGCATCTTCATTACCAATACCAGAAAAATGTTCTGTCATAACAAGATTGAGTAAAGCAGGTTTAATTTCAAAGAAAGTAGCTTCGGGAACAGGTGGAGCAATAGGTGTGCACATGAAATCATTGTTGTTGGTGCTAGTGAAGTCACACAACTTTGTGTTTTCAAGAGTAGTCATTTTTTGTGTTTTTAATAAAGAAAACAAACTAGTAAAACTAATTTTTTGTGTGTTTTTGATAAAGAAACAAGCAAACAAAGCAAAAATAAACTAAGCAAAACAAAAATAACAAAGTAAAGAGATTGGCTATGAGGGACTCCCCTTGTGAAGATGTCCTTGACTCCCCGGCAATAGAACCAGAAAAATAGCTTCATGGCCCAAAATATATCGAGCTCGTTGGGGAACCCCAAGAGTAAGGTATGATGAGCACAGCAGCAAGTTTTCCCTCAGTTATGAAACCAAGGTTATCGAACCAGTAGGAGCAAGGAAACATCTCCAAGGTGTTGCTAGCTGGCCTTTGCCAGGGCGCACTACCGGTGCTAGCAGCAACATGGAAACCTGCAAAACACAACCACATAACTTTGCCCCAACTTACAGTGAGGTTGTCAATCTTACCGGTTTTGCTGAAAACAAACGATGAAACGTATAGTGTGGAAGATAGTAATTGCTTGCAGAACGTAAACAGAAAGCAGTAAACAATTGTAGATTGATGATAAAAGAAAGGACCGGGGTCCATAGTTCACTAGTGGTGGTTCTCCTTAAGATAGATGACATGTTGGGTGAACAAATTATAGCGGGGCAATTGACAGACATCAATAAAGCATACAAGGATATACTACTCATATTGACTCCTTTGAGATTTGATTGGGCATTACAACATACATAGACCGTAATCCAACTGCATCTATGACTAATAATCCACCTTCAGGTTATCATCCGACCCCCCTCTAGTATTGAGTTGCAGGCAACAGATAATTGCGTTACGCATTGCGTGTAAACTAAACAATACGATTGTTCTATGAACAAAGGATTTTGTTTTATCCCTAGTAGCAACAGCACATCTAGTACCTTAGAAATTTTTGTCACTTCCCCAGATTACTAGAGGCATGAACCCACTATCGAGCATAAATACTAACTCTTGGAGTTGCTAGCATCTACTTGGCCAAGATAGCTACTAACAACAGAAAGCATGCAAGATCACAAATAACAAAGACATGATAGAATCAATAATCAATCTAAAATAGCATCTCAATATCCATCGGATCCCTGCAAACACAACATGTAGGATTACAAATAGATGATCTTGATCATGAACGGAGCTCACAAGATCTAGACATGGTAGCACAAAGGAGAAGAACCAACCATCTAGCTACTACATGGACCCGTAGTCCAAGGATGAACTACTCACGCATCACACTAGAGGCTTGAATGGTAATTAAGAAGGCCTCCAGGGTGAATTCTCCCCTCCAGCAGGGTGCCGGGAAGAGCTTCAGATCCCTCACGATCTAGGGAGGGAGATGACGATGGCTACAGACTCTTTCATGGAATTTTGATCGGGTACTTAGGGCTTCTGTATCGGAGGCGATTAGGGGGAAAGGGGAGGCCGAGGGGGTGCCCTAGGTGGCCAGACCACCCCCTGGCGCGGGCCAGGTGGTGTGGCCAGCCCCTGGCCCCTCTTCGTCTCGTATTCTGGCTCCGTGTCCCCCTCGGTGAAAAACTGACTTTTGCTTTTGTCCCGTCCAATTCCGAGAATATTCATTTTCTTACTTTCCTGGAACCAAAAACAGCAGAAAACAGGCAGCTGGCACTGCGGTATCTTGTTAATAGCTTAGTCCAACAAAGTGTATAAAAAGTACTCCAAAGTATGGACAAAACATAAGGAAGTAGATAAAAACCAAGCATGGAACATCAAAAATGATGGATACGTTAGCAACGTATCAACATCCCCAAGCTTAACTCCTGCTCGTCCTCAAGTAGGTAAGTGATAAAAAGAAAGAATAATTATTGAGATAACATGCACCATCATAAACTTCATCAAAGTATTTGGAAAACATTGATAGCTGGGATCATAGTACTTCAACATAGCATGAAAGATAAAGTTCTAGCAATAAGACATAGCAACTATGTTGCAATATGAAGAAGGGGATGCCTTTGGCATCCCCAAGCTTTGCCGCTTGTACCTCTTAAATATTTCTTGGGGTGACACGAGGTGGCATCTCAAAGCTTGAGCTTTAGTCCATTCTTCATCTCATTACATCATTCTCTCCATACACCTGAAATTTTTCCTTCATACAAAACTTCACATAATCTTTATTAGCAACATTAGTGCACTCAAGATAATAAGTCTTTAGGTTCAGTATCAACACCAATAAAACTTCCATTAAAACACAAGCCACCGTAGCACTTCCCTCAAAAAGCTCAATTCCCCAAAAGAACTCAAAAAGGAACCAACAAGAAGCAAATGCAAATAATGGCAGAAATCTGTCAAAACGGACCAGCAGGTAAAAACCAATTTTTTCGAAGACCTTCTATTGCTCAAATCGAAAAGTGTTGAACTAACGAAAGTTAGATAACAACCTGGGGCAGAAGCACAAAACATCACGCCTCAAAACGACATACAGAGATTTTACACGATTTTTTACGGTGAAGAACAAAAATCTGTTTCGGGACAGCAACTTTTCCAATCATTACTTCTCTCTCATTAGAGGTTACTCTTGGCAAAAAAAGCAAATAAAAAGGATAAGGAGAGGTTATTACTGTAGCAATAACTTCCAAGACTCATCTAAAACTTTTGGGTTATCTCCCAATAAGTACTTTTCTTTAAGGCCTTTAAGTTAGGCATAAGAAGAAGGAAAAAGAATCAAGTGTTCTCAAATGAAGAAGCATTAAGAGCAAATTTGTTTTCATAGGAGAGGCAAAATAAATCTTCTCTCTCTTCTTAGGGCAGTGTTCTATACCTTTCTTGAGTGGGAGTTGACATTTAATGGTGCCTTCTTTCATATCAATAATGGCACCAACAGTTCTAAGAAAAGGTCTTCCCAAAGTAATAGGACAAGAAGCATTGCATTCAACATCCAAAACATAGAAATCAACGGGGACATGGACATTGTTAACCATAATAAGAACATCATTAATACTCCACATGAGTTTCTTTTTAGCATTATATCATCAAGTGGGACATTCAAATAACAATCTTCCAATGGTAGCAAATCAAGCATATCATAAATCCTTCTAGGCATAATAGAAACACTACTATCAAGATCACATAAAGCTTTGAAATCATAATCATTCACTTTCATATTAATGATGAGTTCCCAACCATCTTCTTGTTTTATATAAATAGAAGCTTTATGTTTCATCTTTTCTTCTTTAATTTTTATGAGAGGCATCCGTAATGTGTTTTGTAAAGGACATATTCATAGCACTAGCATTAGGACTTTTAGCAAGCTTTTGTAGGACCTTAATAACTTCGGAGATATTGCAACCATCAAGATCGAAATCATAATTATCATCTAAAGTAGTAGAGCTATTACTAGCCTGAACACTAGTGGTAGTGATAGTAGAAACACTAATGTTTCTAGCAATTTCATCTTCTCTTCCCCACTTAGCATGCAATTCAGCTAATAGTCTAACATTTTCATCAATTCTAACTTGTATGGCATTAGTCGCAGCAAAGGGATTATCAATAGTTTCAGGTTTAGCAGCCATTTTATTCAAAGAAGATTGTGCTTCAGCCAATGATGCTATATTTCTTTTAGCATTAGAGAGGTTTTCCTCAATAGTTTTATTAAAAGCGGTTTGTTTACTAATAAAATCTTTAAGCATAACTTCAAGTTCAGAGGGAGCACTCCTATTATTGTTGTAGGAATTTCCATAAGCATTACCATTGTTGGGAGGATATGGCCTATAATTGTTGTTACCAAAATTATTCCTGTAGGAATTGTTGCTAAAGTTATTATTTCTTATAAAGTTCACATCAACTTGCTCTTCTTGAGCAACCAAAGAGGCTAAGGAAACATGATTTGGATCAATATGAGCTTTCCCATTAACAAGTATAGACATAATAACATCAATTTTATCACTCAAGGAGGAGGTTTCTTCAACAGAATTTACCTTCTTACCTTGTGGAGCTCTCTCAGTTTGCTATTCAGAATAGTTAACCATCATATCATCCAGAAGCTTGGTTGCAGCACCCAAAGTAATGGTCATAAAAGTACCTCCAGCAGTAGAATCTAATAGATTTCTTGAAGAATAGTTCAATCCTGCATAAAAGGTTTGGATAATCATCCAAGCAGTCAGTCCATGAGTGGGACAATTCATTACCAAAGATTTCATTCTTTCCCAAGCTTGAGCAACATGTTCATTATCAGATTGTTTAAATTTCATTATTTCACTTCTCATAGATAAAATCTTAGCAGGAGGATAGTATTTTCCAATGAAAGCATCTTTGCATTTAGTCCAAGAATCAATACTATTCCTAGTTAGGGATTGCAACAATTCTTTAGCTTTTCCTCTCAAGGAGAAAGCAAACAATGTAAGCTTAATAATATCTCCATCTATATCCCTATGCTTTTGAATCTCACAAAGTTCAACAAAGTTATTTAGATGAGCAGCAGCACCTTCATTACCAATACCAGAAAATTGTTCTCTCGTAACAAGATTGAGTAAAACAGGTTTAATTTCAAAGACAGTAGCTTCAGGAACAGGTGGAGCAATAGGTGTGCACATGAAATCATTGTTGTTGGTGCTAGTGAAGTCACACAACTTTGTGTTTTCAAGAGTAGTCATTTTTTTGTGTTTTTAATAAAGAAAGCAAACTAGTAAAATTAATTTTTTGTGTGTTCTTGATAAAGAAACAAGCAAACAAAGCAAAAATAAACTAAGCACAACAAAAATAACAAAGTAAAGAGATTGGTTATGAGGGACTCCCCTTGTGAAGATGTCCTTGACCCCCCGGCAATGGCGCCAGAAAAATAGCTTGATGGCCCAAAATATATCGAGCTCGTTGGGGAACCCCAAGAGGAAGGTATGATGAGCACATCAGCAAGTTTTCCCTCAGTTATGAAACCAAGGTTATCAAACCAGTAGGAGCAAGGAAACACCTCCAAGGTGTTGCTAGCTGGCCTTTAGCAGGGCGCACTACCGGTGCTAGCAGCAACGTGGAAACCTGCAAAACACAACCACATAACTTTGCCCCAACTTACAGTGAGGTTGTCAATCTTACCGGTTTTGCTGAAAACAAAGGATTAAACGTATAGTGTGGAAGATAGTAATTGCTTGCAGAAAGTAAACGGAAAGCAGTAAACAGTTGTAGATTGATGATAAAAGAAAGGACCAGGGTCCATAGTTCACTAGTGGTGGTTCTCCTTAAGATAGATGACATGTTGGGTGAACAAATTACAGCGGGGCAACTGACAGACATCGAGAAAGCATATAAGCATATACTACTCATCTTGACTCCTTTGAGATTTGATTGGGCATTACAACATTATACATAGACCGTAATCCAACTGCATCTATGACTAATAATCCACCTTCAGGTTATCATCTGAACCCCCTTTAGTATTAAGTTGCAAGCAACAGATAATTGCGTTACACATTGCATGTAAACTAAACAATACGATTGTTCTATGAATAAAGGATTGTTATTTTCTCCCTAGTAGAAACAACACATCTAGTACCTTAGAGATTTTTGTCACTTCCCCAGATTACTAGAGGCATGAACCCACTATCGAACATAAATACTAACTCTTGGAGTTGCTAGCATCTACTTGGCCAAGATAGCTACTAACAATGGAAAGCATGCAAGATCACAAATAACAAAGACATGATAGAATCAATAATCAATCTGAAATAGCATCTCAATATCCATCGGATCCCCGCAAACACAACATGTAGGATTACAAATAGATGATCTTGATCATGAACGGAGCTCACAAGATCTAGAAATGGTAGCACAAAGGAGAAGAACCAACCATCTAGCTACTACATGGACCCGTAGTCCAAGGATGAACTACTCACGCATCACACCGGAGGCTTGCATGGTGATGAAGAAGGCCTCCGGGGTGAATTCTCCCCTCCGGCAGGGTGCTAGGAAGAGCTTCAGATCCCTCCCGATCTAGGGATGGAGATGACGGCGGCTACAGACTCTTTCGTGGAATTTTGATTGGGTACTTAGGGTTTCTGTATCGGAGGCGATATATAGGTGAAAGGGGAGGCCGAGGGGGTGCCCTAGGTGGCTAGACCACCCCCTGGCGTGGGCCAGGCCTGGCCGCGCGGCCAGGTGGTGTGGCCGGCCCCTGGCCCCTCTCCGTCTTGTATTCTGGCTCCGTGTCCCCCTCGGTGAAAAACTGACTTTGGCTTTTGTCCCGTCCAATTCCGAGAATATTCATTTTCTGACTTTTCTGGAACCAAAAATAGCAGAAAACAGGCAGCTGGCACTGTGGCATCTTGTTAATAGGTTAGTCCAAGAAAGTGTATAAAAAGTACTCCAAAGTATGGACAAAACATAAGAAAGTAGATAAAAACCAAGCATGAAATATTAAAAATTATGGATACGTTAGCAACGTATCATGCAGCTTCATCCCTCTCCTTCTCCTTGTCTCTATCATCTATAGGAATGCCAAAAAGCTTTGCCATTTCAATGTCAGACATTGGTGCAATGACCAAATCAGTCCGGGCACTTATCTGAACTGAATTCCAATCAACAGTTACAATCTTTTCAGCCTCTCCTTGTGCATTAGCATCTGCAGCCTCCAATGTTAACACTGCCAACTCAGTAACTATAGGCATTATTTGCCTTTGTGCAGCCTAATCATCCTCAACCATCTGAGAAGCCAACTTCGAGGGCACATATCCAACCCTCAAATCAGATTTCAGATCAATGAGCTCTGCTAAAAACATAGCACTCTTGCTTCTCCAACCGTCTCGCTCTTTGATTTCATCAATCATCTGTTTCCCTGTCTCAATCCTAACATACTCACCTTTCCAACCATCAAATCGTAACAAAGAAACTTCTTGCTCTGGCCCCCAAACCACACTCTCCCTAATTTTGTCCACCATATTCCCCACCGCCTCCTCTCTCTCTCTCTCTCTCTCTCTCTCTCTCTCTCTCTCTCTCATGCTTTGTAGCTCTTGGGGATCAACATCTTCCAATTTCACCTCTCATTTAACAACCGTGTCTCTCTCAATGACATGTGTGCTGCCATCAACTAACACAGCTCTAGAGGGAAAGAATTTGATGCAAAATTCGAAGGTGTGCCGCGCAACATTGTCTCCCCTGCTTCTGGCGGCCACTGTGAGCTAGCGGAAGCGAACAAGGAGCCAAACCAAACAAAAATCAAGTGTTAGAGATGCGGGATATACCGATTAGAAGTCCCCTCTCGCAACTCCATCACGTTCCCCTCGTTCAGCACACCCGGCCTCCACAATCTAGCATCAATGGGCACGCTCAGATCTCGATTTGAGAAGAATGAGAGAGGAATTAGGTTTCAAATGGCACTCACCACCTTCGCCGTCGAACTAAATCGCTTCCGCCTCAGAGAATGTTGCGTTGTCGCCGCCGCCGAAGCCGAGAACGATGGGTGAGGTCCGCCGCCGCCGTCGGGGAAGCTACAGTACGTGTGACGCGCGTGCTCTGTCAGAAGCGGTTCGTTTGACTGGCTGTACCAACCGACCGGTCTGTCTTAACCTAATCTTGAAATTAAGTTAAATATGTCCTTAACGACCGTTTTAATGCCCATGTGGCCCTAGGCTATTTTCTACCAAAGAAACGTTGCACGCTAGCCATTTCTTTTAAAGATGTCCTATTTTGTCCAATTCTAAGGAAACATGTGACCCCACCGAGGACAGCATCAGCACGGTGAGAACCGGTGACAGCACGGCCAGCACAGGAGAGCTCAGCTCCAGCACCGTCGATGAGCTGCTGTACGCATCCGGCGGGACCGTCTTGTTGTTGAAAGGTCAGTCCTAGCCTTGGATGAGCTCAATTTGATCTGCCCGGGGAGCTTGTCCGTCCTCCATGAGATGTCACTGCGGGTCATCCGTGCCGGCTACACGGAAGAGCTGCTCGACACGTTCACACACGCTCCCTGTGACATTTTAGACAGGTACTGCCGGCTCAACTTGCTTTGATTAATGCTTATGCAAAAAAACATGCCATACCTATACTTGCTTTTAAAGAAGAACAAAAAATAATGTATGATGTACAGTCATGTTCACCTGAGAAGATGCATCTTAATCCTCCATATGTATATGATCTGAACGTGACTTCCTTCATTTCTTGGAGTCGTTGATCACTAGAAACTTGTTACCACATGCATGGAACAGGTTCTTATCGGTTCTCCAAGTAGGACGCTCTCTGGAGACCGGCCAGGTGATCAGTAACGAGAAAGTCGACTGGTGGACAGCGGAGGAGATCATGCGATGGATCTTGGCGACTAAGCTGGTCGAGAGAGCTCTCGTCGCGATGCAAATGCAGCTCCACGCGCACAGCAACGGCGCCTTCGACAGGTTCAAGAACGAATACCTGATGACCATGGCGAAGCGGAGAGTTAATAGCATAAAACCACCATTTTAGTAGCTAAATTTACTATTTGGTATCACTTTACGTTTTTGCTACCAAAATCTACCACTTTTATCATCGGTTGCCTCCGAAAAACACCAATTTGCATCTAAACACGAATTGACACTGGTGCTGACAGCCCGGGCCACCGTCAGTGCTGACGTGGCACCCCGGTTGACGTTTCCCGGCACGCCCGTTACGGCCGTTAACGGCACACGGGCCCCACGCCGCCCACCATTTAGGTTTTCGGTCACTTCCTTCCTCCCAACTCCAGTACCGGTGATGGCGGCGGTGAGCCCCGGCGATGGCGGCGGCGGTGGCGGATGTAGCGGAGGCGCAGAGAGCTCCGCGCGCATACCCCCTTCTGGTTCGTCTGCGGGGTGGTGCGGTGGCACGCTGCGCGGGACGGCTTCAGCGACGGCCGATTCAGGGTCGTCTATGCGAGCGGTGGCGGAAATGTCACCGGAGGCAAGGTCGGCTGCTGCTCTGGCGCGGGCTGTGATCTCTTCGTCCTCGAAAAGCAGCCACCGTTGGGGCGCCTCCTTCGGCGGCGCTGTAGAGTGAGTACCCCATCCAATAGCTCTGTCCATTCCATTCCCAAGATCTAGAGTACTCCAAGACATGCCTTGTGTGCTTCATTTAGGAAGATAGGTTGTTGCTGATCTTTGTAGATTGAATTTAGGAAATTTAGTTCAGTAGTGTAGCTAAATTTAGGAAGATAATTAGGTTCTGCAATTTAGTTGTGCAATTTAGTTCAGTAGCAATTAAATAAAACTTGAACTCCTCTGCAATTTAACTGAATTTTAATTAACTGAAATTAGTTGAATTTAGTAGTGTAGTTGGATTTTAGTTACCTGAATTTTAATTAGGTTCAGTAGTGTAGTTGAATTTAGTAGCTACAATTCAGTGCCTTCTTCAAGTTACAGAGTAGTGTGGCTCAATTATTAGCATCATATATTAACATCATTTAAATTTTGACAGTCTAGATGATGATGTCTGGGAGATTAGATTCAACTTTCCTGGTGAGGACAACTTGGAAAGGACCTTATGCAGATCAGACATAACTAAGCTCAGTTTGCTAGCTTTGATAGAAGCTCATGGTTATGGGATAAGAGACAGCATGTACTATGTTAAAGAGAAAGGAAAAGGCAAGAATGGAATGGAGCTAATTGATAGGATGGCCCAAGTAAATGACATGCTTAACATGTATGAGAAGGAGAAGGTGTTGAATATCACTGTACTCAAGAAGGATGCTGTCTGGCCGTCATATCTTAACACTGCTGATGTAGAGGCAGAAATACTGACTGAGCCTATGAGGTTTTCAGTTGACAGTGAAGGAGTCAGTTACATATCAAGTGATGATGCTGAAATTGTTCCTGTAGCTGTAGACTACTCAGATGTGTTGTTCTTGGGCACACAACAGAGCTCCAATTTTCAGCAAGGAAAGGAAATTATCCCTATTGATGTGGTGTCAGATGATGAGGATTTCTTCTATCCTTGTCAGGTTGACCCTGAGGAGCACAACAGGAAAGTTAGAGAGGAACTGGAGCTAATACAGAAATTGAAGAGAAAGAAAAAGGAGAAAGAGCCAGACTCTGAGTATACATGCATCCTCAAGAAGATGGAGCAACAGAAGAAGCAAAGAGATGACCCTTATCTGCACTTTGAAGGGGATACTGATGTGGAGGAAATTTGTGCGCCAGAAGAAGTTGACAGTGATACTAATGATCAGGACATTCAAGAACCAGATTATTTCCTCCCTAAAAAATTGAAGCCATCCAGGCCAGGACCAACTAGTAGAGCTCACCATGAGTTGGAGGAACCAGAAATGGTAGATTTTTACCATCTAGTGATGAGGACAGCAGCCCAGCAGATGTGGGAGATAGTGATGATGATGGCAGTGTACCTAAATTCAAACTACAGTCCGGCAGTAAGAGGAAGTTAAAGAAGTTGAAGAAAAGGCGGTGGTATGATCCAGATAGGGCTGATCCTCATGGTCAATTCTCCATTAAGTTATGCTTCAAAGATGTGTACCAATTCAGAACAACACTTAGGAGTTTCCACATTGCCCAGCTCAGGAACTTCCATTATCACAAGAATTGTAGTGATAGAATAATTGTTTGGTGCACTGAAGAAGGCAAGAAACAAGGTTGTAAATTCTTTCTCACAGCTTCCAAGGTTTCCCATGAGAAGACCTTTTGCATAAGGAAGTTAATGCCCCAACACACATGCATACCTCATGGTGGGAACACAAAAGTAACAATTGGCTGGCTTGCTGCCCAATCTGAGCAAGCAATTAGAACTGACCTAATACCTGTGTTGATACACTGATTGACAATGCCAAACAGAAGTATGGAGTGGAAGTGCCAAAGAGCAAAGCATACAGAGCTAGGAAGAAGGCATTTGCTGCTGTCATGGGAGATCAGAAGGCACAGTATACCAGGATTAGGGATTATTTGCAGGCTATTCTAGATACAAACCTAGGTAGTAGATGTATTGTGACAACAAAACAGCTATTTGAGCACCCTAGCCCAAACCCAAGGTTCCATGGGCTCTTCATCTGTTTTAATGCTTCTCTTCAGGGTTTTCTAAATGGTTGTAGGCCATTCATAGGTATGTGCACATTCATTGGTATATTTTGTTTTGATGTAGGCCATTCATAGGTATGTGCCCATTCATTTTTTTATTTTGTTGTAGGGGTAGATGGTTGTTTTATCTAACTAGCTACAGGACAACAGATCCTGGTTGCAACAGGTAGGGATGGAAACAACAATATTTTCCTCATTGCATTTGGTGTAGTTGATAAGGAGGAAACAGCTAGTTGGTTGTGGTTCTTGACACAGCTAAGGTATTGTATTGGTGAGTCTGGCAAGTTTGGAACATACACCATTATCTCAGATAGGCAAAAGGTTTGTACACTTTGCTAAGATAAGTATTTGTAGTAGATGCTAATATTTCCCTGACTAATTAAGATTCATTTTGTCACTTGGTCAGGAACTTCTCAAAGCCATCTCTCAAGTTTTTCCAAACTCACCTCAAAGGTACTATCTTAGGCATATTTATGCTAACTTCCAGTTAGCTGGTTTTAGAGGCACTGAGTTGAAGAAGCACATGGATGCTGCTAGCTACTCCTACATAAAGAATGGATTTGATCTGGCAATGGCTGCTCTAAAAGCTGATTGTGAGGATGCATACAATTGGCTGGTGAAAATACCACATGAGGCATGGGCTATGCATCTGTTTGATACCACATGCAAAACTGATCTAGTTGTCAACAACATCAATGAGGTGTTTAACAGAATGATTCTTAATGTGAGGAACAAGCCAATTAGGACAATGCTTGAAGGTATAAGGGACAAGCTAATGGTCAAGTATAGTGGTACAAGACAGAAGGTAGAGGCAAGCAGATGGGAGATCACTCCATTCTACTATGAAAAATTAGAGGAGTCCAAAAGATGGTCAAGGGAATGCACAACCAAACTCTATAAAGTTGGACTGTGGCAAGTGAGCAGCAAAAGTGGCAGAGTGCTTGCAGTTAACTTGAACAAAAGGACATGCACTTGTAGGAAGTGGGATCTCACTGGCATTCCTTGCAATCATGTTGTGGCAGCAATCATGAAACTACAACAGCATCCAGAAGACTATGTTGATGACTTCTACAAGAAATCTATGTACAAGAAAGCATACAGCTACACCATATACCCAGTACCTGGACCTGCTGACTAGAATAAGACAGATACACCTGATATTAACCCACATGTGTTTAGAGATAAACCTGGGAGAAAACAAACTGCAAGGAGGAAAGGCCAATTTGAGGTGCCAGCACCTAGAGATTCATCTAGGATGGGCTCTATCACTTGCAGCAATTGCAAGCTAGAAGGGAACAAGTTCACTAGCTATAATGTGCCATTGAGGCCTGGGCTACAAGTAAGGAAAGATAGTCACCAGGTAATGCAAAACTGTCTGACCACAATTTTTATTTGATTACATTAAAGTCTTACACTAATTTAGTATGTTTCTCCCACAGCCCACCAGGCACAACCATGGTGAGGAGAGCTCTGGTACTACCAGTACAGCAGCAAAACATGCAGCTTCAACACCTGCCGCTACAAGTGACACTCCTACACCTACAGCACCAAGGGCTCCTACTCCTACACCTGCAGCACCAAGGGCTACCACTCCTACACCTGCACCACCAAGGGCTCCCACTACAACACCTACTACTACAAGGGCTCCCACTCCAACAAGGAATACACCAAGGGCACCCACTACAACACATACAACAAGTGCAGCAACAGGAAGTGGTTCTATAGCCAGGCCCTTCATTGCACCTAGGTCTGCAGGTGATGCAATTGGTAAAAGGCAACCAAAGCTAACATCTAGGATGATGGGCTATTTGAGTGTTGGTAAGCACAATAGCTACAAGAAGGACAAGAGTGATGGTTCAAAAGATTTGAGTGAGTGCTCCAAGAAAGCATAATGAGCATTCTGTTTATTCAGGCATTTGTGTGTTTTCACCACTGTGTGGCTCTGTGTTGAACTACTTGAGTAATGTCTGTGTTTGCATGATTGTGTGGCTATGTGGTGAACTACTTTAGTATTCTGTGTTTGCAAGTCTAAGACAATATTTGTGGACTACTTTGTGACAATATTTGTGGACTACTTTAGTATGCTACATTTAATGGTGATCTGTGGAAGTCTGTGGATGTCTGTGGATATTTGTGACAATATTTGTGGACTACTTTAGTATGCTACATTTAATGGTGATCTACAAAGGTTGTCGAGATTCCTCGGGGGTTCTCGACAACTCTAATGGATCATTTAATGGTGATCTACAAAGGTTGTCGAGATCCCTCGGGTGTTCTCGACAACCCTTTACTTTGACTAACCTAGAGATTCACCAACATTAATACAATGCTCATCAATATTCATACAGATTAATCAAACTCAGTAGAATGCTCATCAATATTCATAGAGATTAATCAAACTAAATAGAATGCTCATCAATATTCATAGAGATTAATCAAACTGAATAAATGTTCAACTGCATCACAAAAGATCCAACATACAGGTTCAACAAACATGTTTAACATACATTACCACTCTAAAGGGTTCAAATACACAAATACATAACTAGATCACTCATCACATAGTTGTTTAATTTTCTTTAGCTTATCCTTCAGACCATCACTGTGTTTGAACATATCAAAGACAGTTGGCTCCAACTTCTTGTTTTCTTCCTTCAGGCTATCTCTTTCCAGCACCATCTTCTTGTTTTCTTCCTTTAGGCCATCTATTTCAACCTGCAACGTGTTCTTCTGACCCTTAAACACATCTGCATGGGATCTCAGCACATTCTTCATTTCTTCCTTAGCATTCTTGAGCACCTCAACTTCATTTTTCAAAAGTTCTATATGCTTCTCCATCTGCCCAACATCCTTAATCTCACTATCCTCATTGTAAATCCTGGCCAAATTTTCTGCTACATATTTCTTCTCAGTGGCCTCAATCCAATTGCGAGTATCAGCTAATAGACATGCATGTTTCTTCTCCAATTTCTCCTTCTCTTCAATTAGATCCTTCAGCATCTTGGCACTTTCATACCTCTCATCAATCCTAGCAGAATTGCACTCATTGTACATTGTCTAGAGCTTACTCAGGGCATTTTGTAGAGTGTCAGGCCACTCCCCATCTACCCAAAACTGGAAGCCACAATTCAACACTTGCTGCTCATCAAGAATTTGATGCAATAAGTAATAAGAAGCAAGAAATATATAAAGTCTATAGCTAATTGGTTACACTATACATTAACTGTCACGGTACTAAATAAATTAACTGTCCTAGTACTACAATCTACACTAAATAAATTAACTGTCCTAGTACTACAATCTACACTAAATATATTAACTATTCTGGCACTACAATATACAATTTTCAGAAGGGGATAGATTAACTATCATGGTACTAAATAAATGAACCGTCCTAGTACTACCATCTATATTAAATAAATTAACTGTCTTAGTACTACCATGTAAATTAAATAAATTGGTACAATCATCTGAATCATTCAGACTGTTAACAAGTACTTTATCTGAATCACAGTTGGTACGATCATATATATTGGGACTCTATATATTGGAGGAGCACCTGAACTGCATTATACTCTAAACATTTGCATTTCCATTATAACTAAAAATGGCAACAACATCATAAATTCAGAATAATAACTTATATTCTCAATTTGACATAGGTAGAATTTCCTCCCTGTGTCTGTTCCTTCAAAAGCTACACACTTGCGTGGCTCGAGTTTGTGGCAGCGGCAGAGATCATTGCACCCAACCGCTATGCCACAGAAAGAAGGGTCATCCATGGTGTCAGGAGCAAAGTCGAGCGTGGTGAGGTCCTAAAAGGGAGTTAAATCGACTTAACTGGAGCTAAATCGAACAAAATACACAATACAGGGAGGAACCCGAACCCTAAATCTAGGATCTGAACACTGCTTACCCCTAAACCGGTGGTGCTCGACGAGGAGCCGTCGTGCCAGCTGGGCATGGCGAACGGGCGACGCGGACGGACGGAGCGAACGGGTTGCGGGGGCAGCGACAAGGGACGGCGGCGGCGCGTACGGGCGGTGGCCTTCCGAGCGGCAGCGATAGCGAGTGCGCGAGTGAGCTCGGGGTCAACGAACTGTACACCTTATCCACGGTGGGCGGTGGTGGGGCCCACTCGCCGTTAACGGACGTGCCGGGAAACGTCAACCGGGGTGCCACGTCAGCACCGACGGTGGGCCCGGGCTGTCAGCACCAGTGTCAATTCGTGTTTAGATGCGAATTGGTGTTTTCGGAGGCAACCGATAATAAAAATAGTAGATTTTAGTAGAAAAATATAAAGTGGTACCAAATAGTAAATTTAGCTACTAAAGTGGTGGTTTATGCTATTAACTCCGAAGCGGAGCACCTCCATCCTGCTCAGATTTGCACATGGTTTCAGTAGCACTCGCTCGCCGGCGAAGCTCATGTGTGTCCTCGAAATGTACGAGGTTCTGGGCGACCTTGTCCCGAGCCTCCTGCTCGTGTTCACCGGCCAACACAAGGAGCTCATGTTCCGGCGGGTCGAGGGAGTTCTCGCTAAGCTCGCACGCGCACTGAGGGCCACGATGGGCGGTCTCCTCACCAAGATCCGTACCGGCGTTAGCTCGGGCACGACGCCGAGCGCCACCGGCGTCCATCTGCTGACGCGGTGCACCATGGCCTGCATCGGGTCGCTGGCACCGCACCATGCCGCGCTGGATCTGATTCTCTCGAGCACGGGCGGCGACGGCGACGCAGAGGACGTGAACTCGTTCGGCGATCTCGTCTCGAGCTCATCGCGTCCCTGGAAGCCAACCTCCTGGAGATATCCTCTACCCTCCGCGGCGTGGACGGGGCCGGGGAGGCCTGTGGCACCTCTTCCAGGCCAACAATACCGGCTTCGGGCTGAAAGCTGAAACACGCCGACGTGCTCGAGGGAGACGACTGGGCTGGATGGCGCCAGAGCCGAGTCGAGCGGCACGTCAGAGGCTATGTACAGGCCTCCTGGGCGCCGGTTGTGGCCTGCCTCAAGTCCGCGAAGGCCGACGTGAAGATCCTGCGCAAGTTCAACTCGGCGCTGGAGAAAGCCTACAGCGGCCACGCACGCTGCGAGGTCCCAGATCCGGCGCTCCGTGCGGAATTGCGAAAGGCAGTGTCGGATGAGGTCGTCGCTGCTTACGACGCCTATCTGCTCAGTCACCCTCGGCTTCGGAAGTCTGCCAGGTACACGACCGAGAGCCTGGCTGGGTTGCTGTCCGAAATGTTCGAAGGATAAGCCGAAGAAGGGGACGATATTGGCCGCTCGAATGAAGTTGTATTTAGAAACGAATCCAGATCTATAGAAACAATACTGATGTGAGAAGTACAGCAAGTGTTTGGCTTCTGTAATAAAAGTGGAACCAGAGGTTAAACTTTACTTCCTCCGTTTCGGGTATTTTTATTAATAATCATGAACAAAAGTAAAAAAAAAGTAAAAAAAATTAAAAACAAATCATTACACCACCTAGCGACGACTATGAACACTAGCGCGAGCCAAAGACGCCTTGCCCCTCCATCACCGGAGCTAGGCAAAGCTTGTCGTCATAAAGTTTGTTGTAGTAGACAGACATGAAGTCATCATATTAAGGCCACAATAGACCAGCGCACAGAGCAGCAACCATCGCTAATGATGGCATCCGTATATCGGAAGATACTAAGCTAAAAATAAATCGGTGAACACGGAAACGAACAGAATCTCAGGAGATCCGTCGGACAAATGATCCATGCGCCATCTGTTAGCGCTAGATACACCACCGGAGTGAGAATAGAGCGGGGAGAACCATATTCTGACTTCAGGGCGTTAGAATAAGATCATCCCCGCTCTATCCTCGCCCCGGTGGTGCATGACAGATAGCGCTTGGAGTCGTTTGTCCGACAGATTTCTTGGGATTCTGTCCATTTTCGTCTCCGTAGGTCCGTGTTTAGGTCAGTCTATTCCGATCTATGGTTGTCATCATTGGCGATGGTTGTTGCTCTAGTGCGTTGGTCCTTTGTGGCCTTAGAACGTCGACTTTCCGTTTGTTTACTACAACAAACTCCACTACGACAAGTCTTGATCGGCTCCGGTGATGAAGGGGCGAGGACAATGGCACCATTCGGCTCGCTCTAGTGTTTGTAGTCGTCGCTAGGTGGTTTAATGACCTACTTTTTATTACTTTTGGATCTCTTTGTATTGTTGATGATGATTATTAATAGATTGGTAGAATTTCGTAAAAAAAAAGCTTTGCAAAGCTTCAATTTGACTAAACCAAAAATAAAGGGTAACTAAAAGCATAGAGAGTACGTTGGAAAATCTTGTACAAGGGTTTTAGAGAAACTTACCCAAAAAGAAAGAGGGAGAAACCTCTTGCCAGGGCCAGTCCTAAGATTTTAGGGATCCGGGGCGAAACTAAAATTTTGGGTCTCTTATTATAATTTTTTTATGAATATATGAGACGATGAAAAATAAATAGTTTAAGTATACTTCTAACTATAATATTTATATAAAAATAATAATTTTTATATGATACCTTAAAATTTCCTCCAAATATTCCTAGAAACAAAGTCCGTGACAATGGAATGAATATCAATCTCGTCCACTAACTTTTTCTCTATGCATAGAGTTGCCAAACCATTTCACCTCTCCTGAGACATTATAGATCTCAAATAGTTCTTTAATAATTTTAACTTTTAAAAGCTTCTTTCAGCTGATGCAACGGTCACGAGCATAGTATATAAGATCCGATAAGCGATATAAATATTAGGATAACAATCTTCTTCCCTGACAAACTCAAAAAGCTCCATAGCAGACATTGATGTATTTGGCAAAGTGAACTTCATAATACTTAACTCAGAAATAAGTGCATTTAACTCAACATCACATATATCAGGTTTACCATTTGTACCAGGTCGAGTAAAAGTTTTTGCAAATGTAGTGCAATGTTCTTTCAGTTGAGAACCATCCAATGCCTTTAAAGATGTCGAACTTATTAAAAAACCAAATATACTTTTAAATGACTGGAGTTCTTCAAATCTGCGCTAAGAATTCTAATTAGAATTAAGTTTTAAGAACTAAGAATTAGGGTGTAACCAACAGAGACATAGGAGGGAGCGGACCACTAGACTAGCAGTCAGGCGGTCGATCGTCTCGTCGATGGTCTGGCCATCGCGCCTGGCATCGATTGTCGAGGGTCTCGAGGCTCCCCGCTCCCGTATCCCGATCCGATATTCCGATCCAGTCGAGGCGACAGGACTTGGGTAGGAGGCGTACGATCAATTGTTGGTTCCGTTTGCCTAGGAGGAAGCAAAGTGATCGACGCCGTATAGGACTAGGAGTCGAGCGGTTGGCCTCCGCCTCAGCCTCACCCTGTACCCGTATCAATCGCCTCGGCTCAGAGTCTACGACAACGGAAAAAATGCACAATTAATCGACCAGCACAATAAAAAATCTTTTTTACAATATATACTAGGTCTGTCTATATAACATATTTCTAGGAGGGCCCCTACTTTTTTTGGGCCTGGGCGGCTGCCCCGCAGGTCCCCCAAGGTTCGGCCCTGCCTCTTGCAGTCGCGTGGCATGGAATCTAGTGAAACTCGTGTACTCTTTATAGTACTAAATCGAGAATAACACCTACTAGATTTAGGGGTTCGTCTTAGCACACCGTCCCAGTATACTCACAGTTATACGTGGCTTAAACTTTAAACGGTCAATAGCAAAATATTTCTTTCTTATGATATAGATATCTGAATATAAAAGGGTGAGTTATCTGAACCTATATAGACTGGTTGTGATCATTAAAAGCCAGAACGCTGTGGCTCTCTCCAACAGAGCATGTTGACTTACACTAATTAGAGAAGCTTAGATTGACGAGGCCTATTCCTGGCCGTCCGTGCATGGCCAAATCTCGGCCTAACGTCATCCCACATTCTGGCCCCGTCTCGCATCCATCGCACAGCTCCGGTCAATCATTTTTACCTTATCACTAAGAATCTTGTGCCGACTTTGTCGCAATTCCTCTTTTTTTTAGGAAAAATGGCAGGTGTTCTGCCAAATCAATCCCAGAGGAGAAAATAAGGTTCCAGTTACAAGCTAGAGAGAAACTAGCTGAAAGATAAAAAGGAAACAAAGGGAACGAAAACAAGCCAAGCAACTGAAACTGACTACTCGCTAATGACAGGCTCAACGCCTTGCTCGATCACGTGAGTTCTCTCCTGTAGGTATGCACCGAGCAGCAATAGATCATCCTGGAGAAAGTCCACCAAGTGGCGCTCGGACATAGTTGACTGCTGGAAGACCCTTCTGCACCGCTCCTTCCAAATGTGCCAGGCTCCATAGATTGAAACCATCATCTCGTCCTTAGACAATGAGTCTGGCATATGACGCCACCAAGCAGCCGGCATCGAGAATTGATGCTGCTGAAGCACAAAGGAAGATGGGAAACCATCTCCTATTCCCGCTCCCGGAATTGAGCAACCAAAAACCAAACTCCTGGAAAGGAGGGGAAATCAAGGATCAGATGGGAAACCGGCTCCTATTCCTGCTCGCAAAGTGAGCAATGTTCCCCATGGTCCATTCCCCTAGTCTGAAGAATATCATCTGTTAGAATACGCTTTCTTAACCAGAGCCACATGAAGAACTTACATTCCAGTTGAACTTTGGATTTCCATAGCTTCTTGCAATCAATATCAGAGTAGGACCCCAAGAACTGTGCCTTATACGCAGACGTCGAGTTGTATTGGGAGGAGGCAATATACTTCCAGATGATTTGATCTTCCTCATTGGATAGATTTATATTTTGCTGTTTAATCCATAGATTTGTGAACTCCCGTAGCTGAGTTTCTGAGGTGATGTGATGAATCCCCCTCATCCATTTACCATTCACCGTGGCCTGCTCAACCGACTGAATTTTAAGTGTAGTCATTTTGAATAGACTAGGCACGATCTCAGCCGGTGTAGCCCCCTCGAGCCATCTTGATGTACAGAACTTGGCAATATTACCGTTACCAATAGTGATTTGGGTACAGACTGTCACGACTGACGGCGTGCCTTAGTGACACTGGAGTGGACAGCGGGACTAAGTAGCGGGAGTGCTGCAGTGACCCAGCATACCACTGCATGATGTAGTACAATATAGTCGTCGACATAACACTAATGAAACACCGTTCACTAGTATTACATCCCTCAGAGTGGTATAACAGAAATACAACAGGTCCAAGACATGACTATCGATTACAACTCGACTCTTTACAAAAGATCCAGAGAACACTCTAGGTTAAAGAGGAAGAAATCAACTTCTTACAAAGAAGAACCAGAAAAAAATAACTCAGAACCCTTTGACTAATAAGACTAGCATCTAAACTATCAGTCTTGCAATTGCTACTAATGCAATGCTCTACAGAAGTAGGTTTTATGGCTAGAGTATCTACTCCTATCTAATCAGGAACTTCGTCTTCACTTCAGTTGATGTATAGGTTGACTTTATTGAAGAATTTGAGCTATCGATGATGGATTCTTGAGCAGAAATTGAGGTTGACGTCGTCTTCAACGGCTTAGAACCTAGCAAGGGTTAAGAAGGCACGGTTGAGTACGAGCGTACTCAGCAAGTTCACTAAAAAGGAGTGTATGATGCACTATCTCTACAGCCACAGACCAAAGGTCGTAGGCAATGTAGGTTTTCATAAACATTTCTTCAAAGGTTGCTTTTATTCTGAAAACTATGTTCGACAGCCTTTACAGGTTAACCAGAACTTTCATGGAGTTCCTTTCTTGCCGCGTTCGTAGCTCCTTCCCGGAACAGGGAGTAACATGTCACAGTTCTTACACTCTGCAGAGGTGCGTTACTTTACCCATGAGAGACCAAATCCTTGTTGCATAACCAGGAAACTTATTCCCGTCCACAATTCCTTGATGTGGGGCCCAGTAGATGATCCAAACCAATCACTGCCCCTCTCTGCGACCCCGCATGAAGACACGATCCTCCAGGACATGCACCACCTCTGACAAGCCCCATATAGGACCGGCTATAATTCTGGTAGGCACCTGAAGACTCTATGAGACGGTTATGCCCTAGCAAGCTCCCTTAAGGTCCAGCTAAACCACTGGCAGCCTCTCAAGATAATCTAGACACCAAAATCACGGGAAACTAAGGGGTTCCACCCATGTGCTAGGTTTCTCCACGAGAAATCCTCAGCCTCATGATCAGGTCATCTGTCCATGCGAAAGGAAAAAGGTCCAGCTGACTTCTCCGTCTCATTCCAAATATCATGGTTAACGCGTAATATATGGTGCTAGAATCACTGCCAATATTGGTTGCTAAGTCCTAGATGATACATTCCTATACAATGGCATTTCCACTGCCAACATTGGTTGTTAAGTCATAGATTAGCTGATCACCCTGGATCAGTAACCGATACTTCAAGTTAATTATGAAAATAGTGTTTTCGACCTTTTTGAAATGCAGGTGATGACAACAGTTGAGTTATAAGCATAGAAAATAATCAAAGGACATGAGAAAGTGTGAACTTGCCTTTTGTGATTGCAAGATTATGCAATCACGGTCTTCAAGACAACAAAAGATCCAAATTCTGTAAAGAAGCAAGATGCAATTATGCATAAGTAATGTAATGTAGTTTGATAAACGCGAATCCCCGGACTAATCGTATCTGATCTAGGGTTTGAAGCTTGCGGTGAGTTCTTTATAATGTGTTGCACTTTTATACCAATTTCAAACTTGTGCTTCTTATTAAGGCTTATGAGAGTGTGTGAAACAATATGTAAATACAACAAGTAGCATGCAATAGTAAAGAACTCAAGTGTGGAATGGTACACAGGGATTTCTTAAAAGGGTTATTAATTCATTAGAGTCTTTATAGAAATACTTAAGGATTACTTTTAATATTTCTTGAAAGAATAACTTTTGAGGGAAAGATTACTTTACTAAGTAAAAGCATTTAAATCTTAAACCTAACACTTTAATGTTTTCTTACTAGTTATGAGTATCAACGAAGAAAGCAATTAGCATTTTTGAATAGTTTTCCACTAGCAAGTGGTGACTTATATATTTTGAATATGGCATCTTATTACAAGTGGTTTACTTCTTAACGATTTTTAAAGGTAGAATACACGTAGCATTGCTTTTAATGGAATTGGTGTTTTCTTAAGGTTATGCTTCACAAATACAAAATAGGCATTACTTTAATTACTTAAGAACTTGGTTTAAATTTAAGTAGTTTTCCATACTAGTAGAGGAATTAGTAAATATGAGCTTGATGATTTTATAAGTGATTAGAAGCCTTGTGATAAACAATACACTATTTTAGTTGATTTTATAGTTGGTAAAATCTTTTTAGGAAAACTAAGATACACTTAATTTCAGATGATAGTTTTTAGTAAATACATCTTAAGATGGTTAGACCTATGCTAACTTTACGTAAACATCAATTAAACTTGTCATTTCCCTTTTTAGACTTTAAACAAATAATGCCAAATGCAAAGTAAAGATTTATGTATTTTTAATTCATTAAAATACTAGAAAATAGTTTTAATCAAGACTTATTAAACTTTTACCTTTTTTGACTTCAAATGTGCAATAGGATATTTTTAGTGCGTACACTTTATTTTTGTGATCATTTTGGTATATTATATGTATTTTTGTGATTTTTAAATAATAAGATATGATTTTTTATAAGTTTTATCACTTTATAAATACTTAATAAATAATAAATATTTATTCAAGTATCACAAAAATGTATGAATCAAGTTTATAAATTTATATTTTGTTTTTCTAAGAATTTTGATATCATATACTTATTTTTCTGAATTATAAATAATAAAATATGTTTATTTAAGATTTATCCCTAATAGGCTATTTACTAATAATAATTATTATTTCATTTAAGTTGTAAAATAAATTAAGATTATAGGTTTAAATTATAGAGTTTATTTTTCTGAACATTTTGATATATAATATATATTTTTATGAACTATAAAACAAAAGATATTAAATTTACAAGTTTTATTCTTTTTCTAAAATTATTAAACTAATTTTAAAAGTTTAATTGTATCATGATGACGTCACCTAGATTGGTTAATACATTTGTTACTAGACCCACTTCTACTCACAGTCAATGACAAACGGGCCTTAGGCCACGTATGCCACCTTAGCGAAGTGGGACCCGCCACGGTTTTGACTGGGGTTTGACTGAGCGTGTTGGTGTCATAGTGACATGGGCACGACGTCACTCGCCGGAGACATGTCAGTCGACGACGGGGACAATGATAGGAGGCTCGCGGGACTGCGCGACTAGGCGGGTTCGAATGCGAGGCTCAAGGCGAACCCAATGGTGGTTGTGCCGCTCGTTTTTGGTCACCGGAGAGTAGGAAACGATGGTGCCTGGAGGCGGTGCACGGCGGCGCATGATGAACTACGGCTACGGGACGCACGCAAATGAACGGAAACCATAGGGAGACTCGCAATCTCACCGTAGTGGTGTTGGGGACGATGAGGAGGCCAGAGGAGGTCAGAGACGACGACACGGACGACGGCGGACCCTGTTGGTGATGATGAAGAAGGCATTGTGGGGCTCGATTCCAAGAACCCCGGATCGATTCCTCCACCAGGTAGTCGTAGGAGGACATGGTGGTGCTCGTGGCATGCCTGGGCGGCCGCAGGGAAGGCTAGAACGGTGGCTATCGACGGCGAACTATGGCTAGGGTTTCAGCCCCCTTGCGTCATAGAGAGGAAGAGAGAGAAAGCGAGCACGAGGGGAAATGAGGGGATGAGGATGGAAGGACAACACGGTGGCATTCTTATCCTTCCCCGGCGATCACGGCGAGGATCTTGACACTGGCGAGCGGTGGCGGTCGTGACACGCAGCTCCTCCGGGCATTGCGCGATGTGGACGATGAGGATAGCGAGGACGAAACGGTAAGTGGGACAGGATGGTATTGGGCCGACATGGAGTGAGCGGGCAACGGTGATTGGCGCACGCGGGCGGTAGTTAGCGCGCATGATTACTGGGCTGTGGGCCGCTGGTTCTGCTGCGTTTTTTTCCTTTTCTCTCTCTTTTTCTATTTCTGTTTTAACAATTCAATTTCAAATATGAATTCTTCAAGGATTTGAATATCAAAAAAATTGTGGCATGTTCAGAATGGTTTAGAGATTCATTATATTAAATCCTCTTTTAATTTTTTCTTTATATTTTCAAAATTCAGGAGTATATGAAAGGTTCTTTCAAAGAAAAGTTATTAATAGGAACTAGGGTTTTAGAGATTTATTCCTTATAATGATTTCGTAAAAATGATTCTGTTTTCTCATGATAATTGTAATGGTAATGATTTAAAATGGTGAATGATATATATAAGACTCTATTCATACTTAGTCTCATAAAGGAACTATGCAAATATATTACAAGGTATTAAATCCTGGGGTTTAAAATGTAGTGATTTAAATTCCTGGGGTTCTTTAAAGTTGGTGACTTTTCCTATTCAAATTCTACTTGTATAGTAGTGTTTAGAATTATTATACAGCAACCTTGGTTAAGTCATTAAGCATGAATAACAAACATTTATAGAGAAATGAAAATATTCATTTACAAATATTCATTTACATAATACATAGACCGCCATCCAACTGCATCTATGACTAATAATCCACCTTCAGGTTATCATCCGAACCCCCTCCAGTATTAAGTTGCAAGCAACAGATTATTGCTTTACGAACTGCGTGTAAAGTAAACAATATGATTGTTCTATTAACAAAGGATTGTTGTTTTCTTTCTAGTAGCAACAACACATCTTGTACCTTAGAGATTTCTGTCACTTCCCCAGATTACCAGAGGCATGAACCCACTATCGAGCATAAATACTAACTCTTGGAGTTGCTAGCATCTACTTGGCCAAGATAGCTACTAACAATGTAAATCATGCAAAATCACAAATAACAAAGACATGATAGAATCAGTAATCAATCTGAAATAGCATCTCAATATCCATCAGATCCCCGCAAACACAACATGTATGAATTACAAATAGATGATCTTGATCATGAACGGAGCTCGCAAGATCTAAATATGAAAGCACAAAGGAGGAGAACCAGCCATCTAGCTACTACATGGATCCATAGTCCAAGGATGAACTACTCACGCATCACACCGGAGGCTTGCATGGTGATGAAGAAGGCTTCCAGGGTGAATTCCCCTCTCCGGCAGGGTGCCAGGAAGAGCTTCAGATCCCTCCCGATCTAGGGATGGAGATGACGGCGGCTACAGATTCTTTCGTGGATTTTTGATCGGGTCCTTAGGGTTTTTGTCCCGAGGGCATCTTATAGGCGGAAGGGGAGACCGAGGGGTGCCAGGGGCCACCACACCACCCCTTGGCACGGGCCAAGCCTGGCCACGCGGCCAGTTGGTGTGGCCGGCCTCTGGCCCCTCTCCGTCTCGTATTCTGGCATCTGATGACTTCCGGAAAAATAGGCACTTTGGCTTTTGTCCCATCCAATTCCGAGAATATTCATTTTCTGACTTTCCTGGAACCAAAAACAGCAGAAAACAGGTAGCTGGCACTGTGTCTCTTGTTAATAGGTTAGTCCAAGAAATCATATGAAAAGTACTCCAAAGTGTGGACAAAACACAAGAAAGTGGATAAAACCAAGCATGGAATATCAAAAATTATAGATACATTTGCAATGTATCAATACCCAGATATGATCTCTATAAGATCCTTTATAAATGTGTTGTGGGTTTAGCTTGATTCTATTTGATCTACCCATAGATCACATTATATTACCCAAATATAATGTTTTAGTAAAGGTCATATTGAAACTTATCGCAGTCAACTTGATGATCTACTTCAGTTCCACCTAGTTAAGAGAAGCTTCAATCACTTTGACAAGTTTTATTTAAAAGTGCGAAGATTATCCAGATTTTCTTTGCATGAATGCAATGCACACACCTCATCTCAGCTTATTTCTAAGCTCTAATGCTGGGATGTTACAAGTGCATAATAAACAAGGGGGTTTATATAAAGGTGTGCATAGAAAACATGGGTTACTTAAGTCGTGTATGTATTCCTTAAAATGCTATGCTGAAAATGAATGAGATGAATTGAATTCTTCTCTCTCTCTATTTGAATTCTTTCTTCTCGCTCACGACATCATCCCACATGCATCTGGCAATCAAACCAGATCGAGTGGCACACTTGGTATCAGAGACAACAATTTTGGGGCGAGCTCTACGGGTCGACAGGTTCGAGATGCCATCTACAGATTGCTCTCTCGGTAATAGCCTCATCCCCGCGGCAGAGCGAGTCTGGCGGTCGCTGATCCTTGGGCGTGCGCGGCGGGTTTGACAGGTTCGGGAGGCCATTTGTGGATCGCTCTCTCGGTAACATCCTCATCCCCGTGGCGGCACAATTGTTGGCGGTCTCCAATTTCACCGCGCCGTGATCTGTAAAATCCCAAAAAGCGTTCGCGTGGCTCGGTTGGATCCGGTCAGAGAAGAGGCACCATGGCTCCCGGGAAGATTGCGAATCCATCCCCTTACATGGTGTTGGTGTTGGAGGCGATGGGTGATGCGGAAGCAGCAACAGCGACCTCCCTCAATGAGGTTCGCCAAGCGGTGGATCTGCTTCATGGTCGTATGGCGGTCATCGACACCACTCAACAAGGCTTGGTCGCTCAAATGGATCTTATTTTGAAGGCAGTGGATGACGGTGCCCAGGTGAATGCGGCGACGGCGCATCAACTAGCCGTGGTTGAGGACCGATTGGTTGCTACGCTAGAGCATCTGGACGCATGCCACTTGCGCTCACCGTCGCCTGAGGAGGGAGATCCTGATCCTGATGGATTCATCACTGACAGGAGCACGCTCGACCACACCACGGTGGCCTAGAAAGGAACTTCCCCAGGCGCGTCCACTTCTCTGGACCCAGGTGCGCACGGTGGGGAAGGAGTCAAGCCGGTGGGTGGCGGCGATGCGGGTGGAGGTGGTAGCAATGTTCTCGGTGGCGGTGCAGGAGGTAAAATTGGGGGCATCGGTGGCAGTAGAGTGTACACTGCTTCTGATCCAGCAAATAAGCACAATCTGAAGATGTCATTTCCGTGTTTCTCTGGTGAGCACCCTCGGATTTGGAAGGACAGGTGCCTTGATTATTTCCGTCTGTTCAATGTGCACTCGTCGCTCCGGTTAGTCTCAACAACACTGCATATGGAGGGAAACGCCTCCTTGTGGCTCAAAGCCTATCGGCTACGTCATGTAATTGCTACTTGGCCAGACCTAATACATGCAGTAGAGAAGAAATTCGAAGCTGATGACCATCGTAAATATATGAAGCAGTTTTTGGCGCTCAAACAGACAGGGACAGTTGAGGAGTATCAGCAGCAGTTTGAGACATTATCCTATCAGATTTCTATGCTGAATTCTCACTATGATGAGTAGTTTTATGTGTCTCAGTTCATCAAGGGACTAAAGTCTAAAATTTGAGGATTGGTGGAGGCTCAAGTACCTGAAACTATCGATCGAGCAATTATTCTGGCCATTTTCCAACAAGAGGTACCCGCTGACTCTAGGAAATGGGGACACAGATTGGGACAGTTGACAAAGCCAGATACTACAGGACTAAAAGCGGATGCAGTCAAGCCTGCACTCAAACTAAGCACTGGAGATTTTTGGAAAGGGCAGCTTAGAGATTTCCGGAGAGCAAATGGATTGTGCTTTCGGTGTGGTGAAAAATATGAACCTACACACTAGTGTGCTAAGCAGCCAATTGTAGAGTTACATGTGATGCAACCTCAGGACATGCCTAAATTATTTTCAGATGAAATTCTAAACATGATAGAAATGTCGGATCTCCATCAAGCTAAACAGTTGAGTATGTCCATCCATGTTGTGGCAGGGACAAAGGGCACGAAGACACTACGTCTGAGGGCATTGGTGGGCAATCAAGTGTTGTTGATTTTGGTGGACAGGGAGCAGTGGTAGTTTTATCAATGCATCTATGGTTGACAGAATTAACTGCTTTGTTAAACAGACAGACCCTATGGCGCTTAAGGTTGCAAATGGGGAGCTTATGCAGTGTGACAAGGTAGTCCCTACATTATCTTGGTGGTGCTAGGGAGAAACTTTTACCACTTCTATGAGGGTGCTAGAATTAGGGGCTTATGATGCCATCTTGGGGATGGATTGGCTATAGTTGCATAGCTCTATGGTCACAGACTTGGCACATCATTGCTTGGCATTTTCCTATGGTCACTCAGACTGCAAGGAATTTTAGCACCATCACTAGAGAAGGTACGAGAACTTCCTGTGGAACAATTGCTCAAGTGGTATAAAGGAAATGAGGTGTGGGCTATGGCAGTGGTCAAGCCAGAGGGAGAGATGTTTCCTACAACCATTCCTTCAGAAATTTAGACTATGTCGGATAGTTACAAAGAGGTGTTTGATACTCCTTCTACATTACCACCAGAGCGACCATATGATCATGCTATTCCTCTCAAACCTGATGCTGCACCCTTTAATGCCAGACCCTACAGATACTCTCCGGCTCACAAGGATGCGATTGAGAAGCAGGTTAGAGCAATGTTGGATGCGGACATCATTGTACCCAGCATGTCACCATATGCTTCACTAGTTTTGTTAGTGCAAAAGAAGGATGGGTCGTGGAGATTTTGCATTGACTATCGGTGTTTGAATGAGCTCATGGTCAAGAACACTTTTCCCATGCCCATTATTGATGAACTGTTGGATGAACTGTCTGGAGCCACTCTGCTCTCAAAGTTGGACCTTAGGGCTGGTTACCATCAGATAAGAATGCTGCCAATAGACAAACACAAAATAGCTTTCAAAACTCACCAGGGTCATTACCATTTTCGCGTGATGCCGTTTGGTCTATGCAACGCCCCGGCTACGTTCCAACGTGTCATGAATCAGGTGCTCAGTCCTTGTCTGTGACATTAGTGCTTGTGTTCATGGATGACATACTGGTGTACAGTTCATCATTCGAGGAGCATGTTTCACATCTAATAGAGGTACTGCAACTCCTGCGTGACCATCAGCTGTATGTGAAAGCCAGCAAATGTTCCTTTGCATGCACAAGTCCAGAATATTTGGGCCACATCATCTCGGCCGAAGGGGTGGCTACTGATCCTAGAAAAACGGAGGCTATGCTGCAGTGGCCTCAACCTTCTTCCATCACTGAACTGCGTGGTTTTCTCGACCTCACAGGCTACTATAGAAAGTTCATCTGAAATTATGCCATCATAGCTCGACCATTGACAAACCTCTTGAAGAAAAAGGCTTTTGTATGGATAGACCAGGCGATAACAACTTTTCTTGCTCTCAAGGAAGCAATGGTGTCTACTCCAGTGCTGCAGGTGCCAAATTTCCAGAAGAAATTTGTGGTTGAAACTGACACTTGCGACTCGGGGATTGGAGCTGTCTTAATGCAGGATCAACATCCGCTAGCATTCTTAAGAAAACCACTCAGTGTTGCACATCAACATTTGTCGATCTATGAAAAGGAATTCTTGGCTCTGTTGATGGTTGTAGAGCGTTGGCGCCCTTATCTACAGTGCAGTGAGTTTCTTATCAAGACAGATTACCACAGCCTCTGTTATTTAGATGATCAAATATTGCAGTCACCCTTGCGGCGTAAAGTTATGGCTCGATTGATGGTCTTACAGTTCAGAATCATGTATCGCAAGGGGACTGAAAACCAAGCAGCGGATTCATTGTCTCGAGTGGGTCATTTAATGGCGCTTCAAGCACACACGGAAATTCAACCAATTTGGCTTCAGGAAGTGCTAAATTCCTATGTGATTGATCCTGATGCGCACTGACGGCTTGCTGAACTTGCTTTAAACAGTCCAGATGAGCACGGGTACAATCTACAAAATGGACTCATTCGCTACCACGGACGCATATGGTTAGGTGCAAATTCAGCATTGCACACCAAGTTGATCACTGCTCCGCATGCTAGTGCAATTGGAGGACACTTAGGGATGGAAGCCACATATCAGCGTATCAAGAAGCTTTTTGCGTGGACTGGCATGAAGGCAGCAGTGTCAGAGTTCGTTCGATAGTGTGATACCTGTCAGCGGGCTAAACATTCCAACCAACATCCACAGGGCCTTTTATAGCCATTGCCTATTCCAGCTGGTGCTTGGCAAGATATTACTATTGACTTTGTTGAAGGCTTGACAATCTCTGAAGGAGCCAATGCAATCCTGGTGGTGGTACATTGCTTTGCTAAGTATGCACATTTCATCCCACTGTGACATCCCTTTTCGGCTCCCCAGGTGGCTCGGGTGTTTACATATTCAGTGGTTAAGTTGCATGGCATGCCGAAGTCGATTGTGTCTGACCGTGGAGCCATTTTCACCAGTCACTTCTGGCGTCAGTTATTTGAGAAATTGGGCACTAAACTCAAATTCACCACAACTTACCATCCTCAGACCGGCGGACAGACTGAAAGAGTAAACCAGAGTTTGGAGATGTACTTGCGATGCAGCATTCAGGATAACCCTACTCATTGGAAACGATGGCTAGCATTAGCGGAGTTTTGGTACAACTCGACACATCATAGTTCCATTGGGATGTCCCCTTTCCAGGCTCTGTATGGACATGAGCCCCATCTGGGTGCCATGCCATCAGTGGCGGTGAAGGCTATTGCTGACAGAATAATGCAACTGGAGTAGCTGAAAGACAATTTGGCAGCAGCTCGTAATCGCATGAAATCAAGGCAGACCAGAATCGTACTAAGAAGAAATTCCCTGTAGGTGACAAGGTACTGCTTAATCTCCAACCATATGTGCAGAAGACAGTCGCTAGTTGCCCGTATCCAAAGATTGCCCATAAGTTTTTCGGTCCCTGATGTCTACGCACTTCTATTCTTGTAGACAGTTGTTGGGCCTCCAAGTGCAGAGGTTTGTAGAACAGCAGCAAGTTTTCCCTTAAGTGGATCACCCAAGGTTTATCGAACTCAGGCAGGAAGTGGTCAAAGGTATTCCCTCTCAAGCAACCCTGCAATCAAGATACAAGAAGTCTCTTGTGTCCCCAACACACCCAATACACTTGTCAGGTGTATAGGTGCACTAGTTCAGCAAAGAGATAGTGAAATACAAGTGGTAACGGTGCCAGAAAATACTTGCTAGCGCGTGGTTGACGTGGAAGAGACTAAAGGAAAACTAAAATAAAGATAGCAGCAAGCAAACATGTAACAGATCTAGTTGCAAACGGTGTTTCAATGCTTAGAAACAAGGCCTAGGGATCATACTTTCACTAGTGAACACTCTCATATAAATATCTTCTCTTTATGATACTACTCTTAACTACTCTCCGGTTGAACACTCTAATCGATGGTAGGGCTATAACAACACACCTCAAAGTAAGCCTTTCCCATCTAGATAACCCCACACTGTCACCTTGAGTACTAGATGGTTCCAACAAACACCACAATTTCATAGAGACATCCAACTCCAAATATAACTCATAACAAGTTTTTGTAATCGCTAGCCTAAGTGCCACCATGGTGTGCACGCTGTCACTTTCACACACATGGGGAGAGCAGAGATCTATTAAAGCACTTGAGTAGCAAGGTAGATCTATAGATTACAAGCTCATGATCTCAATAAGATTATGCATAGAGAGAGATGAACACATAGCTACCGGTAGAACCCTTAGCCTCGAGAGAGAACTACTCCCTCCTCATCATGGGAATCAGCAACGGCGATGGAGATGGCGGTGGAGTCGAAGGAGATGGCTCTGGGGGCACTTCCTCGTCCTGGCAGGGTGCCGGAACAGAGATTTTCTGTCCCCCGAATCTCCCCTTCGGTGGCGGCGGCGCTGCGAAACTTTTCGTGGCTGGAGGCTTGATGATTTAGGGTTTTTGCATCAGGGGAGATATATAGGCAAAGGAGGCAAGGTCAGTGGGAGGCCAGGGGGCCCACACCATGCCCTGGCGTGGCCTGGGTGGACCCGTGCCTAGGGGTAGTTTGGCCACCCTGTGGCCCCTCTCCGGCTCTCCTTCTGGCTCCGTGAATCTTTCGAGAAAATATCGACTTTGGCTTTTGTCCAGTCCAATTCCGAGAATATTCATTTTCTGACTTCTTGGAACCAAAAACAGCAGAAAATAGGCAACTGGCACTGTGGCATCTTGTTAATAGGTTAGTCCAACAAATCATATGAAAAGTACTTCAAAGTGTGGACAAAACATAAGAAAGTAGATAAAACCAAGCATGGAACATCAAAAATTATAGATACGTTTACAATGTATCAGTCCCCTTGAAATCCTCGAATGCATTGGCAAAGTTGCATACCGGTTACAGCTTCCACCTGGCTGTCTGATACACCCGGTGTTTCATGTATCTCAAATGAAAGAGCACCGCCAGATTACGCGCCACTCTGTACATAATTGCCCAAGACACTTGCACTTGATTTGGAGGACACGGAGCCAGAAGTGGTACTCGACCGTCACATGGTCAAGAAAGGGAATGCCGCAATCACACAAGTGCTGATCAAGTGGAAGCATTTACCATCTGATTCCGCAACATGGGATGATTGGAGTGTGCTCACAGCAAGGTTTCCCACCATACTTGCTTGGGGCAAGAAAGTTCTCCTCAAGGGGGAAGTGTCACGACTGACGGCGTGCCTTAGGGACACTGGAGTGGACAGCGGGACTAAGTAGCGGGAGTGCGTAATAGACAAGGGGGTTTATATAAAAGTGTGCGTAGAAAACGTGGGTTACTTAAGGCGTGTCTGTATTCCTTAAAACGCTATGCTCAAAATGAATGAGATGAACTGAATTCTTCTCTCTCTCTCTCTCTGTTTGAATTCTTTCTTCTCGCTCACGACAGCATCCCACACGCATCTGGCAATCAAACCAGATCGAGTGGCACACAGACATCAAAAAGAGCGGAATCCACCTAGTCGCATGAGAGCGTGGTTCCAATCCATGGCATGTTCCTATATTTCCACGCGTACCATTTCCATCTCAATCTAAGAGCCTAGCTGAACATATTCAAGTCAAGCACACCAAGGCCTCCCAGATGCTTAGGCAGATAAAATTTCCTCCAATTGACCAAACACACTCCCATTGCATCATCATTCTTTGCCTTCCACAAGAATCTTGACTAGAAGATGGATCTGAATCGCTGAGGTGTCTTAGATGGTTTCCTCGTATGGTGATGCTCCAACACGGATCTAGATCGCTGAGGCTGTGACACCGAGCGCAAGTTCTCTGGTCAGCCAGCCGCTGCACGTCTTTGATGACCCACAAGTATAGGGGGTGTATCGCAGTATTTTCGATAAGTAAGAGTGTCGAACCCAACGAGGAGCAGAAGGTGCTGGCTAGTGGTATGGATCAGGAATTCTCTGCAAATACTTAGCAAACGGATTTTTAGGGGTTTTCGATAAAGCAAGTAAACAAAGTACGAGTAAATAAAAGACAGTAAGAATGAATGCAGCAAGTGGCCCAATCCTTTATGCAACAAAGGACAAGCCGGTTGTATTTCTATAGATGACCAAACGTTCTCGAGGACACATGGGAAGACTGTCAAGTGCTTTCGCTTCATATAGTCGATTAATCTTCTCTAGCTTGCTAAGTGTTGTGTGGGTGAACCTGTGCTAATGTACCGCCCCATCCAAGACTAATACTTACTTGTGATTAAACCCCTTGCAAACATCCGTAAGTACAAGAAAGTAATTAAGGTAGAAACCTAACCACAGCTTTAAACTCTAAGACCCTTATGTCCCTTGTGCAATGGTTTCCTAACGGGGGTTCAGGTTTCTGTCACTCCGGCAACCCCTACGATTAGTAGCCAAATACACAATGCATTCCCCTAGGCCCATATAGGTGAAGTGTCATGTAGTCGGCGTTCACATGACACCACTAGAAGAAGTACACCACAACTTAAATAACAATCTATTGAATCTCTCTCAACACAACTCCACTACTAACAACAAGACTTCTCCCATGTCCTCAAGGACAAAACGAACTACTCACAAGACATCATATGGATCATGATCAGAGATGGAATAATGATGTATAACAATCTGAACATAAACAATTATTCAATGGTTCACTCAATAGCACCAACTACAAAGAGTAATCAACATCGGGAAAGTTTCCCCTATGAACTATGCAAGATTCAACTCAATTGTTACAGCAATATGGAGATGGTGATGAGGGTGCTGATGGTGATGATGAAGATGATGATCCCGATGAAGTCCAGCTCGATGATGGTGTTGATGGCGACGATCTCCCCTCTCCGGGAAGGAATTCCCCCGGCAGAAATCTGTCTGCCGGAGAGATCTTTCTCTCTCGGTATTTTCCGCCCCGCAGAGGCGGCGGAATCTTTCTGTGGTCGCTCCCCGAGTCTTAGGGTTTCGTGGGGATGATATACGCCAGAGGGGAGAGGCTAGAGTGGGCCAAGGCGGCCACACCACTCTCAGGCGCGGCCTAGGCCTGCCCGCACCATGGGGTGGTGTGGGCCCCCTGTGGCCCACCTCCACTCCATCTTCTAGCATCCCGAGTCTTCTGGAAAAATAGTATTTTCCGTATATTTTCCCGGATTTTCTGATCTTCGCGAATTTTGCCTCCAAACAGCACCTTTTCCATCAGAATCCTGACTGCAGCGGTCCATGCTCCAAAAGTCATCAACCATGCAAAAATAGATGAAATAACATAAATATCACCTCTCAATACTAAATATATCAATGAATAATAGTGAATTAAGACATATAATAGCTTAGACTTCGCTTGTCCCCAAGCAAAACTGAGCTCAATAAACATGACCTCAGGTTTATGGAGTGAAGAGTCGATAAAAGAATACGGACAAGAAGCATCCCATTCATCAAATACATAGATCATAATAGAAGACAACTCACTATTATATAACTCAACTTGCAATAAGTAAAGGAAACACAATAAAGATACATAAAGTGAATCATGATTGGTAATGGCAAACTTAGCTCTTGGTCGAAGAATAGTTGATAATTTGCTGGAGTTCACAAATAGCTGGCTTTTTCAACGATAGCTTTCAAAGTAGTAAACTTCAAGATAAGAGCAATGTGCAAAGCAAGGAACATAAGACATGATTGAATAAATCATCATATGAATGAATGAAACACAACAACTCAAAATACTTGCTGAGATAGAAGGGAATAGGTTTACTGACTCAACTACAAAGTAAAAGAAAGGCCCTTCATAGAGGGAAGCAGGGATTGCAAGTCTCATAAAGAGCTCCCAAAAATTATGATACTTACTAGATTTCAACTCTCATTGCCCCTATCATAGGCATCTTTAGGTGATTAAGGTTAAAGTGACACAACTAAGAGGATAGGCTTGATAAGTTATAAGTTGAAATCTCATGCCCCTTACTTATAGTACCGATCCTCATGCTACTCAACTTCAGTCACGAGCAAGCTCTTGTCATTGTAAATGCATGCGTATCATTGAGAACCGCCAACGGGGTACCCCTTGACATGACACAGGAGCTATCCCATAATCAAAATGACAAGGCAAGTAGACAGTGAGCATCTCAGCGATCTTTTTATTTGCTATTTGCATAGGTTTTTATTGAGGATGCTTCATAGAATGCTCACTATAGTTATGCTGCAAGTTTCCACCATGATTAGGCATGGCTTAGGCTAGCGGCCCAAGCGTTTCTCTAACACACATATAAACTCCATGATCTTACAAGTTCCACTTTTATTTCACACCGCCGGGATCCATAAGCAAAAGAACATGATATCAACTAGGTACAAGTACAAGTGCAATGTTGAAAGCGGTCCCCATGATACATGGTTCGGCTAATTTCAACTCATAAGGCGCAAGCATATACGCAACAAAGAAGGACCCAATGGTTCAAGTTTATTAGATGCAAAAAAGTAAAGTGTGCCATCAAGTTCATGAGAGCTTTAATCACTAGTTTTCTCATAACAAGTTTAATTTAGAAGGTAAACAAAAGCATGAATATACTTGGAATAGCATAATCTAGTAGGTAGGTATGGTGGACTCTTTGGAATAACTTGGTTTAGGGAGGTGGATGCATGAGTGGAACTCATACTTGGTTGAGGAAGCTAGCAAAAGACTGGGAGCGACAAACTAAGAGAGCAATACTCGCCATAATCATGCAGAGCGACAAAACATCATTGATCAAAGCATAAAGTGATACTAAAAGTTGAAAACTAAAGGATCATAAAGGCTATGGTGACTTTAGATAGTCATAACATGGTGTGAGCATGCGCCAATTCAACCCAAATAAAGCATCAAAGGAGAATACCACTATACTATGCTTTAATATGCTAAAACAACGCATGATTCATCCAAGGCACATTAAGCAATCTCAATTGTTTATAACAAGTCATGCTACAGCAAAGAATACTAAGCATAAAGCCAAAACAATATCAAGCATGGCAGACAAAGCATAGGCCACAGTCAAAAACAAGCTCTTTTTACCACATAAGTATGAACTTTCCTACTCTTTTCCAAACCAAACCAAACTATTTGCAAACCAATGTATGAAAGAGGGGGTCCAACCAATTTATTCAGAAAACTAAGAAAACCAAACTAAAAACCAAAACGAAAACGAAAAAGAAGACGCTCCAAGAACAACACAATTGTGCATGAAACAATAAAAATGAAGCGTTTGGAAGAAACCTGGGATTTTTATTGATAAAGAAGGGGATGCCTTGGGCATCCCCAAGCTTTGACGCTTGTAATTCTTGGATATTTCTTGGGGTGACACTCGTGGCATCCCCAAACTTGAGATTTAGTCCATCCTTCATCTCATTACTCATTCCTTCCATACACCTGAAATTTTTCCTTCATACAAAACTTCACACAATCTTTGTTAGCAACATTAGTGCACTCAAGATAATAGGTCTTAAGGTTCAGTTCACCAAATAAACTTCCATTAGAACACTAGCTACTGTAGCACTTCCCTCAAAAAGCTCAATGCCCCAAAAGAACTCAAGAAGGAACCAACAAGAAGCAAATGCAGAAAATGGCAGAAATCTGTCAAAACAGACCAGCAGGTAAAGACAAAAATTTTCGAAGACCTTCTGTTGCTCAAATAAAAAAGTGTTGAACTAAAGAAAGTTAGATAACAACCTGGGGCAGAAGCATAAAAATTCATGCCTCAAAAATACGTTCAGAGATTTTACACGAATTTTTACGGTGAAGCACAAAAATCTGTTTCGGGACATCAACTTTCCCAATCATTACTTAGCTCTCATTAGAGGTTACTCTTGGCACAAAAAGCAAATAAAAAGGATAAGGAGTGGTTATTACTGAAGTAATAACTTCCAAGAATCATCTATAACTTTTGGATTATCTCCCAATAAGTACTTTTCTTTAACGCCTTTAAGTTAGGCATAAGAAGCAAGAAAAAGAATCAAGTGTTCTCAAATGAAGAAGCATTAAAACCAAATTTCTTGCCCTTACCTCTCTTACTTTTATTATTAACCTTGGGGAAAATATGATTGTTTGGTGGAGAAGAAAGGTGCATGGTCCCCTTTCCCACTTTTATTATTGCTCCAAGGAGTTCTAATATGGACCTTCCAAGTGTAATTTGTCCTTTTCTTGCACATTCAATAACGAGATAATCAGTAGAAATCATTTTCCCAAGGATCTTTGTAAACACTCCTTAAGCTATTCCAAGAGGCAATATGGTAGCATTATTAGCAAGAGATATTTCTTTTCCTCCTTCAGTAAGCCCCCAAGTATTCAAAGATTCATAAATATCCTTGGGCATAAGACAAAATTCAGACATGATATCACAACGAGCTTGAAAAGTTTCAGTGTTTATCTCAATATTTATTGTAGGGAGCCACTTTGATGGTTCAGAATTTATTGGGACATAATTGTGATGCTCCCTAAGCGTATTATAGCAATCTTTTAAGCTAGAAGTGCTAGTCTCAAGAGTGTTCAATCTAGCAAATATTTTTGCGAAAGAAATATCAGTTTGGCTAGGCAAGTTGTAAGTGAGGATCAATTTCTTTATAGCATTTATAGCACCATCCTCATTACATTGGAGGAAATCTCCTCCCACAACAGCATCTAAAGCATATCTATAGCAAAGAGCAATTCAAAGGTAAAAACTGCTAAGGAACAAGCTTTGAGTCATTTTAGGCTCAGTTTTTTCATGTAGATCAGAGATTCTAGACCAAGCTTCCTTAAAACTTTCCTCAATTCGTTTTTTAAAAGTGAAAATCATTTCCTCGGGTGACATAGTGATTGGAGCAAGGCTAGACATAAAGGAAACTTAGGATAGGAACTAATTTTTTTTTGTGTTTTCAAATAAGAAAGCAAACTAGTAAAACTAATTTTTTTGCGTTTTTGATAACAAAACAAGCAAACAAAGCAAAGAGAAACTAAGCAAAACAAAAATAACAAAGTAAAGAGATTGGTTATGAGGGACTCCCCTTGTGAATATGTCCTTGACTCCCCGGCAACGGCGCCAGAAAAATGCTTGATGGCTCTGTGTATGGCGCTAGAAAAATGCTGGAGCGGTGTTGATGTAGAGCTCGTTGGGAACCCCAAGAGGAAGGTATGATGAGCACAGCAGCAAGTTTCCCTCAGTTATGAAACCAAGGTTTAATCGAACCAATAGGAGCAAGAAAACATCCCAAAGGTGTTACTAGCTGAGCTTTGGCAGGGCGCACTACCGGTGCTAGTAGCAACGTGGAGACCTGCACAACACAACCACAGAACTTTGTCCCCAACTTGCGATGAGGTTGTCAATCTCACCATGTTTTGCTGAAAACAAAGGATTAAATGTATCGAATGGAAGGAAGTAATAGTTTGCAGAAAGTAAACACAAAGCAGTAAACAGTTTATAGATTGAATGTAAAAGACAAGGACCGGGATCCATAGTTCACTAGAGGTGGCTCTCCTTAGATAGATAACATGCTGGGTGAACAAATTACAGCGGGGCAATTGACAAACATCGGGAAAGCAATACATGCATATACTAATCATCTTGACTCCTTTAAGACTTGATTGGGCATTACAACATTATACATAGACCGCCATCCAACTGCATCTATGACTAATAATCCACCTTTAGGTTATCATCCGAACCCCCTCCAATATTAAGTTGCAAGCAACATATTATTGCTTTACGAACTGCGTGTAAAGTAAACAATACGATTGTTCTATGAACAAAGGATTGTTGTTTTCTCCCTAGTAGCAACAACACATCTAGTACCTTAGAGATTTTTGTCACTTCCCTAGATTACCAGAGGCATGAACCCACTATCGAGCATAAATACTAACTCTTGGAGTTGCTAGCATCTACTTGGCCAAGATAGCTACTAACAACGGAAAGCATGCAAGATCACAAATAACAAAGACATGATAGAATCAATAATCAATCTGAAATAGCATCTCAATATCCATCGGATCCCCGCAAACACAACATGTAGAATTACAAATAGATGATCTTGATCATGAACGGAGCTCACAAGATGTAAACATTAAAGCACAAAGGAGGAGAGCCATCCATCTAGCTACTACACGGATCCGTAGTCCAAGGATGAACTACTCACGCATCACACCGGAGGCTTGCATGGTGATGAAGAAGGCCTCCAGGGTGAATTCCCCTCTTCGGCAGGGTGCCGGGAAGAGCTTCAGATCCCTCCCGGTCTAGGGATGGAGATGACGGCGGCTACAGACTCTTTTGTGGATTTTTGATTAGGCCCTTAGGGTTTTCATCCCGAGGGCATCTTATAGGCGAAAGGGGAGACCGAGAGGGTGCCAGGGGCCACCACACCGCTCCCTGGCGCGGGCCAAGCCTGGCAGCACGGCCAGGTGGTGTGGCCGGCCTCTGGCCCCTCTCCGTCTCGTATTCTGGCATCTGATGACTTCCGGAAAAATAGGCACTTTGGCTTTTGTCCCGTCCAATTCCGAGAATATTCATTTTCTGAGTTTCCTGGAACCAAAAACAGCAGAAAACGGGCAGCTGGCACTGTGGCTCTTGTTAATAGGTTAGTCCAAGAAATCATATGAAAAGTACTCCAAAGTTGGAACAAAACACAAGAAGGTGGATAAAACCAAGCATGGAACGTCAAAAATTATAGATACATTTGCAATGTATCACTATCCTTTCTTGAAATACCCAAGGGTGTGAGAAAACGTTTGGATTTCGATCGATCCCTTTTTTTGGCAAAGTGATGAGAACAAAAGAAAATATAGACTCACGAAATGGAATATCATTTGTAGACCTAAAGATCAAGGGGGATTAGGCATTGAGGTGTTGGAAATTAAGAATAAATGTCTACTGAGCAAATGGCTATTCAAGTTAATGAATGAGGAGGGTGTGTGGTAGGAACTGCTGCAAAATAAATATCTTAGTCATAAAACTTTGTCTGAAGTCCAAGCAAAACCGACTGATTCTCCATTTTGGAAAGGGCTTATGCGGGTAAAGAACGAGTTCTTTGCTAGAGGTCATTTCAACATCGGAAATGGTATTACTACAAGGTTTTGGGAGGATATATGGTTAAGTGATACACCTCTAGCATAACAATATCCATCCTTATATAATATTGTGCAGCGATATAATGTTACTGTGGCACAAGTATTATCCCTGGTACCTTTAAACATTGGTTTTAGGAGGGTACTTAGTGGTAATAAGTGGTCTGATTGGCTGGATTTGTGCCAAAGGCTTATGATGGTACAGCTATCAGATGAACCAGATAAGTTTGTTTGGAATTTAACTGCATCTAGAGTGTTCTCTGTAAAATTCATGTACGAGGATCTTATAAATGATCATACGGTCTTCCTTTGAAAATATCTGTGGAAAGTAAAAATCCCGCTAAAGATTAAAAAATTTACGTGGTTCCTTCACAACAAAGTGGTACTTACTAAGGATAATCTTGTCAAAAGGAATTGGGTAGGTTGTACTAAATGTTCTTTTTGTGGGGCGCCGAAAACCATTGAACATTTGTTTATATCTTGTCCTTTTGCTCGTTTGTTATGGCGTACTGTCAATTTTGCTTACGATATACCTCCCCCAACTAGTGTGACAAATATGTTTGGAAATTGGTTGAACGGAGTTGATAAATCTTCAAAGGCAAGAATTTGCATTGGTGTTTCTGCCTTATGTTGGTCTATCTGGAGATGCAGAAATGACATTATCTTTAACAAATTAAAAACTTTTAATTTTTTGCAGGTTATTCATATGGTGGTGCACTGGGTGCAACTTTGGGCTTGCCTATTGCCCCAAGACCAGCGGGATATTATGGCTACTAGGTGCAGCCATTTGCTGATGGTCGCGCACCACTTATTCGACCAGTCGTACTGGCAGCTGCTTAGTCGACTTCAGGATGCTTAGTTTTTGCATGCGAAATGTTTTCTGCTGGTTGATTTATGTATCGAATTTACATGATCCTTGAGATATAATTCTTGTTGTATGTTGTCCTTTGGATGATTTATTAATAAAGGTTGTGTGCATCAACCGATGCAGAGGCCGAGGTTTTTCCCCCTTTTCGAAAAAAATCAAGGACACACGTTGTGCTCATAGCTGAGGGCATCCGCTGCTAGCTGCCTCTGCCCGATGAGGGGTCATCGTTTCACCCCGGCGCCTGGGGATCTATCGCCGCCACTATCCACAGTGTCGGCATCATCCTCCTTGACGCACGTAGTGGAGGGCCGGGGGTCTAGGTTTCGCTGCCTGGGATCTGATTCAGAGTCCGATTGGGGAGAGAGGTCTCATGGATAGGGAAGTTGTAGATGAGTTGGTAGACGACACCGGTCAGCTGGGGTGGGCAACCGTATCTCGTTGGCGCCGGCGGACAAATGCAGAGCTTCATCAAGAATTTTGGGAGGAGATGGGTTTCCCAACCCCGGCCTCCCGGTTCTAGCAGAAAGGGTCCAATTCGGCGAATTCGCTCGGCTCGAACTCTCCGGAAATGGAGCATGGGCCAGGGCTTGAGGCTGCCAAGGCATAGAGGTTGCCTGCCCGCCATGGACTTTCTGCGTCTCTGATGGGGCTGGTTCTGTCCTCTTCCCCCGCCACAGGCTTCGGCGCCGCCAGTGCTCGGTGTTCTCCTGGAGGCGGTGCAATCAGTGTTGTATGCTGACATGTCAGCAGTTACTAGGTCCACTGAGCAGGTCACAGAGACCTTTTCCTGGACGGCGGTTGCATGGAAACTACTCAGCGCGTGGAACAAGGGCTCCCTGCCAGTTTCGGACTCAGGTCTTCGTGTGTCAACAACCCTGCACACTCCATTGTTTTGTCCTTCCGTGTTCTTGTCATCGCCTCCTCACAACGCTGTGCCTACTACAGCGTCTTCTCCGAGCCGATCTTTTCCTGAAGTGGTTTCTGCACCCATGTCAGGGCAGATCCCAAGGTCCAGTGCTAGCGACTACCTCACTCCATGCCGACGAACTCCGCTCGCCACCACGGGGGCCTCCGTTGCTCTATTGCCGCATGGTCCGTCTACGCCACCACCTCGTGGGCCGGTGCATCAGGTGGGGCCCCTAATCGTGCAGCCGGGCATGCAGCCCCGGCCACCGTTGTTTCCGTCGGGGGCTCCACCAGTTTTCTACCCTGGCAACCAGGCTGCCCCGCTTCAGCCACTACAACCGTCATACCACGGACCGCAACCTCCATATCCGATGCCTATATATGTTCTAGGGTGGGGCGCCTAGTTTAGCGTACCATGGTGGCATGGCACCGGTAAGACAGATAGGTCGATCGTCCGTGGCACCACAATTTGTTGTGGATGCAGGTGCGCCCGTGCCTGGGGTGCCAAAGAAAAAGAAGAAGAAGAAGACGAAGAAGCAACCTCAGGTTCAACCTCAGATGAATCAGGGACAGGGTCAACCCGCTTAGCAAGCTTTGGTTCAGCAGTCAGGTCCGCCGCAATATGGGTACCTACAATTGCTGGTGCCAAGCACGTATGTCTCTTCGTATCCACAAGGTCAGCTTCAGGACCCGGGTACTATGCTTGCGGTATCGGTTATCCCTCCGCAGGTAAACCCCGTGCATGTGCCTGTTACTGCTAGAAAAAAAAATCCAAGAAGTAGGTATGTTGTTGGATGTGCGTGGTGGATACACACGCTTCTAAAGATTTCAAGGTGGTGCACTACTGCTATATATGTGACAATTCAGCTTACCCTACATTGCGTTGTCCAGTTCTGAAACAACCACGTCCTACTTATTATATGGATAGTATTGACAGTGACACAACTTTGTTTTCTCGGATCCCTGATAGTGTGGCTCGTTACGACTTAGCACCAAATCATACTCCTATTGCTCTTGTGCAAGTTTCTGGACAGCTGATTTCTACGGATGTGGTCCAGAGGCAGATTGACATGAGAGTTTCTATTCGTGCTTAGTGGAAGTGGGAGGCCTTGCTGTATGGGGATAATGCCTTCCTAGTGAGTATTCCATCCTTTGAGGACCTAGAAAGGGTCAATGGGATGCAGGTTTCGCTGCCACTCGGCAACGCTCAGCTCACTTTTTCTACTTGTTGATCACAGGAGGTTCCCCACAAATGCGAGCTACAGCTGATTTGGTTGCATGTTGAGGGGGCACCTCATACTCTGTGCTCCTTTTTGGGCTTGTGGGCTATCGATGGTCTCATGGGGACCACGTTGGATGTTGATTTGATCATCCTATGGAAACGAGGAGTTGTTCGTATTTTTGTTGCGATGTTTGATACCATGGTGTTCCTGAAGAAGTAAGATGCATTGGGTTTTTATATCTCTTCTGATGTTGTGGTTAAGCTAAAAGGGTATGGATTTCGTTTCCTGTTAGAACCAGATGGTTACATTCTAGAGCCTGAGTTTGTGCCTTTTGTGTGGAGGAAGGGTGATGATGATCCCGGAGACGGTGCTAATGGGACATCCTATGAGGATGTTATGGATACGTCGGAATCTGGTCTTGGCTCTCAGGTTGATGGGGCTGGTTCGTCTACAGTGCCACAGGGGCAGGGGACTTCAGCACCATCCACTTCTAGACCGGGTTGTTAGTTGGTGGTTGTGACCACACTGTTTAACGCTAATCCCACTAGTCCTTGTCGTAAGGAAATCATGGCAGCCTTGCTACTAGATTCACCCCTTTGGGCGAAGGACACTTTGGTCTCTCCGCGTGTATCGCAATCTCAGCTTGTTGTGTCTCTCCAGGCTGCTTCCGAATCGGCTGACCAGTCTAGGGTGACTGCTACTACGAGGTCTAGGCCCAATGTTATGGGTCGCTCAATTCCTTGGGTTAGGCATCAGCAGGTGATTCAGGAGGTTGATACGATGGCATGCTCATGGAAGCTGGCCCAGGAGGGGTCGACTGACCACGATGTTGGCGGACGCGCACGAACAATGCTGCAAGAGCTGGCCCAGGCGGGCCTAGCCTGTGCGGCGGTGGACCTCGCGGGGCAGACCCAGGTCGGGTTGTGCACACCTGGTGGGCTGCCGTCGGGAGGTGGGTTGGCCCACAGGTCACCCGGCTAAGTGGTCCAGACGGTGTCTCCCGTTGGGGATGGGCCGCAACCGAACCAACTCGACATTACGCCAACCCAGGGTAGAGATCGCTATGAGGAGGTTCCTATGGAGCTCCCGGGAGTTGGAGGTGGGCTGATCCAGGAGGGGTCGGGCCTACCTCGCGGTGCGGCGAAGACCAAGATGGTGGACGATGGATCCCCTGCCGTCTTCATAGTGGGGGGTACGCCATCCAGGAGGAGCTCTCGCCATGGGGTTGACGCCACTAGGGAGTCGGCCGCCGATGAAGATTCTTTGGTCAAAAGAATGAGGCGCAAGGTGGAAAAGAATCTTGATTCACCTGGTAAAAAGTTTACTAATAAGTCCTTCCTTTCTTTTTGTACCTCGGTTATTACTTCTAAGTTAGCCAATGTTGGCGTTAGCTTAGGTAGTTCTCCTAAGGAAGTTCTTTTTCTTCTAATGTATTGAAGCATATGGAGGTTGACCATCTAATGGTTACTCCTAAGGTCTCTGTTGTTCCTGACTCTTCACCGATGGAGGAGGAGGAGTTGCATGCCAAAGTATATGGTCAACTCCTCTCTCACTTAGTTGATGAAGTATCAGAGGTGGACTTTGATGAGACTGGGTGATACGTTGCTAACGTATCCATAATTTTTGATGTTCCATGCTTGCTTTTTATCTACTTTCTTATGTTTTGTCTACACTTTGGAGTACTTTTTATACACTTTCTTGGACTAACCTATTAACAAGATGCCATAGTGCCAGTTGCCTGTTTTCTGCTGTTTTTGGTTCCAGGAAAGTCAGAAAATGAATATTCTAGGAATTGGACAGGACAAAAGCCAAAGTCAGTTTTTCACCGAGGGGGACACGGAGCCAGAATACGAGATGGAGAGGGGCCAGAGGGCTGCCACACCACCTAGTTGCGCGGCCAGGCCTGGCCCGCGCCAGGGGATGGTGTGGCCGCCTAGGGCACCCCCTCGGCCTCCCCTTTCACCTATAAGATGCCTCTGATACAGAAACCCTAAGGACCCGATCAAAATTCCACGAAAGAGTCTGTAGCCGCCGTCATCTCCATCCCTAGATCGGGAGGGATCTGAAGCTCTTCCCGGCACCTTGCCGGAGGGGAGAATTCACCCTGGAGGCCTTCTTCATCACCATGCAAGCCTCCGGTGTGATGCGTGAGTAGTCCATCCTTGGACTATGGGTCCATGTAGTAGCTAGATGGTTGGTTCTTCTCCTTTGTGCTACCATGTCTAGATCTTGTGAGCTCCGTTCATGATCAATATCATCTATTTGTAATCCTACATGTTGTGTTTGCGGGGATCCAATGGATATTGAGATGCTATTTCAGATTGATTATTGATTCTATCATGTCTTTGTTATTTGTGATCTTGCATGCTCTCTGTTGTTAGTAGATATCTTGGCCGAGTAGATGCTAGCAACTCCAAGAGGGAGTATTTATGCTCGATACTGGGTTCATGCCTCTAGTACTCTGGGGAAGTGACAGAAATCTCTAAGGTACTAGATGTGTTGTTTCTACTAGGGAGAAAACAGCAATCCTTTGTTCATAGAACAATCGTATTGTTTACTTTACACGCTATGCGTAATGCAATTATCTGTTGCTTGCAACTTAATACTGGAGGGGGGTCGGATGATAACCTGAAGGTGGATTATTAGTCATAGATGCAGTTGGATTACGGTCTATGTATAATGTTGTAACGCCCAATCAAATCTCATAGGAGTCAAGATGATTAGTATATGCATGATTGCTTTCTCGATGTTTGTCATTTGCCCCGCTGTAATTTGTTCACCCAACATGTTATCTATCTTAAGGAGAGCCACCACTAGTGAACTATGGACCCCGGTCCTTTCTTTTACCATCAATCTACAATTGTTTACTATTTTCTGTTTACTTTCTGCAAGCTTTTACTTTCTTCCACACAATATGTTTAATCCTTTGTTTTTAGCAAAACCGGTGAGATTGACAACCTCACTGTAAGTTGGGGGCAAAGTTCTGTGGTTGTGTTGTGCATACAAGTTGGCAACAACACCTTGGAGGTGTTTCCTTGCTCCTACTGGTTCGATATCCTTGGTTTTATAACCGAGGGAAACTTACTGTTGTGCTCATCATACCTTCCTCTTGGGGTTCCCCAACGAGCTCGACATCAACCACGACTCAGCAAGTATTTTTCTGGCGCTATTACCGGGGAGTCAAGGACATCTTCACAAGGGGACTCCCTCATAGCTAATCTCTTTACTTTGTTGTTTTTGTTTTGATTTTACTTTTGCTTTTTTTTGCTTGTTTCTTTATCAAAAACACGCAAAAAATTAGTTGTACTAGTTTGCTTTCTTTATTAAAAACACACAAAAATTATTATTAGTTCCTATCTTAAGTTGCCATTATTACTAGCATTGCTCCAATCACTATGTCACCTGAGGAAATGATTTTCACTTTTAAACAAGGAATTGAAGAGGGTTTCAAAGAAGCTTGGTCTAGAATCTCTGATCTACATGAAAAAACTGAACCTAAAATGACTCAAAGCTTTTTCCTTAGCAGTTTTTACCTTGGAATTGCTTTTTGCTATAGATATGCTTTGGATGCTATAGTGGGAGGAGATTTCCTCCAATGCAGTGAGGATGATGCTTGTAATGCCATAAAGAAGTTGGTCTTTACTTACAACTTGCCTAGCAAATCTGATTCTTCCTTCATAAACATATTTGCTAGATTGAATACTCTTAAGACTAGCACTGCTAGTTTAAAAGATTGCTATAATACACTTAGAGAGCATCTTGACTATGTTCCAATAATTCTGAACCCTCAAAATGGCTTCCCATAGTAAAGATTTCTATAAATAATGAAAATTTCATGCTCGCTATGATATCATGTCTGAATTCTGTCTTATGCCTAAAGATATCTATGAATCTTTGAATCTTTGGGGACTTTCTGAAGGAGGAGAAGAAATATTTCTTGCTAATAATGCCACCATATCACCAATTGGAATAGCTGAAGGAGTGTTTACAAAGATCCTAGGGAAAATGGTTTCTACTGATTATCTTGTTATTGAATGTGTAGGAAAATGACAAATTACACTTGGAAGATCCCTATTGAAACTCCTTGGAGCAATAATAGATGTGGAAAATGGCACCATGCACTTTGCTTCTCCACCAAACAATCATATGTTCCCCAAGGTTAAGAATAAAAATAAGAGAGGTAAGGGCAAGAAATTTGGTTTTAATGCTTCTTCATTTGAGAACACTTGATTCTTTTTCTTGCTTCTTATGCCTAACTTAAAGGCGTTAAAGAAAAGTATTTATTGGAAGATAACCCAAAATTTTAGATGAGTCTTGGAAGTTATTACTTCAGTAATAACCGCTCCTTATACTTTTTATTTGCTTTTTGTGCTAAGAGTAACCTCTAATGAGAGAGAAGTAATGCTTGGGAAAGTTGTTGTCCCGAAATAGATTTTTGTGCTTCACCGTAAAAATTCATGTAAAATCTCTGTACGTCGTTTTGAGGCATGAAGTTTTGAGCTTCTGCCCCAGGTTGTTATCTAACTTTCTTTAGTTCAACACCTTTTGATTTGAGCAACAGAAGGTCTTCGAAAAAATTGTTTTTACATGCTGGTCTGTTTTGACAATTTCTGCCATTATTTGCATTTGCTTCTTGTTGGTTCCTTTTTGGGTTATCTTTGGGGAATTGAACTTTTCAAGGGAAGTGCTTCAGTAGCTTGTGTTTTAGTGGAAGTTTTATTGGTGTTGAAACTGAACCTAAAGACTTATTATCTTGAGTGCACTAATGTTGCTGATAAAGATTGTGTGAAGTTTTGTATGAAGGAAAAACATTCAGGTGTATGGAGAAAATGATGTAATGAGATGAAGAATGGGCTAAAGATCAATCTTGGGGATGCCACCCCGTGTCACCCCAAGAAATCTCCAAGAAGTACAAGCTTCAAAGCTTGGGGATGCCCAAGACATCCCCTTCTTCATCAATAAAAATCCCAGGTTTCTTCCAAACACTTCATTTTTATTGTTTCATGCACAGTTGTGTTGTTCTTAGAGCGTCTTTGTTTTTTGTTTTTGATTTTCGTTTGCTTGGTTTTCTTAGTTTTCTGAATAAATTGGTTGGACCCCCTCTTTCATTCATTGGTTTTCAAATAGTTTGGTTTGGATTGGAAAAGAGTAGGAAAAGTTCATGCTTAAGTGGTAAAAGGAGTTTGTTTTTGACTGTGGCCTATGCCTTGCCATGGCATGCTTGATATTGTTTTGGCTTTATGCTTAGTGATTTTTGCTGTAGCATGACATGTTATAAACAATTGAGATTGCTTAATGTGCCTTTGAAGAATCAAGCGTTGTTTTAACATATTAAAGCATAGTATTGTGGTATTCTCCTTTGATGCTTTATTTGGGTTAAATTGGCGCATGCTCACACCATGTTATGACTATCTCAAGTCACCATAAGCCTTTATGATCCTTTAGTTTTCGACTTATAATATCACTTTATGCTTTGATTAATGATGTTTTGTCGCTCTGCATGATTATGTCCATTATTGCTCTCTTAGTTGGTCGCTCCCAGTCTTTTGCTAACCTCCGTAACCAAGTATGAGTTCCACTCATGCATCCAACTCCTAAAACCAAGTTATTCCAAAGAGTCCACCATACCTACCTATTATCATATGCTATTCCAAGTATATTCATGTTTTTATCTACCTTCCGAATTAAACTTGTTATGTGAAAGTTAGTGATTAAAGCTCTCACGAACTTGATGGCACACTTTACTTTCTTGCACTTAATAAACTTGAACCATTGCATCCATCTTTGTTGCGTATATGCTTGCGCTTTATAAGTTGAAGTAAGTAGAACCATGTATCATGGGGAACGCTTTCAATATTGCACTTGTACATTGTACCTAGTTGATATCATGTTCTTTTGCGTATGGATCCCGGTGGTGTGAAATAATAGGGGAACTTGTAAGATCATGGAGTTTGTATTTGTGTTAGAGAAACGCATGGGCCGCTAGCCTAAGCCATGCCTAATCATGGTGGAAACTTGCAGCATAACCATAATGATCACTCTATGAAGCATCCTCAATAAAACATATGCAAATAGCAAATAAAAAGATCGCTGAGATGCTCATTGTCTGCTTGCCTTATCATTTTGATTATGGGATAGCTCCTGTATCATGTGCAAGGGGTACCCTATTGGCGGTTCTCTATGATACATATGTACTTACAATGACAAGAGCTTACTTGTGACTGAAGTTGAGTAGCATGAGGTTCGGTCTTCGTAAGTAAGGGGCATGAGATTTCAACTTATAACTTGTCAAGCATATCCTCTTAGTTGTGTCACTTTAACCTTAATCACCTAAAGATGCTTATGATAGGGGCAATGAGAGCTGAAAGCTAATAAGTACCATAATTTTTGGAAGATCTTTATGAGACTTCAATCCCTACTTCCTTCTATGAAGGCCCTTCTTTTACTTTTATGTTGAGTCTCCACCTTCTATCTTTATGCACCTATTTTGAGAGCATAGTGGTCATTCTTAGTTCTATGTGCATTGTCCCAAGACTTGTTGATTGATGCATAACTTTGATATTGCTTGTTCTTAAACTATTTGTATCTAGTCACTCTTATGAACTTTGAAGGTGTCCTATGCATTTATGTTTGCTACTCTATGAGGGACAAGCTGAATGCCACTATGCTATGTTTTCTTTATGTGAAACAAACAAACGTCTTGCAAAGCATTGTTATTCATGAATCTTTTGTTTGTGCCTTTTCATGTTGCAACATAGTTGCTATGTCTTATTGTTAGAACTTTATCTTTCATGCTATGTTGAAGTACTATGATCCCATCTATCAATGTTTTACAAATACTTTGATCAAGTTTATGATGGTGCATGTCACCTCAAAAATTATTCTGTCTTTTTATCACTTACCTACTCGAGGATGAGCAGGAGTTAAGCTTGGGGATGTTGATACGTTGCTAACGTATCCATAATTTTTGATGTTCCATGCTTGGTTTTTATCTACTTTCTTATGTTTTGTCCACACTTTGGAGTACTTTTTATACAATTTCTTGGACTAACCTATTAACAACATTCCACTGTGCTAGTTGCCTGTTTCTGCTGTTTTTGGTTCCAGGAAAGTCAGAAAATGAATATTCTCGGAATTGGACGGGACAAAAGCAAAAGTCAGTTTTTCACCGAGGGGGACACGGAGCCAGAATACGAGACGGAGAGAGGCCAGAGGGCCGCCACACCACCTGGCCGCGCGGCCAGTCCTGGCCTGCGCCAGGGGGTGGTGTGACCGCCTAGGACACCCCCTCGGCCTCCCCTTTCGCCTATAAGATGCCTCCGATACAGAAACCCTAACGACCCGATCAAAATTCCACGAAAGTGTATGTAGCCGCCGTCATCTCCATCCCTAGGTCGGGCGGGATCTGAACCTCTTCCCGGCACCCTACCGGAGGGGAGAATTCACCCTAGAGGCCTTCTTCATCACCATGCAAGCCTCCGGTGTGATGCGTGAGTAGTTTATCCTTGGACTACGGGTCCATGTAGTAGCTAGATGGTTGGTTCTTCTCCTTTGTGCTACCATGTCTAGATCTTCTGACCTCCGTTCATGATCAAGATCATCTATTTGCAATCCTACATGTTGTGTTTGCGGGGATCCGATGGATATTGAGATGTTATTTCAGATTGATTATTGATTCTATCATGTCTTTGTTATTTGTGATCTTGCATGCTCTCTGTTTTTAGTAGATATCTTGGCCGAGTAGATGCTAGCAACTCCAAGAGGGAGTATTTATGCTCGATAGTGGGTTCATGCCTCTAGTAATCTGGGGAAGTGACAGAAATCTCTAAGGTACTAGATGTGCTGTTGCTACTAGGGAGAAAACAAAAATCCTTTGTTCATAGAAAAATCGTATTGTTTACTTTACACGCAATGCGTAATGCAATTATCTGTTTCTTGCAACTTAATACTAGAGGGGGTTCGGATGATATCCTGAAGGTGGATTATTAGTCATAGATGCAGTTGGATTACGGTCTATGTATAATGTTGTAATGCCCAATCAAATCTCATAGGAGTCAAGATAATTAGTATATGCATGATTGCTTTCTTGATGTTTGTCAATTTCCCCGCTGTAATTTGTTCACCCAACATGTTATCTATATTAAAGAGAGACACCACTAGTGAACTATGGACCCTGGTTCTTTCTTTTACCATCAATCTACAACTGTTTACTATTTTCTGTTTACTTTTTGCAAGCTTTTACTTTCTTCCACACAATACGTTTAATCCTTTGTTTTCAGCAAAACCGGTGAGATTGGCAACCTCACTGTAAGTTGGGGGCAAAGTTCTGTGGTTGTGTTGTGCAGGATTCCAAGTTGGCAACAACACCTTGGAGGTGTTTCCTTGCTCCTACTGGTTCGATAACCTTGGTTTCATAACTGAGGGAAACTTACTATTGTGCTCATCATACCTTCCTCTTGGGGTTCCCCAACGAGCTCGACATCAACCACGAGTCAGCACTAGGCTTGGATCTTTGTATGAGCTTAAAGCATCTGGACATAGATCATAGAACTAGAAGTCTCGCAAGCGATCCCATGTATCCAAATTCCCTATGTTTCTCAATGAATGGCATGTTTTCAAATAGCAGAGGTCTTTGTGACTTGGCTAAACATTTGTTCTTTGCCAATTGTGTGAGAGATTATAAGTTGAATTTTCTAGATATTTCTGAGACAGGTAGACGTGATCTTTCACAAGATCTACTCAATTGCATTTCTGGTGGAGTGGATTTTACGTGGATATCACGTCCGCCGTGTGGTAGATCTGGAGGGATATTGTTAGGCGTCCGAGATGAGACTATGGAAGTCTTATCTAGTTTGGTTGGAGATTTTTATATAAAACTCCATATACGTAACAAGGCTGCTGATTTCACATGGTCCCTAGTCGCTGTTTATGGGAATACCCAGGATGTCTATAAGTCTGACTTTTTACATGAGTTGGTGAATCTAGCAACGGACAATTTCTATCCTATACTTATAGGTGGTGATTTTAATTTGCTAAGATTCCCCCATGAGAAAAGTCGGGACCGTTTCAACGAACATTAGCCTTTCTTGTTCAATGTTGTCATCGACAGCTTGGAGTTAAGGGAGGTTACCATGTTATTAGGAAGACAATTTACTTGGGCTAATAGTCTTCTGAAGCCAACATGCCAAAATTAGATAGAGTGCTTATGGATGCCGAGTGGGAAGATAAGTTCCCTATGGTAACTATTCACACTCTAGAGCGTACTAAGACTTTGTCGGATCATGCTCCTTTACTTCTATCTGTTGGAATACCGCCATGAAAATCTAAGTATGAGTTAAAATTTGAACTTGGATGGTCGATTCGTGATGGTTTCCATGAGATGGTGAAGGCTATTTGGGAGAAACTTGTTAGTGGTCAAACACCTATAGTGCGATGGAATAATAAAATATGTACTTTACGCAAGTTCCTTCGAGGTTAGGCTAGACATACTGCTGGAATCCTTAAGAAAGAGAAAATACGCCTTTCATCTATTATTAATGACTTAAGAAGCTTCTGTGGAAGTCAGGCCGTTATCGAATGTGGAGATCGCTAGACTGCTACGAGAGGAGGAACTCAAATGGTACTGATGACCCACAAGTATAGGGGGTGTATCACAGTATTTTCGATAAGTAAGAGTGTCAAACCCAACGAGGAGCAGAAGGTGTTGACGAGTGGCTTGGAAAAGGAATTCTCTGTAAATACTTAGCAAACGGATTTTTAGGGGTCTTTGATATTGTAGATAAATAAAGTGCAAGTAAATAAAAGACAATAATAATAGATGCAGCAAGTGGCCCAATCCTTTCTTTAGCAAAGGACAAGCCGGTTGTATTACTTAAGATGACCAAACGTTCTCGAGGACACATGGGAATATCGTCAAGTTCTTTCGTTTCATATAGTTGATTAATCTTATTTAGTTTGATAAGTGTTGTGTGGGTGAACCTATGCTAATGTACCGACCTTCCTAGGACTAATACATACTTATGATTATACCTCTTGCAAGCATCCGCAAGTACAAGAAAGTAATTAAGATAGAAACCAAACCACAACTTTAAACTCTAAGATCCTGACATCACTTGTGCAAAGGTTTCCTAACGGGGGTTCAGGTTTCTGTCACTCTGGAAACCCCTACGATTAGTAGCCAAATACACAATGCATTCCCCTAGGCCCATAAAGGTGAAGCGTCATGTAGTCGACGTTCACATGACACCACTAGAAGAATAACACCACAACTTAAATAACAAACTATTGAATCTTTCTCAACACAATTCCACTACTAACAACATGACTTCTCACATGTCCTCAAGAACTAAACGAACTACTCACAAGACATCATATGGATCAAGATCAGAGATGATATAATGATAAGTAACAATATGAACATGAACGATAATTCAATGGTTCCACTCAATAGCATCAACTACTACAAGTAATCAACACCAGGAAAGTTTCCCCTACGAACTATGCAAGATTCAACCCAATTGTTACAGCGGTATGGAGTGGTGATGATGGTGCTGGTGGAGATGATGATGGAGATAATCCCAATGAAGTCCATCTTGATGGTGCTGTTGATGGCAACGATCTCCCCTCTCCGGGAAGGAATTCCCCTGGCAGAATTCTGTCTGCCGGATAGATCTTTCTCTCTCTGTAGTTTTCCGCCCCGCAAAGGCGGCGGAATCTTTCTGTGTTCGCTCCCCCAGGCTTAGGGTTTTGTGGGGATAATATACGCCAAAGGGGAGAGCCAGGAGTGGGCCAGGGTGGCCACACCACCTGGTGGCGTGGCCAAGGGTGACCCGCGCCAAGGGGTGGTGTGGGCCCCCTATGGCCCAACTCCAGTCCCCCTTCTGGCATCCTTCGTCTTCTGGGAAAATAGGATTTTCCATGTATTTTTCCGGATTTTCTGATCTTCGCGAATTTCGCCTCCAAACAGCCCCTTTTCCATCAGAATCCTGACTTCAGCGGTCCATCCTCCAAAAGTCATCAACCATGCAAAAACATATGAAATAACATAAGTATCATCTCTTGATATGTAATATATCAACGAATAACAGTAAATTATGATATAGAGTAGTGATGCAAAATGGACGTATCAAATCACCCCAAGCTTAGACTTCGTTTGTCCCCAAGCGAAAACTGAGCTCAATAAACATGACCTTAGGTTTATGGAGTGAAGAGTCGATAAAATAATACGGACAAGAAGAATCACATTCATCAATACATAAATCATAATAGAAGACAACTCACAATTACATAACTTAACTTGCAATAAGTAAAGCAAACACAATAAAGATACACAAAGTAAATCATAATTGGTAATGGCAAACTTTGCTCTTGATCAAAGAATAGTTAACAATTTTGTAGGAGTTCAATCATAAAGGGGTTTTCAATGATAGCTTTCAAAGTAGTATTCACTAAGATAAAAGCAATGTGCAAAACAAGGAACATAAAAAACATGATTGAATAAATCATCATATGAATGAATGAAACATAACAACTCAAAATACTTGCTGAGATAGAAAGGAATGGGCTTACTGACTCAACTAAAAAGTAAAAGATAGGCCCTTCGCAGAGGGAAGTAGGGATCTCAAGTTTCATAAAGAGCTTCCAAAAATTATGGTACTTATTAGCTTTCAGCTCTCATTTCCCCTAACATAAGCATCTTTAGGTGGTTAAGGTTAAAGTGAACAAACTATGGAGTATATGCTTGACAAAGTATAAGTTGGCAATCTCATGTCCCTTGAATACGAGGGCCGCTCCTCATGCTACTCAAGTTTAGTTACCGGTAAGTTCTTGTCATAGTAAGTACATGTGTATCATAGAGAACCGCCAACGGGGTACCCCTTGCCCGATGATACGGAAGAATCCCCATATCAAAATGATAAGGCAAGCAGACAATGAGCATCTCAGCAATCTTCTTATTTACCATGGGAAAATGGTGCTTTTTCTCTCTATCCTATTTTTCTCAGTTTTTTTTCTTTTTCTCAACCTCTATCTCTTTTTTATAAGAAGAATGCTTCATAGATTGCTCATTATGGTTACGCTGCAGATTTCCACCATGATTAGGCATGGATTAGACCAGCGGCCCAGGCGTTTCTCTAACACACATACATAACTCCATGGACTTACAAGCTCCCCTTTCATTTCACACCGACGACATCCATAAACAAAAGAGCATGATATCAACTGGGTACAATGTACAAGTGCAATGTTGAAAATGTTCCCCATGACAACATGGTTCTGCTAATTCCCAACGTATAAGTGCAAGCATATAAAACATAAATGACACAATGGTTCAAGTTTATTAGGGGCAAGAAAAGTAAAGTGTGCCGTCAAGTTCGTGAGAGCTTTAATCACTAATTTTCACATAACAAGTTTTATTCGGAAGGTAGATAAAAACATGAATTTACTTGGAATAGCAATAGTGCTAATAGGTTGGTATGGTGGACACAAATGGCATAGGTTTTGGTTTTAAGGATTGGATGCATGAGAAGCATTCCCTCTCAGTACAGGTTTTAGGCTAGCAAGGCTGGGTAGCAAGCATAAGAGTTGAAGGAAACAAACAAACATACAAGTGATAAAAACAAATATGCAATCTTCCTTGGAAGCACAATAGATCTTAACTAGAGAATACTAAGCTTATGAGCCAATCAAGGAAGAAAGATGATGAAATTATATTCTTTAAGAGTACTTTTATCTTTTTCATTCAATTCTCATAATAGTGTTGCCACTGACCGAGCCAGGTTTGCCAAAACCAACTAAATTAACTCAATGATCCCAAAGTGATACCAATACTAACAACAAGATCAATCATATAATAGTAATTGAAAACTAAAATAAGATATGCAAAAGAGTAAATGATAGAACTTCTCATTAATATTCCATAACGGCAACTCACACCAAGGGATACATAGATATCTAACGAGAGAGGGGACACTTCCATAATGCAAACCATTCTACATGATAACTTCTCTATTCATGATATGACTCTACTAAAAAGGTAAAAAGATAGAAGATAGTGATATGATACCGCGGCACTCCCCCAAGCTTGGATCAAACCAAGGGGATGCAAAAACCTGATGATGAATTACTCCTTCGGTGGTGGTGGTATTCTCTCGATCAAAGTGACATGATCTTCTAGGATCTTTTGGAGCCTATTATTCTCTTCTTGTAGTATGTCCACCTTTCTCCTCATGACTCAGTACTTATCACAAAACTCATCAATGGCCCGTAGAGCTTCCACCGCTGCAGGGTAGGAACTGAGGTTTAGAATTGGAGGTGTCAGCCCTTGTCCTTTCATGCCTGCTGACATGCCCTTCACTTCCTCCTTGATGCTCCGATCCATATCTTCGTGCCTAGCTATGATCCTTTCTTCTTCCACCCATCCTACGAAAGTCTTCTGCTCCAAGTCGCGATGGAGCTCGCGCCGGCACCGCAGCTCATAGTCCTCCGAAAACGAACCCTGAAACGACATTTGAACAGCGAAAACACGACGAGAACACGATATATGAACCTCGGGGGATCTGGGGGATTAAATATTACGAAGTTTTACAACAAAAGGAAGGTACTAGGAGAAAACGGGTCGGAGACGGGCTCCGAGGTGGCCACACCACCTGGTGGCGTGGCTAGGGGGCCCACGCCACGGGGTGGTGTGAGCCACCCTGGCTCCGTTTCCGTCCCTCGTTCGCTTCATTGCCTTCCTTGTTGGATAAAAACTTCAAAAATATAACTTGACAGATTTTTTACGGACCTTTTCTTACCAGAACAGTTACCTATTCGAAAACGGACTCTGCAGGTCTCTGAAGTTGGCATTTAGTAGATTCTTCTTGAGTCACTACTTGAATAACATCAATATCTTCATCTTCATACACATATTGCTTGAGCCATGAAACCTTTCACTATCTTATTACACCATTTTATCCAATAACCTGGAAATTTCTTTCACACAAAACTTCACACAATTCTCATTAGCAACATTAGTGTAAGCAAGGTAATAAACCTTTAAAGTTCAATTTCAACTGAAATCCATCAAAACATAAGCTACTATAGCAACTCCTTCCGAAAATCCAAAAAAGAATTCAAAAAGGAAATCGATTTAAGAGGCAAATGCAAGAGTGGCAAAAATCTGTCAAAACAGACCAGCACGTAAAGATCATTTTTTCGAAAATCTTCTGTTGCTCAAATCAAAAAGTGCAAAACTAACGAAAGTTAAATAATAACCTGGGGCAAAAGCACGAAAATTTACAGCTCAATCTGACATAGAGATTTTTCACGAATTTTTACAGCAAACCACAAAAATTTGTTTCGGGACAACAACTTCCCCAAATCTTACTTCTCTCTCATTAGAGGTTGATCTTGACACGAAAACAAAACAAAAAGGATAAGGAGAGGTTATTGCCAAAACAATAACTTCCAAGACTTAAATAAACAAAACAAACTGAAAGCAAAAGAAATATATTGGATTGTCTCCCAAAAAGCTCTTTCTTTATAGCCATTAAGATGGGCATGATAATTTTAATGATGCTCACATAAGAATATGAATTGAAGTAAAAGATAACATCAAGAAGCAAAAATACACATGTTTAAGTCTAACCCACTTCCTATGCAAGGGAATTTTGTAAGAAAATAAATTGTTGAAACTAGAAGCTGCAAGCATAGGAAGGCAAAACAAGTGCAACATAAAGACTTTCAGCATAAAGCAAGGAAACTTAATATTATTGAGATGCATTAGAACCGTCTTCCCTCTCTCATAATAACTTTCAGTATCATGCATAAATTTAATGATATAACTATCACAAGAACCATTGTAGCAATGATCACTTATCCTTACAGAAAACACATGGACAGTAACTCTCATAACACTACTTTGTGAAACAATATTAGGGATATCCTTACAAAGGATAGTGTGTCCCTCTTCAACATATTTAGTGACAAAGTATTTCACGTTTGCTATCATAGGTTCAACAGCTACTTGTTCATTAGGTTCAACAGCTTTATTTGTACTTTCATTAACCATACTAGCTATCATAGAATGTTCCTTTATCTTAACTGGGAAAGGCATTTTCTCAATGTAAGGTTCAGGTAAAACATGATTAGCAATATAAACTTCAGTATTTCTTGCAGGAACACTACTAACAATGTCTATATAAGGTGGAAGATACTTATTCCACTTCTTTTTAGGAATTTCAATATAAGAAGCGAAAGCTTTAAAATAAGTTGCAATAGCTTGAGAGTCTAGACCATAAGAATTTTTAATATTTTGAAATGTTGGAGATATGCCCAAGAGGCAATAATAAAAGTGGTTATTATTATATCTTTGTGTTTATGATGAATGTTTACATCCCATGCTATAATTGTATTATAAGGAAACACTGATACATGTGTGTTTTGTAAACATAAAAGAGTCCCTAGTAAGCCTCTTGTGGAACTAGCTTGTTGATTAAATGATGATCATGGACATTGGATGTCATTAATAACAAGGTTATATCATTAGGAGAATGATGTGATGAACACACACCCATAGTAAGCATAGCGTAAGATCAAGTCATTAAGTTCGTATTGCTATAAGCTTTCAAATGCATAGTAACCTAATCCTTCGACCATGAGGTTATGTTAATCACCATCACCGGATGGGTACTTTGATGACATCAAACACCGCTTCATAACTGGGTGGTCATAAAGGTGTCATTGGGTATTCTGAAAGTATGTGTTGAAGCGCATGGACCAAGATTGGGATTTGTCCATCCATATGACGGATAGATATGCTCTGGGCCCTCTCGGTGGAATGTCATCTAGTTAGCTTGCAAGCATGTGACTAGGTCACAAGGGATGACATAACATGGAACGAGTAAAGAGTACTTATCAGTAACGAGGTAGAACTAGGTATGGAGATACCGACGATCAAACCTCGGATAAGTAGAATATCGCGTGACAAAGGGAATTGGTTTCGTATGTTAATGGTTCTATCGATCACGAAGTCATCGTTGAGTATGTGGGAGCCGTTATGGATCTCTAGATCCCGCTGATGGTTATTGATCAGAGAGGTGTCTCCATCATGTCTGCATATTCACGAACCGTAGGGTGACACACTTAAGGTTCAAAGTTGTTTTTAAGTAGATATGGAATATGCGTTGGAGACCGAATGTTGTTCGGAGTCTCGGATTGGATCCGGGACATCACGAGGAGATGCGGAATTGTCCGAAGAATGAGATTCATATATTGGGGATCATTTTCTAAGTTAGGAAATATTCCGGGGTATTTGTATGGGGATTCTAGAAGGTTTCGGAATGTTCCGCAAGGTTCTAGGAGATTTCTTGGAGTTTGCTTGAAAACCAAGAAAGGATCAAGGAGTCCTTGTGGGGCAAGACAAGGAGTCGTGGGGGAGGAGGACTCCTCCCCCCTTCCCAATCCGTCGGCCAAGGAAGGGAGGGGAGTCCTACTAGGACTCCCCCTCCCATGGCGCCTCCCTCCTTTAAATAGAGGGGTGGGGGCGCCACCCCCTTAAGCCCTCCACTCCAAACCCTGGCCGCCGCCTCTCTCCTCCTCCTTCCCTCTGCTCAGGCTTAGGCAAAGCCCTGCAGAATTCTCTACTCCACCACCACCACACCGTCGTGCTGTTGGGATTCCGTGGAGAAGATCTACTACCTCCGCTGCTCGCTGGAACAGGGAGAGGAAGGTCTGCTTCGACTCCGCACGTGTGACTGACTGCGGAAGCGCTGCCGGAACGCAGCGCCAGAAGGATCGTCCACATGATCTTGAGATCGACAAGTGATGACATGGTTATACCCTACGGGTACGTGACTTCAGCATACCTGGTCCAGCCCAAGGAAGGCCCACAGCAGACATACGCTGGCCCGTGAAGATTTTCGGGTGACCAAGGCCCATGACGCCTTCGGATCCTTGGAGAGCAAGACTAGAGTTTGAATATAACTTGTAACCTACTCATATCGGTACCTGAGACCTAGCCTCCCCATATATAAAGGCTAGGAGGGTCCAGCGAGGGGAGAATCCCAAGAAAGACCTAAATCATCCACGCCAGATCGAATCTGCGCACCCTGTAACCTTCGGTTCCGCCGTAATCAAAGAGCAGACAAGCAGGAGTAGGGTTTTCCCTCCGGGGGCCTGAACCTGGGTAAATCTTGTGTCCCCTGGTTGCTTGTCTGTTAACCGTGCCACGATCTCCAGCATCCCCATCTTCTCCAAAACCCAAGTCCATAACAATGGGCATTGACGAGATTAAACCTCGTCAATTGGCACCGACCATGGGGACTGGGGCTGCTGATTGTGCGGTTGTGACGGTTCCGACCCGATCGATCTACAACTCTGCGGCGACGGAGAATCACCTCCTCTTCCGCGCTTTCGACTTCACCGCCCACTCGCCGGATACCATGAAGGATTTCGAGCCCGTAGGCGACGGACTCGAAATTCTGTTCGGGAGCTTCTGCTTCCAGGTGGGACAAACTGACACTCTCCGCCTCCCTGAGCGGGTGCCCATGCCGTCAATCAGGCCCGCTTCGTGGGCTCCACACCCCGTGCTACGCACGTCACCACCGACAGATGAGTTCTACAGCAGCAGCTGCTGCAACTCCGATCTGTGCGATCCACCTTCGGACGAAGGGACCTACGGTTCCGGACTCGAAAGTTGCGGCAGCAGCCAACCAATCTGCAGGCGCTATCTATGCGCCGCAATCATCCAAACCGACGAGGAAACGCCTAACCCGCCGCCCAACCCCAACCCGCAGGACGGAAACGGCGAAAACGGGGAAAACAGGGGCCACCTCATCCAACTTAACAAAGAAGGATGGGTCGAAGCACGCCGCGCCGTCGCAGGCGAAATAGTCCTACCTCTGGACTCCTCACGTGACCTACTGATGGCATACCACTACCTCCTCATCGAGGAGCACAAGAAGCAAGCCTAGATGCAAGAGACGCTCGACAAACGCAAGAAAGCAGCCTCTGAGTCCAGTGCGCGACGAGCTGCGCTCTCCGCCATGAGACCCGGCTCTAGCACAAACGGAAACCAGGGAAACAAGCACCACTCTCGGGTGGAAAACATGGACCCGAAGGAACGGCGTGACGTGACCCGAACTCTCCACACATCGTTCATGGATATGGACGCTGACGGCAACATCACCCCGAAGACGCCACAATCTGTGATCATGGCAGCCACTGCGTATCTCGCGGCTCACCCACCTCCGGAGGGGGACCCTAAAAGAGCCATGCATAGGTCCGCACTCACCGGACTAGGACTAATCGGAGCTGCGCTCCACGAAGACGCTCCTACGGAGCCAAAGAAGAAAGCTCCGGCTAGGCGCGACCGGAGCCCCACTCCCTCATCTGAAGATGAAGAAGAACACGATCTTCCTCGAAGGAAGAAGAGCTCGCACCGCCATAAACACGACTACGACGCTAGAGACAAGCTTACACAGCGCAAGATCGACAAAGCACGCGCCAAACGCGCATGCTCGTCCGAATCTGAGATGGATGAAGACGAAGGAGAACTCTGCGGGGCTCGATGCTTTAGCAGACCGTCCAGCGAACACAGATGCCACGCAACTTCAAGCTTCCTTCGGATACTCCGAAGTTCAACGGCACGCAAGATCCAAAGTCCTGTCTCAGTGATCATCTGTCATCCGTCAAGATTCACGGAGGTAACAAAGAAACCGCCATGCAATGTCTTCAGCTGCAGCTGACAGGCGCGGCGCGGGTCTGGCTTAGCAGCCTATCATCAGGATCCATCCGAAGCTGGGAGGAGCTCGCTTATAGCTTCATCCGAAATTTCAAAGGCACCAGCAAGAGGCCCGCCTCAATCGAAGAGTTGCGAGCCTGCACTCAAAGAACGGGTGAATCTATTCGCTCGTACATACTACGCTGGTCTACAACCAAGAACTCCACAGCACACATCTCCGAAGAGCGGGCCATCGACGCCTTCAGGGACGGCGTCAAACGCCCAGACTTCAAGGAGAAACTTGGACGTGTAAAGCCCAAGACACTCGATCAACTCATGGAAATCGCCAACAGTTGGGCAGACGGCGAAGATTGCATCCAGCGGGCGTAATCAGACGAAGAGGACGACTACGGCCGAAGACGCGAACGCCGCAGCAAGAGGAGATCGCGCATCTACGAGGACCGCGACGGACCCGACATGGTCGCAGCCGGCTATGCCGACCGCCGTAACGACAACAGCCGCAACAGCGGAGGATACCGCAGCGAAAACTTCCGCGACTTCGGACGACCAACGCAGTCGTGGCAACGCTGCGACCGCGACAACGGACCCTCAGCATTCGACAAACTTTCGGGTCCCTGCACCATCCACTTCTGCATCGACAAACAAGATGGCAAAAAGAAAGCTAGCCACATGCTCAAGGACTGCCGCGAGTTCCAGAAACTCAGCGAAGGCATGATGCAGATGAGGCAACAAGCTCCAATTCCTGCGTTCGGAAACGCACCTGCGCCAGGTGAAATAGCACACAGAGCTCCTCCACCGCCGCCTATTGGAGGCCCAAATCAACCAATCGCACCAGCGCAAAACAACGCCGGCACCACATACCCCCCACCAAAGGGAACGCTAAATATGATCCAGAAGGGACGCCCCACCAACAGGGTGCAGAAGAAAATCACCCGACAAATCAACCTGGTCGTGGCAACTCCGCCTGCAATCCCTGAGTACCTCAGCAGATCGGAGTCCTGCATCACATTCACTCGCGCGGATCACCCTTGCCAGATCCCTCGCCCAGGTCATGCTGCCCTGGTGCTGGAGGCGCAGATCGGAGGCTTCGAGATGAGTCGCGTCTTCATGGACGGCGGCAGCGGCATCAACCTAATGTTCGCAAGCACTCTAGCAGCTATGCAGATCCCACAATGCAGCCTGGAACAATCAGACACAACGTTCCACGGCATTGTCCCAGGGAAGGGCATCTCCCCCCTGGGCAAAATAGGGCTCGACGTCATCTTCGGGAAGCCGGACAATTTTCGGCAGGAGCGCCTAGAATTCGAAGTGGTGGACTGGCCCTCGCAATACCATGCCATCCTGGGACGTGTAGCATTCGCAAGGTTCCTGGCCGTCCCACACTACGCATACCTACTACTCAAGATGCCAGGACCGAGGGGCGTCATCACAGTCCACGGGAGCTTCACCCGATCGGACCAATGCGACAGGGATTTCAACAAAATCTCCCAGTCCTTCGGCATGCAAGAAGAGCTTGTAAAGCTCCGCGAGGTGACGGACAATGGGATACACCCAGTCACAAAGCAGAACGCACCTGACATGTCTTTCGACTCCACCATCAACACCAAGAAAGTGCAGGTCCATCCAACGGATGCCTCCAAGACAGCATTGATCGCCAACGACCTCAGCACCGCATAGGAAGGCGCGCTCGTCGAATTCCTCCGTGAGCACTGGGAAATCTTCGCCTGGTGTCCTGCGGACATGCCAGGAGTTCCCAGGGAATTCGCCGAGCACGCACTCAATGTCTTCCCAGACACCAAGCCAGTCAAGCAGTCCATCCGAAGACTGTCAGAACCACGAGCTGAAGCTATCGGCAAGGAAATCAACAGATTACTCGCAGCAGACTTCATCCGGGAAATCAAGGAAAGCGAGTGGTTGGCAAACACGGTGATGGTCCCGAAGAAGGACACGGACATCCTGCGGATGTGCGTGGACTTCACGTCACTAAATAAATACTGCCCTAAGGACCATTTCCCTCTTCCTCGGATCGACCAGATCATCGATTCGACTGCAGGTTGTGAGAAACTCTCCTTCCTCGACGCCTACTCAGGCTATAACTATATTCGACTCAAGGTCGAAGATCAAGAGAAAACGGCGTTCATCACACCGTTTGGAGTATACTGCTACAACATAATGCCCTTCGGGCTAAAGAACGCGGGTGCCACGTACCAGCGATGCATGCAGGCCTGCCTCAAGGACCAGATCGGTCGCAACGTCCAAGTCTATGTCGACGACATAGTCATAAAAACCAAGGAGGCAAGAACACTTATCGACGATCTCCGCGAGACGTTCGACAACCTTGATCGCTACAGGATCAAGCTCAATCCAGAAAAGTGCGCCTTTGGCGTCCCCTCGGGTCAACTGCTCGGGTACTTCATCTCTCAACGAGGGATTGAAGCAAACCCGAAGAAAATCAAAGCTATCATGACAATGGAGAAGCCGAAAAACCTCAAGGGCGTTCAGCAGCTCGCAGGGCGAGTAGCGGCACTAAGCAGATTCATCAGCCGCATGGGCGAGAAGGCCCTACCATTTTACCAGCTGCTGCGCAAGGCAGACAAGTTCGAGTGGACACCAGAAGCCAACGATGCATTCGAAAGCCTCAAGCGGCTCCTCTCCACCTCGCCAGTTTTGGTCACGCCAAAAGAGCACGAGCCCCTGTTATTGTACATAGCAGCCACACACCAGGTGGTCAGCACAGTACTCGTGGTCGAACGACCCGAAGAAGGCAAGACCCACGGGGTACAACGCCCAATTTACTACCTCAGCGAGGTTCTCACTCCAACAAAACAGCGGTACCCGCACTACCAGAAGCTGGCCTACGGCGTGTTCATGACGGCTCGACGACTGAGCCACTACTTCCAGGAGCATCACGTGATGGTCGTCAATGAGGCACCCCTAAGCAGCATCCTGAATAACCCAGAGGCCACAGGACGCGTGGCCCTGTGGGGCATTGAACTATCACCCCTGGACATCATCTATGAAAAGCGACACGCAATCAAATCTCAAGTCCTTCCGGACTTCCTGGTGCACTGGATGGAGCTGCAGCTGCCAGACACCCCAGACATGTCGCAGTCCTCGACAATGCATTTTGACGGCTCCAAGCGCGAAGCCGGAGCAGGGGCAGGAGTCATACTGACCTCCCCGCAAGGTGACAAGATGAAATACGTCCTTCGGATGAAATTCAGAGCCTCCAACAACGAGGCCGAATACGAAGCCCTCATCCATGGCATGAAGATGGCAAAAATATGCGGCGCAACGCGCCTGGTCATCTACGGTGACTCCAACCTTGTCGTACAGCAGACGATGAATGAGTGCGACGCACACGCCAAAAACATGATCGCATACCGCGTGCTATACAATGCACTCGAAGGAGAATTCGACGGCTGCGAACTTCGGCACGTTGGAAGAGAGAGCAACGAGGAGGCCGATAGACTCGCCAACATCAGCTCCACATGTGCAAAAGTACCACCAGGTGTGTTCCTGGAACAGATCTGCGTGCCATCCATCAAGCGGAAATTCCCCAAGGGATCACCCGAAGAAGCAGAACACTCGGGGGCTACGCTACCCGAAGGTCATGAAGGACCCGAAAAGTTGGATACCGAAGTTGCCACGGTCAACCTGATGCAGGTCATGGCAGTCGATGAAACTTGGACACGTCCATACCTCCAGTTCCTGATAAACGGAGAACTGCCAGACAGCCCGACAGATGCCCGGCGCATATCTCGTCGGTCCAAAGCCTTCACCATCATCAATGGCGAGCTGTACAAACGCAGCATTATGGGCGTACTACAACGGTGCGTCACCATCAATGACGGCAAGGCCATACTCCAAGATATCCACGAGGGCATCTGCGGCCACCACGCAGGTAGCCGCTCCCTCGTCGCCAAAGCTCTGCAAGCAGGATTCTACTGGCCAACGGCCATGAGCGACGCAAAGGACATCGTCCGAAGATGCAACGGGTGCCAACGGTTCGCCGACAAACCGCATGCACCTGGGTCCGAACTTCGGCCCATACCCATAGCCTGGCCTTTTGCCCAATGGGGCCTCGACATGATCGGCAAACTGCCAAAATCCTCGAAGGGAGGACACGTCTTCCTCCTGGTCGCGGTCGACAAATGCACCAAGTGGATCGAGGCAATGCCAGTCACCAACCAGAAGGGCAAAACTGCCGTCAAATTCTTCGAATCCATTGTCTACAGGTTTGGCGTACCACACAGCATCATCACCGACAACGGATCGAACTTCATCTCCGAAGAATTCCAGGACTTCTGCGAAGGCCTCAGGATCAACATCATGTATGCCTCAGTGGCACACCCGCAAACAAACGGGCAAGTGGAAAAGGCCAACGGTCTAATCGGCGCCGGCATCAAGAAGCGCCTCATGAGCTCACTCGAGCACAAAGCCGGAAACTGGACGAAAGAGCTACCGTCTGTCCTGTGGAGCTTACGGACTACGTCAAACAGCTCCACCGGCTACACACCATTCTTCATGGTGCACGGAGCTGAGGCCGTGCTACCAGCCGAAGTACGCCACCAGGCTCCACGAGTCGTCGCTTACAGCGAAGCCGAATCCACGACTGCACTCGAAGATGCCGTCGACACACTCGACGAAGCGCGGGATATAGCAGCAGCTAGATCAGCGGTGTACCAGCAAAGTCTCCGCAACTACCACAGCCGCCGGCTGCGCCCAAGGTCCTTCGTCGAAGGAGACCTCGTCTTGCGACTTAAGCAAAAGCGACCGAATAAACTCGAGTCGCCATGGGAAGGACCCTATGCCATCACCAAGGTCATCCTAGGTGGCGCCTATCGCCTCAAGCACGTGGAGTCTGGAGTCGCATACTCCAACCCATGGAACATCTCGCACCTGCGATGATTCTACCCATAGCAATGTACCCCCTTTTTTACCTTCAATAAGGCCTACAGCCAAGGCTACTCAGCCGAACCATGTACCTCCTCCATTACGCTACAAATAAAGCTAAGTGTCTCGTCCCCAACCTTCGGTTGACTATTTCTCTGCAACTTTATTACATGCTACAAACGCACTCGGGGGCTCCACCCACCTCACGATTTCATCGACTGAGGACAAAACGTGTACACCTGAGTAGCTGACCACGTCAGGCAAACGAAAAGGGCACGTACTAAATCAAAGCACTCGGGGGCTCCCCCCACCTCACGATTTCATCGACTGAGGACAAAACGTGTACACCTGAGTAGCTGACCACGTCAGGAAAACGAAAAGGGCACGTACTACATCAAAGCACTGCGTGCTCGCAAACAAGCAAACCTTTACAACAAAGGGCACATCCACGCCCAGCCGCAATATACAAATTTTACATCTATCTGTTTATTTTCAGGTACTACCTATTCTGAAGAATAACCTGAGCACGCTGCTCAAACAAATATACAATCTGTTCGGCATACTGCCTTACAGCCGCGTAATGCGGACGCATATCCCACTCGCCACCATCTGGTCGAGGAGGCGGCCCAGTCGCCACAGCAGCCAAATCTACATCAGGGCGATGCACCCTCACAACAGACAAGGCAGCCTTCACCCCTGCGACGAGCTGCTGCCGCACCAGCTCCTTGACATTGCTGGCACTCCGAAACTTCGTCAGAAGGCCTGCAAGGGTCGTTGGCACGGCATCCAACGGAAACATGACGTGCAGCACCGAGGAAAGCGATGTCTGCACCTGGCGGAGCACCCGCGAAACCTGGTAGACACGGTCCTGTACCGTCGCCAGAACTATGGCGCGATCATGATCCATCCAGAAGAAGCCGCCGGCCTCCATGTCCTGTTGAGTCAAGCAATTGACTCGAACAGCAATACCCTCCTTTTCTTCCCTCGGAGCAAGATTGGCACCTGCGACAACCGCACAAAGCAAGAGTAAGGCCAGCAGGCTCACCCGAAGAACTGAAATACAGCCCGAAAGAAGGACCAACTTACATTGCAACTGCTCGGACAGCCGACCCAGCTCCGCCATCAAATACTCCTCTCTGGCCGCACCACGGTCTGCTTTGGACTTCCAAACGTCAGCGCGACCGCGTAACCCAAGCAAATCTCTCTCCAAGCTGCGCACGCGATCTCGAAGAAAAGCGAGCTGCGAGAAGTCATCCAATGATGCTCGCAAGGGCCTTTCGGATGAAGTGTCAACTGGGTCAGCACCCGAAGGAACCTATAGCAGAAGAAAAAGAAGGCACACAGACATTCAGCCAAGAATAGAGCACAGCTCAGAGAAATTCATTAAAGTATATAAGACCACTACGTGGCACAAGGATGGTACTACAAAAGATATTTACAACAAAAATAGACTACAAGCTATCCTATGTCTACTACGCCTAAGGCGGAGGACACTGAGTCGCCTCAGAACCAGACTGCCTAGCTTTGGCCTCGCCCTGCTGTCGCAATGCATACTCAGACAGCAAGTCAATGAGCTTGGGCCCATATCATCTGCAGCGAGCGGAGTAGGCGGCGAAGGCTACCTCGGATCCATCCGCAGCTATAGGCATCCGAGAAGTAATCTGGGGCAGGTCCAGCTCCGCCCCAGCCGCCATGGCCATCGCCAGCCCGACGGACACGCTGATGCCCTTCTGCTTGCGCTTGTATGCTGCAGGCGCTTCGGCTGACAGAGCCTCTGCCAGGGCACCCACGTCTTCAAGGGATGCGCCCTTCGGGAAGAGCTCCTGGTAGAAGCGACCAAGGACCTCTTTCGCCTTGGCAAGGGAGTTGACGACGGTGCTGCAGCGGTCTTCGACCGCTACAGTGGCATCATCTAGAGCACTCCCGTGCTCCAGAGCACCACGGTCAAACTCGATGCCTGCGGCATCTGAGACAAAAAAGAAGAAAGCATGAAGAAAGGCAACATAGAAGACGATCCGAAGAAAAAGAAGCAAGTACAAAAGCTAGTACTCACCCGAAATAGCCTTGGCAGCAGCCATGAGCTTTTCTGCCATCCCTTTTTCACGAGCAGCCGCAACGGTGGCTAGCTGCTCCTCACGATCTGCGGCCTCCTGCTGCAGACGCTCCTTCGCTTCGGCTGCCTTCGTCAGCTCCAGCTCAAGGCGCTCTTTTGCCCCAGCGGCAGCTTCGGCCTTCTGCTCCGATTGGCCAAGGCTCTTCTTCAGAGCATCGACCTCACGGAGAGAGTCATTATGCTCTTCTGCATTTACAACAAGCAAACGTCAAAGAACAGGACCAGCATAAGCAAGAAAATACTACAAGGCAGACGAATACCTTGAAGCTGCCGCAGTTTCGCCTCCAGCGCTAGACGTTCCTCCACCAGCCGCTTGGCTTCTTGGACAAAAGGCTGCAGCAACAGGCAATAGTAGTAAGAGCAGGACTTGGGGGCTACGCCCAACACAATGAAGCATCAACAACATCAGCATACGAAGACACTCGGGGGATCCCCCCGTAAGATCAAGCAGAAAAACTTACGTGCTCCAAAGGCGAACCCGCAGGCCCGCCTGTGACATTCTGAGGCGCAACCACCAGCCTCTCCTGTACAGGAGGAACTGGCGCAGCATCACCCGAAGTCGCCACCGTCTGAGGAGGAGGCGACGCAATGTTCGACTCCCCCATCATCTCCCCCGCACCATCACTGGAGCCGTCGGAGGATTGCCTGCATACGAAGCCAATCAGCATAGGTGCAAAAATAACAAGGGAACAAAGGACAACAGTACAACAAGAACAACTTACGAGCCCAACGCGCTCAGGTCGAAGATAGGAGAAGCCCTTCGGGCCCTCTTCTCCTCCTTCTTTTCCTCCTTCTTCTCCCCCTTCTTCTCTTCCTTCTTCCGCTTTGCTGGTGGGTGCGGAGCAACAGCCCGCACAGGAATGGCAGGAAGGGGAGAGGAAGAACCCCCATGAACATCATCATGACGCTCAAGGCCCAGAGGATTTCGGGGAGTCAGAGGAGTCGAGGCATCCGAAGACTCGCTCGAGCTCCGTGATCGCTTGCGCGAATGGTCCTCACTCAACTCGTCGGCATCCTCCGCTGGGGATCGCGCTGACGGTAGCTCGGACACGGAATCCACCACTTCATTATCCGGGGCATTCGGATACCTTTCGGGCAATGGTGGCGCCATGCCCGGCACTTTGAAGCTCTGCAAAAGGAAAAGGAACTTTGTTAGCAAACAAAGGAAAAAAGTACACAGCTGACAAAAACAAAAGGGAAGCACTACGTGCGCAAATCTACACCTTTGGTACGACCAACGTCGAGGAAAAGGGAGGAGTCAGCGACTTCCCCGGGATTTTTTTCGTCGACCTTGAACTTCAACAGCGCGCGAAGATCCTTGTCAAGTTCCGCCTCGGAGATTTTCTCACTCGAAACCCTCGTCGGATCACGGCGCCCAGAGTAAAGAAACATCGGATGCGCCCTCGCTTGGAGAGGCTGCACCCGACGCTCAAGAAACGTCCGAATGATGTCTACACCGTTCACCTCCTTCTCAGGAACCAATTGGAGATCCTCCACCCGACGGTACAGGGCCTCTATCTCTGCCACCTCACCATCCAAGATTTGGTTTTTCCAGGATCTTTTCTTCACAATCAATTGGGAGGGGTCAAAAGGAACGAGGCCAAAATCTTGCCCAGACAGCACGGAGTCACGGATGTAAAACCATTTCCTCCTCCAATACTGGACAGATTCAGACATGGAAAAGGAAAAGAATTGCACATTGGGACCGAGGGAGATGATGAAACCCCCAATGGGATACACACCATCCGAACCAGACTGCCTCTTCACGAAATAAAGCTTCCGGAAGAGGCCAAAGTGCGGCTCAATGCCAAGCCAACACTCGCAAAGCGTGATAAAACACGCAATGTGGAGAAGGGAGTTGGGAGACAGATGATGGAGTTGAACCCCATAGAAAAAGAGCAGTCCACGAAGGAAGTCATGGACTGGAAAAGAAAACCCGCGAATCATGAAGGCAACAAACATAACCCGATACCCAGATGGGGGACGGGAGATTACCTCATTGCCGGGGAGTATCACGGCCGTCGCGTCTTGCGGGATCAGGCTCCGCTCGCGCAGTTTGCGGAGATCGCTCTCCCGCGTCTCTGATCGCCGCCAGCCACCATCGGTGACACGAGCAGCGGCGGCGCCCTTCTTTCCTCCGGCGGCGCTGGTCCCAACTGCAGATGAGGACTTCTTTTTCCCCATGGCGCTACGGCGGTGGTAGCGTTACCCACAAAGAACGACGAAAATGTGGAAGGAAATCTCAACACGAAGCAAGAACCGCTCGAGCGCAAGGAGGCAGTGAAACACAAGAACTGATGCGGTGAAAATCAAACCACGATTTCACCATGGATTATAACAGCGAAGACGACGCACGCTGGCCGTCCATCCAGAAGACCAAACGCTAACGGCAGATCTGGCCGTACACGTGTCAGCATCACAACGAACCGTCGTTACCACGACGTCCACTACGCGCGGAAATTGAGGAGACGCCGTAATCATCTCCACGCCGCGCGTGACCGGTCAATTCAAAGTCAGCAAGTGGGACCCACGCTTCGTCCAGTCAAGTCATCTCTGGCGTAGCAGACGCCTGAGGTCATCGATCGTCAGCACTGACGTCATTTAAAGCTTTACTAGCTACAACTTCGGCCTCACAGCTAAGAGTACTCACTCGAATCTTCGATTCGATTAAATACTCGGGGGCTACTCCTATCAGGAGCGCTGGCCGCACACCCGAAAGACAAATGAAGACAAAGCACTTCTCTGAGCCCTACGTCGAGTCTGCGACTCCACTACGGCCTCGGGGGCTACTCCCATAGGGAGGAAGGATTTAAGCATCCGAAAATTTTCGAGTCCTACGGACTAAACAACTGAGCAATGCTTGCACTAAAGTCTCCGCTCGAGTCTACGACTCGAACAGACACTCGGGGGCTACTCCCATAGGAAGCGCTGGTCACGCACCCTATGAAATCTTCGACTGCGATCTTCCGGATCCACACGCAAAAACTTTTTGGCAACTCTGCCCCAACAAAAACGCTAAGTGAGCAACAAATCTCCTTGGCCACCCGAAGCACCTCCGCGGTGACAAACATTCGGATGTTGTGTCTGCGACACAAAGATAAGACCTACAGATATCATCTGATGGCCTGGCAACGCATCTGACTGCGCTCTGCTAGTATAAATCCATGCCAACAGGCGTGATGAAAAATCCTGACGGACGCATTGGGTACACCAATTGAAATCACTGGAATTCCACTCCTGTAAGTCCTCCGCGGCCTGAGTCGAATTACGCCAGCATATGTTCTAGGTCCCGGCCGAGGGACCCGAACCTGAAGAAGATCGTGTTGTTTCTTCCTAAGACAGTTAACTGACCTCGATCCATCGGGTGAGTCAGGCACACGCATCAACAATCCCTACACACATATACTATTAACATATAACTGCTCCCGAAGGATGGAAGAGTCCTCAGCCGAATCTACGATTCGACTGATCACTCGGGGGCTACTGACATGGTTATACCCTACGGGTACGTGACTTCAGCATACCTGGTCCAGCCCAAGGAAGGCCCACAGCAGACATACGCTGGCCCATGAAGATTTTCGGGTGACCAAGGCCCATGACGCCTTCGGATCCTTAGAGAGCAAGACTAGAGTTTGAATACAACTTGTAACCTACTCGTATCGGTACCTGAGACCTAGCCTCCCCATATATAAAGGCTAGGAGGGTCCAGCGAGGGGAGAATCCCAAGAAAGACCTAAATCATCCATGCCAGATCAAATCTACGCACCCTGTAACCTTCGGTTCCGCCGTAATCAAAGAGCAGACAAGCAGGAGTAGGGTTTTCCCTCCGGGGGCCTGAACCTGGGTAAATCTTGTGTCCCCTGGTTGCTTGTCTGTTAACCGTGCCACGATCTCCAGCATCCCCATCTTCTCCAAAACCCAAGTCCATAACAATGGGCATTGACGAGATTAAACCTCGTCAAGTGATCGACTACATCAACCCCGAGATCTAATCTCGTAACGCTTTCGGATCTACGAGGGTTAGTACAGATCTATCTCGTTGCACATGTCTAATAGATTAGATCTTGGCTTTTATCTAGATTAGATCTGGGTTTTGTTCGTTCTTGCGGTAGAAATTTTTTGTTTTCCATGCTACGAACCCATCAGTGGTATCAGAGCCTTGTCTATGCATAGATCTGTTGCACGAGTAGAACACAATGGTTTTGTGGGCGTTGGTGCTCGTGCCGTCTTTTGCTTTGTGTACTTTGCATCTTGCAGTATGGTGGGATGAAGCGGCTCGGGCTAACCTTACATGTCATCGCACATGAGACCTGCTCCATGCTTGACGTGTAACTTGCTTTGCACAAGTGGCTTTGCGGGTGTCTGTCTCTCCCATCATAGTATAGATCCAATCTACACTTTGCACTTGATAGCACTTGTATCAACGTTGTGGTTCAGTTTCGTAGGTAAGATCCGTTCTTATTCGAAAGCCCCAAACCACGTCAAACTTGCAAAGAAAATTAGAGGCGTCTAACTTGTTTTTGCAGGGGTTTTGTGATGTGATATGGCCATCATGTGATTGTGATTATATTTGATGTATGCAATGATCCTTGTTGTAATATGGCAACCGGCAGGAGCCTAATGGTTGTCTTTAATTCTGTTAAGACCTGCGTGTCTATTCATCTTGTAATAGCTTTATTCCAAGTAGTTGTAATAGTTGCTGGTGACGATGGACGACCATGAAGCGGCGCCACTGACCTTGACGCAATGCTGGTGATGATGGAGATCATGTCCGTGCTTTGGAGATGGAGATCAAAGGCATAAGAAGAAAGGGCCATATCATATCACACTAATTATGAATTGCCTGTGATGTTAATCCTTTATGCATCTTGTATTGCTTAGATCGCGATGGTAGCATTATAAGATGATCCCTCTCACTAAATTTCAAGTAATAAAGTGTTCGTCCTTAGTTGGCACCGTTGCTAAGACTCGTAGTCTCGAAGCATCTCGTGATGATCGGATGTGATAGATTCTACGTGTGCATACAACGGGTGCAAGCCAGATTGCACATGAGGAAACTAAGGTTACTCTTGACGAGCCTAGCATGTACAGACATGGTCTCGGAACACGGAATACCAAAAGGTAGAGCATGAATCATATAAGCGATATGATGAACATGAAGATTGTTCGCCGATGAAACTACATCTTCTCTCGTGAAGATCGGACTTGGTGTAGTGGACTTGGTTCATGTAATCACTAAGACAATGTGAGGGATGTTGTTTTGAGTGGGAGTTCACCTAGTTAATTTAAGAATTAAAATTGAACTCAATTTATCATAAACTTAGTCTAAACTACTTGCAAATTTGTTGTAGATTATGGCGAACCTCTCCATCAATTTTAATGCGTTCCTAGAGAAAGAAAAGCTTAAGAACAATGGAAGCAACTTCACGCACTGGCTCCGTGGTCTGAAGATTGTCCTCAGGGCTGGTCAGATGACCTATGCGCTCGAAGCACCGCTAGGTGACCCACCTGCAGATGATGCCACCGATGACGTAAAGAATGTTTACGCCACTCGGAAAAATCATTACTCCACAGTTCAGTGTGCCATCCTGTACGGTTTAGAAACGGAGCTCCAGAAGCTTTTCGAGCACCACGACCCGTTCGAGATCATTAAGGAGCTCAAGCTCATTTTTGAGACTCACGCGGCCGTGGAGAGCTATGAGGCCTCCGAAAAGTTCTTTACCTGCAAGATGGAAGAGGGAAGCTCCGTTAGCGAGCACGTGCTCACCATGTCTGGGCACGCAAACAAGCTCCAAGAGTTGGGGATAACGATTCCTAATGAGTTAGGGATTCACCATGTCCTCCAATCACTGCCACCGAGTTATAAGAACTTTGTGATGAACTACAATATGCACTGCATGAACAAGATGTTGCCTGAACTATCGTCCATGCTAAAAACTGCTAAAGTGGAGATCAAGAAGGAGCACCAAGTGTTGATGGTCAATAAGACCACCAATTTCAAGAAACAGGTCAAGCCTAAGAAAAAGGGCAACTTCAAGAAGGACGGCAAGAAAGCTGCCGCACCTGCTAAGAAGCCCAAGGCTGGTCCTAAGCCTGAAACTGAATGCTTCTACTGCAAGGGTGCTGGTCACTGGAAGCGTAACTGCCCCAAGTACCTGGCGGATCTGAAGAACGACAACATCAAGAAGAAAGGTATATTCGATATACATGTTATTGATGTGTATCTTACTAGTAATCATAGTAGTGCCTGGGTATTTGATACTGGTTCGGTTGCTCATATTTGTAACTCGAAACAGGAGCTGCGGAATAAACGAAGACTGGCGAGAGACGAGGTGATGATGTGCGTTGGAAATGGCTCCAAGGTTGATGTGATCGCCGTCGGCACGCTCCCTCTACATCTACCTTCGGGATTAGTTTTAAATTTAAATAATTGTTATTTGGTGCCTGTGTTAAGCATGAACATTATATCTGGATCTTGTTTATTGCGAGACGGTTACTCTTTTAAGTCTGAGAATAAAGGTTGTTCGATTTATATGAGTAATATCTTTTATGGTAATGCACCTGAGATGAATGGTTTATTCTTATTGAATCTCGATAGTAGTGATACACATGTTCACAACATAGATGCTAAACGAATAAAATTGAATGATAATTCTACATACATGTGGCACTGTCGTCTTGGTCACATTGGAGTGAAGCGTATGAAGAAACTCCATTCTGATGGACTTCTTGAATCACTTGATTTTGAATCACTTGAAAGATGCGAAGCATGTCTGATGGGAAAAATGACTAAGACTCCATTCTCTGGAATAATGGAGCGAGCTACAGACTTATTGGAAATAATACATACTGATGTGTGCGGTCCAATGAGTGTAGCGTCGCGTGGTGGATATCGTTATGTTCTCACTTTCACGGATGACTTAAGTAGATATGGGTATGTCTACTTTATGAAACATAAGTCCGAAACTTTCGAGAAGTTTAAGGAATTTCAAAGTGAAGTGGAAAATCATCGTAACAAGAAGATTAAGTTTCTGCGTTCTGACCGCGGAGGTGAATATCTGAGTTATGAGTTTGGCATGCATTTAAAGAAATGTGGAATACTTTCGCAGTTGACACCGCCGGGAACACCACAGCGTAATGATGTATCCGAATGTCGTAATCGAACTCTTTTAGATATGGTTCGGTCTATGATGTCTCTTACAGATTTATCGCTATCATTTTGGGGCTATGCATTAGAGACAGCCGCATTCACTTTAAATAGGGCACCATCTAAATCCGTTGAAACGACACTGTATGAATTGTGGTTTGGTAAGAAACCTAAGTTGTCGTTCCTTAAAGTTTGGGGTTGCGAAGCGTATGTAAAGAAGTTACAACCTGATAAGCTTAAACCCAAAGCGGAGAAATGCGTCTTCATAGGATACCCTAAAGAAACAATTGGGTATACCTTCTATCATAGATCCGAAGGCAAAGTTTTCGTTGCCAAGAATGGATCCTTTCTTGAGAAGGAGTTTCTCTCGAAGGAAGTGACTGGAAGGAAAGTAGAACTCGGCGAGGTTATTGAACCTTCTCTCGGAGTTGAGAGTAGCGGAGCACCGGAAGATGTTTTTGTGCCGCCTGCACCAATTGGAGAGGAAGCTAATGATGGTGATCATGAAACTTCGAACGAAGTTACTACAGAACCTCGCAGGTCAACGAGGGTTCGTACCACTCCTGATTGGTATGACTCTGCCTTGAACGTCATGTTGGTGGACAACACTGATGACCCTGCGACGTATGAAGAAGCTATGGTGAGCCCAGATTCCGATAAATGGCTAGAAGCCATGAAATCCGAGATGGGATCCATGTACGAAAACCAAGTGTGGACTTTGGTGGATTTACCGGATGGCCGTAAGGCTGTCGAGAACAAATGGATTTTCAAAAGAAAAACAAATGCTGATGGTAATGTTACCGTCTATAAAGCTCGACTTGTCGTGAAAGGGTTCCGACAAATTCAAGGAGTTGACTATGATGAGACTTTCTCACCAGTAGCGAAGCTAAAGTCTGTGAGGATTTTGTTAGCAATCGTTGCATATTTCGATTATGAAATTTGGCAGATGGATGTCAAAACGGTGTTCCTTAATGGTGACATTGAGGAAGAGTTGTATATGGTACAACCCAAGGGTTTTGTCGATCCTAGTGATGCTGACAAGGTATGCAAACTTTAGCGGCTCCATTTATGGACTGAAGCAAGCATCCCGGAGTTGGAATCAACGTTTTGATAAAGTAATCAAAAACTTTGGATTTATACAAACTTATGGAGAAGCTTGTATTTACAAGAAAGTGAGTGGGAGCTCTGTAGCATTCCTAGTACTATATGTAGATGCCATATTGTTGATTGGGAATGATATAGAACTTCTTAATAGTGTCAAAACCTATTTGAATAATAGTTTTTCAATGAAGGATCTTTGCGAAGCGGCATATATTCTAGGCATCAAGATTTATAGAGATAGATCAAGACGCCTAATAGCGCTTTCACAAAGTACATACTTAGACAAAGTTCTAAAGAAGTTTAGAATGGAAGAGAGCAAGAAAGGGTTCGTGCCCATGTTGTCAGGTAAGACCTTGAGTAAAACTCAAAGTCTGGTTACGGCAGAAGATAGAGAAAAGATGAATAATATTCCCTATGCCTCGGCCAAAGGTTCTATCATGTATGCCATGCTGTGTACAAGACCGGATATAGCACATGCTGTTAGTTTGACTAGCAGATATCAAAGTGATCCTGGAATGGAACACTGGACAGCGGTCAAGAATATCCTAAAGTACCTGAATAAGACTAAGGATATGGTTCTTTCTTATGGAGGTGATGAACAGCTTGTTGTAAACAGTTACACTGATGCTAGTTAGAACACCGATCCATATGACTCGAAGTCACAGTCTGGATACGTATTTATTTTGAATGGTGCTGCAGTGAGCTGGAGGAGTGCCAAGCAAAGCGTTGTGGCAAAATCTTCAACTGAATCAGAATACATAGCTGCTTCGGAGGCTGCACAAGAAGCCATATGGATGAAGGAGTTCATTACTAAACTTGGCGTGGTTCCCAGTGCGTTGGACCCGATGGCTATCTATTGTGACAACACAGGTGCCATAGCTAATGCACAGGAGCCAAGGTCACATAGCAAGTTGAAGCACATCAAGCTACGTTTCCATGCTATTCGCGAGTATGTCCGAGATGGTGACATAAAGATTTGCAAAGTACACACTGATCTGAATGTGGCAGATCCGTTGACTAAACCTCTCCCTAGAGCAAAACATGACCAACACCAGAACGCCATGGGTGTTAGGTATATTACCATGTAATCTAGATTATTGACTCTAGTGCAAGTGGGAGACTTTTGGAGATATGCCCAAGAGGCAATAATAAAAGTGCTTATTATTATATCTTTGTGTTTATGATGAATGTTTACATCCCATGCTATAATTGTATTATAAGGAAACACTGATACATGTGTGTTTTGTAAACATAAAAGAGTCCCTAGTAAGCCTCTTGTGGAACTAGCTTGTTGATTAAATGATGATCATGGACATTGGATGTCATTAATAACAAGGTTATATCATTAGGAGAATGATGTGATGAACACACACCCATAGTAAGCATAGCATAAGATCAAGTCATTAAGTTCGTATTGCTATAAGCTTTCAAATGCATAGTAACCTAATCCTTCGACCATGAGGTTATGTTAATCACCATCACCGGATGGGTACTTTGATGACATCAAACACCGCTTCATAACTGGGTGGTCATAAAGGTCTCATTGGGTATTCTGAAAGTATGTGTTGAAGCGCATGGACCAAGATTGGGATTTGTCCATCCATATGACGGATAGATATGCTCTGGGCCCTCTCGGTGGAATGTCATCTAGTTAGCTTGCAAGCATGTGACTAGGTCACAAGGGATGACATAACATGGAACGAGTAAAGAGTACTTATCAGTAACGAGGTAGAACTAGGTATGGAGATACCGACGATCAAACCTCGGATAAGTAGAATATCGCGTGACAAAGGGAATTGGTTTCGTATGTTAATGGTTCTATCGATCACGAAGTCATCATTGAGTATGTGGGAGCCGTTATAGATCTCCAGATCCCGCTGATGGTTATTGATCGGAGAGGTGTCTCCATCATGTCTGCATATTCACGAACCATAGGGTGACACACTTAAGGTTCGAAGTTGTTTTTAAGTAGATATGGAATATGCGTTGGAGACCGAATGTTGTTCGGAGTCTCGGATTGGATCCGGGACATCACGAGGAGATCCGGAATTGTCCATAGAATGAGATTCATATATTGGGGATCATTTTCTAAGTTAGGAAATGTTCTGGAGTATTTGTATGGGGATTCTAGAAGGTTTCGGAATGTTCCGGAAGGTTCTAGGAGATTTCTTGGAGTTTGCTTGAAAACCAAGAAAGGATCAAGGAGTCCTTGTGGGGCAAGACAAGGAGTCATGGGGGAGGAGGACTCCTCCCCCTTCCCAATCCGCCGGCCAAGGAAGGGAGGGGAGTCCTACTAGGACTCCCCCTCCCATGGCGCCTCCCTCCTTTAAATAGAGGGGTGGGGCCGCCACCCCCTTAAGCCCTCCACTCCAAACCTTGGCCGCCGCCTCTCTCCTCCTCCTTCCCTCTGCTCAGGCTTAGGCGAAGCCCTGCATAATTCTCTACTCCACCACCACCACATCGTCGTGCTGCTGGGATTCCGTGGATAAGATCTACTACCTCCGCTGCTCGCTGGAACGGGGAGAGGAAGGTCTACTTCGACTCCGCATGTGTGACTGACGGCGGAAGCGCTGCCGGAACGCGGCGCCGGAAGGATCGTCCACACGGTCTTGAGATCGGCAAGTGATCGACTACATAAACCCGGAGATCTAATCTCGTAACGCTTTCGGATCTACGAGGGTTAGTACAGATCTATCTCGTTGCACATGTCTAATAGATTAGATCTTGGCTTTTATCTAGATTAGATCTGGGTTTTGTTCATTCTTGCGGTAGAAAATTTTTGTTTTCCATGCTACGAACCCATCATGAAAATCATTAGTTCCCATAAAAGATTCAATGCATTCATAATCATAATTTATACCTGACTTTCTTCCTTTATCATTCTCCCGTACTTCAGCATTATCCTGAATGCGGTCTAGAAGATCCCATTTAGCTCCTTCTTCCATACGTGTAAATTATCCAGCACAAGAAGCATCCAATAGATCCTTATCATGAAGAGAAAGCCTTCCATAAAAGTTATTGATATTGTTGGGGAGCTCATGAATAGGACATTTGAGCATTAGTAACTTCAATCTCCCCCAAGCTTGAGCTATACTCTCTCCATCAAGAGGCCACAAGTTGTATATTTGATTCCGATCTTTATGAATCTCACTAGGAAGATAAAATTTTGAATAAAATACAGGTACTACTTCCTCCCATTCAAGAGCTTGACCATTCTTCAGTAGCTTATACCATTCCTCATCTCTTCCTTTCAGTGATAATGAGAATAACTTCTTCTTGACTTGATCTATTTTAATACCTGCACACTTGAACAACATGCATAATTCATGTATAAAGAGCAAATGATCACCGGGACGGAAACTTCCATCTCCAAAATAGTAGTTATCCATAAAACGATCAATAATCCTTGTAGGTATTTTAAAAGTATAATTCTTAGTAGGTGGTGGTTCATCTACTACCTTAGCAGTGGTAATAGCATTACGAAATAACAAACTAAGTGAATTATCCATATTGAAATAAAGTAACTAACAGAAGTAAACAATACTCACAGTAGAAGTTTCCTTTACCAGTTCCACTCTCCAATATCGCTTCACTGCCCGGCAATGGTGCCAGAAAATAGTCTGGATGACCCACAAGTATAGGGGGTGTATGGCAGTATTTTCGATAAGTAAGAGTGTCGAACCCAACGAGGAGCAGAAGGTGTTGACGAGTGGCTTGGAGTAGGAATTCTCTGTAAATACTTAGCAAATGGATTTTTAGGGGTCTTTGATAATGCAGATAAATAAAGTGCGAGTAAATAAAAGACAATAATAATAGATGCAACAAGTGGCCAAATCCTTTCTTTAGCAAAGGACAAGCCGGTTGTATTACTTAAGATGACCAAACGTTCTCGAGGACACATGGGAATATCGTCAAGTGCTTTCGTTTCATATAGTTGATTAATCTTCTTTAGTTTGATAATTGTGTGGGTGAACCTGTGCTAATGTACCGACCTTCCTAGGACTAATACATACTTGTGATTATACCCCTTGCAAGCATCCGCAAGTACAAGAAAGTAATTAAGATAGAAACCTAACCACAGCTTTAAACTCTAAGATCTTGACATCCCTTGTGCAAAGGTTTCCTAACGGGGGTTCAGGTTTCTGTCACTCCGGCAACCCCTACGATTAGTAGCCAAATACACAATGCATTCCCCTAGGACCATAAAGGTGAAGTGTCATGTAGTCAACGTTCGCATGACACCACTAGAAGAATAACACCACAACTTAAATATCAAACTATTGAATCTTTCTCAACATAATTCCACTACTAACAACATGACTTCTCCCATGTCCTCAAGAACTAAACGAACTACTCACAAGACATCATATGGATCAAGATCAGAGATGATATAATGATAAGTAACAATCTGAACATGAACGATAATTCAATGGTTCTACTCAATAGCATCAACTACTACAAGTAATCAACACCGGGAAAGTTTCCCCTAAGAACTATGCAAGATTCAACACAATTGTTATAGTGGTATGGAGTGGTGATGATGGTGCTGGTGGAGATGATGATGAAGATGATGATGATGATGATATCGATGAAGTCCAGCTTGTCCTCTTCGTGAAGGAATTCCCCCGGCAGAATTCTGTCTGCCGGAGAGATCTTTCTCTCTCTGTAGTTTTCTGCCCCGTAGAGGCGGCGGAATCTTTCTGTGGTCGCTCCCCCAGGCTTAGGGTTTCGTGGGGATAATATACGCCAAAGGGGAGAGCCAGGAGTGGGCCAGGGTGGCCACACCACCTGGTGGTGCGGCCAAGGGTGGCCCGCGCCAGGGGTGGTGTGGGCCCCCTGTGGCCCAACTCCACTCCCCCTTTTGGCATCCTTCGTCTTCTAGAAAAATAGGATTTCCATGTATTTTCCTGGATTTTCTGATCTTCACGAATTTCAACTCCAAACAGCCCCTTTTCCATCAGAATCCTGACTACAGCGATCCAGCCTCCAAAAGTCATCAACCATGCAAAAACATATGAAATAACATAAGTATCATCTCTTAATATGAAATATATCAATGAATAACAGTAAATTATGATATAGAATAGTGATGCAAAATGGACGTATCAGGTACCAACACTCTAAAGCAGAATTCATTCTGGAAGGAGATGCGAATACAATATACTTCCATGCTATGGCCAATGGGATGACTAAGAAGAAATTTATTCACTGCCTGAATCAGGATGAGGGTATTATTGAGGGACAGGAGCAACTGAAGTCCTATGTTACAAGTTATTACAAATCCTTTTTTGGGGAACCTCTGGAAAACTCTTTTTCTATGGATGAATCCCAAACGTCAGATCTCCCACAAGTTTCTATTGTGGAAAACAACTTCCTAACCACTCTTTACACAGAGTAGGAGGTCAAGAAAGCTGTTTTCCAAATGGAACATAACAAAGCGCTAGGGCCTGATGGTTTCCCAAAGGAATTTTACCAAAACTTCTGGGAAGTCATCAAGGAGGACCTGATGAATTTGTTTGGGTTTTTGCAGGTTGGTCAACTGGATCTTTTTAGACTAAATTTTGGCAACATAATTTTACTACCTAAGGTAAATAATGCAAAACGTATACAACAATGTCATCCAATCTGCCTGCTTAACGTGTGTTTTAAAATTTTCCCAAAAGTTGCCACGATTAGACTAAATTCAGTGGCTGACCATGTTGTCCGACCTTCTCAAACTACTTTCATGAAGGAAGAAACATCCTATATGATGTAGTAATCCTGCATGAAATAATCCATGAACTACACTCAAAAAATAAATGGTGTACAGTTCAAGATTAACTTTGAGAAGGCATATGATAAAGTTAATTGGTCTTTCCTCCAGCAAACACTCCATATGAAAGGTTTTTTGGAGGAGTGGCGTGCTCTCATACAGTCTTTTGTGTATGTTGGTAGTGTTGCCATAAAGGTAAACGACGACATTGGCAATTACTTCCCAACCAAGAAGGGACTGAGACAGGGGGATCCACTATCGTCTATATAGTGGCTGGTATGTTGGCTATCCTTATCGAGAGAGCCAAGGCTGATGGCCAAATTGAAAGATTGGTTCCCCATCTTATTGATGGAGGAATCTCTATTCTTCAATACACTGATGATAGAATCTTATTTATGGAACACGATCTAGAGAAAGCTAAGAATCTGAAATTAATACTATCAGCATTTGAGCAACTTTCTGGATTGAAAATTAACTTCCATAAGAGTGATTTGTTTTGTTTTGGCGAGGCTCAAAACGAGGCCCACCTATATGCTGAACTATTCGGCTGTGGCCAGGGCAATTTCCAATCAACTATCTCGGAATACCGATTCACTATCAGCGTCTCACAATTGCTGAATGGAAACTCGTAGAGGAAAGACTCCAAAAACATTTAATAGTTGGAAAGGTAAATTAATATCCCTTTAGGAAAGATTTGTACTCATAAATTCAGTACTCACCAACATGATACTGTGTATGATCTCGTTTTTCTAGTTACCAAAAGGTGTCCTGAATAAAGTGGATTATTTCCGATCAAGATTCTTTTGGCAGGGGGATAGTGAAAAGAAGAAATATCGACTGGCCAGATGGAATGTGGCTTGCCGACCGAAAGAATACGGTGGACTTGGCATACATGATTTGCATGTCAAAAATACCACGCTTCTATGAAAATGGCTTTTCAAACTACTTACAAAAGATGGTATCTGGCAAACCATTCTATGGAGGAAATATTTTGGGCTCCAGAGCTGTGTCTCAAGTGGTTTGGAAACCCGGTGATTCACACTTTTGGGTTAGATTAATGGCATCCAAAAAACATTTCTTCCTTTTTGGGGTTTTCAATATTAAGGATGGATCATAGATTAGATTCTGGGAAGATAAGTGGCTTGGCCAAACTTCCATTTGCGAACAATATCCAGCTCTATATTCAATTATTAGGCATAAAGGGATACACTTTCCACAATAATGGAATCTAATCCTCCTAATGTGTCTTTAAGAAGAAATCTCATATGCTCTCAACTGGTATCTTAGAACAATCTTTTATTACGATTATCCATGATATAGCTGTCAGATGGTGTGGACGAGTTCAAATGCAAATTACTAGAGAGTGGTCAATTTTTAGTTGACTCAATGTATAGAGCTTTGATTCGACCTGATATTCCGGTCGATGGTAATAGTAAAATTTGGAAGATGAAAATACCCTTAAAGACGAAGATATCTACATGGTATCTTCATAAGGAAGTAATTCTTACAAAAGATAATCTTGTAAAGAGGAGTTAGCATGGAAGTACATAATGCGTTTTTTGTCATCATGATGAGACAATCCAACATTTATTCTTCCACTGTAAATTTTCTCGCTCTATATGGCCAATCATCCAAGTAGCCTCTGGTTTATCTCCCCCCATGTTCGGTTGCCAATACATTTGGTAACTGGTTGGACAGATGATAAATACAGGACTTTATTTAGGGTGGGAGCGGTTGCCATTATTTGGTCGCTATGGCTATGTATAAATGACAAGATTTTTAATAACATTGTGTCTTCTTCCCTGCATGTTATCTACAGGACCACGACTATTCTTCGATCATGGACTACTCTCCAATGTATAGAGTTTCGCGACTTGTTTGCGGATGGGTGTACGCAATTGGAGGGCATTACGAGGGATATTTTCTCCAGACATGGATGGCCGCGTGATCTGCGGATCAATCCTCCATAGCCCAAGGCCATTTATTTTGATAGTGTTATTTGTAATGTTCGACTACTTACTTTGATCTGTCATGTGGTTTGATCGGCTGTATGCATCTTAGTTATGCAGAGGCCGGGTGTAAACATTACTTTTAGGTAATAAAAGCGCCCATTTCCAAAAAAAAATCTCTAGAAATCTTGTCAATTCTTTTGATTGCCCACTTTCTGAGTTTGAATTTTTTTAGCATATATATGGGTATAGCTGAAAGTACCAAGTTCACCAAAGCCAACCTTGCAGCAGCATTGAGTAACTTGCCACCCCATTTAGGTAGCTGGGCAGCCACCTTGTCAATCAAAGGCTACAATTCCCCTCTTGCTGAGGGAGGTTAGCCCCGAGGCTGATTCACTGTCAGAGTGTCGTGGTAGTCTCCCGTGGGAGCGATTTGGATGACTGGCCGCAGAGCCTTCCCCTACCAGTTGAATTGAGCCAACGACCACATCAGCAAGCGTACACCATATGTGGTTTCCGTCGGTGGACGGGTCACTGGATCGGCGTTCCTAGCGCGTGTGGCCGGAGTGTAAAACATATTATATTTTCAAACGGAAGAGTACGCCTTGGATTCCTAACCAGTGTCTATTTCTCCTTACTGTTTATTAAGCCCATTAGGCGCGCAGTACCGTTTTTATGTGTTTGGTTCGGTGTGCTAAGAAAAGACAGTGATTAGCTTATTTTGCTTACCAAAGGTGTTTCATGGCAAATGGGAGCGTGATTCTATGTTTTCCCGTCTGTACACTGTTGGCTCAGACCTGACAGTACTTTCGTCGGGATGTTGCGACTAGAAACGACCTGTAACAACCTTCGTAGACCGTCGGGTATTTTCCGACAAAAACGAAGATAATCCGGCAAGACGCACAATCGATCTGGCGAATTCTGTCACGCCGAAACACATGCATATGAGCAAGCTAGCTTGGCTAATCGATCCATGAATTAGATAGTAGCAAACACACGCATACACGGGGAAAACCGATCTTGGCCAGAGGCTCCTATCGAGTCTTGCAATATTATTTCTCAATCACACACTTGATTACAGGGGTACTACACGTGTATATGTAGTAGATCTAGTATAGTTATTCTAGTAGGATTATGACTCCTAATTCCTACATCAATCGCGCTACACAAACCTACACCTACTCGTATACTACTTGTATACGACAGAGCGCACCGCGTCCTGCCAGCGTCGGTTCGAACGTGTTTATTGCTAACAATCACCCCCTAAGCACGACGTGCGCTTCATCTCGACCTGGGTCCCAAATACGCCAACTGCTCCTTGCGGGCGTCATCCTCGGCATTGCGTTTGCCGCTCCAAGCGTCATCCTCCATATCACCGACTTTATCTTCGCCGGCTTCTCCATGAGTTGACGTCTACCCTTCTTATCCGCGTCTTTTTTGTCCACGCCATCTTTGTTCGTGTCTTCAGTCTTCATCGGTTCCTTGATGAACACGCATTGCTTTTTGTGCTTCATCTTCACCGGATAATTCACCATTACCATCCAAAGTTTCTCCTTAGGGTAGTAGCCCAACACGTCTCGCATACGTGCTCGAGTCGGTCGTAGTCGTTTCGGCTCTGGTACAGTCGGAGGCATCACGACATACTCTTCTGCGTCCAACACAACGCTTGTCTCTTCACTTGCGGATCCTCTAATTTCTGGTTGAGGTACCATGTCGCTCTCTCGCGACTCGCCTACGTGAACTCGCCGAAATACTTTCTCGTTGGGATTCACATGACTATGCTTAATCCTCCACGCGATGGTGCTTTCTGACCTCTGATGCACTTTTCTTCTGCCTCATTTTCTGGGCTGGGCAACCCTTCTCTCTGTAGAACTCCCGATGGAGCATCTGCTTCTTGCTAGTTTTCTAGACAGGCAACCCCTAGCCTGAGTGGACCTTCTTCTCTTGGTCCGTCAATTTCTTCTATCGTTACAGCGCACACGCTGCTTGGCCTACTTTTTTTTTCTACTCCAACTTCTGGGATGGGCGTCCCTGGACCTCCCCCCGGAGTTCCTCCTAGCGGACCATTTTCTTTTAGTCCGCCTCCTTCTGGCGTTTCTGGGCCGCCAGTCCCTGGACCATCCTCTGATCTATTTTCTGGGTCTCCGGATGGAGCCCCTCTCGGCGGATCACTTTCTTTTGGACCACCTCTTTCTGGCGTTTCTGGGCCGCCAGCCTCTGGACCTCCACTTGGCCTGAGCTCCGCACGTGGAGCACCTCCTTCTGGGCGTCCTGACGGGCTACTGCCTTCATCATGCAACGAGACATCTTCTCGATCCTGGATGTCGTGTCCTGCGATGTCGGTAGTCCGAGTACTTTCCGGCTGCGCTTTTGAATTTGAGGTGAACTCCTCCTTCTCAGAACTTGACATACTCACGCCGACTTCTTCTGATACCTTGGTCGCCGTACTTGGCGTCGCCACACTTGACGAACCAACCTGGGTCACTTCCGGTTCTACCAATGTCATCTCATCGTTCAAGACAACCTCCTTCTGCCCCACGTGAGCACTAGTGTCGTCGACACCTGCGCATACCACCTTGATCGCTCCCACACATCCTTCGCCGATTTCTTTCTGACTAGGTGTTGCAGGACGTCTGTCGACACGACCGAGTAGAGCGTCGTCAACGCTTGGCAATCCTCTTGGTACTTCGCACCTCCCTTGACGTACTCATCGCCGCCGGGATCGATGGCCTCCCAAATCTCCTGACCTTCCATGGCGCACTGCATCACAAGTGCCCATAGCCCATAGTACTTGCGATCCAGACGTGGATACAAAGCCGCGCCCACCGTCTCAAATGCTGGTGTTGATGCCGAGTTATCGCCAAGCTTCACGATCGCCATGACCTCCTTGTACTTTCAGTAGATCACGGGCGACGACCTTGGCTCTGATACCAATTGTTGGCCCAGACCCGACAGTACTTTCGTCGGGATGTTGCGACTAGAAACGACCTGCAACAATCTTCGTAGACCGCCGGGTACTTCTGACAAACACAAAGATAATCCGGCAAGACGCACAATTGATCTGGCGAAGTCTGTCACACCGAAACACACGCATATGAGAAAGTTAGCTTGGCTAATCGATCCATGAATTAGATAGTAGCAAACACACGCACACACGTGAAAACCGATCTTGGCCAGAGGCTCCTATCGAGTCTTGCAATATTATTTATCAAACGCACACTTGATTATAGGGGTACTACACGTGTATATGTAGTAGATCTAGTGTAGTTATTCTAGTAGGATTAGGACTCTTAATTCCTACATCAATCGCGCTACACAAACCTACACATACTCGTATACTACTTGTATACGACAGAGCGCACCGCGCCCTGCCGGCGTTGGTTCGGACGTGCTTATTGCTAACATACACATGGATTTTCTTTACTAATTATATGCGTGTGTGAGAGTTCCATGTAATTTTGTTAGCATTTGCAAGAACAGACTGGTAGGATTGGTCAGATGCCTAGATAGTTGATTCAGATAGCGATGAAGTATACATGGATATCTGGATTTAGATAGTGTTGGTAGAAGCTCTTATACTAAGTTTGTACATATTGATCTATACTAAAGGATCATCCATATGCCACTGTCAAGCAGGTAGCCTTATACGTACTCAGAGTAGAAATACGAGCATCTTTGTAGTTACTGACCAAGGAACCACATGCTGGACTACTGCAGGTCTTTATATATTTCCGCATGGGGTGTGCAATGAGGCATCGACACTTGCTGAAGATCTCAATCTATCGAAGGTTCGAGTGGGCTCGGATGGGGCGATGGTGGTTCATGAAATCAATGAAGAAAGCAGAGGCCAGTATAGAATGATCATCTGTGATGTTGAAGCAAGAAAGGATAAGTACTCCGAGATTGTTTATCCATGAGGGTAGAGCCTCAAACAAAGATGCTCACTCTTCAGCAAAGAGTGCTCTATTTTTGCCTTGTGGTCAGTATGTATGGTCGTATATCCCTGCGATTCATACACTGTACCCCTTACTTTGAATGAATAAATAGACCACGCTGTCCTAAAAATAGAGAGATTCAATTCTCTGAAAGAAAAGACAAGAGATTCAACAACAAATGTAGCACATGTGATTCAGTCAGTCGTCGGTAACCTTAATTTAGTAGTAAGTGGTTGCTTAGGAAAAAAAGAATAAGTAAACATACAAATGCACACAAACATACAAAGGCAGGAAGAACATCATCAAACGGTTACATGAACCAAATGAAAAAAATAAATTGGGGTAGCTTTCACTACTAAAAGAATAATAAATGGTAAAGATAAATCCTTAAAAATAGCAATGCAAAATAAGACCGAGCGCTAATATAGGATGCGAGGAGGAAAACATAACCAAAATCATCCAACTTTTTGAACTAACAAAAGACATGCACTAACCATCAAGGCTTAGAACATGGCTCTAAATCCTTTCTAATAGTAAGACAGTGACATGAAGAAACAACCACGTTCTAAACCTTGGGAAATGTCAATGCATAGAAGCAGATATTCAAAACAAAGAACATAAATAATAGAACATGTGAACTGAGATGGGCAACAGATCATACAACAAGTCCTAGCAAAAGAGTCGACATGTACCAAACATGTGAACTCTAGGAAACCAGTACACTATCTACCATGGATGAAAGCGCATTAATAAGAAGATAGTAACTGCATAGACCAGGAATTTACATATTTCTTTTCCTAAACAAGACACAATGATCAAGAACTAAGTACATACTAATAAGTGCGGAGCGACACTAAATCTAGTATTTACAATAGCCTTTTCTTAAGGCATGACGGGATAGAACAAACTACTTAACTAATCAACTAATAGCAGAACAACGCCAAGACATTTGCATACAACAAGCATTAAGGAACGTCAGAGGTAACTTCCATGCAAGGCACACAACGGAATTGTTGCACCGGGCTCTTAGCGCATATTTACACGGTAGTGACAAAAGGGAAGACTATCATCTTCATATCCCAGGAACGTAGATAGAACGAAACAAACATCTACCATGACGTATGTCACCAAAAGGGCACACTCCTGAAAGGCAAACCAATGATCAGTTAGTGACAAATCCAGGGTCAAAACAAACACACTGTAACGAACATAGCCTGCAAGACTATACAAGAACACATGCAAGTCATTTCAGATACCATATATGTCCATGATTTACTTTTTCTTCTTCTTTGACTGTGTTTTCACCTGAACTTTTGCAAGGACATGTAAAGGTATTATCAAATATATTATGCCATGTTTTCTAAAACCATTCAAAAGATTATACAGCAAATATGTTCGTAGATAAACATTGCTAGAGAGGTAAACTCTAGAACAGTTACCTCTCTGGTGTACCTCACACAAAACCTACAAAAAGAACCTCATCTTTTACTGCTTCAAGCAAAGAACCATGGCCTGATATCTGCATGTTCTAGCAGGACTGTCCTTTCTTTTACAGTCCAATGAAGCAACCTTTGATACAAAACCAAGACAACATAGTGTTCAAATTTTAGCATATATACAAAACCAAAAAAAATCAAGTGGGAACATCGGTAGCCATACTAATCTAGCAAACATCCATGATAAGTTGTTAGTTAATGACTAATAAACGGGCAGGGCGTCATACTAAATTGATTTAGGAACACATGCATATGTACTACCTAACAGACTGGGATTGGAAAATCTGTTAAACTAAATTAGCTAAACATCGGTCCAAGCAGCCAGGGAGGTTCACCGTGAGTCTCTTCAAATCAAAAACCAAGAGAAAAAATCATAGAAAGATAGGAATAGAGGTTATATACCTTATATTATTTACATTTTTTTCCATATGTAAAATTATATGTTAAAAAAACTAAGTATTATGATTTTTTTCCATACGACCTATATTGAGCTGTCTTAAGAATGACAAATAGGTATAATACCTCGATATGTGAGATATATTGAACATGTGAGTACATACACCCAGAAGTATATAATAGGAGTCTGAGGTTCTGCTAGATATTTTCTAGCTCTGCTCGATATGGTTGAGGACGTAGTCGTGCTCACCGTAGCTGTAGGATCGAATCGGATCGGCCAATGCTTAGCGTGACTCCAACGCTCCTGCTAACTGGATGGAGGTCTTCTGAAACTATTTCCAACCCCCTAAATTTGTACCGGCTTTGTAGTCCAGCGGCCAGCCACACATCGGCCATACCAGCTCCCCATTTGGATCTCGTCCCCTTTACTCTCACCCATCCCCCACCTGCACCTTAAATCCATGGACATGGGTCGTGGGCGTTACCATCCCTCCAACATCGCTCTAAGAGCATCTCCACTCGTGCCCCCCATACGACATCCGACGGGGCTGGTTTTTGGACCATATGGGGGGCGCCAGATAGATCAAAGATTTGGGGGAGGCGTTGCTCTCGCTAGGAGGGTGCGGCGGCGGCCCTCTGTCGACACCCCATAGCTCAAATAGGGAGTTGTACAACACCAGCTGTGTGTCGGCCTCCTCCTTCGCTCGGTTGTGGCGGGCACGCAAGTTCGCATCACTGAGGTATCTGCGCGACGCAAGGATGAGATGCATGTGGACGTCGTCGAGATGTTGCAGCCGGAGGTGCTCCTACAGGAAAATGTGGTTGAGGTCGTCCCACCCATAAGGCTCGCCGGTGGTCTGGTTAACTGGCCCTCGGGGTGGTGACGGCCGTAGATGCTCTCATCGGCGCTCATCTCGAATGTGTCGGTTGATCATATGTTGTTCAAGTGGCACCCATGGCGACTCCTCGGATTCGGCGTCGGAGGTTCCCCGCCCAACTCCTCAGAGTTGGTTGCGTCGGGTCGTCGGAGGCGAGCCCCTCCTCCTCCTCGGAGTCAGTGTGGTTGGGGCCATGGAGAGTTGCCTCTGGATCTCCTGCGGGTGGTGCGTGAGTTGGAGGAAGATGGTGGTCAGGCAGGGCCGTGTGCTACTCCTATTGGCGAAAGCAACACCTCCGGTCGCCACCCTAGATATAGCGGGAGAGGGTGTGAAAGGGGGGTGTGGCCATGGTGAGAGAGTGGGTCTGCAAAGGTGGTGACCGCCGCGTCTACATATAGTGATAAAAGGGCGGGAAGAGAAGGCAGAAAGCGGTAGGAAAGGTGGGAAGGGCATGGCAAGAGAACTCGGTGGTATGCAATTTCGTCACCGCGTGGCCGTCAACGGGATGCGATGCTCAGGAGACGAATTGGCTATCTCATTGCCAAGGCTAGCTCTCTCATCTCCTTCTCGTCCATCATGTGCCCCTGCTAGCGCCCTGTTGGGTTCGCAACATAGAAAACAAAAAAGTTCCTACGATGGGAACTATTATACGCCAAGATCTATCTACTAGATACAAGCAACAGGTGGATATACATCCATAGAGAATATACCCTTGAAGATCGACAAAGCATTGTTAACGAAACTGATTTCATGGTTGATGTAGTCGTACACTTCCCCATTTTAAGATCGTGATGAAGTCCAGCGAGTCCAGCAGGTCCAGCACCAGCAAGTCCAGCAGGTCCAGCACCACCAAGTCTAGAACCGCAAAGCAGTGGTGCATCCGTGATCGCACACAGTTTGGTACCCAACAGCCTTCGTCCCTCGCTCTAGCAAAGTAGCGGAAGCAACAACTCCTTTTCAGATAAAGCTACCGAAAACATGTATCTCGCTAATCCCGAGACCATGGGGCATAATTTCTTGAGGGGGAGAGAGATCCTTCACGAGGAGGTGTGAGTGAGAAGTGAGAAGAGGGGGACCTTTTATAGGAGGAGGGGGTGCCCCTCCCCATGTCCGGTGCCCCATGGGGGGTGCCCCTTCACCTCCCTCATTGATGTGGTGGTAACTCCCTCCACATAAATATGACCCTTCACATTATCCACTTAAGTCTCCACTTAAATGCATTAAATTTCTCCAAATTTAATACTCTCTTATTTAATTAAACTATTTTATTTATTTTATTCAGAATTTTGTTAATTACTTTAATTAAGAAAATTCAATAAAACCCCTTGCAATATTTCAATATTACAAGTAGAACCAGTTTCTGCAATTTCACCCAAAACAATTCCGGTTTGCATCGAAATGATTTCAGTGCTTTTTTAAATCTTTATCTAAAACATATTTGCTCCAAATGGTGCTAGTATCCCTTAAGTGTGTTACCCTAAGGTTCGTGAATAATGCAGACATGATCGAGACCTCTCTCCGATCAATAATCAGCAGTGGGACCAAGAGATCTGTACTGACTCCTACACATTTAACGTTGACTTCTGTGATTGTGAGAACCTTTTACGCATGTAACTCAATCCCTTTGTCTCGCGATATATTACATGTCCAAGATTTGATCATAAGTATCCCCATACCTAGTTTGATCTTATTACCGACATGCACTCTTTTCTCGTTCCCGTGATATAACATTCTAGTGACCTCATCACTTGCTTGCAAGCTAACTAATGTGATATCACCAAGAGGACCCAGAATATATCTATCCGTCATCGGGATAGACAAATTCCACTCTTGATCCATGAGCCTCAACATAACACCTTTGAATTATCTGAACCCACCTTTATAGTCACCCTGTTAGGTGTGACATTTGATGTTATCAAGTTACTCTTCTAGTGTTAGCAATTAACATGATCTCATGGTCTAAGGACTAAGATTACTTCGTAAGATGTTATAGCAATTTAAACACAATGACTTTGATCGTATTGCTATACTTCGGATGAATGTTCATCACATCATTCACAAATGTTGTGACCTCGTTATTAACAACATCCAATGTCCATGATCAGGAAACCTTGATCATCTTGTTAATCAATGAGCTAGTTTATCTAGCGGGATGAAACCCCCTCACTGGCGACCCCCACTCCACGCCGGCGATCTAGTGGATCTCTGGTGAAATCTTCTCTTCTCTCTGATCATCCTCTTCGTCTCTCCTTTACCCTATTGGTAAGTGTTTTTTTCCTAGTTTGGGTCATCATGAAACCCCCTGCGTGTCATTGGAAGGCAACCTATTCAACCTCCAAAGATCTGGAGAAAGGAAGACACAAGTTGTACAATGGATCAGTGAATGTTTGGTTGGCTGAACCGGTTGGTTGGTTAGTTCTTTTGAATGCAAAAGGAGCACCAATTATTGGGAAATCTATGGGATCTGAGGATAAGATTGGCCCAGGTACCGAGGTCACATATCCTGATCATTTTGTTTTGATTGGCGATTGTATTGAATCGTCTACCGGTTCCATGTGGTTCCCGGATTGTGAAGTTGGTCCGGTCCATTCTGAAGTCCAGACTGAAAATTCCTATGTTTCTGATCAACATGTTCACGTGGCTGGTGAAGATTATCATAATCTATCTGTTTATGATTCCATTGTCATGGATCTTGATTTTTCCCCGGGGTTTTTATTCTGATCTGATACCAAAAAGAGGTTTGGATCAACTGTACATCCTCTTGGGAAATCAAATCACTTTGTCCTGGTGGTATCTTTTGGACGATCTAAATTCAGACTTAATGAGGACTCTGTTAGCCTGGCTTTGGAATCTTGTTTAGGAGGGTTGTGTGATGATCTGGCTGTACTGCACATCAAGGACAGGGTTTTCAGATTTTCAGTATCTTCAAAGAATGTTGGTTTAATGGTTTATTCAATGCGTTCTTATGTTTGTGAACAGTTCAAGTGTTTCTTCCATCTATGGGGGGAGGGTGGTCCAAATTGGCGCAGAGAATTTTCTTCTTGGCAGTATGAATGTGAGCACGAATGGACTCTTATCAGCCCGAATAAGCGTAGGACTGAGGCTGCTATTTCTGCCTTAAATATGCAACCTTCTAAATCAGCTATAAGCAGATCAAGAGAAGCTGTTAACTGTCAGAAGGTTTTATCTTATGCGAATATAATTGAGTATGAGGTGTGTAAAGGTTATGTATGTCCTGGCGTGGCCTCATCCAGCATTGAGCGATCTGCTGTTTCGCTCCCTGAGACGCTGGAACATTCAGATGAACATATTAAGTTTGATACAGTGCCTAGTTCAGTTACACAGTTAGGCCAATCAAATTATGTCATACAGAGACCCATGCAGTCAAACGTGGCCTGCAGTGATGAGGGAGCAAATGCAGGAAATCATCTACTCCCTGATAATGGTCTTGATGGTCTTGAACAAGTAATTGATGATATTGCATATAGATTTTGGGAGTGTGACCGTTGCCTTTCCATGGGTCACAATAGAGGAAATTGCCATAATAGAATCCGATGCAAACAATGCTTCAGGTCTAGTCATATTAAAAAGGAGTGTCCGGGTAAGATTGGGCATATTAAACAGGTCTGGGTTCCAAAAAGAGTTTTGGGCGACTACGATTCTGTGCCAGGGGAAAGAGGTGTTAACAGATCTGCTGAAGAATCGGCAGCTACTACTTCTACGGGCCTGGATTGCCAAGACGCTCACCCTTTACCCTATTCCACCTCTCCGTATCACAACTACCCTTCTAGTGCAAACCAATCTAGCCAAACTCGCCGCCTCCCACCACCACCGAAAACCCTCCGGAGCAAGAACCATCCATGGCGGTGTACGAGGTTGATCCTATGCCCTGGGTTCCGATGGGACACCAGATCATTGATGGTGGCCCAACACGGTTGCCTAGGACCTTCTACAATCCGACAGTAGCTCCAACACGCCGTCACGATAACTACTGTCTTGCTTATGTGGAGCCGCCGCAACCTGGAGGTAATGCTTGCTGACGTCAGAGGGTTTCTCAGTTTATTGAACAGCAGTTAGGCTATGATGTTATGGATGCGCAACCTTCGCTGTTTGGAGTTGGTTTGCTCGAATTGCGTAGCTCTGCGGTTAGGGAGTTTCTTGTGCGGTAACCACCGCAGCAGATTGAGGAGGATGTGTGTGTACATTTTGTAAATCATGATGAAGGAGAAAATCATAGGGAAACTCAGGCGTTTAGAAACGGATGGGTAATGCTACTAGGTGTTCCGCTTGACTACAGGAATGGCTTTGACATATCCAATGCTATTGGTACCTTTGGTCGCTACAAAGATTGGCATCGTGATGATCCCTACAAGTTCAGAACCATGGTGTTTATCTCCTTTCCATCGCTGCAAACGGTACCTAGAGATGTTGTTTTTGGGAATTACAGTAACCTCGGGGGTGTGCGTCACTCTTGGACAACAGCTTGCTATATTTTAACTGCAGATTTTGCAGACGTAATGCCTGCAGATGAGGATCCCATGCCAATGAATGGGAACCCACACCCTCTGCCCGGTAATTTGCAACCTGACATGCACAACTGGGTACTGCCGCTGTTTCCTAAATTAGGTTGGAATGATGTGCCGCAAGAAGCTCCTCAAGCCCCAGCAGGCCAAGGTCAGGACCAAGGGCAGCCTCCTTTTGAGCCGGTGATGGAGGAAAATGTTCAGGATCCGATTGTCTTGGATTCATCTGTGGATTCTGGATCCTCATCTGTGCATTTAATGGATGATGCTATGGAGGATGATTTTATGGAGATTCAGCAGCCACATGTATAGGTTTTGGTTCAGCCGGTCTTACAAGCCCAGGAGCAGGAGAACCCAATTCGTGACATGGTGCTTTTTGTGTCACAACCTGTCAATAGGCACAATGCTGAGACGACCTTTGCTTTCATTGGCCCTAAACTACCTCCTGAGATGATTTGGGACAAGTTGCTTCAGCCTATCATGACACAGTTTCTGTCTAGCGATCTCCCAATTGCTATCAGGACTAGTCCTTTCAGAAGTTTGGTTTTGACTAAGAGAAGTTGGTCTATGGCTTTTGATCAGTTCTGCAGTTTTAGTGTGGCTGTGGTTGCTCAGAGTATCAGTGGGTTACGTTCTCCCCCTCGCAGGCTGGTAGCAAGAGCTTTATTTTCTGATCAGGAGGGTTCACAGGAGGGTGAACTCCAACCTATGCTCCCACCAGCTTTCTCTGGCACACCTTGTCCATTGGTTGGAAAGAAACATCGTGGACGTGCTAAAAAGCAGGAAACGCCTTTGCTGGAAAGCTCAGTACATCGTTGTACCCACAGCATGGTTAAGAATGATGCCTATCGTCCTAAATCTGGGAACAAATAGCAGGAACAACCGAGGAAGCGTGCTAAGGTGCAGTCAAGCAAAGCCAAGGGGAAGAAGCCCACAGTTGAGGTTGATGTCGAAGAGGACATACCCCCTGAAACCCTAGTACTGGTGCTGCAGTCGGTGGGAATTGCCCTGGGCATTGATCCTGCACAGTTAACGAAAGAGAAGCTTACGGCCTCTCCTCAAGCTGACAAAGATCAGGAGGGAATAATGAGTAGCGGAAGCATCATTCTTTTGGTGGCAGGGGGATTTTGGGTTCTTTCTGTCAGTTATCGGTTGGGAATGTCTCTTTGGTTGCAAACTTTATCAGTGGATGGTTTATTTTTTGGTTGGTCTGTGTTCATTTTATTAAGTTGGGAGTCAGGGTCAGTAATGTGAGGGTCAGCGTTAGTCTGGTTAATTTTGGTGTCAGTTTAAGCTATATGAGGGTCATGGTCAGTGTCAGTTATTTGTCTATCAATCATGAAGCATGTTTCTGGTTGATGCTACGTTCTGTAACATGCTGGATGTTGAACATTCTGTCTTTTTGTTTGCTGCCACTTATTTTCCTAAATGTGTCTGATTACTAAAAGAAAGTGGTGTATTCTGTGTTGGAATGTTCGAGGCTTAAATTCAGAGGTGAGGCAGAGAGTAGTTCGTGCAAAGATAGAGGAAAGTGGATGTGAGATTGTTTGTTTGCAAGAGACAAAATGTGCCTTTTTTGATCAGCGTCTCATACGGAAATTCAGTCCTAAGCGTTTTGATTTTGCTTATGCACCTTCAGCTGGGGCTTCTGGAGGCATTCTAGTTCTATGGAATTCAGCAGTGTTCTCTGGGTCACTAATTGAAATTAAAAGTTTTGGAGTCACTGTTCAATTCACCTCTGTACATAACAATGAGTCATGGACTCTTACGACTGTTTATGGACCATGTCAAGGGGTCTTGCGTGAAAATTTTGCTACTTGGCTTCATGATTTAGTCATTCCACCTCTCAGCAATTATTTCCTTTTAGGGGATTTTAATTTTATTAGGTCAGCTCAAAATCGTAACAGGACAGGAGGCAATATTAATGACATGTTCATATTTAACAACCTCATTGGACATCTTGGTTTGGTGGAATTACCTATTAAGGGGAGCTCGTATACTTAGTCTAATATGCAGAAGGATCCCCTGTTGGAACATCTCGATTGGTTTTTCACTAGTCCAAACTAGACTATCTCCTTCCCTAATACAGTTGTGTTGCCTCTTGCTAGGCCGGAATCTGATCATTTGCCTTGTGTAGTAAGTATTGACACTGAAATCCCAAAAGCTAGATTATTTCGTTTTGAAAACTATTGGGTTGATATGCCTGGCTTCCAAGAGTGTGTTGCTGCATCTTGGAACAAGCCATCTTACAAGAAAACTAGTGTGGCAATCCTTGCTGACAAGTTAAAAGGACTGAGATATGATCTAAAGCGCTGGCAGAAGAGTCTATCTAAATTAAAAGTGCTCATTACAAAATGTAATGAAGTGATCTTCATCATGGATTCTTTAGAGATAAGAAGGACTCTTTTTATAACTGAATTTAACTTTAGGCTCTTGGTTAAGCTGCACTTGCAACATCTTCTTCAAGCTGAATATAATTACTGGCGGAAAAGGTGTACGGTAAGATGGATCAAAATGGGTGAGGATAACACAAAAAATTTCCACTCAATGGCGACTGAAAGGTTTAGAAAAAACAGTATTGCATCTTTAAAGGGTGATGATGGGACAGAGGCTACTGATCATGAGTGTGTTATGGGCAAGCTATAAGGAGAGAATGGGCTCCATGGCTGGAATTCAGATGCAGTTTGATCTAAACCGGATTTTGCAGAAAGTGGAGGGATTAGAGGCCCTTTCTCGACCTTTTGAAAAGTAGGAAATGGATGACATAATTAAATTCATGCCTTCAGGCAAGGCTCCCGGGCCAGACGGTTTTAATGGACTGTTCTTGAAAAAGTGTTGGAATATAGTTAAAAATGAGTTCTATAATTTTGCACATGATTTCCACGCAGGGAAGGTTGGGTTGCAGAATATAAACAGCTCTCTGATTACCTTGGTGCCTAAGAAAGGATTCCCTAATAGTGTAATGATTTTCGTCCTATCTCCCTTACATCGAGTTCTTAACTAAACTTGCTCCAAATAGATTTCAGGTGCACATTCTTCGTTGCATTCATAAAAATCAGTATGGGTTCTTAAAAACAAGGTCGATTCAGGATTTCATTGCTTGGACATATGAGTATATTCATCAGTGTCAACAATCAAAGAAGCCCATCCTAATTATTAAGCTTGATTTTGCTAAAGCATTTGATACAATTGAGCATGAGGCTATTATTCAGATTTTGGAACATAAGGGTTGCGATAAAGTCTGGATTCGTTGGGTCCGGGAAATCTTGTCTTCAGGAGTCTCATCAGTTCTTCTTAATGGGGTTCCATCCAATGCAAAAGGGGAGTACGACAAGGGGATCCCCTGTCTCCATTACTTTTTGTCTGTGGGGGTGATCTTTTGCAATTAGTGATTAATGATGCACTGAATTAGGGCACATTTACTTTACCTATCATTTCTAATAATGATGACTTCCCTATAGTACAGTATGCGGACGATACAATCTTGGTGATGTCAGCTGAGATGGATCAAATGGTGGCTTTAAAGAATATCTTGCGGAAATTTGGTAACTCAACTGGTCTGAAGGTGAACTTTCAGATATCTCTAATTATACCACTAAATGTGGAGGCAGAAGACACTGAAAGCCTTGCCACGGTTTTGGGCTGCCAAGTGGGATTTGTGCCTTTCCCATATTTGGGGTTACCCTTAGGGACTACAAAGCCCTCAATCCAAGACTTGCTGCCTTTGGTTAATGGTTTGGAACATAGGCTAATTGCAACATCTATCTTTCTCTCTCAAGGAGCTTGACTTCAACTGATTTCATCCACCTTAAGCTCCATGCCTTTGCATTTCTTATTATCGCTCAGCTTACCTATTGGTCTAACAGAGCAATTAGACAGGATTTTGAGGCAGTGCCTTTGGAGAGACAAGGATGAGTCGAAACCTTCTCTTGCAGCCTGGGAGATGGTATGCAAATCTAAAATAAATGGTGGACTTGGGATTGTAAATTTTCATAAGAAAAATGACGCCCTGCTATTGAAACATTTAGACAAGTTTTTTAACAGAGCAGATGTACCTTGGGTTAATCTGATATGGAGTTCTTATTATGATGACTTCTTGATCTGGATAGGTCTTGTGGATCATTTTGGTGGCAGGACATTCTCAAGCTGCATACCAAGCTAGTGTGGGAAATACTTTCTCCTTTTGGACAGATGCCTGGAAATTTATGGGTTCTACTCAGCCATTATGTTTGAGATTTCCACGCTTATTTTATTTTGTTCTAGACCCAAGGCTTACTGCGGCAGAGGTTTATGCGACTAATGATATTAGCACCCTGTTATACTTGCCGCTATCTGATCTAGCTTATGAGGAATTATGTTTAATAAGGGATGGCATGCTGGAACACCGTATGGCAGATGAGAAGGATGTCTGGATATATGAGTGGGGTCAGAAGTATTCTGCTGGTATGTATTATGCTCACGTGCACTCTCATTTGATGGTTCCTGCTATTTATAAATGGTTGTGGAAGTCTGCATGTGTTCTCAAAGTCAACGTTTTTGCTTTGCTCAGTGATCGTCTAAATACTAAAGATTTGCTACTTCAGAGAAATTGGAAGTTTGAGGGGAATAATTTCTGTGTACTTTGCCCTACAAGGACATATGAGGAGCGTTTTCACCTCTTTTTCACGTGTAATTTCAGTCAGAGGGTGTGGATTTTTTTGCAGATTGATTGGTCGTTGAGCGACGATATGTACACAGCAATTGCTGAAGCTAGAAGGGGTTTTGGTAAGCCTTTCTTTATGGAGGTTATGATTATGGCATGTTGGCATATATGGAAGCAGCGAAATGGAAAATATTCCGGTTTGAGAGACCCACTTTTGCTAGGTGGAAGAGTAATTTTGTACATAACTTATTTCTTTCAGTGTATAGAATTAAGAGAAAACATAGGGACAATCTGAAGGAATGGATAGGTTCCTTATGCTGACTAGGGTATAGGTGAGTCTTCTCGACTCTCTTTGTATATAGTGTACTTTACACTTGTAACTTCTTTTGGTCTTTTTTGATAATAAAATTATTTCTGTGGGGCTTTTGCCTCACAGTCCAGGGTAAAAAAACGAGCTAGTTTATAAGAGAGGCATCACTTGGAACCCTTTATTTGTTTATTAAACACACATGTATTAATGTTTCCAATTAATACAATTATAGCATGTAAAATACACTTTTCTCATAAACATGGAATAAGATAATAATAATTTTATTATTACCTCTCGGGCATATTTCCTTCAGTCTCCCACTTGCACTAGAGTCAATAATATAGTTTGTAAACTTACGCATTCAATACTTATGGCTTTCTGGTGTTGTATATATGCGTTTGCTAGTGGTAAACATAATCTCCAGATCTGATACTTTCAGGTCTGTGTGTAGTTGCATGGCTTTGCGTCTCTACGCATCACTCATTCTCAAATGAGATGGCATTGTATAAATTTGGTCCTTTGGTGAGACTTTTAGTTAGTTTGGGTTAAAATATGTTGATATTATTGTCATACAATATATCTTCATAGTATTAGCCCACTTTGAACCACACCTAGTTTGATTAAAAACTACTTAACACAAATGTCCTCCTTTGCTGCTACTATAGCAGTCATATACTTAGCCTTTTGTTGTAGTATCCATCACAATGTCTCAACTTTAGAACTCATCTAAATCCATCATGGAACCTCCTTTCCATTTTATTGTGCCACCCATAGTTTAAATTGAGATAAATTTAATGTGTATCTTGTGATAAATTAGTATCAATGTAACTCTTTACTATGACCTATTTGTAACTATTTGTCACCTATACATAATATATTATAAGTTCTTCCAAAGATAAGAATATCCTTTACTATCGTCCAATGATCATCTTATGAGTCATTCTGGTATATGCTCATAACATTTAGAGCATAGGACATATCTGGATATGTACATATCATGGTATATATTATTGATCAAAATATTCATGTGATTTCACTCATCAAGTGCCAAAACACTTGAATCTCATTTCATTCACCAAGTGTCAATACACTTGAATCTTGATTCAACCTTTTCCATGCGGTAAGAATCTTGCTTGTCGTTTCCATATTGAACCCTTTCAATATCTCATATATGTACGTTTGGCATACCCATTTTAGCGTCTAAATCTATCCATATAGACATAGCTGCCTAATATTCCGGTTTTGCCCAAGTCATTCATCAAAATCTAATTTTAATGAAATTCTTAATCTGTGTCAATAAAAGATACATCAATTCCAATCAACAACATGTCCTCTACATAATGTATTGGAAATTTGTCTCAGCGCTCTCACTTAATTTCTTGCAAATGCAAGTATCTTCATCATCTCCGATGAAATTAAACTCTTTTAACATTTTCATCATGGTGAAGATTCCAACTCCGCTATGCTCATTTCAACCATTAAAGTTTGCACGATCTTTTAGCATCCTTTGAATTAACAAACCCCTTCGGACCGTGTCATGTACATGTCCTAGATAACCATTCTATTAGAAGAACATTGTTTTGTTTGTTCAACTACCATATACCAAATTATATGTAGTGATTGCTACATTAATCCGTCAAGACTAAATATCACTATGAAATACCAAATCTTGTCATAGTCAACTCCTTGAACATTGTCGTAAACACCTTTCTTACATGCCGACTATTTCATAGATATCAAACATCCACGTCTATTTCTTTATAGATCCAAATACGACCGTTAGGCATCACGCCTTTCCGGAGGGTCTTCCAAGTTCAAAACTTGATTTCTCGTGTATGGAAACTATCATGGATTTTATGACTTCTAGTCATTTTATGGAGTCAGAGCCCATCATCGCTTCTTTGCATGCATTCGGTTCATCATTGTCAAAACAATAACAACTTGTTTATCAAATCTCAATATTTGATTCTTACCCAACCCATACGGTTCAATAGGAACTATAATCTCCGAGATTACAACCTTTGTAGTCACAAGAGCCATGAGCATTGTGACCGCCTCCAGGACACTTCCCAGCGCTGCGCTACTTAGCACATGTTGCTTAGGTTCATCAACAAAATTAAAGTTCTATTGTCCTTCCACTTAACTTTTTGTGAAAAAATCATTCTTTAAGAAACTTCACGTTCCAAGTGACAAACTCTTTTGTCTTTGGTGCTATGGAGGAATACCCAACAAATTCTTTGGGATAACCTATAAATACGTGCTTATCCAACTTTGGTTGTAAACATTGTACTTATGCCAAGCATACCAAAATTTAAGAAAAGACAACTCGGGTTTTATCCCAAACCATAACTCATATGGTATCATTTAAACGGATCATGATGGTGCTCTTTTCAGTGTAAAAGCGGTAGTCTCTAAAGCTTTAATCTTTAAAACATAATGATAGTTTTATAAATGACATCTTTGATCTTACCATGTAAAACAAGGTTCGATTTGATCTCTCGAACATACCATACTCCTATAGTTTATCGGGAAATGCAAACCCATGGAACAATTCCTCAAATCTTAGGTGTTTTGCGAAACTTGTAACTCAAATACCTTCTTTTATGATCTAATCATAAATTATTCATTTTACTGTTACAATGATTTTCCACTTCACTCAAATTTCTGGAGAAAGTGTATGAAGTTGAAAGATCCACCGCACACGTCTACCCATAATGGACTATGTACATCAACATGTACAATATCAAATAAGTTAGTCATCCATACCTCTTTGGCCTATGGACGGAGTTCAAATTATCTCGAGGAAAGTCTCACAAGCGTCAAATGATCAAAATCAAAGACTCCAAAATCCATCAACATGGAGTTTCTTCATGTTTTGTTTCTAATATAATTTAAATGGTGATGGCACTTCATAAGTGATCTTTCAATCATTTTCCTTGCGACATTTTAGCAATAGTGTTTATGGATGTGATTTCTCCAACTAGACTTGTAAAAGTTCATTCATCTTTTATGGAATTCAATAATTATTTGAACACCCATTGTTCTCGTAATACCGGAACAAAATAACAATTATTAAAACAAATCTTGAAGGCTAGGTTTGATGACAATGAGAAACACAATAACACTTTATTTGTTTTTGATGAACATCATCACATATTCTTTTGTTAGTTACTTAGGCCATTGTAGTTCATGAATTACATTGCTTTGTGTGACATTTCACACCAACCAATTCGGTATCTAATACCTAAGAACCACATTGTTTAACAAGCAAAGAATACAACCATAACATGTATATCTTCTATATACCTAAGCTGGACATTTCTAGCCTTTTCTTTTCTGCCAAATATTTTATAGATTATCTTTCAACATTTCCTTTTCTTTTAAAAGAATCTATCAACATCAATAGTGGCGCCATACACATGACACATAGTCCAAAGCGTGTATAGTCAAATACTAATACCTTCGGACGTGTACTTTGAAGTTGATCACCATCATCAAATGTTTGGCGTTCTTTCAAAAATTCATTCTTTATTAATCTATTAGTGTAGTAAACATTTTACCTACATCTTATATTCATCCTTATCATGACAACTTTCATGATCAAGCTACTATATCCCATAAGGACGAACCATGAGTATAATGTCAGTTCCCAAAACCTTTTTGGGAGATTAGGATGTCTAGCATCTCCAACCTTCGCAAATTCTCATACAACGTGTATTTTGCCAAATTATACTCTATCATATTGCAACCATAAACATTGTTTCAGATATCACAATATCTTCCACACATGATGGTTTCTGGAACAATTCTTTCAGCTCCTAGATAACTGTGATCTTAAAACAACACTTGAATATCAAGAATCATAGAGGCAAACATGATACTTTAGATACTAACACTAGAATTGTTACTCTTGGTTTAATACTACTTATTAAACTTCATGGAGTAGATGAAGTTTGCTGAAAGTTTGCAATAGGACTTTTAAACTTTAAATTGACACTTAAAACAATAAGATACCAGTTCGTAAAGTAAATATCCAGAATTCTATAGTTATATTATCTCAATTAAAACTAAGCATAAGGTAGTAAACGGATGCCAATGACTACAACAAATTATGCAAATTCACTTCTATATTAGTTTATGATAAGAGACTCTCCTTTGGCCCCTTGTCCAGGAATGTTGCTAGAAAGAAGGACTTTAACTTAACTCCATCCAGGGATTTAAGTTTCCTATCAGAGGCTATGCAAGAGGACCTGGGTTTTCAGGAGGTGGCTATCTCTGATTTTAATGATACTAATGTTAAGCAACAATTTCTTGACAGAGCAGCTGATGTTAATAATTTCAATATGCCTCTATTGACCTCCCAGGTTAGAAGGAGTCCTAGAAGCACCAAATATGATGGCTTCAAGGTTCACATGCTAGTAGATGGAAAGAAGAGTAAATCAAAGGTCAAGCCAAGGAAAATTTCTACTGCCATTGAAGCTAAGGATTTGCAGATCATTGCAGGAAAAGTCCAGGAGGTGAATGATGTTGATGATGATGTTCTTCCTCCACCACCTACTCCTATAGCTATGCTGCAGAATATTGGTGTGAAGCTCCGTGGTGTCCCTAAAGTTGAGCTCACTGCTAAGGAGCTTTTGGCGGCTAAGAAATAAGCTTTATATTGTAATGAATAATCCCAAAAAATGGATTGTTTTGTGTTGGAACATCAGAGGGATTAATGATAGAGAGAAGCAACTGGCATTGTTAAATGCCATAAATTCTAGTGGTTGTGTTGTAGTTTGTCTGCAAGAAACCAAGAAACATCATTTTGATTTAGCCTTTATCAAGTCTTGTTGCCCTAAGAGGTTTGATGAATTTGTTTATATTCCATCTAATGTGCCTCTGGTGGTCTTATAATTATTTGGAACAGCTCTATCTTCTCTGGTATGATTATGCATTGTGAAACTTTTGCAATCTCTATGCATTTCACATCTACTCAATCTGCTATGGCCTAGACTTTGGTTAATGTGTATGGTCCTTGCAATGGTACTCTTAGGGATGATTTTGTTGATTGGTTAATGAATCTTCAAATTCCAGACAATGAGGATTGGTTAATCATGGGTGATTTCAACTTCATAAGATCACCAGAAAATAGAAACAAACCTGGAGGGAATGTCCAAGATATGTTAACTTTCAATGATTTCATTAGAATTCAAAAACTCACTGAAATTCCAATAAAAGGCAAAAAGTTCACTTGGAGTAATATGCAATCAGATCCTTTGTTGGAGCAGTTAGACTGGGTTTTTCATCTCTTCATTGGATTGAGTCTTACCCTGCTACTTCTGTCTCGGCCCAGGGTAAACCTACTTCTGATCACACCCCATGTGTTATATCTATCCAGACTTAAATTCCTGGATCTAAGATCTTTAGATTTGAATCCTTTTGGACTGCTCACTCTGGGTTCTTTGACATTCTGGCTACCAGTTGGAACAAGCCTGTCTTTAAAGGGAACATTGCTACAGTATTGAATGCCAAATTTAAAAGACTTCGATATGATCTGAAATTTTGGAGCAAATCTATCTCCAAATTATCTATCTGTATTGATAATTCTAATAGAGCTCTCATGGAACTGGATAAGATTGAGGACAGAAGACAGTTAACAATTCCTGAGGAAAATTTTAGACATATCATTAAGAAACGTATCCTTAAATTACTTGACTATAAAAGGCAGTATTGGGAAGCTAGATGTACAGTTAGATGGACAAAGTTTGGAGATGAAAACTCCAAATTCTTTCATGCATGGCTACTGAAAGGTACAAAAGAAACAACATATCCCATTTGAATTTGAATAATGGTACTATGGCAACTTCTCATGAGGACAAAGAGGAAGCTATTTTTCATTCTTTCAAGAAAAGATTGGGTACTACACAGAATCCTCAAATGATCATGGATCTGACAGACCTCATTCAGCCCATTGAGGGAATTGACAAACTCTCTGAACCATTTACAGTAGATGCGATTAATTTGGTTGTCAAACAAATGCCTCCTGATAAAGCTCCAGGTCCTAATGGCTTTAATGGACACTTTATCAAAACTTGCTGGCATATCATAAAAGATGATATCTATAAGTTATGCCAGGACTTCCATACTGGAAACCTGAATTTGGAAAGCATAAATGTGGGATATATTACCCTTGTCCCAAAAAAGGGTGCACCTGAATCTATTAATGATTATAGACCTATCACTTTACTCAATTGCTGCCTCAAAATCATCACAAAAATTCTTGCAAACAGATTACAGAAGGTGGTACTTGGAATAGTGCATAAGAACCAATATGGATTTCTTAAAGGAAGATCCATCCAAGACTGTTTAGCCTAGGCTTTTGAATTCATCCATCAATGTGAGCAATCTAAGAAGGAAATAATCTTACTCAAACTAGACTTTGCCAAGGCCTTTGACACAATTGACCACTAGGCAATGATTAAAATAATGAAACAAATGGGCTTTGATGATAGATGGCTAAAGTGGATTGAAATAATCTTTGACTCTGGGAAATCTTCTGTTCTGCTTAATGGTGTCCCTGGAAGACAATTTCACTATGGAAGAGGTGTCAGACAAGGGGATCCTCTCTCACCTCTTATTTTTGTTCTAGGTGCTGACCTCCTTCAATCTTCAATCAATAGAGCCTTATCTATTACTACACTAGAATCACCAATTCCATGCAACCCAAATGTGGACTACCCAGTGGTACAATATGCTGATGACACCATCATTATCATGCCTGCCAAGATTAATCAAGTTATTACAATGTAAAACTGTTGGAGATATGCCCAAGAGGCAATAATAAAGTGGTTATTATTATATCTTTATGTTTATGATAAATGTTTACATCCCATGCTATAATTGTATTAACCGGAAACATTAATACATGTGTGTTTTGTAAACATAAAAGAGTCCCTAGTAAGCCTCTTGTTAAACTAGCTTGTTGATTAATGGATGATCATGGTTTCCTGATCATGGACATTGGATGTCATTGATGACAAGATCATATCATTAGGAGAATGATGTGATGGACACACACCCATAGTAAGCATAGCATAAGATCAAGTCATTAAGTTCGCTTTGCTACAAGCTTTCAAATGCATAGTAACCTAATCCTTCGACCATGAGGTTATGTTAATCACCATCACCGGATGGGTACTTTGATGACATCAAACGCCGCTTCGTAACTGGGTGGTTATAAAGGTGTCATTGGGTATTCTGAAAGTATGTGTTGAAGCGCATGGACCAAGATTGGGATTTGTCCATCCATATGACAGATAGATATGCTCTGGGCCCTCTCGGTGGAATGTCATCTAGTTAGCTTGCAAGCATGTGACTAGGTCACAAGGGATGACATATCACGGAACGAGTAAAGAGTACTTATCAGTAACGAGGTAGAACAAGGTATGGAGATACCGACGATCAAACCTTAGATAAGTAGAGTATCGCGTGACAAAGGGAATTGGTTTCGTATGTTAAATGGTTCTATCGATCACGAAGTCATCGTTGAGTATGTGGGAGCCATTATGGATCTCCAGATCCCGCTGATGGTTATTAATCAGAGAGGTGTCTTCATCATGTCTGCATATTCACGAACCGTAGGGTGACACACTTAAGGTTCGAAGTTGTTTTAAGTAGATATGGAATATGCGTTGGAGACCGAATGTTGTTCGGAGTCTCGGATTGGATCCGGGACATCACGAGGAGATCCAGAATTGTCCGGAGAATAAGATTCATATATTGGGGATCATTTTCTAAGTTAGGAAATGTTCCGGAGTGTTTGTATGGAGATTCTAGAAGGTTTCGGAATGTTCTGGAAGGTTCTAGAAGAGTTCTTGGTGTTTGCTTGAAAACCAAGAAAGGTTCAAGGAAACCTTGTGGGGCTAGACACGGATTCGTGGGGGAGGAGGACTCCTTCCCCCTTCCCAACCCGCCGGCCAAGGAGGGAGGGGAGTCCTACTAGGACTCCCCCTCCCATGGCGCGCCTCCCTCCTTTAAATAGAGGGGAGGGGGCGCCCCCTCCTAGACCTCTCCCATAACAAACCCTAGCCGCCGCCTCTCTCCTCCTCCTTCGCTCTGCTCCGGCTTAGGCGAAGCCCTGCAGAATTCTCTACTCCACCACCACCACCACACCGTCGTGCTGCTGGGATTCCGTGGAGAAGATCTACTACCTCCGTTGCTCGCTGGAACAGGGAGAGGAAGGTCTGCTTCGACTCCGCATGTGTGACCGACTGCGGAAGCGTTGCCGGAACGCGGCCCGGAAGGATCGTCCACACGATCTTGAGATCGGCAAGTGATCGACTACATCAACCCCGAGATCTAATCTCGTAACGCTTTCGGTTCTACGAGGGTTAGTACAGATCTATCTCGTTGCACATGTCTAATAGATTAGATCTTGGCTTTTATCTAGATTAGATCTGGGTTTTGTTCGTTCTTGCGGTAGAAATTTTTTGTTTTCCATGCTACGAACCCATCAAAAACATCCTTGATACCTATGCTACTTCCACTGGTCTTCATATCAACTACAGTAAATCTATTATGATTCCTTTGAATATTAATGCTAAATTTACTAAGGAGCTGGCTACCCTTCTTGGCTGTGTAATTGGGAAAATGCCTTTTACTTACTTGGGTTTGCCTCTGGGAACTACCAAGCCTTCTATGACTGATCTTATGCCACTTGTGGACAGAGTTGAGAGGAATCTTTCTGCCAATTATATGCTGATGTCTTATAGTGGTAGAATAACTCTTATAAACTCAATGTTAACTTCCATTCTCATGTTCCCAATGTGCACTCTTAAAATATCAGCAAAAATAATTGAACATGTGGACAAGATCAGGAGGCATTGTCTGTGGAATAATAAAGATGAGGCAGGACAACATTGTAATGCCTTAATTGTCTGGGACAAGGTTTGTAGACCGAAGAATAAAGGAGGTATGGGTGTCCTAAACCTTAAAATTCAGAATGATGCACTGCTACTAAAGTTCCTACATAAATTCTTCAACAAAATGGACACCCCTTGGGTATCTTTAATCTGGGACACATATTATAGTGGGAAAATTCCGCATTCCTTTGGACCCTGTGGATCTTTCTGGTGGAAGGATATTGTTAATTTTTTCCCAATTTACAGAGGGATAACTTCCTGCACTGTTAAAACTGGGAACACAGTGTTGATGTGGAAGGATAACTGGCTGGACGGGGTGGCAGCTGAAATGTTCCCCAGAGCCTTCTCTTTTACATCTAAGGAGGATTCTTCGGTTGTAGAATTTCTCAATGCCCCTGACCTTGCCACAAATTTTGCTTTACCTATTTCGCCTCAGGCTATGGATGAACTGAAAGAATGGCAACAAAAAGTCAGGAATGTAGAAATTATTGATTCTGAAAAGGATATCTGGAGTTACACTTGGGGATCAGAGAACTACCAAGCTAGAGCATTCTATCAATTCTTCTTCAGAGAGATGGAAGCACACATTTCTTTCAATTGGTTATGGAAGAGAAAATGTACACCAAAGTTAAAAAAATCTGCTGGCTATTACTCTCAGACAGATTGAATACTAAAAACATGCTCAAGCGTAGACACTACAATAGTGTTTCTACTTTTGACTATCTAATATGTAACAATAACTGTGAAGAAACTGTGGAACATCTCTTCTTCGATTGCTCTTTCAGTAAACAATGTTGGCAAGCTCTTGGTATGTTTTGGGACAATAGTAGGGATCGACTGCACATCATTGAAAGAGGGAAAAATAATTCAGCAAGCAAGTTGTTTATGGAAATTGTTATTGTGGCAACCTGGAGCATTTGGAAAGAGAGGAATGACCTGTGCTTTAACAATATTACTCCCTCTATTGAATCATGGAAGGACAGATTTCAACAGGACTTTAGACTTCTGGTGCATAGGACTAAACCTGAATTTCATCAGGAGATACACAATACTTGTAACTCTTTGTAGTTCACTCCTTTACTCCTCTCTACTCCTCTTTACCCCACCCCCCTGTATCTGCTTTCTGCCATAGGAATACATGTAACCTTTTCTAGTTTTCCCCAACTTGGGGAATCCTAAAGTAATATAAATACAGTAGGACAACACCTACTGTCAAGAGTTTCAAAAAAATATTAGTTTATGATAAATTAAGTTCGACTAATCCAAATTACAAATGAACTCCCACTCAAAAACAACATCCCTCGTGTCTTTTTAGTGATTACATGAACCAAATCCACTACACCAAGTCCGATCATCACGTGAGTCGGTGTAGCTTCAAAGGCGAGCATTTATATGGGCATCATATCAACTATATGACTCATGCTTAACCTTTCGGTCCATGTTCTGAGGCCATGTATGTACATTCTAGGCTCGCCAAGTAAGAACCTTAGTACTCGCGTGTGTAAAACTGTCTTACACCCATTTCTGATCGTGGATTCAAGTACACCCGATCCTCATGTGATGTCTTGAAGCGACGAAACATAAAACGGTGCGTACTTAAGGAAGAACACATTTTTATCTTGATATCTAAATGAGGGATCATCTTATAATGGTACTAAAACGCCAAACAAGCAATATAAGATGCAAAACTCAAATGTGTAAAGTGAAATGATATGGTTCTTGCACTTGATCACTATCATGTGCATCGTGGTATGATCTTTATCATTCCTTTGTGTATAAGGCCAAGGTCTATGGACCTTACACGTTAGGTGTGTTGTAAGAGTATCAACTATACATCAACTTACAACATTTCCATATCATGACACTAGCCCAACAACGATCTAAACTAGACGCCTCTAATTTATCAATTGCAAGTTTTTCGTGGCTTAGGGCTTTTGAAGATAGAACCGGCCTTACCTACGAACATGGAACCACAACGATGATAACCAAATTATTAGCAACTCATTGTAAATCAGATATTGACTATAGTAGGAGAGACAAACACCCGCTAGCCACTTATGCAAAACTAGTTGCATGTCAAGAGTGGAACAGGTCTCATGTGCGAGGACATTTAAAGTTAGTCAGGGCCGCTTCATCCCACTATTCCACCAATATCCAAAATACATAGAAGATGCAATAAAATGATCATCATCGCCCACATACTCTAATGTGTACTACGCGTGCAAAGCATCTACGCATAGATCAGGCTCTGATACCACTGTTGGGTTCGTAGCATAGAAAACAAAAAAAATCCTATGATGGGAACTATTATACGCCAAGATCTATCTACTAGATACAAGCAACGGGTGGATATACATCCATAGAGAACATACCCTTGAAGATCGACAAAGCATTGTTAACGAAACTGATTTCGTGGTTGATGTAGTCGTACATTTGTCGATCTCAAGATCGTGATGAAGTCCAGCGAGTCCAGCAAGTCTAGTAGGTCCAGCACCACCAAGTCCAGCAACGCAAAGCAGCGGTGCATCCGTGATCGCACACACGTCCGGTACCCCGACAACCTCCGTCCTGAAGGAAATATGCCCTGAGAGGCAATAATAAAGTTGTTATTATATATTCCTTATACATGATAGATGTTTATTTTACATGCTAGAAATGTATTCATTCAGAAACATCAATACATATGTGTTTAATAAACAAAAAGGGTTCCTAGTCATGCCTCTCTTATAGACTAGCTTGTTGATTAACAGGATGATCAAGGTTTCCTGATCATGGACATTGGATGTTGTTAATAACAAGGTCACACCATTGGTGGAATGATGTGATGAACATTCATCCGAAGTATAGCATTACGATCAAGTCATTATGTTTATATTGCTATAACATCATACGAAATAATCTTTATCCTTAGACCATGAGATCATGTTAATTGCTAACACCGGAAGAGTATCTTGATAACATCAAACGTCACATCGTAACAGGGTGACTATAAAGATGGGTTCAGTACTACGAAGGTGTTATGTTGAGGCTCATGGATCAAGAGTGGAATTTGTCAATCCAGATGACGGATAGATATACTTTGGGCCCTCTCGGTGATATCACATTACGATAGCTTGCAAGCAAGTGATATAATCACTAGAATGTTATATCACGGGAACGAGAAAAGAGTGCATGTCGGTAATGAGATTAAACTAGGTATGGAGATACCAATGATCGAATCTCGGACATGTAATATATCAAGAGACAAAGGGATTTAGTTACAAGCGTTAAAGGTTCTCACGATCACAGGAGTCATCGTTGAATGTGTAGGAGTCAGTACGGATCTCCAGGTCACGCTGCTGATTATTGATCGGAGAAGGGTCTCGATCATGTCTGCATTATTCGCGAACCGTAGGGTGGCACACTTAAGAGCTACCGGACACCATTTTGGAGCACATATGTTTCAGACGAAAGAATTGCAAAGCGCAGGAATTGTTTCAATAGAAACCGGAAATTGTTTCGGGTGAAATTGCAGAAGGTGGTTCTGTATGTGATATTGAAATATTGCAAGGGGCTATATGTGAATGTTTGTTAATAAAAGTAATTAACAAAATTCTGAATAAATTTAATAAAAGAGTTTTATTGAATGAGAGAGCATTAAATTTGGAGAAATTTAATGCATTTAAAGTGGAGACTTTAAAAGGGAATGTGAAGAGGCATTTTAATGTGGAGGGGTTACCACCACATGAATGGGGGAGGTGAGGGGTCACACCCCATGCGCCGGCCCTGGAGAGAGGGGCACCCCCCCTCCTCCTATAAAAGGCCACCCATTCCCTCCTTCATCCTCACACCTCCTTGTGAAGGATCTCTCTCCCCCTCTAGAATTATTCCCCCATGGTCTCGGATTAGCGAGATACATGTTCCCGGTGGCATTTCGTCTGGAAGGAGTTGCTGCTTCCGCTGGATCGCTAGAGCGAGGAGGTGGAGGTTGTCCGGTGGCTTGAACATGTGTGCGAGTGCGGATGCGTTGCTGAGTTGCGGCGCTCGGACTTCCTCACGATCTGGAGATCGGCAAGTGTACGACTACATCAACCACGAGTTCCTACTCGTTAACAAAGCTCGTTGTCTACGAGGGTAAGTTCTCGTTGGATGTATGTCCACCCGTTGCTTTGTACCTAGTAGATAGATCTTGGCGTGTAGTCCACACCGTAGGAAATTTTTTGTTTTCTATGCTGCGGACCCAACAGTGGTATCAGAGCCTGATCTATGCGTAGGTGCTTAGCACGGGTAGTACACATATGGTTGATATGTGGGCGATGATGATCATGTTATTGCATCTTCTATGTATTTTGGATATTGGTGGCATAGTGGGATGAAGCGGCCCGGACCAACCTTACATGTCATCGTACATGAGACCGGTTCCACGACTGACATGCAACTTGTTTTGCATAAGTGGCTGGCGGGTGTCTGTCTCTCCTACTATAGTCAATATCTGATTTACAACAAGTTGCTAATAACTTAGTTATCCTCGTTGTGGTTCATGTTCGTAGGTAAGAACGGTTCTATCTCCGAAAGCCCTAAGCCACGTAAAACTTGCAATTGATAAATTAGAGGCGTCTAGTTTAGATTCAATGGTGGGCTAGTGTGTTGATATGGTATTGTTGTAAGTAGATGTATGGTGGATACTCTTACAACACACTCAACGTGTAAGTTCCATAGACCTTGGCCTTACACACAAAGGAATGATAGAGATCATACCACGATGCAAGTGATAGAGATCAAATGCATGGACCATATCATCTCACTTTACACATTAGATGTTAGCATCTTATACTGCTAGTTTGGCGCGTTTGATAGCATTATAAGATGATCCCTCTTTTAGATATCAAGATAAAAATGTGTTCTTCCTTGAGTATGCACCGTTCTATGGATCGTGTTTCGAGACATCACGTGATGATCGGGTGTACTCGAATCTACGCTTTCATAGGAACGGGTGTAAGACAGTTTTACACACGCGAATACTAAGGTTCTTACTTGGCGAGCCTAGCATGTACAGACATGGCCTCGGAACACGGACCGAAAGGTTAAGCATGAGTCATATGGTTGATATGATGCCCATATAGATGCTCGCCTTTGAAGCTATATCAACTCACATGATGATCGGACTTGGTATAGTGGATTTGGTTCATGTAATCACCAAAAGGACACGAGGGATGTCGTTTTTGAGTAGGAGTTCATTAGTAATTTGGATTAGTTGAACTCAATCTATCATAAACTTAGTCTAAATAAACTTTATAAATTCTGTTGTAGATGGCACCACCTGCTTTTAATTTCAATGTGTTCATGGAGAAAGAGAAACTTGCTGCGAATGGTAGCAACTTCACCAACTGGGCTATGAATTTGAGGATTCTCCTCACTGCTGCACAAAAGCAATATGTGCTAGATGCGCCGCTAGGCCCCCCACCAGCTCCTGATGCCCCTGGCGAGGAAAAGAATGTCTATGTGACTCGTCAGGAGGACCACAACTTAGTTCATTGTGGCATACTGTATGGGCTAGAGCCAGAACTTTGAAAGCGTTTCGAAAATGGCAATGCCTTTGATACCATGGGAGAATTGAAAATGATTTTCGATACCCATGCTACCATAGAGAGTTATAATGCTACAGAAAAGTTCTTTAGTTGCATGATGGAGGAAAATAGCTCTGTTAGTGAGCACGTACTCAAAATGTCTGGGTACGCCGATAAGCTTGTGTCCTTGGGAATAACGATTCCCATTGACCTAGGCATACAATCTCTGCCACCTAGCTACAAGAGTTTCGTGATGAACTATAATATGCAGGGCATGAAGAAGTCTCTTCCCGAGCTTCTGTCAATGCTTAAGACTGCAGAAGTGGAGATTAGGAAAGAACATCTAGTGTTGATGATCAATAGGACCACCGGTTTTAAGAAGGACAAGAAAGGCAAGCACAAGGGAAAGAAGGGTGGCAAGTCTATTGCCACGCCTGAAAAGAAACCCCGGGATGGCCCTAAGTCTGACACCGAGTGCTACTATTGCAAGGGGACTGGCCATTGGAAGCACAACTATCCCAAGTATTTGGCGGACAAGAATTCCAGCAAGGCAAACAAAGGTATATGTGATATACATGTTATTGATGTGTACTTGACTAGTACTCGCAGTAGCACCTGGGTATTTGATACCGGATCGGTTGCTAATATATATAACTCGGTTCAGGGGCTACGGAACAAGCGACAGCTAGCAAGGGATGAGGTCAGGATGCGGGTCGGCAATGGATCAAGAGTTGATGTGATTGCCGTCGGGACGCTACCTCTCCATTTGCCATCGGGATTAGTTATAAACCTAAATAATTGTTATTTGGTGCCTGCACTGAGCATGAACATTGTATCTGGATCGTGTTTGATGCAAAGTGGTCATTCCTTTAAATCTGAAATCAATGGTTGTTCGATTTATAAGAATGATATCTTTTATGGTCATGCACCTATGTTGAATGGTTTATTTCTATTGGATCTCGATAGTAATATTACGCACATTCATAATGTTAATGCTAAAAAGATTAAACTTGATGATGATATGTCTACATATATGTGGCACTGCCGTTTAGGTCATATTGGTGTTAAACGCATGAAGAAACTCCATTCTGATGGACTTTTGGAATCACTTGATTTTGAATCATTTGATACATGTGAGCCATGCCTTATGGGCAAGATGACTAGAACGCCATTTTTCGGTTCAATGGAACGGGCGACAAATCTGTTGGAGATCATACATACTGATGTGTATGGACCAATGAGTGTGTCGGCGCGAGGTGGATATCGTTATTTTGTTACTTTCACGGATGATTTGAGTAGATATGGGTATATCTATTTGATGAAACACAAGTCTGAAACTTTTGAAAAGTTCAAGGAATTTCAGAATGAAGTGGAAAATCATCGTAATAGAAAGATCAAGTTTCTACGGTCTGACCGTGGAGGAGAGTATCTAAGTTACAAGTTTAGCACACACATGAAAGAGTGTGGAATAGTTTCACAACTCACACCTGCCGAAACACCACAACGTAATGGTGTGTCGGAACGTCGTAATCGTACCTTATTGGATATGGTTCGATCTATGATGTCTCTGGCTGACTTACCTCTGTCATTTTGGGGTTATGCACTAGAAACAGCTGCATTCACTTTAAATCGGGCACCATCTAAATCCGTTGAAACGACACCGTATGAATTATGGTTTGGAAACAAACCTAAGCTGTCATTTCTTAAGGTTTGGGGATGCGATGTTTATGTGAAGAAACTTCAACCGGATAAACTCGAACCCAAAGCGGAAAAATGCATCTTCATAGGATACCCTAAGGAAACAATTGGGTATACCTTCTATCACAGATCTGAGGACAAGGTTTTTGTTGCCAAGAATGGATCCTTTCTTGAGAAGGAGTTTCTCGCGAAAGGTGTGAGTATTCGGAAGGTAGAACTCGAAGAGGTTATTGAACCTTCTCTTCATGGAATGGCGACTGGCGCAGCACCGGAAGTTGTTTCGGAGTTGACTTCACCTGATGAAGAGAGAGCTAATGATAATGATCATGAAACTCCGAAAGAGGACACTACCGAACCTCGCAGGTCAAGCAAGACACGTGCAGCTCCTGAACTGTACGGCAATCCTGTTGTGAATTTCATGGTTGATGAAATGGATGACCCTGCGACGTATGAAGAAGCGATGATGAGCCCGGATTCCAACAAATGGCTAGAAGCCATGAAATCCAAGATGGAATCCATGTACGAGAACCAAGTTTGGAACTTGGTGGACTTACCTCACGATCGAAAGGCCGTTGAGAATAAATGGATTTTCAAAAGGAAAACTGATGCTCCCGTAGCGAGGCTTAAATCGGTTAGGATTATGTTAGCAATTGCTGCATATTTCGATTATGAAATATGGCAGATGGATGTCAAAACTGCATTCCTCAATGATAAGATTGAAGAAGAGTTGTATATGATACAACCTAAGGGTTTTGTCGATCCTAAGGATGCTAATAAGGTGTGCAAACTTCAGTGATCCATCCATGGACTGAAGCAAGCATCACGAAGTTGGAATCTCCGCTTTGATGAGGTGATCAAAGAGTTTGGATTTGTCCAAACTTATGGAGAGACTTGTATTTACAAGAAAGTGAGTGGGAGCAATGTGGCATTTCTGATATTATATGTGGATGACATATTATTGATTGGAAATGATATAGATCTTTTAAACAGTGCTAAAAGTTATCTAAACAGCAAATTTTCGATGAAAGACCTTGGTGAAGCGTCATATATATTAGGCATTAAAATCTATAGAGATAGATCAAGGTGCCTAATTGGGCTATCACAGAGTACATACCTTGATAAGATATTAAAGAAGTTTAATATGGATGAAAGTAAGAAGGGGTTCTTACCTATGTTGCAAGGCAAGACATTGAGTAAGACTCAAAGTCCGGCTACGGCGGGAGAAAGAGAGATGATGGATAAGATCCCCTATGCCTCGGCCATAGGCTCTATTATGTATGCCATGCTATGTACAAGACCGGATGTGGCACATGCTATTAGTTTGACTAGTAGGTACCAATCTGATCCAGGTTCGGAACACTGGATAGCGGTAAAGAACATCCTCAAGTACTTGAGAAGAACTAAGGATATGTTTCTCATATACGGAGGTGAAGAAGAGCTACTCGCTAAGTGTTATGTCGATGCTAGCTTTGACATCGATCCGGATGACTCTAAGTCTCAATCCGGATACGTATTTCTCTTGAACGGAGCAGCAGTTAGTTGGAGGAGTTCCAAACAACCTGTGGTGGCTAGATCAACAACGGAGGCGGAATATGTTGCTGCTTCAGAAGCGGCGCAGGAGGCAGTTTGGATAAAAGAGTTCATTACAGAAATGGGTGTGGTTCCCAGTGCGTTAGACCCGATGGTGATCTATTGTGACAACAATGGAGCCATAGCCAACACAAAGGAACCAAGGTCTCACAAGAATTCCAAACATATTAAGCGCCGGTTTCACTCCATCCGCGAGCATGTCAAGGATGGAGATATAAAGATTTGTAAAGTACACACGTGCCTAAATGTAGCAGATCCGTTGACTAAAGTTCTCCCTAGGGCAAAACATGATCAACACCAGAACTCCATGGGTGTTAGATTTATCACTATGTGAACTAGATTATTGTCTCTAGTGCAAGTGGGAGACTGAAGGAAATATGCCCTGAGAGGCAATAATAAAGTTGTTATTATATATTCCTTATACATGATAGAGGTTTATTTTACATGCTAGAAATGTATTGATTCGGAAACATCAATACATGTGTGTTTAATAAACAAAAAGGGTTCCTAGTCATGCCTCTCTTATAGACTAGCTTGTTGATTAACAGGATGATCAAGGTTTCCTGATCATGGACATTGGATGTTGTTAATAACAAGGTCACACCATTGGTGGAATGATGTGATGAACATTCATCCGAAGTATAGCATTACGATCAAGTCATTATGTTTATATTGCTATAACATCATATGAAGTAATCTTTATCCTTAGACCATGAGATCATGTTAATTGCTAACACCAGAAGAGTATCTTGATAACATCAAACGTCACACCGTAACAGGGTGACTATAAAGATGGGTTCAGTACTACGAAGGTGTTATGTTGAGGCTCATGGATCAAGAGTGGAATTTGTCAATCCAGATGACGGATAGATATACTCTGGGCCCTCTCGGTGATATCACATTAGGATAGCTTGCAAGCAAGTGATATGATTACTATAATGTTATATCACGGGAACGAGAAAAGAGTGCATGTCGGTAACGAGATCAAACTAGGTATGGAGATACCGATGATCGAATCTCGGACATGTAATATATCGAGAGACAAAGGGATTTAGTTACAAGCGTTAAAGGTTCTCACGATCACAGGAGTCATCGTTGAATGTGTAGGAGTCAGTACGGATCTCCAGGTCCCGCTGCTGATTATTGATCGAAGAAGGGTCTCGATCATGTCTGCATTATTCGCGAACCGTAGTGTGGCACACTTAAGAGTTACCGGACACCATTTTGGAGCACATATGTTTCAGACGAAAGAATTGCAAAGCGCAGGAATTGTTTCAATAGAAACCGGAAATTGTTTCGGGTGAAATTGCAGAAGGTGGTTCTGCATGTGATATTGAAATATTGCAAGGGGCTATATGTGAATGTTTGTTAATAAAAGTAATTAACAAAATTCTGACTAAATTTAATAAAAGAGTTTTATTAAATGAGAGAGCATTAAATTTGGAGAAATTTAATGCATTTAAAGTGGAGACTTTAAAAGGGAATGTGAAGAGGCATTTTAATGTGGAGGGGTTACCACCACATGAATGGGGGAGGTGAGGGGTCACCCATCCCATACGCCGGCCATGGAGAGAGGGGGCACCCCCCTCCTCCTATAAAAGGCCACCCATTCCCTCCTTCATCCTCACACCTCCTTGTGAAGGATCTCTCTCCCCCTCTAGAATTATTCCCCCATGGTCTCGGATTAGCGAGATACATGTTCTCGGTGGCATTTCGTCTGGAAGGAGTTGCTGCTTCCGCTGGATCGCTGGAGCGAGGAGGTGGAGGTTGTCCGGTGGCTTGAACGTGTGTGCGAGTGCGGATGCGCTGCTGAGTTGCGGCGCTCGGACTTCCTCACGATCTTGAGATCGGCAAGTGTACGAATACATCAACCACGAGTTCCTACTCGTTAACAAAGCTCGTTGTCTACGAGGGTAAGTTCTCGTTGGATGTATGTCCACCCGTTGCTTTGTACCTAGTAGATAGATCTTGGCGTGTAGTTCACACCGTACGAAATTTTTTGTTTTCTATGCTGCGGACCCAACACGTCCCTCGCTCCATCAAATAAGCGGAAGCAACAACTCCTTTTCAGATAAAGCCACCGAGAACATGTATCTCGTTAATCCGAGACCATGAGGAATAATTTCTAGAGGGGGAGAGAGATCCTTCATGAGGAGGTGTGAGTGAGAAGTAAGGAGGCCTTTTATAGGAGGAGGGGGTGCCCCTTCACCTCCCTCATTCATGTGGTGGTAACTCCCTCCACATAAATATGACCCTTCACATTCTCCACTTAAGTCTCCACTTAAATGCATTAAATTTCTCCAAATTTAATACTCTCTCATTTAATAAAACTTTTTTATTTATTTTATTCAGAATTTTGTTAATTACTTTAATTAACAAATATTCACATAAAACCCCTTGGAACATTTTAATATTACATGCAGAACCAATTTCTGCAATTTCACCCGAAACAATTCTGGTTTCCATCGAAATGATTCTAGCACTTTCTTAAATCTTTATCTGAAACATATTTGATCCAAATGGTGTCGGTATACCTTAAGTGTGTCACCCTACGGTTCATGAATAATGCAGACATGATCGAGACCCCTCTCCGATCAATAATCAGCGGCGGGACCTGAAGATCCGTACTGACTCCTACACATTCAACGATGACTTATGTGATCGTGAGAACCTTTTACGCATGTAACTCAATCCCTTTGTCTCGCGATATATTACATGTCCGAGATTTGATCATCGATATCCCCATACATAGTTTGATCTCGTCACCGACATACACTCTTTTCTCGTTCCCGTGATATAACATTCTAGTAATCTCATCACTTGCTTGCAAGCTATCTTAATGTGATATCACCGAGAGGGCCAAGAGTATATCTATCCATCATCGAGATGGACAAATTCCACTCTTGATCCATGAGCCTCAACATAACACCTTCGGAGTATTTAAACCCACCTTTATATTCACCCTGTTACGGTGTGACGTTTGATGTTATCAAGTTACTCTTCTAGTGTTAGAAATTAACATGATCTCATGATCTAAGAACTAAGATTACTTCGTAAGATGTTATAGAAATTTAAACACAATGACTTTGATCGTATTGCTATACTTCGGATGAATGTTCATCACATCATTCACCAATGTTGTGACCACGTTATTAACAACATCCAATGTCCATGATCAGGAAACCTTGATCATCTTATTAATCAATGAGCTAGTTTATAAGAGAGAAATCACTAGGAACCATTTATTTTTTTATTAAACACACATGTATTAATGTTTCCAATTAATACAATTATAGCATGTAAAATAAACTTTTATCATAAACATGGAATAACATAATAACAATTTTATTATTGCCTCTCGGGCATATTCCCTTCACCCCCGTGGGTTGGGTTCGGCCTAGGGACGCCGGATAACTAGTTGGGTCGTGTCGGTGCGAAAACCAAATTGGGGGGGTGCGACTGGGCATGATTTTTTGCGCCAACACCTCCATAGCCCTTTGGGGGGTCTTTAGGGTGGGCAAGTGGAGATGCTCTAGGGCATGTTGGTAGCGTGCATGGCTTTCCCGGTCCAGCCCGACAGTGCTGGCGGTGGCACTGCCAACCTCATACAGGCCTCAGGCCAACATCTGCACACCATTTGGTAGCCTATATGTCATCAGTGGGATATTTTATGTAGCCTATTTGGTAGCCTGCTTGCAAGCCCACAACCCAAATGTGAAGAAGTATGTGTGTTTGGTTGCGCCTAGGCCTGGTTTCTGGCCACCTCTTCTCTCAATGGGCAATCTTACCCTTCTATGAATAACCATGGTAGAACTCATAATATGAATAGGTAGTTCATCATCGTATGACCCTAGCTACTATGAATAGGTCATACATTAGTTTATCATCACACTACCCTAGCTACTATGAATGGCGGTTCATACGCACCGTCAATCATGAATATTGTCCAGGAGGGGATGGAGGGGTACTGCAACCTTCTTCTTCCTCTTCTCACATCGTGGTGGGACCTCTGTCATTCCACATCGTTGTTGCAAACTCCATTCTCTACTGTTTCCAAGCTTCATTCTCAGATGCCTCCACACCATGGCCAATGTCATCGTTGTCAGGTATCACACTCTCCTCACCCGACACATACTTATCAAGGCCATACCCCAAGATCCAGTTATGAAGTATGCAACATGCAAGTACTAGCTTTACCTCGGTCGAGAAAGTGTGGAATGGCTTCTAATCAAGGACCTTGAACATGTTCTTCAATGCAGCGAATGCCCTCACAATGGTGACCCTAAGGCTAGAGTGCTTGAGATTGAAGAGCTCCTTGGCATTATGTGGCATGTTCCTTACAGTGAACTCGTTGAGATGGTACCTAGTTGACTTGAAAGGTGGAAGAATCCCAGGGTGACAACCATATCCAACACCTCCTAGATAGAACTTGCCATCAGGGATATTGATCCTATTAGGCCTGGACATGCTGGCGGCGAGGATGGTTGCATCATGGGCTTATCCTTCCCAACCATCTAGCACATATGTGAACATCATGTCAAAATAATAGAAACTGGAACATTTTGGCCGGTGTAGTGCTTCTTTCCCTTGTAAGCCGCTGATTCTGATCTTGGAACTCTAGCAGGAACATGAGTACCATTGATTGCACTGATGCAATCATGTTACAGGAACACAAGGATGAAATGAGAATAGGGGAACACATAGGACTCAATCAAAGGATGCAATGATAAAATAAGGGAACACATGCTCACCTTGAAATATGGCATCCACATGTGGCTATTGTGTATCTTTTATGGTGTTCTACTCGTAGGAGACTTGATCATCTCTTCTCTCAGCTCACCAATCACATACATCACTCGGTTGCAATAGCGAGATATTGTCTCCATGCCTCTTATAAATGTGATGTGGATGACCCTAAACCTTTGGTTATGGCCAACCACATGAAGGAACATCGCAACTTGTTCTTCGACTAAGGTGTGGATGTTGTCTACCAATAGTCCACCCCGCCTTAACCTTTTGACAAGTGCAAAGAAGGGGGCTCTTTTCATTCGGAGCATGTTCAGAGACTCTACATCGTTGTAGTTGTAGATGTAGTTTAGATTTGCCATCCTCTCTTGATCTCGAATTAACATTGGACCATAGGCGAGTCGAGGAAACACAGCCCGCCTAACAGCTCTCTCGCGCAACAACAAGATCCAAGCGTGAATCACAGCTATAAGCGCAGCTGCCTGATGGATAAACGCCAACATGTCACCCTAATATGTGAGTTCTTCCTAAATCGGTACTTCAGACCTAATCGAAATAGTTGGAGAGAGGTATTCACGGTGGTTACCTCACCCATGGCAATGCGTAGCCGTGGAGAAGGAGGGAGATGCTCCGCGATGTCCCTGTCCGTCGCTCAACTGCCGGAGTAGGAGGATGTGCCGGATACGGTAGATCTGTGTCGCTGTCACTGCCGCGGCCGCTCGTGGTGTCGAATCAAGAGGATGGTGATTTTTGGGGAGGGCAAATGCGGAGAGGTAAGCGGGTGAGGGTACTCTTGGCACGAAGGAGGGTCGGGGCACTTTCGTTTCCCGCCTGCGCGACCGCGGATGGCGTGCGCACGCCATCGCCCGCTTTTACAACTCCAGGGTATGACTCCATGGAAACGCTCGATTCGAGCATTGTCGCTGAGACTGGCTCTGGGGTGCTTTACTACTCCCGCTGGCCACAACGCGGCGAACGTGCGACCAAACAAACGGGCCGATTCTATAGCACTCTGGTCTGTTTGGAGGAACTGGAGGCTACCAAACGCGTCCCTAGTATACTGCAGAACAGCATGTGAACTACTATACATTTAGCACTAATTCTGGTACCAATTATATCGTCTTTATACATGGACTACAGATTTGTCACACTACCACCTACTCACTCCGTTCGCAAATAACTGTACTTCTAACTTTTGCTTGAGTCAAATTTCTCAACATTTTGACCGATTTTGTAGACCAATATAGTAACAAATTGATATATTATGAATCTAAGTGTCATAAATGTTGCTACGTTTTAATGTTGGTTAAATCTTGTTATGTTTGACGTGTGGCAAAAGCCATGAGTACACTTATTTAGGAACGGAGCGAGGGAGTACCATTTATGAGCAAAATTTTGAACACTCAGTCACTCGTGAGCTGCGTACTGTCCTGGCGCGCGCACGCATAATTCCTCCGTGTACGGGGTTCACGGGGCGGAGAAAACACCGTGATGAAAAGGCAAGGAAGCCGCTGCTCAGATCGGCCAAAGAGGCAAAGACGAGCGCGACCCACCTTTCGCCCAGAATCGACGGGCCTTCGTGGCTTTGTCCGACGGCGGACACGCACGCACGCTGCACGCATGGCCGATCACGGGCCGTCGGGACGAAGGCGCACGCTACGCGGAGCGTGGGCACATGCGGCCGCTGCCTCAGGCCGAGGCCGGAAAGCCGGCGGTCGGCTTTACCCGGAAGGGGAGGAGGAAGGAATCAAGGAAAGGCCATGTGTGCCGTGGCCACGTGGGGTGGGGTCGGCGTGGGTACATATAGCGGCGGCTCGACGAGGTCTTTCCGTAGGCCGCCGCGTGTTCCTTTCTTCTGCCTAGCTGCCCTGTGCTGCTGCCTGTGCCCCCTCGCTGTTTCCGAGTACATTCTTCGCCCGTTCCCCAGCAATTAAAAATAGCAAGTGCTCGCATCTGCTCGGTCGCTCTCTCTGCCTCCTCCTCCTCCTCCTCCTCCGCGTGCGCTCCCCTTCCTCCCCAGCTCCCCGGACCTGCTCTCCTCTTCAGATCTGCTGCTGTTGCTGCCGCTGCGTCCTGAGGTCAGTGATCGATTCACCTTGCAACCACCTCTCTTCCATTTTTCATCGCTTGAAACAGGCCTTATGCGGCGGCGGTGTGGCGAATTGGGTTTCTTCCGGGCTCCGGCCGCCTCGAGGATGCTCGTGTTAGGTAGCAGGGAAGGAGGGCTTGCGTTCAAATGCAGCAACTCGGCCCGAATCGGCGCCGAATTGCTGCTTCCGGCTTTGGAATGTGGCGCTGGGGTTGGAGAGGGAGGGGGGAGCGGTTCTGATTCACGCAAGAATCGATGGGTTAGAAAAGAATTATTACACACTCGTATATTCTTGTGTTGGAGGGCGAGGATAAAATTGTGGGACGGAACGGAAGCAAGACTGCTCTACCATGGGACAAGTCAAGTTCATACGGATTAAGAGCGCCACTCGCACTCTGTTTCTGTGTCTCTCAGTAATAAACCAGTAGTCAACTTCTCCCTTGTTATTATGATGACTTCCATGTCCATCCATCATCTTCTCTTCTAGACTGTTAATCGCATGTTATGCCTCCGTTATATTCTGCTAGCTAGACTGTTAATCTTTATTTATGGTCTTCGTTTATACCAGAAGAAAATGGCGACCATGGTGGATCCTCCCAACGGCATGGGGAACCACGGCAAGCACTACTACACCATGTGGCAGACCATGTTCGAGATCGACACCAAGTACGTGCCCATCAAGCCCATCGGGAGAGGAGCCTACGGGATCGTCTGCTCCTCCGTAAACAAGGAGACCAACGAGAAGGTCGCCATCAAGAAGATCAACAACGTCTTCGACAACCGCGTCGACGCGCTCAGGACGCTCCGGGAGCTCAAGCTCCTCCGGCACTTGCGTCACGAGAACGTTATTTGTCTCAAGGATATAATGATGCCCATACATAGGAGGAGCTTCAAGGATGTGTACCTCGTCTCCGAGCTCATGGACACAGATCTGCATCAGATTGTCAAGTCGTCTCAGCCGCTTTCCAATGATCACTGCCAGTATTTCCTTTTTCAGGTAAAGGGCTGGCTATGTTTTCCATTCTTACTCTTGCGTACCGCCTGACTACATAGGCTTCCGTTTGTTCACCAGTATCAGTATGCCATAAGTTTGTTCTTTTAACACCTCAACCTATATCCGAAAGTCATGGTTATGGCTTTGCTAGCCAAAGTCAGTCTCACATGCAGTTTTACTTCCGATACAAATCAAAGTAGAACTGATAATTTTTAAAGCCTTCATCTTGGCGATGCCAAATTACCTAACTAGACATATAATCCATGTCTGATGCCTAGGTGTTGTGGTTGGAGAAATCTCGTTTAATCTATTTGTCATGTTTGATTGTTTCTGAAAAGGTTCTTTTATGTTGATAGACTGTTGTTTCTGTCCTATACAAATTTACATCAAGTTCATGATCTATGTAAAGTTGTTGAGTTCGACCTAGTTAAGTTAAAATTAATTGAAGAAGCACTGGTTAATTACAGCATGTCTAATAGGAGCTTTTATAGCTGCTCCCAAATAGTGCTTGTGCTTTAGGAACTGTATTTCTTAAAAGCAACATAATAAGCATCAAGATTTGCACAAGCTATTTGCATGAACATATGTAGCTTAAGCCTATGTGTACTTCTTTAGGAAATCTATGTTTAGACACTGGACTTGAGCATCTTGTATTGGAGCAATACAACAATTTTTGTTTTTCTGTGATATTCTTGGATTTTGTGTCGATTGATTTACAGTTTCAGTAATATTTGCCAACCAAACAATAGTCTAAGATGCCACCTTTTGTGACTGCAGCTGCTCCGAGGGCTCAAGTACCTTCATTCGGCAGGGATTCTCCATAGAGACCTGAAGCCAGGGAACCTTCTGGTTAATGCAAACTGTGACCTCAAGATCTGTGACTTTGGCCTGGCTCGCACAAACAACACTAAAGGTCAGTTTATGACTGAATATGTTGTCACCCGCTGGTATAGAGCTCCTGAGCTGCTGCTCTGCTGCGACAACTATGGCACCTCCATAGATGTCTGGTCTGTTGGCTGCATATTTGCTGAGCTACTTGGCCGCAAGCCGATCTTTCCAGGAACAGAATGCCTAAATCAGCTTAAGCTTATAGTCAATGTTCTTGGCACCATGAGTGACAGTGACCTTGAGTTCATTGACAACCGGAAAGCTCGCAACTACATCAAATCCCTTCCATACACCCCCGGGATTCCCCTCTCTAACATGTACCCACACGCGCACCCTCTTGCCATTGATCTGTTGCAGAAGATGCTTGTCTTCGATCCTTCCAAGAGGATCAGTGTCATTGAGGCTCTGGAGCACCCCTACATGTCTGCACTGTATGATCCAGCCGCAAACCCTCCTGCTCAGGTGCCCATCGATCTCGATATAGATGAAAACCTCGGCGTAGACATGATCCGAGAAATGTTGTGGCAGGAGATGCTCCAGTACCACCCTGAGGCCGCCGCAATGGTGAACATGTGACAAGCAGGGATGAACATGTGAGAGGCTCCACATGTTCGCTTTTTGTCTAAAGCTTACTGCGATCATCACGCCTATCAAGTTATCACAACGCACGTCCCATGATCTGTTCTGTAAATATGTGCACAATAAGTCAGCGTATGGATATTTCTTGCTGTGGATCACTACTTGTAGTATATATGTTGTACCATGTTTGTAGAAGTGGAATTCGATTATTAAGAATTCAGTTGTGAAAAGACTTGTCTAAGCTGTAACCTTCTTTTTCTCTTTTACCTGAGTGTAAGTTGTAATCTTAGACGCTGCTCTATGTATGGAGGTGTCAACTTTCAAGTGACTTTGGTTCCATCTGTTTGTTCAAACCTGTCTTGTTTCTTTCAGGGCAGTAACACAGTGCTGTTTGTGTATGGTGTTCTCTGTCTGGCTAAAATTGTTTAAATTCTGATGCTGCCTGCAGTTTGCACTACAGCAGGAGGGTACTCATGTATACGGTAAATGTGCCGATACTATTGTGGCCAATGTTATGTTAGTCCTGGGAAAAGAACTTCTCCAAAGAAGTCTGAACTTTGGGTGTTAGTCCTGGGGAAAGAACTTCTCCAAAGAAGTCTGGATTTTAATGTTGATACCTTTGTTCTGGTCACTTTGTCTGTGGTTGATCGGTGTGCATCCTAACTATGCAGAGACCGGGTGTAAACATTATAATTAATAATAAAGCGCCTATTTTAAAAAAACAATTGATGAACAAATCTATGGCATCTGGCCCAAAAAAGGAATCTCCACTGGACCCATTTCGGACATGGGATGTATCTGAATCTACCTTTTGGGTCGGCCTGTGGACACGAAAACAAGTCATTTGGTCGGCCTGTGGACACGAAAACAAGTCATTTGGTCTCTGTCCGTTTGGATCGGGGGTTCCCCCAGCGGGGTCGATCCTTTTTTGCGAAATACAAAACACAAAAAACCAAAATAAAATTAAAACTTAGCTACATTACATAATAGTCTTAACATATGAAGACGAAGGATGAGGAGACCGCATCGAGGGAGACATCGACTTCACCAGTTACATTACATAATGTCGAGGGAGGTTGATGTCTCCCTCGACTAGGAAGTCGCCCATGTAGGACGAGCGGCGCCTCGCCTCGTGCTCCTAGTCTAGGAATTTCACCCAGAAAACCCGGAGCACGTAGGCGGGGTCGTTGCGGAGGTGCGTCGGCGGCGCTCGATCTCCTAGTCGGGCATCACTTCGTCCTTCGGCACCGACGGCAACCGGGACGCGCACCCGGTTCAGGTGCCACCCTCTCAGCAGAGACATGTTGTGGTGCTCGCAGGGGTGGCGATCCTTCCATGGTTGTTGGCACTCAGCGACCAGCACGTATCGCCAGTCCCTTTCGTTCTCAGGCAGATGACAGGAACGGCCCACCTCAGCAGAAGCGCGTCCAGCGCGGGCCGCTGCGGCCACAACGGCGAAGTCCCGCGCCCGTGGACGTGGTGGAAGGGGCGCGCGAGGACCCCTCGTGGTTGGTGGAGGCGACGACAATGGCGGAGAAGGTGGTTCAACGCGACGATGGCGGTGACCCGACGAGGAACCGCCGGCCTCGTGGTCGTTTCTCATCATCTTCTTCCACTAGTTGGGCATGGCATCGACAGAGAGGGGGCTAGCTTTGATCGATTTGGCAACGGCAAGGGTTGTGGGGAGGCTTGGCCACGCATGCCCTTGGCCTAAAAAGGCCTCTCCGCGCTCGGCCATTAATGCAAATGCGGTGATTAGGGTGTCGTCGCTTTGGTTCAGGCGCGATGACCGCCCGACAACCTTTGGCTGGCCTTCACCATCAATGGCGCGCTGACTGTGGCAGCAGGCGAAGCGACCAGTCGTTGCCAGGCGGGCCCGTGCACGGGCACGAGGACACGAGGGAGGACACACGCTCTGTCCGCGGCGTTGCATTCTGAGCGCATATTTAGACAGGAATGGGTTGGCCTGGACATGCATTGTCGTTTGGGTTGGATCCCTAGAGCGGGTTTTCACCACAAGGGCGTCCAATTCGGATAGCCCGTGGTCGAATGGGTTGGTCCGGTGGAGATGTCCTAACATCACTAGACTCCCAAGCTCTCAACTTGTTTCGCCGGATTGTCACAAGTCGTCAGAACAAACTGAACATTATTAGGCAAACAAGCAGATCATGCATTCGGTTGAACTGAGTAATGTACTTGAGAATTCTAGGTATGTGCGAAACTTTGACTGACAAAAGTCGAAGCAGGTGCAGAAGATACACAAAGGTGACTGTAAAACATGGTACTAGTTCACTACTGTCCCTGGACAATCCCAGCATATCCCTTGTGTATGGAGTTATCTCAGAAGGTGGATCCGTTGAAGCCCACATTGTATCCCTGTAGCACCAGAACGAGGCACGCATGTACAATTTCTTACCGTCAGCTATCAGAAGATGTCAGCAGAGTTGTGGCGGGACAAAACGAAGCAGGAGAGAAGGATGTGGCGGACCTGCACGTCGTCGAACTTGACGTAGAACCTGCTTCCGCTGATGGAGAGCTTGGCCTCGAGGATCTCGGCGAGGGCGGCGCTGAGCTTCCCGTTGACGCCGGGACCGAGGCCACCGATGGACATGATCTCGCCGTACGCCGCGGGCTCCTCGCTACCCGCGAAGGACGTCGGCACCGACCCGTTGATCGACACCATCACGTACTGTGCCAGGAAACAATGGCGGACGCACGGGTCAGAAACACTGGGTGATAGAGCTAATAACTACCAGAACGCCAGGAGTCCCGGAGGCATTCCGTCGAACAGGCCGAGCGCGCGCCTGGGAGGGACGGGAGGGGTGGGTTGTAGAAGTTACTGATTCTGGCTTGCCGATGATCCTGGCGAGCGCCCTGGAGCAGTCCCTGAGGATGTCAGCGGCGGCGACGGCGTCCACCGGCACGTTGGTGCTCAGGCTCAGCTGCGGCATCGCGCGGTGGTGGTGGTGGAATCTGTGGACAGGGAGAGGATTACGGCGATAGAGAGGCGGAGGAATTAGGGGTACAGAGAGCCCACGATGTTGGGAAGGCGACAGAGGGAGCCCACCCAGATTTCAAATACTCTGTGACAATTCTGTGTCCTTTTCTCGATTTTTTTTTTGGAACCAATATTGAGTTCCGTTCAGATCATTCGAATGTACCTTGTGTTCTCCATTTCGTATTCTTTTACACAACTAGTAGAATGAATATTGTCATCATATTATGGAAAAACGAGAGGATCACTACGGGAGGTCAAACCGCGGACAGGCGGAACTAGAACATAATCTGCATAGGGTTCTTTCTCGAAATTCCACTGATCTATTAATAATTATCAATAGTAGTATGAAGGGGCTTAAAGTAATAAAAATTACAAACAGGTCGAGGTTATGATCAGCGTGCGTCCTAACATGGCGGCAACAGTGAGCTCGAGGATGGAGACGGTGGCAACGGCGGCTCGCATGTTGCAGTGTGGCGACGGGTTTTATGAGCCTGATATGGGCTTAGTTGGACTCTCTCGGGACTTGTGTGTCTTCACGTGGGTTTTACTGGGCCGTTTGGCCCAGCTAGACTCAACTGGCACTGGTTGCATGGTCGACTACCCCCTTAGGGGTGGAGGTTGTTCTCGTTTTGGGAGAAATCCTTGTTGGTTCAACTGACACCGACGATGTACTGTCTTCGGGTGGCACCAGTTCTTCCTGAAAGGCATCGTGGCTACCCTTTGTCCACCCCCTCTATGTGTCGAGGGAAAACCTAGAATCAGTTGGTCTGGGCAGTAGCGTCTTGCTTCCCTTCTTAAAGGTGTTGCTTGGTACTTAACGCTTTGCGTGATGGAACATCCTCGGAGGCGCAGCGGTTGCGGGTCACCTTCGCTTAGTTGATCTACCTTAGTTTTCATTTTTTTTTCTCATCTTTTGGGCATGTTTTGCTGTTGCCCAGCATTTTCTCCGTTGAAACTCTCGTTCGTTGTATGATGTGGTTCCTATGTTAATATAGCGGGACTAAAGCCTATTTAGAGGGAAATGTTATGAAAAACTGCGAGTGTATGATAATGTTTTACACACTTTATTTATGCACTATGAAAATATCCGTGAATATTATGACTATTATCCATGATCTATTTGAGGGTTCTATTTGATCAAATTTATGGAGAATGGAGGAAGTAAAATTGATTTAGGTAAAATGTGGTCGATAGCGAGGCGTCTGTGGTGACTTCGTCAATTTTAAGACCCGCCGGCTCAGTCTCTCGGAGGTGCTCATAGGGATAGGATGTGCGTGCGTATGTTCATAGAGGTGAGTGTATGTACACATTGTGAGCGTCTGCGTTTGTACTTTTTTTTCTTTTTCAAAAGGCCACCATTGTCTATGTTTGTACTAGTATAAAGTGTATGACGAGCCATGCTGCTACTGATTATTTGACCTGAAACAACACAGTAGACTCACATGGTACCCACACCCAATGAAGATGACATCATGGGGCGCCCAAAAGCCCATTGATTTTCTGAACTTTACTCGTCATAGCATGCCTAAAACTTTGTCTATAAACCGATCGTGCCCACACGGCCACACGACCGGCAATCACAGATGAATGGTTCAAAGATCCACTCGTGGCTGCGTGTCCGAATTTACTAATCACAACGGCCCGCGTACGACAACCGCTGCTGCCGATGAGAAAACGAGAAGATATGCTATCGAGTAGCCACCGAGCAAGGTCAGTCGAATCTCGACACGATTATTAATTAAGTTGCTTTATTATTTTATTATTACGAACAAGACAGCGACCCAAACTACACCAATATTTAGAAAGCTTAACGCAACAGAGTGTCGAGTTACACAGGGCCGTCCCATCAGCTCATGGTATCTGCTCTTTTTATACTACAAGTTGAGCCAAGTACCTTTCAGTTTCAATGTCAGAACAAAAAGTATCTTTCAGTTCAGCCGAACATTCGTTTCCTCGCTCAGAAAACTGACATGGTGGATGGCTTTTATTCCAAGATGCAAGTAGAAGTAAATTTGTGCAGCCAAGTAATGTTTTGGTTGGGAGTCGATTGTCTCTCTACATAAGGATGAAACGGCCAAGAGGCATCCTAAACTGGTAGAACCCTAGCCGTCGTTACCTCGAGATCCAATCTTCCCTCCCTTCTCCTCCGGCTACCGCTTTGGTGTTAGGGCGGATGGAGAAGATTCTCGTCTCTGGTTTGGTGTGGAAAGATTTCTCTCGTTTGCTTTGAGATCGTGGCGACGTTACTCCGATAGCAACATAGTCTCTATGGTCTAGTGATGTTAGCGCCCGTTGATATGCTAGTAGGTGCGATTGAAATCTTCATCGTACATGACGACCTACTGTTGCGGAAATTCAACGAGGCGTCATCACTCCAATTATCCACACCCCTTTAGTTTTACTTTACAATCTAGAATCTCATTTCTTTGTTAGAGAAAAAGCAATTTCTATAAATATATAACTGATACTCTTTTATGATAGAGATATTCATTTATTTGATGATCTATGTTGTCCATCGCTATTAAGGGGAATGACGATGAGTTCGGCTGCGGTTTAGATTTCGGGGTGGGCTAGGGGTGCTATATGTTGGCACTGGAGAAGAAACTCTGCATGTCCCCGAGCTTGCGGGGATTACCGTGGGGACGCCGGAGTGACGGAGTATGAGCTTGGGGCAGGGCGGGGCGGAGAGGCGACACATGAACAAGCCGGGCGGGGAGGAAGGTGGTTCGACTGGTGAAGATAACGAGAGTAGGGAAGAAGAAATGAGCGGGTGGATAAAGATCACCGAGGAAAGAAAGGCACGAATCTATTCCCCGGCAGCTAAAAGACAAATCCGCGCCTGTATGAATTTCACCATGGCCACGACCATATACTAGCTAGCACACATTAATCGTACATGCGGCCTTATCATGCATTGATATTGCATGCATCGAGTCCTAGTACTCCTTGTGCCCAAAACGGTAGAATTCGAAAAACTATGGATGCTTTCGGTAACCTGCTATTGGTCACGGCAGATCCGCTAGTGACGGAATCAGGATGATTGGATGCCCGCAAGGAAGGTTGGGGTGCGCCAGCGAGAACTGTAAACATAGCCAGGCCCAACGACAACGGTCGATCTGGGCGTTTCCAGCGAGCCACGCCATCAACTTGTGCCCAGTCGATGCTAACACGACGCTCCCCACACGAGCTTGTCCGACGATGGCGTAGGCAGGAGATTTCTCGCTCCAGTGTAAAAGAGGCTGGAGATATTCGCTCACCTCCTGCCGAGACACTCCTACCCGCTCATCGACGAAACCAGCTCCACCATTCCACACCCCCCCTCGTTGGTCATATCCGGCCATCGGCGGCAGCAGCGGCGGTGTTCCCGTGGAGACTACTGCCTCATGTTCATCGATCCTTCTGTGCGGTCACCATGTCGAGCTAGAATGAAGGCGACAACTTGAGTCAATCGTATCTAAGGGTAGGTTCAATTTTCCCAATTCCTCCCATGGGTTAGGGTTGCTTGCGATATGGGAATTTTTGATTCAGCATCAAATGAACTCGATTCATATTTTAGGACCTCATGGACATGGACTATGCTCCAGACTGCATTGAAGACCGCACATTCCGCAGTAGGACACTAGATTGTCCCCATCTGTGTCACCTCCACAAGCTTGATCCTTACAAACGTGTTGCATTTGAAGGAACCAACACTGGCTACAGATTCTATCTGTGCTAAGTGAAGAATGTAAACTCTTAGCCTTTTATATGTCCTCTACTAGCCCATCCACTAAATTTGAGCATGTAATTCTGCTTTGTAGTAAGTTTCAAATTGTGGGGTTATGACTTGGTTGGATAAGGAATGGCTAGAACCAGCGAAAAATGCATTAGGATGAATCTGGGCCATGTACCATAATAGCAACCTTGCAAGAATTGACGAGAGGATTTTCAAAAAACATTGATGATAGGATTCTGAATGCAAAGTTGGTGAAGGAGCTAGCTAGTAAGAATAACAAGATTGAGAAGAAGTACTCATGTATGTTAGTTAATGTGAGGAAATTCATGGATAAAACTGAGAAAAAGGTGGTGGAGAACTTGTACAGAATTAGGGGGACCATGATACATTGCAAATGTATCTATAATTTTTGATGTTCCATGCTTGGTTTTATCCACTTTCTTGTGTTTTGTCCACACTTTGGAGTACTTTTCATATGATTTCTTGGACTAACCTATTAACAAGAGCCAAAGTGCCAGCTGCCTGTTTTCAGCTATTTTTGGTTCCAGGAAAGTCAGAAAATGAATATTCTCGGAATTGGACGGGACAAAAGCCAAAGTGCCTATTTTTCCGGAAGTCATCAGATGCCAGAATACGAGACGGAGAAGGGCTGGGGGCTAGCCACACCACCTGGCCGCGCGGCCAGGCCTGGCCCGCGCCAGGGGGTGGTCTGGCCGACCCCAGCACCCCCTCGACCTCTCCTTCCGCCTATATATTGCCCTCGGGACGAAAAACCTAAGTACCCGATCAAAAATCCACGAAAGAGTCTATAGCCGTTGTCATCTCCATCCCTAGATCGGGAGGGATCTGAAGCTCTTCCCGGCACCCTGCCGGAGAGGGGAATTCACCCTGGAGGCCTTCTTCATCACCATGCAAGCCTCCGTGTGATGCGTGAGTAGTTCATCCTTGGACTACGGATCCATGTAGTAGCTAGATGGCTGGTTCTCCTCCTTTGTGCTTTCATGTTTAGATCTTGTAAGCTCCGTTCATGATCAAGATCATCTATTTGTAATTCTGCATGTTGTGTTTGCGGGGATCCGATGGATATTGAGATGCTATTTCAGATTGATTATTGATTCTATCATGTCTTTGTTATTTGTGATCTTGTATGCTTTCAGTTGTTAGTAGCTATCTTGGCCAAGTAGATGCTAGCAACTCCAAGAGTTAGTATTTATGCTCGATAGTGGGTTCATGCCTCTGGTAATCTGGGGAAGTGACAGAAATCTGTAAGGTACTATATGTGTTGTTGCTACTAGGGAGAAAACAACAATCCTTTGTTCATAGAACAATCGTATTGTTTACTTTACATGCAGTTCGTAAAGCAATAATCTGTTGCTTGCAACTTAATACTAGAGGGGGTTCGGATGATAACCTGAAGGTGGATTATTAGTCATAGATGCAGTTGGATGGCGGTCTATGTATAATGTTGTAATGCCCAATCAAGTCTCAAAGGAGTCAAGATGATTAGTATATGCATGTATTGCTTTCTCGATGTTTGTCAATTGCCCCGCTGTAATTTGTTCACCCAACATGTTATCTATCTTAAGGAGAGCCACCTCTAGTGAACTATGTATCACGGTCCTTTCTTTTACATACAATCTATAAACTGTTTACTGCTTTGTGTTTACTTTCTGCAAACTATTACTTCCTTCCATTCGATATGTTTAATCCTTTGTTTTCAGCAAAACACGGTGAGATTGACAACCTCATCGCAAGTTGGGGACAAAGTTCTGTGGTTGTGTTGTGCAGGTCTCCATGTTGCTACTAGCACCGGTAGTGCGCCCTGCCAAGGCTCAACTAGTAATACCTTTGGGGTGTTTCCTTGCTCCTACTGGTTCGATTAAACCTTGGTTTCATAACTGAGGGAAACTTGTTGTTGTGCTCATCATACCTTCCTCTTGGGGTTCCCAACGAGCTCTAGATCAACACCGAGCCATCAAGCATTTTTCTGGCACCGTTGCCGGGGAGTCAAGGACATCTTCACAAGGGGAGTCCCTCATAACCAATCTCTTTACTTTGTTTTTTTTTTGCTTTGTTTGCTTGTTTCTTTATCAAAAACACACAAAAAATAGTTTTACTAGTTTGCTTTCTTTATCAAAAACACAAAAAAATTAGTTCCTATCTTAAGTTGCTATTATGTCTAGCCTTGCTCCAGTCACTATGTCACCCGAGGAAATGATTTTAACTTTTAAACAAGGAATTGAGGAAAGCTTCAAGGAAGCTTGGTCTAGAATCTCTGATCTACATGAAAAAACTGAGCCTAAAATGACTCAAAGCTTGTTCCTTAGCAGTTTTTACCTTGGGATTGCTCTTTGCTATAGATATGCCTTAGATGCTATTGTGGGAGGAGATTTCCTCCAATGTAATGTGGATGATGCTATTAATGCTATAAATAAATTGATCCTCACTTACAACTTGCCTAGCCAAAGTGATATTTCTTTCGCAAGAATATTTGCTAGATTGAACACTCTTGAGACTAGCACTACTAGCTTAAAAGATTGCTATAATACGCTTAGGGAGCATCATAATTATATTCCAATAAATTCTGAACCATCAAAGTGGCTCCCTATAGTAAAGATTGAGATAAACACTGAAACTTTTCAAGCTCGCTGTGATATCATGTCTGAATTTTGTCTTATGCCCAAAGATATTTATGAATCTTTGAATACTTGGGGCTTACTGAAGGAGGAAAAGAAATATCTCTTGCTAATAATGCTACCATATTACCTATTGGAATAGCTGAAGGAGTGTTTACAAAGATCCTTGGAAAAATGATTTCTACTGATTATCTTGTTATTGAATGTGCAGGAAAAGGACAAATTACACTTGGAAGGTCCCTATTAGAACTCCTTGGAGCAATAATAGATGTGGGAAAAGGGACCATGCACCTTTCTTCTCCACCAAACAATCATATTTTCCCCAAGGTTAATATTAAAAGTAAGATAGGTAAGGGCAAGAAATTTGGTTTTAATGCTTCTTCATTTGAGAACACTTGATTCTTTCTTTGCTTCTTATGCCTAACTTAAAGGCGTTAAAGAAAAGTACTTATTGGGAGATAACCCCAAAGTTTTAGATGAGTCTTGGAAGTTATTACTTCAGTAATAACCGCTTCTTATCCTTTTTATTTGCAATTTGTGCCAAGAGTAACCTCTAATGAGAGAGAAGTAATGATTGGGAAAGTTGCTGCCCCGAAACAGATTTTTGTGCTTCACCGTAAAAATTCGTGTAAAATCTCTGAACGTCTTTTTGAGGCGTGAATTTTTGTTCTTCTGCCCCAGGTTGTTATCTAACTTTCGTTAGTTCAACACCTTTTGATTTGAGCAACAGAAGATCTTCGAAAAAAAACGTCTTTACCTGCTGGTCTATTTTGACAGATTTCTGCCATTTTCTGCATTTGCTTCTTGTTGGTTCCTTTTGAGTTCTTTTGGGGAATTGAGATTTTTGAGGGAAGCGCTACAGTAGCTAGTGTTCTAATGGAAGTTTATTGGTGTTAGAACTGAACATTAAGACCTATTATCTTGAGTGCACTAATGTTGCTAATAAAGATTGTGTGAAGTTTTGTATGAAGGAAAAATTTCAGGTATATGGAAGGAATGAGTAATGAGATGAAGGATGGACTAAAGCTCAAGCTTGGGGATGCCACGCGTGTCACCCCAAGAAATATACAAGAAGTACAAACGTCAAAGCTTGGGGATGCCCAAGGCATCCCCTTCTTCATCAATAAAAATACCAGGTTTCTTCCAAACGCTTCATTTTTATTGTTTCATGCACAGTTGTGTTGTTCTTGGACCGTATTCTTTTTCGTTTTTGTTTTGGTTTTTCGTTTGCTTGGTTTGCTTAGTTTGCTGAATAAATTGGTTGTACCCCCTCTTTCATACATTGGTTTTCAAATAGTTTGGTTTGATTTGGAAAAGAGTAGGAAAGTTCATGCTTATGTGGTAAAAAGAGCTCGTTTTTGACTGTGGCCTATCCTTTGTCATGCCATGCTTGATATTGTTTTGGATTTATTCTTAGTATTATTTGTTGTAGCATGACTTATTATAAACAATTGAGATTGCTTAATGTGCCTTGGATGAATCATGCATTGTTTTAGCATATTAAAGCATAGTATAGTGGTATTCTCCTTTGATGCTTTATTTGGGTTGACTTGGCGCATGCTCACACCATATTATGACTATCTCAAGTCACCATAGCCTTTATGATCCTTTAGTTTTCAACTTGTAGTATCACTTTATGCTTTGATCAATGATGTTTTGTCGCTCTGCATGATTATGGCCATTATTGCCCTCTTAGTTTGTCGCTCCTAGTCTTTTGCTAGCCTCCACAACCAAGTATGAGTTCCACTCATGCATCCAACTCCCTAAACCAAGTTATTCCAAAGAGTCCACCATACCTACATACTAGATTATGCTATTCCAAGTATATTCATGCTTTTGTTTACCTTCCAAATTAAACTTGTTATGAGAAAACTAGTGATTAAAGCTCTCACGAACTTGATGGCACACTTTACTTTTCTTGCCCTTAATAAACTTGAACCATTGTGTCATCTATGTTGTATATGCTTGCAATTATTTGTTGGGGATTAGCAGAACCATGCTTTCATGGGGAACGCTTTCAACATTGCACTTGGTACTTGTACCTAGTTGATATCATGCTCTTTTGTATATGGATGTTGTCGGTGTGAAATGAAAGGGGAGCTTATAAGTCCATGGAGTTATGTATATGTGTTAGAGAAACGCCTAGGCCGCTGGCCTAATCCATGCTGACATGGTGGAAACCTGCAGCGTAACCATAATGAGTTGTCTATGAAGCATTCTTCTTATAAAAAAAGAGTCCTATATTGAGAAAAAGAGAATAAGAAAAAAAAGATATTATGAAAAGATGAAAGAGATAAAAAAGCACCATATTCCCATGGTAAATAAGAAGATTGCTGAGATGCTTGTTGTCTGCTTGCCTTGTCATTTTGATATGGGGATTCTTCCGTATCATCGGGCAAGGGGTACCCCGTTGGCGGTTCTCTATGATACACATGTACTTACGATGACAAGAACTTACCGGTGACTAAACCTGAGTAGCATGAGGAGCGGCCCTCGTATACAAGGGACATGAGATTTCTAACTTATACTTCGTCAAGCATGTACACCATAGTTTGTTCACTTTAACCTTAATCACTTCAAGATGCTTATGATAGGGGCAATGAGATCTGAAAGCTATAAGTACCATAATTTTTGGAAGCTCTTTATGAGACTTGAATCCCTACTTCCTTCAACGAAGGCCTTTCTTCCACCATTATATTGAGTCTCCACCTTCTACCTTTATGCACCTACTTTGAGAGCATAGTGGTCATTCTTAGTTCTATGTGCATTGTCCCAAGACTAGTTGATTGATGCATAACTTGATATTACTTGTTTTAAACTATTTGTATCTAGTCACTCTTATGAACTTTGAAGGTATCCTATGCATTTATATTTGCTACTCTATGAGGGACGAGCTGAATACTATTATGCTATGTTTTCTTTATGTGAAACAAACAAACGTCTTGCAAAGCATTGTTATTCATGAATCTTTTGTTTCTGCCTTTTCATGTTGCATCATATTTTCTTTGTCTTATTGCTAGAACTTTGTCTTTCATGTTATGATTGAAGTACTATGATCCTAGCTTTGAATGTTTTACAAATACTTTGATCATGTCTTTGATGGTGCATGTCACCTCAAAAATTATTCTTTCTTTTTATCACTTACCTACTCGAGGACGAGCAGGAGTTAAGCTTGGGGATGTTGATACATTGCAAATGTATCTATAATTTTTGATGTTCCATGCTTGGTTTTATCCACTTTCTTGTGTTTTGTCCACACTTTGGAGTACTTTTCATATGATTTCTTGGACTAACCTATTAACAAGAGCCACAGTGCCAGCTGCCTGTTTTATGCTGTTTTTGGTTCCAGGAAAGTCAGAAAATGAATATTCTCGGAATTGGACGGGACAAAAGCCAAAGTGCCTATTTTTCCGGAAGTCATCAGATGCCAGAATACGAGACAGAGAAGGGCTGGGGGCCGGCCACACCACCTAGCCCCGCGGCCAGGCCTGGCCTGCGCCGGGTGGTCTGGCCGACCCCAGCACCCCCTCGGCCTCTCCTTCCGCCTATATATTACCCTCGGGACAAAAACCCTAAGTACCCGATCAAAAATCCACGAAAGAGTCTATAGCCGCTGTCATCTCCATGATGGGTTCGAACAAAAATTTTCTACCGCAAGAACGAAAAAAACCCCAGATCTAATCTAGATAAAAGCCAAGATCTAATCTATTAGACATGTGCAACGAGATAGATCTGTACTAACCCTCATAGAACCGAAAGCGTTACGAGATTAGATCTCGGGGTTGATGTAGTCGATCACTTGCCGATCTCAAGATCGTGTGGACGATCCTGAGGGCGCTGCGTTCCGATAGGGCTTCCACAGTCGGTCACACATGCGGAGTCGAAGCAGACCTTCCTCTCCCCGTTCCAGCGAGCAGCGGAGGTAGTAGATCTTCTCCACGGAATCCCAGCAGCACGACTGTGTGGTGGTGGTGGTGGAGTAGATAATTCTGCAGGGCTTCGCCTAAGCCGGAGCAGAGCGAAGGAGGAGGAGAGAGGCGGCGGCTAAGGTTTGTTATGGGAGAGATCTAGGGGGTGGCGTCCCCTCCCCTCTATTTAAAGGAGGGAGGCGCCATGGGAGGGGGAGTCCTAGTAGGACTCCCCTCCCTCCTTGGCCGGCGGATTGGGAGGGGGGAGGAGTCCTCCTCCCCCACGAATACGTGTCTTGCCCCACAAAGACTCCTTGATCCTTTCTTGGTTTTCAAGCAAACTCCAAGAAATCTTCTAGAACCTTCCAGAACATTCCGAAACCTTCTAGAATCTCCATACAAACACTCCGGAACATTCCTTAACTTAGAAAATGATCCCCCAATATATGAATCCTATTCTCCGGACAATTCCGGATCTCCTCGTGATGTCCCGGATCCAATCCGAGACTCCGAACAATATTCGGTCTCCAACGCATATTCCATATCTACTTAAAACAACTTCGAACCTTAAGTGTGTCACCCTACGGTTCGTGAATATGCAGACATGATGAAGACACCTCTCCGATCAATAACCATCAGCGGGATCTGGAGATCCATAACGGCTCCCACATACTCAACGATGACTTCGTGATCGATAGAACCATTAACATACGAAACTAATTCCCTTTGTCACGCGATACTCTACTTATCCGAGGTTTGATCGTCGGTATCTCCATACGTTATTCTACCTTGTTACTGATAAGTACTCTTTACTCGTTCCGTGATATGTCATCCCTTGTGACCTAGTCACATGCTTGCAAGCTAACTAGATGACATTCCACCGAGAGGGCCCAGAGCATATCTATCCGTCATATGGATGGACAAATCCCAATCTTGGTCCATGCGCTTCAACACATACTTTCAGAATACCCAATGACACCTTTATAACCACCCAGTTACGAAGCGGCGTTTGATGTCATCAAAGTACCCATCCGGTGATGGTGATTAACATAACCTCATGGTCGAAGGATTAGGTTACTATGCATTTGAAAGCTTGTAGCAAAACAAACTTAATGACTTGATCTTATGCTATGCTTACTATGGGTGTGTGTCCATCACATCATTCTCCTAATGATATGATCTTGTCATCAATGACATCCAATGTCCATGATCAGGAAACCATGATCATCCATTAATCAACAAGCTAGTTTAACAAGAGGCTTACTAGGGACTCTTTTATGTTTACAAAACACACAAGTATTAATGTTTCCGGTTAATACAATTATAGCATGGGATGTAAACATTTATCATAAACATAAAGATATAATAATAGCCACTTTATTATTGCCTCTTGGGCATATCTCCAATAGTCTCCCACTTGCACTAGAGTCAATAATCTAGTTAAAAACTTGTGCATTCAACACCTATGGCTTTCTGGTGTTGTATAGACACTATTGCTAGTGGTAAACATAATCTTCGGATCTGAGACTTCCAGGTCCGTGTGTATTTGCATGTCCTTGCGTCTCTACGCATTACTCATTCTCCAATGAGATGGCATTGTATAAATTTGGTCCTTTGGTGAGACCTTTAGTTCCTTGGGATTAAATCATGTTGATACAATTGTCGTACAATGTATCTTCATAGTATTATCCCACTATGAACCACACCTAGTTTGATAACAAACTACGTGACGCAAATGCCCTCATTTGCTGCTACAATAGCAGTCATATACTTAGCCTTTTGTTGTAGTATCTGTCATAATGTTTTAACTTTGGTACTCAACCAAATCTGTTATGGAACTTCCTTTCCATTACATTGTGCCACCCATAGTTTAAATTGAGATAAACTTAATTTGTGACAAAACTAGTATCAATGCAACAATTTACAATGAACTATTTGCCACCACTATATAAATAATATATTCTTAGTTCTTCCAAAGATCATAGGAATATCCCTACTATTGTCCAATGATCATCTTATGAGTCATTCTGGTATATGCTCATAACATTTAGAGCATAGGACATATCTGGATGTGTACATCTCAAAGATTGATCAAAATATTCTTGTGATTTCACCAAGTGTCAAAACACTTGAATCTCGTGTCAACACACTTGAATCTTGATTCAGTCCTTTCCGTGCGTCAAGAACCTTTCTTGTTGTTTCCATATTGAACTTATTCAACATCTTATCTATGTACATTTGGCAAAACCATATTAGCGCCTCAATCTATCCATATAGACATTGATGCCTAATTCTTGGGTTATGCCTAAGTCTTTCATCGAAATGAAATTCTTAACCTGTGTCAATAAAAGATACATCATTTATAATCAACAATATGTCTTTCACATAATGTATTAGAAATATGTCTTAGCGCTCCCACTTAATTTCTTGCAAAATGCAAACATCTTCATCGTCTCTGATGAAATTAAACCTTTTAACGGTTTCATCACGGTGAAGATTCCAACTCCGCGATGCTCACTTCAACCATTGAAGTTTTGCATACTCTTTTAGCATCCTTTGAATTAACAAAACCCTTTGGATCGTGTCATGGACATATCCTAGGTAACCATTCTATTAGAAGAACTTGTTTTGTTTGTTCAACTACCATATACCAAAATATATGTAGTGGTTGCTACATTAATCCGTCTAGACTAAATATCGCTATGAAAAATCAAATCTTATCATAGTCAATTCCTTGAACATTGTCGTAAACTCTTTCCGACATGTCGACTATTTCATAGATGTGAAACATCCATGTCTATTTCTTTATAGATCCATATACGACTGTAAGGTCTTGCACCTTTCCAGAGGGCCTTTCAAATTCAAAGCTTGATTTCTCGTGTATGGAATTATCACGGATTTTATGGCTTCAGGACACTTAACGAAGTCAGGGCCCGTCATTGCTTCTTTGCATGTAGTCGGTTCATCATTGTCAAATAACAATGATTTAACTCTCAAATCTTGGCATTTGATTACTTACCCGACCTACTTGGTTCAATAGGAACTTAGATCCCCGTGACCACATCCTTTGAGGCACGTGAGCCATGAGCATTGTTGCTGCCTTCGGGACACTTACCGACGCTGCGCAACTCAGCACATATTAGCCAAGGTTCAACAACCTTGTCAAAGTTCTATTGTCCTCCCACTTAACTTTTCACCAAAAATTCCTTCTCAAGAAACTCGACATTCTAAGTGACAAACACTTTTGTCTTTGGTGTTATGGAGGAATACCCAATGGTTATTCGAAATAACCTACAAAGACATGCTCATCCGACTTTGGTTGTAAACATTTTACTTATGCCTAGCATACCAAAAATATAAGAAAGGACAACCTGGGTTTTATCCCAAACCATGAATTATATGGTGTCATTTCAACGGATCACGATGGAGCTCTTTTCAGTGTAAAAGCGGTAGTCACTAAATCTTTAATCTTTAAAATATAATGGCATTTTTATAAATGACACCTTTGATCTTATCATGTCAAACAAGGTTTCATTACATATCTTGAACACTCCATACTCCTATGGTGTTTTGGGAAATGCAAATCCATGGAACGATTCCTCAAATCTTAGGTGTTTTGCTAAACTTGTAACTCAAACATCTTTCTTTATGATCCAATCATAAACTTTTTTTATTTTCTTGTTACAATAATTTTCCACTTCATCTTGAAAGTCTTTGAACATTTTCAAATGTTTCATACTTCTTCCTTATTGAGTAAGTATATACATATACTCACTCAAATCTTCGGAGAAAACATATGAAGTTGAAATCCATCGCCCACGACTACACATAATGGACTATATACATCAATATGTACAAATTCCAATCAATTAGTCGTCCGTTCCTCTTTTGGCCTACGAATGGAGTTTTAATTATATCCAGGAAAGTATCACAAGCGTCATTTGATCAAAATCAAAGACTCCAAAAATCCATCAACATGGAGTTTCTTCATGTATCCCTTTCAATATAATTTAAATGATGATGTCACTTCGCAAGTGATCTTTCAATTATTTGTCTTGCGACATTTTAGCATTAGTTTTATGGTCGTTATTTCTCCAACCAGACTTGTAAATCATCCATCTATTATGGAATACGGTAATTATTTGAACAACCTTTTGTCGTCATAATACCTGATCAAAATAACAATTATTGAAACAAATCTTGAAGGCAAGCTTTGATGTTTTAACGAGTAACACAACAACCCTTTGTTTGTGTTCGATGAACATCATCACATATTCTCTTGCTAGTTACTTACGCCATTGCAGTTCATGCATTGTGTTGTTATGTATGACACTTCATACCAACCAATTCGGTATCCAATACTGCAGAACCACATTGTTTAACAACCAAGGAATACAGCCATAACATGTATCTTCTATATACCTAAGTTGGATATCTCCAATCTTTTCTTTTCTGCCAAATATTTTATAGATTCTCTTTCAACAATTCCTTTTCTTTTAAAAGAATCTATCAACATCAATAGTGGTGTCATTCACATGACACATAGTACAAAGTGTGTATAGTCAAATACTAATACCTTTGGACTTGCACTTTGAAGTGGATCACCTTCATCAAATGTTTGGCATTCTTTCAAAATTCCATTATTTAGTAATCTTTTAGTGTAGTAAACATTTTACTTACATCTTTTATTCATCCTTATCATGACAACTTTCATGATCAAGCTGCTATAGCTTATAAAGGTGAATTGCGAGTATAATGTTTCTTTTCCAAAACCTTTTGGAGGATTAGGACGACTAGCGTCTCCAACCTTCATAAATTCTCATCAAATATGAGGACATATACTCTATCATGTTGTAACCAAGACATTGTTTTAGATATCGCAATACCTTTCACATATGATGGTTTCTGAAACATTGCTTTCAGCTCTTAGATAAACTTGATATTAAAAACAATCTTTTGAGTATCAAGAATCATGGAGGCAAACATGATACATTAGATACTAACACTAGAATTGTTACTCTTGATTTTAATACTGTTTATTAAACTTCACAGAGTAAACGGAGTTTGCTGAAAGTTTGCAACGGGACTTTTAAACTTTAGATTGACACTCAAAACAATACGATACCAGTTCGTAAAGCAAATATCCAGAATTTTTATAGTTCCACTATCTCAACTATAACTAAGCGTAAGGTGGTGAACGGATGCCAATGACTACAACAAACTATGCAAATTCACTTTGATTGTGTTTATGATAAATTGAGTTTGACTAATCCAAATTACAAAATAACTCCCACTCAAAACAACATCCCTCGAGTTGTTTTAGTGACTACACGAACCAAATCCACTACACCAAGTCCGATCATCACGTGAGATGATGTAGCTTTAAAGGCGAACAATCAACATGTTCATCATATCATCCATATGACTCATGCTTTACCTTTCGGTATTCCGTGTTCCGAGACCATGTCTGTACATGCTAGGCTCATCAAGATTAACCTTAGTATCCGCATGTGCAAATCTGGCTTGCACCCGTCGTATGCACACGTAGAATCTATCACACCCGATCATCACGAGATGCTTCGAAACGACGAGTCTTTGCAACGGTGCCTACTAAGGACGAACACTTTATTACTTGATATTTAGTGAGAGGGATCATCTTATAATGCTACCATCACGATCTAAGCAATACAAGATGCATAAAGGATTAACATCACAGGCAATTCATAATTAGTGTGATATGATATGGCCCTTTCTTCTTATGCCATTGATCTCCATCTCCAAAGCACGGACATGATCTCCATCATCACCAGCATTGCGTCAAGGTCAGTGGCGCCGCTTCATGGTCGTCCATCGTCACCAACAACTATTACAACTACTTGGAATAAAGCTATTACAAGATGAATAGACACGCAGGTCTTAACAGAATTAAAGACAACCATTAGGCTCCTGCCGGTTGCCATATTACAACAAGGATCATTGCATACATCAAATATAATCACAATCACATGATGGCCATATCACATCACAAAACCCCTGCAAAAACAAGTTAGACGCCTCTAATTTTCTTTGCATGTTTTACGTGGTTTGGGGCTTTCGAATAAGAATGGATCTTACCTACGAAACTGAACCACAATGTTGATACAAGTGCTATCAAGTGCAAAGTGTAGATTGGATCTATACTATGATGGGAGAGACAGACACCCGCAAAGCCACTTGTGCAATACGAGTTGCACGTCAACTGTGGAGCAAGTCTCATGTGCGATGACATGTAAGGTTAGCCCGAGCCGCTGCATCCCACCATACCGCAAGATGCAAAGTACACAAAGCAAAAGATGGCACGAGCACCAACGCCCATAAAACCATTGTGTTCTACTCGTGCAACATATCTACGCATAGACACGGCTTTGATACCACTGATGGGTTCGTAGCATGTAAAACAAAAAATTTCTACCGCAAAAACGAACAAAACCCAGATCTAATCTAGATAAAACCCAAGATCTAATCTATTAGACATGTGCAACGAGATAGATCTGTACTAACCCTCGTAGAACCGAAAGCGTTACGAGATTAGATCTTGGGGTTGATGTAGTCGATCACTTGCCGATCTCAAGATCGTGTGGACGATCCTTCCGGCGCCGTGTTCCGGCAGCGCTTCCGCAGTCGGTCACACGTGCGGAGTCGAAGCAGACCTTCCTCTCCTTGTTCCAGCGAGCAGCGGAGGTAGTAGATATTCTCCACGGAATCCCAGCAGCACGACGGTGTGGTGGTGGTGGTGGAGTAGAGAATTCTACAGGGCTTCGCCTAAGCCAGAGCAGAGCGAAGGAGGAGGAGAGAGGCGGCGGCTAAGGTTTGTTATGGGAGAGATCTAGGGGGTGGCGTCCCCTCCCCTCTATTTAAAGGAGGGAGGCGCCGTTCGAGGGGGAGTCCTAGTAGGACTCCCCTCATTCCTTGGCCGGCGGATTGGGAGGGGGGGGGAGGAGTCCTCCTCCCCCACGAATCCGTGTCTTGCCCCATAAAGACTCCTTGATCCTTTCTTGGTTTTCAAGCAAACTCCAAGAAATCTTCTAGAACCTTCTAGAACATTCCAAAACCTTCTAGAATCTCCATACAAACACTCCGGAACATTTTTTAACTTAGAAAATGATCCCCAATATATGAATCTTATTCTCCGGATAATTCCGGATCTACTCGTGATGTCCCGGATCCAATCCGAGACTTCGAACAACATTCGGTCTCCAACGCATATTCCATATCTACTTAAAACAACTTCGAACCTTAAGTGTGTCACCCTACGGTTCGTGAATATGCAGACATGATGAAGACACCTCTCCGATCAATAACCATCAGTGGGATCTGGAGATCCATAACGGCTCCCACATACTCAACGATGACTTCGTGATCGATAGAACCATTAACATACGAAACCAATTCCCTTTGTCACGCGATACTCTACTTATCCGAGATTTGATCGTTGGTATCTCCATACCTTGTTCTACCTCGTTACTGATAAGTACTCTTTACTCATTCCGTGATATGTCATCCCTTGTGACCTAGTCACATGCTTGCAAGCTAACTAGATGACATTCCACCGAGAGGGCCCAGAGCATATCTATCTGTCATATGGATGGACAAATCCCAATCTTGGTCCATGCGCTTCAACACATACTTTCAGAATACCCAATGACACCTTTATAACCACCTAGTTACGAAGCGGCGTTTGATGTCATCAAAGTACCCATCCGGTGATGGTGATTAACATAACCTCATGGTCGAAGGATTAGGTTACTATGCATTTGAAAGCTTGTAGCAAAACGAACTTAATGACTTGATCTTATGCTATGCTTACTATGGGTGTGTGTCCATCACATCATTCTCCTAATGATATGATCTTGTCATCAATGACATCCAATGTCCATGATCAGGAAACCATGATCATCCATTAATCAACAAGCTAGTTTAACAAGAGGCTTACTAGGGACTCTTTTATGTTTACAAAACACATAAGTATTAATGTTTCCGGTTAATACAATTATAGCATGGGATGTAAACATTTATCATAAACATAAAGATATAATAATAACCACTTTATTATTGCCTCTTGGGCATATCTCCAATAGTCTCCCACTTGCACTAGAGTCAATAATCTAGTTAAAAACTTGTGCATTCAACACCTATGGCTTTCTGGTGTTGTATAGACACTATTGCTAGTGGTAAACATAATCTTCGGATCTGACACTTCCAGGTCCGTGTGTATTTGCATGTCCTTGCGTCTCTACGCATTACTCATTCTCCAATGAGATGGCATTGTATAAATTTGGTCCTTTGGTGAGACCTTTAGTTCCTTGGGATTAAATCATGTTGATACAATTGTCGTATAATGTATCTTCATAGTATTATCCCGCTATGAACCACACCTAGTTTGATAACAAACTACTTGACGCAAATGCCCTCATTTGCTGCTATAATAGCAGTCATATACTTAGCCTTTTGTTGTAGTATCTGTCACAATGTTTTAACTTTGGTACTCAACCAAATCCGTTATGGAACTTCCTTTCCATTACATTGTGCCACCCGTAGTTTAAATTGAGATAAACTTAATTTGTGACAAAACTAGTATCAATGCAACAATTTACAATGAACTATTTGCCACCACTATATAAATAATATATTCTTAGTTCTTCCAAAGATCATAGGAATATCCCTACTATTGTCCAATGATCATCTTATGAGTCATTCTGGTATATGCTCATAACATTTAGAGAATAGGACATATCTGGATGTGTACATCTCAAAGATTGATCAAAATATTCTTGTGATTTCACCAAGTGTCAAAACACTTGAATCTCGTGTCAACATACTTGAATATTGATTCAGTCCTTTCCGTGCGTCAAGAACCTTTCTTGTTGTTTCAAAATTTGAACTCATTCAACATCTTATCTATGTACATTTGGCAAAACCATATTAGCGCCTCAATCTATCCATATAGACATTGATGCCTAATTCTTGGGTTATGCCTAAGTCTTTCATCGAAATGAAATTCTTAACCTGTGTCAATAAAAGATACATCATTTCTAATCAACAATATGTCTTTCACATAATGTATTAGAAATATGTCTTAGCGCTCCCACTTAATTTCTTGCAAAATGCAAACATCTTCATCGTCTCTGATGAAATTAAACCTTTTAACGGTTTCATCATGGTGAAGATTCCAACTCCGCGATGCTCACTTTAACCATTGAAGTTTTGCATACTCTTTTAGCATCCTTTGAATTAACAAAACCCTTTGGATCGTGTCATGGACATATCCTAGGTAACCATTCTATTAGAAGAACTTGTTTTGTTTGTTCAACTACCATATACCAAAATATATGTAGTGGTTGCTACATTAATCCGTCTAGACTAAATATCGCTATGAAAAATCAAATCTTATCATAGTCAATTCCTTGAACATTGTCGTAAACTCTTTCCGACATGTCGACTATTTCATAGATGTGAAACATCCATGTCTATTTCTTTATAGATCCATATACGACTGTAAGGTCTTGCACCTTTCCAGAGGGTCTTTCAAATTCAAAGCTTGATTTCTCGTGTATGGAATTATCACGGATTTTATGGCTTCAGGCCACTTAACGAAGTCAGGGCCCATCATTGCTTCTTTGCATGTAGTCGGTTCATCATTGTCAAACAACAATGATTTAACTCTCAAATCTTGGCATTTGATTACTTACCCGACCTACTTGGTTCAATAGGAACTTAGATCCCCGTGACCACATCCTTTGAGGCACGTGAGCCATGAGCATTGTTGCTGCCTTCGGGACACTTACTGACGCTGCGTAACTCAGCACATATTAGCCAAGGTTCAACAACCTTGTCAAAGTTCTATTGTCCTCCCACTTAACTTTTCACCAAAAATTCCTTCTCAAGAAACTCGACATTCTAAGTGACAAACACTTTTGTCTTCGGTGTTATGGAGGAATACCCAATGGTTATTCGAAATAACCTACAAACACATGCTCATCCGACTTTGGTTGTAAACATTTTACTTATGCCTAGTATACCAAAAATATAAGAAAGGACAACCTGGGTTTTATCCCAAACCATGAATTATATGGTGTCATTTCAACGGATCACGATGGAGCTCTTTTCAGTGTAAAAGCGGTAGTCACTAAATCTTTAATCTTTAAAATATAATGGCATTTTTATAAATGACACCTTTGATCTTATCATGTCAAACAAGGTTTCATTACATATCTTGAACACTCCATACCCCTATGGTGTTTTGGGAAATGCAAATCCATGGAACGATTCCTCAAATCTTAGGTGTTTTGCTAAACTTGTAACTCAAACATCTTTCTTTATGATCCAATCATAAACTTTTTTTATTTTCTTGTTACAATAATTTTCCACTTCATCTTGAAAGTCTTTGAACATTTTCAAATGTTTCATACTTCTTCCTTATTGAGTAAGTATATACATATACTCACTCAAATCTTTGGAGAAAACATATGAAGTTGAAATCCATCGCCCACGACTACACATAATGGACTATATACATCAATATGTACAAATTCCAATCAATTAGTCGTATGTTCCTCTTTTGGCCTACGAACGGAGTTTTAATTATATCCAGGAAAGTATCACAAGCGTCATTTGATCAAAATCAAAGACTCCAAAAATCCATCAACATGGAGTTTCTTCATGTATCCCTTTCAATATAATTTAAACAACGATGTCACTTCGCAAGTGATCTTTCAATTATTTGTCTTGCGACATTTTAGCATTAGTTTTATGGTCGTTATTTCTCCAACCAGACTTGTAAATCATCCATCTATTATGGAATACGGTAATTATTTGAACAACCTTTTGTCGTCATAATACCTGATCAAAATAACAATTATTGAAACAAATCTTGAAGGCAAGCTTTGATGTTTTAACGAGTAACACAACAACCCTTTGTTTGTGTTCGATGAACATCATCACATATTCTCTTGCTAGTTACTTACGCCATTGCAGTTCATGAATTGTGTTGTTATGTATGACACTTCATACCAACCAATTCGGTATCCAATACTGCAGAACCACATTGTTTAACAACCAAGGAATACAGCCATAACATGTATCTTCTATATACCTAAGTTGGATATCTCCAATCTTTTCTTTTCTGCCAAATATTTTATAGATTCTCTTTCAACAATTCCTTTTCTTTTAAAAGAATCTATCAACATCAATAGTGGTGCCATTCACATGACACATATTACAAAGTGTGTATAGTCAAATACTAATACCTTTGGACTTGCACTTTGAAGTGGATCACCTTCATCAAATGTTTGGCATTCTTTCAAAATTCCATTCTTTAGTAATCTTTTAGTGTAGTAAACATTTTACTTACATCTTTTATTCATCCTTATCATGACAACTTTCATGATCAAGCTGCTATAGCTTATAAAGGTGAATTGCGAGTATAATGTTTCTTTTCCAAAACCTTTTGGAGGATTAGGACGACTAGCGTCTCCAACCTTCATAAATTCTCATCAAATATGAGGACATATACTCTATCATGTTGTAACCAAGACATTGTTTTAGATATCGCAATACCTTTCACATATGATGGTTTCTGAAACATTGCTTTCAGCTCTTAGATAAACTTGATATTAAAAATAATCTTTTGAGTATCAAGAATCATGGAGGCAAACATGATACATGAGATACTAACACTAGAATTGTTACTCTTGATTTTAATACTGTTTATTAAACTTCACAGAGTAAACGGAGTTTGCTGAAAGTTTGCAACAGGACTTTTAAACTTTAGATTGACACTCAAAACAATACGATACCAGTTCGTAAAGCAAATATCCAGAATTTTTATAGTTCCACTATCTCAACTATAACTAAGCGTAAGGTGGTGAACGGATGCCAATGACTACAACAAACTATGCAAATTCACTTTGATTGTGTTTATGATAAATTGAGTTTGACTAATCCAAATTACAAAATAACTCCCAGTCAAAACAACATCCCTCGAGTTGTTTTAGTGACTACACGAACCAAATCCACTACACCAAGTCTGATCATCACGTGAGATGATGTAGCTTTAAAGGCGAGCAATCAACATGTTCATCATATCATCCATATGACTCATGCTTTACCTTTCGGTATTCCGTGTTCCGAGACCATGTCTGTACATGCTAGGCTCGTCAAGATTAACCTTAGTATCCGCATGTGCAAATCTGGCTTGCACCCGTCGTATGCACACGTAGAATCTATCACACTCGATCATCACGAGATGCTTCGAAACGACGAGTCTTAGCAACGGTGCCTACTAAGGACGAACACTTTATTACTTGATATTTAGTGAGAGGGATCATCTTATAATGCTACCATCGCGATCTAAGCAATACAAGATGCATAAAGGATTAACATCACAGGCAATTCATAATTAGTGTGATATGATATGGCCCTTTCTTCTTATGCCTTTGATCTCCATCTCCAAAGCACGGACATGATCTCCATCATCACCAGCATTGCGTCAAGGTCAGTGGCGCTGCTTCATGGTCATCCATCATCACCAGCAACTATTACAACTACTTGGAATAAAGCTATTACAAGATGAATAGACACGCAGGTCTTAACAGAATTAAAGACAACCATTAGGCTCCTGCCGGTTGCCATATTACAACAAGGATCATTGCATACATCAAATATAATCACAATCACATGATGGCCATATCACATCACAAAACCCCTGCAAAAACAAGTTAGACGCCTCTAATTTTCTTTGCATGTTTTACGTGGTTTGGGGCTTTCGAATAAGAATGGATCTTACCTACGAAACTGAACCACAATGTTGATACAAGTGCTATCAAGTGCAAAGTGTAGATTGGATCTATACTATGATGGGAGAGACAGACACCTGCAAAGCCACTTGTGCAATACGAGTTGCACGTCAACTGTGGAGCAAGTCTCATGTGCGATGACATGTAAGGTTAGCCCGAGCCGCTTCATTCCACCATACCGCAAGATGCAAAGTACACAAAGCAAAAGATGGCACGAGCACCAACGCCCACAAAACCATTGTGTTCTACTCGTGCAACAGATCTACGCATAGACACGGCTCTGATACCACTGATGGGTTCGTAGCATGTAAAACAAAAAAATTCTACCGCAAGAACGAACAAAACCCAGATCTAATCTAGATAAAAGCCAAGATCTAATCTATTAGACATGTGCAACGAGATAGATCTGTACTAACCCTCATAGAACCGAAAGCGTTACGAGATTAGATCTTGGGGTTGATGTAGTCGATCACTTGCCGATCTCAAGATCGTGTGGACGATCCTTCCGGCGCCGTGTTCCGGCAGCGCTTCCGCAGTCGGTCACACGTGCGGAGTCGAAGCAGACCTTCCTCTCCCCGTTCCAGCGAGCAGCGGAGGTAGTAGATATTCTCCACGGAATCCCAGCAGCACGACGGTGTGGTGGTGGTGGTGGAGTAGAGAATTCTGCAGGGCTTCGCCTAAGCCAGAGCAGAGCGAAGGAGGAGGAGAGAGGCGGCGGCTAAGGTTTGTTATGGGAGAGATCTAGGGGGTGGCGTCCCCTCCCCTCTATTTAAAGGAGGGAGGCGCCATGGGAGGGGGAGTCCTAGTAGGACTCCCCTCATTCCTTGGCCGGCGGATTGGGAGGGGGGAGGAGTCCTCCTCCCCCACGAATCCGTGTCTTGCCCCATAAAGACTCCTTGATCCTTTCTTGGTTTTCAAGCAAACTCCAAGAAATCTTCTAGAACCTTCCAGAACATTCCGAAACCTTCTAGAATCTCCATACAAACACTCCGGAACATTCCTTAACTTAGAAAATGATCCCCAATATATGAATCTTATTCTCCGAATAATTCCGGATCTCCTCGTGATGTCCCGGATCCAATCCGAGACTTCGAACAACATTCAGTCTCCAACGCATATTCCATATCTACTTAAAACAACTTCGAACCTTAAGTGTGTCACCCTACGGTTCGTGAATATGCAGACATGATGAAGACACCTCTCCGATCAATAACCATCAGCGGGATCTGGAGATGCATAACGGCTCCCACATACTCAACGATGACTTCGTGATCGATAGAACCATTAACATACGAAACCAATTCCCTTTGTCACGCGATACTCTACTTATCCGAGGTTTGATCGTTGGTATCTCCATATCTTGTTCTACCTCGTTACTGATAAGTACTCTTTACTCATTCCGTGATATGTCATCCCTTGTGACCTAGTCACATGCTTGCAAGCTAACTAGATGACATTCCACCGAGAGGGCCCAGAGCATATCTATCCGTCATATGGATGGACAAATCCCAATCTTGGTCCATGCGCTTCAACACATACTTTCAGAATACCCAATGACACCTTTATAACCACCAAGTTACGAAGCGGCGTTTGATGTCATCAAAGTACCCATCCGGTGATGGTGATTAACATAACCTCATGGTCGAAGGATTAGGTTACTATGCATTTGAAAGCTTGTAGCAAAACGAACTTAATGACTTGATCTTATGCTATGCTTACTATGGGTGTGTGTCCATCACATCATTATCCTAATGATATGATCTTGTCATCAATGACATCCAATGTCCATGATCAGGAAACCATGATCATCCATTAATCAACAAGCTAGTTTAACAAGAGGCTTACTAGGGACTCTTTTATGTTTACAAAACACACAAGTATTAATGTTTCCGGTTAATACAATTATAGCATGGGATGTTAACATTTATCATAAACATAAAGATATAATAATAACCACTTTATTATTGCCTCTTGGGCATATCTCCAACACTCCATCCCTAGATCGGGAGGGATCTGAAGCTCTTCCCGGCACCCTGCCAGAGAGGGGAATTCACCCTGGAGGTCTTCTTCATCACCATGCAAGCCTTCGGTGTGATGTGTGAGTAGTTCATCCTTGGACTACGGATCCATGTAGTAGCTAGATGGCTGGTTCTCCTCCTTTGTGCTTTCATGTTTAGATCTTGTGAGCTCTGTTCATGATCAAGATCATCTATTTGTAATTCTGCATGTTGTGTTTGCGGGGATCCGATGGATATTGAGATGCTATTTCAGATTGATTATTGATTCTATCATGTCTTTATTATTTGTGGTCTTGCATGCTTTCGTTGTTAGTAGCTATCTTGGCCAGGTAGATGATAGCAACTCCAAGAGTTAGTATTTATGCTCGATAGTGGGTTCATGCCTCTGGTAATCTAGGGAAGTGACAGAAATCTGTAAGGTACTAGATGTAATGTTGCTACTAGGGAGAAAACAACAATCCTTTGTTCATAGAAATGTTTACTTTACACGCAGTTCGTAAAGCAATAATCTGTTGCTTGCAACTGAATACTGGAGGGGGTTCGAATGATAACCTGAAGGTGGATTATTAGTCATAGATGCAGTTGGATGGCGGTCTATGTATAATGTTGTAATGCCTAATCAAGTCTCAAAGGAGTCAAGATGATTAGTATATGCATGTATTGCTTTCTCGATGTTTGTCAATTGCCCCGCTGTAATTTGTTCACCCAACATGTTATCTATCTTAAGGAGAGCCACCTCTAGTGAACTATGGATCCCGGTCCTTTCTTTTACATACAATCTATAAACTGTTTACTGTTTTGTGTTTATTTTCTGCAAACTATTACTTCCTTCCATTCGATACGTTTAATCCTTTGTTTTCAGCAAAACACGGTGAGATTGACAACCTCATCGCAAGTTGGGGACAAAGTTCTGTGGTTGTGTTGTGCAGGTCTCCACGTTGCTACTAGCACCGGTAGTGCGCCCTGCCAAGGCTCAGCTAGTAACACCTTTGGGGTGTTTCCTTGCTCCTACTGGTTCGATTAAACCTTTGTTTTATAACTGAGGGAAACTTGCTGTTGTGCTCATCACACCTTCCTCTTGGGGTTCCCAACGAGCTCTACATCAACACCGAGCCATCAAACACACATTTATAACCATTGTATTACCAAGTGGTTCTTGATGCTATCTAAGCACTCTTGCGAGACAGTGATTGATATAGCCTCACGGTCTAAGGAATAGTTTACGAGGATCCATTTCTAATCATCGTAACTTAAACTTCATGACATGATCGGGTCACGATGTTTAGGTTGGGTATTGGTTCATCATCTCATTCACAGGATGAGTTGACTCCATTTCCAACTGGCATAAATGCCACATGATGAGGAAACTTGATCATCTGTTAACAAATGAACCAGTGACTAGAGTTTCACTAGGAACCCTTGGTTGTTTATATATCACACGTGTATTGATGTTTCCACTCAATATAGTTATAGCATGATATAAAACTTAATCATAAACTTTATGAAATATGATAATAGTCCTTATTACTATTTGTCTCTAGGGCATATTTCCAGCAGTCTCCCACTTGCACTAGAGTACAAATAAACTAGTTGCATTTGTTCTTAATCGTTGGCACCATATATCCGGTACCCTGAACATGCTTGCTCATGGAAGAGGTTGAGTCTTGGGTCTGTACTTACAGTCCCAAATCATTTGCAACTTACTAATGTCACCTTGATTGACATTAATACATTATCATCACATGATAACATCTCTGTGTATGCATTGTCGCTATGGCAGCAGAACAAGGCCGAATTCCAAGAGCCTACAGTAACTTTAGATCAACCTCAAGAGATTTGTCACATCCCAAGATTTTCCAAATCTTGTAATGTGAAAACTAAATAAACAAAATAAATCTTTGTTGAAAATCAGGGTAAAAAGAAACTTTTGTTTCTAAAAGGAAACTTAAAAATCCCATCTTGAGCAAACTTTGGTGGAAGTTTGAATTCAACAAAAATTCAAATCAAGGGAAATGCATTCCTCAATGAATGTATCTGGAAATTTGAACATTAGGAAAGTAAATCCAAAACCCTAAACCCTAATGGAAGGAAATCATTTTCCAAAGTATCTCCAAATCTATGGATTGGATCCATACCAAATCTGATCAACAAATAATCACAAAGGATCAAGAATAGACCATAGAGATTGGTTTCACTTAGTTTGGAACCATAGACAAAAAAATCTTATGAATATAATAAGATAAGGAAATTGAATTTCCAAAGCTAATAAAGCCCTTACCAAAAGCCATACCAATTGGTGAACAATTATAATCCTAAAGGGATTAAAAAGATAAACATTTAATAAAGGAAAAATAAATTGTTTTGGAAATACTATTTGGATCTTTTAATAAAAGACTTTGTTTTCAAATGAAAAGGTGAGCCAAATTAATTTTGGCCAAACTTTTGTAATAAAATATTTTGTTTTGATAAAATGAGTAAAAGTTTATTTAAATAAAATAATAAGGATTTAAATATCCAATTTTATTTAAGTAAAGGCTTTTCCCATTTTAAATGAACACCAAGTATTTTATTACTACTTTGAAATCTTTTATTAAGAGGTTTTGCTTTGATTAAAATGAGTAAAGGATTATTTAAATAAAATAATAAGGATTTAAATATCCAATTTTATTTAAGTAAAGGCTTTCCCATTTTAATTAAAACACCAAAACTTATTTATTTATTTAAATAAGTTTCCAAGTATTCTTTTATTTTTCAAATAAAACCTTCTGGTTTGGTTTTGAAAATAATTGGATTTCAAATGGAAATTTTATTAAATAAATCAAACCCTATTTTATTAAATAACTAAAGATCCATTTTATTTAATTATTAAATGGATCCTAAAATAAATATAAAATATTATTTTATTTTGAGATTTGGATTATGTTGATAAACAGAACCAAATTCAAAGTGAAAAGTTTGTTGTTTGTTTGAATAATTGTTTGAAATTCAAAACAGAAAATATAAATAGAAAAGGAAAAAGATTTAGACAAAAAAAAACAAATAGGGAAACAGACCAGCCCATTAGGCCCAGCAAAACCAGCCCAGTCCTCTCCTCGAATAAAACATTTGGCACCCACTTTCTTACCCACTGAGTCATAGACAAACGGGACCCACCTCTCCCTCTCACTCACTCGCTGACGAGATGACCCCACCTCCTCTTATTTTTCCCCGAACCGTTTTTCCTCACCGCCGAATCAGCCCACAGAGACACTGACCAGTGGACCTCCTCCTCTCTCCTTTTCCCACTGACTGGTAGGCCCGCTATCATTGTTCATCGTCTCCTTCACCCACCCCGCAGCGACCAGTTCTTCTCCCCTGTTCTGCCGTTGATTTCTCCGGCTTAATTCGTCATAACGCCGAGCCTTTACCTCGCCTTGATCACGCAGATGGAAACGCCAGGGCATCCTCTATATTCCCCCTCTGACACCTCGCGCTCGCACGCCCTAGACCACCTCCAATTTCTCCCCGAGCATCCTCTGCTCCGACGAGGTCCAGAACCGATTCCGACCAGCACACGCTGCCCCTTGCCTCCTCAACCATGCTCACGTGATCCCCACCTCCTGGCGATCATCCCCGTAGCACCAGCTCGTCCCCGAGCGCTCCAGAGCGTCGGTAACGACAACCTCCAGCACCGCCGCCGTCTGGTTCTTCTCCGACGAGCTCCACAGGTAGACTCCGGTCGCCCCTCTTCTTCTAGTTCTCGCACACGACTCTGTATCGATCTTGCGCGTCTAACCACGTCTTCGCCTTGTCTTGGGGTGATCCACAGCGACGTCCACGACGACCACCCGACGCACCCGACGCCGTCCTCCACTCCGGTGAGGAATTGCCGCAGACCCCGAGCGCCCCTCGCCCGACCAACACCTCCCCGAGCATCGCCGTAACCCCCTGAGCCCGGTGAGCAACCCCTCCTTCTCCCTCACCTTCTGTAGCATCGCCTCCGTCGTCGACCGACCGCTCCGCCGCCGCTAGCCACCGCAGCGCCGCCAGCTTCTGGTCAAACCCGCGCGAGCCGTTCGATCTAGATCGGGCGGGTACGATAGATCACTTAAGCCGCAAATGGGTATGCGCCCTGTACCGTGCGATCTAACTTAATCCAACGCTCCACAGCCACGATCCGGCCGAACCGGTATCGACCAATGATATCACGCCGCGTGTCGCCTGTTAGGTTTAAAACAGAATTTGAAAACAGAAACTTTTGCAAACTTCAAACCCTTGTATCTTTGAATCCACACGTCCAAAAATTACAAATTTTATGTCGTTGGATTCAAGAAAACAAGACCTAACCAACCCTGCCTTTGGTTTAGCAAATAGTAATTGTTAGATTGGTTGATTATGCAGAAACATTTGATTGCTTGTTTAGACTAGAAAAATTGTTTAAAAATGATTTTAAGGTTAAAACCTTTGCAAAATGGTTTGTTGTGACCTTACTGACCCTAGGAACCAACCTATGTTTTGGAAAATGATTTTGGAAAAGAATAGAATGGATTAATTAGTTTAGTCCATTTCTAGCTAACTAAAAACTATAGTTTTGTTTATGAAATTGTTTTTGTAAAGAAAACTTTGAGAAAATATTTTGAACCAAACCTACTGACCCAAACACCAAGTTTTGCAATAGCAACTCATTTGGTGAACCCTATAGGTTAAAGCCTTAGTAAAAAATATTTCTACACCACATAAAATGAATCTTAGTTTTGAAAATGGTTTTGTAGTGAAACCCCTTTGCAAATGACTTTGCCATTTTGGTAAATGACCAATTTGGAACTTACAAAGTTTAGAAGCCTAGTGGAGACCACCTTTGCAATTAGAACCATCTTTTGCATGCTTGCATGCATTACCTTGACTTTAGGAATTTATGTGTGTTGTTTTGCTTGATTGGTGGATTGAGTTTGTGTTTGCTTGATTGACTTGTAGTGAAGTTAGAGAAGAGTGAGACTAGCAAGATCAAGGAGTGAACCTATACCCTCTACCAAAAAGGCAAGTGATACTTCATACTATCTATCCCATTATTTTCAATATGCATTAGTGTTTTTGCCAAGTAAAACTTGCATGGTTTTTATTTTGCTAAGTATAGACCTTGCTATAGGAAAACTAGTAGAATGAATCCTTAGAAGGATTTTCCTAAGTTAAGAATCCTATTACTATCAAGCTTAGCCTAGCTAATAGAAAACCTGGGTGGGATATATATATTCATGCTATAAAAATTTCTAAGTCTATGGACTTGTGTTTTGTTTAATAAAACAACTAAGATAATGAATCACCTGGGTGGAAATGGAAGGAATGGTTTGTGTTGAGTGGTTCACAAGGCCATGGACTTGGCTTGTGTATCTCACTTGTGGATGGCCACCCAGGAACAAAGAGATTTGAGATGTCAAATGTTGAGAAGCTTCAAGTGCAACCACTTGGCAATATGGGCTCTGCCATGATCATATAGGTTGCAAGAACTTAGCCATATGGACAGTTGGTGGTAGTGTTTGATAGGTTGGAGCGCGTCCATGATGGTCTAAGGGAAAGCTTCTGAAAGATCTTGTCTTGGGAAACCAAGTCTGGTGGGGAAAGTGCACCACCTCTGCAGAGTGAAAAAAATCTAAGTACTTAGCCATGTCCCTGGAAAAGGACAATTTGAGCATCAAGACATGGAAGCAATCAAGAATCTCATCACTCCAATTTCTAAATTAAAACTTGTGGGTGAACAAGGGTTGTGTGAAATTCTTCAATCTTTGATGGAGAGATGGCTCGGTACAAGGATCTCAAAATCTTAGATTGGGAAAATTGTTTTTGCCAAGAAAATCTTCAGTCTTTGATTGGTAGATGCCTTGAGAGGATCTTCAGTCTTGATTGGTAGATGCCTTGGTGGTTTTTGCCAAATAAAACTTAGTGTTTTCAAAATGATAGGGAAAATTCTATTTTGAGCAATGCAAGCCTCAACTCCACTTAGCCAAAATGCATATAGATGATAGACTCCACTATACTACCAAAGTATCACTTGCCAATACAATTCAAATGTATTGACCCTTGTGGCTGTAACTTGTAATGTTGCAGGTTTGATTGATTTTAGTGAAGATTGATTGATTAGGATTACAAAGTCTACAACCAACATCTGCCTGTGGTAGATTTGAAGATAAAGGACCCAAGACTATAGTTATTCCGCTGCAATGTAATGTAATTAGCCAATGAGCTAAGTTTGATGTAATAAAACTATTTTATTCCTGGTTATAAAGTTGTATTATGACCTTTGTTTCTTGATATTACATCTAAACTGTGGATGCTAGCTATTGATCCAGGGACTAGCATTGTAAACACAGGGGACCCTACCTTATTAAAGGCAGGGGATGCTTCAGATGGTATCAGAGCATTGTGTTGCCTGTAGGATTTGTAACCCTAGGATTGGACAAAACCCCTTAGAAAAAAAATAGGAGTTGTATTTTTTCCAAAATTTATTTACAAAAACAATCTTGTAAACTCTTTCCTCAACCATTTTGGTTTCAACTCTACTTCTCTTCTACTTCAAAACTTGATGGAAAAACCTACCCCATGACCAAAGACTACACTATGTGCGAAGGACTTCTTCAACACCTTCAACTCTAATGACTTCAATACCTTCAACTCTAATGACTTCAACATCTTCAACATGTTCACCAAAGACTTCAACCTAGGATATCACTAAAGACTACAAATGAGACAAGAAATCTTGCTCAAGATTTGAAGATTAAGGAAACACAACTTAGAAGAAACCATGATCACCTTTGAAGATTTGTGACCAAGACACAAGAATTCTCCAAGGATACAAAGATCTCAATCAAGAAGAATCAACCAAGAAGGATGGAAAGATCACAAGTGAACCATATAGATGGACCACCATATTTTAGTTAAGTCAAACCCACCAACTTATGTGGTGTAACAAAAATATTTTGTTGCCTAAGTATGTGCTTGAAACTGTTGTTTGAGTGGAGTGTTTGTTTGTGATTGCTTGCACATTACTTGTGTGATTTGTGATGTGTGTGAATAAAATTGATTCCTTAGAAAAATCTTTTGCCTATTCTAATCCCCTCCAACCCAAACAGATGACTTCTCCAAGAGACTCCAGCATCAAGGATGATGACATCAACAACAACCAAGAGGTCAACATGAGAGAACTCCTAGCAACCCAACACCAGTTGAACCAACTAACAACTCAGTTCATAGCCAACAATAGTGATAAAGACCCTACCTTGCAAAAGTTTTTGGAAGAACAATCCCAACTGATGCTTAAAGTGACTAATCAAATGATCAGCATGGAAGAAAACTATCCCAAAAGAGTGTATGACAACAAGGATGACAAGAATATTATTCTAGATGGAGCCCCAGCTTGCATTAATTGTGGAGACAAGGATCACACTTCCAAGGAGCATGAAGATCAATGCCCCAATTATGAAGAGGAACATCCAGTTGGCCAATGCCCCACATCTCAAGTTACTTGTTACCTTTGTGAAGGAAACGACCATGTCCCTATCCAATGCCCCATCTATGCTATTGTTGAACAAAGGAAACAAGAAGGATCCAAGTATGCCAAGAATGTTGATGACAAAGGAAAAGGACCACTTATACCTCCAAACAAGACAACCCAATTCAAAGGATCAAAGAAGCCCAAGAAACCAAAGCAAGACATGAGCCTTGTGCAATGTCGTAAATGTAAGGAAATGGGACACTACCCCAGTGGATGCCCAGAGAACCCGAAGAATAAAGAGATCGGCCAAGTAGTGTGCAACAACTGCAAGGAACCAGGCCACTACGTAGCAACTTGTCCACAAGAGCAACATAAAGAACTCCAAGATATCCACTGTTTCAATTGCAAGGAACCAGGACACTATGTAAGCAATTGTCCAGAAAATATGAAGAACAAGATAAACAAGCCTATGAAGGATCTCAACCTTGGCCCATGAGTCAAGCATGGAAACAAAGGACACTAAGCAGAAATTTTCCAAGAAGAAGTTTTCCTCAAGATTCCAAGCAAGCCAAGATGTAGTTTAGTTGGAAAAATTTTAAGGGTGGTAGTACCCTAGCTGTTTGAGCCAACTTGTAACCCTAGCCTCCCCAAATCTCGGGACGAGATTTATTTTAAGGGTGGTAGCCTGTCACATCCCAAGATTTTCCAAATCTTGTAATGTGAAAACTAAATAAACAAAATAAATCTTTGTTGAAAATCAGGGTAAAAAGAAACTTTTGTTTCTAAAAGGAAACTTAAAAATCCCATCTTGAGCAAACTTTGGTGGAAGTTTGAATTCAACAAAAATTCAAATCAAGCGAAATGCATTCCTCAATGAATGTATCTGGAAATTTGAACATTAGGAAAGTAAATCCAAAACCCTAAACCCTAATGGAAGGAAATCATTTTCCAAAGTATCTCCAAATCTATGGATTGGATCCATACCAAATCTGATCAACAAATAATCACAAAGGATCAAGAATAAACCATAGAGATTGGTTTCACTTAGTTTGGAACCATAGACAAAAAAATCTTATGACTATAATAAGATAAGGAAATTGAATTTCCAAAGCTAATAAAGCCCTTACCAAAAGCCATACCAATTGGTGAACAATTATAATCCTAAAGGGATTAAAAAGATAAACATTTAATAAAGGAAAAATAAATTGTTTTGGAAATACTATTTGGATCTTTTAATAAAAGACTTTGTTTTCAAATGAAAAGGTGAGACAAATTAATTTTGGCCAAACTTTTGTAATAAAATATTTTGTTTTGATAAAATGAGTAAAAGTTTATTTAAATAAAATAATAAGGATTTAAATATCCAATTTTATTTAAGTAAAGGATTTTCCCATTTTAAATGAACACCAAGTATTTTATTACTACTTTGAAATCTTTTATTAAGAGGTTTTGCTTTGATTAAAATGAGTAAAGGATTATTTAAATAAAATAATAAGGATTTAAATATCCAATTTTATTTAAGTAAAGGCTTTCCCATTTTAATTAAAACACCAAAACTTATTTATTTATTTAAATAAGTTTCCAAGTATTCTTTTATTTTTCAAATAAAACCTTCTGGTTTGGTTTTGAAAATAATTGGATTTCAAATGGAAATTTTATTAAATAAATCAAACCCTATTTTATTAAATAACTAAAGATCCATTTTATTTAATTATTAAATGGATCCTAAAATAAATATAAAATATTATTTTATTTTGAGATTTGGATTATGTTGATAAACAGAACCAAATTCAAAGTGAAAAGTTTGTTGTTTGTTTGAATAATTGTTTGAAATTCAAAACAGAAAATATAAATAGAAAAGGAAAAAGATTTAGACAAAAAAAAACAAATAGGGAAACAGACCAGCCCATTAGGCCCAGCAAAACCAGCCCAGTCCTCTCCTCGAATAAAACATTTGGCACCCACTTTCTTACCCACTGAGTCACAGACAAACGGGACCCACCTCTCCCTCTCACTCACTCGCTGACGAGATGACCCCACCTCCTCTTATTTTTCCCCGAACCGTTTTTCCTCACCGCCGAATCAGCCCACAGAGACACTGACCAGTGGACCTCCTCCTCTCTCCTTTTCCCACTGACTGGTAGGCCCGCTATCACTGTTCATCGTCTCCTTCACCCACCCCGCAGCGACCAGTTCTTCTCCCCTGTTCTGCCGTTGATTTCTCCGGCTTAATTCGTCATAACGCCGAGCCTTTACCTCGCCTTGATCACGCAGATGGAAACGCCAGGGCATCCTCTATATTCCCCCTCTGACACCTCGCGCTCGCATGCCCTAGACCACCTCCAATTTCTCCCCGAGCATCCTCTGCTCCGACGAGGTCCAGAACCGATTCCGACCAGCACACGCTGCCCCTTGCCTCCTCAACCATGCTCACGTGATCCCCACCTCCTAGCGATCATCCCCGTAGCACCAGCTCGTCCCTGAGCGCTCCAGAGCGTCGGCAACGACAACCTCCAGCACCGCCGCCGTCTGGTTCTTCTCCGACGAGCTCCACAGGTAGACTCCGGTCGCCCCTCTTCTTCTAGTTCTCGCACACGACTCTGTATCGATCTTGCGCGTCTAACCACGTCTTCGCCTTGTCTTGGGGTGATCCACAGCGACGTCCACGACGACCACCCGACGCACCCGACGCCGTCCTCCACTCCGGTGAGGAATTGCCGCAGACCCCGAGCGCCCCTCGCCCGACCAACACCTCCCCGAGCATCGCCGTAACCCCCTGAGCCCGGTGAGCAACCCCTCCTTCTCCCTCACCTTCTGTAGCATCGCCTCCGTCGTCGACCGACCGCTCCGCCGCCGCTAGCCACCGCAGCGCCGCCAGCTTCTGGTCAAACCCGCGCGAGCCGTTCGATCTAGATCGGGCGGGTACGATAGATCACTTAAGCCGCAAATGGGTATGCGCCCTGTACCGTGCGATCTAACTTAATCCAACGCTCCACAGCCACGATCCGGCCGAACCGGTATCGACCAATGATATCACGCCGCGTGTCGCCTGTTAGGTTTAAAACAGAATTTGAAAACAGAAACTTTTGCAAACTTCAAACCCTTGTATCTTTGAATCCACACGTCCAAAAATTACAAATTTTATGTCGTTGGATTCAAGAAAACAAGACCTAACCAACCCTGCCTTTGGTTTAGCAAATAGTAATTGTTAGATTGGTTGATTATGCAGAAACATTTGATTGCTTGTTTAGACTAGAAAAATTGTTTAAAAATGATTTTAAGGTTAAAACCTTTGCAAAATGGTTTGTTGTGACCTTACTGACCCTAGGAACCAACCTATGTTTTGGAAAATGATTTTGGAAAAGAATAGAATGGATTAATTAGTTTAGTCCATTTCTAGCTAACTAAAAACTATAGTTTTGTTTATGAAAATGTTTTTGTAAAGAAAACTTTGAGAAAATATTTTGAACCGAACCTACTGACCCAAACACCAAGTTTTGCAATAGCAACTCATTTGGTGAACCCTATAGGTTAAAGCCTTAGTAAAAAATATTTCTACACCACATAAAATGAATCTTAGTTTTGAAAATGGTTTTGTAGTGAAACCCCTTTGCAAATGACTTTGCCATTTTGGTAAATGACCAATTTGGAACTTACAAAGTTTAGAAGCCTAGTGGAGACCACCTTTGCAATTAGAACCATCTTTTGCATGCTTGCATGCATTACCTTGACTTTAGGATTTTATGTGTGTTGTTTTGCTTGATTGGTGGATTGAGTTTGTGTTTGCTTGATTGACTTGTAGTGAAGTTAGAGAAGAGTGAGACTAGCAAGATCAAGGAGTGAACCTATACCCTCTACCAAAAAGGCAAGTGATACTTCATACTATCTATCCCATTATTTTCAATATGCATTAGTGTTTTTGCCAAGTAAAACTTGCATGGTTTTTATTTTGCTAAGTATAGACCTTGCTATAGGAAAACTAGTAGAATGAATCCTTAGAAGGATTTTCCTAAGTTAAGAATCCTATTACTATCAAGCTTAGCCTAGCTAATAGAAAACCTGGGTGGGATATATATATTCATGCTATAAAAATTTCTAAGTCTATGGACTTGTGTTTTGTTTAATAAAACAACTAAGATAATGAATCACCTGGGTGGAAATGGAAGGAATGGTTTGTGTTGAGTGGTTCACAAGGCCATGGACTTGGCTTGTGTATCTCACTTGTGGATGGCCACCCAGGAACAAAGAGATTTAAGATGTCAAATGTTGAGAAGCTTCAAGTGCAACCACTTGGCAATATGGGCTCTGCCATGATCATATAGGTTGCAAGAACTTAGCCATATGGACAGTTGGTGGTAGTGTTTGATAGGTTGGAGCGCGTCCATGATGGTCTAAGGGAAAGCTTCTGAAAGATCTTGTCTTGGGAAACCAAGTCTGGTGGGGAAAGTGCACCACCTCTGCAGAGTGAAAAAAATCTAAGTACTTAGCCATGTCCCTGGAAAAGGACAATTTGAGCATCAAGACATGGAAGCAATCAAGAATCTCATCACTCCAATTTCTAAATTAAAACTTGTGGGTGAACAAGGGTTGTGTGAAATTCTTCAATCTTTGATGGAGAGATGGCTCGGTACAAGGATCTCAAAATCTTAGATTGGGAAAATTGTTTTTGCCAAGAAAATCTTCAGTCTTTGATTGGTAGATGCCTTGAGAGGATCTTCAGTCTTGATTGGTAGATGCCTTGGTGGTTTTTGCCAAATAAAACTTAGTGTTTTCAAAATGATAGGGAAAATTCTATTTTGAGCAATGCAAGCCTCAACTCCACTTAGCCAAAATGCATATAGATGATAGACTCCACTATACTACCAAAGTATCACTTGCCAATACAATTCAAATGTATTGACCCTTGTGGCTGTAACTTGTAATGTTGCAGGTTTGATTGATTTTAGTGAAGATTGATTGATTAGGATTACAAAGTCTACAACCAACATCTGCCTATGGTAGATTTGAAGATAAAGGACCCAAGACTATAGTTATTCCGCTGCAATGTAATGTAATTAGCCAATGAGCTAAGTTTGATGTAATAAAACTATTTTATTCCTGGTTATAAAGTTGTATTATGACCTTTGTTTCTTGATATTACATCTAAACTGTGGATGCTAGCTATTGATCCAGGGACTAGCATTGTAAACACAGGGGACCCTACCTTATTAAAGGCAGGGGATGCTTCAGATGGTATCAGAGCATTGTGTTGCCTGTAGGATTTGTAACCCTAGGATTGGACAAAACCCCTTAGAAAAAAAAATAGGAGTTGTATTTTTTCCAAAATTTATTTACAAAAACAATCTTGTAAACTCTTTCCTCAACCATTTTGGTTTCAACTCTACTTCTCTTCTACTTCAAAACTTGATGGAAAAACCTACCCCATGACCAAAGACTACACTATGTGCGAAGGACTTCTTCAACACCTTCAACTCTAATGACTTCAATACCTTCAACTCTAATGACTTCAACATCTTCAACATGTTCACCAAAGACTTCAACCTAGGATATCACTAAAGACTACAAATGAGACAAGAAATCTTGCTCAAGATTTGAAGATTAAGGAAACACAACTTAGAAGAAACCATGATCACCTTTGAAGATTTGTGACCAAGACACAAGAATTCTCCAAGGATACAAAGATCTCAATCAAGAAGAATCAACCAAGAAGGATGGAAAGATCACAAGTGAACCATATAGATGGACCACCATATTTTAGTTAAGTCAAACCCACCAACTTATGTGGTGTAACAAAAATATTTTGTTGCCTAAGTATGTGCTTGAAACTGTTGTTTGAGTGGAGTGTTTGTTTATGATTGCTTGCACATTGCTTGTGTGATTTGTGATGTGTGTGAATAAAATTGATTCCTTAGAAAAATCTTTTGCCTATTCTAATCCCCTCCAACCCAAACAGATGACTTCTCCAAGAGACTCCAGCATCAAGGATGATGACATCAACAACAACCAAGAGATCAACATGAGAGAACTCCTAGCAACCCAACACCAGTTGAACCAACTAACAACTCAGTTCATAGCCAACAATAGTGATAAAGACCCTACCTTGCAGAAGTTTTTGGAAGAACAATCCCAACTGATGCTTAAAGTGACTAATCAAATGATCAGCATGGAAGAAAACTATCCCAAAAGAGTGTATGACAACAAGGATGACAAGAATATTATTCTAGATGGAGCCCCAGCTTGCATTAATTGTGGAGACAAGGATCACACTTCCAAGGAGCATGAAGATCAATGCCCCAATTATGAAGAGGAACATCCAGTTGGCCAATGCCCCACATCTCAAGTTACTTGTTACCTTTGTGAAGGAAACGACCATGTCCCTATCCAATGCCCCATCTATGCTATTGTTGAACAAAGGAAACAAGAAGGATCCAAGTATGCCAAGAATGTTGATGACAAAGGAAAAGGACCACTTATACCTCCAAACAAGACAACCCAATTCAAAGGATCAAAGAAGCCCAAGAAACCAAAGCAAGACATGAGCCTTGTGCAATGTCGTAAATGTAAGGAAATGGGACACTACCCCAGTGGATGCCCAGAGAACCCGAAGAATAAAGAGATCGTCCAAGTAGTGTGCAACAACTGCAAGGAACCAGGCCACTACGTAGCAACTTGTCCACAAGAGCAACGTAAAGAACTCCAAGATATCCACTGTTTCAATTGCAAGGAACCAGGACACTATGTAAGCAATTGTCCAGAAAAGATGAAGAACAAGATAAACAAGCTTATGAAGGATCTCAACCTTGGCCCATGAGTCAAGCATGGAAACAAAGGACACTAAGCAGAAATTTTCCAAGAAGAAGTTTTCCTCAAGATTCCAAGCAAGCCAAGATGTAGTTTAGTTGGAAAAATTTTAAGGGTTGTAGTACCCTAGCTGTTTGAGCCAACTTGTAACCCTAGCCTCCCCAAATCTCGGGACGAGATTTATTTTAAGGGTGGTAGCCTGTCACATCCCAAGATTTTCCAAATCTTGGGATGTGAAAACTAAATAAACAAAATAAATCTTTGTTGAAAATCAGGGTAAAAAGAAACTTTTGTTTCTAAAAGGAAACTTAAAAATCCCATCTTGAGCAAACTTTGGTGGAAGTTTGAATTCAACAAAAATTCAAATCAAGGGAAATGCATTCCTCAATGAATGTATCTGGAAATTTGAACATTAGGAAAGTAAATCCAAAACCCTAAACCCTAATGGAAGGAAATCATTTTCCAAAGTATCTCCAAATCTATGGATTGGATCCATACCAAATCTGATCAACAAATAATCACAAAGGATCAAGAATAGACCATAGAGATTGGTTTCACTTAGTTTGGAACCATAGACAAAAAAATCTTATGAATATAATAAGATAAGGAAATTGAATTTCCAAAGCTAATAAAGCCCTTACCAAAAGCCATACCAATTGGTGAACAATTATAATCCTAAAGGGATTAAAAAGATAAACATTTAATAAAGGAAAAATAAATTGTTTTGGAAATACTATTTGGATCTTTTAATAAAAGACTTTGTTTTCAAATGAAAAGGTGAGCCAAATTAATTTTGGCCAAACTTTTGTAATAAAATATTTTGTTTTGATAAAATGAGTAAAAGTTTATTTAAATAAAATAATAAGGATTTAAATATCCAATTTTATTTAAGTAAAGGCTTTTCCCATTTTAAATGAACACCAAGTATTTTATTACTACTTTGAAATCTTTTATTAAGAGGTTTTGCTTTGATTAAAATGAGTAAAGGATTATTTAAATAAAATAATAAGGATTTAAATATCCAATTTTATTTAAGTAAAGGCTTTCCCATTTTAATTAAAACACCAAAACTTATTTATTTATTTAAATAAGTTTCCAAGTATTCTTTTATTTTTCAAATAAAACCTTCTGGTTTGGTTTTGAAAATAATTGGATTTCAAATGGAAATTTTATTAAATAAATCAAACCCTATTTTATTAAATAACTAAAGATCCATTTTATTTAATTATTAAATGGATCCTAAAATAAATATAAAATATTATTTTATTTTGAGATTTGGATTATGTTGATAAACAGAACCAAATTCAAAGTGAAAAGTTTGTTGTTTGTTTGAATAATTGTTTGAAATTCAAAACAGAAAATATAAATAGAAAAGGAAAAAGATTTAGACAAAAAAAAACAAATAGGGAAACAGACCAGCCCATTAGGCCCAGCAAAACCAGCCCAGTCCTCTCCTCGAATAAAACATTTGGCACCCACTTTCTTACCCACTGAGTCACAGACAAACGGGACCCACCTCTCCCTCTCACTCACTCGCTGACGAGATGACCCCACCTCCTCTTATTTTTCCCCAAACCGTTTTTCCTCACCGCCGAATCAGCCCACAGAGACACTGACCAGTGGACCTCCTCCTCTCTCCTTTTCCCACTGACTGGTAGGCCCGCTATCACTGTTCATCGTCTCCTTCACCCACCCCGCAGCGACCAGTCCTTCTCCCCTGTTCTACCGTTGATTTCTCCGGCTTAATTCGTCATAACGCCGAGCCTTTACCTCTCCTTGATCACGCAGATGGAAACACCAGGGCATCCTCTATATTCCCCCTCTGACACCTCGCGCTCGCACGCCCTAGACCGCCTCCAATTTCTCCCCGAGCATCCTCTGCTCCGACGAGGTCCAGAACCGATTCCGACCAGCACACGCTGCCCCTTGCCTCCTCAACCATGCTCACGTGATCCCCACCTCCTGGCGATCATCCCCGTAGCACCAGCTCGTCCCCGAGCGCTCCAGAGCGTCGGCAACGACAACCTCCAGCACCGCCGCCGTCTGGTTCTTCTCCGACGAGCTCCACAGGTAGACTCCGGTCGCCCCTCTTCTTCTAGTTCTCGCACACGACTCTGTATCGATCTTGCGCGTCTAACCACGTCTTCGCCTTGTCTTGGGGTGATCCACAGCGACGTCCACGACGACCACCCGACGCACCCGACGCCGTCCTCCACTCCGGTGAGGAATTGCCGCAGACCCCGAGCGCCCCTCGCCCGACCAACACCTCCCCGAGCATCGCCGTAACCCCCTGAGCCCGGTGAGCAACCCCTCCTTCTCCCTCACCTTCTGTAGCATCGCCTCCGTCGTCGACCGACCGCTCCGCCGCCGCTAGCCACCGCAGCGCCGCCAGCTTCTGGTCAAACCCGCGCGAGCCGTTCGATCTAGATCGGGCGGGTACGATAGATCACTTAAGCCGCAAATGGGTATGCGCCCTGTACCGTGCGATCTAACTTAATCCAACGCTCCACAGCCACGATCCGGCCGAACCGGTATCGACCAATGATATCACGCCGTGTGTCGCCTGTTAGGTTTAAAATAGAATTTGAAAACAGAAACTTTTGCAAACTTCAAACCCTTGTATCTTTGAATCCACACGTCCAAAAATTACAAATTTTATGTCGTTGGATTCAAGAAAACAAGACCTAACCAACCCTGCCTTTGGTTTAGCAAATAGTAATTGTTAGATTGGTTGATTATGCAGAAACATTTGATTGCTTGTTTAGACTAGAAATTTTTTTTAAAAATGATTTTAAGGTTAAAACCTTTGCAAAATGGTTTGTTGTGACCTTACTGACCCTAGGAACCAACCTATGTTTTGGAAAATGATTTTGGAAAAGAATAGAATGGATTAATTAGTTTAGTCCATTTCTAGCTAACTAAAAACTATAGTTTTGTTTATGAAAATGTTTTTGTAAAGAAAACTTTGAGAAAATATTTTGAACCAAACCTACTGACCCAAACACCAAGTTTTGCAATAGAAACTCATTTGGTGAACCCTATAGGTTAAAGCCTTAGTAAAAAATATTTCTACACCACATAAAATGAATCTTAGTTTTGAAAATGGTTTTGTAGTGAAACCCCTTTGCAAATGACTTTGCCATTTTGGTAAATGACCAATTTGGAACTTACAAAGTTTAGAAGCCTAGTGGAGACCACCTTTGCAATTAGAACCATCTTTTGCATGCTTGCATGCATTACCTTGACTTTAGGATTTTATGTGTGTTGTTTTGCTTGATTGGTGGATTGAGTTTGTGTTTGCTTGATTGACTTGTAGTGAAGTTAGAGAAGAGTGAGACTAGCAAGATCAAGGAGTGAACCTATACCCTCTACCAAAAAGGCAAGTGATACTTCATACTATCTATCCCATTATTTTCAATATGCATTAGTGTTTTTGCCAAGTAAAACTTGCATGGTTTTTATTTTGCTAAGTATAGACCTTGCTATAGGAAAACTAGTAGAATGAATCCTTAGAAGGATTTTCCTAAGTTAAGAATCCTATTACTATCAAGCTTAGCCTAGCTAATAGAAAACCTGGGTGGGATATATATATTCATGCTATAAAAATTTCTAAGTCTATGGACTTGTGTTTTGTTTAATAAAACAACTAAGATAATGAATCACCTGGGTGGAAATGGAAGGAATGGTTTGTGTTGAGTGGTTCACAAGGCCATGGACTTGGCTTGTGTATCTCACTTGTGGATGGCCACCCAGGAACAAAGAGATTTGAGATGTCAAATGTTGAGAAGCTTCAAGTGCAACCACTTGGCAATATGGGCTCTGCCATGATCATATAGGTTGCAAGAACTTAGCCATATGGACAGTTGGTGGTAGTGTTTGATAGGTTGGAGCGCGTCCATGATGGTCTAAGGGAAAGCTTCTGAAAGATCTTGTCTTGGGAAACCAAGTCTGGTGGGGAAAGTGCACCACCTCTGCAGAGTGAAAAAAATCTAAGTACTTAGCCATGTCCCTGGAAAAGGACAATTTGAGCATCAAGACATGGAAGCAATCAAGAATCTCATCACTCCAATTTCTAAATTAAAACTTGTGGGTGAACAAGGGTTGTGTGAAATTCTTCAATCTTTGATGGAGAGATGGCTCGGTACAAGGATCTCAAAATCTTAGATTGGGAAAATTGTTTTTGCCAAGAAAATCTTCAGTCTTTGATTGGTAGATGCCTTGAGAGGATCTTCAGTCTTGATTGGTAGATGCCTTGGTGGTTTTTGCCAAATAAAACTTAGTGTTTTCAAAATGATAGGGAAAATTCTATTTTGAGAAATGCAAGCCTCAACTCCACTTAGCCAAAATGCATATAGATGATAGACTCCACTATACTACCAAAGTATCACTTGCCAATACAATTCAAATGTATTGACCCTTGTGGCTGTAACTTGTAATGTTGCAGGTTTGATTGATTTTAGTGAAGATTGATTGATTAGGATTACAAAGTCTACAACCAACATCTGCCTGTGGTAGATTTGAAGATAAAGGACCCAAGACTATAGTTATTCCGCTGCAATGTAATGTAATTAGCCAATGAGCTAAGTTTGATGTAATAAAACTATTTTATTCCTGGTTATAAAGTTGTATTATGACCTTTGTTTCTTGATATTACATCTAAACTGTGGATGCTAGCTATTGATCCAGGGACTAGCATTGTAAACACAGGGGACCCTACCTTATTAAAGGCAGGGGATGCTTCAAGATTTCTCATGGGCATTGTGCCCTAGGACACATCATTCTACTTTAAAAGCGAACTAGCCCCACCATAACATTATACAACACTTTATATGGTACCCTTATCTATTATTATAAATGTATTCATCGAAACACGAGTGCACCTTGTGCAACTTTCGATGTTTTTGTTCACCTCGCTTCCTACTTGACTCTAATCGATATTACGGGAGTTTCCAACATATTACCTTATAACATAACCCTTTATGTTTTAAGATATGTCATCCTTTATGGATTTGGAAAATATGTCTACAGTTCTCTATTAGATACTGCGGACTGATGGCCCAAGATATCTCGAGCTCGTTGAGGAACCCCAAGAGGAAGGTACGATGAGCACAACATCAAGTTTCCCTCAGTTATGAAACCAAGGTTATCGAACCATTAGGAGCAAGGAAACACCTCCAAGGTGTTGTTGCCAACTTGGAATCCTGCATAACACAACCACAGAACTTTGCCCCCAACTTACAGTGAGGTTGTCAATCTCACCGGTTTTGCTGAAAACAATGGATTAAACGTATTGTGTGGAAGAAAGTAAAAGCTTGCAGAAAGTAAACAGAAAGCAGTAAACAGTTGTAGATTGATGGTAAAAGAAAGGACCAGGGTCCATAGTTCACTAGTGGTGGTTCTCCTTAAGATAGATGACATGTTGGGTGAACAAATTCCAGCAGGGCAATTGACAAACATCGAGAAAGCATACATGCATATACTAATAATCTTGACTCCTATGAGATTTGATTGGGAATTACAACATTATACATAGACCGTAATTCAACTGCATCTATGACTAATAATCCACCTTCAGGTTATCATCCGAACCCCCTCCAGTATTAAGTTGCAAGCAACAGATAATTTCATTAAGAATTGCGTGTAAAGTAAACAATACGATTCTTCTATGAACAAAGGATTGATGTTTTCTTCCTAGTAGCAACAACACATCTAGTACCTTAGAGATTTCTGTCACTTCCCAGATTACTAGAGGCATGAACCCACTATCGAGCCTAAATACTCCCTCTTGGAGTTGCTAGCATCTACTTGGACAAGATATCTACTAACAACGGAGAGCATGCGAGATCACAAATAACAAAGACATGATAGAATCAATAATCAATCCAAAATAGCATCTCAATATCCATCAGATCCCCACAAACACAACATGTATGATTACAAATAGATGATCTTGATCATGAACGGAGCTCACAAGATCTAAACATGGTAACACAAAGGAGAAGAACCAACCATCTAGCTACTACAAGGACCCGTAGTCCAAGGATGAACTACTCACGCATCACACCGGAGGCTTGCATGGTGATGAAGAAGGCCTCCAGGGTGAATTCTCCCCTCTGGTAGGGTGCCGAGAAGAGCTTCAGATCCCTCCTGATCTAGGGATGGAGATGACGGTGGCTACAGACTCTTTCGTGGATTTTTGATCGGGTACTTAGGGTTTCTATATCGGAGGCATCTTATAGGCGAAAGGGGAGGCCCAGGGGGTGCCCTAGGCGGCCACACCACCCCCTGGTGCGGGCCAGGCCTGGCTACGCGGCCAGGTGGTGTGGCGGCCCTCTGGCCCCTCTCCGTCTCGTATTCTGGCTCTGTGTCCCCCTCGGTGAAAAACCGACTTTGGCTTTTGTCCTGTCCAATTCCGAAAATATTCATTTTCTGACTTTCTTGGAACCAAAAATAGCAGAAAATAGGCAGCTGGCATTGTGGCATCTTGTTAATAGGTTAGTCCAAGAAAGTGTATAAAAATACTCCAAAGTGTGGGCAAAACATAAGAAAGTAGATAAAAACCAAGCATGGAACATCAAAAATTATAGATACGTTTGCAACGTATCAACATCCCCAAGCTTAAGTCCTGCTCGTCCTCGAGTAGGTAAGTGATAAAAAGAAAGAATAAATTTTGAGGTGACATGCACCATCATAAACTTGATCAAAGTATTTGTAAAACATTGATAGCTAGGATCATAGTACTTCAACATAGCATGAAAGATAAAGTTCTAACAATAAGATATAGCAACTATGTTGTAACATGAAAGGATACAAACAAAAGATTCATGAATAACAATGCTTTGCAAGATGTTTGTTTGTTTCACATAAAGAAAACATAGCATAGTGGCATCCAGCTTGTCCCTCATAGAGTAGCAAACATAAATGCATAGGACACCTTCAAAGTTTATAAGGGTGACTAGATACAAATAGTTTACGAACAAGCAATATCAAAGTTATGCATCGATCAACAAGTCTTGGGACAATGCACATTAAACTAAGAATGGCCACTATGCTCTCAAAAGAGGTGCATAAAGATAGAAGGTGGAGACTCAACGTAAAAGTAAAAGAAAGGCCTTAATAGAAGGAAGTAGGGATTCAAGTTTCATAAAGAGCTTCCAAAAATTATGGTACGTTTTAGCATTCAACTCTCATTGCCCCTATCATAAGCATCTTGAAGTGATTAAGGTTAAAGTGAACAAACTATGGAGTATATGCTTGACAAAGTATAAGTTGGAAATCTCATGTCCCTTGAATACGAGGGCTGCTCCTCATGCTACTCAAGTTTAGTTACCGGTAAGCTCTTGTCATAGTAAGTACATGTGTATCATAGAGAACCGCCAACAGGGTACCCCTTGCCCGATGATACGGAAGAATCCCCATATCAAAATGACAAGGCAAGCAGACAACGAGCATCTCATCAATCTTCTTATTTACCATGGAAAAATGGTGCTTTTTTCTCTCTTTCCTCTTTTCTCATATCTCTCTTTTTTATTTTTCTATTTTTTCTCAATATCTGACTCTTTTTTTATAAGAAGAATGCTTCATAGACAGCTCATTATGGTTACGCTACAGGTTTCCACCATGACAGCATGGATTAGACCGGCGGCCCAGGCGTTTCTCTAACACACATACATAACTCCATGGATTTACAAGCTCCCATTTCATTTCACACCGACGACATCCATAGACAAAAGAGCATGATATCAACTAGGTACAAAGTACAAGTGCAATGTTGAAAGCGTTCCCCATGACAGCATGGTTCTGCTAATCCCCAACATATAAGTGCAAGCATATACAACATAGACGACACAATGGTTCAAGTTTATTAAGGGCAGGAAAAGTAAAGTGTGCCATCAAGTTCGTGAGAGCTTTAATCACTAGTTTTCTCATAACAAGTTTAATTCGGAAGGTAGATAAAAACATGAATATACTTGGAATAGCAAATGCTAATAGGTAGGTATGGTGGACTCTTTGGAATAACTTGGTTTTAGGAGTTGGATGCATGAGTGTAACTCATACTTGGTTATGAAGGCTAGCAAAAGGCTAGGAGCGACCAACTAAGAGAGCAATAATTGCCATAATCATGCAAAGTGACAAAACATCATTAATTAAAGCATAAAGTGATATTACAAGTCGAAAACTAAAGGATCATAAAGGCTATGGTGACTTGAGATAGTCATAACATGGTGTGAGCATGCGCCAAGTCAACCCAATTAAAACATCAAAGGAGAATACCACAATACTATGCTTTAATATGCTAAAACAAAGAATGATTCTTCAAAGGCACATTAAGCAATCTCAATTGTTTATAACATGTCATACTACAGCAAAGATCACTAAGCATAAAGCCAAAACAATATCAAGCATGGAATGACAAAACATAGGCCACAGTCAAAAACAAACTCCTTTTACCACTTAAGCATGAACTTTCCTACTCTTTCCAATCCAAACCAAACTATTTGAAAACCAATGTATGATAGAGGGGGTCCAACCAATTTATTCAAGCAAACTAAGAAAACCAAGCAAACCAAAAACCAAAAATAAAACCGAAGACGCTCTAAGAACAACACAACTGTGCATGAAACAATAAAAATGAAGTGTTTGGAAGAAACCTGGGATTTTTATTGATGAAGAAGGGGATGCCTTAGACATCCCCAAGGTTTGACGCTTGTACTTCTTGGATATTTCTTGGGGTAACACGCGTGCCATCCCCAAGCTTGAGCTTTAGTCCATTCTTCATCTCATTACATCATTCTCTCCATTCACCTGAATTTTTTTCCTTCATACAAAACTTCACACAATCTTTATTAGCAACATTAGTGCACTCAAGATAATAAGTCTTTGGGTTTAGTTTCAACACCAATAAAACTTCCATTAAAACACAATCTACTGTAGCACTTCCCTCAAAAAGCTCAATTCCTCAAAGAGAACCCAAAAAGGAACCAACAAGAAGCAAATGCAAATAATGGCAGAAATCTGTCAAAACAGACCAACAGGTAAAAACCAATTTTTATCGAAGACCTTCTTTTGCTCAAATAAAAAAGTGATGAACTAACGAAAGTTAGATAACAACCTGGGTCAGAAGCACAAATATTCACGCCTCAAAACAACGTACAGAGAGTTTACACGAATTTTTACGGTGAAGCACAAAAATCTGTTTCGGGATAGCAATTTTCCCAAGCATTACTTCCCTCTCATTAGAGGTTACTCTTGGCACAAAAAGCAAATAAAAAGGATAAGGAGAGGTTATTACTGAAGCAATAACTTCCAAGACTCATCTAAAACTTTTGGGTTATATCCCAATAAGTACTTGTCTTTAACGCCTTTAAGTTAGGCATAAGAAGCAAGAAAAAGAATCAAGTGTTCTCAAATGAAGAAGCATTAAAACCAAATTTCTTGCCCTTACCTCTCTTACTTTTATTCTTAACCTTGGGGAACATATGATTGTTTGGTGGAGAAGCAAAGTGCATGGTGCCCTCTTCCACATCTATTATTGCTCCAAGGAGTTTCAATAGGGATCTTCCAAGTGTAATTTGTCCTTTCCCTACACATTCAATAACAAGATAATCAGTAGAAACCATTTTCCCTAGAATCTTTGTAAACACTCCTTCAACTATTCCAATTGGTGATATTGTGGCATTATTAGCAAGAAATATTTATCCTCCTCCTTCAGAAAGTCCTCAAAGATTCATAGATATCTTTAGGCATAAGACAGAATTCAGACATAATATCACAGCGAGCATGAAAAGTTTCATTATTTATAGCAATCTTTACTATGGGAAGACATTTTGAGGGTTCAGAATTTATTGGAACATAGTCATGATTCTCTCTAAGTGTATTGTAGCAATCTTTTAAACTAGCAGTGCTGGTCTCAAGAGTATTCAATCTAGCAAATATGTTTATGAAGGAAGAATCAGATTTGCTAGGCAAGTTGTAAGTAAAGATCAACTTCTTTATGGCATTAAAAGCATCATCATCATTGCATTGGAGGAAATCTCCTCCCACTACAGCATCCAAAGCATATCTATAGCAAAGAGCAATTCCAAGGTAAAAACTGCTAAGGAACAAGCTTTGAGTCATTTTAGGTTCAGTTTTTTATGTAGATCAGAGATTCTAGACCAAGCTTCTTTGGAACTCTCTTCAATTCCTTGTTTAAAAGTGAAAATCATTTCCTTAGGTGACATAGTGATTGGAGCAATGCTAGACATAATGGCAACTTCAGATAGGAACTAATTTTTTTTGTGTTTTTAAAAAAGAAAGCAAAAATAAAGAAACAAGCAAACAAAGCAAAAATAAACTAAGCAAAACAAAAATAACAAAGTAAAGAGATTGGTTATGAGGGACTCCCCTTGTGAAGATGTCCTTGACTCCCCGGCAACGGCGCCAAAAAAGAGCTTGATGCCCCAAGATATCTCGAGCTCGTTGGGGAACCCCAAGAGGAAGGTATGATGAGCACAGCAACAAGTTTCCCTTAGTTATGAAACCAAGGTTATCGAACCAGTAGGAGCAAGGAAACACCTCCAAGGTGTTGTTGACAACTTGTAATCCTGCACAACACAACCACAGAACTTTGCCCCCAACTTACAGTGAGGTTGTCAAACCGGTTTTGCTGAAAACAAAGGATTAAACGTATTGTGTGGAAGAAAGTAAAAGCTTGCAGAAAGTAAACAGAAAGCAGTAAAAAGTTGTAGATTGATGGTAAAAGAAAGGACCAGGGTCCATAGTTCACTAGTGGTGGTTCTCCTTAAGATAGATGACATGTTGGGTGAACAAATTACATCGGGGCAACTGACAAACATCGAGAAAGCATACATGCATATACTAATAATCTTGACTCCTATGAGATTTGATTGGGCATTACAACATTATACATAGACCGTAATCCAACTGCATCTATGACTAATAATCCACCTTCAGGTTATCATCTGAACCCCCTCCAGTATTAAGTTGCAAGCAACAGATAATTGCATTAAGAATTGCGTCTAAGTAAAAAATACGATTGTTCTATGAATAAAGGATTGTTGTTTTCTCCCTAGTAGCAACAACACATCTAGTACCTTAGAGATTTCTGTCACTTCCCTAGATTACTAGAGGCATGAACCCACTATCGAGCATAAATAATCCCTCTTGGAGTTGCTAGCACTACTTGGCCAAGATATCTACTAACAACGGAGAGCATGCAAGATCACAAATAACAAAGACATGATAGAATCAATAATCAATCTGAAATAGCATCTCAATATCCATCGGATCCCCACAAACACATGTATGATTACAAATAGATGATATTGATCATGAACGGAGCTCACTAGATCTAAACATGGTAGCACAAAGGAGAAGAACCAACCATCTAGCTACAAGATGGACCCGTAGTCCAAGGATGAACTACTCATGCATCACACCGGAGGCTTGCATGGTGATGAAGAAGGCCTCCAGGGTGAATTCTCCCCTCCGGCAGGGTGGCGGGAAGAGCTTCAGATTCCTCCCGATGTAGGGATTGAGATGACGGTGGCTATAGACTCTTTCGTGGATTTTTGATCAGGTACTTAGGGTTTCTGTATCGGAGGCATCTTATAGGTGAAAGGGGAGGTCGAGTTGGTGCCCTAGGCGGCCACACCACCCCCTGGCACGGTCCAGGTGGTGTGGCGGCCCTCTGGCCCCTCTCCATCTCGTATTCTGGCTCCGTGTCCCCCTCGATGAAAAACTGACTTTGGCTTTTGTCCCGTCCAATTCCGAGAATATTCATTTTCTGACTTTCCTGGAACCAAAAATAGTAGAAAATAGGTAGCTGGCACCGTGGCATCTTGTTAATAGGTTAGTCCAAGAAAGTGTATAAAAATACTCCAAAGTGCAGGGAAAACATAAGAAAGTAGATAAAAACCAAGCATGGAACATCAAAAATTATAGATACGTTTGCAATGTATAACAGACAAACCTAGCTCAACGTTCCATGATTCAAACTTAATCACTTTTAAACGTTCCTTATTGGATCATATATTATGTTAAGTTATCATCATGGTTTTCTAAGATAGAACCTATGTCTCAACATAGTGGATGATGATCATCCTTTTCTTTCTTTCAACCATTGATGTTAAACTTAATACTATTCCTAACTTGTGTTTTTAAGGGCTAGTTCCTTAATTAACTTCTATTCTGAAACCCTTTTCAGAATCCCTTAAGGAATACTACATAATATCATAATACACTTATTATCAACTTCTACACCTTATAAATCATTATTTATTGGTACTTGCGCTTTTATTCTTAACACACTTAAGAATCACTCCTATAAGATTCCACTCAAAATATGTTCCCAACATATTTGGGTATGAGTCACTACTCTTACTCAAACTATGTTCCTACATATTTGAATTTGAGACTTATATTGCTCCCACTCAAAAATATGTCATTCACATATTGTTTTAGGAAGACTTTCATAGCTCCCACTCAATTTTATGCAAATTGCATATCCACTCACTATTTTGAACAACTTCAAAATCCTTTGATCAAATATCAAACTTGGAGATTTGCTATGAGATACTATCACTTTTACTAGTTTTAAATCCACTAGACATTTAACACACTTGAATCAAATTCATTTAAATTCGTCCAATACTTGACAAATTGTGTTTTTGTCATTCACCCCCTTTTCCTCTATGGCTTTGTAGTCATTTGGGAAAATCAAGTAACCCCTTTTACTTGTGAGATTCAGCAGCGAATTGCTTTCTAATCTCAAGTGAATTTTGCTTTTAGGATTTCTCATAATTCTAGTTTACCATTATTTCCTTAGTAGTTCGTAGGTATGTCATATTCCTGTAATCATGACAAATGATTCACAAATGTCTCCATACAAGATATGGATTATATTTTGAATCCTACTTCATGTAGTGAAAACACCAGTGGGGAAAACACAATGATCATTATCATTGATTCTTTCCTTTGTGAAGAGTATCGTTCAGGAACGTTTTCTGTTGCGCTTCTCAACACTCTGGTGCAGGGTTTTGAATCCTCATCGTGTTTTTCACTATCTTCCATTTGCTTCATAATCGAGAAATATCACTGAATGCGAACTTTCTCGAAAATGTACCAAAAACCAAGCAATACGAATTTTGCTTTTCTTTTGGTTTCAGCTCTGGATTTAGTATTCAAAGTTTCCAATGAATACTCTACAAGGACTTATTCGTTATTGTTTTGGTTATATCGAATAACCCCAAAAATTTCACGACGATCCATACCAGATATGGAGCCGCTTTCACGAATACAAATGGTTCACTATATTTTCTAATTGAGTGCTAACTTTTTCTAACTAATGGTCTCTACATCTACACTACAACGATTTATTTGGCACCATCTATTCACCCAATTTGATATCTAATATAACATTGTGATGCTTTGCATTTTGACATTTCAAACGCATTGCATTTCACAATGTCTTTTATGCCAATCTTATAAAGTTGAACTTCATTACTATTGATCAAATCGTAGTAATTAGATTCTCTTTTATATGTATACCCTTTGTAGATCAAACACTTTGATCGTATCAAATAGTTTCATCCTTATGTTTCCTTTGGTAAACTTCTTTACACATTTAAACAATCACATAATGATAATTACCATTCTGTCAAAACACAATACATTGAATATGTATTTACTTTTAAAAAATCAGTAAACACTTTGTATTCAAGTAATACACGGTGTTCAAGTTATTTTGCCGAACTTAGGCATGATTTATATGTGACAAGAAATCTAATGTCTTTCACATATTATCAACATAACTTTGAATTTAAACAATGGTTTTATTCATTAATGAACATATCATTAAGTTGGGTATTTTAAGGCATTTCAATATTTTACAAATATTCATGCATTATCAATTAGTTTCAAAACAAGGATAATTCACACGTAATCGAACAAGATATGAACACGAATAGAAATCATTTATAAAAGTGGAACAATTGTTTGTTACAAGCTCATATGAATAACCGTCTCACAAAGTGTGAGACACACTAAATGTAAGGTCCCCAACCTTTAATAAGATTGAGCCCCCTGTGTTTACAATGCTAGTCCCTGGATCAAAAGCTAGCATCCACAGTTTAGATGTAATATCAAGAAACAAAGGTCATAATACAACTTTATAACCAGGAATAACATAATTTTATTACATCAATACATAGCTCATTAGGCTATTACATTACATTGCAGCGGAATAACTATAGTCATGGGTTCTTCATCTTCAAAGTGCCACAGGCAGATGTTGGTTGTAGGCTTTGTAATCCTAATCAATCAATCTTCACTAAATCAATCAAACCTGCAACATCATAAGTTACAGCCACAAGGGTCAATACATTAGAATAGTATTGGCAAGTGATACCTTAGTATATTTTAAGTGGACTATAATACTATATGCATTTGGCTGGTGGAGCTTAGGCTTGCATTGCTCAAAATAGATTTTTCCTTATCTTTTGAAAATACTAAATTTTGTTTTGACAAAAAACCAACAAGGCATCTACCAATCAAGACTGAAGATCCTCTCAAGGCATCTACCAATCAAAGATTGAAGATCCTTACTTGGCAAAATACCCAAGGCATCTACCAATCAAGACTGAAGATCCACTCAGGGCATCTACCAATCAAAGACTGAAGATCCTTTTAACCCTTGTTCACCCACAAGTTTTATTTAGAAATTGGAGTGAGGAGATTCTTGAAGTTTCCATGTCTTGATGCTCAAATTGTCCTTTACCAGGGACATGGCTAAGTACTTAGGTTTTACACTCTGCAGAGGTGGTGCACTTTCCCCACAAGACTTGGTTTCCCAAGACAAGATCCTTCAGTAGCCTTTCCTTAATCAAATGGACGCGCTCCAACCTATCATCCCTTCTACCACCCACTGTCCAAGAGACTAAGTTCTAGCATCCTAAGATCATGGCAGAGCCCATAATGCCAAGTGGTTGCACTTGAAGCTTCTCAACATTTGACATCTCAAATCTCTTTGTTTCCTGGGTGGCCGTCCACAAGTGAGATACACAAGCCAAGTCCATGGCCTTGTGAACCACTCAACATATACCATTCTTTCCATTCCACCCAGGTGATTCATTAGCTTAGTTGTTTTGTTAAATAAAAACAAGTCCTTAGACTTAGAATATTTTTCCATAGTGTGAATATATAAACCACCCTTGTTTTCTAATAGCTAGGCTAAGCATGGCATGACAACTTATCCTTATGGAATTTCCTAGCAACTCTAGCATTCTAATCTATATAGGATTTCCCAACATCATTTGACAAGTGTGGCATGCAAGTCTTAACAAAATATAACTAATGCAAGTATAAAATATAGGAATGGAATATTCATGATGATATCACTTGCCTTTTTGGTAGAGGGTATAGGTTCACTCCTTGTCCTTGCAACACTCACACTCTTCAAGTCACTACAATTCAATCAAGCAAGGCACAAACTTAATCTACCAATCAAGCAAAACTACACACATAAAATAACAAAGTCAAACAAACAATTTTTTCACACAAAAGTAATGGGATCTAAGTCATGCATAAGCATGCAAAGGTTGGTTCTATTGTAAGGATGGTCTTCACTAGGCTTCTAACTTTGTAAGTTCCAAATTGGTCATTTACCAAAATGGCAAAGTCATTTGCAAAGAGGGTCTCTATTAGATTCCTAAACTTTGTAAGATCCAAATTGGTCATTTACCAAAGTGGTAAAGTTGTTAGCAAAAGGCTTTACTATAAAACCATTTTCCAAAACAAAGTGTCATTCTATGTGGTGTAGAAATATTATTACCAAGGCACTAACCTATAGGGTTCACCAAATGAGTTGCTATTGCAAAACTTGGTGTTTGGGTCAGTAGGTTTGGTCCAAAACATTTTTCTCAAAGTTTTCTTTATGAAAGCATTTTCATAAACAAAACAATGGTTTTTAATTAGCTAGAAATGGACTAAACCAATTAATCCATTCTAAACTTTTCAAAAATCATTTTCCAAACTATGGGTTGGTTTTAAGGTCACAACAAACCAATTTGCAAAGGTTCTAACCCTAAAAACATTTTTAAACAATTTTCCTAATGTTAGCAAGCACACAGAATAATCTGCAAAGTTAAACAAGTTAACAGATACTATTTTCTAAACTAAGGGTAGGGTTGGCTAGGTCTTGTCTTGCTGATTCCAACGACATCAAATTTGTAATTTTTGGACGTGTGGATCCAAAGATACAAGGGTTTGAAAATGGCAAAAGTTTCTGTTTTCAATTTCTGTTTTAAACCTAACAGGCGACACGCGGCGTGTTTTAATTCGCCCGTACCGGTTCGGCCGGATCGGCAACGTGGAACGTTAGATCTAAAGTGGATCGTGCGGCACAGGTTCATCCTTACCCCTTCGGTTAGTCATTCTATCCAAGCCAGTGGATCTGCATCCTACGGTTCCTATCGCTTGGCCAAAAAGCAGCGGCGCTGGCGGCGGCGTCTGGTGGCGGAGCGGTCGGTCGACGACGGTGCTGGTGCTACAGGGGGTGAGGGAGAAGGAGGGGTTGCTCACCGGGCTTAGGGGGTCACTGCGAAGCTCAAGGTACTGCTGGCTTGACAAGGAGCGCTCAGGGGCAGTCGCAATTCCTCGTCGGAGTTGGGAACGGCGGCGGTTGGCTCTGGTTGAGGTCGGGGATGAAGCTACAGATCACCTCGAGACAAGATGATGACGCGGTTAGACGCGCGGTATCAAAACAAGGTTGTGTGCGTGAACGAGAGGTAGAGGGGAGGCCGAAAACTACCTGCGGGGCTCGCCGGAGTTGAGAGCGGCGTCGGGCTGCTCTGTCCGTGTCGGAGATGTTGCTGTGGTCCACGAGAAGGCAAACGAAAAGCATTGTAAGACGCGCAAAGGTACAGCGGTGATGCGAGCGTGAAGAAGGAGGAGAGGGGTGGTCTGGTTTACCGAGGAATGTCGCCGTAGTTGGAGCAGACGGCGGCGCTGGCTTGGGGCTTGTCGGTGTCGAGGTTCTGGGGTGCTCGCGGGTGAATGGCTGGCACAGGAAGATGCGTCAGGAGATAGGGAAGCTGTTCGTGAGCACGGGAAGGCAGGGGGTGGTTGGACGGTGCCGGAATTGGCTGGTGAAGCTCGTCGGAGCAGCAGTGGTGCAGAGAGAAATTGGGGCGGCCTGGAGGCAGAGAGAAGGCGGTGTCTGGGGGAAAACGGAGGAGAGAGCGAGGCGATTAAATAGGCGTCGTCACGGCGAGGTTTAATGCACGGATTTACGCGGATTGATGGAGCTCTCAACGGGCAGAAACTGCCGCGCGGTGAGGGGAGAAGGGGTCGCGCGGGGAAGAAGAAGGAGGTGGCGGTGGGGTCCTCTGGTCAGTGGGAAAGGGAGAGGGAACGGGGTCCACTTGCCAGTATCTTAGCGGGTTCCTTTCGCGGTGCAGAAAATGGTTCGGGGCGTGGGTGAGAGAGGTGGGGTCGTTTCGTCAGCGAGTGAGGGGAGGAGGAGTGGGTCCTGGTTTTCGTTGACTCAGTGGGTCAGTATCTGGGTGTAAAATGTTTTTCTTCGGGGAGGGAGTACTGGGCTGGACTGGGCCTTAGTGGGTTGCTGGGCTGGGCTGTCCTTTTCCTATTTTTTTCTGTCTGCTTCTTTTTCCTTTTTCTATTTCTTTTCTGTTTTGAATTTTCATTCAATTTTTCAAACAACCAAACAATTCAAACAATTCAAACAATTCAAACAACACAACAAACCAGTTCAAACTAACACTCAACTTGGTATTTTGAATTTGGTTCTGTTTAACAACATAATCCAAATCTCAAAATAAAATAATATTTTTATTTATTTTAAGATCCATTTAATAATTAAAGAAAATGGATCTTTAGTTTATTAATAGTGTTTGATTTATTTAATAAAATTTCCATTTGAAATCCAATTATTTTCAAAACCAAACCAGAAGGTTTTATTTGAAAAATAAAAGAATACTTGGAAACTTATTTAAATAAATAAATAAGTTTTGGTGTTTAATTAAAATGGGAAAGCCTTTACTTAAATAAAATTGGATATTTAAATCCTTATTATTTTATTTAAATAATTCTTTACTCATTTTAATCAAAAACCTTTTAATAAAAGATTTCAAAGTAGTAATAAAATACTTGGTGTTCATTTAAAATGGGAAAAGCCTTTACTTAAATAAAATTGGATATTTAAATCCTTATTATTTTATTTAAATAAACCTTTACTCATTTTATCAAAACAAAAATATTTTACTACAAAAGCTTGGCCAAAATTAATTTGGCTCACCTTTTCATTTGAAAACAAAGTCTTTTATTAAAAGATCCAAATTAGTATTTCTAAAACAATTTATTTTTCCTTTATTAAATGTTTATCCTTATAAATCCCTTTAGGATTATTTGATCACCAATTGGTAGGGGCTTTTGATAAGGCTTTAATAGCTTTGGAAATTCAATTTCCTTTAACTCATTATGTTCACAAGATTTTGTCTATGGTTCCAAACTAAGTGAAACCAATTTCTAAGGTCTTACTTGATCCTTTGTGATTATTTATTGGTCAAATTTGGTATGGATCAAATCCATGGATTTGGAGATAACTTGGGAAATGATTTCCTTCCATTAGGGTTTAGGGATTTGGATTTATTTTCCAAGTGTTCAAATTTCCAGATACATTCATTGAGGAATGCATTTCCCTTGATTTGGATTTTGTTGAATTCAAACTTTAGCCAAAGTTTGTTCAAGATGGGATTTTAAGTTTCCTTTTAGAAACAAAAGTTTCTTTTCACCCTGATTTTCAACAAAAATTTATTTTGTTTATTTATTTTTCACATTACAAGATTTGGGAAATCTTGGGATGTGACACTAAAGAAGTTCACAATCTTTTGATTACAATAACTATGCAAAACATAAACTAAGTGATAAATGTTGAGGGAGAGTGTCATTGGCCATCATCATCATGCTCGCCATCAACACGCAACGTCACCTCCTCTCCAGTAAGCACTTCTCATGCACAAGGACCTGTTTTCAGTAAAATAGAACAAGTATCAAATATACTTAACACTGCAAATGTGTTTGCAAGATTATAACATTTATAAAATTGTATATCAAATATATACCTGTCATTGATGACCTCACAACAGGTTCAACCATCACATTCCTGAGATGTGATATGAACCTGTGGAAATCCAGTGTTTCCGCGTTGCCTCTCATAATGCAAGTCCTGACTTGTGCTTGGTAGCTTGCTGGCAACGACCGCAGCACAACGTCATTTGCAAAAGATCCCGTCATCCAGCTATCCAGGAAGTATGCGGGCCTCATGTACGCATCATGCATGCGCTCCAAGTGGTCGTCAAGCGATGAGTTCTCCTCCATTTTAATGGAGAGGAAGTCTCCCATCAGCTCATGCTCCCATATGCGTGCTTGTTCCACGAAATGTGTCCTAAGCTGTAGCATTACCGTACAAGGGTTGACATTACCCACGATAGGCCACAGCTCGTCCACCATTCCAAAACGCATTGTAACTGAAATGAAGGAGGTCATCTCCTGACGGTGATAGCGGTCTTCCCGCTGCTCTGGGGTCTCTAGGTTAATGGGCTGATCCAAATCCATCTCGTCGAGTATGTATTCGACCACGACATTCTCACTAAGGAGAACGTGGAGACGCGCAACCCACATAGAGAAGTTTGATACGTATAGCCTAAGCTTCTCTCCTTCTAACCAATCAATCGTCAACAGGAAAGGTGGCATCGGGGAGAACCTTTTCTACATTTATAATTGCAAAAGGAATTTAGACTAAGTTTATAATTAAATAAGTTAATAATAATTCCACTCAGAAACACCTATCCCCTGAAGGGTTCCTAGTGATAACACGACCCCTTTTCCCCACATCTCCCCCGATCGTCACGGCCATTGATACGTTGCTAACGTATCTATAATTTTTGATGTTCCATGCTTGTTTTATATCTACTTTCTTATGTTTTGTCCACACTTTGGAATATTTTTATACACTTTCTTGGACTAACCTATTAACAAGATGCCACAGTGCCAGCTGCCTGTTTTCTTCTGTTTTTGGTTCCAGGAAAGTCAAAAAATGAATATTCTCGGAATTGGACGGGACAAAAGCCAAAGTCAATATTTTCACCAAGGGGGACACGGAGCCAGAAGACGAGACGGAGAGGGCCCAGAGGCCGTCCACACCACCTAGTCGCGTGGCCAGGCCTGGCCCACGCTAGGGGGTGGTGCGGCCGCCTAGGGCACCCCCTCAGCCTCCCCTTTCGCCCATAAGAAGCCTCTAATATAGAAACCCTAAGTACCCGATCAAAATTCCACGAAAGAGTCTGTAGCCGCCGTCATCTCTATCCCTAGATCGGGAGGGATCTGAAGCTCTTCCCGACACCCTTCTAGAGGGGAGAATTCACCCTGGAGGCCTTCTTCATCACCATGCCTGCCTCCGGTGTGATGCGTGAGTAGTTCATCCGTGGACTATGGGTCCATGTAGTAGCTAGATGGTTGGTTCTTCTCCTTTGTGCTACCATGTCTAGATCTTGTGAGCTCCGTTCATGATCAAGATCATCTATTTGTAATCATACATGTTGTGTTTGCGGGGATCTGATGGATATTGAGATGCTATTTCGGATTTATTATTGATTCTATCATGTCTTTGTTATTTGTGATCTTGCATGCTCTCCGTTCTTAGTAGCTATCTTGGCCGAGTAGATGCTAGCAACTCCAAGAGGGAGTATTTATGCTCGATAGTGGGTTCATGCCTCTAGGAATCTGGGGAAGTGAAAGAAATCTCTAAGGTACTATATGTGCTATTGCTACTAGGGAGAAAACAACAATCCTTTGTACATAGAACAATTGTATTGTTTACTTTACGCACAATGCTTAATGCAATTATCTGTTGCTTGCAACTTAATACTGGAGGGGGTTCGGATGATAACCTGAAGGTGGATTATTAGTCATAGATGAAGTTGGATTATGGTCTATGTATAATGTTGTAATGCCCAATCAAATCTCATAGAAGTCAAGATGATTAGAATATGCATGTATGCTTTCTCGATGTTTGTCAATTGCCCCGTTGTAATTTGTTCACCCAACATGTCATTTATCTTAAGGAGAATCACCACTAGTGAACTATGGATCCTGGTCCTTTCTTTTACTATCAATCTACAATCTACTATTTACGATTTTCTATTTACTTTCCGCAAGCAATTACTATCTTCCACACAATACGTTTAATCATTTGTTTTCAGCAAAACTGGTGAGATTGACAACCTCACTGAGTTGGGGGCAAAGTTCTGTGATTGTGTTGTGCAGGATTCCAAGTTGGAAACAACACCTTGGAGGTGTTTCCTTGCTCCTACTGGTTCGATAACCTTGGTTTCATAACTGGGGGAAAACTTGTTGCTATACTCATCATACCTTCCTCTTGGGGTTCCCCAACGAGCTCAACATCTTAAGTAAGCAGCCATCAATGTGGGTGCTAGGGTGGACGCCTACGCGTAGGTCACATCATTCATGCGACTCGTGCTCGATCTTTCGACCATCCATGTTCCGAGGCCATGTCTACACATGCTAGGCGCACCAACTCAACCTTAGTGTATTCGCTGTGCAACATGGATTACACCCACTGTATGCGAATGTAGATATGTCTGACACCCGATCGTCACGGCTTGCCTCATACCGAAGAACTTTCTTGGTGGTGCACATTAAGGGGGAACATAATCATTGGTAATTTTAACAGGGATCATCTTATTAGGCTACCGTCAAGTATCTAATACTAGCACACAATAAGATATACAAACAATAATATTGAATGTAAATGCGATGTGATATGGTCCTTCACGTCGTGATCTCCATCCGTCATCACCGGATTCCGGCGCCAGGGTTCTGGCACCGTAGACACCAGGGTACCGGTGTCTTTCCGGCATGGTAGTCCGTCACCTCCGTGACTATCTACTACTACGTAACATAAGGTAATTACTTTACCTTTGCCACAACCATATCACAAAGCAACACCCCATGCAAAACAAAGTGAGACACCTCTACTTTAACTTTGCATGTTTTACGTGGTTGAATGGGCTTTCGCTTAAGAATCATTCTTACCTACGAACTTTCAGCACAACACTCATCAAGTAGTTGTCTCTACTACACCCCTTTCGGGGCCCTCCGTTGCAAATGGCATACCAACTAATGCGAGAGATATAGACACCCCCCTAAGCCACTTTATACGGTACAAGTCGTATGTTAAGCGTGGACCAGTCTCGCGAATGAACGTGTAAAGTCGGTTGGGGGCTGCTTTATCAAGCATTACTGCGCTATACACAAGTACACGTGGGAGAGTAACAACTAAAAGATCAACGCCCACATGCTACATCTCGTGTGTTCTACCCGTACTAACATTACTACGCATCGATCTAGCTGTGATACCACTGTAGGGGTTTCGCGTATGAAAACAATAATTTTTACCCTACACCCCTAAACCCCTGATGTTGCCAGGACCTATCTATTAGTAATACAGTAATGGGAGGGGCTTTTCGCAAACTTACCATTGAAGACCAAAAAGCGTTGTGAACGCTCAAGAGAGCGTGGTTGATGTAGACGAGCCGAAGCCGACCTCAAGGTCGTGATGAAGTCCTTGCGCTCCTGCAACTCCAACAACATGAGTGCCTCAAGTGTGACACCTCGCGGGGAGTTACACACGTATGGTGCCTGACGATGACTCCCGCTTCCCCGATCTAGCAGCAGTTGCGGAAGTAGAGCTCCTAGATCCGAATCCCACAACACGATGGCGCTCCACGGTGAAGATGTCTCTCGTTCGCGCAGTCCGAACTTGGGACCATGATCACGAGAGAGAGAGAGAGAGAGAGAGAGAGAGAGAGAGAGAGAGAGAGAGAGAGAGAGAGAGAGAGAGAGAGAGAGAGAGAGAGAGAGAGAGAGAGAGAGAGAGAGAGAGAATATCCTTCTCCCTCTTGCCTTTCTCGAATGGGCCCTCTTCCCTCCGGAATTGGCCCATTAAGCCTTTTGACCTTTAAATTGATTTTCTCTTTTATTACATAATTATGAATAAATGATTAAACCAATATTTAACATTCATTCATATATTATTCAATCTCTGTGGCTATGGAACACCTTCCACCTCCACTCCGGACATCCTCCGGACTTACCGAAACCCTTCCGGTTTTCTCTCTACTATTCTTCGGTGATTCTTCCGATCCTATAAACACTCTCTAAGCATCATCAAACCCTTAAGTGTGATACCCTACGGTTCGGGAACACTCCATACATGGTCGGTACACTCCCGGACTAATGATCGACAGAGGGAACTGGATGGCCATGTGACCCCTGATACATTGCAAATGTATCTATAATTTTTGATGTTCCATGCTTGGTTGTATCTACTTTCTTGTGTTTTGTCCACACTTTGGAGTACTTTTCATATGATTTCTTGGACTAACCTATTAACAAGAGCCACAGTACCAGCTGCCTGTTTTCTGCTGTTTTTGGTTTTAGGAAGTCAGAAAATGAATATTCTCGGAATTGGACGGGACAAAAGCCAAAGTCACTATTTTACCGGGGGACACTTGGAGCCAGAATACGAGACGGGGAGGGGCTGGGGCCCGGCCACACCACCTGGTCGCGCAGCAAGGCCTGGCCCGCGCCACGGGGTGGTATGGCCGCCCCAGACACCCCCTTGGCCTCTCCTTCTTCCTATATATTGCCTCCGACACCAAAACCCTAAGTACCCGATCAAAAATCTACGAAAGAGTCTGTAGCCACCATCATCTCCATCCCTAGATCGGGAGGGATCTGAAGCTCTTCCTGGCACCCTGCCGGAGAGGGGAATTCACCCTGGAGGCCTTCTTCATCACCATGCAAGCCTCCGGTGTGATGCGTGAGTAGTTCATCTCTGGACTACGGGTCCATGTAGTAGCTAGATGGCTGGTTCTCCTTGAAGGAAATATGCCCTGAGAGGCAATAATAAAGATTTTATTATGTATTCCTTGTATATGATAGATGTTTATTTTGCATGCTATAATTGTATTGATAGGAAACATCAATACATGTGTGTTTAATAAACAAAAGGGTTCCTAGTTATGCCTCTCTTATAGACTAGCTTGTTGATTAACAAGATGATCAAGGTTTCCTGATCATGGACATTGGATGTTGTTAATAACAAGGTCACAGCATTTGTGAAATGATGTGATGAGCATTCATCCGAAGTATAGCATTGAGATCAAGTCATTATGTTTATATTGCTATAACATCATACAAAGTAGTCTTAGTCCTTAGACCATGAGATCATGTTAATTGCTAACACCGGAAGAGTATCTTGATAACATCAAACGTCACACCGTAACAGGGTGACCATAAAGGTGGGTTCAGTGCTATGAAGGTGTTATGTTGAGGCTCATGGATCAAGAGTGGAATTTTTCAATCCCGATGACGGATAGATATACTCTGGGCCCTCTCGGTGATATCACATTAAGATAGCTTGCAAGCAAGTGATGTGATCGCTAGAATGTTATATCACGGGAACGAGAAAAGAGTGCATGTAGGTAACGAGATCAAACTAGGTATTTGGATACCGATGATCGAATCTCGGACATGTATTATATCATGAGACAAAGGGATTAAATTGCTGACGTTAAAGGTTCTCACGATCACAGAAGTCATCGTTGAATATGCAGGAGTTAGTATGGATCTCCAGGTCCCGCTTCTGATTATTGATCTGAGAGGAGTCTCAATCATGTCTGTATTATTCGCGAACCGTAGGGTGACACACTTAAGGGTTGCCGGACACCATTTAGGAGCACATATGTTCCAGACAAAAGGTTTGCAAAGCACAGGAAATGTTTCGATAGAAATAGGAATTGTTTCGATAGAAATAGGAATTGTTTCGATAGAAACCGGAATTGTTTCGGGTGAAATTGCAGAAAGTGGTTCTGCATGTGATATTGAAATGTTGCAAGGGTTTTATGTGAATGTTTGTTAATTAAAGTAATTAACAAAATTCTGAATAAAAAAAATAAAAGAGTTTTATTAATTGAGAGTTGCATTTAATTTGGTGGAAATTAAATACATGTGAGTGGGATTTTGGGTGGAGGCCATGTTTATGTGAGTGGAGGTTCACCACATGAATGAAAGAGGGGAGGAGTCCCCCCCCCTAATGCGCCGGCTATGGGAGGGGAGGGGTCTCCCTCCGTCCTATATAAAGCCCCCCTCTCCCCTCTCACAAAACACACCTCCTCGTGAAGGATCTCTCTCCCCCTCTAGATATTTCCCCATGGTCTCGGATTAGCGAGATACATGTTCCCGGTGGCCTTGCGTCTGGAAGGAGTTGCTGCTTCCGCTGATTCGCTGGAGCGAGGAGGTGGAGGTTGTCCGGTGGCTTGAATGTGTGTGCGAGGACGGATGCGCTGCTGATTTGCGGCGCTCGGACTTCCACACGATCTTGAGATCGGCAAGCGTACGACTACATCAACCACGAGTTCCTACTCGTTAACAAAACTCGTTGTCTTCGAGGGTAAGTTCTCCATGGATGTATGTCCACCTGTTGCTCTGTATCTAGTAGATAGATCTTGGCGTATAGTTCTCATCGTAGGAAAACTTTTGTTTTCTATGCTGCGGACCCAACAGTGGTATCAGAGTCTGATCTATGCGTAGGTGCTTTGCACGGGTAGTACACATATGTTTATATGTGGGTGATGATGATCATGTTATTGCATCTTCTATGTACTTTGGATATTGGTGGCATAGTGGGATGAAGCGGCCCGGACCAACCTTACATGTCATAGTACATGAGACCGGTTCCACGATTGACATGCAACTAGTTTTGCATAAGTGGCTAGCAGGTGTCTGTCTCTCCTACTATAGTCAATATCTGATTTACAACGAGTTGCTAATAACTTGGTTATCCTCGTTGTGGTTCATGTTCGTAGGTAAGACTGGTTCTATCTCCGAAAGCCCTAAGCCACGTAAAACTTGCAATTGATAAATTAGAGGCGTCTAGTTTAGATCGTTGCTGGGCTAGTGTCTTGATATGGTATTATTGTAAGTAGATGTATGATAGATACTCTTACAACTCACTTAACGTGTAAGTTCCATAGACCTTGGCCTTACACACAAAGGAATGATATAGATCATACCACGATGCAAATGATAGAGATCAAATGCATGGACCATATCACCTCACTTCACACATTAGATGTTAGCATCTTATATTGCTAGTTTGGCGCTTTTGGTAGCATTATAAGATGATCCCTCATTTAGATATCAAGATAAAATGTGTTCTTCCTTAAGTATGCACCGTTTTGTGGATCGTGTTTTGAGGCATCACGTGATGATCGGGTGTTCTCGACTCTACGCTTTCATACAACGGGTGTAAGACAGTTTTACACACGTGAATACTAAAGTTCTTACTTGACGAGCCTAGCATGTGCAGACATGGCCTCGGAACACGGACCAAAAGGTTAAGCATGAGTCATATAGTTGATATGATGCCCATATAGATGCTCGCCTTTGAAGCTACATCGACTCACGTGATGATCGGACTTGGTGTAGTGGATTTGGTTCGTGTAATCACCAAAAGGACACGAGGGATGTCGTTTTTGAGTGGGAGTTCATTAGTAATTTGGATTAGTTTAACTCAATCTATCATAAACTTAGTCTAAATATATTTTACAAATTCTGTTGTAGATGGCACCACCTGCTTTTAATTTCAATGTGTTCATGGAGAAAGAGAAGCTTGCTATGAATGGTAGCAACTTCACCAACTGGGCTATGAATTTGAGGATTCTCCTCACTGCTGCACAAAAGCAATATGTGCTAGAGGCGCCGCTAGGCCCCCCACCAGCTCCTGATGCCCCTGACGAGGAAAAGAACGTCTATATAACTCGTCAGGAGGACCACAACTTAGTTCATTGCGGCATATTGTATGGGCTAGAGCCAGAACTTCGAAAACATTTCGAAAATGGCAATGCCTTTGATACCATGGGAGAATTGTAAATGATTTTCGATACCCATGCTGCCGTAGAGAGTTATAATGCTTCTGAAAAGTTCTTTAGCTGCATGATGGAAGAGAACAGCTCCGTTAGTGAGCACGTATTCAAAATGTCTAGGTACGCCGATAAGCTTGTGTCCTTGGGAATAACGATTCCCATTGACTTAGGCATACATCGTGTTCTCCAATCTCTGCCACCTAGCTGAGCTTCGTGATGAACTGTAATATGCAGGGCATGAAGAAGTCTCTTCCCGAGCTTCTGTCAATGCTTAAGACTGCAGAAGTGGAGATTAGGAAAGATCATCAAGTGTTGATGATCAATAAGACCACCGGTTTCAAGAAGGACAAGAAAGGCAAGTGGAAGGGAAAGAAGGGCGGCAAATCTGTTGCCGCGCCTGAAAAGAAACCCCGAGCTAGCCCTAAGTCTGACACCGAGTGCTACTATTGCAAGAGGACTGGCCATTGGAAGCGCAACTGCCCCAAGTATTTGGCGGACAAGAAGGCCGGCAAGGCAAACAAAGGTATATGTGATATACATGTTATTGATGTGTACTTGACTAGTACTCGCAGTAGCACCTGGGTATTTGATACGGGATCGGTTGCTAATATATGTAACTCAGTTCAGGGGCTGCGGAACAAGCGACAACTAGCAAGGGATGAGGTCACGATGCGGGTCCGCAATGGATCAAGAGTTGATGTGATCGCCGTCGGAATGCTGCCTCTCCATATGCCGTCGAGATTAGTTATAAACCTGAATAATTTTTATTTGGTGCCTGCACTAAGCATGAACATTGTATCCGGATCGTGTTTGATGCAAAGTGGTTATTCGTTTAAGTCTGAAAACAATGGTTGTTCGATTTATATGAATAATATCTTTTATGGTCATGCACCTGTGTTGAACGGTTTATTTCTGTTGGATCTCGATAGTAGTATTACGCATATTCATAATGTTGATGCTAAAAGGATTAAACTTGATAATGATATATCTGCATATATGTGGAACTGCCGTCTAGGTCATATTGGCGTTAAACGCATGAAGAAACTCCATTCTGATGGACTTTTGGAATCACTTGATTTTGAATAATTTGATACATGTGAACCATGCCTTATGGGCAAGATGACTAGAACGCCGTTTTCCGGTTCAATGGAACAGGCGACAGATTTGTTGGAAATCATACATACTGATGTGTGTGGACCAATGAGTGTGTCGGCGCGAGGTGGATATCGTTATTTTGTTACTTTCACGGATCATTTGAGTAGATACGGGTATATCTATTTGATGAAACATAAGTCTGAAACCTTTGAAAAGTTCAAAGAATTTCAGAATGAAGTGGAAAATCATCGTAATAGAAAGATCAAATTTCTGCGGTCCGACCGTGGAGGAGAGTATCTTAGTTACGAGTTTAGCACACATATGAAAGACTGTGGAATAGTTTCACAACTCACGCCTGCCGGAACACCACAACGTAATGGTGTGTCAGAACGTCGTAATCGTACTTTATTGGATATGGTTCGATCTATGATGTCTCTGACTGACTTGCCACTGTCATTTTGGGGTTATGCACTAGAAACCGCTGCATTCACTTTAAATAGGGCACCATCTAAATCCGTTGAAAAGACACCGTATGAATTATGGTTTGGAAACAAACCTAAGCTATCATTTCTTAAAGTTTGGGGATGCGATGTTTATGTGAAGAAACTTCAACCGGATAAACTCGAACCCAAAGCGGAAAAATGCGTCTTCATAGGATACCCTAAGGAAACGATTGGGTATACCTTCTATCACAGATCCGAGGGAAAGGTCTTTGTTGCCAAGAATGGATCCTTTCTTGAGAAGGAGTTTCTCGTGAAAGGTGTGAGTAGTCGGAAGGTAGAACTCGAAGAGGTTATTGAACCTTCTCTTCATGAAATGGCGAGTAGCGCAGCACCGGAAGTTGTTTCGGAGTTGACTTCACCTAATGAAGAGAGAGCTAATGATATTGATCATGAAACTCCGAAAGAGGACACTACCGAACCTCGCAGGTCAAGCAGGACACGTGCAGCTCCTGAACTGTATGGCAATCTTGTTATGAATTTCATGATTGATGAAATAGATGACCCTGCGACGTATGAAGAAGCGATGATGAGCCCTGATTCCAACAAATGGCTAGAAGCCATGAAATCCGAGATGGAATCCATGTACGGAAACCAGGTTTGGACCTTGGTGGACTTACCTCACGATCGAAAGGCCGTTGAGAATAAATGGATTTTCAAAAGAAAAACTGATGCTGATGGTAATGTAACCATCTATAAGGCTCGACTTGTCGCAAAGGGGTTTTGACAAATTCAAGTTGTTGACTACGATGAGACATTCTCTCCCATAGCGATGCTTAAGTCGGGTAGGATTATGTTAGCAATTGCTGCATATTTCGATTATGAAATATGGCAGATGGATGTCAAAACTGCGTTCCTCAATGGTAATATTGAAGAAGAGTTGTATATGATACAACCTAAGGGTTTTGTCGATCCTAAGGGTGCTGATAAGGTGTGCAAACTTCAGCGATCCATCTATGGACTGAAGCAAGCATCCTGGAGTTGGAATCTCCGCTTTGATGAGGTGATCAAAGAGTTTGGATTTGTCCAAACTTATGGAGAGGCTTGTATTTACAAGAAAGTGAGTGGGAGCAATGTGGCATTTCTGATATTATATGTGGATGACATATTATTGATTGGAAATGATATAGATCTTTTAAACAGTGTTAAAAGTTATCTAAACAGCAAATTTTCGATGAAGGACCTTGGTGAAGCTTCATATATATTAGGCATTAAAATCTATAGAGATAGATCAAGACGCCTAATTGGGCTATCGCAGAGTACATACCTTGATAAGATATTAAAGAAGTTTAATATGGACGAAAGTAAGGAGGGGTTCTTACCTATGTTGCAAGGCAAGATATTGAGTAAGACTCAAAGTCCGGCTACGGCGGAAGAAAGAGAGATGATGGATAAGATCCCCTATGCCTCGGCCATAGGCTCTATTATGTATGCCATGCTATGTACAAGACCGGATGTGGAACATGCTATTAGTTTGACTAGTAGGTACCAATCTGATCCAGGTTCGGAACACTGGATAGCGGTCAAAAATATCCTTAAGTACTTGAGAAGAACTAAGGATATGTTTCTTGTATACGGAGGTGAAGAAGAGCTAGTCGCTAAGTGTTATGTTGATGCTAGCTTTGACACTGATCCGGATGACTCTAAGTCTCAATCTGGATACATATTTCTCTTGAACGGAGCAGCAGTTAGTTGGAGGAGCTCCAAACAACCTGTGGTGGTTGGATCAACGACGGAGGCGGAATATGTTGCTGCTTCAGAAGCGGCGCATGAAGCGGTTTGGATGAAGGAGTTCATAACAGAACTAGGTGTGGTTCCTAGTGCGTTGGACCCAATGGTGATCTATTGTGACAATAATGGAGCCATAGCCAACGCCAAGGAACCAAGGTCTCACAAGAATTCCAAGCATATTAAGCGCCGGTTTCACTCCATCCGCGAGCATGTCAAGGATGGAGATATAAAGATTTGTAAAGTGCACACGGACCTGAATGTAGCAGATCCGTTGACTAAAGTACTCCCTAGAGCAAAACATGATCAACACCAGAACTCCATGGGTGTTAGATTTATCACTATATAAACTAGATTATTGTCTCTAGTGCAAGTGGGAGACTGAAGGAAATATGCCCTGAGAGGCAATAATAAAGTTGTTATTATGTATTCCTTGTATATGATAGATGTTTATTTTGCATGCTATAATTGTATTGATAGGAAACATCAATACTTGTGTGTTTAATAAACAAAAGGGTTCCTAGTTATGCCTCTCTTATAGACTAGCTTGTTGATTAACAAGATGATCAAGGTTTCCTGATCATGGACATTGGATGTTGTTAATAACAAGGTCACACCATTTGTGAAATGATGTGATGAACATTCATCCAAAGTATAGCATTGCGATCAAGTCATTATGTTTATATTGCTATAACATCATACAAAGTAGTCTTAGTCCTTAGACCATGAGATCATGTTAATTGCTAACACCGGAAGAGTATCTTGATAACATCAAACGTCACACCGTAACAGGGTGACCATAAAGGTGGGTTCAGTGCTATGAAGGTGTTATGTTGAGGCTCATGGATCAAGAGTGGAATTTTTCAATCCCGATGATGGATAGATATACTCTAGGCCCTCTCGGTGATATCACATTAAGATAGCTTGCAAGCAAGTGATGTGATCACTAGAATGTTATATCACGGGAACGAGAAAAGAGTGCATGTTGGTAATGAGATCAAACTAGGTATTTGGATACCGATGATCGAATCTCGGACATGTATTATATCATGAGACAAAGGGATTAAATTGCTGACGTTAAAGGTTCTCATGATCACAGAAGTCATTGTTGAATATGCAGGAGTCAGTATGGATCTCCAGGTCCCGCTTCTGATTATTGATCTGAGAGGAGTCTCAATCATGTCTGCATTATTCGCGAACCGTAGGGTGACACACTTAAGGGTTGCCGGACACCATTTAGGAGCACATATGTTCCAGACAAAAGGTTTGCAAAACGCAGGAAACGTTTCGATAGAAACAGGAATTGTTTCGATAGAAACCTAAATTGTTTCGGGTGAAATTGCAGAAAGTGGTTCTGCATGTGATATTGAAATGTTGCAAGGGGTTTTATGTGAATGTTTGTTAATTAAAGTAATTAACAAAATTCTGAATAAAATAAATAAAAGAGTTTTATTAATTGAGAGTTGCATTTAATTTGGTGGAAATTAAATACATGTGAGTGGGATTTTGGGTGGAGGCCATGTTTATGTGAGTGGAGGTTCACCACATGAATGAAGGAGGGGAGGAGTCCCCCCCCCCTCATGCGCCGGCTATGGGAGGGGAGGGGTCTCCCTCCCTCCTATATAAAGCCCCCCTCTCCCCTCTCACAAAACACACCTCCTCGTGAAGGATCTCTCTCCCCCTCTAGATATTTCCCCATGGTCTCGGATTAGCGAGATACATGTTCCCGGTGGCCTTGCGTCTGGAAGGAGTTGCTACTTCCGCTGATTCGCTAGAGCGAGGAGGTGGAGGTTGTCCGGTGGCCTGAACGTGTGTGTGAGGACGGATGCGCTGCCGATTTGCGGCGCTCGGACTTCCACATGATCTTGAGATCGGCAAGCGTACGACTACATCAACCACGAGTTCCTACTCGTTAACAAAACTCGTTGTCTTCGAGGATAAGTTCTCCATGGATGTATGTCCACCCGTTGCTCTGTATCTAGTAGATAGATCTTGGCGTATAGTTCTCATCGTAGGAAATTTTTTGTTTTCTATGCTGCGGACCTAACACTCCTCCTTCGTGCTTTCATGTCTAGATCTTGTGAGCTCCGTTCATGATCAAGATCATCTATTTGTAATTCAGCATGTTGTGTTTGTGGGGATCCGATGGAGATTGAGATGCTATTTCAGATTGATTATTGATTCTATCATGTCTTTGTTATTTGTGATCTTGCATGCTTTCCGTTGTTAGTAGCTATCTTGGCCAAGTAGATGCTAGCAACTCCAAGAGTTAGTATTTATGCTCGATAGTGGGTTCATGCCTCTGGTAATCTGGGGAAGTGACAGAAATCTCTAAGGTACTAGATGTGTGGTTGCTACTAGGGAGAAAACAACAATCCTTTGTTCATAGAACAATACATATTGTTTACTTTACACGCAATTCGTAAAGCAATAATCTGTTGCTTGCAACTTAATACTAGAGGGGGTTTGGATGATAAGGTGGATTATTAGTCATAGATGCAGTTGGATGGCGGTCTATGTATAATGTTGTAATGCCCAATCAAGTCTCAAAGGAGTCAAGATGATTAGTATATGCTTGTATGCTTTCTCGATGTTTGTCAATTGCCCCGCTGTAATTTGTTCACCCAGCATGTTATCTATCTTAAGGAGAGCCACCTCTAGTGAACTATGGACCCTGGTCCTTTCTTTTACATTAAATCTACAATCAACTGTTTACTGCTTTGTGTTTACTTTCTGCAAACTATTACTTTCTTCCATTCGATACGTTTAATCCTTTGTTTTCAGCAAAACCGGTGAGATTGACAACCTCATCGCAAGTTGGGGACAGAGTTCTGTGGTTGTGTTCTGCAGGTCTCCATGTTGTTGCTGGCACCGGTAGTGCGCCCTGCCAAGGATCAGCTAGCAACACCTTTGGGGTGTTTCCTTGCTCCTACTGGTTCGATTAAACGTTGGTTTCATAACTGAGGGAAACTTCCTGCTGTGCTCATCATACCTTCCTCTTGGGGTTCCCTAATGAGCTCGTTAATACACGAGTCAGCAAGTACTTTTCTGGCCCCGTTGCCGGGGAGTCAAGGACATGTTCACAAGGGGAGTCCCTCATAACCAATCTCTTTACTTTGTTATTTTTGTTTTGCTTAGTTTACTTTTGTTTTGTTTGCTTGTTTCTTTAGCAAAAACACACAAAAATTAGTTTTACTAGTTTGCTTTCTTATTTAAAAAAATGACTGCTCTTGAAAACACTAAGTTTTGTGACTTCACTAGCACCAACAACAATGATTTTATGAGCACACCTATTGCTCCACCTTTCCTGAAGCTACTTTTTTTGAGATAAAACCTGCTTTACTCAATCTTGTTATGAGAGAACAATTTTCTGTTATTGGTAATGAAAATGTTGTTGCCCATCTAAATAACTTTGTTGAACTTTGTGAGATGCAAAAGCATAGAGATATAGATGGAGATATTATTAAGCTTAAATTGTTTCCTTTCTCTTTGAGAGGAAAAGCTAAAGAATGGTTGAATTCCTTAACTAGGAATAGTATTGATTCTTGGACTAAATGCAAAGATGCTTTTATTGGAAAATATTATCCTCCTACTAAGATTATATCTATGAGAAGTGAAATAATGAAGTTTAAACAATCTGATAATGAACATGTTGCTCAAGCCTTGGAAAGAATGAAATCTTTGGTAAAGAATTGTCCCACTCATGGACTAACTGCTTGGATGATCATCCAAACCTTTTATGCAGGATTGAACTATTCTTCAAGAAATCTATTGGATTCTGCTGATGGAGGTACCTTTATGACCATTACTTTGGGTGCTGCAACAAAGCTTCTGGATAATATGATGGTTAACTACTCTGAATGGCATACTGAGAGAGCTCCACAAGGTAAGAAGGTAAATTCTGTTGAGTAAACCTCCTCCTTGAGTGATAAGATTGATATTATTATGTCTATGCTTGTTAATGGGAAAGCCCATATTGATCCAAATAATGTTCCTTTAGCTTCTTTGGTTGCTCAAGAAGAGCAAGTTGATGTGAACTTCATAAGAAATAACAATTTTGGCAACAATGCTTATGGTAAGAACAATTATAGGCCTTACCCTCCTAGTAATACTTATGGTTATAATGGCAAACCTGGGTTACTTAGTGAAGGAAGAATTTTAGAAGTTGAAAGAGCCACTAAGAATTTCATGCAAATGCAATATGAGCAAAATCAACTATTCACTAAGACTATGGAGGAACAATCTACCATTTTGAAGAACATTAGCCATCAACTTGAGAGTCTAAATAGGGAAATTCCTAGTTTACAATTGAAACTTTCTAATGCTGAAAGGAATATATCATCTTTGTCTGAAGCTCAAGCTTCATTGATTAATAAAATGGCTGCTAAACCTGAAACTATTGATAATCCCTTTGCAGCTACTAATGCCATACAAGTGAGAATTGATGAAAATGTTAGACTATTAGCTGAATTACATGCTAAGTGGGAAAGAGAAGATGAAATTGCTAGAAACATTAGTGTTTCTACTATCACTACCACTAGTGTTAAGGCTAGTAATAGTTCTACCACTCTAGATGATAATTTTGATTTTGATCTTGGTGGTTGCAATATCTCTGAAGTTATCAAGTTCCTACAAAAGCTTGCTAAAAGTCCTAATGCTAGTGCTATGAACATAGCCTTTACAAAACACATTACTGATGCTCTCATAAAGATTAAAGAAGAAAAGATGAAACATAAAGCTTCTATTCCTATAAAACAAGATGGTTGGGAACCCATCATTAATATGAAAGTGAATGACTTTGATTTCAAAGCTTTATGTGATCTTGATAGTAGTGTTTCTATTATGCCTAGACAGGTTTATGATATGCTTGATTTGCCACCACTTGAAGATTGTTATTTGAATGTCCCACTTGATGATAGTGCTAAAAAGAAACTCATGGGGAGTATTAATGATGTTCTTATTATGGTTAACAATGCCTATGTCCCTGTTGATTCCTATGTTTTGGATGTTGAATGCAATGCTTCTTGTCCTATTACTTTGGGAAGACCTTTTCTTAGAACTGTTGGTGTCATTATTGATATGAAAGAAGGCACATTAAATATCAACTCCCACTCAAGAAAGGTATAGAACACTTCCCTAAGAAGAGAGAGAAGATTTCTTTTGCCTCTCCTATGAAAACAAAATTTGCTCTTAATGCTTCTTCATTTGAGAACACTTGATTATTTTTCTTGCTTCTTATGCCTAACTTAAAGGCGTTAAAGAAAAGTACTTATTGGGAGATAACCCAAAAGTTTTAGATGACTCTTGGAAGTTATTACTTCAGTAATAATCGCTCCTTATCTTTTATATTTTCTTTTTGTGCCAAGAGTAACCTCTAATGAGAGAGAAGTAATGATTGGGAAAGTTGCTGTCCTGAAACAGATTTCTGTGCTTCACCATAAAAATTCGTGTAAAATCTCTGAACGTCCTTTTGAGGCGTGAATCTTGGTGATTCTTCCCAGGTTGTTATCTAACTTTCGTTAGTTCAACACTTTTTGATTTGAGCAACAGAAGCTCTTCAGGAAAATTCGTCTTTACCTACTGGTCTATTTTGATAGATTTCTGCCATTTTCTGCATTTGCTTCTTGTTGGTTCCTTTTTGAGTTCTTTTGGGTAATTGAGCTTTTTGAGGGAAGTGCTACAGTAGCTTGTGTTTTAATGGAAGTTTTATTGGTGTTAGAACTGAACCTAAAAGACCTATTATCTTGAGTGCACTAATGTTGCTAATAAAGATTGTGCAAAGTTTTGTATGAAGGAAAATTTTCAGGTGTATGGAAGGAATGAGTAATGAGATGAAGGATGGACTAAAGCTCAAGCTTGGGGATGCCACGCGTGTCACCCCAAGAAATATCTAAGAAGTATAAGCGTCAAAGCTTGGGGATGCCCAAGGCATCCCCTTCTTCATCAATAAAAATCCTAGGTTTCTTCCAAACGCTTCATTTTTATTGTTTCATGCACAGTTGTGTTGTTCTTGGAGCATCTTCTTTTTAATTTTAATTTTGGTTTTTCATTTGCTTCATTTGCTGAATAAATTGGTTGGACCCCCTCTTTCATACATTGGTTTTCAAATAGTTTGGTTCGGTTTGGAAAAGAGTAGGGAAGTTCATGCTTAAGTGGTAAAGAGAGCTTGTTTTTGACTATGGCCTATGCTTTGTCATGCCATGCTTGATATTGTTTTGGCTTTATGCTTAGTATTCTTTGTTGTAGCATGACTTGTTATAAACAATTGAGATTGCTTAATGTGTCTTCGATGAATCATGCGTTGTTTTAGCATATTAAATCATAGTATAGTGGTATTCTCCTTTGATGCTTTATTTGGGTTGACTTGGCGCATGCTCACACCATGTTATGACTATCCAAAGTCACCATAGCCTTTATGATCCTTTAGTTTTCAACTTGTAGTATCACTTTATGCTTTGATCAATGATGTTTTGTCGCTCTGCATGATTATGGCCATTATTGCTCTCTTAGTTTGTCACTCCCAGTCTTTTGCTAGCCTCCACAACCAAGTATGAGTTCCACTCATGCATCCAACTCCCTAAACCAAGTTATTCCATAGAGTGCACCATACCTACCTATTAGCTTATGCTATTCCAAATATATTCATGCTTTTGTTTACCTTCCAAATTAAACTTGTTATGAGAAAACTAGTGATTAAAGCTCTCACGAACTTGATGACACACTTTACTTTTCTTGCCCTTAATAAACTTGAACCATTGTGTCGTCTATGTTGTATATGCTTGCACTTATTTGTTGGGAATTAGAAGAACCATGCTGTCATGGGGAACGCTTTCAACATTGCACGGGTACTTTGTACCTAGTTGATATCATGCTCTTTTGTCTATGGATGTCGTCGGTGTGAAACGAAAGGGGAGGTTGTAAGTCCATGGAGTTATGTATATGTGTTAGAGAAACGCCTGGGCCGCTGGTCTAATCCATGCTGACATGGTGGAAACCAGCAGCGTAACCATAATGAGCTGTCTATGAAGCATTCTTCTTATAAAAAAAGAGTCCCATATTGAGAAAAAAAGAGAAAAGAGAAAAAAAAGAGATTATGAAAAGAGGAAAGAGAGAAAAAAGCACCATATTCCCATGGTAAATAAGAAGATTGCTGAGATGCTCGTTGTCTGCTTGCCTTGTCATTTTGATATGGGGATTCTTCCGTATCATCGGGCAAGGGGTACCCCGTTGTCGATTCTCTATGATACACATGTACTTACGATGACAAGAACTTACCGGTGACTAAACTTGAGTAGCATGAGGAGAGGCCCTCGTATTCAAGGGACATGAGATTTCTAACTTATACTTTGTCAAGCATGTACACCATAGTTTGTTCACTTTAACCTTAATCACTTCAAGATGCTTATGATAGGGGCAATGAGAGCTAAAAGCTATAAGTACCATAATTTTTGGAAGCTCTTTATGAAACTTGAATCTCTGCTTCCTTCTATGAAGGCCTTTCTTCCACCATTATATTGAGTCTCCACCTTCTACCTTTATGTACCTTTGTGCCTTTTCATGTTGCAACATAGTTTCTTTGTCTTATTACTAGAACTTTATCTTTCATGTTATGATTGAAGTACTATGATCCCAGCTTTGAATGTTTTACAAGTGCTTTGATCAAGTTTATGATGGTGCATGTCACCTCAAAAATTATTCTTTCATTTTATCACTTACCTACTCGAGGACGAGCAGGAGTTAAGCTTGGGGATGTTGATACATTGCAAATGTATCTATAATTTTTGATGTTCCATGCTTGGTTTTATCTATTTTTTTGTGTTTTGTCCATACTTTGGAGTACTTTTCATATGATTTCTTGGACTAACCTATTAACAAGAGCCACAGTGCCAGCTGCCTGTTTTCTGCTATTTTTGGATTCAGGAAGTTAGAAAATGAATATTCTCGGAATTGGACGGGACAAAAGCCAAAGTCACTATTTTACCGGGGGACACTTGGAGCCAGAATACGAGACGGAGAGGGGCTAGGGCCCAGCCACACCACCTGGCCGCGCGGCCAGGCCTGGCATGCGCCAGGGGGTGGTCTAGCTGCCCCAGGCACCCCCTCGGCCTCTCCTTCCGCCTAGATATTGCCTCTGATATCAAAACCCTAAGTACCCGATCAAAAATCCACGAAAGAGTCTATAGCCACCGTCATCTCCATCCCTAGATCGGGAGGTATCTGAAGCTCTTCCTGGCACCCTGCCGGAGAGGGGAATTCACCTTGGAGGCCTTCTTCATCATCATGCAAGCCTCCGGTGTGATGCGTGAGTAGTTCATCTCTGGACTACGGGTCCATGTAGTAGCTAGATGGCTGGTTCTCCTCCTTTGTGCTTTCATGTCTAGATCTTGTGAGCTTCGTTCATGATCAAGATCATCTATTTGTAAATCTGCATGTTGTGTTTGCGGGGATCCGATGGATATTGAGATGCTATTTCAGATTGATTATTGATTCTATCATGTCTTTGTTATTTGTGATCTTGCATGCTTTCCGTTGTTAGTAGCTATCTTGGCCAAGTAGATGCTAGCAACTCTAAGAGTTAGTATTTATGCTCGATAGTGGGTTCATGCCTCTGGTAATCTGGGGAAGTGACAGAAATCTCTAAGGTACTAGACGTGTTGTTGCTACTAGGGAGAAAACAACAATCCTTTGTTCATAGAACAATCGTATGGTTTACTTTACATGCAATTCGTAAAGCAATAATCGGTTGCTTGCAACTTAATACTAGAGGGGGTTCGGATGATAACCTGAAGGTGGATTATTAGTCATAGATGCAGTTGGATGGCGGTCTATGTATAATGTTGTAATGCCTAATCAAGTCTCAAAGGAGTCAAGATGATTAGTATATGATTGTATGCTTTCTCGATGTTTGTCAATTTCCCCGCTGTAGTTTGTTCACCCAGCATGTTATCTATCTTAAGGAGAGCCACCTCTAGTGAACTATGGACCCCGGTCCTTTCTTTTACATTCAATCTACAATCAACTGTTTACTGCTTTGTGTTTACTTTCTGCAAACTATTACTTTCTTCCATTCGATACGTTTAATCCTTTGTTTTTAGCAAAACCGGTGAGATTGACAACATCATTGCAAGTTGGGGACAGAGTTCGGTGGTTGTGTTGCGCAGGTCTCCACGCTGCTGCTGGCACCGGTAGTGCGCCCTGCCAAGGCTCAGCTAGCAACACATTTGGGGTGTTTCCTTTCTCCTACTGGTTCGATTAAACCTTGGTTTCATAACTGAGGGAAACTTACTACTATGCTCATCATACCTTCCTCTTGGGGTTCCCCAACGAGCTTGTTAATACACGAGTTAGCAACCCCTGTGCGTTCCACGAAGATCTTTTGTCGTTTGAACCAGGACGGTCATGTCTTATTCCCTTTGTCTCTTGATACTTGCATTGCCCGAGATCTGATCAATGACATCACCATGTCGTGTTCAATCTCGTTACCAAACAATGCTACTTGACTCGTTCTGACAAGTGATATCCCTGTGATCAAATCACACGTTGCGCAGCTATTGGATATAACTTCTCCGAGTGGGCCCTTGAGTATCTTTCCGTCACGTGGACGGACAAATCCCGCTCTTGACATATATTGCCTCTAGGTTTCCTCCGAGTACCTGAACACACCTTTATAACCACTGTATTACCAAGTTGCGCTTGATGCTATCTAACCACTCTCGGGAGACAGTGATTGATATAGCCTCACGGTCTAAGGAATAGTCTACGAGGATCCATTTCTAATCATCGTAACTTGAACTTCATGACATGATCGAATCACAATGTTTAGGTTGGGTATTGGTTCATCATCTCATTCTTAGAATGAGTTGACTTCATTTCCAACTGGCATAAATGCCACATGATCAAGAAACTTGATCATATGTTGACCAATGAACCAGTGACTAGAGTTTCACTGGGAACCCCTGGTTGTTTATATATCAGACGTGTATTGATGTTTCCACTCAATATAGTTATAGCATGATATAAAACTTAATCATAAACTTTATGAAACATGATAATAGTCCTTATTACTATTTGTCTCTAGGGCATATTTCCAACAGTTCTTGCTCTTGTGTTCTCTGTGATTGTGTTGTGTTCTTCTGCTTGTGGTATTCCTCCTTATGTTGTTCTTGATATGTAACCTCACCACATGGTAGAGTAAGGTGATCATAACCGACAACTTGTGGCAACCAAACAAGAGGACTTTGTATTAGATACGCCAAAAGAGTAATACACATGCAACCAAACAACATGGGCATAGTAGTCTAATACATACACCCATCCCAACTGTAGCCTACCAAACAGGAAGCATAATGTGGCCCAAAGTCGGTTTCAGTCTGACCATTCTAATTAGAGCACTGCCAAGATAGACGGACAAGTCATGCAGACTACCAAACGCATCCTAGGTATGTGGGTATGACCTACAAGATACAAACACATATGAATGGTATGACCTACAAGTATCACTGAAAGTTAATTACATTAACAATAATTGATTTAAGTTTCTAATCCCAATACGATTCGAAATTTCAGTTTATTGATATATACAATATTCATTACATCATGTAGTGTATTTGAGCCCCTCTCTATTAATTATATCATATTACACTATAACCTCTTCTTATGAGGTACTAATGTGAATTCTACCAAATAAAAAAACCTAACTAGCCCTATATTTCTTGAGCGACTCTATATTTTCTGCACTGCGTCAACATCATGAGTGTGATATCGGAATCTTCTTACGGATGCCATGGCTAACGAACTCACCAGGGAACTAATCTGAAAAAGAAATATACATTTTGGAGAAAGAGGAGAAGGAACATGAAACTAGATGTGGAGAAAGGATGGAGAACAAACCTGCAAACCAGGATTGAAAGGGATCGCAAGATCCTGCGTGGATTGACCGGTGAGTCAAGATCGAGCACGGAACTGACCGGCCTCTAAATATCCAGCATGAAATGACCGACCACTGAAGATCATGCGTGGATTGACCAGCCTCTCAAGATCTAGCGTGGATGGAACATTCGCTCAAGATCTTGCGCAGATTTGAACGGCCGCTCAATATCCCTCAAGATCCTGCGTGGATTGAACGTCCGCTCAAGATCCTGCATGGATTGAACATCCAAACAAGATCAGGTGCGGGATGACTGCCATAAAGGGAGAGTAGTGTTCTGATCTAGGGTTGGTTGTATGAGTGTGGAGGCAGTGGGGCTTGGTTCCTATCTCATATACAGAATGGTGTTCAGGTTCGATGTATGGACCCTTTGTGCAAGAGTAGCCTAGGCCCAAGATTGATTCATTAGATACAGTTGGACCAGGCTCAGCTGGGAAGTAGTAGCCACACCTGTCAGCGGGCACTGATTGACCATTCTCCTGCATACAATCAACAATTAATTGCGCTTGAAATGGATGACGGGACGTGGGAATGCCTCCGTTGGCCTAGTGATACATTGCAAATGTATCTATAATTTTTGATGTTCCATGCTTGGTTTTATCCACTTTCTTGTGTTTTGTTCCAACTTTGGAGTACTTTTCATATGATTTCTTGGACTAACCTATTAACAAGAGCCACAGTGCCAGCTGCCTGTTTTCTGTTGTTTTTGGTTCTAGGAAAGTCAGAAAATGAATATTCTCGGAATTGGACGGGACAAAAGCCAAAGTGCCTATTTTTCCGGATGTCATCAAGTGCCAGAATACGGGACGGAGAGTGGCCAGGGGGCCACCACACCACCTGGCCGCGCGGCCAGGCCTGACCCGCACCAGAGGGTGGTGTGGCCGCTCCTGGCACCCCCTCGGCCTCTCCTTCCACCTATATATTGCCCTCGGGACGAAAACCCTAAGTGCCCGATCAAAAATCCACGAAAGAGTCTATAGCCGCCGTCATCTCCATCCCTAGATCGGGAGGGATCTGAAGCTCTTCCCGGTACCCTGCCAGAGAGGGGAATTCACCCTGGAGGCCTTCTTCATCATCATGCAAGCCTCCGGTGTGATGCGTGAGTAGTTCATCCTAGGACTACGAATCCATGTAGTAGCTAGATGGCTAGTTCTCCTCCTTTGTGCTTTCATGTTTAGATCTTGTGAGCTCCGTTCATGATCAAAATCATCTATTTGTAATTTTGCATGTTGTGTTTGCGGGGATCCGATGGATATTGAGATGCTATTTCAGATTGATTATTGATTCTATCATGTCTTTGTTATTTGTGATCTTGCATGCTTTCCGTTGTTAGTAGCTATCTTGGCCGAGTAGATGCTAGCAACTCCAAGAGTTAGTATTTATGCTCGATAGTGGGTTCATGCCTCTGGTAAAGTGGGGAAGTGACAGAAATCTCTAAGGTACTAGACGTGATGTTGCTACTAGGGAGAAAACAACAATCCTTTGTTCATAGAACAATCGTATTGTTTACTTTACACGCAGTTCGTAAAGCAATAATCTGTTGCTTGCAACTTAATACTGGAGGGGGTTCGGATGATAACCTGAAGGTGGATTATTAGGCATAGATGCAGTTGGATGGCGGTCTATGTATAATGTTGTAATTGTTGGAGATATGCCCAAGAGGCAATAATAAAGTGGTTATTATCATATCTTCACACTTATGATAAATGTTTACATACCATGCTATAATTGTATTAACCGGAAACATTAATACTTGTGTGATTTGTAAACTAAAATAAGAGTCCCTAGTAAAGCCTCTTGTTAAACTAGCTTGTTGGTTAATATATGATCATTGTTTCCTGATCATGAACATAGAGATGTTATTAACAACAGGGTCATATCATTAGGAGAATGATGTGATGGACATACTCCTATAGATAAGCGTAGCATAAAGATCAAGTCATTTCAATAGTTCAATTGCTATATGCTTTCTGATACATAGTAACCTAATTCCTTCGACCATGAGATCATGCATATTGCCTTTACTGGATGGATGCTTTGATGTCATCAAACACCACACCGTAACAGGGTGGCTATAAAAGTGGCATTGGGTGTTCAGAAAGTATTGGTTGAAACACATGGATCAAGAGTGGGATTTGTCCATCCACATGACGGATAGATATTCTCTGGGCCCTCTCGGTGAAATGTCATCCAATTAGCTTGCAAGCATGTGACTTGGTCACAAGGGATCACATATCACGGGAACGAGAAAAGAGTACTTATCAGTAACGAGGTTGAACTAGGTATACAGAGATACCGACGATCATAACCTCGGATAAGTAACATATCGTGAGACAAAGGGAAATTGGTATCATATGTAAGTGGTTCATTCGATCGCAAAGTAATCGTAGAAATATGTGGGAGCCATATGAATTTCCAGATTCCTCTATTGGTTATTGTTCGGAGAAGTGTCTCGATCATGTCCGCATAATTCACGAACCGTAGGGAGACACACTTAAGGATTCGACGTTGTTTGAGTAGTTATGGTATTATGAGAAAGAGACCGAATGTTGTTCGGAGTCTCGGATGGGATCCGGGATATCACGAGGTGATCCGGAATGGTCCGGAGAATAAGATTCATATAAGGAAAGTCCCATTTCGGAGTTGGGGAATGGTTCCGGTGTTTTCATCGGGAACATTCTAGAAGTTCCCGGAATGTCCGGCACTCCGGAGGGGAAGGGGTACATGAATGTGTCATTGCATGTTGGAATGATTGCATCATGTACTAAGTGTTCTTGCTGTCCCAAATAAAGGATTAAATTGAATCCTAAATTGAAAAAGTCAAACGGCTAGTTTGAAAGTCAAACGGCAGTTTTTTGGGAAGTGGGAGGAGAGGAGGAAACCGAATTGGGGGAGGAGTCCTCCTCCCCAAGCCGGCGGCCAGCCCTAGGCCGAGTTGGGGAGGGACTCCCTCCCTCCCCTAGCGCGCCAGCCCTCCCACCTATAAAGGGAGGGGCAGGGCTCCCCTCCCAACACAACACAAGACACACAAGTTCCTATCCTCTAAACTAGAAACTAGACCTAGACCCCGGTTTAGAGCTGTTTCGGTTTAGAGCCTTCTAATTGGTTTAGAGCCCTCTAATTGGTGTGTCTAATTACTAGACCACTAATAGCCTCTCTCATAAGCTCCACCATACTCGCACCGGCTTAAGGCGAAGCCCTGCGGGATTTCCCCTCTACCTCCGGTACCACGCCGTTGTGCTGCCGGAATCGCGAGGAGAGTGCTACAACCTCCGCTGCCTGCTGGAACAAGGGAGAGGAAGGTCTTCGTCGAGTACCGAACGTGTGACCGACTGCGGAAGCGCTGCGGGAACGCGGCGCTGGAAGGATCGTCTACGCGATCTTGAGATCGGAAAGAGTACGACTACATCACCCACGAGAATCTGCTCTCGTTAACCGCTTTGGAATCTTCGAGGGTGAGTTCCACTATCGACTCGTTGCTGCAATCTAGTAGATAGATCTTGGCTTGTTTGTTTGTATGCGATAGAAAATTTTTGTTTTCCATGCTACGAACCCCTACAGTGGTATCAGAGCCGTGTCTATATGTAGATCTGTTGCACGAGTAGAACACAATGGTCATTGTGGGCGTTGATGCTTTTATTGTCGATTGCCTTTTGTGTACTTTGCATCTTGCGGTATGTTGGGATGAAGCGGCCCGGGCTAACCTTACATGACATCGTTCATGAGACTTGCTCCACGCTTAACATGCAACTTGTATTGCATAAGTGGCTTTGCGGGTGCCTGTTTCTCCTAGCATAGTAAAGATCCAATTTACAACGGGTGATCAACAATGCTAGTATCAATGTTGTGGTTCTTGTTCGTAAGTTAGAACGACACTTATTGAAAGCCCCAAACCACGTAAAATATGCAAAGAAAGTAGAGGCGTCTAACTTTGTTTTGCAGGGGTGTGCAGTGATGTGATATGGCCATGATTGTGATTATATTTGATGTATGCAATGTTCCTTATTGTAAGTTGGCAACCGGCAGGAGCCATATGGTTGTCTTTAATTTCTGTTAAGACCTGCGTGTCTATTCAAAATAGTTGTAATAGTTGAAGCTGGTGGACGACAACCATGAAGAAGCGTCATTGACCTTGATGCTATGCCGATGATGATGGAGATCATGTTCGTGCTTGAAGATGGAGATCGGAAGCACAAAGAAGAAAGGCCATATCATATCACATATTATGAATTGCATGTGATGTTAATCCTTTATGCATCTTGTATTGCTTAGTAGACGACGGTAGCATTATAAGATGATCCCTCATGCACATAAATTTCAAGTTCTAAAAGTGTTCACCCTTAGTGTGCACCGTTGCCAAAACTTGCTGCTTCGAAGCACCACGTGATGATCGGGTGTCTTTGATTCCGCGGGTGACTACAACGTAAGCAAGCCAGATTTGCTTATGCGGAAGCTAAGGTTTGATCTTGACGAGCCTAGCATGTACAGACATGGCCTCAGGAACACGGATCGCCGAAAGGTAAAGCATGAGTCATATAGTAGATATGATGAACATGTTGATTGTTCGCCATTGAAGCTACATCAACTCTCGTGATGATCGGTTTTGATGTGGTGGATTTGGTTCGTGTGATCACTAAAACAATGTGAGGGATATTGTTTTGAGTGGGAGTTCACCTAGATTAATTCAATTATTAATTAGAACTCAATTTATCATAAACTAAATCAAAGTGAATTTGCATAGTTGTTGTAGTCATTGGCATCCGTTTACCACCTTGCGATTAGTTATAATTGAGATGATAGAACTATAGAATTCTGGTTAGTTACTTTACGAACTGGTATCGTATTGTTTTGAAGTGTTAATCTAAAGTTTAAAAGTCCTATTGCAAACTTTCAGTAAGTTCCGGTTACTCCATGAAGTTTAATAATTGGTATTAAAACAAGAGTAACAATTCCAAGTGTTAGTATATAAGTATCATGTTTGTATCCATGATTCTTGATATTCAAAGGATTCCCTTAATATCAAGATTATCTAGGATCTGAAAGAGTTGTTTCAGAAACCATGATGTGTGGAAGATATTGTGATATCTGAAACGAAGTTTTGGTTGCAACATGATAGAGTATAATATGGCAAAAGTCATGTTCTCATATTTGATGAGAATTTGCAAAAGGGTTGGAGACACTTGTTGTCCTAATCCTCCAAAAGGTTTTGGTTAGCAACATTATACTCATAATTCATCGTTATAAGCTAAAAGTAGCTTGATCATGGACGATTCCATGATAAGGGTGAATATTTGATGTAGGTAAAATGTTTACTACACCAAGAGATTACTAAAGAAAGGAATTTGAAAGAACACCAAATATTTGATGATGGTGATCTACTTCAAAGTGCAAGTCCAAAGACATTGGTATTTAATTATACACGCTTTGGACTAGATGTCATATGTATGACTCCACTATTGATGTTGATAGATTCTTTCAAACTGAAAAGGAAATACTGAAAGAGAATCTCATAAATATATGGCAGAAAAGAAAAGACTAGAATCGTTCAGTTTAAGTATATAGATGATATACATGTTATGGCTATATTCTTTGCTTGTTAAACAATGTGGTTCTTAAGTATTTGATACTGAATTTGTTGGTATGAATCGTCATACGAAACAACAGAATTCATGAACTACAATGGCCTAAGTAACTAGCAAAAGAATATGTGATGATGTTCATCGAGAACAAATAAAGGGTTATTATGTTGCTCGTTAAAACATCAAAGCTTGCCTTCAAGATTTGTTTTATCAGGTATTATGAGAACAAAAGGGTTGTTCAAATAATTGCCGTAATCCATAAAAGATGGATGATTCGCAAATCTCGTTAGAGAAATCACATCCATAAAACTAGTGCTAAAATGTCAAAAGACAAATTGATTGAAAGATCACTTAGGAAGTGACATCGCTGTTTGAATTATATTGGAAAGAAAACATGAAGAAACTCCATGTTGATGGAATTTTGGAGTCTTCTGATTTTTGATCATATGACGCTTGTGAAACTTTCCTAGAGATAATTAAAACTTCGTTCATAGGCCAAAAGGGAACGAATGACTAGCTAATTGGAACTTGTACATATTGTTGTACGAAGTCCATTATGTGTAGTCAAGAGCGATGGATTTCAACTTCATATGCTTTCTCCGAAAATTTGAGTGAATATATGAATATTTACTTAATAAGGATGAAGTATGAAATATTTGAAAAGTTCAAAAGACTTTCAAGATGAAGTGCAAAATCATTGTAACAAGAATATAAACAGTTTATGATAAAGATCATAAAGGAAGATATTTGAGTTACAAGTTTAGCATAATACCTAAGATTTAAGGAATCGTTCCGTGGATTTGCATTTTTCCCGAAACACCATAAGTGTATGGAGCGTTCGAGATATGTAATTAAACCTTGTTTGACATGGTAAGATCAAAGGTATAATTTATAAAACTGCCATTATATTTTAAAGATTAAAAGCTTTAGAGATTACCGTTTTTCCACTGAAAAGAGCTCCATCATAATCCGTTGAAATGACACCATATAAGGTTATGGTTTGGGATAAAACCCAAGTTGTCCTTTCTTAAACATTGGTATACTATGCATAAGAAAGATGTTTGCAACCAAAGTCGGATGAACCTGTCTTTGTATGTTATTTCGAATAACTGTTAAATACTCCTCCATAACATCGGAGACAAAAGTGTTTGTCACTTAAAACGTCAAGTTTCTTTGAGAAGGAATTTTTCGTGAAAAGTTAAGTGGGAGGACAATAGAAACTTTGATAAGGTTAAAAGAACCTTAGCTATATGTGCAGAGTTGCGCAGCGCCGAAAAGTGTTTCGGAGGCAGCAACAATGCTCATGGTTCACGTACCTCAAAGGTTGTGGTCACGGAGATCCAAGTTCCTATTGAAACAAGTAGGTCGGATGAACAATCAAATACCAAGATTTGAGGGTTGAATCATTATTTGAGAATAATGAACCGACTACATGCAGAGAAGCGATGATGGGCCCTGACTCCGTAAAATGGCTTGAAGCCATAAAATCCGTGATAGTTCCATACACGAGAAATCAAGTTTTGAACTTGAAGGACCCTCGAGAAAGGTGTAAGACCTTATAGTTGTGTCTGGATCTATAAAGAAATAGACATGGATGTTTCACATCTAGTCGACATGTTGGGAAAGAGTTCACAACAATGTTCAAAGGTTGACTATGACAAGATTTGATCTTTCATAGTGATATTTAGTCTAGACGGATTAATGTAGCAACCACTACATATAATTTGTTATATGGTAGTTGAATAAACAAAACAAGTTCTTCTAATAGAATCGTTACCTAGGACATGTGCATAACACGGTCCATAGGGTTTTGTTAATTCAAAGGATGCTAAAAGCATATGCAAACTTCAATGGTTAGAGTGAGCATAGCGGAGTTGGAATCTTCACTATGATGAAACTGTTAAGAGAGTTTAATTTCATCAGAGACAATGAAGATGCTTGCGTTTGCAAGAAATTAAGTGGGAGCGCTAAGACATGTTTCTAATACATTATGTGGAAGACATATTGTTGATTGGAAATAATGTATCTTTTATTAACACATATTAAGAATTTCATCCCGATGAAAGACTTAGGCAAAACCCAAATATTTGGCATCAATAGACGCTAATATGGTTGTGCCAGAAGTACATAGATAAGATATTGAATGAGTTCAATATAGAAACTACAAGAGAAGGTTCTTGTCGCACAGAAAGGATTGAATGAGTTCAATGTTGATGATATATTCAAGTGTATTGACATTTGGTAAAGTGAAACAAATAATCAAGTATAGATTGATACTTGATGTATGAAATCACAAAGAGTATTTATATCAATCATACTGTGATATGTACAAATCCAGATATGTCCTATGCTCTAAATGTTGAGAGCATATACCAGAATGATTCGTAAGATGATCATTGGACAATAGTAAGGATATTCTTATGATCTTCTGAAAGAACTAAGAGTATAATATTTGTAGAAGTGACAAATAGATGGTTAGTTCATTGTAAAAGTACTACATTGATACTAGTTTTGTCACAGAGTACAAATTAAGTTTATCTCAATCTAAACTAAGGGTGGCACAATATAATGGAAAGTGAGTTCCATAATGGATTTGGATGATTTCCAAAGTTAAGACATTGTGACAGATACTACAACAAAAGGCTAAGTATATGACTGCTATTATAGCAGCAAAAGAGGGCATTTGTGTCAAGAAGTTTGTTATCAAACTAGGTGTAGTTCTCAGTGGGATAATACTATGAAGATATATTGTGCGACAATATTATCAACATGTTTTAACCCTAAAGAGCTAAAGGTCACACCGAAATACCAAATTTATACAAAGCCATCTCATTAGAGAATGAGTGATGCACAGAGACGCAAAGACATGCAATTACACACGGACCTGGAAGTGTCAGATCCGGAGATCAGTTGACCACTAGCAATCGTGTGCATACAACACCGGAAAGCCATAGGTGTTGAAAAACACAAAGGTTTGAAACTAGATTATTGACTCTAGTGCAAGTGGGAGACTGTTGGAGATATGCCCAAGAGGCAATAATAAAGTGGTTATTATCATATCTTCACACTTATGATAAATGTTTACATACCATGCTATAATTGTATTAACCGGAAACATTAATACTTGTGTGATTTGTAAACTAAAATAAGAGTCCCTAGTAAAGCCTCTTGTTAAACTAGCTTGTTGGTTAATATATGATCATTGTTTCCTGATCATGAACATAGAGATGTTATTAACAACAGGGTCATATCATTAGGAGAATGATGTGATGGACATACTCCTATAGATAAGCGTAGCATAAAGATCAAGTCATTTCAATAGTTCAATTGCTATATGCTTTCTGATACATAGTAACCTAATTCCTTCGACCATGAGATCATGCATATTGCCTTTACTGGATGGATGCTTTGATGTCATCAAACACCACACCGTAACAGGGTGGCTATAAAAGTGGCATTGGGTGTTCAGAAAGTATTGGTTGAAACACATGGATCAAGAGTGGGATTTGTCCATCCACATGACGGATAGATATTCTCTGGGCCCTCTCGGTGAAATGTCATCCAATTAGCTTGCAAGCATGTGACTTGGTCACAAGGGATCACATATCACGGGAACGAGAAAAGAGTACTTATCAGTAACGAGGTTGAACTAGGTATACAGAGATACCGACGATCATAACCTCGGATAAGTAACATATCGTGAGACAAAGGGAAATTGGTATCATATGTAAGTGGTTCATTCGATCGCAAAGTAATCGTAGAAATATGTGGGAGCCATATGAATTTCCAGATTCCTCTATTGGTTATTGTTCGGAGAAGTGTCTCGATCATGTCCGCATAATTCACGAACCGTAGGGAGACACACTTAAGGATTCGACGTTGTTTGAGTAGTTATGGTATTATGAGAAAGAGACCGAATGTTGTTCGGAGTCTCGGATGGGATCCGGGATATCACGAGGTGATCCGGAATGGTCCGGAGAATAAGATTCATATAAGGAAAGTCCCATTTCGGAGTTGGGGAATGGTTCCGGTGTTTTCATCGGGAACATTCTAGAAGTTCCCGGAATGTCCGGCACTCCGGAGGGGAAGGGGTACATGAATGTGTCATTGCATGTTGGAATGATTGCATCATGTACTAAGTGTTCTTGCTGTCCCAAATAAAGGATTAAATTGAATCCTAAATTGAAAAAGTCAAACGGCTAGTTTGAAAGTCAAACGGCAGTTTTTTGGGAAGTGGGAGGAGAGGAGGAAACCGAATTGGGGGAGGAGTCCTCCTCCCCAAGCCGGCGGCCAGCCCTAGGCCGAGTTGGGGAGGGACTCCCTCCCTCCCCTAGCGCGCCAGCCCTCCCACCTATAAAGGGAGGGGCAGGGCTCCCCTCCCAACACAACACAAGACACACAAGTTCCTATCCTCTAAACTAGAAACTAGACCTAGACCCCGGTTTAGAGCTGTTTCGGTTTAGAGCCTTCTAATTGGTTTAGAGCCCTCTAATTGGTGTGTCTAATTACTAGACCACTAATAGCCTCTCTCATAAGCTCCACCATACTCGCACCGGCTTAAGGCGAAGCCCTGCGGGATTTCCCCTCTACCTCCGGTACCACGCCGTTGTGCTGCCGGAATCGCGAGGAGAGTGCTACAACCTCCGCTGCCTGCTGGAACAAGGGAGAGGAAGGTCTTCGTCGAGTACCGAACGTGTGACCGACTGCGGAAGCGCTGCGGGAACGCGGCGCTGGAAGGATCGTCTACGCGATCTTGAGATCGGAAAGAGTACGACTACATCACCCACGAGAATCTGCTCTCGTTAACCGCTTTGGAATCTTCGAGGGTGAGTTCCACTATCGACTCGTTGCTGCAATCTAGTAGATAGATCTTGGCTTGTTTGTTTGTATGCGATAGAAAATTTTTGTTTTCCATGCTACGAACCCCTACAGTAATGCCCAATCAAGTCTCAAAGGATTCAAGATGATTAGTATATGCATGTATTTCTTTCTCGGTGTTTGTCAATTGCCCCGCTGTAATTTGTTCACCTAGCATGTTATCTATCTAAGGAGAGCCACCTCTAGTGAACTATGGATCCCGGTCCTTTTCTTTCCATACAATCTACAACTGTTTACTTCTTTGTGTTTACTTTCTGTCATGGTGGTGTCACGGCAGATGCCATGGATAGGCTAAAGGTGGGGACTAATATGCGCTAGGGGAATCCAGGGAGGGATAGTAGAGTGATTCTCTACACAGAAGCTTCGTATTGATGTTCAGTCTCCAAGATTACAAGTGCTCCTCGAGCTGTATTGACAAGAGGAGGAAGAAGAAACTCTCTTACTCTTGCCTACTAACTAGCCCAAGAACCCTTGATTCACTAGTGTTTTCCTTGCTATGTATCTGGAAAGACCCAACCCCCCTACCAGAACCCCAACCCCCCCTTATATAGGGGTGGTTCGGTCTTGGCCTAGGGCATACGTGGAGGCATATTCCTAAGAATATGCCTCCTCCCAAAGTAGTAACCCGACAGGGGTGCTTTTCCCCCACGTCACTCTTGCTTTAGCGACGTTGCCTCTGCGGAGCCTGCGTCAGCCGACGTGAGCGTCGTCACCCTTGTCGGCCATGATCCGGTGGTCCTGCCCTTGCTTTATTCGCTCATCCAGTACGCACCGGGCCTTCTTTTTGACCAGAGATATTCCTTCCTTCTCCTAGAAGCCAAACGAGGATCCGGATCATAGTCGATCCGGCCACACCTGTTCCTGCATATAAGCTAGACAAGTGTCTCCGACTTACTCCTTGAGTCGGACGAGACAATGTTAGGCGACCCCCTGGTCCGGGTTACTCCGTGATCCGACCTGCCTTGAGGTGACTCGGCCAGCATCCGCTTTGACCTTGCCGAACCTCGGCTAACTCGGCCCTTATACCCCGGAGTGACCCTACCCGGGGTTATCCCCCCAACATTAGTCCCCGAAGCTGGTGCGGCCATAGCGGCCTTGGTCGCTAAGGCCACATCAGGTTCATTCGTATCTAAGCTTCGAACGTTTAGCTCCGGGTTAACTTTTTGTCTCGGATTATATGGATTTACGTTCCCTTCGCACGCTCCAAGTTTTCACTTGCCGGTCGGGTCACCACTTTGGCTCGGATCCTATGGTTTTACTTTCCCTCTGCACAGTTCAAGTTTTCACTTGCCGGCCGGGTTACCATCGTGGCTCGGATCCGGGCCTTGCTTCCTTCTCTCATACGCCAACCCATGTATCGGTTAATGATTACGTTGCCTTATTTTAAGGGTCTGCGCAGTAACCGCCGCAGTAAATGTCAGTGATTACTGTGCGGGGGTTACGTCACGTCTGTCTCCTCGTTTACCGCAACTGCACGTCGTGTCATGGGATCACATTCGCTCTGCGGCCCTCGGTGTGGCTTATCTCTGATTGGTCAATGCTGGCGATACACGGCCACACCGTGCGGTTTTCCAGCGCAGCACGGTCCCACTCGGTGATGACTGGGGGCGGTTAAATAGGAGAGGGGCACGCTACTTAGAACTTTTCCATCTCCGCGCCCCCTCGCCTGTTCCTCTTCTTCTTCCTCGCAACCGCGCCGCCGCCAGTGTCCGTTGCAGCAGCGCCGCCGCCGCACCTTCTCTGTTCCTCCGCACCGCAGTCACTGATGCGCCTCTGTTTAGCCACGGGTCCTCGCCAGTCTAGACCGCAGAGCCCCGCCGCCGCCAGCTCCAGCAAGGACAGCGGAATCGAAATGACAGAGGAGGAGCTCATCGTCGTTGAGTAGGAGATGGAGGAGGACGCCGGCGCGGAGGACCGCGGCACGTGGGCCGGCTCCTGGGTCTGCGAGGACGACATCGCCTGGCTCTACCGGACCCGGCGCATTCCCGCCGGCGTCGCCGCTCGTCTCTCCTCCTCGGAGTTGGCCCCCTCACCCAATCCGGGTGAGTTCGTTGTTTTGCTATCCCATTTCCAACGGGGATTTGGGCTTCCAGTGAGTGATTTCTTCTGGGACTGGATCCGGACCTTTCACCTGCAACCACATCATCTCCCGGCGAACACCATCACCTCTCTGTCCGCTTTCGTTTCTTCGATCGAGGGCTACACCGGGCTATGGCCTATGAAGGAGCTGTGGATCCGGTTCTTTGGCCTCCGCCGCAACGTCGTCCCCAACATCCACGTCGAGTCGGAGGACAAGAAGCTAACTTAGTTCGGAGCTGCCTCGATCTCGCCCCGGAGGTATTCAATCTTTCCCCGGGTCACCGGGCTTGACTCCTGCAAAGGATGGGCCCGGACCTTCTTCTATCTCCGGAACGAAGGCACGGAAGATTTGATCCGGTTGCTGCCCTACGCTCCGGGTCCCCCTAACACGGATTTCTGGGAGGAGGTTGCCAAGAAACCTACGGCTCTGGATAACCAAGTGAACAAAAGGTTTGCAGAGATGAAGAAGCTCGGATTACGCAACGAGGATGCCATGATCACATTCGTGCGCAACCGAATCTCTCCCCTTCAGCGGCGCACTCACAAGTTGTGCCATATGAGCTTCAGTCGCGACCCCAACCGAACCTCCTCGTTCGAGTTGAGCAATACGGAGATCTTCCGCCGGGTCAAGGCTCTTTTCACCACCCATAAGGACTTCTCCGCCGAATGGATGTGGGGAATCGAGCATTACTGCCGTGACAGGCTCCCTCCCGCGGTAAGCTTCGCGGGGCAAACTTATTTCGGATCCATTTCATGTCGGTTCTTATCATATTTTTGACTTTGCTCCTTGTGCTTTTTCTCAGTTGTTTCTCCAGCAAACCCTCGAGGATGGCCCAGATCCAACCCTTAAATGGGCCCCGGACCGAGAAATTCCGGATGAGGAGGAGTCGGACCAGGAGATGTTCCTCCCCACACCCGATGCCACCAGACGACCCAGCGGTAAATTCTCTTCTCTTAGAGATTGGCCCGACGATGAGGATGACTCGGATATCGATGTGATTGAACCCGTTGAGGTTGTCCCTCTTTCTTTTGCCTTCCCGGCATCAGCTAACCCCGGTGGGCACATCCACGAGGATTCTCCACTTGCCACGGGCGAGCTTGTTCTGGTGGCGTCAAAGAAGAAGCGCGGATCCGCGTCGAGTTCTTCTTCCGAACCTTCTCAGCCTTCCAAAAGGCAAAAGAAGGCCGGAGACAAGACTGCCTCCAAACGGGCAGGCAAAGCCCCGGCCCGGAGGGCCCGGAAACCTAAGGAGGTCGAGACCTCGGATGCGTAAGTTCTTTTTTCACTGCGCAACACACTTCTCCCCGCTTCGGGGTAATTTCAGTCCTGACATTATGTTCTCTTGCAGGGCTCCTGTGGAGGTCCCTCAGAGCGGATCGAGCATCTCCTCTCCTCTTCGGTCCAGTCCTTCCCCTCCCCATGACAACGAGTCACACCCGCTGAGCCCTATTCCGGAGGGCTCTGCGGACGCTCCGGGTTCCGCAGTACCTCCTTCAGAGGGACGCGACCCCGGATCGGGAGGGGTCGGATCGGCCGAGGCAACGGCATCCGGCACTTCGGCATTGCCGCAACCAGCAACTACCAAGTCTACCGCAACTCCAGCACCAGCAGCATCCCTAGCACCAGCCACCGAACCAGCGCCTGTCCCGACTCCGAAGAAACCAATAGCAGCTCCAGCGCCAGCCACCAAAGCTCCCGTGCCAAGTTCATCTGCCTCGTCCGAGTCATCTCAAGCTCGGCGAGGACCCACTCCAGCGGCTTCCAAGGGAAAATCCACTATGGTCACTTCCTCCCAGTAGGCCAAAGGCAAATCCACCTCCGTCGAGGCTGGGCAGCGAACCTTGTCGTCGATGCTTCCAAAGAAATCACCAGCAGCGACGGATCCTCCTGCCGAGCCAGCTGATTCGCAGCAGATGGTTCTTCACACTAGCCTGGCTCTTGCCCTGATTGAAAGGAAAGAAGCTCACGCCAAGGGCTTGGTGGAACCTCACATGCCCACTGGCGAACGGTACCCTCCGAGCCTCATCGAGTTTGTCATGAACTGGAATAAGGCGGAGTTCGTCTACAACGACGATCTCCTGGAAAAGTTCGGCCCAGCTGAATTTTCCGCTCAGATGAATACCGTCGCCAAGGCCATTAACCTCGCTGGGCGTATGATGGAGGTACGTCGTTTCTTCTTTACATACTGTAGATAATAACCATTAGTCCCTGAGCCTCCGGCGGAGTAACTTGTTACACAGCCGGATGCTCCTTAGAAGATCAACGTAGCAGCATGTAAACTTCAAATATGCACACACCTAGAGCCGGGTTAAGTTCCGCTTGGCCCGGATCTCATATACTTCGAATATGCACACACCTAGAGCCGGGTTAAGTTCCGCTTGGCCGGGATCTTGTACACTTCGAATATGCACACACCTAGAGCCGGGTTAAGTTCCGCTTGGCCTGGATCTTGTACACTTCGAATATGCACACACCTAGAGTCGGGTTAAGTTCCGCTTGGCCCGGATCTTGTACACTTCGAATATGCACACACCTAGAGCCGGGTTAAGTTCCGCTTGGCCCGGATCTTGTACACTTCGAATATGCACACACCTAGAGTCGGGTTAAGTTCCGCTTGGCCCGGATCTTGTACACTTCGAATATGCACACACCTAGAGCCGGTTTAAGTTCCGCTTGGCCCGGATCTTGTACACTTAGAATATGCACCGAACTAACTTTACACGCCTGTGCCTTTGTCAGGTAACCACCAACCGTCGGAGCGCCGAGTTTCAGCGCCTGCTTGATACCCATAAGATCTTGCGCGCAAAACACGTTGCACTTGGCGCGGAGCATGAAAAGAGGGGTAATTTCCTCTCTTAACACCTCACCGTTTCGTTTGCTTTGCCGGACTAACCTCCTTATTCGGTTTTTTGCAGCTGGGGTGGAGGCTGAAAACAAGATTATGCGGAAAAACTTGGAGGAAATCTGAGGTATATCCCCTTTCGGCCAACGTCGCTGTGTTTTCCATTCTTTCTTTTTCTTGGCTCGGCAAACATTCACTCCTCGGCTTTGCCGGGTCAATACACTATTTCAGCATCGCTTGAGGATAGTGTGCCTGTGCCTGATATGATGCTGCATTTTCTCGAACAAGCAGGACAGCATCAAGCCGAGCTGAAGAAGAAGGACGATGAGCTTGCCCTCCTCCGGACCAAGGACGGCGAGATAGCCAAACTCAAGGCCGAGATGGAGAAGATGAAGGCCCAACACAAAACTGAGCTCCAGAAAGTTGGCCAGAACTTCACCGAAGAGCGTGAGCGCTTTACCCTTCAAATCTCCAAGGACCAGGATCTGATCAAGGAATCCGAGTCCGGCTTGGGTCGGCGCTTGCCGAGCTTGAACAACTTCGCCAGAGACGCGATAGTTGTATCAAGGAGTTGACCCGGATCCATTGCCATATCTCACGTAAGTTTCTTCTCCTTGCCCGAACTAGTTTTCCGGGTTAGCTCATATGCCTTTTCTTCAGCGTCCTCCCTTTCCTTATTTTCAGATAACTTTCCGGAGGGTACTGCCATCGCCAGTGCTGCCGTTGCCAAATTCCGCCAAGCGAGGGGTACTCCCATCGCTCCTGATGGTGAGAGCATCCCCTTAGACATGGAGGACTTGTTGGTTAGCGTGTCAGCTCGGGTGGAAACTATTAAGAACTATGGAAAAGATCTCCTCGACGTCGCGGTCCGGATCTTCAACACCTTCTAGCCAAGCGAGGACGCTCCGGAAAGGATCACGCTCCTTGCGGAAAAACTGATGGAGATTGAGACTCAACTTGACCTCTGGAGGGAATCTGCCGGGCGTGCCGCGGCAGATACCCTTCTCCATTATATCCTTTCATGGTACGAGAAAATCGATCTGAGCCTCCTCACCCGCCGGCGCACCGGATCCAAATGGACCGATGATCCGGAGTGGGTAGCTCAGCGCCAGGCTTGCGCCTACAGCCTCATCGAATATTCTCCAGTCCATGAATGGGTTGAGGGGCCGAGCTTTCTGGAATCCAGCGAGGAGGAGCAGATGGAGAACATGGAGGATGGGTCGAGCGATGATGGAGAAGATGCTGCTTCAGATATTGAAGATAGTGATGATGACGCCGAACTTCCTCCTCCTGCCGCTCCTTAGTTGAAAAAACTTGAAATTTCATCAGATCCCGGGTATGTCGGGTGCAATTGTATGCTGAATACATAATATTTTGCTACTATGCTTGTATGTCGGATTAACTTGGGCGTAGTCCCCGAGTTTCATTTTCTCGTTCGTCCAATTCTCCGGCTCGATTCGTTTCTACCTTGATTCGGTTTTACGACTTACGAACCCGAGCCTCAAGAATTGTTTTAACAATACTGAGAAACTTTGAGGCTTGGCTCAAAATAATTCAACATAATAGCTTGAAAGTAAATACGGGGTTAGTCCGAAAAAGCAAACGTTAGCTGGAATAGGATCGTTTCCTTAGTAGTTTTTCATGTGCTACGCAATTCCAAACTTTTTCCCTTGCTCGCCATGAAGCCAATTCCTGTTGGACAACAGCAAGTCGAAGGGTTGGATTTTTGGTGCTCACACATTACTAATCCGGGTTAAGCGAAACGAGTCATTCCAGCTAACGCATAAAAAATAACAACAATCATTTATTAAGGCAGTCCCCGAGTTACTGCTCGAGGCTCTGCTATTTCATTGATAGGCTCATTGCCGACATACATACCGACATATGAGGATGACTTGGGTACATACACTCTTTAGCTAAGTGTAGAAGGGGCGAAGTAGTGCTACATTCCACGGTCGCTTGGATTCCTTTCCGGACCTGTCCGCCTTGTTCTTTTCCTGTGGCTTTGCATCTATGAGATAGTAAGAGTCATTGTGCAATGCTTTGCTCACAATAAATGGTCCTTCCCATGGGGGGATAATTTATGCATGCCAGTGGTACGCTGTACCAACCGGAGCACCAGATCGCCTTCCCGGAAGACTCGGGGGCACACTTTCCGGCTATGATAGCGTCGGAGATTTTGCTGATATATGGCGGATCTGGACAGTGTCAGTTCTCTCGCTTCTTCCAGCAGATCAACATCATTTTGCCAGGCTTCTTGCACTTCGGCCTCTGTGTATTGGGTGACCCTAGGCGAATCATGCTCTATGTCGGCTGGTAATACAGCTTCTGCCCCATATACCAGAAAGAACAGCGTGTAGCCTGTTGATCGATTTGGAGTTGTTCTTAAACTCCACAATACCGCTGGTAGTTCTTCTATCCAGCACCCCGCTGATCTTTGCAGCGGCTCAATGAGCCGGGGTTTTATCCCGGATAGCACTAATCTGTTGGATCTTTCCACTTGTCCGTTCGACGCGGGGTGGGCTACCGAGGCTATGTCGAGTCGGATTTTCTTATCTCGGCAGAATCGTGCGAATGCTCCTTCAGCAAAATTGGTGCCGTTATTAGTTATGATACTATGAGGATAACCGTATCTGATGATGTCTTTGAGAAATGTCACAGCCGTAGCTCCATCACATTTTCTTATAGGCTTCACTTCTATCCATTTTGTAAACTTGTCCACCATGACCAGAATGTGCGTCATGTTCCCTTTTGCTGGTTTGAACGGGCCAACCATATCCAAGCACCACACAGCAAATGGCCATGTAATTGGTATGGTTTTGAGTTCCGACATAGGCATATGTGTCTTGGTGGCGTATCTTTGGCAACCATTGCATTTTCTCACCAGATCCTCCGCTTGCTCCAAGGCGCTTGGCCAGTAAAATCCATGCCGGAACGCCTTTGCCACTAAGGCCCGGGACGCATTCTCCTTGGTGTATATCTCGGAGGATGTCAAGTCCTTCTTCCGGATCAACACACCGCTGGAGGACATTGGTTACACTCCGTTTGTACAGCTCGGAATTGATGATGGTGTAAGCTTTGGCTCTCCTCTGAGTTTGCCTGGCTAGCACTTCCTCAGTGGGTAACGTTCCATCTTTCAAGAACTGATATATAGGCAGTGCCCAAGCTGGTACTGCCCATGCAGGGAACATCTCCTCATCAATTTCCATCTGATCCACCGGCATAACTTTAGCCGGATCACCCTAAACAGTCCCCGGGTCTGGTGAGGTAGTCCCCAGGTTTGCCTAGGTAGTCCCTGGGTTCGGCGTACTACTTCCCATGTCGATGTCCATGGGCTCAGCTCCGGATTCCGCGTTTTCCGGGACATAGATTGAATCGGTTCCTGGGGACGGCCTGATAGATGGCTTTCTGAGGTGCTCCAATGCAACACCCGGTGGAATTGCCTGTCGGGTCGAGCCGAGCTTCGACAGCATGTCGGCAGCTTCATTTTCCACGCGAGGTACATGATGAAACTCGCATCCCTCAAAGTAACCCGAGATTTTCTGCACATGAAATCTGTATAATGCCATGTTTGGATCCAGGGCGTCCCACACTCCGGACACCTACTGTATTACTAGATCCGAGTCGCCAAAGCAGATTATCCGACGTATGCCAATTTCCTTTGCCACTTTTAGACCATGCACAAGAGCCTCGTACTCAGCGACATTGTTTGATGCCGCGAAATAGATCTGCAATACGTACTTGAGCTGATCCTTCTTTGGCGAGGTAAGCACAACCCCGGCACCTAATCCGGTTTTGGTCTTCGATCCGTCAAAGTGCATCCACCAGTAGTTCGGATCCGGTGGCGGTGGTTCGTATTATACCTCGGCCCAATCCACGAAAAAGTCCGCTACAGCCTGGGACTTGATCTCTTCTCTTCTATCGTACTGGGGCGCGTATGGTGCTAGCTCAATTGCCCATTTCGCAATTCTGCCATTCGCATCTTTGTTACCCATTATCTCGGATATGGGGGCTTCACATATCACTTTGATGGGATGCTCCTCAAAGTAGTGCTTTAACTTCTTTGCCGCCATATAAACTCCGTATGCCACCTTTTGAAAATGCGGGTAGTTCTGTTTTGAGGCAGACAATACCTCGCTCAAGTAATACACTGGTCTCTGCACCGACTTACCCTCTTCATCTCGTTCCACTACAATCACTGCACTTACAACTCGGTTGGTTGTGGCTATGTAGAGCAACATTGGCTCCTTCATCAGTGGAGAAGCTAACACTGGTGCAGTGGCCAACATCTTTTTCAAGTGGGCAAAAGCTTCATTGGCCTGCGGCATCCAAACGAATTTATCTGATTTTTTCATGAGTTGGTAGAGAGGCAGTGCCTTTTCCCCTAACCGACATACAAACCGACTCAGCGACGCCAGGCATCCAGTGAACTTCTGGACGTCGTTGAGACACTTCGGCAGCTCCATTCATTCGATGGCTCGGATCTTAGTTGGATTAACCTCGATACCTCGGCTAGAGACGAGAAATCCGAGTAATTTCCCAGCCGGGACACCGAATGTACATTTCTCCGGGTTAAGCTTCATCCGGAATCTCCTCAAGTTCGCGAATGTTTGCCTTATGTCGTCAAGGAGCGTCGCGCTTTCCTTGGTTTTGATAACCACATCATCCACGTAGACTTGTACATTTCGACCTATTTGATCGTGCAAACATTTTTGCATACATCTTTGGTACGTTGCTCCTGCGTTTCGTAAACCAAACGGCATAGTGCGATAGCAATAAGCCCCGTACGAGGTAATAAAGGCAGTTTTTATTTGATCATCCGGGTTCAGAGGTATCTGGTGGAAACCAGAATAAGCGTCAATAAATGACAACAGTTCACATCCCGCGGTGGAGTCGATGACCTGATCTATCCTCGGCAGTGGAAATGGATCTTTTGGACACGCCTTGTTCAGGTTCGTGTAATCGATACACATACGCCAAACCACTGCCACGTTCGGGTCATCCTTCTTCTTTTCTACCAGCACCGGATTAGAGAGCCAATCCAGATACATCACTTCCATGATAAATCCTGCTGCTAGCAACCGAGCTATCTCGTCACCAATGACCTTTCTCCTATCCTCGGCGAAGCGTCGGAGAGGCTGCTTCACCGGCCTTGCTCCGGGTCTTACATTCAAAGAGTGCTCGGCCAACTCCCTCGGAACACCTTGCAAGTCCTGCATGGACCAAGCAAAAATATCCCGATTCTCACAGAGGAAGTTGACGAGCTCGCTTTCCTATTTGTCAGTTAACCCGGCCCCAATTGTCACGGTATGCTCCGGAAACATGTTATCCACTGGGATCTTCTTGGTGTCCTTCGCGGCTTCAAATGAAACGCTTCCATGCGGGTTACTTAACTCCGACATATACTGCTGCGCGGACTGAGCTAATGCCGCCACTTCTTGGATTTTTCTTTTCTCCTGGGCAATTACGAGTGACTCGGCTAGGTTAGACCCGGCTGAAGCGCACTCCATAGAACGTCGGAAATCCCCAGCGATAGTAATTGCACCATTTGGCCCGGGCAACTTCATCTTAAGATAACTAATGTGGCAACTTGCCATGAATTTGCTCAGTGCCGGTCTCCCGAGTAATGCATGATACGCGCTCTCCAAGTTTACCACCTCAAACTCTAGATTTTCGGTTCGGCAGTTATCCCTCGTACCGAATAGCACGTCGACCCAGACTTTGCCTATGGGTTCGCAGGATTTGCCGGGCACGATACCGTGAAAAGTTGTTCTTGTAGCCTGGAGCATGTTCTCCGAGATGCCCAACTTGCGCATCGTATCCGCATACATGATGTTAATGCTACTGCCATTGTCGATCAGTACCTTGGAGAACCTCACGTTAATGTTTGGTCCAATGAACGTCGGATCTAACACTAGTGCATACGATCCCGGACTTAGCATAAGCTTGGGATGATCTTTGACGCTCCAGGTAATTTCCTGGTCCGACCAAGACATGTACCTCGTCACTGCAGGCATAACCGCGTTAACCTCCATATGCCGGCGCTGCAAGCTCTTCCTATCTGTTTCCTCTGTTGTGAACACACAATAGCTCTGGTGATGTTCCCTGTACTCATTTCTTCCCTCGTTTTTGGAGTACCTCTGATCCGGTTGTTGCTGGTTTTCCACCTGATGCACTGCATCTCTTCTTTCACTGTTGTCATACCTCGGCGGAGGGGGAGGCAACATCAGTTGTTGCGTGTTTGCTCCGGAGAGCAATTGCTGCCGGGGTAACTCCTGCCGAGGTTGATCATTCCGGGGTGCCTGAGCATTCCCCGAACCACCTTGTTCTATCTTGCGCATCCACTCACATTGTCTCGTTGTGTGACCCACCGGGCTGCTCGGATTCGGCGTGTGAAATTTGCACGGCTGGTCCAACATTGACTCGTAGGTATACCTCGGACGACCTTTCTTTTCTTGCCATTGCTTCTTCTGCTCCGGAGTCCATGTTTTCTTGCCATCGTTTCGAGGAGTCCATTGCCCTCCCGTTCTCTGGCGTTGGTTGCTCCCTGCCCCGGGCTGATCTTGATTCACGGCCGTGACTTGTTGCGAACCATATCGATGGTCCGGTCTATCGTCTCTCCTTTTTCCCCTGTAATCGTTCCTCCGGGATGACCCAGATCCGTCCCTCGGATAGTACTCCTCGTTTGACTCGTTCGACGTGATACTAGGTTGAGTTGGATCACCCAAAGCATAAGAATCTGCGATCCGAATCATCTCTGCCAATGTGACTGGCATTTTCCTTTGCAATTTCATCCACAACTCGCTGCCATATCTACATCCTTGTGTGAACCATGCTATAGCCTGTGACTCTATGACTCCCTCACATGAGTTTCTCACGGTACACCACCGGGTCAAGAATTCATGGTCCGTTTCGTTAGGTCTCTGCTTGCACATTGCCAGGGTCTGCGGTCTATTCGGTCTTTGATACGTACTTGAGAAGTTGCTGATGAACATTTCTTCAAAATCTATCCAGCAATTGATGCTTCCGGGTGGCAAATTGTTCAGCCACACCCTAGCCGGACCTTCCAACATTTGGGGTACATATCGTACAACCCACCTCAAGTTGCCAGTTGCAATTTTCACAGCTGTTGCGTAGTTTATCAGCCAATCCTCCGGCTTTGTACCGCCGTCGTACGTCTTCGTGCCCCTGGGTAATTGTAAATTGGGTACTGGCGGTTCCTTCATGATCCGGGGTCCGAAGCACGCTGGACCCGGAGGACCTTGACATTCGATCTGTTCCGACCTATACAGGCGATCCAGTTTTAGCCTGGCATCATCCGGCATCAAATCTCTGCTTCCCAATCTCGACCCTATCACATGATAGTCCGGTCTTGCGTATCCCGCATTCATCATCTCCGAGTCTCCATCATTGTATCGGTCTTGCTCTCGTTGTGCTCCTCTCTGTTGCATACCACGGCCGGCACTTTGCTCTTGCCTTGGTGCATTCCGCTGCTGCGGTTGACCCGCTCCTGCCGAGTTTCGCTGTCCGGCATTGCCGTTGGCAGCATTCCCTTGACCGGCTTTGCCTTGGTCGTGGTTACCTCGGCTCACACTTCGTCGATCGTCGTTTTTTCATATCTCCTTTTCCTTTCCCGCACGTGTTGGATCGTACGGAACGATCTGCTTGTTCCGTCTGGCCGAGGTTACTACCTCTTCTCTTCTAGGGCCACCATGAGGCGATGATGCGGCTCCAGCGGATTTCTCCGGGTTACCCATCACCGAATGGACGATTTTAGAAGCTCCAACTCTCTCCGGGTTACCCCTCAACAACTCCTCATTCTGCCTGTTCGCAATCCGAACCAGCTCGTTAACCCGGTCTTGCTGTCTTTGGCGGGCTTCACCCGTCAGACCCTCTAGTTCAGACGCCGCGGCATCTGCTGCTCTGAGGTTCTTCGCCGGGGTACTATACTTCGGCACCCCCACGGACAGATAGTTTTCCGACCCTTCCGGTCCATCATCACCTTCTCTGTTCATCTCGCATATGAGATTTCTCCCTTTTACCCTCACTGCATCAACCTTGTTCGCTTTCGCGTACTCACGCAGCGTCATGTTCAATGACTGCTGAGCCGCTGCTATTTTCTTTGCGCCTTCCAGTATCTTTTGCCGGGTCTCCTCTAGCTCGGCCTGTGCCTGAGCCGGATCTACCACTGCTGCCATCGGGTTAGACAAGCTATCCATAGCTTCCCTCAGCACGTTCTCAGGCCTCTCTAGCGGAGGACCCCTAGCTTTCCTTGGTGCCTTGGGTGTTACCTCCGGGTCTGGCGCCGGATCCTTGCTCGCGCCCGCGCCTGGCGCAGTCATCATCACCTCTGCATGGTTCGGGGAGCGAGCGATACGCGCCCCGCGAGCCACAGTGAGGGGTGGTTCCCCCGCATCGACGACGCGACGCGGATGAACGCAAGACACGTCCACAGCAACATAGACCTTGTGCGCTCCGAGCTCGACGAAGACGCCGTTGCACGGAAGGGGGCACGTGCCGAAGCAGCCAACGTTGTCGCTGACGTAGTCCAGCGCACCGAAGCGCTGAACGAGCCCGGAGACGATGCGTTCACCGGTGCCGATGAAATTTCCCGTCCGGATCTTCACCCCTGCTAGCGCCGCTAGCCCCACGGTGGGCGCCAACTGTCGTGGTGGTGTCACGGCAGATGCATGGATAGGCTAAAGGTGGGGACTAATATGCGCTAGGGGAATCCAGGGAGGGATAGTAGAGTGATTCTCTACACAGAAGCTTCATATTGATGTTTAGTCTCCAAGATTACAAGTGCTCCTCGAGCTGTATTGACAAGAGGAGGAAGAAGAAACTCTCTTACTCTTGCCTACTAACTAGCCCAAGAACCCTTGATTCACTAGTGTTTTCCTTGCTATGTATCTGGAAAGACCCAACCCCCCTACCAGAACCCCAACCCCCCCCTTATATAGGGGTGGTTCGGTCCTGGCCTAGGGCATACGTGGAGGCATATTCCTAAGAATATGCCTCCTCCCAAAGTAGTAACCCGACAGGGGTGCTTTTCCCCCACGTCACTCTTGCTTTAGCGACGTTGCCTCTACGGCGCCTGCGTCAGCCGACGTGAGCGTCGTCACCCTTGTCGGCCACGATCCGGTGGTCCTGCCCTTGCTTTATTCGCTCATCCAGTACGCACCGGGCCTTCTTTTTGACCAGAGATATTCCTTCCTTCTCCTAGAAGCCAAATGAGGATCCGGATCACAGTCGATCCGGCCACACCTGTTCCTGCATATAAGCTAGACAAGTGTCTCCGACTTACTCCTTGAGTCGGACGAGACAATGTTAGGCGACCCCCCTGGTCCGGGTTACTCCGTGATCCGGCCTGCCTTGAGGTGACTCGGCCAGCATCCGCTTTGACCTTGCCGAACCTCGGCTAACTCGGCCCTTATACCTCGGAGTGACCCTACCCGGGGTTATCCCCCCAACACTTTCTGCAAACTTTTACTTCTTTCCATTCGATATGTTTAATCCTTTGTTTTCCGCAAAACACGGTGAGATTGACAACCTCATCGCAAGTTGGGGACAAAGTTCTGTGGTTGTGTTGTGCAGGTCTCCACGTTGCTACTAGCACCGGTAGTGCGCCCTACCAAAGCTCAGCTAGTAACACCTTTGGGGTGTTTCCTTGCTCCTACTGGTTCGATTAAACCTTGGTTTCATTACTGAGGGAAACTTGCTGCTGTGTTCATCATACCTTCCTCTTGGGGTTCCCAACGAGCTCAACATCAACACCGCACCAGCACTTTTCTAGGCGTCGTGCACTGAGCCATCACCTAGCGAGGCATCATTAACCGCCACCTTCCACTGTCATGTACCACGACACCCAAATCCACCGGCATCTAGTTTGGCACATCGTATAAGTGGTCGTCGCGACAAAATGGTGTCGTGATAGCTCATCCACCGCGTATCCCACTATTGCCCGTTCTTTTAGCTTATGCCACCCCAAAAACCCACCGGGTATGGGGGTTATTTTTGTAGTGTAATGATGGATTTCATTTCTTTATGAGAATTGCCACTAACTCCATTTACCAACTCTTTTGTCATTCTTTAACCACCAATACACATCCAATGCATTGTATGACCACAATCCACATTACAACCTAGGTATAGATCACTAACTCTAAGTTGGATGATACTACTTCTATAATCCAATGTTGCTCTTATATGGGCTTGGTAAAAATACCATGGCTTCAACTACTCCATGTAACTCATACTTCATACTTCATCTTACACTAGCTTGACTTCTAATGACCATGCTAGGATAGCTTAACTATTTAAGGTGTGGCCTAGCTTGATATACCAGTGTCAACTCTATAACACCTTGTCAATTACTCCCAATTGTCTTGAGAATAACCACCATCCTTCGACCACACAAAGCCTAGGTTTCCAGATGTCTAGTCAAAATCTAGTCTCAACTAAGTGCTAAACGGGTACTACAACCATTCCCTTAGAAGTTATATTATACTAAGAGCGGTCACTCTAAGATTATACCTACATAATCCAATAATACCACTCCTTGATACTCTATCCTCACTAACTTTCTTATATCGCATAGTTACCAACTCATATCTTAGTCCTAGATGCTTCTTCTAGTTAACCCATGAGTGAGTTAACTCCTCCACTACCAAATGGTTTGATTCTTCTCTAAGACTCTCATCCTAAAGATGATGTCACATTCTAGTATATCTAGTTTCTCTATCTTCTTACTAATTTCCTTCAAGACTTTGGACGAAATAATATAGTAGTTCAAAAGTTGAAAGATCAGGAATTGATCATCCAACATTGATGATCAAATAATACTAGAACATAGTTCAGTACAGATGATAATGATTAAGATGGTAAGAAATATATGTGGTGAAGGGTCTTGTCTTTATTTCCTTCCTACTCTATATGTTCTAAGGAGTTAGTGTTTAAGAATTACCATGATGCTCATGGTAGGAATTATTATGAAAAATATTTATATCAGGATTTAGTTATTGATTTCTCCTACTTGAGTTATATATTTGATTTCGTATCCATGAGTTTTTTAAGGAATACCATGATATGATCTTTAGAATATATGGTATTTGATCCTTAAGTAATTTGTTGATGTTTATAATATTTTTATTCCAATTGATCAAGCCCATAGATCGAATTACCTTTATCCAAAATAAGGTTTTAGCAAAGACCATGTTGAAACTTATCACACTCACATGGTGATCTACTTTAGTTCCATCAACATAAGTGAAGCTTTAGTCACTTTGACAAGTTTTTATCAAAAGCGCAAAAATTCTCCAGATTTTCTATGCATGAATGCGATGCACACACCTGAGTTCTATTTACTTCTAACCTCTAATGCTGGGATGTTACACTATGGTTTTTGATGTTTTTTCTTTTTGGCTAGGTTTTTTGTCCTACTCGGCAAGGACCTGCTCCCTGAAGATGGAAAAAGTCCTCCCCGTCTAGCTTCGTTCCGGTGGTGTGTATAGTGTCATTGAAGGGTGTGTGTGTGTGGAGGTGTGTCTCCGGTAGATCTTGTTGGATTTGGTTGGTGTTCCTTCTGATCTACTTTATATTCATCGGTGACGATTGCTACTCTCGTGTGCTGGTCCTTTGGGGTCTTAGCACGATGATTTTCCATTTGTCTACTACAACAATCTCTACTTCGACAGGATTTGCCCGGCTCCACTGAGGGGGGGCGATAACGGCGGCACGCTTTCAGCTTGCTCGAGTGCTTGTAATCGTAGCTAGGTGGTCCAAGGACTTGTTTGTAATTTGTAATACTTTGGCTTTCTTGTAGTGCTATAAAGTATTACGAATAGATCCGTGGAATTTTTTGGAAAAAAATATTCGGATACCATGCTGCTAGGTAAGTAATACTGTACTATGTACTAGTAGTATCGTACAGAGAGCTATGATTCCTAATCGTCTGATGTTACATTCACTCTCCTCTTGTTTGGCTCCTCTCTCACGGACCATCAAAAGGGTTCCCTTTTAATTTGATGGGGGTGTTTTTTGATGGCTCGGTCTAGTAGGTCACACGTGTACGTGGGAGAGTCGCGAGGCCCATGCCATGCGTGGACCGGCCGGGTTGGCGCGCCCACACGTGTAGCGCAGCTCCAGTTCCCCACACAAGGTCCACCTCTCTCAAGGAAAACTCACATGACACGTGAGAGAGAAGCAACAAACTCCACGGCGGCAGAGGAGTGGGCCGCACACGGGAAGCGTCGCGGTGCGCGCAGGTGGGGTCCACGAGAGGGGAAGAGTGAGCTCGCGACAGGGACAACTGAAAGCGAGCTCTGCCTGTGCCTGTCCCTTCCCCCAGCTGAGCCAGCTCCCTCCTCCCAACCAACGACTGGTACTAATTAACCTCTTTTTTTTTCTTCTTCTCCCCCCGATGATTCCTCATTCATTAGGGTTATTAGGATCCAATAATCGTCGCCCTGCCGCTGCCGGCGACTAACAATTCTGTCGCGAGTCGTAACGCTTCCGCTGATCGATTCCAGCCCGACGATTTGTCTGCTACTACTCCGCTATGTTCTCTCCGTCCAACCCCTAGCTTAGCTAGCTAGCAATGTCGCCCCTGCCCGCCCTCTTCTTCTTGATTAGTAGTACTACTCTCCCTGGATGCTGGAGGGATCCAGCCTAGATTTTGTGTTGTACCGATCCTGCTGTTCCTTGTGATCCCTCCTGGATCCAGAAAGGAAAGGGAAATCTAGTGGCAGCGAGTGAGCGCGCGCGTGTGGGCTCTTGATTATCGCCCGCTCCCCGAGGCCCGTAGTGGCGAACCCCGTGAGGCCGTGGCCGCTCTGCTCTGTGCCTCTGTCCCGGCCTCTGCGTACAGTATTTAACCTTGGTGGTGCCCTGGAGATCGACTTTACCCCTAGGAATACAGTACGTAGGATCGTAGTACTCCCTCCGTCCAAGAATAGATGTCTTAATTTTTTCAAATTTTGGATGAATCTATATACTAAATAGTGTCTAGATTCATCTAAATTTTGACAAATTTGAGACATCTATTTTGGAACGGAGGGAGTACTAGTATTTGTTTTTCCATTTTTCTGGCCGTCCTCGAGGTGTCGGCGGCAGGCGGCGGCAGCACCGCTGCGACTGCGAGCGGTGGTGGCTTTCTAGACAAGAAATTCCTCGGTTTCCACGCGCGCTTTCGACCTTTACCCTCTTTTCTTTCTTTTCCCCTGGTTTTCTGCTGGGCATACGAGCCGTCTGGGCCTTTGGGGGGTTTGGTGGGGCTTTGCCGATTTCCCGTTCCTTCTTCCCCTTCGATTTCGGGTCCAGATTGATCTCCGGTTTTAATCCCTCCATCAAATCGCGATCTTTTCCCTGGGGGCTCCGCTCCGATCGATGGCGTCGTCGTGCATCCCGGCCGGCGGCCTCCGGCTGCCGGACCTGGACATGGTCAAGGCGGCGGCGGCCGGGGGAGGAGCGGCCGCGGGCGCGCACTCGGCGCCGCTGCGCCCGGCCTCGCACTCCTCGGCGTCCTCCACGCTCTCTGAGGCATCCGGCTCCAACTCCTCCACATCCTCGCTCTCGCTCAAGCGGGCGCGCACGCCGAGGAAGCGGCCCAACCAGACCTACAACGAGGCGGCGGCGCTGCTCGCATCCATGTACCCATCAGTCTTCCCCGCCGCCGCCGCCGGCGCCCACTCGCCGCGCCTCCTCGGCCTCGCCTCCGCCCTCGCCGACGACCCCTCCTGCGCCGACCTCCTCCCGCCGTTCCCCGTCCTCGGGAACGCCGCCTGCCTCCTCCGCGACGCGCCGCCACCGACGCCCCAGAGCCCCGTCCTCAACAAGAGCTGCCTCTCGCCGGCGGCCGTCAGCAGCAGCGCCTTTTTCACGGAGTTCCGCGACACGGCGCCCTCCCCGGGGACCCCCGACGGCGCCGCCGCGGACGAGCCCGGGGAGCTCGACTTCGACGACGACGACGGCTTCGACGCCGATTCGTTTCTTCTCGGCGGCGTTGACGAGGGCGCCGCCGAGGGCATGGACGGCATCATGGGCAAACTCACCATGGAAGGCAGCGCGGCGGCCGCGGACATCAACCGCGTCCTCTCCAGCTCCGGCGGAGTAGACCCCTTCATCAGAAGCCTGATGGTGCTTGGGCTCGGGTTCCAGCGCTCCCGGCCCAACATCAAGCACGCATTGAAGCGGCAGGATGATGCCAGCGAATGGTGGATGTGTCCTGCCATACCGCTGAAGGACATCACTCCGGCGCCTCCCCTACCTATGGCACCGCCGCCGGCGGTGGAGAAGAAGAAGAAAAAGACCAAGAAAAAAGCGTTGAAGGACATTGCAGTTGGGCCATGCATAAAATGTGAGGAAGAAGTTCCTGACTCTGTTTGTGGCGATGAAGGAATTTTAGCACTGAAGTTGCCCAAGAAGGGATTAGGCCTCAGCCTGAACACCGAGGAGGTGCTGAAGGCGTGGTATGACAGAGGCTCCGTGTTCGCTGATGGCAACATACCTGAATCGTCCTCCACTGATGGGCAGGTAAGCGTTTCTTGTTTTGTTAGATAATTCTTGTTCATCTAGTATATGCCTAGCAGAAACTTAATTGCCAGGGGAACATTCTTTCAGTAGCCAGTACTATTATATTATTTGACAATTTTATCTTCTTGGTACATTTATTAAGTACAAGGGCCATCGTATCCAAATGTTCAATCCTTGAATATTGCAGTAGGTAGATGGAAGAAGGGAGATAAAATTCTGAATCCACATTATCCTAATGTAGTACCTAGTTTTAATCTACATAATGTGATCCTTCACAATTGTTTCATTTCCCCTGGAAATATTCAGCGAGAAATGACGCCCATTGTTATTCATAACTCCAGCATCTTATTCTGGTCTAATGTATCTCCTTAAGTCATAATCTTCAGGAAATGATTTTTGCAGCGAGTCTGAATTTTCAGTCTCATTTGAAGCAACAGAATATAAGCAATACACCCTTTACAGAATGTATACATTGTTTACATCAATTTAATCAAGATAAGGAAACTACTGCGAAAGAATATATCATTTTTCTGTAGCATGAACACCAAAGAAGACCGTCCATCCAACAACTATTCTCAGTACCTCTATCCATTGTTCATATCATTTCATTACAATATTCTTAACAGTAGTAAACTTATGAGAAAAATGAGCTTTATAGCAATTACAGGTTAACTGAACCCTTTAAGTGAGTAATATCTTACCTCAGTTGTGCCACAATGGACTAGTAGACACCTTAAGCCATGCAACCCATGTCTTTTTTCTTGTTAGACAGTGCTTTTGGATCAATAGACATATCTTACGGAAGATATAATATACCATATTGAACTTTTTCTCCCTGAAATCTTACTTCGCAACTGGCAAATGTATTTTTCTACTTGTTTTTTGGGACTGCATCTGCTGAAAACTGATCATTTTAAGATGATTTTCGTACTCAAAATTTATAGTGCTCCCTCGTCTCAAATTAGATGTTGGAGATTTGTATAGATTCCTATGTACCTATACACTAAAACACGTCTAGATAAATGCGAATCTATGAAAATCTCCGACATCTAATTCGAGACAGAGGGAGTATTACACTTGTCAATAAAAAAAGTATTACACTTGCATCATTTCATATTCAACTCTTTCTACGGTCAGATATATATTCCAATATCAAACTGCTTTCTCCCTGAAAGTTTCCTTAGCAGCCGGCAAATATATTTTTCTACTTCTTTTTGGATTGCATCTGCTGAAAACTGATCAGTTTTAGATGATTTTGTACTGCCAATTGTATCTGACACTTTCGTTGTTTCATATAAATTATTGTTGTTGGCAAACATGTTCTACAAAGCAGTAAAGTACATTAGCATGTTTAAGACCATATGAGCTATAATCCTATAACAACATCCTGTTTATTCGTCTCATACATAGGCCTGCTACTGAAGTAAAGAAATATCTTGCTGATAAGTGTATAACCTTTGGTTACAGGCTAAGCTTTCAGACATCGAACTCTTTCTAGAGAATGGTGCTGCTGGTGTTATCAAGGAAGGTAGCTTACAAAAAATGAAGCACAAACAGAAGCAGTGCACTCCCCTCCTCTCAAATAAGTCTCGGTACCAATCACGGAAGGTGAATGCCGAGTGTCGCCCCCGGGTCAAGGCAAGCGCTACAAGTCTAAAACTAATTCTTGAGCAGATATTTTTTGCAAGCCAAAGTTCATTCTCATACCCAAAAAATGATTAGCCTCGCAAGTGTAGTTTGCTAAAGCTCAAAGCAGAACTTCTGAAGGTTCTCATGTTCTGTTTTGGTTCTTGCAGGGGAGGTTTGTCAGCCAGGCATCTCTTCTGCAGAATGCCGTGAAGAAAGAGAGCTAGGGGAAGACGGTCTTGCTCCCATGGACTATTTTTGGGGATTTTACTCTCCCTCTAGAAGTGAAGCAAATGAAGGCTTCTGTCTTTTCATTTCTGCACTTCTGAGATTATGTAGAGGGTAGAGATGCCTGTAGAGTGGCTTGTTCTCATGGGGATGAGATAGTTGCTGGCAACTTTCCCAGCTCAGATGCTGAGGTAGAGAGTGCCATAAGCCAAAGACTTATTAGCAAGGGTACAGTGTTGTCATAATGACGAAATGCTTCTGTTACTAGGCTTTCATCTTATTATGTTATTATAATTATAAATCCTGTACAGGGAAAGCAAAAGGACCAACAATGGCTTCTTAGTCCAGGAGCAAGCTTTTGGGTTGTGCACGGCGCTTCTGTGAGTTTTGGGAAAACAGGTTTGGTATGTAACGACATGTTGAATCCTACCTGAGCAAAACATATATTTTGATGGGTGTGAATCACACCTGAGGAAAACATACTATATTTTTGCTGGGGGGAGGAGTCGTCTTGGATGCTTCCCAAGATTCAAAGAAAAGCAAGTTTCTTTTTCACTAGATCTCACATTTTGGTAGGAATGCTATACGATTAGGGTATATATGAGCAATCCATGAGAATTCGTGGTTACAAACTTTCCCTAATGATTTCTAAAAAAATCTTAAGGACTATAATTACATAAATTCCTTTTGAAATCGTTCAATCTAAACTTAAGGGCCATTTAAGTCCTTTAGAATGGATCTAGATAAATGTAAAATAGGCAAAATATGATGTGGATACTATCTAATTTCAATCTCAGTGAATCGAAATTGTAGTTTATATTTTGGTTACGAAGAGCTTAAACGCCTATTTTAGCCCTTCAACTATTTGTGTAGTGATTTAATCCCCAAACTCTCACCATACAAAATTTTACATTTACTTTCTCCATGCCAAACATATTACATATAGGTTGATCCTAGTCAAGTCTATACGGTGATGATGTGACATTAAGAAGTGGCAATATAGCCAACACAAAAATGGGCAAAAGTTCAAGTAAAAAAAAAAATGGGCAAAAGTTTCTACAAACATAACATCAATTATTTTCTATATATTTCATAGATTTTGTTTCTTGTTACTTGACTGAGCAACTATGTGCAGCTATGTGTATGAAAGCACATCTTTAGCCGTGACAGTGATGGACTAACATAATTTATATGAAGATTAAGGGTTTAATTTTATTTGTTCAAATGATTTTAAAATACAGATTGATAGATGTAAAAATAAGGTATCAAGACATGTTGAAAATGATATAATAACACAGAGCACCATAGGTGAAGAGACATAAGTTTTTCCATAAAAATCAGGCATATGCCATAGTTGTGGCTGAAACATAGTACACCTGTTCAAATTTTGTGCAAAGCAAACTATCATACCGTTTGGGACAAAGGATAGGAATCATAGATTCCTTCGAAATTCAAATTGAATGGATTGTTCTATAGGTTGGACGAAAAGACTCATGTTTTCATCTCTTTGTATTTATATAGTTTCTGCGTTTTTCCTGCATGACATCCAGAAGATACTTTTAAAATTTTCCTATGGCTTTGGTTCTTGTACGAATTCAAGGTACATGATATCTCAATTCTCGTGTTCTTTCTATTCCTCTATTCCCCTGTCTTAAATTTGTATGTTCCAAACATGGCGTAAGTATTTTTCTAATCAAATAAACTTCATAAATTTTTTCTGATAATTATTCCTGCAAAATTTATCTATTATCACTATCTTTGTTCCAAATATAAGACGTTTTGGTAAGATATTTTAGCCTACTAAATCATTTTATATGTAGGAACAACGGTAGTATTTTTCCTAAGTATATACTCGATATATAGAAAATAAAGCTAGGATGGTTCGTCCATAAGATAAAAAGTTACCCATCGATCTTGATTGTAGCAGCTGAGATTTAAAGGCTCAATCAAAAGTTAAAATATTGTCACGTCCAATCAGACAAATACGGGCAAATGACAAACGAACTAGTATGAAACCTAAACGTGCACATCCATCTAGAAAAACGTGCACACAATTACTTAAACTATTGTCACATATAACCAGACATACGTGTAGCATCCTAATTGTCTAACAATTATAATGCTACTTGGTTTAGTATATATATTGCTACCTCCTACATATCATTAATTGTATCATCATTATATCATGTTCATGTCATATGTCACATTGCATTTGAGCATCATATAAAACCCGTTTTTCATTTAGTTCTTCTCTCATAATGCATTTGCCTATTAACTGTATTTGTCTCTTGATATATTATAGTTGGTTCTTGATATATTGCTTAATGCCCAAGTTGAGTTGGGGGCATATCTTTTCAAACTCCACCACTTTTCTTTGGTTCTATCCATAAATTCTACCATCTTAATTCTATATGAGCCCATGCATTTATATTGGTATTTAAATCTAATTTATATGTGTTGGGATGGAAACACTTCTATTTCTACATGCCCGCATATGTTTTATATGTTGTTTTCACAATATTAAGTATGTGGAGCCTCATAGCCACCTTTGCATGCTATGTGAGTAGAATATCTTCTCTATATTCTATATGATCTGATTTTAAATATGTAAGCATGTTTGAATATATATGAGGCTAAATAATCATGTAGTGGAACCACATACTAGCATTACCTATTTATATTCATGTATGCTTATTTTTCATCCATTTCATATGAGAAGCAAGCTTTTGTATTTTGTATGGCCTTTATTCAAATTGAATGCATGTATGGAGTATAAGACCCCATGGAGTTATAGTTGTTTTCACAACTAAAATTGTAGTATTTAATACATGTGCATGACCCATACAAGCTTGCTCCACATTCCTTTTTATTTGAATTTATTTGATTATGGGAGGATGCTTGTGGGTTTTGAATTCCTACAAGATGGTTTCAAATCAACCTTTCCACAATAGCTCACCTCTTGTCCATCGTGTTCTTTTTGGAATTTATTTGACCATGGGGTTTATTTTGGCTAGCTTACATAAATGAGCTTGTTTGAAAATCAATAAAAACAACTTAATAATAAAAGGAGAGAAACCTAACTATTCTACCCTACCATCTATCTAACATACACCTCTATCCACCCCAACCCTCCCCAAAACCGTGGGTGAGCACCCCCATGTGCATGTTGGTGTGTTTATCACCACCACAACCCTCCTCCTTACCTGATGCTCTCGTAGGCCAGCCCCACACCCGACCAGCACCACCCCTGGACCCCATTCCTTTCCCTCTCGGCAAACAACAGAGAGAGACGGGAAGCCAAACCCGAGACCACCTCCCTCTCCCTTTATGCAAAGCATCACCACCCACGTGAGCCTTCCCCTCTTTATCTACCCCTCCTCCAAGCCAGGCACCAGATCGAGATCCACCAGGCAACCACCTCCTTCCTCCTTCAACCATGGCCATGGCCACCCCTTGCTCCACCTAAAACCCTATCGTCCTAGCATCTATCTGGTGTTGGGAAGAAGGAGAAGAGGAGCAAGGGAATTGGGGAAGGTTACTAGGACTACCGTCGTTGTTGTGTACATGGAGGAGAAGAGCCCATATCCCCGAAGAAGAAGCATGTCGATGTAGATGCTGGAAGTCGATGCCAGCATCGTCGGAGATCGCCGCAACCCCAAGCTCTTCGGTCTTCACCGCTAGGTCGCTGGTGAGCCCCTCGTCGTCCTGACATGGTCGCCCTTCCCCTTATGCGATGTGTCACCGCCGCCCTTCGTCGAGCGCCCTCTACGCGTGCCACCGTGCACCGCCGCTCTCCAGACACCTTGCAGCCGTGGCCCATTACCGTCGCCCCCACGTGCACGCAAGTGCCCGTGGAGTTGTGCCGTGTCTGACCACACCACCTCGACGCTTCCGCACTTCCCAAGGCTCGCTGAAGCACCGCCTCTGACGAAGTTGTCATGCTAGTGCACACCAGCCACAAACAGTAGTAGCAGCAGCGCAGCCTGAACCCCTTGTTGACTCGTGTATTAACGAGCTCATTGGGGAACCCCAAGAGGAAGGTATGATGAGCATAGTAGTAAGTTTCTCTCAGTTATGAAACCAAGGTTATCAATCCAGTAGGAGCAAGGAAACACCCCAAAGGTGTAGCTAGCTGATGTTGGCAAGGCGCACTACCGGTGCCAACAGCAACGTGGAGACCTACACAACACAACCACAGAACTATGTCCCAACTTGCGATGAGGTTGTCAATCTCACCAGTTTTGCTGAAAACAAAGGATTAAACGTATTGAATGGAAGGAAGTAATAGTTTGCAGAAAGTAAACACCAAGCAGTAAACAGTTGATTGTAGATTGAAAGTAAAAGAAAGGACCTAGGTCCATAGTTCACTAGAGGTGGCTCTCCTTAAGATAGATAACATGTTGGGTGAACAAATTACAGCGGGGCAATTGACAAACATCGAGAAAGCATACAAGCATATACTACTCATCTTGACTCCTTTGAGATTCGATTGGGCATTACAACATTATACATAGACCGCCATCCAACTGCATCTATGACTAATAAACCACCTTCAGATTATCATCCGAACCCCCTCCAGTATTAAGTTGCAAGCAACGGATAATTGCATTATGAATTGCGTGTAAAGTAAACAATACGATTGTTCTATGAACAAAGGATTATTGTTTTCTCCCTAGTAGCAATAGCACATCTAGTACCTTAGAGATTTCTGTCACTTCCCCAGATTACCAGAGGCATGAACCCACTATCGAGCATAAATACTAACTCTTAGAGTTGCTAGCATCTACTTGGCCAAGATAGCTACTAACAACGGAAAGCATGCAAGATCACAAATAACAAAGACATGATAGAAGCAATAATCAATCTGAAATAGCATCTCAATATCCATCGGATCCCCGCAAACACAACATGCAGAATTACAAATAGATGATCTTGATCATGAACGGAGCTCACAAGATCTAGACATGAAAGCACAAAGGAGGAGAACCAGCCATCTAGCTACTACATGGACCCGTAGTCCAGAGATGAACTACTCACGCATCACACCGGAGGCTTGCATGGTGATGAAGAAGGCCTCCAGGGTGAATTACCCTCTCTGGCAGGGTGCCGGGAAGAGCTTCAGATCCCTCCCGATCTAGGGATGGAGATGACGGCGGCTACAGACTCTTTCGTGGATTTTTGATCGGATACTTAGGGTTTCTGTATCAGAGGCAATATATAGGCGAAAGGAGAGGCCGATGGGTGCCTGGGGCGGCCAGATCACCCCCTGGCGCGGGCCAGGCCTGGCAGCGCGGCCAGGTGGTGTGGCCGGGCCCTGATAAATTGTAAATGTATCTATAATTTTTGATGTTCCATGCTTGGTTTTATCTACTTTCTTATGTTTTGTTCCAACTTTGGAGTACTTCTCATATGATTTCTTGGACTAACCTATTAACAAGATGCCACAGTGCCAGTTGCCTGTTTTTTGCTGTTTTTGGTTCCAGGAAGTCAGTAAATGAATATTCTCGGAATTGGACGGGACAAAAGCCAAAGTTACTATTTTCCCGGAAGACTCACGGAGCCAGAAGGAGAGTCGGAGAGGGGCCATAGGGTGGCCACACCCCCTTGGTGCAGGCTAGCCCAGGCCGCGCTAGGGAATGGTGTGGGCCCCCTGGCTGGCCATCGACCTTGTCTCTTTTGCCTATAAGAGCCTCCTAATACCAAAACCCTAAATCGTCAATCAGAAATCCACGAAAGGTTCCGCTGCACCGCCGCCACCAAAGGGGAGATTTGGGGGACAGAAAGTCTCTATTCTAGCACCCTGCCGGGACGGGGAAGTGCCCCCGGAGCCATCTCCATCGATCTCCACCGCCATCTCCATCACCATTGCTGATTCCCATGATGAGGAGGGAGTAGTTCTCTCTCGAGGCTAAGGGTTCTACCGGTAGCTATGTGTTCATCTCTCTCTCTCTATGCATGATCATATTGTGATCATGAGCTTTGTAATCAAGTAGATCTACCTTGCTACTCAAGTGCTTTAATAAATCTCTGCTCTCCCCATGTGTGTGAAAGTGACAGCGTGCACACCATGGTGGCACTTAGGCTAGAGATTACAAATACTTGTTATGAGTTATATTTGGAGTTGGAGGTCTTTATGAAATTGTGGTGTTTGTTGGAACCATGGATTAGAGTGTCCAACCGGAGAGTAGGTGATAGTGTGGGGTTATCTAGATTGGAAAGGCTTACTTTGAGGTGTGCTGTTATAGCCCTACCATGGATTAGAGTGTCCAACCGGAGAGTAGTTGAGAGTAGTATCATAAAGAGAAGATATTTATATGAGAGTGGTCACTAGTGAAATTATGATCCCTAGGCCTTGTTTCTAAGCATTGAAACATCGTTTGCTATTAGATCTATTACATGTTTACTTGCTTCCATCTTTATTTTAGTTTGCCTTTAGTCTTTTCCCACGTCAACCACACGCCAGCAAGCTATTTTCTATCACCGTTACCACTTATAATTATCTTTACCACTTGTATTTCACTATCTCTTCGCCGAACTAGTGCACCTATACACTTGACAAGTGTATTGGGTGTGTTGGGGACACAAGAGACTTCTTGTATCTTGATTGCAGGGTTGCTTGAGAGGGGATACCTTTGACCACTTCCTCCCTGAGTTCGATAAACCTTGGGTGATCCACTTAAGGGAAAACTTGCTGCTGTTCTACAAACCTCTGCACTTGGAGGCCCAACAACTGTCTACAAGAATAGAAGTGCGTAGACATCAAGCTATTTTCTGGTGCCGTTGCCGAGGAGGTAAGGTAAAAGGTACTCACATCCTCCGGTGTGAGTGCTCGAAGTTATTTCCTTTAGATTCTGCAATTTTGTCTTTTTGTTTCTTGTTTTCACTAGTTAGGCTTAATGTAAAACAACAACAAAATTAGAGAGCTTTTTAGTATTTTTCCTAAGTTAGAATATGAATTGTCTGAAAAGAAAATTAAAAAACCCATGGAACTTTCTTTGCATGCTAATAGCAATGTTATTAGTATGAATCTTTTGAACACCATTGTTACTAATGCTATGGAAATGTCTAAGCTTGGGGAAGTTGGTTTTTATGAAAATGATCTTTTTAGTTCCCCAGCTTTAAAGAAGAAAATTTGCTCTGATGATACTTTATCTCCCATATGTGGTAATTCTGATGATACTTGTGATATTCTAAATCCACATACTGAAAGAATCCCTTTTAAAATACCTATAAAAATTGTAGAATGTATTATGAATAACTTCTATTTTGGAGATGGAACTGTCCATCCTGGTGATCATTTGCTCTTTATACATGAATTATGCGAGTTGCTCAAGTGTGCAGGTATTTCAATGAACAAAGTTAAGAGGAAGCTATTCTCTCTTTCACTTAAGGGCAAAGCAAGGGAGTGGTATGAGCTACTAGATGATCCTCATCATTTGGAGTGGAAGGAACTTGAATCTCTCTTTTACTCTAAATTTTATCCTCCTCATGAAATTCATAAAGATAGGAATTACATTTATAATTTTCATCCTCATGATGGAGAAAGTATTGCCCAAGAATGGGGGAGATTGAAGTCACTAATGCTCAAATGTCCCATTCATGAGCTCCCTAGTAATATTGTTATTAATAATTTCTATGCAAGGCTTTCAGGACATTACAAGGACTATCTAGATACTTGTTTAGAGGGATGCTTCACAAGTAAGGAGGTCAAAGCTAAGTGGGATCTTCTTGAAACAATTCAAAGCAATACCGAAGATTGGGATAACAACAAAGGTAAAGAACCAGGTATAAACTATGAGTATGATTGCATTAAGTCTTTTGCTGAAACTATTAATTTTCAAGAGCTTAGTGCTAAATATGGTCTTGATCCTCAAATTCTTGTTGATCATTATAGAACCTTTGCTTCTCATATTAATGCTCCTAAAGAAAAATGGGACATGTATCATGAGCCTTATAAAGACACTTGCATGGAAAATGAAATTGTTATTAATGATAGCAATAAACATGCTCAAACCTCTGAAAGTACTATTTATTATAAGCATGTTAATTTTTGTGGAATACATAGACCTTGTGAGAATAATCAAATTGAATAACAATATTGTATCACCCATAGGAATGAAAAAACTAGAATGTGGTATAGGGCTTTAAATGATCTTGGTAAAAAAGTTTGTGCCCTCTATCCTTTTATTTGTGAACTTTGCTTTGAAGTGGGTCATTTCAATTTTCAATGCTCAGGCCATAATAATAGCCCTTCTAATCCAATGAGTACTGCAAGTTTGTATTGTGATGACATGATCACTCCTAATTAGCATGATGAACTTACATTATTTTTGGGGGTGTGAAGAGTTATCAAGAAAAACCTCTTTGGTAGATATGGGTGCTTTTGATATGAATAGTGTCATGCATGGTTGTCATCTTTATTGTGTTGATAATTGCCACACAAATACTTACATATAAAATATTATAAAAGATGAGATCTTACCAAAATATGACATGACTAATATGTGTTTTGATCTTATTAATGAAAAGGAGGAATCCTCCAAAGTTTCTTCTATTGTCTCTAACAATGAACCAGGGTATATGGAGAAGCTTCCTTTCAAGCCTATCCCTCCTAAAGAGAAGAAGAAAAAGAAGAAAAGGAGGAGTAAAAGGAGAGAGGAAACGGTATTTTCTCCTAAGCATGTTGCTCCTATTATAGTTTTTGATGAGTCTGAACTCGATGATGTTCCTATGCCTGTTACCTATAGTAGTGATCATGATTGGAAAAAGCACACTACTTTTGATATTGAAAATCTCTTCGGTACCAATTCCGAAAATGATGATATTAATAATTGCTATACTATTAGTGCTATCCATGATCCTTCCAATGATGATACAAATGAACACACTTTGGAGGATAACTATTATATTGCTTATGATGATACTATACCTCCAATATATGATGATTGCAATGATGATTATGATATTTTCAGTCCACCTACTATTGAGGAGGAAATTAATTATGATTACAATATGCCTCCTATATTTGATGATTATGGTGATGAAAATAATAATGATAGCTATTTTATTGAATTTGCTCCCACTATAATCAATAGGAATGACTATGTTTATGTGGGGAGTATTAATTCTTTTATGCATGTGGCTCATGATAAGAATGTTTATTGTGATAGTTATGTTGTTACTTTTATTCATGATGCTACTGAAAGTTATTATGAGAGAGGGAAAATGGTTTTATGTATCTCAACAATATTAAGTTTCCCCTCTTTATGTTGAAAATTTTGAAGTTGCACTTGTTTTGCTTTCCTATGCTTGTTGCTTTGTGATTTCATGACTTGTTTCTTTACAAGATTCCTATGCATAGGAAGTGGGTTAGACTTAAATGTGCTTTGAATTTTCTTCTTGTGGCTCTCTTTTACTTCAATTCATATTTCTTATGTGGGCATATTCTCAAACTATCATGTCTAACTTAAAGGCGTTAAAGAAAAGTACTTATTGGGAGATAACCCAAAAGTTTTAGATGAGTCTTGGAAGTTATTACTTCAGTAATAAATGCTCCTTATCCTTTTTATTTGCTTTTTGTGCCAAGAGTAACCTCTAATGAGAGAGAAGTAATGATTGGGAAAGTTGCTGTCCTGAAACAGATTTATGTGCTTCACCGTAAACATTCGTGTAAAATCTCTGGACGTCTTTTTGAGGCGTGAATTTTTGTGCTTCTGCCCTAGGTTGTTATATAACTTTCGTTAGTTCAACACTTTTTCATTTGAGCAACAAAAGGTCTTCAAAAAAATTCATCTTTACCTGCTGGTCTGTTTTGACAGATTTCTGTCATTTTCTGCATTTGCTTCTTGTTGGTTCTTTTTTGAGTTCTTTTGGGGAATTGAGCTTTTTGAGGGAAGTGCTGCAGTAGCTAGTGTTCTAATGGAAGTTTATTAGAACTGAACCTTAAGACTTATTTATCTTGAGTGCACTAATGTTGCTAATAAAGATTGTGTGAAGTTTTGTATGAAGGAAAAAATTTCAGGTGGATGGAAGGAATGAGTAATGAGATGAAGGATGGACTAAAGCTCAAGCTTGGGGATGCCACGTGTGTCACCCCAAGAAATATCCAAGAAGTACAAGCATCAAAGCTTAGTGATGCCCAAGGCATCCACTTCTTCATCAATAAAATCTCAGGTTTCTTCCAAACGCTTCATTTTTATTGTTTCATGCATAGTTGTGTTGTTCTTGGAGCGTCTTCTTTTTCGTTTTTGTTTTGGTTTTTCGTTTGCTTTTGGTTTTCTTAGTTTGCTGAATAAATTGGTTGGACCCCCTCTTTCATACATTGGTTTGCAAATAGTTTGGTTTGGTTTGGAAAAGAGTAGGAAAGTTCATGCTTATGTGGTAAAAAGAGCTTGTTTTTGACTGTGGCCTATGCTTTGTCATGCCATGCTTGATATTGTTTTGGCTTTATGCTGAGTATTCTTTGCTGTAGCATGACTTGTCATAAACAATTGAGATTGCTTAATGTGCCTTGGATGAATCATGTGTTGTTTTGGCATATTAAAGCATAGTATAGTGGTATTCTCCTTTGATGCTTTATTTGGGTTGACTTGGCACATGCTCACACCATGTTATGACTATCTCAAGTCACCATAGCCTTTATGATCCTTTAGTTTTCAACTTGTAGTATCACTTTATGCTTTGATCAATGATGTTTTGTCGCTCTGTATGATTATGGCCATTATTGCTCTCTTAGTTTGTCGCTCCCAGTCTTTTGCTAGCCTCCACAACCAAGTATGAGTTCCGCTCATGCATCCAACTCCCTAAACCAAGTTATTCCAAAGAGTCCACCATACCTACCTACTAGCTTATGCTATTCCAAATATATTCATGCTTTTGTTTACCTTCCAAATTAAACTTGTTATGAGAAAACTAATGATTAAAGCTCTCACGAACTTGATGGCACACTTTACTTTTCTTACCCTTAATAAACTTGAACCATTGTGTCGTCTATGTTGTATATGCTTGCACTTATTTGTTGGGAATTAGCAGAACCATGCTTTCATGGGGAACACTTTCAACATTGCACTTGGTACTTGTACCTAGTTGATATCATGCTCTGCTGTATATGGATGTCGTCGGTGTGAAATGAAAGGGGAGCTTGTAAGTCCATGGAGTTATGTATATGTGTTAGAGAAACGCCTGGGCCGCTGGTCTAATCCATGCTGACATGGTGGAAACCTGCAGCGTAACCATAATGAGCTGTCTATGAAGCATTCTTCTTATAAAAAAAGAGTCCTATATTGAGAAAAAAAAGAGAAAAAGAAAAAAATAGATATTATGAAAAGAGGAAAGAGAAAAAAAGCACCATATTCCCATGGTAAATAAGAAGATTGCTGAGATGCTTATTGTCTGCTTGCCTGGTCATTTTGATATGGGGATTCTTCCGTATCATCGGGCAAGGGGTACCCCGTTGGCGGTTCTCTATGATACACATGTACTTACGATGACAAGAACTTACCGGTGACTAAACTTGAGTAGCATGATGAGGGGCCCTCGTATACAAGGGACATGAGATTCCTAACTTATACTTTGTCAAGCATGTACACCATAGTTTGTTCACTTTAACCTTAATCACTTCAAGATGCTTATGATAGGGGCAATGAGAGCTGAAAGCTATAAGTACCATAATTTTTGGAAGCTCTTTATGAGACTTGAATCCCTACTTCCTTCTATGAAGGCCTTTCTTCCACCATTATACTGAGTCTCCACCTTCTACCTTTATGACCTACTTTGAGAGCATAGTGGCCATTCTTAGTTCTATGTGCATTGTCCCAAGACTAGTTGATTGATGCATATCTTGATATTGCTTGTTTTAAACTATTTGTATCTAGTCACTCTTGTGAACTTTGAAGGTGTCCTATGCATTTATATTTGCTACTCTATGAGGGACAAGCTGAATACTATTATGCTATGTTTTCTTTATGTGAAACAAACAAACGTCTTGCAAAGCATTGTTATTCATGAATCTTTTGTTTGTGCCTTTTCATGTTGCAACATAGTTTCTTTGTCTTATTGCCAGAACTTTGTCTTTCATGCTATGTTGAAGTACTATGATCCCAACTTTGAATGTTTTACAAATACTTTGATCAAGTCTTTGATGGTGCATGTCACCTCAAAAATTATTCTTTCTTTTTATCACTTACCTACTCGAGGACGAGCAGGAGTTAAGCTTGGGGATGTTGATACAGTGCAACTGTATCTATAATTTTTGATGTTCCATGCTTGGTTTTATCTACTTTCTTATGTTTTGTTCCAACTTTGGAATACTTTTCATATGATTTCTTGGACTAACCTATTAACAAGATGCCACAGTGCCAGTTGCCTGTTTTTTTGCTGTTTTTGGTTCCAGGAAGTCAGAAAATGAATATTCTCGGAATTGGACGGGACAAAAGCCAAAGTTACTATTTTCCCGGAAGACTCACGGAGCCAGAAGGAGAGTCGGAGAGGGGCCATAGGGTGGCCACACCCCCTTGGTGCGGGCCAGCCCAGGCCACGCCAGGGCATGGTGTGGCCCCCTGGCCGGCCACTGACCTTGCCTCTTTCACCTATAAGAGCCTCCCGATACCAAAAACCTAAATCGTCACTCAGAAATCCACGAAAAGTTCCGCTGCGCCGCCGCCACCGAAGGGGAAATTCGGGGGACAGAAATTCTCTGTTCCAGCACCCTACCGGGACGGGGAAGTGCCCCCGGAGCCATCTCCATCGATCTCCACCGCCATCTCCATCAACATTGCTGATTCCCATGATGAGGAGGGAGTAGTTCTCTGTCGAGGCTAAGGGTTCTACCAGTAGTTATGTGTTCATCTCTCTCTCTCTCTATGCATGATCATATTGTGATCATGAGCTTTGTAATCAAGTAGATCTACCTTGCTACTCAAGTGCTTTAATAAATCTCTGCTCTCCCCATGTGTGTGAAAGTGACAGCGTGCACACCATGATGGCACTTAGGCTAGAGATTACAAATACTTGTTATGAGTTATATTTGGAGTTGGAGGTCTTTATGAAATTGTGGTGTTTATTGGAACCATCTAGTGCTCAAGGTGACAGTGTGGGGTTATCTAGATGGGAAAGGCTTACTTTGAGGTGTGCTGTTATAGCCCTACCATGGATTAGTGTGTCCAACCGGAGAGTAGTTAAGAGTAGTATCATAAAGAGAAGATATTTATATGAGAGTGGTCACTAGTGAAAGTATGATCCCTAGGCCTTGTTTCCCACATCAACCACACGCCAGCAAGCTATTTTCTATCACCGTTGCCACTTATAATTATCTTTACCACTTGTATTTCACTATCTCTTCGCCAAACTAGTGCACCTATACACTTGACAAGTGTATTGGGTGTGTTGGGGACACAAGAGACTTCTTGTATCTTGATTGTAGGGTTGCTTGAGAGGGGATACCTTTGACCACTTCCTCCCTGAGTTCGATAAACCTTGGGTGATCCACTTAAGGGAAAACTTGCTGCTGTTCTACAAACCTCTGCACTTGGAGACCCAACAACCGTCTACAAGAATAGAAGTGCGTAGACATCAGGCCCTAGCCCCTCTCCGTCTCGTACTCTAGCTCTAGGTGTCCCTCGGTAAAATAATGACTTTGGCTTTTGTCCCGTCCAATTCCGAGAATATTCATTTTCGGACTTTCCTGGAACCAAAAACAACAGAAAATAGGTAGCTAGCACTGTGGCTCTTGTTAATAGGTTAGTCTAAGAAATCATATGAAAAGTACTCCAAAGTGTGGACAAAACACAAGAAAGTAGATAAAACCAAGCATGGAACATCAAAAATTATAGATACATTTGCAATGTATCAACATCCACAAGCTTAACTCTTACTCGTCCTCGAGTAGGTAAGTGATAAAAAGAAAGAATAATTTTTGAGGTGACATGCACCATCATAAACTTGATCAAAGTATTCGTAAAACATTCAAAGATGGGATCATAGTACTTCAATCATAACATGAAAGACAAAGTTCTAGCAATAAGACAAAGAAACTATGTTGCAACATGAAAAGGTACAAACAAAAGATTCATGCATAACAATGCTTTTGCAAGACATTTGTGTGTTTCACATAAAGAAAACATAGCATAGTGGTATTCAGCTTGTCCCTCATAGAGTAGCAAACATAAATGCATAGGACACCTTCAAAGTTCATAAGAGTGACTAGATACAAATAGTTTAAAACAAGAAGGAATGCATCAATCAACAAGTCTTGGGACAATGCACATAGAACTAAGAATGGCCACTATGCTCTCAAAGTAGGTGCATAAAGATAGAAGGTGGAGACTCAATATATAAGTGGAAGAAAGGCCTTCATAGAAGGAAGTAGGGATTCAAGTCTCATAAAGAGCTTCCAAAAATTATGGTACTTAATAGCTTTTAGCTCTCATTGCCCCTATCATAAGCATCTTGAAGTGATTAAGGTTAAAGTGAACAAACTATGGTGTATATGCTTGACGAAGTATAAGTTGGAAATCTCATGTCCCTTGATTATGAGGGTCGCTCCTCATGCTACTCAAGTTTAGTCACCGGTAAGTTCTAGTCATCGTAAGTACATGTGTATCATAGATAACCACCAACGAGGTACCCCTTGTCCGATGATACGGAAGAATCCCCATATCAAAATGACAAGGCAAGAAGACAACGAGTATCTCAGCAATCTTCTTATTTACCATGGGAATATGGTGCTTTTTTCTCTCTTTCCTCTTTTCATAATCTCTTTTTTCCTCTTTTTTCTCAATATCTGACTTTTTTATAAGAAGAATGCTTCATAGACAGCTCATTATGGTTACGCTGCAGGTTTCCACCATGTCAGCATGGAGTAGACCAGCGGCCCAGGTGTTTCTCTAACACATACACATAACTCCATGGACTTACAAGCTCCCCTTTCATTTCACACCGATGACATCCATAGACAAAAGAGCATGATATCAACTAGGTACAAAGTACCCGTGCAATGTTGAAAGCGTTCCCCATGATAGCATGGTTCTGCTAATCCCCAACAAATAAGTGCAAGCATATACAACACAGACGACACAATGGTTCAATTTTATTAAGGGCAAGAAAAGTAAAGTGTGCCATCAAGTTCGTGAGAGCTTTAATCACTAGTTTTCTCATAACAAGTTTAATTTGGAAGGTAGACAAAAACATGAGTATACTTGGAATAGCAAATGCTAATAGGTAGGTATGGTGGACTCTTTGGAATAACTTGGTTTAAGGAGTTGGATGCATGAGTGGAACTCATACTTGGTTGTGGAGGCTAGCAAAAGACTGGGAGCGACGAACTATGAGAGCAATAATGGTCATAATCATACAGAGCGACAAAACATCATTGATCAAAGCATAAAGTGATACTACAAGTTGAAAACTAAAGGATCATAAAGGCTTATGGTGACTTGGGATAGTCATAACATGGTGTGAGCATGCGCCAAGTCAACCCAAATAAAGCATCAAAGGAGAATACCACAATACTATGCTTTAATATGCTAAAACAACGCATGATTCTTCAAAGGCACATTAAGCAATCTCAATTGTTTATAACAAGTCATGCTATAGCAAAGAATACTAAGCATAAAGCCAAAACAATATCAAGCATGGCATGACAAAGCATAGGCCACAGTCAAAAACAAGCTCCCTTTAGCACTTAAGCATGAACTTTCCTACTCTTTTCCAATCCAAACCAAACTATTTGAAAACCAATGTATGAAAGAGGGGGTTGATACATTGCAAATGTATCTATAATTTTTGATGTTCCATGCTTGGTTTTATCCACTTTCTTGTGTTTTGTTCCAACTTTGGAGTACTTTTCATATGATTTCTTGGACTAACCTATTAACAAGAGCCATAGTGTCAGCTGCCTGTTTTCTGCTGTTTTTGGTTCCAGGAAAGTCAGAAAATGAATATTCTCGGAATTGGATGGGACAAAAGCCAAAGTGCCTATTTTTCTGTAAGTCATCAAGTGCCAGAATACGAGACGGAGAGGGGCCAGGGGGCCACCACACCACCTGGCCACGCGGCCAGGCCTGACCCGCGCCAGGGGTAGTGTGGCCGCTCCCGACACCCACTCGGCCTCTCCTTCCACCTATATATTGCCCTCGGGACGAAAACCCTAAGTACCCGATTAAAAAAATCCATGAAAGAGTCTATAGACGCCGTCATCTCCATCCCTAGATCGGGAGGGATCTGAAGCTCTTCCCGACACCCTGCCGGAGAGGGGAATTCACTCTAGAGGCCTTCTACATCACCATGCAAGCCTCCGGTGTGATGCGTGAGTAGTTCATCCTTGGATTACGGATCCATGTAGTAGCTAGATGGCTGGTTCTCCTCCTTTGTGCTTTCATGTCTAGATCTTGTGAGCTCCGTTCATGATCAAGATTATCTATTTGTAATTATGCATGTTGTGTTTGCGGGGATCTGATGGATATTGAGATGCTATTTCAGATTGATTATTGATTCTATCATGTCTTTGTTATTTGTGATCTTGCATGATTTTCGTTGTTAGTAGCTATCTTGGCCGAGTAGATGCTAGCAACTCCAAGAGTTAGTATTTATGCTCGATAGTGGGTTCATGCCTCTGGTAATCTAGGGAAGTGACAGAAATCTCTAAGGTACTAGATGTGCTGTTGCTACTAGGGAGAAAACAACAATCCTTTGTTCATAGAACAATCGTATTGTTTACTTTACACGCAGTTCGTAAAGCAATAATCTGTTGCTTGCAACTTAATACTGGAGGGGGTTCGGATGAGAACCTGAAGGTGGATTATTAGTCATAGATGCAGTTGGATGGCGGTCTATGTATAATGTTGTAATGCCCAATCAAGTCTCAAAGGAGTCAAGATGATTAGTATATGCATGTATTGCTTTCTCGGTGTTTGTCAATTGCCCCGCTGTAATTTGTTCACCCAGCATGTTATCTATCTTAAGGAGAGCCACCTCTAGTGAACTATGGATCCCGGTCCTTTTCTTTTACATACAATCTATAAACTGTTTACTGCTTTGTGTTTACTTTCTACAAACTTGTACTTCTTTCCATTCGATACGCTTAATCCTTTGTTTTCCGCAAAACACGGTGAGATTGACAACCTCATCGCAAGTTGGGGACAAAGTTCTGTGGTTGTGTTGTGCAGGTCTCCACGTTGCTACTAGCACCGGTAGTGCACCCTGCCAAAGCTCAGCTAGTAACACCTTTGGGGTGTTTCCTTGCTCCTACTGGCTCGATTAAACCTTGGTTTCATAAATGAGGGAAACTTGCTGCTGTGCTCATCATACCTTCCTCTTGGGGTTCCCAACGAGCTCTACATCAACCACGCACCAGCACTTTTCTAGGCGCCGTGTACTAAGCCATCAAGCATTTTTCTGGCGCCGTTGCCGGGGAGTCAAGGACATCTTCACAAGGGGAGTCCCTCATAACCAATCTCTTTACTTTGTTGTTTTTGTTTTGCTTAGTTTCTTTTTGTTTTGTTTGCTTGTTTATTTATCAAAAACACACAAAAAAATTAGTTTTACTAGTTTGCTTTCTTTACCAAAAACACAAAAAAGTTAAGTCTCCTTTAGTTGTCACCTCTTCCTTAGCTCACCATGTTGATCCCTACATTCACCCTGAAAGACCTTCCAATTGGTAGTGGTTCTATAATTGGGAAAGATAACATTGAAGAATTCTTTAATCATGTTAGTAAGCATGAAGATACTAAGGATAGATCCCTTGTAGAACTTGCTCCAAACTATGAGATTGCTGCAGCTTCTTTAATTCACATGTTAGAAGCTAGGTTTGTTAACCTCAACCCCTTAATGCAAGTAATGTTTCTTAAGCTTAAAGAAATTGAGGATCCTGAAAAGAGGGATTTCATTTTAGAAACTTTGTTTAAGGAGTTCTATGATGTTGCCAAGGAAGCTAGGAAAGTCTTTGAACGTTCCAATATGCTAGGCTCATGTGTAGATGTTGTTGGTACACGAGAAAAGATGAACAAAACCGAACCTAATGGGGAGGAACCTAAGATACCAACACCCTTTAAACTAATAGCAATACATGGTGCCATAGAAAATAATCTTGATTGGATTGTTCCTGCAAACCCTTTTCATGAGAATAGTGAACCTAAGAGCATTGAGAGAGGATCCTCTAGAACTTATTGGCATGATATACCTTGCCTTGTTGAAAATATTTCTGGTATTAATCTTAATGCTTCTTCATTTGATAACACTTGATTCTTTCTTGCTTCTTATGCCTAACTTAAAGGCGTTAAAGAAAAGTACTTATTAGGAGATAACCCAAAAGTTTTAGATGAGTCTTGGAAGTTATTACCTCTGTAATAACCTCTCCTTATCCTTTTTATTTGCTTTTGTGCCAAGAGTAACCTCTAATGAGAGAGAAGTAATGATTGGGAAAGTTGCTGTCCCGAAACAGATTTTTGTGCTTCATCGTAAAAATTCGTGAGAGAGCTCTGTACGTCGGATTGAGCTGTAATGTTTTGTGCTTCTGACCCAGTTTGTTATCTAACTTTCGATAGTTCAACACTTTTTTATTTGAGCAACATAAAGTCTTCGAAAAAATTCGTCTTTACCTGCTGGTCTGTTTTGATAGATTTCTGCCATTTTCTGCATTTGCTTCTTGTTGGTTCCTTTTTTAGTTCTTTTGGGGAATTGAGCTTTTTGAGGGAAGTTCTACAGTAGATAGTGTTCTAATGGAAGTTTATTTGGTGTTAGAACTGAACCTTAAGACTTATTTATCTTAAGTGCACTAATGCTGCTAATAAAGATTGTGTGAAGTTTTGTATGAAGGAAAAATTTCAGGTGTATGGAAGTAATGAGTAATGAGATGAAGAATGGACTAAAGCTCAAGCTTGGGGATGCCACGTGTGTCACCCCAAGAAATATCCAAGAAGTACAAGCGTAAAAGCTTTGGGATGCCCAAGGCATCCCCTTCTTCATCAATAAAAATTTCAGGTTTCTTCCAAACGCTTCATTTTTATTGTTTTATGCACAGTTGTGTTGTTCTTGGAGCGTCTTCTTTTTCGTTTTCGTTTTGTTTTTTTGTTTGCTTAGTTTTCTGAATAAATTGGTTGGACCCCCCTTTCATACATTGGTTTGCAAATAGTTTGGTTTGGTTTGGAAAAGAGTAGGAAAGTTCATGCTTATGTGGTAAAAAAGAGCTTGTTTTTGACTGTGGCCTATGCTTTGTCATGCCATGCTTAATATTGTTTTGGCTTTATGCTTAGTATTATTTGCTGTAGCATGACTTGTTATAAACAATTGAGATTGCTTAATGTGCCTTGGATGAATCATGCGTTGTTTTAGCATATTAAAGCATAGTATAGTGGTATTCTCCTTTGATGCTTTATTTGGGTTGATTTGGCGCATGCTCACACCATGTTATGACTATCTCAAGTCACCATAGCCTTTATGATCCTTTAGTTTTCAACTTTTAGTATCACCTTATGCTTTGATCAATGATGTTTCGTCGCTCTGCATGATTATGGCCATTATTGCTCTCTTAGTTTGTCGCTCCCAGTCTTTTGCTAGCCTCCACAACAAAGTATGAGTTCCACTCATGCATCCAAATCCCTAAACCAAGTTTTTCCAAAGAGTCCACCATACCTACCTACTAGCTTATTCTATTCCAAGTATATTCATGCTTTTGTCTACCTTTCACTTGTTATGAGAAAACTAGTGATTAAAGCTTTCACGAACTTGAAGGCACACTTTACTATATTGCCTCTAATAAACTTGAACCATTGGGTCCTTCTTTGTTGCGTATATGCTTGCGCTTTATAAGTTGAAATTAGCAGAACCATGTTTCATGGGGAATGCTTTCAACATTGCACTTGTACTTTGTACCCCGTAGATATTATGTTCTTTTTCTTACGGATCCCGGCGGTGTGAAATAAAAGTGGAACTTGTAAGATCATGGAGTTTGTATGTGTGTTAGAGAAACGCCTGGGCCGCTAGCCTAAGCCATGCCTAATCATGGTGGAAACTTGCAGCATCACCATGATGAGCACTCTATGAAGCATCCTCAATAAAAACCTATGCAAATAGCAAATAAAAAGATCGCTGAGATGCTCATTGTCTGCTTGCCTTGTCATTTTGATTATGGGAAAGCTCCCGTATCATGTGCAAGGGGTACCCCGTTGGCGGTTCTTAATGATACACATATACTTACAATGACAAGAGCTTACTCGTGACTGAAGTTGAGTAGCATGAGGATCGGTCTTCGTAAGTAAGGGGCATGAGATTTCGGTTTATAACTTGTCAAGCATATCCTCTTAGTTGTGTCACTTTAACCTTAATCACCTTCAAGATGCTTATGATAGGGGCAATGAGAGCTGAAAGCTATAAGTACCATAATTTTTGGAAGCTCTTTATGAGACTTGAATCCCTACTTCCTTTTACAAAAGGCCTTTCTTCCACCATTATATTGAGTCTCCACCTTCTATCTTTATGCACCTAATTTGAGAGCATAGTGGCCATTCTTAGTTCTATTGCAAATGTATCTATAATTTTTGATGTTCCATGCTTGGTTTTATCCACTTTCTTGTGTTTTGTTCCAACTTTGGAGTACTTTTCATATGATTTCTTGGACTAACCTATTAATAAGAGCCACAGTGCCAGCTGCCTGTTTTCTGTTGTTTTTGGTTCCAGGAAAGTCAGAAAATGAATATTCTCGGAATTGGACGGGACAAAAGCCAAAGTGCCTATTTTTTCGGAAGTCATCAAGTGCCAGAATACGAGACGGAGAGGGGCCAGGGGGGCACCACACCACCTGGCCATGCGGCCAGGCCTGGCCCGCGCCAGGGGGTGGTATGGCCGCTCCCGGCACCCCCTCGGCCTCTCCTTCCGCCTATATATTACCCTCGGGACGAAAACCCTAAGTACTCGATTAAAAAAATCCACGAAAGAGTCTGTAGCCGCCGTCATCTCCATCCCTAGATCGGGAGGGATCTGAAGCTCTTCCCGGCACCCTGCCGGAGAGGGGAATTCACCCTAGAGGCCTTCTACATCACCATGCAAGCCTCCGGTGTGATGCATGAAAGTTCATCCTTGGACTACGGATCCATGTAGTAGCTAGATGGCTGGTTCTCCTCCTTTGTGCTTTCATGTCTAGATCTTGTGAGCTCCGTTCATGATCAAGATCATCTATTTGTTATTCTTCATGTTGTGTTTGCGGGGATCCGATTGATATTGAGATGCTATTTTAGATTGATTATTGATTCTATCATGTCTTTGTTATTTGTGATCTTGCATGCTTTCCGTTGTTAGTAGCTATCTTGGCCGAGTAGATGCTAGCAACTCCAAGAGTTAGTATTTATGCTCGATAGTGGGTTCATGCCTCTGGTAATCTGGGGAAGTGATAGAAATCTCTAAGGTACTAGATGTTCTGTTGCTACTAGGGAGAAAACAACAATCCTTTGTTCATAGAACAATCGTATTGTTTACTTTACACGTAGTTCGTAAAGCAATAATCTGTTGGTTGCAACTTAATACTAGAGGGAGTTCAGATGATAACCTGAAGGTGGATTATTAGTCATTGATGCAGTTGATGGCGGTCTATGTATAATGTTGTAATGCCCAATCAAGTCTCAAAGGAGTCAAGATGATTAGTATATGCATGTATTGCTTTCTTGGTGTTTGTCAATTGCCCCGCTGTAATTTGTTCACCCAGCATGTTATCTATCTTAAGGAGAGCCACCTCCTTATAATAATATTTTTGTTCCCATAAGTGTTTCCCTTTTTGTGACAAGTGGGATCCATCGTTCACTAGAGGTGGCTCTCCTTAAGATAGATAACATGCTGGGTGAACAAATTACAGTGGGGCAATTGACAAACATCGAGAAAGCAATACATGCATATACTAATCATCTTGACTCCTTTGGAACTTGATTAGGCATTACAACATTATACATAGACCGCCATCCAACTACATCTATGACTAATAATCCACCTTCAGGTTATCATTTGAACCCCCTTCAGTATTAAGTTGCAAGCAACAGATTATTGCTTTACGAATTGCGTGTAAAGTAAACAATACAATTGTTCTATGAACAAAGGATCGTTGTTTTCTCCCTAGTAGCAACAACACATCTAGTACCTTAGAGATTTCTGTCACTTCCCAGATTACCAGAGGCATGAACCCAGTATCGAGCAGAAATAATAACTCTTGGAGTTGCTAGCATCTACTTGGCCAAGATATCTACTAACAATAGAAAGCATGCAAGATCTCAAATAACAAAGACATGATAGAATCAATAATCAATCTGAAATAGCATCTCAATATCCATCGGATCCCCGCAAACACAACATGTATGAATTACAAATAGATGATCTTGATCATCAACAGAGCTCACAAGATCTAAACATGAATGCACAAAGGAGGAGAAACCAGCCATCTAGCTACTACATGGATCCATAGTCCAAGGATGAACTACTCACGCATCACACCGGAGGCTTGCATGGTGATGAAGAAGGCCTCCAGGGTGAATTCCCCTCTCCGGCAGGGTGCCGGGAAGAGCTTCAGATCCCTCCCGATCTAGGGATGGAGATGACGGCGCCTACAGACTCTTTCGTGGATTTTTGATCAGGTACCTACGGTTTTCGTCCCGAGGGAAACTTATAGGTGGAAGGATAGGCCGAGGGGGTGCTGGGGTCGGCCAGACCACCCCCTGGCATGGGCCAAGCATGGCCGCGTGGCCAGGTGGTGTGGCCGGCCCCCAGCCCTTCCCCGTCTCGTATTCTGGCATCTGATGACTTCCGAAAAAATAGGCACTTTGGCTTTTGTCCCGTCCAATTCCGAGAATATTCATTTTCTGACTTTCATGGAACCAAAAACAGCAAAAAACAGGCAGCTGGCACTGTGGCTCTTGTTAATAGGTTAGTCCAAGAAATCATATGAAAAGTACTCCAAAGTTGGAACAAAACACAAGAAAGTGGATAAAACCAAACATGGAACATCAAAAATTATAGATACATTTGCAATGTATCAACATCCCCAAGCTTAACTCCTGCTCGTACTCGAGTAGGTAAGTGCTAAAAAGAAATAATTTTTGAGGTGACATGCACCATCAAAGACTTGATCAAAGTATTTGCAAAACATCAAAGCTGGGATCAAAGTACTTCAATCATAACATGAAAGACAAAGTTCTAGCAATAAGCAAAGAGACTATGATGCAACATGAAAAGGCACAAACAAAAGATTCATGAATAACAATGCTTTGCAAGACGTTTGTTTGTTTCACATAAAGAAAACATAGCATAAAAGTATTCAGCTTGTCCCTCAATAGAGTAGCAAATATAAATGCATAGGACAGCTTCAAAGTTCATAAGAGTGACTAGATACAATAGTTTAAAACAAGCAATATCAAGTTATGCATCAATCAACTAGTCTTGGGACAATGCACATAGAACTAAGAATGGCCACTATGCTCTCAAAGTAGGTGCATAAAGATAGAAGATGGAGACTCCATATAATGGTGGAAGAAAAGCCTTTTGTAAAAGGAAGTAGGGATTCAAGTCTCATAAAGAGCTTCCAAAAATTATGGTACTTAAAGCTTTCAGCTCTCATTGCCCCTATCATAAGCATCTTTAAGGTGATTAAGGTTAAAGTGACACAACTAAGAGGATATGCTTGACAAGTTATAAAACGAAATCTCATGCCCCTTACTTACAAAGACCGATCCTCATGCTACTCAACTTCAGTCACGAGTAAGCTCTTGTCATTGTAAGTATATGTGTATCATTAAGAACGGCCAACGGGGTACCCCTTGCACATGATACGGGAGCTTTCCCATAATCAAAATGACAAGGCAAGCAGACAATGAGCATCTCAGCGATCTTTTTATTTGCTATTTGCATAGGTTTTTATTGAGGATGCTTCATAGAGTGCTCATCATGGTGATGCTGCAAGTTTCCACCATGATTAGGCATGGCTTAGGCTGGCGGCCCAGGCGTTTCTCTAACACACATACAAACTCCATGATCTTACAAGTTCCACTTTTATTTCACACCGCCGGGATCCGTAAGCAAAAGAACATAATATCAAAGGGGTACAAAGTACAAGTGCAATGTTGAAAGCATTCCCCATGAAACATGGTTCTGCTAATTTCAACTTATAAAGCGCAAGCATATACGCAACAAAGAAGGACCCAATGGTTCAAGTTTATTAGAGGCAATAAAGTAAAGTGTGCCATCAAGTTCGTGAGAGCTTTAATCACTAGTTTTCTCATAATAAGTGAAAGGTAGACAAAAGCATGAATATACTTGGAATAGCATAAGCTAGTAGGTAGGTATGGTGGACTCTTTGAAAAAACTTGGTTTAGGGAGTTGGATGCATGAGTGGAACTCATACTTTGTTGTGCAGGCTAGCAAAAGACTGGGAGCGACAAACTAAGAGAGCAATAATGGCCATAATCATGCAGAGCGACAAAACATCATTTATCAAAGCATAAAGTGATACTACAAGATGAAAACTAAAGGATCATAAAGGCTTATGGTGACTTTTGATAGTCATAACATGGTGTGAGCATGTGCCAAGTCAACCCAAATAAAGCATCAAAGGAGAATACCACTATACTATGCTTTAATATGCTAAAACAACGCATGATTCATCCAAGGCACATTAAGCAATCTCAATTGTTTATAACAAGTCATGCTACAGCAAAGAATACTAAGCATAAAGCCAAAACAATATCAAGCATGGCATGACAAAGCATAGCCACAGTCAAAAACAAGCTCTTTTTACCACATAAGCAAGAGCTTTCCTACTCTTTTCCAAACCAAATCAAACTAATTGCAAACCAATGTATGAAAGAGAGGGTCCAACCAACTTATTCAGAAAACTAAGCAAACCAAGCAAACTAAAAACCAAAACAAAAACGAAAAAGAAGACGCTCCAAGAAAAACACAACTATGTATGAAACAATAAAAATGAAGCGTTTGGAGGAAACCTGGGATTTTTATTGATGAAGAAGGGGATGCCTTGGGCATTCCCAAACTTTGACGCTTGCACTTCTTGGATATTTCTTGGGGTTCTCTCACGTGGTATCCCCAAGCTTGAGCTTTAGTCCATCCTTCATCTCATTACTCATTCCTTCCATACACCTGGAATTTTTCCTTCATACAAAACTTCACACAATCTCATTAGCAACATTAGTGCACTTAAGATAATAGGTCTTTAGGTTCAGTTCTAACACCAATAAAACTTCCATTAAAACACAAGATACTGTAGCACTTCCCTCAAAAAGTTCAATTCCCCAAAAGAACTCAAAAAGGAACCAACAAGAAGCAAATGCAGAAAATGGCAGAAATCTGTCAAAACAGACCAGCTGGTAAAGGCGAATTTTGTCGAAGACCTTATTTTGCTCAAATCAAAAAGTGTTGAACTAACGAAAGTTAGAGAACAACCTGGGGCAGAAGCACACAAATTCATGCCTCAAAAGGACGTACAGAGATTTTACACGAATTTTTACGGTGAAGTACAGAAATCTATTTCGGGACAACAACTTTCCCAATCATTACTTCTCTCTCATTAGAGGTTACTCTTGGCACAAAAAGCAAATAAAAAGGATAAGGAGAGGTTATTACTGAAGTAATAACTTCCAAGACTCATTTAAAACTTTTGGGTTATCTCCCAATAAGTACTTTTCTTTAACGCCTTTAAGTTAGGCATGATAGTTTGAGAAGATGCTCACATAAAAAATATGAATTGAAGTAAAAGAGAGCATCAAGAAGCAAACTCAAAACACATTTAAGTCTAACCCACTTCCTATGGATAGGAATCTTGTAAGAAAATAAGTCAAAGAAGCTCATAGTAACAAGAATGGGTAGATAAAACAAGAGCAACTTCAAAACTTTCAGCACATAGAGAGGTGTTTCATTACCATGAAAACTTCTACAACCATATTTTACTCTCTCATAATAATTTTTAGTAGCCTCATGAATAAAATCAACAATATAACTATCACCTAAAGCATGATTTTCATGATCTACAAATACTAGAGCTTTATTATAAACATTTTCAAAAGAATCCTCAGGAACATGACATTCGTCCTCCTTTGGTAAGCATGGGGGACAATCAAATAATGTAAGGGGTAAAGAGTTACTCTCATTAGAAGGTAGGGATGGGTAGATCCATTCTTCCTCCTCTTGATCATCACTCTCCTCCTCTTTTTCATCTAATGAGCTTCCAGTTTCAGCAATTTCTTCTTCCATAGGCTCCTGCAAGGCATTAGTCTCTTCCATTGGTGAAGAGCATCTATTAAGATATTCAAGAATATAGCCGTTTTCTACCTTGTAATTATCAAAGCAAAATTTAAGTATATCATAAACCTCATATTTATAAGGTGAATCATCAGTATTTTCAAGCAAACTAGCAAGTTCAAATGCACCCTTCCAAGCAATAAATTCTTCAATTTGTTCCACATCATAAAAGTCATAATTCCCTTTAACATAAGAAGATATGGTAACATTATCATTATACTCACATTGAAAAGGGAGGTGTTTATACCTCCTACAGCAACAAGATTTATCAAAGCAATAAGTAACATTATAAGTAGAGCACACGTTTATAGCAATGGTATAAAATTTATAAATTTGTTCCCATAAGTGTTTCCCTTTTTGTGACAAGTGGTGTTCCTTATAATAATATTTTTGTTCTTCTGTGAACCCACCTTGCCAATAAGATTCAGTTTCAAAGAAACCAACCATTGATAGAAAGCATGATAAAGCAAGACAATAACAGACCAACGAAAATAACAATTATAGTAGGAACTAATTTTTGTGTGTTTTTGATAAAGAAACAAGCAAAGAAAGCAAAAATTAAACAAAACAAAACAAAAATAACAAAGTAAAGAGATTGGTTATGAGGGACTCCGCTTGTGAAGATGTCCTTGACTCCCCGGCAACGGCGCCAGAAAAATACTTTTGATGGCGCGTGGTTGACGTGGGAGCTTCTTCTTCTTCTTTCCCCGGCAACAGCGCCATAAAAGTACTTGCTGACTCGTGTATTAGCGAGCTCGTTGGGGAACCCCGAGAGGAAGGTATGATGAGCACAACAGTAAGTTTCCCTCAGTTATGAAACCAAGGTTATCAATCCAGTAGGAGCAAGGAAACACCCCAAAGGTGTAGCTAGCTGAACGTTGGCAGGTGATGGCTCACTTTGGGAACCCCAAGAGGAAGGTATGATGAGCACAACATCAAGTTTCCCTCAGTTATGAAACCAAGGTTTAATCAAACCAGTAGGAGCAAGGAAACACCCCAAAGGTGTTGCTAGCTGAGCCTTGGCAGCACACACTACCGGTGCTAGTAGCAATGTGGAGACCTGTGATGACCCACAAGTATAGGGGGTGTATCGCGGTATTTTCGAGGGAAGTGAAACCCAATTTATTGATTCGACACAAGGGGAGCCAAAGAATATTTATAAGCCTTAACAACTGAGTTGTCAATTCAGCTGCACCTGGAAACAATCTTGCTCACATCAGTTTATCAGTAGCAACAGTTTTGTAGTAGGAATAGCAAAGTAACTGAAGTAGTAAAGCAAAGACAGTAGTAACAAAAGCAGTAATAGTGGGATTCGAGTGTGGTAGGCATAGGGATGGATGGACGGGCGTTGCATGGACAAGACAATTCACATAGCAATCGGATCATAGGGCAATTGCAGATAAATAAGATAAAGCATCCAAGTACTAGACAATCCTAGGCATGTGTTCCATATATAGTCATACATGCTCGCAATGAGAACTTGCACAACATCTTTTGTCTTGCCAGCCCGTTTGCAGCGGGGCCTCTAGGGAACTACTGGCAATTAAGGTGCTCCTTTTAATAGAGCACCGGAGCAAAGAATTAACACTCCGTGAACACATGTGATCCTCACATCAAAGCCATTCCCTTCCGGTTATCCCGATTTCTGTCACTTCGGGGCCATAGGTTTCGGACAACGTGTGTATACAACTTGCAGATAAGACCAAGAACAATACTATCATAATGAATCAATAACATGTTCAGATCTGAAATCATGGCACTCGGGCCCTAGTGACAAGCATTAAGCACAACAAGTCGCAACAAAGTCATAAAGCACTAATAAAAGATATTAGGCACCATGCCCTAACAATCTGATGCCATTACATGAACGATCTCATCCAATCCCTACCATCCCCATAGCCTACAGCAGGGGATTACTCACTCATAGATGGGGGAAACATGGATGGTCGATGGAGAAGCGATGGTGATGATGATGGCGATGATCTCCTCCAATTCCCCGTCCTGGTAGGGTGCCAGAACGGAGTTTCTGGTGCTGTTTCATGGAATCTGGTGGTGGCAGCGGAGCGGAACTACTTCTGGAAAAATGTCAAACCCCCCGAAGTTTTTAGGTCAGAAGGCTCCTTATAGGCGAAGAGAGAGGCCGAGGGGGTGCCTAGGGGGCCCACACCACCCCCTGGCGCGGCCTGGCCTGGCCCGCGCCACCAGGTGGTGTGGCCACCCCCTGGCTCTTCTCCGTCTCGTATTCTGGCTTCTGGAGTCTTCGGGTGAAATAGGATTTTTGGCATATTTTCCGGGATTTTTCCTAATAGTTGATTTTCTGCACAAAAAGTAGACACCAAGGCAATTCTGCTGAAAACAACGTCAGTCCGCATTAGTTGCATCCAAATCACACAAGTATTGAGGAAAACAATAGCAAAAGTGTTCGGGAAAGTAGATACGTTTTGGACGTATCAACTCCCCCAAGCTTAGCTTATTGCTTGTCCTCAAGCAATTCAGTTGAAAACTGAGTGCGATAAAAGAACTTTCACGAACACATTTGCTTCATATGATGTAAATATTCTCAGCAATGTGATCAACTACTTGGACAATTCATAATAAAGAGTATGCAACTGAGTCTACTTAATAGTCATTGCAAGCTATGAAGAGATTCCAACTCAAGAATAATAAGTAGCATGAAGCACGAATATAAGCAACATTACAATGTTCATAAATAGGTATGATAGAGTGGTATCTAGCTTGCCTTTGATTATGAATGCCAAGGCACCTCTGAAGTTCAAGTGATGACTAGAAGTAAAGATATCGAAGATACAAGCATCAAAGTCATAACACAAATAATCAAGTAATGGAACAAACGTAAAGAATGACAACTATGCTCTCAAGGAGGTGCACAAAGAATATGTGGAGACTCAACAAGTAGAAGAAAAAGGTTTTGAATAATTTTGAAAAGCTTCCAAATGCTGAAAGTATGGTACTCGTTAGCTTTGAGCTCTCATTGCCCCTATCATAAGCATCTTTAATGTGGTTAAGGTGAAAGTGAGGTCCAGTCTGAGTTATATGCTTGACAGACTATAAACTGAAAATCCCAAGTCCCTTGAGTATGAGGGCCGCTCCTCATGCTACTCAACTTTAGTTACCGGTAAGTTCTTGTCATCGTAAGTATGTGCGTATCATTGAGAACTGCCAACGGGGTACCCCTTGCCCGATGATACGAAAGAATCCCCATATCAAAATGACAAGGCAAGAAGACAATGAGTATCTCAACAATCTTCTTATTTACCATGGGAAAATTGTGCTTTTTTCTCTCTTTCCTCTTTTCATAAATCTCTTTTTTTTTCTTTTTCTCAATAGCTATCTCTCTTTTTTTTATAAGAAGAATGCTTCATAGATATCATTATGGTTATGCTGCAGGTTTCCACCATGTCAGCATGGATTAGACCAGCGGCCCAGGTGTTTCTCTAACACATACACATAACTCCATGGACTTACAAGCTCCCCTTTTATTTCACACCGACGACATCTGCAAACAAAAGAGCAAGGTATCAACTGGGTATATATTTACAAGTGTTGAAAGCGTTCCCCTTGACAGCACGGTTCTGCTAATCCCCAGCCTATAATTTGCAAGCATATAACTTTCATGGAGAGTTCACAATGGTTCAGGTTTATTAAGTGCAGAAAATAAAGTGTGCCATCAAGTTCGTGAGAGCTTTACTAACTAATTTTCCCATAACAAGCAAACATTTTATTCGGAAGAAAACAAGGCACACTGAATATGCACGGGAGTAGCAAATGATGCTAATAGGTAGGTATGGTGGACACTTTGGAAATATTTGGTTTAGGGAGTTGGAAACATGAGTAAAACACTCAGTGGAAGTGAAGGCTAGCAATAGTAAGGCAGCGACAAACGAGAGAGCAATAGCTGTCATTATCATGCTTGCAACAAAACAGGACTACTCATGGCATGAAAGTGATTCAAGATCCTCAAGTCAAAATAATTCATCGAGGCTCAACTAATTATTACAGTCATGTGCATGCGCGAGCATGTGCCAAGTCAATTCAAATGAAACATTCAGAGGAGGATACCACGGTGTCATACCAATTTATGAATAGAGCAATGCAAGCAAACATTCATAAGACATGCTACAAACTATTAGTGAGCTGGATCTAATCATAAGAAAACAAGAACTATTAAGCATCCAAATATAACATACACTCTACATGAACGGACTAAGAAAGCTCACAATGATGAGTATATGTACAAAAATTAAAACAAATAGAGTTCGTTACCAGCCTCTTACCACGCCTCAAGTTGTCATTAATCCTCATTATTGCTCTTCGCTTGTGTGTCTTGAATAATAATATGAAACCAATATCCACTGAAGACTACCGAACCTTGAAGCAAACTCGCAAAAACCAAAGAAGAACGACAAATATTTTTGGTGTTTTCGATTTTTAAACAAGAACCAAAAGGGAAAAACAAGCAAAGCAAAATCTTTTTGGGTTTTTCGAATAGTTCAAACAAAGCAAAAAGGGAAAAACAAACCAAGGAAAAAAGAAGAAGCAAACCAAAGAGAAACAACAAAAATATTTTTGGTCTTTTTGTGTTTTAGAAAGCAAAAGCAAAGAAGAACGAAAACTAAAAAGAGAACGAAAACATGAATATACAAAGTACCAGCGCAACATGATATGGAGATGAGTGTGGTGTCGGCGTACCTCCCCCCAAGCTTAGGTTTTTGGCCTAAGTAGGTATCAATCCATGTACGAATAGGGGTTCCAAGCGGGCGGATCTTGGTAAGAATGGTCGTAGCTGGGCCCATGAGAAGAAGAAGAAGCTCCCCAATCATAAGCGGGCTGCTGATATGAAGACTCTCCCTCATTCGAGGGTTGTACCAAATCATCCGTGACCTCCCTTCTAGTATCCTGCTCTTGTTGGGAGAGCTCTCCCAAGTATGTGTCAAGCTCCTCCTCAGTGAGGGACCATCCTTCCCTGTTATCAAGGTTAAAACAAAACAGGTGCAGGCAAAAGAATAACACGCTCGGACTTGCTCTTTCTCCAACCAGCTTTGAGAAAGGTTATTTCATAAGGTAACTCACTCATACTAGCCCACGAGGAAACAAATTTATGCTGTATCATGGAGTTAATATCAAGCCTTTCTATGGGAAACTGTAGGTCTAGATGATGAGGCACTAAACCATGAAATGCTAGTAAACGAGAAGCAACGAGGCCTCCACAAATTCCACCTTTCTCATGGTTAGCAGCAAGACGGAAAGCTATCAAAGCACCCAAGTTGTAAGACCTATCTCATCTAAGAGCAGCAGAGATAGATGCTAGATCAAATGAAGATAACTTATTGGCAGTTTTCCTAGCAAGAACACACTTGGCAATAAAGTAGGCAAAGTAGCGAATGGAGGGAAGATGAATGTTACGGATTTTTCCATTCTCCTTTGAGAAGCTACTCCCTTGGAAAATTTCTGCATATAAATCCATGAGTGGTTCAGGTCTCTCCTTAACCTTTCTACATGATCCCCATTGAGGTACCTTAATAGCTGCACAAAAATCATCAAGAGAAAGGTTGACAGCTATATTGTAAATTTTTTAATGGACCATGGGGTTAGGCAAAGAGTGACTAAATTTGAAGTCCTACACCACAAACATGGTTAGCTTCACAAATTGACAAGGTTCATCTTCCAAAAAGTGCTCTAACCCTGCATTAGAAACCAAAGTGTGGAAATCTTGTAGAATTCCTGCAGCTCTCATGAACTCAGAGCATGGATAAATGGAGGGAAAAACTTCCTCCTCCCGGTGGACCTTCATGACCTCAGGCACCCAAAGCTCATGTTGGTTTAGGTGGTGTTCACCCATCTTCTATTCTGAAATTTAAACACCTATTAAACAAGTGATTGCAAAGTAAATATAATGAAGAATTCTACTCATAGGGACTTGCAAGAGGCCTAAACATGCATCAAAACTATATCTCTAAGCATCAAACAAGCTTACAAGCTCTCATAACTAGCCACCTACAGCAGCAAAATACTCAACATATAATCCACTAAACACAAATCTACTTGGACAAGGGGAGGAGTCACATACCAGGGAACAAATGCTCCAAATTTCAGCAAGAAAGATGGGCTGAGCAAGGAGATCGAAAAAATTGAGAGCAAGCACAGCAAGAATGCGATTTTGAGCTATGAACCGGAGCTTACTAGGGAGGGAGAAGAAAGTGGCAGATGAGAGAGTAAGTGGGGGGGGGGGGCCAGGGGTGGCCCACACCAGGGCATGGCACCACCCAGGGCTGGCCGCGCCACCACATGGTGTGCATGCCTGGTGGCCCCCCTGGTACCTACCAGGTACTCCTTTGCCCCTTTTTTCACGTAAAAAATTAATATGAATTTTCTGGAATTTTTCGAGACACTTTATTTTTGGGCATTTTTCAGAAATAGAAGAATGATTTTTCTGACAGACAGATTTTTTTCTTTTTTGGAAACATGATGCAAGGACAAAACAAGGCTAGAACTACAGAAGTTCTAGCATGCAAGCAACTAACAACACAAAGAAAACTAAATGAAAGCAAAAACTAAAATGCAAAGGATATAAATAAACGGAGATAATCATAATGAAAACATTGTTTTGTTCAATGGAATCCTTTTGTTAGCAAGGTTGATCAATGTAACTACCTCGGTGAATTACGCTCCTAGTTACAAGCCTGGATGAAAGGAAATGGTTGAAATAGTACGGTGGGGCCCAAATGCCACTCACAGGTAGACCTTTCGGCCGTCCCAACCATTTCCAAACATCGGGACAAGAACGGGCGGCGTAATCGGCAGGCGAAGGGATCAACTACATACACAAATGAGTATGTATGCAAGCCACCATACAACAGTACATCAGAGCCATTCCATCTAAAAAGAAAGGAAATATAGCAACGCCATACGGCAAGATCCAAATATCCTAGATAGATATAATAGTTTAGGATATCTCCTCATACATCAAACATCAGAGTATCAAGCGGAAGACAAAATCCGAGTACGGATAAGAAGCAAATCGGCATAAGAATGCCCCATAAATAAACACATCCCGCCCACAGATCTCACGGATCCCCGTTCCCAGAATCTCTACACCGAATGATTGTTGCCCACATCGTCCGTCTCCTCCACCCAGTATCCCTCTTGCGAGTGTACCTGTTCATCTGAACCAATAATTTATCGTGTGAGACCCTAGGGGTACTCAGCAAGTCTTTATGCCTCTAAAGGGGACACAACCTGGGGTGACGCAATTGCAGCAAAAGATAAACCCTAACAGTTCTATAGATACTCGCTAACCATCCGCCTAACCAGAGATAGGCGGATGTCCGTAAATTAATAACAACAGTTATAACAGTTAAAACGGTAATATCCACAGATCCATCCTCCTCCCCGCTTACCGACGAGGAAGCGGACGAACAACCCCCCCCATCCGTTGGCAGTTTTATTAACCATTCCATGAGTGTTATACTATTTACTAGTCAGGTACTTAGTCAAATTAAAATCGGTATTTTAGTTATGCTTGTCTATGATCGAGAAACTGTGCTCCAAGTCGTCCATAACCGCGGACATGGCTTTCAGAAAGTTTTACCCTGCAGGGGTGCACAAATAGCAACACACACTCGATATGCCTCGGAAAAACCAAATCAAAACCCAACGAGGCAGTCACGACAAAGCGATCACAGGATTCAGAAATATTTCAGGGGGCCACCCCATTGAGCTACCCGCAACGAAGTTAGCTGACTCCGAGACGGCCTCAAGGTTTACGCCAGTGGCTGTGAACGACTAGGAACCCGAAAATCTGACTGGGCTTGTCGACACCGCGAAAACACTCCGCTTTCCTAAACAGTACAGTGTGCAGTATCTCGCACAATTTAAATAAAGCAGTAAAGCATGGCATAAGTACAGGATAGTAAATAAAACCTCAAACTAGTTTGTGGCCCCAAGAAATAAGAATGAATCAAGCTCTGGCTCAGGGGGGTTCATAAGCCTCCCGGATGTGGATAGCGCGAATATTCAAGGAACAGGAATCAAGTACTCGGGGTCCTACGGGACACAAGTGAGCCTGAACAACCAAATAGCAAATATGGCTCACCGGTGCTACTTTCATTAGTTATCCCATTACTGCTCAGATTAAGTTGTATAGGTACCTCGTTATCCATCAGACACTCACATACCCTACACATGCTGTTCTACGACTCGCATGGCTCAAGCAACTCCTGTAGTAATGGCTCATGGGATGGAGGAACAAGCTTCGGTGGGGTTTAAAAGTAAAGGCTATGCAATACTTGGGATTTAATTTAATGCAATCGCGACTCAATGATGCAAGAATAAGATAGAGGCAATAGGTACTATATGTATGCAAGCATGTGGTAGTGCTTGCCTGGCAGCTCAGTTGAAGCGAGAGAAGGATCTGGGTAGTGCTCCTGGTTCTCTTGATAAATCCCCTGCTCAGCGTCTATTCGGAGAAGAACCAAACAAACAAGGGCCAACATAAATAAAATGCACAAGCATATGAGATAAATGCGACAAGCAAACAATCATGCCATGATGAATGATGCACAATTTGCACGGCAATAAAGTAGCATGGCATGGGTGAGGTGTGGAATACAAGAATAAATCATTTTATTGAGTTTTGGCCCCATTTTAACCTCATATTAGTTGCTGTAAACAATATATTTATATGATGCATGCTTCAAAACAAAACATGGAGTGCATAAACAGAAAGGTCTCGTCGAGCTAATCATTTTAGAAATATCATTTGTCAAATTTGGACTTATAAAACAAAAGTTATTAATTATTAAGATAAAAGGGCATTTTAATGTAATTTTAATCAACTTGGAATTTTAAATGTTCAAAATATATTTTGGATGGCATATTTGAATTCCTCATATTTTTCTGATCTCCAAACATATATGATTTGTATTATTTGGAGATATAATTTAAAAGTTATTTGAAAACAGAAATAAATTTGAATTTGAATTAATTTTGGAAAAGTTTGAATTTAAACAGATATACAGAAAAGCTTTTGTTACTCAGGCCAACCTAGCCATAGCCGCTGACGGTGGGCCAGCTGCTGACTGGGCGAGACCCGCGCGCAAATTCCTTTTTGCACCGCGTCTGCTTCTAGCCGCTGCGACTGACTGGTGGGGCCGGGGTATATGGGGCCACACACGCGCGCGGCCAGCGGTGACGCGACACGTGGGCGATCCCAGGCGCGGGGAGGGACTGGTCTGTGATGGCCATGTTTTCCAGGGGGTTTCCTCGCAAAAGGGGACCGAGGCTGACAGGTGGGGTTCATAGGACGGCGGGTTGAGGCGGGAAAAAGGCGAGGGGGCTACGCGCAAGAATGACATCGGCTGTTGCTGAACGCTGACAGACAGAGGCCGTGCGGCGGCGGATCCGGCCGTCTTCCGGCGATGATGGCGACGCCGCTGCTGGACAAAACACGACGCTCCAAAAACGAAAAACGGAGAGGGCAACAAGGGCTACAGCTTTCGTCTTTGGAGGTGCGTCAACGGAGGTCTACAGCGCGCGGGACAGGGTGAGGAACAGGGGCGGTTGCTGCGGTCTGACGCTGTCTGCCAGAGCACGACGCGCGGTGCACGCGCAGCGCGTTCGACGGAAGGCGGCGGCGCTACGGTGAGCTAGAAGGAGAGGGACCATGTCTAGGGGAAGAGGTGCTCACCTAGGTGTTCGTCGGTGTGGTCGTTTGCATGGAGGTGGAGGGGATCTGACGGCGGGCTCGCGGACGGCTTCGTCGGATCCCTCTCGGCATGGTGGCGACGGCGACGTTCCGGTGAGGTTCAGGCGCTGCAGCAGGTCCAGGGCGACGGTGAAGAGGCAGGGGAAGGCACTGGTGCTTTTAGATCGGCTTGACGTCCACCGAAACAGCGAGGACAGAGGGAGTCGTGGCTAGGGTTAGGAGGAGATGGCCATGGCGGCTAGGGAGGAAGAAGGAGAAGGGTGAGGCTTGGGCGCCTCCTGGATGGGATCTGGGTGGTTAGGTGAGGTAGGGGGAAGAGGCACATGGGGTGGTGGTCTCTTCTGAAAAAGGTGAGGAGGGTGATCGGGCTAGGCCTCTCCCTCCTTCTTATCTCTCTTTGTCTTGAAGCCAAAGAAAGAGTGGTGAGGGGAGGGGGTGACATGGTGGTGCTGGTGGTTGGCTGTTGGTGGACCAAGGTGAGGGGGAGGAGAAGAGAGGGTAACCGAGAGGGGAGGGGTAGAGGGCATGGGCTTGGTCTAGGGTTAGGGTAGGAGGGATTAGGGTTTTGGATAGGGGGTGAGATCATGGTGGTAGGGTAGGTGATTAGGGTGGTAGGGTTTAGGGTTAGATAGAGAGATGAGAGGTGGTATGGTATATTTTTGACAAGATCAAGCATGATCAAAAGAAGATCGAGCAAGATCTAGGCCAAAAAGAGAGGATGAGAAGAAAGGTGTGATGGGGTGGATGGAGATGGTTTCAGGGTTTTAGCAAGCTCAAACAAAAACAAACAAGAAGAGGGTTAGAGATAGATATGGGGAAAAGATTCCCTCAAAAATCAAATAAAAACCAAAGGACAAGAAAAGGTGGTACTTGCATGGGCCATGCATAATAATTAATACCATGCTTATTTTGTGAAAACAAGATTATTTACATGGCATTATTCTTATGCATTCCAAAATGTGGAGTAAGGCCCAAGCAAAAGAATTTCAAAGAAAGCTCTAAGTGGAGTAGATGGAAATGGTCACATTTGATTATAATTGAGAATTACTGTAGCGTCCCCAACCTTTAATAAGATTGAGTCCCCTGTGTTTACAATGCTAGTCCCTGGATCAATAGCTAGCATCCACAGTTCAGATGTAATATCAAGAAACAAAGGTCATAATACAACTTTATAACCAGGAATAAAATAGTTTTATTACATCAAACATAGCTCATTGGCTATTTACATTACATTGCAGCGGAATAACTATAGTCATGGGTCCTTCATCTTCAAAGTGCCACAGGCAGATGTTGGTTGTAGACTTTGTAATCCTAATCAATCAATCTTCACTAAAATCAATCAATCCTGCAACATTAAAAGTTACAGCCACAAGGGTCAATACATTTGAATTGTATTGGCAAGTGATACTTTGGTAGTATAGTGGAGTCTATCATCTATATGCATTTTGGCTAAGTGGAGCTGAGGCTTGCATTGCTCAAAATAGATTTTTCCCTATCATTTTGAAAATACTAAGTTTTGTTTGGCAAAAACAAATTCCAAGGCATCTACCAATCAAAGACTGAAGATCCACTCAGGGCATCTACCAATCAAAGACTGAAGATTATCTTGGCAAAAACAATTTTCTTAACCAAAGATTGAAGATCCTATCAAGGCATCTACCAATCAAAGATTGAAGAATTTCACACAACCCTTGTTCACCCACAAATTTTAATTTAGAAATTGGAGTGATGAGATTCTTGATTGCTTCCATGTCTTGATGCTCAAATTGTCCTTTTCCAGGGACATGGCTAAGTACTTAGGTTTTACACTCTGCAGAGGTGGTGCACTTTCCCCACAAGACTTGGTTTCCCAAGACAAAATCTTTCAGAAGCATTCCCTTAGACCATCATGGACGCGTTCCAACCTATCAAACACTACCACCCACTGTCCATATGGCTAAGTTCTTGCAACCTATATGATCATGGCAGAGCCCATATTGCCAAGTGGTTGCACTTGAAGCTTCTAAACATTTGACATCTCAAATCTCTTTGTTTCCTGGGTGGCCATCCACAAGTGAGATACACAAGCCAAGTCCATGGCCTTGTGAACCACTCAACATAAACCATTCCTTCCAATCCACCCAGGTGATTCATTAATTTAGTTATTTTATTAATCAAAAACATAAGTCCTCAGACTTAGAGATTTTTCCATAGTGAATATATATCCCACCCAGGTTTTCTATTAGCTAGGCTAAGCTTGATAGTAATAGGATTCTTAACTTAGGAAAATCCTTCTAAGGATTCATTCTACTAGTTTTCCTATAGCAAGGTCTATACTTAGCTAAATAAAAACCATGCAAGTTTTACTTAGCAAAAACACTAATGCATAGTGAAAATAATGGGATAGATAGTATGAAGTATCACTTGCCTTTTTGGTAGAGGGTATAGGTTTACTCCTTGATCTTGCTAGTCTCACTCTTCTCTAACTTCACTACAAGTCAATCAAGCAAACACAAACTCAATCCACCAATCAAGCAAAACAATCACACAAAATGACAAAGTCAAAGTATTGCATGCAAAGGTTGGTTCTAATGTAAGGATGGTCTTCACTAGGCTTCTAAACTTTGTAAGTTCCAAATTGGTCATTTACCAAAATGGCAAAGTCATTTGCAGAGAGGGTCTCTATTAGATTCCTAAACTTTGTAAGATCCAAAATGGTCATTTACCAAAGTGGCAAAGTTAAAGAAATGCATGCAAGCATCCCAAGCTTTGTTTTGTTTTGAAAAAGTGGTTCCTAATGGGTCATAGACATTTGGGCACACCTATTGGTCATTTTGTGAAGTGGCTAAGTCATTTGCAAAAAGGTTTCACTATAAAACCATTTGCAAAACAAAGTGTCATTCTATGTGGTGTAGAAATATTTCTACTAGGGCACTAACCTATAGGGTTCACCCAATGAGTTGCTATTGCAAAACTTGGTGTTTTGGGTCAGTAGGTTTGGTCCAAAATATTTTCTCAAAGTTTTCTTTACAAAAACATTTTCATAAAGAAAACAATGGTTTTTAATTAGCTAGAAATGGACTAAACTAATTAATCCATTCTATTCTTTTCCAAAATCACTTTCCAAACTATGGGTTGGTTCCTAGGGTCAGTAAGGTCACAACAAACTAATTGGCAAAGGTTTTAACCTTAAAATCATTTTTAAATGATTTTTCTAATGTTAGTAAGCACACAAAAGAATCTGCAAAATCAAACAAGCTAACAGATACTATTTGCTAAACTAAGGGTAGGGTTGGCTAGGGCTTGTCTTGCTGATTCCAACGACATCAAATTTGTAAAATTTGGACGTGTGGATCAAAAGATACAAGGGTTTGAAAATGGCAAATAAATCTGTTTCAATTTCTGTTTTTAAAACAGACCTGGCCACGCGTCACTATCTCATTGGTTGATAACGGTTCGGCCGGATCGAGTGCTGCGGTGCGTTAGATCTAAATTAGATCGTGCGGCTTACGTAGCGTACCTCTTCGGCGTTAAGTGAACTAATCGTGTCCGATGGATCTGCATCTAACGGTCGCTGCTTGCTTGACCTAAAAGGAGCGGCGATGCGGCGGCTGCTGGCGGCGGAGTCGTCGGTCGATGACGGTGCCGGCGATACAGGAAGCGAGAGAGAAAGAGGGCATGCTCACCGTGCTCGCAAGAACGTGGGGAAGCTCGAGGTAGTGTCTTCCTATCGCGGGGCGTACTGGAGTGAGCTTGATTGCTCTCCGGAGTTGCTGCGGCGGCGGGGCTCTCGGGTTGTCGTCGTTGGCGTCGCTGTGGATCACGAGAAGACAAACGGAAAGCACTATAAGACGCGCAAGGGTACATCGGTGATGCGAGCGTGAAGGAGGAGTGAAGGGGCGGTCTGGTCTTACCGGCGGGGCTCGTCGGAGAGGAAGCAGACGGTGGTTTGCTCCGGTTGAGGTCGAGGACAACGCTGCAGATCACCCGGAGGCAAAACAAAGGCACGGTAAGATGCGGGTGATCATGGGGTTCACGTGAGCATGATCGAGAGATGCTGGAACGGACGGAATTCACCTGGAAGGTTCGCCGGAGAAACGGCAGACGGCGGTGTGGTGCTGTGGTCGTCGTTGTTGAGGCTCTAGGGTACCCGCGGATGAATGGGTGGTATGGATAGATGCGTCTGGATGCGTGGAGTAAGGATGCTAGGTCGGCGAGGTAATGGGAGGTCTGGTTTCGCCGGAATTGCTCGGAGACGGTGGTCGGAGCTGCGGCGGTACAGAGAGAAATGGAGGCAGCCTAGGGGCAGAGGGGAGGCGATGTTTGTGGGAAATGACAGAGGAGAGGGAGGCGGTTAAGTAGCTGTGGTCACGGCGACAGATTAATGCAGCGTTTACGCGAATTAATTCGGCAGAATCAAAGCAGAAAACGGCCGCGCGATGAGGGGAAGAAGGAGTCGCGGGGAGGACGATGAACAGCTGTCGGTGGGGTCCTCTGGTCAGTGGGGTGAGGGAGGGAGAAGTGGGTCCGGCTGTCACTCTCTGAGTGGGTCAGTTTCTGAGTAAGAAAAGGTTTCTTCGGGGAAGGGGAGAAGTCTGGGCTGGACTGGGCCTTAGTGGGCTGCTCTATTTTTTTTTAACTAAATCTTTTTCTTTTTCTAATTTTCTGTTTGGAATTCAAACAATTAATTCAAACAATTTCAAACAACACTCAGATCAATTCAAACAGCAAACTTTTCATTTGAATTTGGTTCTGTTTTGGCAACATAATCCAAATCTCAAAATGAAATAATATTTTTATTTATTTTAAGATCCATTTATTAATTAAATAAAATGGATCTTTAATTATTAATAGTGTTTGATTTAATTAATAAAATTTCCATTTGAAATCCAATTATTTCCAAAAACAAACCAGTAGGTTTTATTAGAAAAATAAAAGATTACTTGGAAACTTATTTAAATAGATAAATATGTTTTGGTGTTTAATTAAAATGGGAAAGCCTTTACTTAAATAAAATTGGATATTTAAATCCTTATTATTTTATTTAAATAATCCTTTACTCATTTTAATCAAAGCAAAACCTTTAAATAAAAGATTTCAAAGTAGTAATAAAATACTTGGTGTTCATTTAAAATGGGAAAAGCCTTTACTTAAATAAAATTGGATATTTAAATCCTTATTATTTTATTTAAATAAACCTTTACTCATTTTATCAAAAACAAAATATTTTATTACAAAAGCTTGGCCAAAATTAATTTGGCTCACCTTTTCATTTGAAAACAAAGTCTTTTATCAAAAGATCCAAATAGTATTTCCAAAACAATTTATTTTTCCTTTATTAAATGTTTATCTTTTTAATCCCTTTAGGATTATAATTGTTCACCAATTGGTATGGCTTTTTGGTAAGGGCTTTATTAGCTTTGGAAATTCAATTTCCTTATCTTATTATATTCACAAGATTTTGTCTATGGTTCCAAACTAAGTGAAACCAATCTCTAAGGTCTTTCTGGATCCTTTGTGATTATTTGTTGATCAAATTTGGTATGGATCAAATCCATGGATTTGGAGTAACTTTGGAAAATGATTTCCTTCCATTAGGGTTTAGGGTTTTGGATTACTTTCCAAATGTTCAAATTTCCAGATACATTCATTGAGGAATGCATTTTCCTTGATTTGAATTCAAACTTTAGAATCCCATCCTTAACAAACTTTGGCTAAAGTTTTCCTTTTAGAAACAAAAGTTTCTTTTCACCCTGATTTTCAACAAAATTTTATTTTGTTTAATTTATTTTTCACATTACAAGATTTGGAAAATCTTGGGATGTGACAATTACTAGTGTGTATATTCCACTAGATGCTTACTAGTCCCAAAAATATCCCAACATGAGCATAAATCCATAATAATCCATATGGAAGCTAGGAAAAGGGTTCCACTCACAAGGCATGCAAAGGTGGCCATGTGGATCTCATATATCAATAATGTGAAAACAACATGATGCCAAGATGAGAGCATGTGGAAAAGAATTGGATCCATCCCAACCCACATGAGCTAGAGGTAAAACCAATAAGTGCCAAGCTCATATTTAGTTGGATGGTGGAATTATAAGGTGGTGAAAGAAAGGTGGTGGAGTTAATAAAAGATATGCCCCCAACTCAACTTGGGCATTTAAACAATATATCAACAATCAAATACAATATCAAGAGGCAAATACAATTAATAATGCATATGAGATAAGAACCAAAAGGAAAAGGGTTTTATATGATGCTCAAATGCAAGGTGGCATGATGACATGAGCATGATATATTTATGATGCAACAATTATATATAGGGAGTAGCATATATATAGACTAGGCTAGTAGCATTGCAATTGTTAGACAATTGGGATGCTACAACTCTCCCCCACTAAACAAGAATCTCGCCCCGAGATTCCTAGGAAAAAGAAAACAACACAAGGAGAGGCGGGTGTTCGAACGAAGGTGACCCTCGCGTTCCCAAATTGATGAAGAACGGAATGGTGCGACCACTACACCTTGCAAAACTTGCTAGACTTGTTGCGAGTCTTGCGTTTTGCTCGAGAAACAACGGGTTAGAAGAGTTGAAGGATTGTCGTGAGACAAGAAGGATAGGATGGACATAGCTCCGGTTTTCTCGAGAAACATGATAAAGGATAGAACCACTTGTGAAAGAAAGAACAAGATGATGTATCATGAATAAAGAAAGACACACCATTAAGATTAAAGATTTACCGATACTAGAGAGGATGAAATCTTTGTGTCGCCGGAAGAAAAGAGCTAGATTGGAGAGGTTTTGAACCACTATGATAATAGCATCGTATCTTCTCTCGGATTTGAGAAAGGAAGTACGGAAACAATATTGCCTTCAAACAATAGAGTCCCTTGATATCAACAGAAAGATTTAGCTAGACACCGTCGGATTAGATTCTTCTTGCGCCGGTAAGAACCAAAGGATCACGCAATTGAGGTGCGCGGATATAACTTCTAGAGACGGATGTGAAGCCATAACATGGTGGAATCCCGAGAAGCAAAGAATATGGAGGATCTGGAGTTTATTGTAGAGATACTTATTGCTTTCTTTAGCCTTGAGGCTAACACAATAGATTTGCGGCTGATGGCATCAACCATAATTGGCTTTACCACCGAAAAAGAATTGATGAAACAAAGAGAGATAGTTTCCTTCCATCTTGTTTGTGGATGTCGAGCACCGGTAGAACGACGAGGACCGAAAGGAGTCGCGTTTGTTTCCACCAGATAATTGAAGATTTTGCTCCGTCTGGCCTAGACAGACCACCAACAAGAGATTATTGATTACTTTCTTCGAGAGAGCACTCCGGAAAAATAAGGACGGAAATAAAAGTATCGAGGGATAAAGGCCACTTATAACTTCCGTGGAATGAGTGAAATCACATTAATTCACCAATTCAATGTACGAGAGCGAATGATAAGAGTAGTGGTATGGTAGCTACTCCATCCCGCACTCAAAGCATTACTCCGCACATGAATAAGAAGAATCATGTCACCCAACTCCCAAAGACAGACTGAAGATCTTGACAAAAAGAACTCATAGAACTCCGTAAGAAAACAAAGATTGATGCAAACGATTCGCCGGATTCACAGATAGATAAATATGATGATGTTGTCGTCATGTCTGAAGTACCAAGCCACCGGAAAGATCTGAAGGAAGATTACGGAGAACAACTGCAAGATTCGACAGCTACAGGAAAGATAGCACCAACTTGAACGAAAGGAATACAAGATCTGGAAGGTCTTCATGGCCTCCGGTGGATTGAGCATAGATGATAGAACGAGAGGGTTTCGAAAGATCACTTGACGAGACTGAGGTGAAAGAACTCCATGTTCTTCTTGAAAAGATTGAGAGAGGTTTAGCGGTCTTGAGGAAATCTTCGGCGGAACGACGATGATAACTCGCCAACAAGGAAAGACTCTAGGTTTGATTGAAGATGGAAGATGGAATTAACAATGGACTTGCTGATTCCAGAATTGAAGCGATCTATTTAGCAGAAGGACGTGGCCGAGATAGGTGACTTCAAGAAGCCAGAATTCACACTTTGAGACTTTGCACACAGGCAGTGTTCATGAAGCTTGAGAGAAAGAGACACAGATGATCTTCCATGTCCTTCCATTGATATAGAATAAGCAAGCATATCATCAAGATATACCACCATGGATTAACAAGATATTCCCAGAATACCAAGTTCAAAAGGCGAGAGAAACGAACAAATGCTCGAACACTTCCTGAGCTCAACGCTCTTAGAAAGATCAATATTAAGAGCACGGGTTCGTGTTGAAGAAGGTGCACTGGAAGAATAGATGATCTGGTCCTTCGGAAGAAAAAGAGATGTCACCTAGTTCACATTGTCGATTGGGTCGCCGGTTACAAAGATAAAGAGATCTTGGATAAAGAAACGATGATAGCTCATACCTTAAGCAAAGCTATCAGAGACGAAAAGATGCAATTCCCTCGTATCAAAGAGGATCTTGCCGATATGGAGTTCAAAAAGATGTGAAGCATGATGAACAGATGATAGACCGCCGTAGTGCTTTGGGAAACTCCGGATTGCCAAAGATGCTTGGATATGCATAGATATGATCACGGTGTACTCAAAATCACAGGAGATAACCGTCACCATTTAGAGGATAGAGTTGATAGCATTTTCCATATTCCAATCGACACTTATCATGAGTGGAATATAGCTATGCCGAGAGCCAAATTACAATCACCAGCATCGGATCGACACCTGTTATGTAATTAGCCCAAGAGAATTGGAGATGAAAAGGAACTCCAGGATTAAGCGCCGGTGACAAAAGAATGAGTTAGCATGGAGATGCTGATAAAAGGGAGATAGATAATGTTTCACACACGACTGAAAAGGAGTGTGGAAGCACAGATGTGTCAAAGAAAAATTTTCCGCATTTTTCGGCATTAAAATACCAATAGATGCGCAAAATCACTTATCAGGTAGAGATTAGCAACTGATGGTTTCACAGAATGTGGAGTTGCTAGAAGGAAGGACACCCTTAAGAAGATGGCACCGGTTAACAAGGAGTCAGATAGAACGTGCCGGTTTACAAAAGCCTGTCGGTATGGAATGTACCAACAGTTGATAACCAAAAGGCAGATAGCGATAACAAGTTGGATGCAACAGATAGACAAGGAATTACACACACACACACACACACTTTCTATGGTACTATGGAAACCCAGAACACGTGAATCCTAGTTTGAATTTTAAGAAGAGGATTGAAAACGTTACACTTCCTTACTAGAAAAGGGTGGTGGTTGGGTAAGAAGAAAAGTGGAAGCAGTCCTACTCTCGCGTTTTGTTTTTCCCTAGTATACATAGCTACCAAAAATATTTGCTAGACTGACAACGACCATTTGGCTGAGACCCTGAAGGGCGGGATGGCTCTGATACCAATTGTAACTACCTCGGTGAATTACGCTCCTAGTTACAAGCCTGGATGAAAGGAAATGGTTGAAATAGTACGGTGGGGCCCAAATGCCACTCACAGGTAGACCTTTCGGCCGTCCCAACCATTTCCAAACATCGGGACAAGAACGGGCGGCGTAATCGGCAGGCGAAGGGATCAACTACATACACAAATGAGTATGTATGCAAGCCACCATACAACAGTACATCAGAGCCATTCCATCTAAAAAGAAAGGAAATATAGCAACGTCATACGGCAAGATCCAAATATCCTAGATAGATATAATAGTTTAGGATATCTCCTCATACATCAAACACCAGAGTATCAAGCGGAAGCGGAAGACAAAATCCGAGTACGGATAAGAAGCAAATCGGCATAAGATGCCCCATAAATAAACACATCCCGCCCATAGATCTCACGGATCCCCGTTCCCGGAATCTCTACACCGAATGATCGTTGCCCACATCGTCCGTCTCCTCCACCCAGTATCCCTCTTGCGAGTGTACCTGTTCATCTGAACCAATAATTTATCGTGTGAGACCCTAGGGGTACTCAGCAAGTCTTTATGCCTCTAAAGGGGACACAACCTGGGGTGACGCAATTGCAGCAAAAGATAAACCCTAATAGTTCTATAGATACTCGCTAACCATCCGCCTAACCAGAGATAGACGGATGTCCGTGAATTAATAACAACAGTTATAACAGTTAAAACGGTAATATCCACAGATCCATCCTCCTCCCCGCTTACCGATGAGGAAGCGGACGAACAACCCCCCCATCCGTTGGCAGTTTTATTAACCATTCCATGAGTGTTGTACTATTTACTAGTCAGGTACTTAGTCAAATTAAAATCGGTATTTTAGTTATGCTTGTCTATGATCGAGAAACTGTGCTCCAAGTCGTCCATAACCGCGGACACGGCTTTCAGAAAGTTTTACCCTGCAGGGGTGCACAAATAGCAACACACACTCGATATGCCTCGGAAAAACCAAATCAAAACCCAACGAGGCAGTCACGACAAAGCGATCACAGGATTCAGAAATATTTCAGGGGGCCACCCCATTGAGCTACCCGCAACGAAGTTAGCTGACTCCGAGACGGCCTCAAGGTTTGCGCCAGTGGCTGTGAACGACTGGGAACCCGAAAATGTGACTGGGCTTGTCGACACCGCGAAAACACTCCGCTTTCCTAAACAGTACAGTGTGTAGTATCTCGCACAATTTAAATAAAGCAGTAAAGCATGGCATAAGTACAGGATAGTAAATAAAACCTCAAACTAGTTTGTGGCCCCAAGAAATAAGAATGAATCAAGCTCTGGCTCAGGGGGGTTCATAAGCCTCCCGGATGTGGATAGCGCGAATATTCAAGGAACAGGAATCAAGTACTCGGGGTCCTACGGGACACAAGTGAGCCTGAACAACCAAATAGCAAATATGGCTCACCGGTGCCACTTTCATTAGTTATCCCATTACTGCTCAGATTAAGTTGTATAGGTACCTCGTTATCCATCAGACACTCACATACCCTACACATGCTGTTCTACGACTCGCATGGCTCAAGCAACTCCTGTAGTAATGGCTCATGGGATGGAGGAACAAGCTTCGGTGGGGTTTAAAAGTAAAGGCTATGCAATACTTGGGATTCAATTTAATGCAATCGCGAATCAATGATGCAAGAATAAGATAGAGGCAATAGGTACTATATGTATGCAAGCATGTGGTAGTGCTTGCCTGGCAGCTCAGTTGAAGCGAGAGAAGGATCTGGGTAGTGCTCCTGGTTCTCTTGATAAATCCCCTGCTCAGCGTCTATTCGGAGAAGAACCAAACAAACAAAGGCCAACATAAATAAAGTGCACAAGCATATGAGATAAATGCGACAAGCAAACAATCATGCCATGATGAATGATGCACAATTTGCACGGCAATAAAGTAGCATGGCATGGGTGAGGTGTGGAATACAAGAATAAATCATTTTATTGAGTTTTGGCCCCATTTTAACCTCATGTTAGTTGCTGTAAACAATATATTTATATGATGCATGCTTCAAAACAAAACATGGAGTGCATAAACAGAAAGGTCTCGTCGAGCTAATCATTTTAGACATATCATTTGTCAAATTTGGACTTATAAAACAAAAGTTATTAATTATTAAGATAAAAGGGCATTTTAATGTAATTTTAATCAACTTGGAATTTTAAATGTTCAAAATATATTTTGGTTGGCATATTTGAATTCCTCTTATTTTTCTGATCTCCAAACATATGTTATTTGTATTATTTGGAGATATAATTTAAAAGTTATTTGAAAACAGAAATAAATTTGAATTTGAATTAATTTTGGAAAAGTTTGAATTTAAACAGATATACAGAAAAGCTTTTGTTACTCAGGCCAACCTAGCCACAGCCGCTGACGGTGGGCCAGCTGCTGACTGGGCGAGACCCGCGCGCAAATTCCTTTTTGCACCGCGTTTGCTTCTAGCCGCTGCGACTGACTGGTGGGGCCGGGGGTATATGGGGCCACACACGCGCGCGGCCAGCGGTGACGCGACACGTGGGCGATCCCAGGCGCGGGGAGGGACTGGTCTGTGATGGCCATGTTTTCCAGGGGGTTTCCTCGCAAAAGGGGACCGAGGCTGACAGGTGGGGTTCATAGGACGACGGGTTGAGGCGGGAAAAAGGCGAGGGGGCTACGCGCAAGAATGACATCGGCTGTTGCTGAACGCTGACAGACAGAGGCCGTGCGGCGGCGGATCCGGCCGTCTTCCGGCGACGATGGCGACGCCGCCGCTGGACAAAACACGACGCTCCAAAAACGAAAAACGGAGAGGGCAACAAGGGCTACAGCTTTCGTCTTTGGAGGTGCGTCAACGGAGGTCTACAGCGCACGGGACAGGGTGAGGAACAGGGGCGGTTGCTGCGGTCTGACGCTGTCTGCCAGAGCACGACGCGCGGTGCGCGCGCAGCGCGTTCGACGGAAGGCGGCGGTGCTACGGCGAGCTAGAAGGAGAGGGACCATGTCTAGGGGAAGAGGTGCTCACCTAGGTGTTCGTCGGTGTGGTCGTTTGCGTGGAGGTGGAGGGGATCTGACGGCGGGCTCGTGGACGGCTTCGTCGGATCCCTCTCGGCATGGTGGCGACGGCGACGTTCCGGTGAGGTTCAGGCGCTGCGGCAGGTCCAGGGCGACGGTGAAGAGGCAGGGGAAGGCACTGGTTCTTTTAGATCGGCTTGACGTCCACCGGAACAGCGAGGACAGAGGGAGTCGTGGCTAGGGTTAGGAGGAGATGGCCATGGCGTCTAGGGAGGAAGAAGGAGAAGGGTGAGGCTTGGGTGCCTCCTGGATGGGATCTGGGTGGTTAGGTGAGGTAGGGGGAAGAGGCACATGGGGTGGTGGTCTCTTCTGAAAAAGGTGAGGAGGGTGATCGGGCTAGGTCTCTCCCTCCTTCTTATCTCTCTTTGTCTTGAAGCCAAAGAAAGAGTGGTGAGGGGAGGGGGTGACGTGGTGGTGCTGGTGGTTGGCTGTTGGTGGACCAAGGTGAGGGGGAGGAGAAGAGAGGGTAACCGAGAGGGGAGGTGTAGAGGGCATGGGCTCGGTCTAGGGTTAGGGTAGGAGGGATTAGGGTTTTGGATAGGGGGTGAGATCATGGTGGTAGGGTAGGTGATTAGGGTGGTAGGGTTTAGGGTTAGATAGAGAGATGAGAGGTGGTATGGTATATTTTTGACAAGATCAAGCATGATCAAAAGAAGATCGAGCAAGATCTAGGCCAAAAAGAGAGGATGAGAAGAAAGGTGTGATGGGGTGGATGGAGATGGTTTCAGGGTTTTAGCAAGCTCAAACAAAAACAAACAAGAAGAGGGTTAGAGATAGATATGGGGAAAAGATTCCCTCAAAAATCAAATAAAAACCAAAGGACAAGAAAAGGTGGTACTTGCATGGGCCATGCATAATAATTAATACCATGCTTATTTTGTGAAAACAAGATTATTTACATGGCATTATTCTTATGCATTCCAAAATGTGGAGTAAGGCCCAAGCAAAAGAATTTCAAAGAAAGCTCTAAGTGGAGTAGATGGAAATGGTCACATTTGATTATATTTGAGAATTACTAGTGTGTATATTCCACTAGATGCTTACTAGTCCCAAAAATATCCCAACATGAGCATAAATCCATAATAATCCATATGGAAGCTAGGAAAAGGGTTCCACTCACAAGGCATGCAAAGGTGGCCATGTGGCTCTCATATATCAATAATGTGAAAACAACATGATGCCAAGATGAGAGCATGTGGAAAAGAATTGGATCCATCCCAACCCACATGAGCTAGAGGTAAAACCAATAAGTGCCAAGCTCATATTTAGTTGGATGGTGGAATTATAAGGTGGTGAAAGAAAGGTGGTGGAGTTAATAAAAGATATGCCCCCAACTCAACTTGGGCATTTAAACAATATATCAACAATCAAATACAATATCAAGAGGCAAATACAATTAATAATGCATATGAGATAAGAACCAAAAGGAAAAGGGTTTTATATGATGCTCAAATGCAAGGTGGCATGATGGCATGAGCATGATATATTTATGATGCAACAATTATATATAGGGAGTAGCATATATATAGACTAGGCTAGTAGCATTGCAATTGTTAGACAATTGGGATGCTACAATCAAGTCTTGCTACCAAAAAAATTACATATGAGACAAAACTTTGTACTCCACTAATGATTATGTTACCTCAACCTTGATAGCAATGGTCCCAATCATAATAATTTCAAAATTTTCTCTTGGTATGGGACAATATATTTCTCCAACTTGAATGCCTTCAAATGTTCAATTGAATTCAAACCATAAGTCCTTTCAATCTTCTTGGGGAAATAGAAAGTATGTTCCTTGTCATTAACATTGAAGGTCACCTTTCCTTGATTACAATTAATAACAACTCCTGCAGTATTAAGAAAAGGTCTCCCAAGAATAATAGACATATTATCATCTTCGGGCATTTCAAGCACAACAAAATCAGTTAATATCAAGCAATTGTGAGCCACCTGAACAGGTACATCCTCACATATACCCACAGGAATGGTGGTAGATTTATCAGCCATTTGCAAAGATATATTAGTTGGTATTAATTTTTCAAGTTGAAGCCTCTTATAGAGAGAGAAAGGCATAACACTAACTCCAGCTCCCAAATCACACAAAGCAGTTCTAACATAACTGTTCTTAATAGAGCAAGGGATAGTAGGAATCCCTGGGTCTCCAAGTTTCTTAGGAACCTTACGATTGAAGGAATAATTAGCAAGCAAAGTAGAAATTTCTTCATTAGGGATCTTCCTTTTATTCGAGACAATGTCCTTCATATACTTTGAGTAAGGAGGCAATTTAATAGCATCAGTCAAAGGAATTTGCAAGAATAAAGGCTTCATCCACTCACAAAACTTATTATAGTGTTCATCTTCCTTTGACTTGTGTTTCTTATCAGGGAAGGCATAGGTTTTTGGACCCAAGGTTCTCTTTCACTACCATGTTTCTTAGCAATAAAATCCTCTTTAGTGTACTTAGTATTCTTAGTGTGGTTTTCAGGTTCTTCTTCAGCTTTTTCTTCATTAGGAACTTCATTTTCTTCATTACCACTTTCAGTTTCAGCATCAGAGATAGATATACTATTAGGATCTATAGTAGGTTCAGAGGGTTCTACAACAGTTTTATGTTTCTTTTTCCTTTTCTTACGAGTAGAACCACTATTTTCAGCTTGCTAAGAATCCTGCTCAATTCTTTTGGGATGCCCCTCAGGATATAGAGGATCCTGGGTAGCAGCTCCACTTCTAGTTCTAATTTCATAAGCATGTTTTTCTTTAGCAGCATTAACTAGCAAGTCGTTTTGCACTTTAACGAGTTGATCTATTTGAGTTTGAACCATTTGAAAGTGTTTAACAATCATTTTAACATCATTAGAGGTTCTTTCCACAATATCTTTCAACTCTACAATAGCTCTAGTGTTTTCCATTAGATGATTTTGCACCCTTTTATTAAAGTTATCTTGCTTAACAATAAAGATATCAAATTCTTCTAAGCATTGATCAGGAGGTTTAGAGTAAGGGATATCACCTTCATCAAAGTGTTGGAGAGAGTGTACCTCAATAGTGGGTGAGTAGGGAATAGGCTTACATAATTCTTCTATAGGAGGTAAATTCTTGACATCTGCAGCTTTAATTCCCTTCTCCTTAAGACATTTTTTAGCTTCCTTCATCACTCCATCATTTAATTTAATTCTTGCTTATTTTAGCCATTAATTCCTCAGCTTCCTTAGGAGTCCTATTCCTGAAAACACAATCAGCACAACTATCTAGGTATGTCCTAGATTCCTCGGTTAGTCCATTATAAAATATATCAAGAAGCTCATTCTTAGGTAATGGACTTCTAGCCTGTGCATGCATCAAAGCACAAAACCTTGCCCATTCGGGCAATACCTCTTTTTCTCCCTGTTTAAAATCAAAAAGTTCCTGCAAAATAGCATGTCTAGCACTGGGAGGAAAATATTTCTGCAGGAAAGTACTAATCAAGCACTCAGGGCTATCAATAGATCCAGGAGATAAATTACTAAACCAAGTTTTAGCTTCTCCTTTCAGTGAAAAGGGAAAAATCTTAGCAACAAAGTAAGTACGCATCTTAATATCATCAGAAAACAAGCCACTCATGGTAGAAAGTTCATTCATATGTGCTACCGCACTTTCATTCTTAGTCCCACAAAAAGGTTCTTTCTCGACAATAGCTATGTAAGATAGATCGAGAGAGAAATCATAATCTTCATCTATAATGTTTATGGGAGAAGCAGCAATCTTAGCTGCAGGATATAATTTGGGTCTAATAGTACGCCTCTCAAGGAGACTCTTAGCAGCGGTCCTATCATGGGTGTTTTTACATTCTTTAATAAATTCATCAGTCATCTCAACATAACCATCTTCAATATCATAACTCTCACTAGACTCAGGTGAGCTAACAGGTGTGGTAGTGTCTTCATTAGGAGTTTCGGTATTTCCAGCTATAGTTCTAGCAATCGTAGCATCTAGGAAAGGACCTAATGAACCACTCTTATCAAGCATAGTAGAAGCAGCATTAGAAGTTTCAGATTCAACAGTAGTAGCAGTGTGTGTAGCATGTGTATGTGGTGGTGTAACGAGCTTACTTATAACAGACGGTGAATCAAGAGCAGCAGAGGTGTTTAGAACCGTACCTCTTCTTGTAGTGGATGGTAAAATAGGAACCTTGCCATCATGAGACTTACCCATGATGGATGGATAGCGGCGAACAATAGAGAATCCAAGTGAACTTGATAAATAAAGCTATGCTCCCGGCAACGGCGCCAGAAAATAGTCTTGATGACCCACAAGTATAGGGGGTGTATCGCAGTGTTTTCAAGGGAAGTGAAACCCAATTTATTGATTCGACACAAGGGGAGCCAAAGATTATTTATAAGCCTTCACAACTGAGTTGTCAATTCAGCTACACCTAGAAACAATCTTGCTCACAGCAGTTTATCAGTAGCAACAGTTTTGTAGTAGGAATAGTAAAGTAACAGCAGTAGTAAAGCAAAGACAGTAGTAACAAAAGCAGTAACAGTGGGATTCGAGTGCGGTAGGCATAGGGATGGATGGACGGGCATTGCATGGACAAGACAATTCACATAGCAATCAGAACATAGGACAATTGCAGATAAATAAGATAAAGCATCCAAGTACTAGACAATCCTAGGCATGTGTTCCATATATAGTCATACATGCTCGCAATGAGAACTTGCACAACATCTTTTGTCCTGCCAGCCCGTTTGCAGCAGGGCCTCTAGGGAACTACTGGCAATTAAGGTGCTCCTTTTAATAGAGCACCGGAGCAAAGCATTAACACTCCATGAACACATGTGATCCTCACATCAAAGCCATTCCCTTCCGGTTATCCCGATTTCTGTCACTTCGGGGCCATAGGTTCTGGCCAACAACGTGTGTATACAACTTGCAGATAATACCAAGAACAATACTATCATAATGAATCAATAACATGTTCAGATCTGAAATCATGGCAATCGGGCCCTAGTGAAAAGCATTAAGCACAACAAGTAGCAACAAAGTCATAAAGCACTAATAAAAGATACTAGGCACCATGCCCTAACAATCTGATGCCATTACATGAACGATCTCATCCAATCCCTACCATCCCCATAGCCTACATCGGGGAATTACTCACTCATAGATGGGGGAAACATGGATGGTCGATGGAGAAGCGATGGTGATGATGATGGCGATGATATCCTCCAATTCCCTGTCCCGGCAGGGTGCTAGAACGGAGTTTCAGGTGCTGTTTCGTGGAATCTGGTGGTGGCGGCGGAGCGGGACTCCTTCTGGAAAAACGTCGAACCCCCCGAAGTTTTTAGGTCAGAAGGCTCCTTATAGGCGAAGAGAGAGGCCGAGGGGGTGCCTGGGGGGCCCACACCACCCCCTGGCGTGGCCTGGCCTGCGCCACCAGGTGGTGTGGCCACCCTCTGGCTCTTATCTGTCTCGTATTCTGGCTCCTGGAGTCTTCGGGTGAAATAGGATTTTTGGCATATTTTCCGGGATTTTTCTTGATAGTTGATTTTCTGCACAAAAAGTAGACACCAAGGCACTTCTGCTGAAAACAGCGTCAGTCCGCATTAGTTGCATCCAAATCACACAAGTATAGAGGAAAAACAATAGCAAAAGTGTTCGGGAAAGAGATCCGTTTTGGACGTATCAACCTGCACAACACAACCACAGAAATCTCCCCCCAACTTGCGACGAGGTTGTCCATCTCACCGTGTTTTGCTGAAAACAAAGGATTAAATGTATCGAATGGAAGAAAGTAATAGTTTGCAGAAAGTAAACACAAAGCAGTAAACAGTTTATAGATTGTATGCAAAATAAAAGGACCGGGATCCATAGTTCACTAGAGGTGGATCTCCTTAAGATAGATAATATGCTGGGTGAACAAATTATAGCGGGGCAATTGACAAACATCGAGAAAGCAATACATGCATATACTAATCATCTTGACTCCTTTGGAACTTGATTAGGCATTACAACATTATAAATAGACCGCCATCCAATTGCATCTATGACTAATAATCCACCTTCAGGTTATCATCCGAACCCCCTCCAGTATTAAGTTGCAAGCAACAGATTATTGCATTACGAATTGTGTGTAAAGTAAACAATACAATTGTTCTATGAACAAAGGATTGTTGTTTTCTCCCTAGTAGCAACAACACATCTAGTACCTTAGAGATTTCTGTCAATTCCCAAGATTACCAGAGGCATGAACCCACTATCGAGCATAAATACTAACTCTTGGAGTTGCTAGCATCTACTTGGCAAAGATAGCTACTAACAACGGAAAGCATGCAAGATCACAAATAACAAATACATGATAGAATCAATAATCAATCTGAAATAGCATCTCAATATCCATCAGATCCCCGCAAACACAACATGCAGAATTACAAATAGATGATCTTGATCATGAACGGAGCTCACAAGATCTAAACATGGAAGCACAATGGAGGAGAACCAGCCATCTAGCTACTACATGGATCCGTAGTCCAAGGATGAACTACTAGAGCATCACACCGGAGGCTTGCATGGTGATGAAGAAGGCCTCCAGGGTGAATTCCCCTCTCCGGCAGGGTGCCGGTAAGAGCTTCATATCCCTCCCGATCTAGGGATAGAGATGACGGCGGCTACAGACTCTTTCGTGGATTTTTGATCGGGTACTTAGGGTTTTCGTCCCGAGGGCAATATATAGGCGAAAGGAGAGGCCGAGGGGGTGCTGGGGTCGGCCAGACCACCCCCTGGCACGGGCCAGGCATGGCCGCGTGGCCAGGTGGTGTGGCCGGCCCCCAGCCCTTCCCCGTCTCGTATTCTGGCATCTGATGACTTCCGAAAAAATAGGCACTTTGGCTTTTGTCCCGTCCAATTCTGAGAATATTCATTTTCTGACTTTCCTAGAACCAAAAACAACAGAAAACAGGCAGCTGGCACTGTGGCTCTTGTTAATAGGTTAGTCCAAGAAATCATATGAGAAGTACTCCAAAGTTGGAACAAAACACAAGATAGTGGATAAAACCAAGCATGGAACATCAAAAATTATAGATACATTTGCAAGGTATCATCAGGACGCACTACCGGTGCCAGCAGCAACATGGAGATCTGCACAACACAACCATAGAACTCTGTCCCCAACTTGCGATGAGGTTGTCAATCTCACCGGTTTTGCTGAAAACAAAGGATTAAACGTATCGAATGGAAGGAAGTAATAGTTTGCAGAAAGTAAAAACAAAGCAGTAAACAGTTGATTGTAGATTGAAAGTAAAAGAAAGGACCGGGGTCCATAGTTCACTAGAGGTGGCTCTCCTTAAGATAGATAACATGTTGGGTGAACAAATTACAGCGGAGCAATTAACAAACATCAAGAAATCATACAAGCATATACTACTCATTTTGACTCCTTTGAGATTCGATTGGGCATTACAACATTATACATAGACCGCCATCCAACTGCATCTATGAATAATAATCCACCTTCCGGTTATCATCCGACCCCCCCTCTAGTATTAAGTTGCAAGCAACGGATAATTGCATTACGAATTGCATGTAAAGTAAACAATACGGTTGTTCTATGAACAAAGGATTGTTGTTTTCTCCCTAGTAGCAACATCACATCTAGTACCTTAGAGATTTCTGTCACTTCCCCAGATTACCAGAGTCATGAACCCACTATCGAGCATAAATACTAACTCTTGGAGTTGCTAGTATCTACTTGTCCAAGATAGCTACTAACAATGGAAAGCATGCAAGATCATAAATAACAAAGACATGATAGAATCAATAATCAATCTGAAATAGCATCTCAATATCCATCGGATCCCCGCAAACACAACATGCAGAATTACAAATAGATGATCTTGATCATGAACGGAGCTCACAAGATCTAGACATGAAAGCACAAAGGAGGAGAACCAGCCATCTAGCTACTACATAGCCCCGTAGTCCAGAGATGAACTACTCACGCATCACACCGGAGGCTTGCATGGTGATGAAGAAGGCCTCCAGGGTGAATTCCCCTCTCCAGTAGGGTGCTGGGAAGAGCTTCAGATCCCTCTCGATCTAGGGATGGAGATGACGGCGGCTACAGACTCTTTCATGGATTTTTGATCAGGTACTTAAGGTTTCCATATTAGAGGCAATATATAGGCGGAAGGAGAGGCCGATGGGGTGCCTGGGGCGGCCAGACCACCCCCTGGCACGGTGATGCACTCGACTTTCAACGTAGAGCTTGTTGGGAACCCCAAGAGGAAGGTATGATGAGCATGGCAGTAAGTTTTTCCTCAGTTATGAAACTAAGGTTTAATCGAACTAGTAGGAGCAAAGAAACACCCCAAAGGTGTTACTAGCTGAACTTTGGCAGGGCGCACTACCGGTGCTAGTAGCAACATAGAGACCTGCACAACACAACCACAGAACTTTTTCCCCAACTTGCGATATGGTTATCAATCTCACCGTGTTTTGCGGAAAACAAAGGATTAAACGTATCGAATGGAAAGAAGTAAAAGTTTGCAGAAAGTAAACACAAAGCAGAAACAGTTTATAGATTGTATATAAAAGACAAGGACCGGGATTCATAGTTCACTAGAGGTGGCTCTCCTTAGATAGATAACATGCCGGGTGAACAAATTACAACGGGGCAATTGACAAACACCGAGAAAGCAATACATGCATATACTAATCATCTTGACTCCTTTGAGACTTGATTGGGCATTACAACATAATACATAGGCCGCCATCCAACTACATCTATGACTAATAATCCACCTTCAGGTTATCATCCGAACCCCCTCCAGTATTAAGTTGCAAGCAACAGATTATTGCTTTACGAACTGCATGTAAAGTAAACAATACAATTGTTCTATGAACAAAGGATCGTTGTTTTCTCCCTAGTAGCAATAGCACATCTAGTACCTTAGAGATTTCTGTCACTTCCCCAGATTACCAGAGGCATGAACCCACTATCGAGCATAAATACTAACTCTTGGAGTTGCTAGCATCTACTTGTCCAAGATAGCTACTAACAACGGAAAGCATGCAAGATCTCAAATAACAAAGACATGATAGAATCAATAATCAATCTGAAATAGCATCTCAATTTCCATCGGATCCCCGCAAACACAACATGTATGAATTACAAATAGATGATCTTGATCATGAACGGAGCTTACAAGATCTAAACATGAAAGCACAAAGGAGGAGAAACCAGCCATCTAGCTACTACATGGATCCGTAGTCCAAGGATGAACTACTCACGCATCACACCAGAGGCTTGCATGGTGATGAAGAAGGCCTCCAGGGTGAATTCCCCTCTCCAGCAGGGTGCTGGGAAGAGCTTCAGATCCCTCCTGATCTAGGGATGGAGATGACGGCGGCTACAGACTCTTTCGCGGATTTTTGATCGGGTACCTAGCGTTTTCGTCCCGAGGGAAATTTATAGGCGGAAGGAGAGGCCGAGGGGGTGCTGGGGTCGGCCAGACCACCCCCTGGCGCGGGCCAAGCCTGGCCGTGCGGCCAGGTGGTGTGGCCAGCCCCTGGCCCCTCTCCGTCTCGTATTCTGGCACTTGATCCCTTCCGGAAAAATAGGCACTTTGGCTTTTGTCCCGTTCAATTCCGAGAATATTCATTTTCTGACTTTCCTGGAACCAAAAACAGCAGAAAACAGGCAGCTGGCACTGTGGCTCTTGTTAATAGGTTAGTCCAAGAAATCATATGAAAAGTACTCCAAAGTTGGAACAAAACACAAGAAAGTGGATAAAACCAAGCATGGAACATCAAAAATTATATATAGATTTGCAATGTATCAACGTCCCCAAGCTTAACTCCTGCTCGTTCTTGAGTAGGTAAGTGATAAAAAGAAATAATTTTTGAGGTGACATGCACCATCAAAGACTTGATCAAAGTATTTGCAAAACATCAAAGCTGGGATCAAAGTACTTCAATCATAACATGAAAGACAAAGTTCTAGCAATAAGCAAAGAGACTATGATGCAACATGAAAAGGCACAAACAAAAGATTCATGAATAACAATGCTTTGCAAGACGTTTGTTTGTTTCACATAAAGAAAACATAGCATAAAAGTATTCAGCTTGTCCCTCAATAGAGTAGCAAATATAAATGCATAGGACAGCTTCAAAGTTCATAAGAGTGACTAGATACAATAGTTTAAAACAAGCAATATCAAGTTATGCATCAATCAACTAGTCTTGGGACAATGCACATAGAACTAAGAATGGCCACTATGCTCTCAAAGTAGGTGCATAAAGATAGAAGATGGAGACTCAATATAATGGTGGAAGAAAAGCCTTTTGTAAAAGGAAGTAGGGATTCAAGTCTCATAAAGAGCTTCCAAAAATTATGGTACTTAAAGCTTTCAGCTCTCATTGCCCCTATCATAAGCATCTTTAAGGTGATTAAGGTTAAAGTGACACAACTAAGAGGATATGCTTGACAAGTTATAAAACGAAATCTCATGCCCCTTACTTACGAAGACCGATCCTCATGCTACTCAACTTCAGTCACAAGTAAGCTCTTGTCATTGTAAGTATATGTGTATCATTAAGAACCGCCAACAGGGTACCCCTTGCACATGATACAGGAGCTTTCCCATAATCAAAATGACAAGGCAAGCAGACAATGAGCATCTCAGCGATCTTTTTATTTGCTATTTGCATAGGTTTTTATTGAGGATGCTTCATAGAGTGCTCATGATGGTGATGCTGCAAGTTTCCACCATGATTAGGCATGGCTTAGACTAGCGGCCCAGGCGTTTCTCTAACACACATACAAACTCCATGATCTTACAAGTTCCACTTTTATTTAACATCGCCGGGATCCGTAAGCAAAAAAACATAATATCAACGGGGTACAAAGTACAAGTGCAATGTTGAAAGCATTCCCCATGAAACATGGTTCTGCTAATTTCAACTTATAAAGCGCAAGCATATACGCAACAAAGAAGGGCCCAATGGTTCAATTTTATTAGAGGCAATAAAGTAAAGTGTGCCATCAAGTTCGTGAGAGCTTTAATCACTTGTTTTCTCATAACAAGTGAAAGGTAGACAAAAGCATGAATATACTTGGAATAGCATAAGCTAGTAGGTAGGTATGGTGGACTCTTTGGAAAAACTTGGTTTAGGGAGTTGGATGCATGAGTGGAACTCATACTTTGTTGTGGAGGCTAGCAAAAGACTGGGAGCGACAAACTAAGAGAGCAATAATGGCCATAATCATGCAGAGCGACAAAACATCATTGATCAAAGCATCAAGTGATACTACAAGTTGAAAACTAAAGGATCATAAAGGCTTATGGTGACTTTTGATAGTCATAACATGGTGTGAGCATGTGCCAAGTCAACCCAAATAAACCATCAAAGGAGAATACCACTATACTATGCTTTAATATGCTAAAACAACGCATGATTCATCCAAGGCACATTAAGCAATCTCAATTGTTTATAACAAGTCATGCTACAGCAAATAATACTAAGCATAAAGCCAAAACAATATCAAGCATGGCATGACAAAGCATAGCCACAGTCAAAAACGAGCTCTTTTTACCACATAAGCAAGAGCTTTCCTACTCTTTTCCAAACCAAACCAAACTAATTGCAAACCAATGTATGAAAGAGGGGGTCCAACCAACTTATTCAGAAAACTAAGCAAACCAAGCAAACTAAAAACCAAAACAAAAACGAAAAAGAAGACGCTCCAAGAAAAACACAACTATGTATGAAACAATAAAAATGAAGCGTTTGGAGGAAACCTGGGATTTTTATTGATGAAGAAGGGGATGCCTTGGGCATCCCCAAGCTTTGACGCTTGCACTTCTTGGATATTTCTTGGGGTGACACGCGTGGCATCCCCAAGTTTGAGCTTTAGTCCATCCTTCATCTCATTACTCATTCCTTCCATACACCTGAAAATTTTCTTTCATACAAAACTTCACACAATCTCATTAGCTACATTAGTGCACTTAAGATAAATAAGTCTCAAGGTTCAGTTCTAACACCAAATAAACTTCCATTAGAACACTAGCTACTGTAGCACTTCCTTCAAAAAGCTCAATTTCCCAAAGGAACTCAAGAAGGAACTAACAAGAAGCAAATGCAGAAAATGGCAGAAATCTGTCAAAACAGACCAGCAGGTCAAGACGAATTTTTTTGAAGACCTTCTGTTGCTCAATAAAAAAGTGTTGAACTAACGAAAGTTAGATAACAACCTGGGGCACAAGCGCAAAAAATTATAGCTCAATCCGACGTACAGAACTCTCTCAGGAATTTTTACGGTGAAGCACAAAAATCTGTTTCGGGACAACAACTTTCCCAATCATTACTTCACTCTCATTAGAGGTTACTCTTGGCTCAAAAAGCAAATAAAAAGGATAAGGAGAGGTTATTATAGAGGTAATAGCTTCCAAGACTCATCTAAAACTCTTGGGTTATCTCCCAACAAGTACTTTTCTTTAACGCCTTTAAGTTAGGCATAAGAAGCAAAGAAAGAATCAAGTGTTCTCAAATGAAGAAGCATTAAGACCAAATTTTGTTTTCATAGGAGAAGCAAAAGACATCTTTTCTCTCTTTTTAGGGAAGTGTTCTATACCTTTCTTGAGTGGGAGTTGATATTTAATGGTGCCTTCTTTCATATCAAATATGGCACCAACAGTTCTAAGAAAAGATCTTCCCAAAGTAATAGGACAAGAAGCATTGTATTCAACATCCAAAACATAGAAATCAACGGGGACATAGGAATCATTAACCATAATAAGAACATCATTAAGACTCCCCATGAGTTTCTTTTTAGCATTATCATCAAGTGGGACATTCAAATAGCAATCTTCAAGAGGAGGCAAATCAAGCATATCATAAATCCTTCTAGGCATAATAGAAACACTACTATCAAGATCACACAAAGCTTTGAAATCAAAGTCATTCACTTTCATATTAATGGTGGGTTCCCAACCATCTTCTTGCTTTATAGGAATAGAAGCTTTATGTTTCATCTTTTCTTCTTTAATTTTTATGAGAGCATCAGTAATGTGTTTTGTAAAAGCCATGTTCATAGCACTAGCATTAGGACTTTTAGCAAGCTTTTGTAGGAACTTAATAACTTCAGAGATGTTGCAACCATCAAGATCAAAATCAACTTTATCATCTAAAGTAGTAGAACTATTAGTAGCCTCAACACTAGTTGTGGTAATAGTAGAAACACTAATGTTTCTAGCAATTTCATCTTCTCTTTCCCACTTAGCATGTAATTCAGCTAATAGTCTAACATTTTCATCAATTCATCATTAGTAGCTGCAAAGGGATTCTCATTAGTTTCAGGTTTCGCAGCCATTTTATTCAAAGTAGATTGAGCTTCAGCCAAAGATGCTATATTTCTTTTAGCATTAGAGAGTTTTTCCTCAATAGTTTTATTGAAAGCAGTTTGTTTACTAATAAACTCTTTAAGCATAACTTCAAGTTCAGAGGGAGCACTCTTATTATTGTTGTAAGAATTTCCATAAGCATTACCATTGTTGGGAGGATAAGGTTTATAACTGTTGTTACCAAAATTGTTCCTATAAGCATTATTACCATAAGCATTGTTGCCAAAGTTGTTATTTCTTATGAAGTTCACATCAACTTGCTCTTCTTGAGCAACCAAAGAGGCTAAAGGAACATTATTTGGATCAATATGGGCTTTCCCATTAACAAGCATAGACATAATAATATCAATCTTATCACTCAAGGAGGAGGTTTCTTCAACAGAATTTACCTTCTTACCTTGTGGAGCTCTCTCAGTATGCCATTCAGAATAATTAACCATCATATTATCCAATATTTTTGTTGCAACACCCAAAGTGATGGTCATAAAGGTACCTCCATCAACTAAATCCAATAGGTTCCTTGAAGAATAGTTCAGTCCTGCATAAAAAGTTTGGATGATCATCCAAGCAATCAGTCCATGAGTGGGACAATTCTTTACCAAAGATTTCATTCTTTCCCAAGCTTGAGCAACATGCTCATTATCAAGTTGTTTAAACTTCATTATTTCACTTCTCATGGATATAATCTTAGCAGGAGGATAGTATTTTCCAATAAAAGCATCTTTGCACTTAGTCCAAGAATCAATACTATTCCTAGTTAAGGAATTCAACCATTCTTTAGCTTTTCCTCTCAAAGAGAAAGGAAACAATTTCAGTTTAATAATATCACCATCTATATCCCTATGCTTTTGCATCTCACAAAGTTCAACAAAGTTATTTATATGGGAAGCAGCATCTTCATTACCAATACCATAAAATTGTTCTCTCATAACAAGATTGAGCAAGGCAGGTTTTATCTCAAAGAAAGTAATTTCCGCCAAAGGTGGAGCAATAGGGGTGCTCATAAAATCATTGTTGTTGGTGCTAGTGAAGTCACACAACTTAGTGTTTTCAAGGGTAGTCATTTTTTGGGTTTTCAAATAAGAAAATAAACAAGTAAAACTATTTTTTTGTTTGTTTTTTGAAGAACAAAACAAGCAAACAAAGCAAAAAGAAACTAAGCAAAACAAAAACAACAAAGTAAAGAGATTGGTTATGAGGGACTCCCCTTGTGAAGATGTCCTTGACTCCCCGGCAACAGCGCCAGAAAAGATCTTGATGCACTCGACTTTCAACGTAGAGCTCGTTGGGAACCCCAAGAGGAAGGTATGATGAGCACAACAGTAAGTTTTCCAGCAGTTATGAAACTAAGGTTTAATCGAACCAGTAGGAGCAAGGAAACACCCCAAAGGTGTTACTAGCTGAGCTTTGGCAGGGCGCACTACCGGTGCTAGTAGCAACGTGGAGACCTGCACAACACAACCACAGAACTTTGTCCCCAACTTGCGATGAGGTTGTCAATCTCACCGTGTTTTGCGGAAAACAAAGGATTAAACGTATCGAATGGAAAGAAGTAGAAGTTTGCAGAAAGTAAACACAAAGCCGGTAAAAGATTGTAGATTGTATGTAAAAGACAAGGACCGGGATCCATAGTTCACTAGAGGTGGCTCTCCTTAGATAAATAACATGCTGGGTGAACAAATTACAGCAGGGCAATTGACAAACACCGAGAAAGCAATACATGCATATACTAATCATCTTGACTCCTTTGAGACTTGATTGGGCATTACAACATAATACATAGACCGCCATCCAACTACATCTATGACTAATAATCCACCTTCAGGTTATCATCCGAACCCCCTCCAGTATTAAGTTGCAAGCAACAGATTATTGCTTTACGAACTGCGTGCAAAGTAAACAATACAATTGTTCTATGAACAAAGGATCGTTGTTTTCTCCCTAGTAGCAACAGCACATCTAGTACCTTAGAGATTTCCGTCACTTCCCCAGATTACCAGAGGCATGAACCCACTATCGAGCATAAATACTAACTCTTGGAGTTGCTAGAATCTACTTGGACAAGATAGCTACTAACAACGGAAAGCATGCAAGATCTCAAATAACAAAGACATGATAGAATCAATAATCAATCTGAAATAGCATCTCAATATCCATCGGATCCCCGCAAACACAACATGTATGAATTACAAATAGATGATCTTGATCATGAACGGAGCTTACAAGATCTAAACATGAAAGCACAAAGGAGGAGAAACCAGCCATCTAGCTACTACATGGATCCGTAGTCCAAGGATGAACTACTCACGCATCACACCGGAGGCTTGCATGGTGATAAAGAAGGGCTCCAGGGTGAATTACCCTCTCCGGCAGGGTGCCGGGAAGAGCTTCAGATCCTTCCCGATCTAGGGATGGAGATGACGGTGGCTACAGACTCTTTCGCGGATTTTTGATCGGGTACCTAGGGTTTTCGTCCCGAGGGCAACTTATAGGCGGAAGGAGAGGCCGAGGGGGTGCTGGGGTCGGCCAGACCACCCCCTGGCGCGGGCCAAGCCTGGCCACGCGGCCAGGTGGTGTGGCCGGCCCCTGGCCCCTCTCCGTCTCGTATTCTGGCACTTGATCCCTTCCAGAAAAATAGGCACTTCGGCTTTTGTCCCGTCCAATTCCGAGAATATTCATTTTCCGACTTTCCTGAAACCAAAAACAGCAGAAAACAGGCAGCTGGCACTGTGGCTCTTGTTAATAGGTTAGTTCAAGAAATCATATGAAAAGTACTCCAAAGTTGGAACAAAACACAAGAAAGTGGATAAAACCAAGCATGAAACATCAAAAATTATAGATACATTTGCAATGTATCACGCGGGCCAGGCCTGGACGCGCGGCCAGGTGGTGTGGCCGGGCCCCAGCCCCTCTCCGTCTCGTACTCTGGCTCCAGGTGTCCCTCGGTAAAATAATGACTTTGGCTTTTGTCCCGTCCAATTCCGAGAATATTCATTTTCTGACTTTCCTAGAACCAAAAACAGCAGAAAACAGGCAGCTGGCACTTCGGCTCTTGTTAATAGGTTAGTCCAAGAAATCATATAAAAAATACTCCAAAGTATGGACAAAACATAAGAACGTAGATAAAACGAAGCATGAAACATAAAAAATTATAGATACAGTTCGTCAGTCAGCTGCCACCATTTTTGCAAGCAGGTCCCTGCGTTTTCATGTTCAGCAACCCGCAATCCCTCGGTGACCCTACCGGTCAGCCACACTAACCACACCCGGCCGGTGCATTTTATAAAAAGGCTCCCGAACTTTCCTAAACTCCAACCGCACCCCTGGCTTGCGCATGTGTCACGCACCCACTGGTTGCACACGCGAAGTGGCCCCAGCACCATCAACCCACATATCGGTGACCTGGGGTAGAAGAGACCCGGGTAAGAAAAGTAGGTGCCTATTTTCTAATTCACATAAAAATTCTAGAATATTGAATATATCTAAATAAATTCATATCTTTTAAAATAATTCAAATTTGAAAAAACTTATAAAAAGAAATATGAATGATTTTCAAATATGAATTCAGATCTAATTTCAAATTTTCCAACAGTCGAGCCTTTGAATTTTGACCCAATTTGAATTAATTTGCATTTAATAATGTTTTAAATTCATAATTTCAAACAATACAAATGATATATGTTTTGAGATCAGAAAAATGCTAGGAATATGAATATGCTATTTAAAATATTTTATGAGCAATTACAATTTTTGAATTATTAAATGCTATTAAATGCCTTTATCTTAATAAATTCAAAACTTTAATTCTGTAATTCCAAATTCGACAAATAATATGTCTAAATCGACCAGCGCGACAAGCATGTTCTAATTATGCATTCCATGGTATCAATTGAAGTATGCATCATATAAATATTATATATAGCAAGGTTTATGGGAGCAAAACATGTCTAAATAATTAATTAAAGTGCTTTATTATTGTTCTCACATCTCACCCATGCCATGTTATGTTATACCATGTACTGCATTATTTCATCATGACATACCTTGTTTTTCTTATTGCATATGTTCATATAATTGCGTGCTTTATTTATTATGGCCCTTTGTGTGTTTGGTTCTTATTCCAAATAGATGCTAATCAAGGGAACTATCAAGATACCAAGAGTACTACCCGGATCCCGGTTACCCTACTGCTGATCTGATAGACAAGCAATTCCCCATGATTGCATTACATATAGCATATATGCCTCTATCTTATTCTTGCATCATTGTGTCACGATTCGCATTAAATTGAAATCCCAAGTACTACATAGCCTTTACTTTTAAACCGCACCAAAGTTTGTACCCTCAATCGTATGTGCCATTGCTATAGGAGTTGTTTGAGTCATGCGAGTCGTAGAATTGCATGTGTATAATTTGTGCGAGTCTTTGGATAACTAGGTACCTAAACAACTTAAATTGCGTAGTAATGGGATAACTAAAAAAAGAGGCATCAGTGGGAAATAACTGTTATTTGATTCTTCCATACTCACTTGTGTCCCGTAGGACCTGAGTACTTGATTCTTGTTCTTCGACGATCGCACTATTCACATGTGGAACCATGAATCCTTCGCCTAAGCTTGATTACATCTTATTTCTTGGGGCCACAAACTAGTTTGGGGCACTATTACTATGTTGTACTTATGCCATGTTTTACTGCTTTATTTACTATTGCGCGTGGAGAGCCTGTACTGTTTTAGAATGCGGAGTGTTTTTGTGGTATAGACAAGCCTAGTCATAGTTTCAGGTTCCCAATATTTTACGGCCATTGGCGCAAACCTCTGGGTCCATACTGGAGCCCGATCGACTTCGTTGCGGGTTGTTTACTAGGGTGGCCCCCTGAATTCATTTAAGAATCTTGTGAATGATTTTTCGTGATGTCTCATTGCTTTTTATTTGGTTCTTACCGGGGTTGATTGTGCGTGTTTTGCTATTTTGCACCCCTGCAGGGTAAATTTTTCTGAAAGCCGTTTCCGCGATTATGGATGACTTGGAGCACAATTTCTCGATCATAGACAACTATAACTAAAATATCATGTTTAATTTGACCAAAACATGACTAGTAAATAGTGCAACACTCATAAAAGGTTGAAGCAGCATGGGTACGGCTAGGTCTTGAGTAGGGTGCCGTGGGACGACCCGTTCCTCGCCTCCTAGGTGGCATGCATCAAGAGCGGCATAGCGGTACAGTGGCAAGGTCAACGGTTGCTCCGATGAGCGGCACCACATGAAGCAAAGAGTAAAGGAGAACAGAGGCAATACTATGCAAGGGTACGACATTTAGAGAGAGCATCGTAACTGTTTCTGCTGATGCGCCTGTGCTATGTATTGTACGTCGTGGTGAATACTATCGATGCGTTGTTGGCTACCACAGTTGTGTAAAATTGTGCGTCGCGATATGTATAGTGTTGCTTATATTTATTGAAAAATCTAAATTACTTCATGGTATTGATATATTATTCTTTAAGAAATATGGATATGATTCTATACCAAACAAGATGAAAGTTTTGGAATATCTAATCCTTGGTCTTGTTCATTGTCAGAATAGACATCCAATCTCTACATTTTCTTCTTCTCATTCATAAGATGGAAGAAAAGAGCAGATAAATGATGTCTGCACCATAATCTTTCTTGCTGGTTTTGGGAGAAATTTAGAGATCGATGGATGTGGTTGGTTCTTGCTTTACCCGATGGATACAGAGCATCTACAGATCAAAATATGTGACAAAAACTGGTTAGCTAAAATGAGTTTTTTTTGGAAAACAATAACTAAAAGATTTGATATGTGACAAAAAATGGTTAGCTAAAATAAGTAATTTTTTGGAAAACAATAACTAAAAGATTTGGGATACAAAGTTGTATTTTGGAAAACTGATAGTATCAATGCAAAAAATGTGGCTACAAAAATGTCTAATTTGATCCTTTAGAAGTTTGAAAAGTCAAAGCGTGAGTTAAATAAAACTCAATTCTCAAGTGTGCTGTTTTAAAGACAAAATATAGTTAAGTAAAGGTTTTCTGAATTTGACGCATCTTTTATTAGTAAATTTTATTGTTGCTGGATTACCGATGTTCCGATGATAAATGTTCTCATAGTTGGAGACTTTCTTTACTCCCAGCAATGTGGGAGAAGCAGAGTGTGCGGTTGTGATAGCAGTCCGGCATGTTGCTCGTGCTTTTGAATATAGTTTTCTTCCATTGCAACGCACGGGCATCTTTGCTAGTAGTTAATAAAATTACCAATGGATGGGATGTTCTTCCACCTTCTTGTTCGGTAAACGAGGAGGAGGACAAGAGATGTTTACTTATGTTGCTTATATAACTGTTTGTTCTAATTAACGAGCGTCCGTCCATATCTGGTTGGACGGATGTTGTAGCGTGTCTCTATAGAATTGTTTAGCTATTTATCTTTCGCTGCAATTACGTCACCCCAGCTTAATCTCTTTAGATGCATAAAGACTTGCTGAGTACCTCTAGGGTCTCACACCAATTATTGATTAGGTTGTCAGGTACATCCATATGGAGGCTACTACGTCGATACGACCGATGATGGAGGCAACGACCCTCTTGCGTAGAGATTCCGGGAATGAAGATCTGAGATCTGTGGGCGGGAATGTGCTTATTTCTGTGGCATCTTATGCTGACTTGACTCTTAATCCATACTTGAATCTATGTTTCCCGGTTCCGCCTGATAATTTGTTGAGCGATGTATGAGGATATAATCCTAAAATATTATTACTAGTATCTATATAATTTGGTTCTTGCCATAATGGCGTTGCAATATATTTCTATTTTTTTTAGATAGAATTTCTCTGATGTACTCTTGTATGTCACTGTGTACATATTCACTTGTGTATGTTAGACTCGCAGCCAGCCGGTCACATTTCTCGCACTCGAAGCTATAACCATGGATACCGGGCTGGATGGTTGGCCGGTACCGTGCCCTTCCATTACGGCCTGCTTGTGGACGGCCTTGCGGCCTCCACGATAGTACATCCTCTCTTCAGGTTATACCGGCTTGTGATTTAGAAACGTGAGGTCCCGGGATTACAATACGTCCGCAAACAAACTATGAAACATCAACATGCAGAACCATCACATTTATGAAAAAAAAGAAACATGCAAATCCATCTAGAAGAACATGCATGCAAATAAACTATGGAACTTCAACATGCAGAACCAGTCTCATCTAAGAAAAAAAAGGTGCACACTCATCTAGAAAAAGATGCACGAACAAAGTTACCTAAAAATTTACATGTCTAATCGCCAAATCGGACTATGAAACATCAACATATAAAATCGTATCATCTAAGAAAATAAACGGGCACACCCACCTAGAAAAACATGCAAAACAAAATTACATACTCCCTTCGATCCAAACTAATGGAATCAGATTTAGATTCGGATGTATCTAACAAAAAAAAGCTTAGATACATCGGAATTTAGATAAATAAGTCCATTAATTTGAATCAAGGGGGTAAAATATTATCACGTCTAACTAGACACCTGCGTGCAAACAAAGTATTAAACTTCAACATACAGAACCGTCTCATCTAAGAAAAGAAACGTGCACACACGTCTGCACACATGATTTGTGTTTTTTCTGAAAGAAATGTGGTAGGGAAAGCCCTACAACGATTTTGTTTTTAAAATAAATAAAACCTAAATTCACGTCCGTGAGGATTTAAACTTAAGTGGCTGGAACGTACACCTACTTTCCTAACACATGATTTGTGTCCGTTTAGGATAGATATACAACTCGTAACAGTGGAGATTTCAATGCCCAAACCGATGCTACAGAGAGCCTCGTGCATCGAATTTGTTCGTTACTAGGTTACTAGTAGTTTACAATATTCATGTCCGTCAGCTGAAGTCATTAATCAACAAAATTGATTGATTTGTTCGGTAGGTGCCTGGTAGGAATAGCACTCAGATTGGACCATAGTGTAACAACCTGACTAATCACCAAAACAGAAAAAATGTAGTAGTCTAAATAACTTGGATCCGGTTGTATGAAATTACCATTGGCCAAATTTTACGATAGCAATTCTACCTAAAACAAAATGAAACTATTTGGTTTTGGAAAATCTAAGTTATAAAGACTTTTTAAGTCTAATTCGACCGTCGTTGGACATCCAATTTCTCTGCATTAGCATCGGGTTAGACATACAAAGATCTGTTAAATTCATTATTTGATAGATAATATTTATTCGATAGGATGCAGGGGCCGAGTTTCCCTTTTTTCGAAAATAGTGGTATAGGACTTAGAGCACATAGTATACGTATTGACACACACTTACATTCAGTGGCGTTTTCTAATGAGGATAGATGCAAACTTTCTGCATGATGGTCTACACCCCTTATTGGTTTGATAAAGGACACTAATCTTATTTTGCATATGAACCTCGAAAAAATAGCAATGCCATTTTCATGTGCTTTGAAAGAACTGTCAATCAGTAAAACTCATAAGAAATATTTGAAAATATTTTTATAGAAGTTATTAGGTTAATTCGAGTATGAGAATCAGACTGAACCCTGTGAATGTGGAATTAAAATAACATGGATACTTTGGTTTCTATTTGGCATTTTAGTTTTGTTTTTGAATTTTAGTTATTTACAGTTCTCTGTTTCTAGAAATGCAATTTAGGATTGTCTTAGCAATAAGGATCAAAGGGAGAAGACACTTTATTATTTCTATAATTGTTATAAAATTGAAAAATAACAACAAACGGAAGCAGGAGTGGAGAAGGAAAATGTTAGAAATAATGGGCCGAATACTTGCCAAAATCCATGGGTTTTGTTGTTTATCCATGGATGATGGATTTTGTTGTTTATCCACGTCGTTAGTTTTTTTGCCGAGATAGTCCATGACAGATTTTGTTGTTTATCCATGAAACAACAAATCCATGGGTTTACACGGGCGAGCTGCAATCCCCATTTCTATCTACTCCCTCTGTTTTAAAATAAATGACTTGAATTTGTTTAGATTTGCGTGTATTTAGACACACTTTAATATCGAGATACATGCGAATCTAGACAAACCATAATCACTTTATTTCAGAACGGAAGGAGTACCTCTCATTGACGGTCTCTACCAAAAAACATAATAATATGGTTAGCTGGAATCCATTTTTTTGTTAATGTTTTATTAATGTAAGTTGGCCAAAAGATTTAATATCTTGCAAAAAAATGGTACTCTCCCACCCCTAGTTTATAAACTGAAAATAGGTTGAATTTCTCCTCACCAACCCAACCCACCCAGACCCCAGCCCGTCTCCCACCGCGCCGACCCAGCGGGCCGCATATCATATGGTTGGCGGCGGGGACAGTGACGGCACCGCGCACAGCCGCCAAGACGATAGCAGCGAGTGGGCGAGAGAAGATTCATAAATTATTCCGGCACCGCACCAGCAGCACTTCGCCAGGCGAACCACCACCCTAGAAAACGCGACGCCCTTTTCCCTCCCTGATCTCCCGCATCCTGTCCAGTCCTGCCCCGCCGAGATACATGGCCGCGCTCCGCCTCCCCGCCCCGCCGACGGCGGCGGCGAGGTGGGCCCCGCAGCCGCCCTCCGCCACTACCTCCACGCGGTGGCTCAGCTGCCCGGGTCGGGGCAGCCCCCGGCGGCTCGCGGCGCGGAGAGGCAAGGGGCAGGACGACACGGACGCGCCGCCCGTGAGGACGCTCCTGATCGACAACTACGACAGCTACACCTACAATATCTTCCAGGAGCTCTCCGTCGTCAACGGCGGTGAGCTTCTTACGCCGCCTCCCCCTCCCCCCTCTCTCTCAAGGAACACGCTCAAAACTACTCTGATCTCCGTGTGAATCTCTATTGTTTTGGGATTTTTTTTTTGCTTCTAACTTTCGGTGTGTTGTTGATTATAACGATTTAGTAACTGAGATGATAGTCCGACACCATAATCGCGTAATTCAATCAAAAAAAGAAAAGAAAATCTTACCTACCCACCCTTGCTGAATATAGCACCTGTACCGCCGCTATTTGTATTTGCAGTGCCGCCTGTGGTGGTGCGCAACGACGAGTGGTCGTGGAGGGACGTTTACAACTGGGTGTACAAGGAGAGGGCCTTCGACAACATCGTGATCTCGCCAGGCCCTGGATCCCCGGCGTGTCCTAGCGACATAGGTGAGCATGCACCAACTCTAATTCAGTTACTGCCACATACATATCTGTGAAACAAAAAATGATGTTGTATGTATGCTGTTTCTCAGGTATTTGTCTGCGGATACTTTGCGACTGTGGAGATATACCCATACTGGGTGTCTGCCTTGGCCACCAGGTGAAAGAATAATGTTTGTCCTTCTGAACTTGTTTATGGATCAGTCTTCTGAAAAAGTAAAACTATAAGCACCATGTAGTGACCATCTTGGTCTGAAACGGGCATCATGTTTGATCGTTGCAGGCCTTGGGATTAGTCCATGGTGCTAAGATTGTCCACGCTCCTGAAGCTATACATGGACGCCTTAGGTAGGACCTCGAACCCGTTTAGGCGCTATTATGCACTTTCAACCTTCTTCCACGCAATTCCCTGTCATTAGCGGGTTGTGGTGTGTATCATGATCTTTCATGTTCTAGCTGCTCCCTGTATGGTTAACACATGGCCTGACACTTCTCTTTCCTAAATCAGTGAAATTGAACATAATGGATGCTACCTGTTTAATCATATCCCATCAGGTTTAAACTCTGGATTCAAGGTTAGTGTACCACTCCTGTTAAAATGTCCTGTACCGTCTCCTGCACTTTACATCCGTGGTGCTACAAGTATTGTAATTACTGGTACCACTTTCAGGTAGTGCGCTACCATTCGCTTGTAATAGAAGCAAGCTCGCTGCCCAAGGATCTTGTGTCAATTGCATGGACTGCTTCTCCCAAAATGCTATCTTTCCTTGATAGCGATCAGCCTGATAGTACTCCCTACTGGGGATCATTGAATAATTTGTCCTTAACAAACCTGTCAGATTACACTAACAATGGTGAAGTGCCGATTACCATAAACAATGCTAGTAAGTCAGATCTCTACAAGATTATCATGGGCATCAAGCATTCTAGCAGGCCTCATTATGGAGTGCAGGTATACTGGCTGCATAATTTCATGCTTTCTCTTCAATTGCTGTTTTTTATAATTGATTGCTTTTGTTTCAGTTTCACCCAGAGAGTGTTGCTACTCATTACGGAAGACAGATTTTTCAAAACTTTAAGACGATAACAGCTGAATTTGGATCACAATCATCGTTGTTTCAGGAAAGAAAGGTTCACAGTAGTGGTAAACTGGAAAAATCTCAAGTACTATATATGACTAAATATGTCCTGCACATACCCTTCATACTCCATCATAGTTAACATTCTAATTGTCCGGCAGGTCAATTCTGCAGATCAATGCAATTATATCCCAAAGGGCTCGTTACACCCTGAAAGACTGGAGCTTTGCAATTCCTTTGGGTCTCGCATACTTCCAGAGAGAAGCAGTGAGAAAAAGTTCTTAAGGTTGACATGGAGGAAGATTGATAACTTCCTCAGCCGCACAGGTGGTTCTGAAGCCATTTTTTCAACGCTTTTTGGTCATCAAAATGCTGAAGACACATTTTGGCTTGATAGCTCATCAGTCGATCAGGTGCCAAATCAGCTTACTCTTGATTGATCATCCAATTACTTTACTGTGTGAATTTCATCTGATGTAAGTGAAGCTTGAAAATGATATGATTGTATGCTATTAACAACTAATTGGATGCCCATATACATGCGGATTTACTGCATAATCAACAAAAGATGCATAAATCTGATTCATTTACAATCTTTGTCCTCGAGCTTGTTTTTCTCAAGCTTGCTTTCAAAATGCTTCCTTCATTCTAGGAGATGAAATGAGCAGAAAATGTGTGGATAATATTTACCATCATCTATGTGAATGAACTTGGAGCCAGATCACGACGAAGCATTTCTCTTTTAGTTCAAAGGTCAACATCTTGTTTGTTTGAACTACTTCCTTTTGCAGAACAGGGCACGTTTTTCATTCATGGGCGGTAAGGGTGGATCTCTGTGGAAGCAAATGACATTTCACCTCTCCAATCAAAGGTAGGAAGCTACTCTTCCAAAACAAAAGAAAATGGATTTAGTGAATTCATGTGCCATAGATCTTATCCTGGATTTTGCAAATTCTCTTCCAGAGCCAATTGTGGAGGAACCATTACTGTTCGAGGTGCTCATGGATCTGCTGAGAAAAACTCTCTCAAAGATGGCTTCTTGGAATTCCTGAACAAGGTATAAGTTGAAATAGGCGCCGTGATTGAACCTCAAAATATGACTTTGTGATGGTAATCTTATATTCTGTCACTATTTCTGAGCTATGTAGTTTCTCTGCCTACACAAGACATCGCAATAATTAAGCTCATATGAGTCTATATACACATCATCCAGGAAATATAAGTGTTCTTCTAAGAAAGCACATGCAATTGTTTGATTGGTACCGGAGTTGTATTAACATTATCATTGTTCCTAGACAATCTCAGTATGGAGCATTCTATTTGACCAACACGGTATTTGTATTCTGCACATTACCTAATAATTCTATCAATTATAAACCAACAACACGGTCAGTTTAGTTTAACCTAAAATGTACGATGACTAACCCTTATGCTTGTCAGCCAAGCAGAATCTAGCTCGTGATATTCATATTGTCTGAGAGTTCCAGAATCTCAGTGTTTCACATTTTGTAGGAAATCGAGTCCATTCAATACAATGAAAAGGATTTTGAAGGGCTGCCATTTGACTTCTATGGTGGATTTGTTGGATATCTAGGGTATGTAGATTTTGATCATGACTTTATCACATGCCGGATATTAAACTGTTCTCCTGCTTGCAGTTGGGGTTACTTCTTAGATAGTTTGTCATATGTTTTCCCTCCACAAACAATTTCCTCAATCTTGTATCCCATCATTCTCATATTTGACTTATATACTTTCTTTTGAACTTTCTTACGTTAATCAAGAACCTAGCTACAATGTACGTTTTTCAATTTCACTTAGCCCTTCCTCTCACCTCAATAGCTTTGCTTTGATACCAGGTATGGTCTTAAAGTTGAATGTGATGCATCGTCTAACAAAGCTAAATCAAATACTCCTGATGCTTGCTTCTTCTTTGTTGATAACCTTGTGGTTGTTGATCACAACAATGGTGATGTATATATTCTATCGTTACATGATGAATATTCTTCAAGTAATGGAAATGGAGTTTACACGCCATGGTTAGTAGAGACTGAGAAGAGGCTTTTCAGGATGATTGATATGGCATCAGGACCACTGATTAATGGAAAGTCGCTTATTGGATCATCCAATGTGAATAAGAAAAGTTTTGCTGTAGAAAAATCAAAGGATCAATATATTAAGGATGTTCGGAGTTGCCTGGATTATATAAGAGATGGAGAAAGTTATGAATTGTGCTTAACTACTCGGATGAGGAGAGGGGTAGAGTATATAAATGCGCTGCAGCTGTACCTTAAGTTAAGGAAACAAAATCCAGCCCCGTATGCAGCCTGGCTTAACTTCTCCTCAGAAAACCTGAGTATATGCTGCTCTTCTCCTGAAAGGTTTCTGCGTTTGGATCAAAATGCGATTCTAGAGGCAAAACCAATCAAAGGTACTATAGCACGTGGCAGAACACTCGAGGAAGATGAATGTCTACGTTTGCAACTGAAATACAGGCAAGTATATGAAATATTATATATTTTTTATTTTTATAATTATATTTGTTTTCCTTTGCATACTGGGAGTTCTCTCTTTATGAACTACGCCCTCTCTCCCAAATTGTAAGCGTATAAGCTTAGTCAAAAGTCAACATCGTCTAAGTTTAACTAAGTTTATACACACAAATATGAAACATCTACAATACTAAATCAATATCAATAGATTCACTCAGTTTGTCCATTTAATATTGTAGATGTTCATATTTTTGTGTATAAACTTGGCCAAACTTAGAAGATGTTGACTTTTAACTAAGCTTATATGCCTTGCATTTTGGGATGGAGGGAGTATGTAAATACCCTGCTGCTGATGTGCTCCTATCATCTTGGACTCTTGGCTGTTCAGTATCACTGTTATCTAAATGTGCTGATTGTTATTCCTGCAACTTGTGGATTGGAATGTCACAGTGCTCATAATGTTGATACTGTTTTTTGTTGTGCATTTGTTCAACAGTGAAAAGGATCAGGCTGAGAACTTGATGATTGTTGACCTCTTAAGAAACGACCTGGGCAAGGTTTGTGAGCCTGGGAGCGTGCACGTTCCTCGCCTCATGGACGTGGAGTCATATAAAGCAGTTCACACCATGGTGAGCACCATCCGCGGAACAAAGAAGCCTGATCTCAGCCCTGTTGACTGTGTGAAAGCTGCCTTTCCAGGAGGCTCGATGACCGGCGCCCCGAAAGTGAGATCGATGGAGATTCTTGACTCGCTTGAAAGCAGCCCAAGAGGAATCTACTCGGGGTCGATCGGGTTCTTCTCGTACAACCGCACGTTCGATCTGAACATAGTCATCAGGACAGTCATCCTGCATGATGGGGAAGCCACGGTCGGGGCAGGCGGGGCTATCGTGGCGCTGTCGGATCCCGAGGCGGAGTATGCCGAGATGATGCTCAAAGCAAGAACTCCCACAAAGGTGGTTGAAGAATGTAGCCAAGAAAGAGCCCACTGCAATCCGGATCGATCGGATTCGGTGCGGACGACTATAAGTTAGAAGAAGGGATGACGACATGAGCCTGTTTCTCACTGAAGCTCGGGCAGCATCGCGAGTTTCAGCGTACAGTGACTATAGCACGGTTTTGTCTCTGCTGCTAATGGCCTTTGGCGGAAGAATGGCTGGATGGAAGTCAAGATGATGCAAGAGCATGCAGAAAATGAAGATTTGATGTTGGCACTGCATACGGTATACTGCGTAGCACTACATTTAACTAGAATTTAGAAACAAAAAAAGAATCATCCATATCAGCTGAATTGCTCACAAGTTAGAAACAAAAGGAATCATCCACATTGGCTGATACTTACTGTACTTTTTTTTTGTGTGGAGACGATGATATTGCCCTCGGTGTAAAATAAGTCGGATAAACAGCTATTTTTTAAAAGAATTAGTCAGATAAACAGCCATTTTTTGGTTGAGCCAAATCCTCAGCCTCAAGCAGATTGACATAGGGGTGACACGGAGGAACTTCCTCCCATCGTTAACTAGTTTCAGAGAGGTTGCTTCCAGTTGCTTGGCCAGCTTTGCAGTAGTGACAGCCCAGTCAGCTGCTTCTTCAGTTGGCCTTTTACAGCCTCTGGACATAGAATCTGACGGTTGTGAGAGAGTAATGGTTACTCTTCTCCACGGAACCTGCGTGTGACACGCCAACTAACTAATTCTGTTAAAGCAGATGTCTTTGCTCAATTTTCAGAGACTAAAGCAGGCGGCATGAGCAATGTTTGCCACCTTACGACTACCACGATCGTACTATTCCAGAATGAAAGACGCAAGTCACTGATTCTCTTTTTTAGGGAAAACAAACATGCCCTCGACGATTGTTACAGCATCCCTATCAGATACCGCATATCGGCTGGCCCGCAAATTTTTAGGCTATCGAAGCTAAAAAGTAGCTTTTGTAGATACCGCAAACGGAGCGGAACCGTATTTTTTTTTTACCGTTTCCCACAAAACGGCCCGTCCGTCCCGCATATATTCAGGACGGAAGGGGTCGGATGGGGTAAACCGCATTCCCCTTCTCCCTTGCGTAGAAACCCTTTCCGCCGCCACCCGCTCCGATTCCGGCCGCGTCCGTCGCCGACCGTCAAATTGCCGCCACCCACCACCTCCCAGCCACCCCTCGTGCCATGGCCGGCCAATCGTGCCGGAATTTGGCCAGACGAGGCCGCCGTTTGCCACAGCGTGGAGGGAGCTCCTGTGCCGCCGCCGCCGAGTGAGGAGGAGGTGCACTGGCGTCGCTCCGAGCAGGCGTGTGCTCCAGTGTGACCTCCCTGGCGTGGGCCAGGTTCGGGTTCGCGCCCGCTGCGCATGATGCGGAGGCGGGTAGGTCCCGGACTGCCGCGAGCGTGGGCCCACGCCTCCAGGCGCCGTCGCCAATGGTGCGTGCTCCACCTCCTGCTCCCGCTCGGTGGGGCACATCTCCGACGAGGAGGCAGAGTCCGGCTCGGAGGAGGACGACGCGGTCCGCGAGGCGAAGTTCAATTCGCTCGAGACACTCGTCTCCGTGTGGGAGCGCGTGAAGCGCCGCCGCGACAAGCGCGAGGCCGAGCCACGCGAGCTCCGCCGCGTCTGCCACCTCTCATCCCGCGAGCACCAGGCCCGGCTTGGGATCTTCGTTCTCGACTACTCCGACGATAGCTCCGACTCCGACGAGGAGTAGGCGACCGGCGACACTGTAGACGCTCCGGTGAGTAGGTACCGCGGCAACCACTAGACTATATTGGATGTAGGGCGCGACATCCAATTTTTTGCTGTATATATGTTGATCTTGGATGATCAACTTCCCCGTCTGTATGATCTAGCGCCAACGTTTGCAGTTCAGTTTAGTCTATCTGCTCCGCCACGGCAAATTTCATACAGCAAACTATGTTTGCGGTACACATGTTTGCAGTAATCTGCTAGAGATGCTTTTAGGGCATCTCCACCGGCCGGCCTAGAGGTGTCCTAATGGTTCCGTTGGGACAGCCCGCGGATACGAAAACATGCAGTTTTGACCTCGGTGTGTGTGGATGGGGGGGTGGTACCTGCCTGCCATGCACGGTAGAAACTCTGGCACTTGTTTTCTTTCGTCCAAACGTGACCGTGGCCGCGAGCTGCCTCGGAACAGAAATGGAGAGCGAGCGGAGGGCAGAGCCTCAGAAGCTAGCCAGGAGTAGCAAGAGCGCACCACGTTCTACTGCACAAAGTGATTAATCATCACTCGCAAATTCGTGCGACGATCCATCCACCCGCGTTGCGTTGCTCCATCACCGTCACCGTCACTTGTCCATGTTACTCTGCACGTTAGGTTGGTCAAGGTCAAAGTTTGAAAAGTTTGATCCATAATTTTAAAAAATTAATTAACAATCACATATCAAATCAATATTAATAGAAACAAAATGAAACATACTGCTCCTTCAGTCCTAAAATATAAGAAATGTCAGGATTAGTCAAAAGTCAATGTTTTTTAAGTTTGACTAAGATTATACACAAAAAATATGAATATTTATAATACTAAATCAATATCAATAGATTCATAATAAAATATTATTTGCTTAATGTATCCATTTAATATTGAAGATGTATATTTTTTTCCTAAATATTTGGTCAAAGTTTTTACAATTTGATTTTTAATTTATCCTTAGGCGTCTTATATTTTAGGACGGAGAGAGTATCACCTTATTTTTCGCAAGAGAAATCAAGACAAACCTGAAAAAGATAAATGCCATACTGGCTATGGAGAAGCCGAAAAACATCAAGGGAGTCCAGCAGCTAGCTGGGATAATCACGGCGCTCAGCCAATTCATTAGTCGGATGGGGGAAAAGACATTACCGTTCTACCAACTCGAGTATCTCATCTCTGTAAGAGAAATCGAGACAAACCCAAAAAGATAAAGGTCATTCTGGCCATGGAGAAGTCGAAAAACGTCAAGGGAGTCCAGTAGCTAGTTGGAAGAATCACGACGTTCAGCCAATTCATCAGTCGGATGGGAGAAAATGAATTATCGTTCTACCAACTCGAGTACCTCATCTCCGCAAGAGGAATCAAGGCAAATCCGAAAAAGATAAAGGCCATACTAGCCATGAAGAAGCTGAAAAACGTCAAGAGAGTCCAACAACTAGCTGGGAGAATCGCAGTGCTCAGCCAATTCATCAGTCGGATGGAGAAAAGGCATTACAACTTGCTGCTTGGTTATAACAGACTGGTGCCCCTAATTAGCAACCACATAATCAGGATCATCAGCATGTTGCTCATAAGGCTCACACGATCCATGCAACACCACACCCACTGCAGACACAACAAATTATTCTACTACTAGGTAGGCTCGAGGAGCCTCACACACGACACACATAACAGAATCATCATTGACGAACGAGGAACACTCTAGCTTATTCGAGAGAGTATCACCTTATACACATTTGTTATTGTAAATATTAATATTTTATCATATATTTATTTATTTAAATATTATGAAGATGGACTTTGACCAAGACTAATCCGTAAAGTAATATGAAACGGAGGAAGTTTGTGTGTGTCTTTCACTGGCGGTGATTGGGGGGGGGGGGGCAGATTTGAAAGAATCCTTGAAGAAAAAATTATTTTAGGTGGTTTGATAGAAAATAGGTAGAGCCATTTGCCCACCCCAAAGATTTAGATGTTCTTCCCCCTCCCCCCAACTGATCCTGGCCTAGGTTTGCCACTATCTCCACACAATAGAAATGGATTCACGCTATTCCGTCTCACAAGGTGCTCTGGATCACTTCACTAGCTCCACCCTCACCCATCACCACACATGTGTGCTTGCTATGGTGTGTCCACATGTCATTGACTCAATTAGCTACTCGTAAGCAAGTGAAAGCTTTTGCCCCGTTTCAAAAAGAGAAAAAAGAGAGAAGAGAGCATGTAGTCTGCACTCTGCTGGAGTTATTTATATCGAGAGCAAGCTAGGGACAGAGGTATCATTGAGAAACGCAACTTATGCACGAATGAAAGAAACGCAAAGCAATCGATCGAGCAAGAGGGAGCAAAGGGCAACATACCTCATGTATTCCGCGGCTTCACACTAGTAGAAAACATGGCTTCTATCTGAGCCGTTCGGAGCGATCAGTCCCGGTTGCCTTACGAACAGGGAATAATGTGAGCATTAGTCCTGGTTCGTAAGACTAGGATGCCGCATGGGACAGGACCACGACCAGTCCCGATTCTAGTGGGACCTTTAGTTCCGGTTCATATCATGAACCAGGACTAAAGGGGTTATGCGCCTGCCTCAACCCCTTTAGTCCTGGTTCGTGGTATGAACCGGGACTAAAGGTCCATGTTCTTGTATATATACCCCTAGCCCCACATGCTTGTGTAAGCTGTTTTTTCCCCTTTAATGCACAAGTGGTATATGTTGCTTTATTTTTTCTCTCTATGCACAAGAGGTGCTCGATGAAATGCGTCAGAGTACGACGCCACTTGAGTTCACACAAAACAAACATGATATAAAGTGTCTGAGCCACACTTAAGCTTTCTCCTCTTTCTTTCCTCCTCGATCGAGGTTAGCAACTTTATTCTTTCATCTGTCATTGATATAATGCATTTATTGATGTACAACGATCATTTCTCTGTTCTGTAATGTTTTTTTAAAACTTAATTATATAATACAGATGAGCCGATAATGGATGTATGGTGACCGACGTACTGCCAAGTTCATTATGGGTCTGCATAATTTTTGGTGTGGCTGAGGCAAACATTGTGAATGGTTTTATGTGTTGTCCATGTGTTGCCTGTCACAATAAAAATGATTACTCTTTCTCGAGAATCCTTCACACCCACCTGCTTCAGTCTGTTTTCATGCCCAACTATAATTGTTGGACCAAACACGGAGAAATGAGGGTTATGATGGAAAATATAAAGAAGAAGATGATGATACCAACTATTCCATGTTTCCTGAATACGTGATACTGTAATGGGGGAAGCTGAAGATTAAGAGACACCAGATGAGCTCTTTGATGATCTTCATCGGGCCATTGTAGATGCACAGATAAGTTCATTGCATGTAAATTATCCTCACTATATTCTTTTGTACGATATTACGTGGAATGAAGATTCTCGAATGCAAAATAGGACGAATCTATGACCTTGGGTTCATTGATCCAAATAACATTCATGAATATATGGTAAAAAAGAACGCTAAGAAAATAGAGAATTACTTGCTAAAGTTTTTAACGAAACAACAAAACAAAACAAAAATACTATTTCTTACAACTTCGAGTGAGTGTTACTGTCTTGTACACATATTCAATTTCGTTTATTCGATGTTAAGTATAATTGATGAGTTATGCGTTCGTAGGTTCCTCTTTATTCTGCTAATCATTCAACTTGACCAAGGAAAAGTACTTGTCATGGACTCGAAACATAAAAACCCCGAGAGATGGGCGGACCTGATTGAAATGGTCCAAAGATAACTTCAATCATTATCGCACTATATCGACATCTTTTGTTCATTTCCTGATATCAAGTAATTAATAACTTTTTTACTTATTTTCTTTACCGAGCAGGGTTTGAAAGCGGTTCACCAAGGCTGTTTGGGGTGAATGGAAAGAGGAGCTTACATTTCGACAACTCAAAGTAAGTTGTACCATATCTAGGTCCGCATATCTTTTTGATTCTTGTTTACCATGCTTGATTATTCATTTGATTAAACTCTATTCTCGTGAAGTGTTTGAAGCAGGAAGCCGGGAATAATTTATGTGGATACTACGTTTACGAGTTCATTCGCCAAACGACCTGTGAGCTGGGTAGAATTTCACAACAACTTGCAGTACGTAAACAATGTTCATAATCTTATTTTATTATCATCAATTGTGTTGAGTTTTATTTTTATATATTGATGATTCTCTTCTTTAAATTAGATCGAACGGATGCGGGACGGTCTACTACCAAAGGATCGCGTACGAGCAATTCAACAATTCAAGAGGAATTGTCGGGATTTTTACTTAAGGAGGTCATAGATCCAATCAGAGAATACCATCGGAAATTTATATTTAGACAATAGGAATCGTAAGAAAGATTATATATACATGAACGTGTATATTGTACGTAATATGTTCGACCAAGCACGAAGAAAGATGTCACTTTGATATCTATATTCATGACAATGTTCTGTAATGGTTCCTTCGTTGTTGTATATAGTAGCGTCGAGCTATATATATATATATATATGTATATATATATATATATATATATAGGAAAAATACTTCTTACTCCTGGGTGTAGTTACACCCACGTCTCATATACTACCATATGAAAGTATACGTGATACTTTATCGGTTTGAGTATGTTCATATACTACATCTAAGATACTTCAAATCAAATTACATGAAAAAAATGCAAGTGAAGCCATAGTTTGCACTATATTTCTAATATACCCTTTATATTTATACGTAAAATAAGAGTATGTAAAAAACTTGTACATACTACCTCAAAAGTAGTATATATACTACCAAATAGTCTTATAATACTTCATACTACACGTACATACTCTTCGGTATGACAGATACTACCTAGATGGTGAGAAACACACGTGGGTGTAGTTACACCTGGGAGTAGTATCCTGGGAGTAGTATGAATATATCATATATATATATATATATATATATATATATATATATATATATATATCGGCACATCACTTATGCCAAACTTCTCCCTCCTGCCGCAGCAGAAAAATACTCCAAAACTCCCCGGTGACAGAACCTGCTACCGCGGCAGGCGAAATCCTCAATTCACTGCCGCGACACAGCTCCTATAGTCCCAGTTCGTGGTACGAACCGAGACTAAAGCTTCTCTAGCCCCGGTCTCCGCCGCGTCCACGTGGAGCGTCTGTAGTCTTGGTTCGTAACAGAACTGGGACTAAAGGGGCTCTAGTCCCGATTAAGCAGTCCCGGTTGACAACCGAGCCTAGAGGCCCTTACGAACCGGGACGGAAGACCCGTTTTCCACTTAGTGTCAAAATAGACCATGAATAATCTCTTATCTTATTTCGTGTGATATATAAAGCTGACAATGGTTGGGGAACCGAACTGTATCCAAACTGAATCTATGTGATGGATTTAGAAAAATTAAATCGAACTAGCCCATCGAATTTTGTGTTGGCAGCAAACCCAAACAAAACCAAACTAGTGGCAGTACCCCGTGATTTCAGATCAGTTACCCACCCAAGCACCTGACAGCTTACTCTTACTACTCCATGTACGTGCAACCTGGCTAATTATAGTTTGATCGAGGTCACTCAAGGCGAGAAGGGTGGAAAGCCCGTGCATGTGTAGGTTCGTCAGAAGCTAGAGCGCCCTCGCGCCATTGGCGAGCGGACGGACGTGACGACCACAATAGCCCATCGCTCGTGCATGCCCCTGCAGCACCGCTCGGGTGGGACGAGGAACCAATCTTAAAGTATCTCCAGTCGTGTCCCCATATGTCATTGTGAGGGTTTCGTAGTCAGTTCAAATATGTTTATATAAAATTCAAATAAAGAAGAACAAACTACTAGCGGCCACGACCACACCGCCTAGGTCAAGACGACGGTACATCGCTGGCCTCCAGGTCGACGAACATGCCAAGGGTACTCCTCCAGGTCGTCTAGCTGCGCGCCGTAGTGAGGGGAGGAGGTCGAGCCCGGTGTGGAGCCCTAGCCTGAGCCCGTAGTGGGACTAATGCATAAGTGGCATCGCCATACGCGGGTGGATCCCGGCGGCATAGTTGAGAACTCAGACGAGCGTGCGCCCTGGGGCACTCCACCACTGCCGCCAGCCACTGCTGTTGTTGTTCTCCAGGGGCGAGATGCGAGCCGACGTTGTTCCGATAATGTTTCCTCCCTCCAATTTTCGCAGAATCTCCTCTCTTTTGTGTTTCTATCTCCATGGTGCACCGTGCTTCGAGATCGCAATCAGGACAGTATATATAGGGTTTTTAGTGTTGGGCCAGGTCCCTCCACATGGAGGTGTGTTGGCAGTCCAACATCAGCCCGTGAAGTCCAACACGTTTCAATCGTTGATCGATGTTCGTATCCAACGGCTGATGTGCTCCTTGAGAGAGGAGTAGAAAAGAAAACCCTAGCCACCAAGGGTGGCTGTGTGAGTGACTCATTCAGTGAGTGTGAGAGCTGAGCAAGCAATCCATCGTGGCTTCTGTGAGAGGGTGAGAGAACACACAAGAACACCACAACCTAGTGAGAAGAGAGGAAGAAGAAGGAGAGGTGATTTCTGTCCAGATTTCTGAGATCTGACCGGTTTGTCTTCAAGCTGGTGTTTGGAGGCTCAAAGGTGCTTGGATTGACTCCAAACTTGGTGAGCTCGTTCCTTGCTTTGAGTACTTCGATCTGGTTAGCTCGTTTGAGGTCTGGGTCAGTATAGCTTCAGATTTGGAAGCGGTTTATTCAGTTCGGACTGCTGCAGTTTCAGCACAGAGCAGTTTTGGTAGACGAACAGTTTGGGCAGGCAAACGGTGTCCGATTGACCTGAAATTTGGTGTGAATGTTGGGCACTCGTATGTCAGCTTGTCTACCAAGTTTGGTGCTGATTGGATCTGCGGTTTAAGAGCAATTTTCTGATTACCAAAGGGCACAGAAACTGAGATACTCTGCTTTGCTGTAATCTTTCTCTCAAGTGGTTGTTGTTGTTGTTGTTGTTGTTGTTGTTGCCGGTAGCCAACATGCTGAGTGTGTTGTATATCTTTAGATGTTCTAGAGAAGACTCTGTACCCAGGTTTCTCATAGTGAAGCTCGCGTGGACCGGTTGGTCCACACCCGTGGTTTTTTCCTCCTCACCTTGAGGAGGTTTTTCCACGTAAATCCTTGTGTCACTTGTGCATGTGCTCGTTGTTTTATTTCCGCTGCATATCTGTTGATTGAAACTATCCTCGAAGGTTTACCGCAGGCAGGAGCAGGGAGGTTGTGTGTCTCTCCTTCCCCCAACAAAGTGGTATCAGAGCTGAGGTTCAGTTTTGTATTCAGTTTCAGAGCAACGTTTGTTTTGGGCTGATTGCATTTGCTTGTAGTGAAAGATGAAAGTGAATACCAATAGGATGATTTCTTTGAATGGTACAAATTATCAATCTTGGAAGTGCAATATGAAGGACTTGTTATATGTGAAGGATTACTGGATGCCGGTGTTCTCCACTGAGATGCCAAGTGATATGAAAGAAGATCAATGGGAGGTACTTCATCTCCAAGCTTGTGGGTTCATCCGACAATGGGTGGATGACAATGTTTTGAACCATATCATTGAAGAGACACATGCACGTACCTTATGGCAGAAATTGGAGGAGCTGTACGCCCGCAAAGAAGGTACCAACAAGATGTTCTTGATCAAGAAATTGATGCGTTTGAGGTATAAGGAGGGCACTCCAATTGCGGATCATGTAAATGAGTTTCAGGGCATTATAAATCAGCTATCTTCAATTGGAATTACATTTGAAGATGAAGTGCGAGCCTTGCTACTACTTGGCTCATTACCAGACACTTGGGAGACCTTTAAGGTCACCGTGTGCAATTCAACACCTAATGGAGTTGTCACTTGGAACCTTGTTAAGACCAAGGTACTAAATGAAGAGTCCAGAAAAATTGCTGATAAGGACGGTTCTTCCTCACATTCTGAAATGTTAGTGACCGAGTCATGGGGGAGAAGCAAGAGTAAAGTTCCGAGTAAGGGAGGAGAAAGAAGTAGAAGCAAATCAAGAGGCAAAGACAAGTATGCTGGTGTTATATGCCATCACTTCCGTGAGAAGGGTCACATCCAGTGGCATTGTGAACAATGGAAGAAAGACAAAAAGAAAAAGAAGAAAGTTCAAAAACAGACCGACAGTGATAGTGACAGTGAGGGAGGCTGGATTGCTGCGGTAGAGGATATCATGTTTCTCATGCATGAAGAACATGATGGCAAAGGTGTTTCCACCATTGAGGAGATGATCACTATAGTTTCTGATGATACCATCATCCTTGCAGATGGTGATGAGATGGCTTGGATTCCGGACAGCGGTGCTACCATACATGCTACATCTCGTAGAGAGCTCTTCACCAACTACACATCGGGTGATTTTGGTGTTGTGAAGATGGGATAATGATAGAGCAAAAATCATTGGAAGAGGAGATGTGCACTTGGAGACTGAAAATGGTACGACACTAGTCCTCAAGTCGGTGAGGCATGTTGAGGCCCTTCGCTCAACATTATCTCGGTCAGATTGCTTAATAGAGATGGGTACTTGAGCAGATTTGGAAATACACAATACAAGCTCACTAAAGGAAATCTGATTGTTGCTAAAGGTAACATGGTTTCTTTTTTGTATCATGTTCATGCTAAGCTTTCTGCTGCTTGTGTTAATGCGTTGAAGAAAGAGGATGCGTGTGCTTTATGGCACAAGAGGCTTGGGCACATGAGTGAGAAAGGGATGGCGGTGCTAGTGAAGAAAAATCTGTTGAAAGGTGTGAAGGGAGTTCACATCAAGAAATGTTCAGATTGTCTAGCGGGGAAGCAACACAGAGTTGCGTTCAAGAGTCAACCTCCTCACAAGAAGCCCGAGGTGCTGGACTTGATACATTCCAATGTTTGCAAAATGTCGGTGAGATCATTGGGTGGAGCAAAGTACTTTGTCACATTTATTGATGACTTTTCCAGAAAAGTTTGGGTCTATGTTTTAAAGAACAAACATCAAGTACTAAGCATGTTCAAGCAATTCCAAGTCTCAGTTGAGAGAGAAACTGAGAAGAAGATCAAGTGCATTCGCACTGATAATGGGGGAGATTATATTGGCCCATTTGATGCCTATTGCAAGGAGCAGGGAATTAGGCACCAATTTACTCCTCCGAAGACACCACAGCTGAATGGTCTTGCTGAGAGGATGAACAGGACAATTGTTGAGAGAGTTAGATGCTTGCTATCGAGTGCAAAGCTGCCTAAACATTATTGGGGTGAGGCTTTGTCGACTGCAGTTTATCTTATTAATCTCTCACCGAGTTATCCATTGCAGGGAGATGTTCCAAACAGGGTCTTTTATGACAAGGACGTCTCGTATGAGCACCTGAAGGTTTTTGGGTGCAAGGCCTTTGTTCATATCCCTCAAGATGAAAGGTCAAAGCTTGATTCAAAGACACGACAATGTATATTTCTTGGCTATGGAGGCGACCAGTTTGGCTATAAGTTGTATGATCCAATAGCAAGAAAGGTTGTGAGAAGCCGTGATGTTGTGTTTGTTGAAGACGAAACAATTGAGGATATTGTGAAGACAAAGGTGCAGGCTCCGGTGCATATTCCTCCTTGAAATCAGCAGCAAGACAGATCTGATTCTGACCCAGTTCCTGCAGATTCAGCTAAAGAAGAAGCTGAAGATGATGATGCAGAAGATGTGCAAGGTGATGCACATAGTGGTACAGGTGAGGATGCTCCCCAGCAGCAAGAGTATGATGCTGAAGAAGATGATCATGATTAGCAAGCACCTGAACCAGATAGTCCACTAGCTGCTCCACTCAGACGGTCCAGCCGAGACCGTGTTCCTTCCACCAGGTACGATTCAGACCAATATGTGGTGTTATTGTCTGATGGTTCAGAACCTGAGTGCTTTCAAGATGCAGTGAAAGATGAGAACAAGAAGGAGTGGAATAAGGCTATGTAAGAAGAGATGGATTCCTTGCATAGGAATCATACTTATGAGCTGGTGAAGTTGCCCAAGGGCAAGAAAGTTCTAAAGAACAAGTGGGTCTACAAAATCAAGCAAGAAGAGCACACGCCACATCCAAGGTACAAGGCCAGGCTAGTCGTAAAAGGATTCAGCCAGAGAAAAGGTATTGACTTTGATGAAATATTTTCTCTGGTGGTGAAGATGACATCAATCGGAATGATCCTTGGCATGGCAGCAAGTCTCAACTTGGAGGTTGAGCAAATGGATGTGAAGACAGCTTTCCTTCATGGAGAGTTGGAGGAAGAAATCTACATGGAGCAGCCTGAGGGGTTTCTTGTTAAAGGCAAAGAAGACTATGTGTGCAAATTGAAGAAAAGTCTCTATGGCCTGAAACAAGCACCGAGACAATGGTACATGAAGTTTGAATCTGTCATGGGGGAGCAAGGCTACAAGAGGTGTAGCTCAGACCATTGTGTATTTATCCAGAGGTTCTCAGGTGATGATTTTATCATGTTATTTCTCTATGTGGATGATATCTTGATTGTTGGCAAGAATGTCTCTAGAATTTCTAGGCTAAAGAAAGAGTTGAGCAAAAGTTTTGCCATGAAAGACTTGGGTCCAACAAAGTGTATTCTCGGCATGAGAATTGAGAGAGACAGAAAATCCAACAAGCTGTACTTGTCTCAAGAGAAATATATTGAGAAAGGTACTTCGCACGTTCAAGATGGACAAGGCAAAGGAAGTGAGTTTTCCACTCGCAGCTCATTTCAAGTTGAGTAAAAATCAATGTCCCTCCAATGAAGAGATGGAAAATTAAATGCAGAAAGTTCCTTATGCTTCAGCGGTCGGGAGTTTGATGTATGTTATGGTGTGCACACGACCTGACATTGCTCAAGCGGTTAGTACCGTGAGTAGATTTATGTCCAATCTAGGAAAACCACATTTGGAAGCCGTGAAGTGGATTTTGAGGTATCTCCGGGGCAGCACTAAGATGAAGCTTTGCTTTGGTGATAGTGAGCCCAAGTTGATTGCATATTCAGATTCAGACTTGGCTGGAGATGTCGATGGAAGGAAGTCTACTTCAGGTTATTTGATTACCCATTCAGGAGGAGTAGTGGCATGGCAAAGCAGGTTGCAAAAGTGTGTGGCGCTGAACACAACTGAGGCCGAGTTCATCGCGTTAACTGAGGCGAGCAAGGAGCTATTGTGGCTGAAACGATTGGCTTGTGAGCTTGGTTTTGAGCAAGACAAGTATGTGCTGTTTTGTGATAACCAAAATGCCATTCACCTGAGTAAGAATGCAAGTTTTCATTCAATGTTGAAGCATATTTATGTGCACTATCATTGTATTCGAGATGTGCTGAATTCCAAGCAAATGCAAATTGAGAAGGTGCACACAGATGACAATGGGGCTGATATGTTGACCAAGGTGGTGACAAGAGGAAAGCTCGAGGTATGTCGTCGACTCGCTGGCATGACTGCCGGTCGGCAGTGAGACCCTCCATGATGTCGGGAGGGGGAGTTTGTTGGGCCAGGTCCCTCCACATGGAGGTGTGTTGGCAGCCCAACATCAACCCGTGAAGTCCAACACGTTTCAACCGTTGATCGATGTTCGTATCCAACGGCTGAGGTGCTCCTGAGAGAGGAGTAGAAAAGAAAACCCTAGCCACCAAGGGTGGCTGTGTGAGTGACTCATTCAGTGAGTGTGAGAGCTGAGCAACCAAGACATAGTGGCTGCTGTGAGAGGGTGAGAGAACACACAAGAACACCACAACCTAGTGAGAAGAGAGGAAGAAGAAGGAGAGGTGATTTCTGTGCAGATTTCTGAGATCTGACCGGTTTGTCTTCAAGCTGGTGTTTGGAGGCTCAAAAGTGCTTGGATTGACTCCAAACTTGGTGAGCTCGTTCCTTGCTTTGAGTACTTCGATCTGGTTAGCTGGTTTGAGGTCAGGGTCAGTATAGCTTCAGATTTGGAAGCGGTTTATTCAGTTCGGACTGCTGCAGTTTCAGCACAGAGCAGTTTTGGTAGACAAACAGTTTGGGCAGGCAAACGGTGTCCAATTGACCTGAAATTTGGTGTGTATGTTGGGCACTCGTATGTCAGCTTGTCTACCAAGTTTGGTGCTGATTGTATCTGCGGTTTAAAAGCAGTTTACTGATTACCGAAGGGGACATAAACTGAGATACTCTGCTTTGCTGTAATCTTTCTCTCAAGTGGTTGTTGTTGTTGTTGTTGCCGGTTGCCAACGTGCTGAGTGTGTTGTATATGTCTAGATGTTCTAGAGAATACTCTATACCCAGGTTGCTCATAGTGAAGCTCGCGTGGACCGGTTGGTCTGCACCCGTGGTTTTTTCCTCCTCACCTTGAGGAGGTTTTTCCACGTAAATCCTTGTGTCACTTGTGCATGTGCTCGTTGTTTTATTTCTGCTGTATAGCTGTTGATTGAAACTATCCTCGAAGGTTTACCGCAGGCAGGAGCGGGGAGGTTGTGTGTCTCTCCTTCCCCCAACATTTAGGTCAAGACAAAGCCATGCGCACAAAGATCGATGGCATCGGAGCTTTGAGGGGGATATGGGCCCCACCACATGACATGGACGCATGGTGGCCATATCTTTACCAGAAGGAAAAAGCTTATTAGTGGCATTTATAAAATAAGGTTGGTGGATTTCAAGTGGCACATCACCGATCTAGCGCCACTAGTAACTATTACCGGTGGCGCTCGACTTGAACGCCACTAGTAACATGTGCACTTGTGGCGTTCTAGTTGTGCACCACTAGTAACATGTACATTGGTAGCTTGTGATGTAATATTTACACTATATTCTACAGTTGTGGCGTTTGAGTAGTATCCATATGACTCTAGTAAGTTTTCAAAAATAAAAAAAATGTTTGTTTACTATTGAATTTCACAGAAATTTTATATCATGGAATGAATATCATATGAAGTAGCAGTAAAAAGGAGGTAACATCATCCAGAATATATTATTACTAAATTTAACTTGCTATAGAGAAAAAAATGCATAGTACTAGTACTTAGTTAGCTACTCATCCTCATGCTTATCCTCGCCAGAGTTCGTACGAGTTGTTGGGGTCCTTGTAATTGTATTATGTGATGCGATCCACATGGTTAAGGATGAAGAAGCCCTTCTCCTTGACGTTCATCTTGTAGTAATTGAACAATTGTGTCCAGATAGCTCTATTGAAATATGTCACGGTTGACTCGTTGGTGACTTGAGCCGTGTAATGGGGTCCGGGATGTTTCAGCGAGTCAAGGGTGACCTCGAACTATCCATGTTCATGCATTCTTCTGAACACATGCTCTAAGACAACATGTCTTGTCTTGCATGGGATGTTTTAAGTAAAATCATTAGAAAACAACAGTTGCTTTCAATTGTCATTGCACATATAGCTTGTACAAGGTAGATTGAATTTATATAGTTTAAAGAACGCACAGTTCTAATTTCAAAGCTTTGAAGGATCACTATTCCAAACTTCATGTCCATGCAGGACGGGTAAATACAAATGACGCATGGCATATCCGTATACTACATATACGATCATCTTAACTTAGAATAAAGTCTAGCATACGTTGCATAAAAATTAATCATTTAAAAGTGTAGTAAGATATGGCACGATAAGTAGCACAATAATTAAACATAATACATAAAAAAGTCTAGTAGAATGATCGGTTGCATATAAAACATTCTAAACTCTACTCGGAGTCGGAGGAGGTGCAATCAAACTCTAAAGAGTGCAGAGGCGACCCGTGTCGTCAGATTGATGACAAGTACGCCATGAGGGGGTCCTCAAGGTGTGCGGAAGAGAGGAATATGAGATGTATGGTATTCCAGGACGGTGAGTACACAAGTTTACCCAGCCGGCTTTGGATGGATCCTACTCCTGCTAGCAATCCAATAATATGGCAGAGCTGGAATATGGGTTACAAGGGTTTCGTCTGTGCGAGTTGAGATTATAGACTATTATAAGGATGCCCTAAAGGCTCTCCCTAGGACGACTTATATAGATATCCAGCCTAGGGTTTACAGGAGAGACCTATCCGGCTATGGCTAAGAGTCGGTTATAGAGTACATCTTGAATTATAAGTAATACTATGGGCCTATGTCGGTAAGTCATCTGGGCCTTCCCATAGCCGGACTGGACTCCGTCTCTTATCCCTGACTAGGCCGCCCGTGAAGCAATGCTCTAACCCGAAGGGGGCCACCCTGGTCAGTGAGGCACAATGAGGATACCCGGAAAGTATATCCCCAACAGCAGCCCCCGGAAGCCTCCAAGGTCCAGAGTCGGATTTTATCATCGCCTAGCTTGATCTTCGGCTTGCAGAATCTTGAAGGGTTCCTGAAACTTCAAAAGAAAGGATAGGATCCGAGTCTCAAAAACGAGTCAGACTCATGAATACGTTATTCAGGTTTCTATCTTGAAATTCAAACTAAGCCGGAACTTGGTCTCTGACGTAACCTGACATCAGTCAAGGTCAAGTCACGTCACTGCCAGACATTCCTGACACCACGATCGTTGGTGGGTCCGCTTCGCGCGGAACCGAGGCGTCGTTTTAATGCGTACGTGGAGATCGAGGCGGCATAATCCCCGCGAGGAGATTACCCAGCTTCTTCCATGATGCGTGGCATGTTTTACTGCTGCGTTTACACGAATCTTAGCGCAACTGGAGGATATAAGTGGTTAGGATTCTTTCCCATCTTCTTCACCAGCACTTGCGCTCCTTCCTTCCTCCCGACGCTTCCCACGAAACAGAGTTCCTCTGCCTCCCCAACTCCCACCGCGCCGCCCCTCTGAGGTCACCGGAGCCCACAAGATGGCTGAAGCCTCATCTTCTGCAGCAGTAGCGACAGCAGCGACGACGGCGGTGGAGAAAGAAAGTTTTCGCGGGGTCTGGATCCCGTGCGTCCTTGATGACGCCAAGCTCCGCCTTGTGGAGAACGAAGGACTCCTCCGCACCGGCGACTAGCAGAGCGGTTATGGAGAAACCATCCCCAACCCCAAGGCCGGCGAGCGAGTGCATTTCGGCACCCACCTTGACCGAGGTTTGAGCTTTCCACCCTCAGATTTCTTTTCTGAGGTCATAGGTTACTACAGAGTTCAACTCCACCATCTCCCCCCGAACTCTATTTTAGAGATGAGTTCTTATGCTTCTTTGTGCGAGGGGTATCTCGGCATTAGGCCAAACCTTCTTCTTTTCCGGTTCTACTTTGGAACCTGGAGAAATTCCATCACCGCCGGTAATCCCTACATTATCGGAACGCTTAGCTTTTCTGTTAGGAGAGAACGCGTCTATCCTAGGATTAAGGCTAGCGAGTCGGTGAAAAAGTGGCCATCCACGTTCTTTTACCATAAGGAAAGACCAGCTGCCGTCAAAGCTACTGCATTGCCGACTTTCATCGACGGCGCCGCCACGCCCCAAGAGTCCTGGGACGCGGATGCTTCGGCTCTCACGGGCGATCTACTTCTTGCAAAGAGGCGGATCGAATATCCGATGAAGCACAAGGATCTGAAATGATCCGACTTAGTGCACTGCTGGCTGGCTCGCCGGATTCAGCCTCTTCAATAGCATGGAGATCATCTTATGCACTCCATCACCAAGATCAAGACGGACTCTCTCCGAATATGCTCCATGGCCTACTCGAAAAAGGACTACGAGTACCAAATCAAGTGGCTGATCAAGGAGCGGGTCGAGAGGAAAATTCCGGATTTGTCCTTAGACATGCACACAACTAACGATCCTGTGACACCAATAAGTTTCTAGCAGTAACTCGAATTATGTATTCTTCTTATACATTGTTTTGCAATACTGAGATACTTTTTTTCCTTTTCAGCTTGCTGACATCCCAGAGTTGGAGCTTGTTCCTATCGAGGGATATCCTCCTGAGTTATCTCAGGATGATGGTGAAGGGAATATGCCCGAGAGGCAATAATAAAGTGGTTATTATCTTATTCCATGTTTATGATAAATGTTTATTTTGCATGCTATAATTGTATTGATCGGAAACATCAATACATGTGTGTTTAATAAACAAAAAGGGTTCCTAGTTATGCCTCTCTTATAGACTAGCTTGTTGATTAACAAGATGATCAAGGTTTCCTGATCATGGACATTGGATGTTGTTAATAACAAGGTCACAACATTGGTGGAATGATGTGATGAACATTCATCCGAAGTATAGCATTACAATCAAAGTCATTATGTTTATATTGCTATAACATCATACGAAGTAATCTTAGTCCTGAGACCATGAGATCATGTTAATTGCTAACACCGGAAGATTATCTTGATAACATCAAACGTCACACCGTAACAGGGTGACTATAAAGGTGGGTTCAGTGCTACAAAGGTGTTATGTTGAGGCTCATGATCAAGAGTGGGATTTTCCCATCCCGATGACGGATAGATATACTCTGGGCCCTCTCGGTGATATCACATTAAGATAGCTTGCAAGCAAGTGATGTGATCACTAGAATGTTATATCACGGGAACGAGAAAAGAGTGCATGTCGGCAACGAGATCAAACTAGGTATGGAGATACCGATGATCGAATCTCGGACATGTAATATATCGCGAGACAAAGGGATTTAGTTACTAGCGTTAAAGGTTCTCACGATCACAGAAGTCATCGTTGAATGTGTAGGAGTCAGTATGGATCTCCAGGTCCTGCTTCTGATTATTGATCTGAGAGGGGTCTCGATCATGTCTGCATTATTAGCGAACCGTAGGGTGACACACTTAAGGGATACCGACACCATTTGGAGCAAATATGTTTCAAATAAAGAATTGCAAAGCGCTGGAATTATTTCAATAGACACCGAAACTGTTTCGGGTGAAATTGCTGAAATTGGTTCTGCATGTAATATTGAAATATTGCAAGGGGTTTTATGTGAATGTTTGTTAATTAAAGTAATTAACAAAATTCTGAATAAAAATAATAAAAGAGTTTTATAAATGAGAGAGCATTAAATTTGGAGAAATTTAATGCATTTAAAGTGGAGACTTCAAAAGAGAATGTGAAGGGGCAAATTTATGTGGAGGGAGTTACCACCACATGAATGAGGAGGTGAAGGGTCACCCCTTGAGGCGCCGGCCATGGGGAGGGGTACCCTCCCCTCCTCCTATAAAAGGCCCCCCTCACACCCCTTCTTCCTCACACCTCCTCGTGAAGGATCTCTCTCCCCCTCTAGTATTATTTCCCCATGGTCTCGGATTAGCGAGATACATGTTCCCGGTGGCTTTATCTGGAAAGGAGTTGCTGCTTCCGCTGCTTTGCTGGAGCGAGGGACGGAGGTTGTCGGGGTACCGGACGTGTGTGTGATCACGAATGCACCGCTGCTTTGCGGTGCTGGAGTTGGTGGTGCTGGAGCTGGATCTGAAGGACGTGCTGGAGCCGGACCTGCTCGGATTTCCTCACGATCTTGAGATCGGCAAGTGTATGACTACATCAACCACGAGTTCCTACTCGTTAACAAAACTCGTTGTCTTCGAGGGTAAGTTCTCGATGGATGTATGTCCACCCGTTGCTTTGTACCTAGTAGATAGATCTTGGCGTGTAGTTCTCATCGTAGGAATTTTTTTGTTTTCTATGCTGCGGACCCAACAGTGGTATCAGAGCCTGATCTATGCATAGGTGCTTTGCACGGGTAGTACACATATGTTTATATGTGGGCGATGATGATCATGTTATTGCATCTTCTATGTATTTTGGATATTGGTGGCATAGTGGGATGAAGCGGCCCGGACCAACCTTACATGTCATCGTACATGAGACCGGTTCCACGACTGACATGCAACTTGTTTTGCATAAGTGGTTGGCGGGTGTATGTCTCTCCTACTATAGTCAATATCTGATTTACAACGAGTTGCTAATAACTTGGTTATCCTCGTTGTGGTTCCATGTTCGTAGGTAAGAACAGTTTTATCTTTGAAAGCCCTAAGCCACGTAAAACTTGCAATTGATAAATTAGAGGCGTCTAGTTTAGATCGTTGCTGGGCTAGTGTCATGATATAGTAATGTTGTAAGTAGATGTATGATAGATACTCTTACAACACATTCAACGTGTAAGTTCCATAGACCTTGACCTTACACACAAAGGAATGATAGAGTTCATACCACGATGCAAATGATAGAGATCAAATGCATGGACCATATCATCTCACTTTACACATTAGATGTTAGCATCTTATACTGCTAGTTTGGCGCTTTCTGTAGGATTGTAAGATGATCCCTCATTTAGATATCAAGATAAAAATGTGTTCTTCCTTAAGTATGCACCGTTTTATGGATCGTGTTTCGAGACATCACGTGATGATCGGGTGTACTCGACTCTATGCTTTCATACAAACGGGTGTAAGACAGTATTACACATGCGAGTACTAAGGTTCTTACTTGGCGAGCCTAGCATGTACAGACATGGCCTCGGCAACACGGACCAAAAGGTTAAGCATGAGTCATATAGTTGATATGATGCCCATATAGATGCTCGCCTTTGAAGCTACATCAACTCACGTGATGATCGGACTTGGTGTAGTGGATTTGGTTCATGTAATCACCAAAAGGACACGAGGGATGTCGTTTTTGAGTGGGAGTTTATTTCTAATTTGGATTAGTAGAACTCAATTTGTCATAAAATAAATCGAAGTGAATTTGCATAATTTGTTGTAGTCATTGGCATCTGTTCACTACCTTATGCTTAGTTTTAATTGAGATAATAGAACTACAGAATTCTGGATATTTACTTTACGAACTGGTATCGTATTGTTTTGAATGTCAATTAAGTTTATAAGTCCTATTGCAAACTTTCATAAAGCTCTATTTACTTAATGAATTTTAATGAGAAGTATTAAATCAAGAGTAAGAATTCCAATGTTAGTATCTTAAGTATCATGTTTGCCTCCATGATTATTGATATTCAAAAGTTGTTTTAATATCAAGATTATATTGGAGCTGAAAAATTGTTTCAGAAACTATCATGTGTGAAAGATATTGTGATATCTGAAACAATGTTTTTGGTGGCATTATGATAGAGTATAATTTAGCAAAATACATGTTCTCATATTGTATGAGAAGTGAAGGATGGAGATGCTAAGCATCTGGATCTCCCAAAAGGTTTTGGGAACTAACATTATACTCGTGATTCTTCCTTACAGGCTATAGTAGCTTGATCATGAAAGTTGTCATGATAAGGATGAATAGAAGATGTAAGTAAAAAGTTTACTACACTAATAGATTACTAAAGAATGGATTTTTTGAAAGAATACCAAACATTTGATGATGGTGATCCACTTCATAGTGCAAGTCCTAAGGTATTAGTATTTGAATATATACGCTTTATACTATGTGTCATGTGAATGACACCACTATTGATGTTGATAGATTCTTTTAAAAGGAAAAGGAATTGCTGAAAGAGAATCTATAAAATATTTGGCAGAAAAGAAAAAGTTGGAGATGTCCAACTTAGGTATATAGACGATATACATGTTATGGATGTATTCCTTGCTTGTTAAACAATGTGGTTCTTAGGTATTGGATACCGGTATTGGATACCGAATTGGTTGGTATGAAGTGTAATACAGGACAACGCAATTCATGAACTGCAATGGCCTAAGTAACTGGCAAAGAGAATAAGTGATGATGTTCATCGAAAACAAATAAAGTGTTATTGTGTTTTTCGTTGTCATCAAACCTAGCCTTTAAGATTTGTTTAAATAATTGTTATTTTGTTCCAGTATTATGAGAACAATGGTTGTTCAAATAATTACCGTATTCCATAAAGGACGGATGAACTTTTACAAGTCTAGTGGGAGAAATCACATCCATAAACATTATTGCTAAAATGTCGCAAGGGAAATGATTAAAAGATCACTTATGAAGTGACATCGCTGTTTAAATTATATTGGAAAGAAAACATGAAGAAACTCCATGTTGATGGATTTTTGGAGTCTTTGATTTTGATCAATTGACGCATGTGAGACTTTCCTCGAGATAATTGAAACTCCGTCCATAGGCCAGAGAGGAACGGATGACTAGCTTATTGGAAATTGTGCATGCTGATGTGCATAGTCCATTATGTGTAGCCATATGCGATGGATCTTTTTGCTTCATATGCTTTCTTCGAAAATTTGAGTGAATATATCTGTATATTTACTTAATAAGGAAGAAGTATGAAACATTTGAAAATTGTTCAAAGACTTTCAAGATGAAGTGGAAAATCATTGTAACAAGAAAATAAAGAGTTGATGATTCGATCATAAAGGAAGATATTTGAGTTACATGTTTAGCAAAAACACCTAAAATTTTAGGAATTGTTCCATGATTTATGTTTCCCGATAAACCATAGGAGTATGGCATATTCGAGAGATGAAATCAAACCATGTTTGACGTGGTAAGATCAAAGGTGTCATTTATAAAACTGCCATTATTTTTGAAGGATTAAAGCTTTAGAGACTACCGCTTTTACACTGAAAAGAGCACCATCGTGATCCGTTGAAATGACACCATATAAGTTATGGTTTGGGATAAAACCCGAATTGTCTTTTCTTAAATTTTGGTATGCTATGCATAAGTAAAATGTTTACAACCAAAGTTGGATAAGCATGTCTTTGTAGGTTATCCCAAAGAATTTGTTGGGAATTTCTCCATAACACCGAGGACAAAAGAGGTTGTTACTTGGAATGTCAAGTTTCTTGAGAAGGAATTTTTCGCGAAAAGTTAAGTGGGAGGACAATAGAACTTTGATAAGGTTGTTGAACCTTAGCTATATGTGCTAAGTAGCGCAGCGCCGGAAAGTGTCCCAGTGGCGGCCACAATGCTCATGGCTCCCGTGATTACAAAGGGTGTGATCTCGGAGATTAGAGTTCCTATTGAACCGCGTGGGTCGGTAAGAATCAAATAGTGTGATTTGATAAGCAAGTCGTTATTGTTTTGACAATGATGAACCGACTACATGCAAAGAAGCGATGATGGGCCCTGACTCCATAAAATGACTAGGAGTCATAGAATCCGTGATAGTATCCATACACGAGAAATCAAGTTTCTGAACTTGGAAGACCCTCCAGAAAGGCGTGAAACCTATCGGTCGTGTTTGGATCCATAGAGAAATAAGACATGGATGTTTAACATCTACGAAATAGTCGACATGTCGGAAAGAAGTTTACGGCAATGTTCAAGGAGTTGACTATGACAAGATTTGATCTTTCATAGCGATATTTAGTCTTGACGGATTAATGTAGCAACCACTACATATAATTTAATGTATGGTAGTTGAACAAACAAAACAATGTTCTTCTAATAGAATGGTTACCTAGGACGTGTACAAGACACGATCCGAAGGGTTTTGTTAATTCAAAGGGTGCTAAAAGAGCATGCAAACTTCAATAGTTGAAGTAAGCATAACGGAGTTGGAATCTTCACCATGATGAAATTGTTAAAAGAGTTTAAATTCATCGGAGATGATGAAGATGCTTGCATTAGCAAGAAATTAAGTGGGAGCACTGAGACATATTTCTAATACATTATGTAGAGGACATATTGTTGATTGGAAATGATGTATCTTGTATTGACACAAGTTAAGAATTTCATTAAAATAAGATTTCGATGAAAGACTTGGGCAAAACCGGAATATTAGGCATCAATATCTATATGGATAGATTGAGGCGCTGATATGGTTGTGCCAACATACATATATGAGATATTGAAAGGTTTCAATATGGAAACAACAAGAAAGGTTCTTGCTGCTTGGAAAGGATTGTATCAAGATTCAAGTGTTTCGACACTTGGTGAGTAAAATCACATGAAGATTTTGATCGATTATACCATGATATGTATATATCCAAAATGTCCTATGCTCTAAATGTTATGAGCACATACCAGAATGATTCATAAGATGATCATTGGACGATAGTAAAGATATTCTTATGAGCTTTGGAAGAACTAAGAATATATCATGTATAAGTGACAAATAGTTAAAGGTAGTTCATTGTAAAGTGTTACATTGATACTAGTTTTGTCACAAGATACAAATTAAATTTATCTCAATTTAGACTATGGGTGGCACAATGTAATGGAAAGGATGTTCCATGATGTATTTGGATGAGTTCCAAAGTTGAGACATTGTGACGGATACTACAACAAAAGGCTAAGTATATAACTACTATAGTAGCAGCAAAGGAGGGCATTTGTGTTAAGTAGTTTGTTATGAAACTGGGTGTGGTTCAAAGTGGGATAATACTATGAAGATATATTGTGTGACAATAATATCAACATATTTTAAGCCGAACGAACTAAAGGTCTCACCAAAGGACCAAATTTATAATGCCATCTCATTTGAGAATGAGTGATGCGTAGAGACGCAAAGACATGCAAATACACATGGACCTAAAACTGTCAGATCCGAAGATTATGTTAACCACTAGCAATCGCGTATATGCAACACCATAAAGCCATAGGTGTTCAATACGCAAAGTTTTTTAAACTAGATTATTGACTCTAGTGCAAGTGGGAGACTGAAGGGAATATGCCCGAGAGGCAATAATAAAGTGGTTATTATCTTATTCCATGTTTATGATAAATGTTTATTTTGCATGCTATAATTGTATTGATCGGAAACATCAATACATGTGTGTTTAATAAACAAAAAGGGTTCCTAGTTATGCCTCTCTTATAGACTAGCTTGTTGATTAACAAGATGATCAAGGTTTCCTGATCATGGACATTGGATGTTGTTAATAACAAGGTCACAACATTGGTGGAATGATGTGATGAACATTCATCCGAAGTATAGCATTACGATCAAAGTCATTATGTTTATATTGCTATAACATCATACGAAGTAATCTTAGTCCTTAGACCATGAGATCATGTTAATTGCTAACACCGGAAGAGTATCTTGATAACATCAAACGTCACACCGTAACAGGGTGACTATAAAGGTGGGTTCAATGCTACAAAGGTGTTATGTTGAGGCTCATGGATCAAGAGTGGGATTTGTCCATCCTGATGACGGATAGATATACTCTGGGCCCTCTCGGTGATATCACATTAAGATAGCTTGCAAGCAAGTGATGTGATCACTAGAATGTTATATCACGGGAACAAGAAAAGAGTGCATGTCGGCAATGAGATCAAACTAGGTATGGAGATACCGATGATCGAATCTTGGACATGTAATATATCGCGAGACAAAGGGATTTAGTTACTAGCGTTAAAGGTTCTCACGATCACAGAAGTCATCGTTGAATGTGTAGGAGTCAGTATGGATCTCCAGGTCCCGCTTCTGATTATTGATCTGAGAGGGGTCTCGATCATGTCTGCATTATTAGCGAACCGTAGGGTGACACACTTAAGGGATACCGACACCATTTGGAGCAAATATGTTTCAAATAAAGAATTGCAAAGCGCTGGAATTATTGCAATAGACACCGAAACTGTTTCGGGTGAAATTGCTGAAATTGGTTCTGCATGTAATATTGAAATGTTGCAAGGGGTTTTATGTGAATGTTTGTTAATTAAAGTAATTAACAAAATTCTGAATAAAAATAATAAAAGAGTTTTATAAATGAGAGAGCATTAAATTTGGAGAAATTTAATGCATTTAAAGTGGAGACTTTAAAAGAGAATGTGAAGGGGCAAATTTATGTGGAGGGAGTTACCAGCACATGAATGAGAAGGTGAAGGGTCACCCCTTGAGGCGCCGGCCATGGGGAGGGGTACCCTCCCCTCCTCCTATAAAAGGCCCCCCTCACACCCCTTCTTCCTCACACCTCCTCGTGAAGGATCTCTCTCCCCCTCTAGTATTATTCCCCCATGGTCTCGGATTAGCGAGATACATGTTCCCGGTGGCTTTATCTGGAAAGGAGTTGCTGCTTTCGCTGCTTTGCTAGAGCGAGGGATGGAGGTTGTCGGGGTACCAGACGTGTGTGCGATCACGAATGCACCGCTGCTTTGCGGTGCTGGAGTTGGTGGTGCTGGAGCTGGATCTGAAGGACGTGCTAGAGCTGGACCTGCTCGGACTTCCTCACGATCTTGAGATCGGCAAGTGTATGACTACATCAACCACGAGTTCCTACTCGTTAACAAAACTCGTTGTCTTTGAGGGTAAGTTCTCGATGGATGTATGTCCACCCGTTGCTTTGTACCTAGTAGATAGATCTTGGCGTGTAGTTCTCATCGTAGGATTTTTTTTCTTTTCTATGCTGCGGACCCAACAGTGGTATCAGAGCCTGATCTATGCGTAGGTGCTTTGCACGGGCAGTACACATATGTTTATATGTGGGCGATGATGATCATGTTATTGCATCTTCTATGTATTTTGGATATTGGTGGCATAGTGGGATGAAGCGGCCCGGACCAACCTTACATGTCATCGTACATGAGACCGGTTCCACGACTGACATGCAACTTGTTTTGCATAAGTGGTTGGCGGGTGTATGTCTCTCCTACTATAGTCAATATCTGATTTACAACGAGTTGCTAATAACTTGGTTATCCTCGTTGTGGTTCCATGTTCGTAGGTAAGAACGGTTCTATCTTTGAAAGCCCTAAGCCACGTAAAACTTGCAATTGATAAATTAGAGGCGTCTAGTTTAGATCGTTGCTGGGCTAGTGTCATGATATGGTAATGTTGTAAGCAGATGTATGATAGATACTCTTACAACACATTCAACGTGTAAGTTCCATAGACCTTGGCCTTACACACAAAGGAATGATAGAGTTCATACCACGATGCAAATGATAGAGATCAAATGCATGGACCATATCATCTCACTTTACACATTAGATGTTAGCATCTTATACTGCTAGTTTGGCGCTTTCTGTTGCATTGTAAGATGATCCCTCATTTAGATATCAAGATAAAAATGTGTTCTTCCTTAAGTATGCACCATTTTATGGATCGTGTTTCGAGACATCACGTGATGATCGGGTGTACTCGACTCTACGCTTTCATACAAACGGGTGTAAGATAGTATTACACATGCGAGTACTAAGGTTCTTACTTGGCGAGCCTAGCATGTCCTTGGGTCACAAACTGACGTCACCATGGGTGACTCAGGTTTTGATAAGGGTGAACCATCTATGGGTAATGATCCCTCGGCAGAAACCTTCGCTGAAAACCTTCTCAGCAATCCGGGTCTTGCCAAACTTGGCCTTTCTCGAAAATCTGCAGAAGAGATCCAATGGCTGGCCCAGCAATGCCTGTAAAGCCGGACTATCACTGCCGAAGAAGAAGCACAAGAAGCAGAGGACGTCAAGTACTCCGAACTTCTTGAACAGGTCCGTCTTCACGACGAGAAATTGAGAACCGGGAAACTTCTTCCACCACTAGTGATCCCACTAACCCTCGCCGAGAAGGTTACCACTAAGGTGAGCATGAGTTTAAGCAAACTCACTCATGAACAACATGTAAGTCGGAATTCCAACTCACTTTTTTACTCTACTTTATGTGATATCCTCCAGCCCCCAAGCATGAAGTTGGATAGATGATCCGGATTTATGCTTTCATAGGATGCCAAAGAACGAACTAGTATAGCCCCCAAGGCTCGTGCTGATATTAGTAAAAATATTAGCCCGAGTCTTTAGTAGACTGCTGACTCTGGGTATTCTGACTTACAGAAAGTTAATTCATATAACCAGGAATTGTTGAGGAATATTTGCAACAAGCGAAGAGAGATCAGAGCTCTCTGGCTTGAAAATGCTCAATCAAAGGTGTCAAGGGATGAGGCTGAAGGTAAACATTTCAGGCCTTACCCTTGCTCTTTTTTGCTTTCATAGTCGAATTGCATACTCAACTATTGTCTGTTACCTACAACACTGGTCAAACAATCATGTGCCATGATTGAAGAGGCTGAGAATCTGAAGATCCTGGAGGTGGAGAATGCCGACTAACGTCGAGAGCTGGATAAGCTCAAAGCAGATCATAAGAAGAGCATTGCTAAAGTTCTTGAATCCACCTCCATGGCCACCGAAGAGCGCGATCGTAAGATAGTAATCCAGGATAAGAAAATCTCGGATCTCAATAATGAGCTATTCAGAGAGAAGGATATCACTGAGGCACTCCGGGCTGAACTCCAGAGCCTCAGGGAAGAGAAGACCAAAATTGACGATGTCATCTTTGGTATGTTTCCTACTTTCTGACTTTCTGCTTTTCCGATTCTTGGAATTTGGAAATGCTTTATCACCTTTGCATTTTATGCGCATGTCCTCTAAACTTACTGGATTCCTCCTCCACCGAGTCTCGCACCAGCTGGCTTACACAAGTCGGTGATTTGCTTCACGATTTCCGCTAGTCTTTGGAGGATATTGGTGAAGTACTCAAGGTTCTGGACATGGACAAAATGTCTGGCTTTGAGGTGCAAGACAAGGCCAAGGAGATGCCCCAGCTCACCCAGGACTGGAATATGTCCTACGCGCGTACTGCAGCATAGAACGCTCTCACCATGGTCATGAGCCACCATGGAAACATGGATATCTGGCAAGTGACCAGAGGGTATTCGACTGTGGATGAAGACGGTCAGGAGCAAGATATCAAGGCTATCATGCACTCCTGCACCAGATATGGATGTCACGTAGCTGATCTGACCAGCTACGACACTCCTTTCTTCACTCGCGTCGAGACGCCTCCTCCGCCCGCCAAAGAAACTGGTGAAATTTCCGACGATGAACAAACCGTATCGGATTTGAACGTCTCAGAAAGATATCGGGGTGAGGGTGATGTCTCCAGTGAGCCGGCTGCTCCTTCCTCTTCCCCTGCATCATAGAACATCAGCAAACTTTGTGTTATTCTAAAAACAATTCGGGTTGTAAATAAGTAGTATAATACTTTTGCTAGTGCTAAGATTTGCTACTTCTATTTAGCACTTTTGGCTTTATATTTATCGCGCCTGAAATGTTTACATAAGTACTTATTTGTTTTGCCTGTACTTATTGTTTATCTGGCTTTCCACCTCGTCCCTTTCGTGAGACGACCAACCTTCCACACGGAATCTCTGTCGAGCAACAGAGCTCAATTGCTAAACCAGTTGAAACTCGGAAACAGAGCCGACTTCCAGTACCAACAATTCACTACTCGAAAAATACCCGCATCCGGCAATCAGATAAATAACCAAAGTACAAACTAGAAAATTTAGAGTTATACCCAAAGGTAGCATTTTTAGAATCGGAAATCATAACCAAAATAAACATGAGCATAAAGTACTTTCAAGTATTTTGGGATTTTCGACTATGACATGATCATTCGGAAATAAGATGGTAAAAAATTTCTCAGAAATAATTTGAGGTAACCAACACTTTATTTCTCATTGAACATGTACACATATATGATTACAAGAATAAAAGGGACGTAGCTGAGCAATATTCCACGGTCTATTTAATTCTTACGGGTATGTACTGCCTCCAACTCTCTTTCTCTTTTTAGTAGCAGGTCTTTCTTTGACTGGCCGCATATTAGTTACATCGTAAGAACCATTATGCAATACTCGGCTAACTAAAAAGAGACCTTCCCATACTGGGGAAAGTTTGTGCTTTCTTTTATGCACAAGCCGAAGAACCAAGTCGCCCTTGTTGAAAGACCGATTTCTGACTCTCTGGCTATGATACTTGTGTAACTTCTACTAATAGGCTGTTGATCTCATCTCAGCAACGACGCGCACTTCTTCGATTAAATCGAGATCATTTTGTCAAGAAACTCCGGCATCAAATCACTAGGAAGAACTGCTTCTGCACCATAGACCAAGAAGTAAGGTGTGTATCCGGTAGACCTGTTTGGAGTTATTCTCAAGCTCCATATCACAAAGGGTAATTCCTCCGCCCAAGCCCCCGCAGCACGACATAGTGGCGCTTCGAGTCTTGGTTTTAGGCCTTGTATGATTAAACCATTTGCTCTTTTGACTTGTCCATTAGCCTGTGGATATGCGACTGATGCAATGTCAAGCCGGATATTTTGTTCATCGCAGAATTCGGCAAGCTCTCCCATAGAAAAATTACTCCCGTTGTACGTAATAATGCTATGCGGATAATCGTATTGGATTATGACATCCTCAACAAATATTTTGGCTGTTGCTCCATCACAACTTGTGACGGGTTTAGCCTCAATCGATTTCGTGAATTTATCCACCATCACTAAGAGGTGAGTAAATCCACTTGGAGCTCGTTTAAAGGGTCCTACCATATCAAGCCCCCATACCGCAAAGGGCCATGTTATAGGTATTGTCCTCAGCTGATCAGCCGGAACATGGGCTTGTTTGCCGTACTTTTGACAGCCTTTGCACGTCTTGACCAACCGTTCGACATCTGCCTTAGCTGTAAGCCAGAAAAATCCATGTCTAAAAGGTTTTGCCACTAAGGATTTGGCTGCAGCGTGATGACCGCATTCGCCTTCATGGATTTCACTTAGGATTTCCACTCATTCTTCCGGAGATACACAACACTGAAAGACCCTAGACACACTCCGCTTGTAGAGCTCACCACTTATAACAGTATAGGATTTTGCTTGTCGGACGACCTGCCGGCTCAGAACCTCATCTTCGGGTAATTTTCCATCTACCAAATAATCAAGGTAGGGTTGAGTCCAGCTGGGAATCATAGCCAGAACTGCTACTAATGGTGAGTCAGATTTGGTCGGATATTCCTTGTCAACTCCTTTATTGAAGGAACTTTGAGGTTCTCTAAAAAAGCGCCATCCGGGACCTTTTTCCGCGCAGAGCCTATTCGAGATAATGCATCTGCTTCCTCGTTTTCTGTTCGAGGGATGTGTTGAACCTCAAACCCTTCTAACAATTTCGATAATTCATCTACGACAGCTCTATATGCTGCCGTGTGTTTATTTGCATTACAGATATCCAACACTTGTTGGGAAACAAGATCCGAATCTCCATAACACATTAATCGTCGGATGCCGATATACTTAGCAATCCGGATTCCATGTAGCAGCACTTCATATTCGGCAATGTTATTTGTTGCTGTAAAATGAATCTGCAACACACAGAAAAGTTTATGTCCTTCGGGTGACTTGAGCACCACGCTAGCCCCCGAGCCCCCGAGCGCCTTAGACCCGTCAAAATGCAAGGTCCAGTATTCCGACTCTAGGAGGGTCATATTCTCCGTTGTCTCTGTCCAATCAGCAACAAAGTCAGCAAGGATTTGGGACTTTATTGTTGTACGAGGTTTATACTCAATGTCGAAACCTGAAAGCTCTATGCCCCATTTTGCGACACGTCCTGTAGCATCACTGTTGTTGATGATATCTCTCATGGGAGCTGTGCTCACCACGGTAATTGGATGTTCCTAAAAATAATGCCGTAACTTCCGAGATGCAAAGAACACACCGTAAGCCAGCTTTTGATAGTGTGGATACCGCTACTTAGATTCAGTTAGGACCTCACTAAGGTAATAAGTTAGACGCTGCACCGGGTGTTCCTGTTTTTCCTCTGGTCTCTCCACCACCATGACGACATTGACTACCCTGTTTGTCGCAGCGATATAGAGCAACATCGGTTCCTGAGGTTCCGATGCTGCGAGGATAGGAGTAGACGAGAGTACTATTTTCAGGTCTTGTAGTGCATCTTCAGCTTCATCAGTCCAAATGAACTTTCTGGTCTTTTTCAGGAGCTTGTAAAGTGGTGCAGCTCTTTCACCGAGCCGGCTCACAAATCGACTGACTGCAGCAATGCAACCAGTTAGTTTTTGAACGTCCTTCAGACGAGTAAGCCTAGAAATATTGAGTATAGCCTTGATCTTGTCGCGGTTCACCTCTATGCCTCTTTGTGACACGATGAAACCTAACAATTTTCCGGCTGGTATTCCAAAGAAGCACCTCTTCGGATTAAGCATTATGTTGTATTTGCATAGATTGGCGAACGTTTCCTCCAAGTCGGAAATTAGAGTTTCCTTCTTTTGGGACATCACCGCAATGTCATCCACATATGCATGTACGTTGCGTCCGATTTTGTCATGGAGGCAACGCTGCATAGTGCGCTGGTAGGTAGCTCCTACATTTTTGAGCCCAAAGGGCATTGATGACCCACAAGTATAGGGGGTGAATCTTAGTTTTTTCGATAAGTAAGAGTGTCGAACCCAACGAGGAGCAGAAGGTGCTGGTGAGTGGCTAGGAGCATGAATTCTCTATAAATACTTAGCAAACGGATTTTTAGGGTTTTTTGATAATGCAGATAAATAAAGTACTAGTAAATAAAAGACAATAAGAATAAATGCAGCAAGTGGCCCAATCCTTTCTTTAGCAAAGGACAAGCCGGTTGTATTACTTAAGATGACCAAACGTTCTCGAGGACACATGGGAATTCCTTCAAATGCTTTCGCTTCATATAGTTGATTAATCTTCTTTAGTTTGCTAAGTGTTGTGTGGGTGAACCTATGCTAATGTACCGACCTTCCTAGGACTAATACATACTTGTGATTATACCCCTTGCAAGCATCCGCAAGTAGAAGAAAGTAATTAAGGTAGAAACCTAACCAGAGTTTAAACTCTAAGACCCTGACGTCCCTTTTTGCAATGGTTTCCTAACGGGGGTTCAGGTTTCTGTCACTCTGGCAACCCCTACGATTAGTAGCCAAATACACAATGCATTCCCCTAGGCCCATATAGGTGAAGTGCGATGTAGTCGACGTTCACATGACACCACTAGAAGAAGTACACCACAACTTAAATATCAAACTATTGAATCTTTCTCAACACAATTCCACTACTAACAACATGACTTCTCCCATGTCCTCAAGAACAAAACAAACTACTCACAAGACATCATATGGATCATGATCAGAGATGATATAATGATATGTAACAATCTGAACATAAACAATAATTCAACGGTTCACTCAATAGCATCAACTACAAGGAGTAATCAACACCGGGAAAGTTTCCCCTAAGAACTATGCAAGATTCAACCCAATTGTTACAGCGGTATGAGGTGGTGATGATGGTGCTGGTGGAGATGATGGTGGTGATGATGATGATCCCGATGAAGTCCAGCTTGATGGTGGTGTTGATGGCGACGATCTCCCCTCTTCGGGAAGGAATTCCCCTGGCAGAATTCTGTCTGCGGGAGAGATCTTTCTCTCTCGGTGTTTTCTGCCCCGCAGAGGCGGCGGAATCTTTCTATCGTCCCTCTCCGAGTCTTAGGGTTTCGGGAGGATAATATACACCAGAGGGGAGAGCCAGGGGTGGACCAGGACGGCCACACCACCTGGTGGCGCGACCTAGGGTGTCCCGCGCCAGGGAGTGGTGTGGCCCCCCTGTGGCCCATCTCCACTCCCCCTTCTGGCTTTCTTCGTCTTCTGGAAAAATAGGACTTTCCTTGTATTTTCCCGAATTTTCTGATCTTCACGAATTTTGCCTCCAAACAACACCTTTTCCATCAGAATCGTGACTGCAGCGGTCCATGCTCCAAAAGTCATCAACCATGCAAAAACAGATGAAATAGCATAAGTATCATCTCCTAATACAAAATATATCAATGAATAAAAGTAATTTATGATATAGAATAGTGATGTAAAATGGATGTATCAACTCCCCCCAAGCTTAGACTTCGCTTGTCCCCAAGCGAAAACTGAACTCAATAAACATGACCTCAGGTTTATGGAGTGAAGAGTCGATAAAAGAATACATACAAGAAGCATCACATTCATCAATACATAAGTCATAATATAAGACAACTCACTATTATATAACTTAACTTGCAATAACTAAAGGAAACACAATAAAGATACATAAAGTAAATCATAATTGGTAATGGAAAACTTAGCTCTCGGTCGAAGAATAGTTGACAATTTGCTGGAGTTCACAAATAACTGGTTTTCAATGATATCTTTCAAAGTAGTAGACACTAAGATACGAGCAAAGTGCAAAACAAGGAACATAAGAAACATGATTGAATAAATCATCATATGAATGAATGAAATGCAACAACTCAAAATACTTGCTGAGGTAGAAGGGAATAGGGTTACTGACTCAACTAAAAAGTAAAAGAAAGGCCCTTCGCAGAGGGAAGCAGGGATTTCAAGTTTCATAAAGAGCTTCCAAAAATTATGGTACTTATTAGCTTTCAGCTCTCATTGCCCCTATCATAGGCATCTTTAGGTGATTAAGGTTAAAATGACACAACTAAGAGGATATGCTTGACAAGTTATAAGTTGAAATCTCATGCCCTTTACTTACGAGTACCGAACCTTATGCTACTCAACTTCAGTCACAAGTAAGCTCTTGTCATTGTAAATACATATGTATCATAGAGAACCACCAACGGGGTACCCCTTGCACATGATACAGGAGCTATCCCATAATCAAAATGTCAAGGCAAGCAGACAATGAGCATCTTGGCGATCTTTTTATTTGCTATTTGCATCGGTTTTTATTGAGGATGCTTCATAGAGTGCTCATTATGGTTATGCTACAAGTTTCCACCATGATTAGGCATGGCTTAGGCTAGCGGCCTAGACGTTTCTCTAACACACATACAAACTCCATGATCTTACAAGTGCCCCTTTTATTTCACACCACCGGGATCCATAAGCAAAAGAATCATGATATCAACGAGGTGCAAAGTACCAGTGCAATGTTGAAAGCGTTCCCCATGATGCATGGTTCTGCTAACTTCAACTGATAAAGCGCAAGCATATACGCAACAAAGATGGACACAATGGTTCAAGTTTATTAATTGCAAGAAAGTAAAGTGTGCCATCAAGTTCGTGAGAGCTTTAATTACTAATCTTCTCATAACAAGTTTAATTTGGAAGGTAGATAAAAACATGAATTTACTTGGAATAGCAATAATGCTAATAGGTAGGTATGGTGGACACAAATGGCATAAGTTTTGGTTTAAGGATTGGATGCACGAGAAGCATTCCCTCTCAGTACATGTTTTTGGCTAGCAAGGCTGGGTAGCAAGCATAAGAGTTGAAGGAAACAGACAAACATACAAGTGATAAAAACAAACATGCAATCTTCCTTGGAAGCACAAAAGATCTTAACTAGAGAATACTAAGCTTATGAGCAAATCAAGAAAGAAAGATGATGAAATTATATTTCTTTAGAGTACTTTTATCTTTTTCATTCAATTCTCAAAATAGTGTTGCTACTGACTGAGCCAGGTTTGCCAAAATCAACTAAAATCAACTCAATGATCCCAAAGTGATACCAATACTAACGACAAGATCAATCACATAACCATGAATTGAAAACTAATATAAGATATGCGAAAGAGTAAATGATAGAACTTCTCATTAATATTCCATAACGGCAACTCACACCAAGGGATACATAGATATCTAACGAGAGGGGGGACACTTCCATAATGCAAACCATCCTACATGATAACTTCTCTATTCATGATATGACTCTACTAAAAAGGTAAAAAGATAGAAGATAGTGATGTGATACCACGACACTCCCCCAAGCTTGGAGCAAACCAAGGGGATGCCAAAACCTGATGATGAATTACTCCTTCGGTGGTGGTGGTATTCTCTCGTCATCGTCCGACTTCCAAGGTAAGGGGTCCCCATCAACAAAGGACATCGTGGTCTCCAGCATCCTGAAACTTGCAGCAGCATTTATGCGTTTAAACCTAACCTCGTACTCACAGTTTTGATTTTGAACATCGTAGAGCTGTGCTTGCAGTTGGTTGGTTGTTTGGTGGAGTGAGAGAACTTCATACTTGAGCTCAGCAGTCTCCTTTTGGTGCTCGGCGATGAGTTCGGAACAAATCTTATGGATGATATCCACTTCGTGTTCCGCCATCTTCTTGTACCTAAAGACTTCTTGCTCTAGTGCTTCCATCCTGTCCTCTAGACTTCCTTCACCTTTAGGGCCTTGAACCTCTTTTATCGGTACCTCCCCATCTTCAAGCAACAACTCCTTGGGATGAATCTTCAACTCTCTCATGTATGGGTTGATGATATCCGTCGAGGAATCTTCCTTGGCTGATCCAGAGGAAGACATTGTGGCTCCAAATCTGGGACTCTACCTGTCAGAAACAGATCGAAACGAAAACATGACGAGAACACGATATATGAACCTCAGGGGATCCGGGGGATTATATATTACGAAGTTTTACAACAAAAGGAAGGTACTAGGAGAAAAAGGGTCAGAGATGGAGGCCGAGGTGGACACACCACCTGGTGGCACGGCCAGGGGGGCCCGCGCCACAGGGAGGTGTGAGCCACCCAAGCTCCATTTCTGTCCCTCTTTCGCTTTGTAGCTTTCCTTGTTGGATAAAAACTGCAAAATTATAACTAGACAGAATTTTCATGGAACTTTTCTTACCAGAACTATTACCTATTCAAAAACGGACTCTGTAGGTCTCTGAATTTGGTCTTTGATAAATTTTTCCAGAGTTATAACTTGAAAAGCATCAACATCTTCATTGTAAGAATCTCCAGCCATATAGTGCTTGAGACGCTGCCCATTCACCACTTGTGTAGTGTTATCTTTTACAGAAGAAATTTTTATTGCTCCTGAACGGGATACTTCTTCAATAACAAAAGGTCCTTCCCATTTTGACAGTAGTTTCCTTGCAAAAAATCTGAGACGAGACCTATACAATACAACTTTCTCACCAACATGGAATTCTCTCTTAAGTATTCGCTTGTCATGCCATATTTTAACTCTCTCCTTAAAGAGTCTAGCATTCTCATATGCTTCACTCCTCCATTCATCCAACAAACTTAAGTCAAATAATATTTTTTCACCAGCAAGTTTACAATATCTATTAAGTTCTTTAACTGCCCAATAAGCTTTGTGTTCTAATTCTAAGGGCAGGTGACAAGCTTTCCCATAAACCATTTTATAAGGAGACATCCCCATAGGGTTTTTATAGGCAGTCCTATAAGCCCATAAAGCATCGTTCAACTTTTTAGCCCAATTTTTCCTAGACCTATTAATAGTCTTTTGCAAGATGGATTTAATTTCTCTATTTGATAACTACTTGTCCACTAGTTTGGGGATGATAAGATGAAGGGATTCTATGATTAACATCATATTTAGCAAGGGTCTTTCTAAAACCACCATTAATGAAATGAGAACCTCCATCAGTCATAAGATACCTAGGCACTCCAAACCTAGGAAAGATAACATCCTTAAGCATTTTAGAGAGGTCTCCCCATCAGCACTCTTCGTAGGTATAGCTTCTACCCACTTAGTGACATAATCAACGGCAACAAGAATATGAGTATAGCCTTTTGAGGTAGGAAAAGGACCCATAAAGTCAAATCTCCAACAATCAAAGGGTTCAATAACTAGAGGGTTCAATAATTAGAGAGTAGTTCATAGGCATTTCATTGCGTCTAGAAATATTACCAACACGCTGACACTCATCACAAGATGAAACAAATTTTCTTGCATCTTTAAATAGGGTAGGCCAGTAGAAACCTGATTGTAGCACCTTTTGCGCAGTTCTATCTCCTGCATGATGTCCTCCATAAGCACTACCATGACATTTACGCAATATCTCCTTTTGTTCATATTCTGGAACACATCTTCGCATAATACCATCTACTCCTTCTTTATATAAATGTGGGTCATCCCAAAAATAATGCCTCAAATCATAAAATAACTTCCTTCTTTGCTGAGCTGTGAAAGTTGGTGGCAAATACTTGGAGACAATAAAGTCAGCATAATCAGCATACCAAGGACTCCCTCGCGAGCTTACCCCTACTGCAGCCAACTGTTCATTTGGAAAACTATCATTAACAGGCATAGGATCAAAAGAGATGTTTTCCAATCGAGATAAATTATCAGCTACAAGATTTTCAGCACCTGTCCTGTCTACAATATGTAGGTCAAACTCCTGTAAGAGTAGCACCCATCTAATAAGCCTAGACTTAACATCTTTCTTTGTCATAAGGTACTTAATAGTAGCATGATCAGTATGAATGGTAACTTTTGAGTCTACAATATAAGGTCTAAACTTATCACAAGCAAAGCCGACGGCTAGGAATTCTTTTTCAGTAGTAGCATAATTCCTTTGAGCAGCATCAAGAGTCTTACTAGCATAATGGATAACATTTAACTTTTTATCAATTCGTTGCCCAAGGACAGCACCTACAGCAAAATCACTAGCATCACACATTATTTCAAAGGGTAAGCTCTAATCAGGTGGTTAAACGATAGGAGCTGTAGTTAAAGCCTTCATTAGAGTTTCAAAAGCTCCCTTACAATCATCATCAAAGACAAAGGGTACATCTTTTTGAAGAAGATTAGTGAGGGGTTTTGATATCTTAGAGAAATCTTTAATAAACCTTCTATAGAAACCAGCATGACCAAGGATACTATGAATACCTTTGATGTCTCTTGGACACGGCATTTTCTCAACTGCCTCAACTTTAGCTCTATCAACTTCTATGCCTCTTTCAGAAACCTGATGCCCAAGTACAATCCCTTCATTCACCATGAAGTGGCATTTCTCCCAATTAAGAACAAGATTAGTTTCTTCACATCTTTGCAAAACTTTATCGAGGTTATGCAGACAATTATCAAAAGAAGTTCCATAGATGGAGAAGTCATCCATGAACACTTCAACAATTTCCTCACAAAAACCATGAAAGATAGCAGACATGCATCTTTGAAAAGTAGCAAGAGCATTGCATAAACCAAAAGGCATACGTCTATAAGCATAGGTTCCGTAAGGGCATGTAAAAGTAGTTTTTTCTTGATCTTGTTGTTTAACAGCAATTTGAGAAAAACCAGAATATCCATCAAGAAAACAAAATGGGTCTTTTTAGACAACCTTTCTAACATTTGATCAATAAAAGGAAGTGGGTAATGATCTTTCTTAGTAACTTTGTTAACTTTCCTGAAATCAATGCACATTCTATAGCCTACTGCTATTCTTTGGGGAATAATCTCATCATTATTATTAGGGACGACGGTAATTCCCCCCTTTTAGGGACATAATGAACCTGACTAACCCATTCACTATCAGCAATAGGGTAAATAATACCAGCATCAAGGAGTTTCAATACCTCATTTCTTAGCACTTCCTTCATCTTAGGATTTAAACGCCGTTGGTGCTCTACCATTGGCTTTGCATCTGGTTCTATATTGATAGCATGCTGACATATAGTAGGAGAAATCCCTTTTAAATCATCCAGAGTGTAGCCCATAGCCCCTCAGTGTTTCTTCAGTACCTCCAATAACCTTTCTTCTTCCTTTCCTAAAAGTTTAGAGCTAATAATAACAGGATATATCTTATTATCATCAATGTAAGCATATTTAAGATCGTCAGGTAAAGGTTTTAGATCGAAGACCGGATCCTTTTTAGGTGGCAACGTGGTACCCAAGTCTTCTATAGGCAAGTTATCCTTAAGCATCTTAGGTTGACGACGGAGAATCTCATCAATCTCATTTCTTTCTTCCATGAAGATTTCACTTTCATGATCTTCCATAAATTGTTGCAAAGCATTGTTAGGATCAAGAGAAATAGAAGCAAGTTGTTCAACTCTAAACTCCTCATTATGGGTTTCATTTTCACAAGATTCTTTAGTAAATTTCGAAAAATTAAACTCATAAGATTCCCCATCAAATTTAGTCAAGATTTTCTCCCTTTTGCAGTCTATAATAGCTCCACAAGTACTCAAGAAAGGTCTACCAAAAATGATGGGATACGTTTTACTAGCAGCTAAACCAAGTACTAGAAAATCAGCAGGACATTTAATCTTACCACAAAGAACTTCTACATCCCGCACAATACCAATTGGAGAGATGATCTCTCTATTAGCAAGGTGAATAACCACATCAATCTCTTCCAGTTCGCAGGGACTGATTTCATGCATAATTTCTTTGTAGAGATCATAAGGAATAGCACTTGAACTTGCACCAATATCACATAAACCATAATAGCAATGATCACCAATTCTAACAGAAAACACAGGGACACTAGCCTTTTTAGTTCTATTAGGATGTGAGACAATATTAGAAGCATCCTCACAAAATACTATGTGTCCATCTTCTACACTTTTAGTGACAAGGTCTTTCACAATTGCTACAACAGGTTCAATGTTTATTTGTTCATCAGGTTTTACAGTTCTCTTTGCACTTTTATTGATTAGACTAGTTATCATAGGATGATACTTTACCTTATCCGGGAAGGGTATTTTCTCGATATAAGGTTCAGGTAAGATGTGATCAATAGTGCAAAATTCAGTGCTCCCAACAGGAACACAATCAACAATATCTTTATATGGTGCATGGTACTTGTCCCATCCCTTTTTCGGAATTTCAATTTGTAACAACTTGAGAATCAAGACCATAAGCATTACTAATATTTTGAAAGTCATTAGTTCCCATAAAAGATTCAATGCATTCATAATCATAATTTATACCTGACTTTCTTCCTTTGTCATTCTCCCATGCTTCAGCATTATCTTGAATACGGTCCAGATGATCCCATTTAGCTTCTTCTTCCATGCGTGTAAATGATCCAGCACAAGAGGCATCCAGTAAATCCTTATCATGAAGAGAAAGCCTTGCATAAAAGTTATTGATAATAATATCGTTGGGGAGCTCATGAATGGGACATTTGAGCATTAGTAACTTGAATCTCCCCCAAGCTTGAGTTGTACTCTCTCCATCAAGAGGCCAAAAATTGTATATTTGATTCTAATCTTTATGAATCTCACTAGGAGGATAAAACTTTGAATAAAAGAGAGGCACTATTTCCTCCCATTCAAGAGCTTGACCATTCTTCAACAGCTTATACCAGTCCTCAGCTCTTCCTTTCAGTGATAATGAGAATAACTTCTTTTTGACTTGATCTGTTGTAATACCTGCACACTTGAACAACCCGCATAATTCGTGTATAAAGAGCAAATGATCACCGAGATGGACAGTTCCATCCAACATAATAGTTATCCATAACATGATCAATAATTCTTGTAGGTATTTTAAAAGTATCATTCTATGCATGTGGTGGTTCATCTACTACCTTAGCAGTGGTAATAGCATTACGAAATAAGAAACTCAACGAATTATCCATAATGAAAATAAAGCAACTAATAGAAGTAAACAATACTCACAGTAGAAGTTTCCTTTACCAGTTCCACTCTCCAATAGCGCTTCACTCCCCGGCAACGGCGCCAGAAAATAGTCTTGATGACCCACAAGTATAGGGGGTGTATCGTAGTATTTTCGATAAGTAAGAGTGTCGAACCCAACGAGGAGCAGAAGGTGCTGGCGAGTGGCTAGGAGCAGGAATTCTCTGTAAATACTTAGCAAACGGATTTTTAGGGGTTTTTGATAATGCAGGTAAATAAAGTACGAGTAAATAAAAGACAATAAGAATAAATGCAGCAAGTGGCCTAATCCTTTCTTTAGCAAAGGACAAGCCAGTTGTATTACTTAATATGACCAAACGTTCTCGAGGATACATGGGAATTCCGTCAAGTGCTTTTGCTTCATATAGTTGATTAATCTTCTTTAGTTTGCTAAGTGTTGTGTGGGTGAACCTGTGCTAATGTACCGACCTTCCTAGGACTAATACATACTTGTGATTATACCCCTTGCAAGCATCCGCAAGTAGAAGAAAGTAATTAAGGTAGAAACCTAACCAGAGTTTAAACTCTAAGACCCTGACGTCCCTTGTGCAATGGTTTCCTAACGGGGGTTCAGGTTTCTGTCACTTTGGCAAACCCTACGATTAGTAGCCAAATACACAGTGCATTCCCCTAGGCCCATATAGGTGAAGTGTCATGTAATCGACGTTCAGATGACACCTCTAGAAGAAGTACACCACAACTTAAATATCAAACTATTGAATCTTTCTCAACACAATTCCACTACTAACAACATGACTTCTCCCATGTCCTCAAGAACAAAACGAACTACTCACAAGACATCATATGGATCATGATCAGAGATGGAATAACGATGTATAACAATCTGAACATAAACAATAATTCAACGGTTCACTCAATAGCATCAACTACAAGGAGTAATCAACACCGGGAAAGTTTCCCCTAAGAACTATGCAAGATTCAACCCAATAGTTACAGCGGTATGAGGTGGTGATGATGGTGCTGGTGGAGATGACGGTGGTGGTGATGATGATGATCCTGATGAAGTCCAGCTTGATGGTGATGTTGATGGCGATGATCTCCCCTCTCTGGGAACGAATTCCCCCAGCAGAATTCTATCTGCCAGAGAGATCTTTCTCTCTCGGTGTTTTCCGCCTCGTAGAGGCGGCGAAATCTTTCTATTGTCCCTCTCCGAGTCTTAGGGTTTAGGGAGGATAATATATGCCAAAGAGGAGAGCCAGGGGTGGACCAGGGCAGCCACACCACCTGGTGGCGCGGCCTAGGGTGGCCCACGCTAGGGGGTGGTGTGGCCCCCCTTGTGGCCCATCTCCGCTTCCCCTTCTTTCTTTCTTCGTCTTCTAGAAAAATAGGATTTTCCTTGTATTTTCTCGAATTTTCTGATCTTTGCGAATTTTGGCTCCAAAGAGCACCTTTTCCATCAGAATCCTGACTGCAGCGATCCATGCTCCAAAAGTCATCAACCATGCAAAAACAGATGAAATAGCATAAGTATCATATCCTAATACGAAATATATCAATGAATAACAGTAATTTATGATATAGAATAGTGATGCAAAATGGATGTATCAGGCATCGTAACGAAACAAAAGGTTCCAAAGTGGGTTATGAATGAAGTTTTGACTTTGTCTGATTCCTTCATCCGAATTTGGTGATAACCGGAATATGCGTTGAGAAAACATAGGAGTTACGAGTCTGCCATAGAATCGATAACTTGATCAATCCTAGGCAGAGCGAATGGATCTTTGGGACAAGCCTTGTTCAAGGCGGTATAATCAACACACATCCTTAAATCACTGGTGTCCTTTTTAGGGACCATTACAGGATTGGCCGACCACTCAGTGTGGATGACCTCTTCTATGAATCCAGGTAACTCGAGCCGAGCTAGTTCCTTAGCTATTGCTTTTTTGCTTTTCATCGCCGAAACATCGTAAGGACTGTTTGATGGGTTTAGCGTTTGGGTGTACATTTAGAGAGTGCTCGGCAAGTTCCCTAGGTACTTCGGTCATGTCAGATGGCTGCCATGCGAAGATATCTTGATTTGCTTTGAGGAACTTGACGAGCGTGCTTTCCTATGCACGATCTAAACCTACACCTATTTGGGTCACCTTGGAGGGGTCATCATCCTTCAATAGCTTCGTCTTCATCTCTTCCGATGCCTTGAACTCCGGAGTTGGCTTTGTCACCTCCTTCTTCATCACGGGCATCTCGGACGGGTCGATGGTCTTCTTGATCTCCTGGTACTCCTGGGCGTCCAGCATGGCTTCAACAAAGGTGGCATTTCCGTCCTCGCACTCTCACGCTTTCTTCGAGTCTCCCCTGATGGTGATCACGCCGTTGGGACCTGGAATTTTCATCATATTGTAAATATAACATGGACGAGCCATAAGAGCCCAGTAAGCCGGCCATCCGAATATAGCATGGTAGGCGCTCTTGAACGGGACCACTTCGAAGGAAAGTGCCTCCGTTCGATAATTCTTTGGAGTACCAAAGGTGACATCCAAAGTGATCTCTCCCAGGGAATTTGCCCGTCTTCCTGGGACAACTCCGTGAAAGATCATAGAGGTGTGATTCAGCTGTGTCTCCGAGATCCGCATCTGGCATAGCATTTCGACATATAGAATATTGATACTGCTACCGCCATCCATGAGAGTCTCTGAGAAACCATAGCCGTCAATAAGTGGACTGATGATTAAGGCGTATTTTCCTCGCCTATGCAACTTAGGCGGATGATCAGCACGGTCAAAGGTGATTGCTACTTCCAACCAGTCTAAGTATTGTGGGACAGCCGGAACAGTCGCATTGAGTTCGTGCAACACTGCTTTCTTGACCTTAGCTGGTTGAGACCCAAGGAAAGTGACGTAAGTGTCTTTCTATGTTGGGAAGTTCTTATTTCCATCCGACTTGGGATTTGAAGTATCAGCTTCCTCCATGTCGGAATCTTCCTTGGCCTCTTTCTCTTTTTCGGGATTTTTTCCCTTCTTCCGCTTAGCCCTGTAGCCAGCGGTATCGTCCTTTTGATGTCGTCATTGAAATGACACTCGGTGTTTGTGTGGGACGAGCCCCCGTTGGGATCTAAGTGATGCACGCACGGGTTATTCGCAATGTCGGCCCACGAGTAGGTTTTGCCAGGGTGCTGGTCTCCTCTACCCTGGACCCTTGATGTCCCACGACCGCGTCCACGACCACCGTCGTGCCCTCCTCATCCTCCAGACCCGAAAGTAGCGGTAACAACCGCTGTTTCCACGTTGGGTTTTTCTTCCGAGGTGTTCTTGCGCTTATGAGCTTATTGCTTTGGTTGTTTTGCCGATTGTGGCACAACTAGGACATTCAGTAGTCCTTCCGCGTCGTCGTCAGCATCTGCATACTTGCTCGCTGTTTCTATCATCTCTCCCAAATCAGTAACTTTGTCGCACTTCAAGCGATGACGTAGTAAACTAATTGGGAGTCCTGCAATGAAAGCTTCAATCACAGTTTGGTCGTTTACTCTCTTGCAGGAGTTCTTAGTGTCGATCCATCGTCCGAGGTAATCTCGGCAAGTTTCTCCGGCCTTCTGAGTGCAACGCTGCAGGTCTCCTACCATACAGGGCCTCCGATATGTGCCTTCGAAATTCTGAAAGAACGTGCTTTGCATGTCATACCAGTTGTGGATGGTGTTTTCTGGAAGTTCATTGAGCTAGGATCATGCCGTCTTCCGCAACATAAGTGGGAGATATCAGGTTGCGACCAAGATATTTCCGCCTTTGGCGATGCAGCAAGCCTGGAAAAAATCCTGGAGCCAAGTATCTGGCCGAGCTACACCATCGTAGGGCTGGATGTTCCTTGATGGCAAATCCTTCCGGGAATCTTGTTGCTCTAATGCGTGGTCCAAAGCATTTTGGACCCACATAGATTTCGTTGTTCTCTTAGCACCGCGCCTCTATGTTAGAGTTGATCCGATGTCTCGCGCCACTTGGTGACAGAGATCACCGTCCTGATTGACGGTTGTGGCTGTGGTGCCTTGGAGCCAGACTTCTACTTCTACCACCACCTCCTTCGCCACGGCACCCTCCTTGAGAGCCGTTGTGGTGGCTACTTGGTGGAGAGGGTGGATCAGGGGTATTGTTTCCGGCTGATCATCGGCCTCCATCCGGAGCGTCATTATTCCGGTTCTGGGGAGGGTCTTCATTATGACGAGCCCCCTGCCGGCTTGACTTGGCATGGTGTCCGTCGTTTCTTCATCCGTCGTTCCCTGCAGCTTGGTGAGGTTCAGCCGGACGGTTTGTATGTCTAGGAGGTGGCATCTTTTGACGGTCCTCCTCCCGACGTTTCTCTTTGTCTTCTTCTCTGTGATTGTTTGAGTCTCGCCAAGGAGGGTGTCTCGGATACAGCGCTGCAACTGCGTCTCGCTCTGCGGCTGGGGCAACAGTGCTCCAGTCACGTGCAGTTCTGTGCTGTTGGCCTAAAGATCCGGTTCTTGAGTAGTTGTCTTCCCAACGGTCGGAACGGTGATGCTGTTCCGGCATCCGTTGGGGCCTGATATCATCCCAGGACGGATCCGTGCGACATTGGTCGGATTAAGAGACTAGCGTTCCACTTCCAAATTTCGCAACCTTCTGTTGCTCCAGACCCTTGGTAAGTAGCTTTATGCCTAAACAAACCTCCTCCGGGCCTGGGTTATTTTCTAGGATATCTTGAGCCGTAGCAGTGTTCTGTACTGGCGTTGGGTACACCAGATCTCCACTACTATCGAACCGAGGCATCCCCGGGTCTCCCTCAAAGAGAACCTTGCGGACTTCCGGAAATTTGTCAGCCTGTACGTGGCCTTTCTGGGTCTTCTGATGCTGTAGAGAGATGAGCTTCTCCGCACTAGCCATGCGCTTCTTCTCTTCCTCGATGTTTTTGGCTTCATCCAGGAGTACTTAGCGATGCGCTTCTTAGGCCTGAGCCCTTTCTTCCAATTCCATAGCAGTAAGTTCTGCTGCTGTAGGGATAGGTGTGGTCAATGCAGCATCGATGAGCTTACGAGCACCGGAGGTGACCACGTGTCCATCCACCGAAAGTTCTTTGGGCTCGTCTGGGATTAAAGCTCCATCTGAGTCTTCTTTGTAATCCTCGGCAACCACTTCCTCCGCTGGAGGATCTTTTGCCCAGGTCTTGTTCTTTTTGTTCTTCTTCTTTGCCTTCTTGGCAGCGCCGATAGCAAAGACAGCTTTGGGTCCGTTTCCCGGAGTCAAGCTCTGATCGGTACTTTCGGACATCTGGACATCAGGGTTAACTCCGAGATCCATGTCATCTGTGCTTTGGGAGAGTTTTCTTTGGATCCTTTGTCCATGGTTTCTCCTTCTTCTGCAGTTTTGGAGTTGAACTCATCTTCATATTCCGCGGAGAACTTTCGGAAATCAGCCGACGTCATGGAGTCATCTGAAGATGCCGGTAAGTCGGTGTTGTTCCGATCACCTCCAACACCGAGTCCTCGTTGTCTCCAGCGTCGGCAGAGCCGGATCCGGATCCAACATATCCGATAAAGTGTGATGTGTGCGTCCTGAGGTAGTTGCGCCTTTCCTCGTGGGCTTCCTCGAAAATTCTGATGGTTTCGAGAACCTCATCCATGCTTCCGTATTTCATCATCATGTGCCTCAACGTATGCCTCAGGAAGGGTTGATCTGTTCTGGCGTTAGAAGAGCCGGAACTAGCGTTGTTGACTCATTCCTGCTAGATTTCGACCTCGGCGGGTGGGTTGATATGGGATTCGACCTCTCTAGGGAGATCCACTCTAGATTCGACTTGCACCGTGAGATCTGCTTCAGGCTCAGCTTTCTCCACTATCTCTGCAACAGGTGCGGGCTGGGTGGGATTAGGGTTTTATGGGATCCAGAACTCCGCCGCCTCCGCGGATAGAGGGGAGCCAACTTCTTCTGCCTCTATCATCACCACTGGGGTGGGTGGGGCAGGTTCAGCAAAGCCGATGTACACATCGATCTCGCTGAAAGACATGATGGTGTAGGCAGTCACAGACTCCCTAGCCGGAATCCAGGTCTCATCGAGTACGATGAGAGGCACATCGCTGGCATAGAGGATGCGACCGACGGCGATGGTCTCGCCGATTCTGATTCTTTCAGATTCCACCCGGAACACAGATCCAAAGCTCACTTGCCCCATGGTGGGCGCCAACTATCGTCGGATTGATGACAAGTACGCCATGAGGGGGTCCTCGAGGCGTGTAGAAGAGAGGGGTGTGAGACGTACGGTATTCCGGGACGGTGAGCACACAAGTTTACCCAGGTTCGAATCCGCCGGCTTTGGACGGATCCTACTCCTGCTAGTAATCCAATAATACGGCAGAGCCGGAATATGGGTTACAAGGGTTTCGCCTGTGCGAGTTGAGATTGTAGACTATTATGAGGGTGCCCTAAAGGGTCTCCCTAGGACGGCTTATATAGATATCCGGCCTAGGGTTTACATGAGAGACCTATCCGGCTACGACTAAGAGTCGGTTACAGAGTACATCTTGAACTATAAGTAACACTATGGGCCTATGTCGGTAAGTCATCTGGGCCTTCCCGTAGCCAGACTGGACTCTGTCTCTTCTCCCTGACTGGGCCGCCCATGAAGCAATGCTCTAACCCGAAGTGGGCCACCCTGGTCAGTGAGGCACAGTGAGGATATCTGGGAAGTATATCCCCAACAACCCGAAACTAGCAGCGGCTGCCAGTTATCATCAAATCTATAATCCCGAGGAGTGAGGCCAGGAGGCAGTTAGGGCACGCTAGAGGAGCCCGCGCCACCGGACTTGGTGGAGGGGCCGACCTCTTTTCCATGCCATTGTCTCGCGCTGGCAGAGCCCGCACCAAAAAACTAGAGCTAGACTGCCATCACCTCAAGATCCTCGCAGAGCGCCATGCCTTGACCATGGGGTCATCCTCCTCACGTCGATTGCACGCCAACTTCCCTCTCAGCATGTTGGTGCTCCGTCTCCTGGGTTATCGTGGCAATCCCCATGCCCTTGGGCACTCTGAGGTGTGCCACATCTTGATCCTCCTCGAAGTTGAGGTGTGCCCTCTCCCCGAAGTAATGGGCCGCCATGCAGTCGTAGGCATGTACCGCCAGCTTCAGATCCCTAAATGTGCCAAGATGGTACTTGATCGTACGAACTGTGATCTGAGCCCCACGTAGGGGTCTTCGAATTCGTTCTTTTCCTATGCACACCACATTAGAAATGATCCCTCCCCTCTCCGTTCCCCAAGTACAAAGCGCACGGCGGCAGCAGCACCACATGGCGCTTCATCCTCCTTTTTTCCTTGACCGCCACTGCCCACTAGTCGACTCTGTTCTTCGCTGCCCGGACACTTGCCAATCAAGAAATCTGAATTGAGAGCAGGAGGAGGAAGAAAGGGAGGGGAGGCCAACAAAACCCCCAGGCTTTGCTGGTTTGGCACTACCTGCGGTAGGGTAGCTAGCAATGGCTTCGGCTCCGGCTGCAACTTAGTATTAACCAAAAATAACAAGAATCAACATATATGTGTATCAATTCTATATGGCTAGGATTTTATCTAGGCAACCATGGGAACAATAAATGGACCAAGTTCTTTTTTAAGATCAAAAGGGACTCCGTCCCCCGTTCCATTACTGAAAATGAAACCACCAAGTTCCGAATCCAAAGAAAAAGCAAAAATGGACCAAGTTAGACGGGTCGATATTTTGAAAATGGGAACAAACCTTAATTAAGATCTCTTTGTCGTGGATCCACCTCCTGTTGTTGCTAGTGCGCTTCCCTCATACCCAAAGGCCCAAGCAAATATCTGTGTGAGTGAGCACAGTGATTTGAGGCAAATCCAAGATCCAAGCTGAGAAAAGCATTAATCCCTTATAAGGATCTTCGTTGACCTTGTTGAGTTTTGAGATTGGGGACAATTAGAACGTAGACCAGTTTTTACCCAACGTATCTAGATCACCCACTTTTGCTGCAGAAATTTTGTGAAGGCCTCGCAAATGAACTGTCTCTAGATCACCCGCCAGTGGTTCAGCTCGGACTTTGTGGCCAAGCTTTAGAAAGATGCGAGATCTTTGTGACGAAACTTTCGAACCAAGGCAAAGAATTCCCATGGATTTTAAGCTCTAGAACACATTGCCTCCATGCCACTTTGGTTGTTTTATTATCTTTACCTTACAAAGAGACATTTTCTTAGCAACACTTCTTCTTTTGCCGCTTTGAATATCACGTAGAGGCACTTTACATGCTGTACACACATTTTTGAGACGCTTTATAAAAAGTCTAAATGTAGAGACATTAGTTGAGACATTTGTATAAGAAAATGAAATTTTATTCTAGCGATAACTTTGGGGTCATTCAAAATTATATCGAAAATATTATGTGAGGCAATCAATGAGACAATTCATAATGTTTGTATATTTTAGCTTGAGACACTATCTATAAATTGGTCGAAGTTAAATTTAAATGGGCAAATGTAGCAAAAAAAAAATACAGTAACCCAAAAATATGGACCATATTTATTCTACTTCATTCACTACCCAGACTTTTTAGGGATCATAGACCAGTTTTTAGCAACCTATCGTGTGTGTACTTGTTGATGGCCATGCTCCGGTGTGTGTAGGACTTGTTGAAGATCATGTTCCATAGTGCAACAATGAGATCAATGACCACTAATATACCAAAGGGTATTATCTACCTGATGGCATCCATCCAAAATAGTCGACACAATTTCGAAGACAATCACAGCCTTTTAGATCAAGAAAAATCTTTGTTTGCTCGTACCAAGAGAGTTATAGTAAGGATGTCAAGCGGACATTTCGACTGCTCCAAGATAGTTATGCTATTGTCCAACATCCTGGCTAAGAGCTCATATGTGGGAGGATATGAATGATTGTATTATCATGCACACTATGATCACCGAGAGTGAGCACTACTCCAAGTTTCGATGATCAGCAATATGACGAGCATGGCCCTCTTGCGGATGTTGATCATTAGGTGACGACTGAGTTTTTTAATTTTGTCATGATGCATGTGTGAGTATGCCACAAAGTTGTTCATAACCAACTACAAGATGATATGATTGATCATTTATGGGTTCTAAAGAAACCAATCTTGAGTCTTGATCTAGTTGAATTTATATTTATTTGAATTAATCTATGAATTATATTATTTCTATATTTTAATTATTGTAGACCTAATTTATGTGTATAAAATATGCAATTAAGTTGAAATATGGTTGTACTGCCAATAGAGTGGCAACATATCTATATTTTTGAGATTATGGACAAATATCTCTTAGTAGGGCATAATGGGGTAGCTGCTGGGGAGGCGAGCCCAATAAGCCAAATAAGTGTACATGCGCTCCAATAGAGGCCACCCGGTGCCATTGCCGGACACACTTAGATTTTTTGCTCGAGATGCTCTTAGGCCATCTCCAACAGGACAAAAAATGAATAATTGTTGTTTGTTTGGGTCCTGTGGATAGCCGGATAGCAAAACCAACACCCACTTGTGTGATCCAACCGGACCAGCCCCTAAGGGGCCTTGTTTGCCTCGAGATGGGATCATGGGAAGAAGGTGGACATGCACTATGTCCTGCCTTGTCCACCCCTTGTGTTCTCCTTTCTCACAGGTCAGCGACCCAACGACCGCGGTCGTGTTTAATAAATGCGCGCACGCGTGCATTAATAAAAAGGATCAGCTCATGTGCATCCCCACCACCGTCCCTATCTTTTCCCCATAACAGTCCCCACTTGCGCCCCCGTCGCCAGCATGCCCCGCCGTCCACCATTCCAAAGAAATGGTTTAGAAAGAACGACCACGAGGTTTACTCTTCAAGCGGAGGCTGTCGTCGGATTGATGACAAGTACGCCATGCGGGGGTCCTCGAGGCATGCGAAGAGAGGAGTGTGAGACGTACGGTGTTCTGGGACGGTGAGCACACAAGTTTACCCAGGTTCAAATCCGCCGGCTTTGGACGGATCTTACTCCTGCTAGCAATCCAGTAATACGCCAGAGCCGGAATATGGGTTACAAGGGTTCGCCTGTGCGAGTTGATATTGTGATTGTAAGGGGTGCCCTAAAGGCTCTCCCTAGGACGGCTTATATAGATATCCGGCCTAGGATTCACAGGAGAGATCTATCCGGCTACGACTAAGAGTCGGTTACAGAGTACATCTTGAACTACAAGTAACACTATGTGCCTATGTCGATAAGTCTTCTGGGCCTTCCCGTAGCCGGATTGGACTCCGTCTCTTCTCCCTGACTGGACCGCCCGTGAAGCAAAGCTCTAATCCAAAGTGGGCCATCCTGGTCAGTGAGGACTGTGAGGATATCTGGAAAGTATATCCCCAACAGCATCCCCCAGAAGTCTCTAAGATCCAAAGTCGGATTCATCATCGTCTAGCTTGATCTTCGGCTTGCAGAATCTTGAAGGGTTCCTGAAACTTCAAAACAAAAGATACGACCCGGGTCTCAAAAGTAAGTCAGACCTATCAATACGTTATTCGGATTTCCAGCTTGATTTTCAAACTAAGCCAGAACTTGGTATCTGGCGTCATCTGACACTGGTCACAGTCAAGTCACGTCACTGACAAACATCCTGTCAGCACGACCGTTGGTGGGTCCGTTGTTCGCGGAACCGAGGCGCCATTTCAATGCATGCGCGGAGATCGAGGCAACGTAATCATCGCGTGGGAACTTCCCAGTTCGTTCCACGATGCGTGGCATATTTACTGTGCTATTTGCACGAATCTTGGCGCGGTTCGGTGGTTATAAGGGGTGAGGATTCTCTTTCCCTCATCTTCTTCACCTATTCCCCATACCGTTTCCTTCTCCTCCACTTCTCCCACGCGCATAGAGCTCCCCTGCCTCCAGATTCCCAGCGCCGCCCACCCAAGGTCACCGGCGCACCGGAAGAATGGCTTCATCCTCATCATCCGGCTTGGCTGCGGCAGCAGCGGCAGCGACGGCGGCAGTGACAGCGGAGAAAGAAAGCAATCACGGGGTTTGGATCCCGTGCGTCCTCGACGACGCCAAGCTCACCGGCATGGAGAACGAAGGACTCCTCCATGCCGGCGACTGGCGGAGTGGTTTCGGTGAAACCATCCCCAACCCACGCGCCGACGAGCGGGTGCACTTCAGCACCCACCTCGACCGAGGTTTGTCTTTCCCTCCCTCAGAATTCTTTTCCGAGGTGATAGATCACTACGGTGTTCAGCTTCACCATCTCCCCCAAACTCCCTTTTAGAGATGAGCGCCTATGCGCCCTTGTGTGAGGGGTATCTCGGCATTAGGCCGAGTCTCATTCTCTTCCGGTTTTATTTCCATGTCCGGAGAAACTCTATCACCGCCGGTAATCCTTACATTACCGGCACAATTAGTCTTTCAGTTAGACGTGAGCGCGTCTATCCTAGGATTTTAGTTAGTGAGTCGGTCAAACAGTGGCCAACTACCTTCTTTTATCATAAGGATATTCCCACTCCCGGCAAAGCTTCTGCTTTGACGGCTTTCGTCGATGGAGCCGCCACGCCCCGAGCGTCTTGGGACGAGGCCGCTGCGGCTCTCAGTGGCGATCTGATTCTCACCAAGAGACGGATCGAGTATCTGATGAATCACAAGGGCCTGAGATGGTCCGACTTGGTCCAATCTTGGGTGGCACGCCGGATCTAGCCTCTCCTGCACCACGACGACCGACTGATGCATTCCATCACGGCGTCGAAAAATGACTCCCTCCGCATCAGTACCAAGGCTTTAAAGCCACAGGATTATATAAGCCAGATTAAATGGCTGATTAAGGAGCGGATCGAGAGAAAGATCCCGGATTTGTCCCTGGACATGCATAAAGTGGAAGACCCTGTAGTGCCGGTAAGCTTCAGCAATAAACCATTTTTATATGTTTTACCTTTAATTTGTTTCGCAACACTGAGATACTATCTTCTTTTCAGCTTGCCGACCTCCCCGAGTCGGAGTTTGCTCCTATCAAGGGCTATCCTCCCGAGTTTTCTCAGGAGGAGGAATTGGTCCCACTGCCGGACATTGTGCCCAGGAAGCGCAAAGCTCCGACAGTAGCCATCGGCACAAAGGAGGTGCCACTTGTGAAGAGGTAACTTTCCACACAACTTCCGCCTTTGTACTTTACTTCATGATTCCTTCTGAGATATAATGTTCTTCATTCTATTACATTCTCAGAGCTAAGCAGATCATCAAGGGCAAGGGGAAGGGCAATAGCTCGAAGCCCCTGTGTCAGACGAAGTTAACCATGGCTTCTCCTGCCACAGCTCCTCTGACTCCTGCCCCTCAACCTTCTGCAGCTCCGGTGATTACTCAATCCCCGGTCGTCGCAGAAGATCCGGCCCCCTCAACAGAGCCAGCGACCCTTGAGTCGCAGAATGACATCACCATGGGTGACTCAAGTTTTGATAAGGGTGAACCCTCTTCGAGTAATGATCCCTCGGCAGAGACCTTCGCCGAAAATCTCCTGAACAATCCGAGACTTGCCAAATTTGGCTTGTCTCGGAAATCTGCAGAGGAAATTGATGGCTCAATACACGACGCCCAAAAAAGTGCTTGGTGCGTGGTGTTGATGTAGAGCTCGTTGGGAACCCCAAGAGGAAGGTATGATGAGCACAGCAACAAGTTTCCCTCAGTTATGAAACCAAGGTTTAATCGAACCAGTAGGAGCAAGGAAACACCTCAAAGGTGTTACTAGCTGAGCTTTGGCAGGGCGCACTACCGGTGCTAGTAGCAACGTGGAGACCTGCACAACACAACCACAGAACTTTGTCCCCAACTTGCGATGAGGTTGTCAATCTCACCGTGTTTTGTGGAAAACAAAGGATTAAACGTATCGAATGGAAAGAAGTAAAAGTTTGCAGAAAGTAAACACAAAGCAGTAAAAGATTGTAGATTGTAGATTGTATGTAAAGAAAAGGACCGGGATCCATAGTTCATTAGAGGTGGCTCTCCTTAGATAGATAACATGCTGGGTGAACAAATTACAGCGGGGCAATTGACAAACACCGAGAAAGCAATACATGCATATACTAATCATCTTGACTCCTTTGAGACTTGATTGGGCATTACAACATAATACATAGACCGCCATCCAACTGCATCTATGACTAATAATCCACCTTCAGGTTATCATCCGAACCCCCTCCAGTATTAAGTTGCAAGCAACAGATTATTGCTTCATGAACTGCGTGTAAAGTAAACAATACAATTGTTCTATGAACAAAAGATCGTTGTTTTCTCCCTAGTAGCAACAGCACATCTAGTACCTTAGAGATTTTTGCCACTTCCCCAGATTACCAGAGGCATGAATCCACTATCGAGCATAAATACTAACTCTTGGAGTTGCTAGCATCTACTTGCCCAAGATAGCTACTAACAACGGAAAGCATGCAAGATCTCAAATAACAAAGACATGATAGAATCAATAATCAATCTGAAATAGCATCTCAATATCCATCGGATCCCCGCAAACACAACATGTATGAATTACAAATAGATGATCTTGATCATGAACGGAGCTCACAAGATCTAAACATGAAAGCACAAAGGAGGAGAAACCAGCCATCTAGCTACTACATGGATCCGTAGTCCAAGGATGAACTACTCACGCATCACACCAGAGGCTTGCATGGTGATGAAGAAGGCCTCCAGGATGAATTCCCCTCTCCGGCAGGGTGCCAGGAAGAGCTTCAGACCCCCCGATCTAGGGATGGAGATGACGGCGGCTACAGACTCTTTCGTGGATTTTTGATCGGGTACTTAGGGTTTTCATCCCGAGGGCAACTTATAGGCGAAAGGAGAGGCCGAGGGGGTGCTGGGGTCGGCCAGACCACCCCCTGGCACGGGCCAAGCCTGGCCACGCGGCCAGGTGGTGTGGCCGGCCCCTAGCCCCTCTCCGTCTTGTATTCTGGCACTTGATCCCTTCCGAAAAAATAGGCACTTGGGCTTTTGTCCTGTCCAATTCCGAGAATATTCATTTTCTGACTTTTCTGGAACCAAAAACAACAGAAAACAGGCAGCTGGCACTGTGGCTCTTGTTAATAGGTTAGTCCAAGAAATCATAATAAAAGTACTCCAAAGTTGGAACAAAACACAAGAAAGTGGATAAAACTAAGCATGGAACATCAAAAATTATAGATACATTTGCAATGTATCAGAAATCCAGCTGCTGGCCTGGCAATGCCTAGAAAGCTGAAATCTCTCTGCCGAAGTAGAAGCAGAAGAAGCGGAGGACATTAAGTACTCCGATCTTCTCGAACAAGTCTGCCTTTGCGACGAGGGACTAAGAGCTGGTGTGCTTCCACCACCTCCGGTTATTCCACTCACCCTCGCCGAGAAGGTTACCACTGAGGTGAACATGTGCTTGAGCAAGCTCACACATGAACATCACGTAAGTCGGAATTCCAACTCGGGCTTTTCTTTATTGTACTTTATATCATATCCTCTAGCCCCCAAGCATGAAGTTGGATAAACAATTCAGGTTTATGCTATATTAGGATGCCAAAGAATGAACTAGTATAGCCCCCAAGGCTCATGCTGATATTAGTTACAATATTAGCCCGAGTCTTTAGTAGACCTCTGACTCTAGGTATTCTGACTTACAGAAAGTTAATTCATATAACCAGGAATTGTTGAAGAATGTCTGCAATAAGCGGAGAGAGATCAAAGCTCTCCGACTTAAAAATGCTGAGCTTAAAGTTTCCAAGGATGAGGCCGAAGGTAAACATTCCAAGACTCAAACCTTCTCTTGCGTTCTCATATTCGAATATTTTTGCTGAAATGTTGTTCTTTTTGACTTACAGCACTGATAAAGTAGTCCTGTGCTATGATCGAAGAGGCCGAGAATCTGAAGACCCTGGTGGTGGAAAACAAGGATCTCCGCCGAGAGCTAAACTAACTTAAGGTGGATCATGAGAAGAACATTGCTCAAGTTCTCGAATCCTCCTCCATGGCCACCGTGGAGAGTGATCGCAAGATTACACTCCATGAGCAGAAAATCTCGGATCTCAATGACGAGCTTTGCAGAGAGAAGGACCTTTCCGAGGCGCTCCGGGCTGAACTCCGGAGTCTTCGTGAAGAGAAAACCAAAGTTGATGACATCATCTTTGGTATGTTTTCCATCTTTCTGACTTGTTTACATTCTTCGACTCTTTTGATGTCAGATTTACTTAACCATTTTGCGTTATATGCATAGGTCCTCTGAACTTGACGGACTCCACCTCTGCCGAGCCTCACACCCACCGGCTTACCCAATTCGGTGATTTGCTTCATGACTTCCGCCAATGCATCAGGGACATTGGCGAAGCTCTCAGGGTTCCGGACATGCATAGCATGTCCGACTTTCAGGTGCGGGACAAGGCAAAAGAGATGCCGCAGCTTGTCTAGGACTAGAACATGTCCTACGCGTGATCTGCAGCGCAGAATGCTCTCACCATGGTCATGAGCCACCATGGAAGCATGGAAATCTGGCAAGTGACCAGAGGGTACTCTACTGTGTACGGTCATAAGCAAGATATCAAAGCCATCATGGACTCCTGCGCCGGATATGGGTGCCACGTAGCTGACTTGACCAGCTATGACACTCCCTTCTTCAACCGCGTGGACACGCCGCCTCCGCCTCCGGAAGAAGCAGCCGAAGTTTCTGATGATGGACAAACCATATCGGATTTGGACATCTCGGATCGTTATCAAGCTAAGGCCGATGCATCCAGCGAGCCGGCAGCTCCTACCTCTTCTCCTGCATCATAGATTATCAGAGACAAATGTGTTATTCTGCAAACATTATGGGTTTATAAATATGTAGTATTATACTTTTTGCTAGTGCTAAGTTTTAATCTATTCAGCACTTTTGGCTTTGATTTTTTGTGTGCCTGAAATGTTTACATAAGCACTTATACTTTTTTGCCTACACTTATCGTTTATCTGGCTTTCCGCCTCGTTCCTTTCGTGAGCCGGCTAAACTTTCAGCTCGGAAACTTTGCCGAGAAACAGAGCTCAATTGCTAAACCAGTTTAAACTCGGAAACAAAGTCGGCTTCCAGTACCAACAATTCACTACTCAGCAAATACCCACATCCGGCAATCAGACAAATAACCAAAGTATAGACTAGAAATTTTAGAGTTATACATGAGGGTAGCATATTTAGAATCGGAAATCTAAACCAGAACAAACATGAGCATAAAGTACTTTCAAGTATTCTAGGATTTTCGACTGTGACATGATCATTCGGAAATAAGATGGTAAAAACTTCTCAGAAAAAACTTCGAGGCAACCAAAACTTTTATTTCTCTCAGGACATGTACATTTATATGATTACAAAGAAGGATAAACTAAGAATAAAAGGGACGTAACTGAGAAATATTCCATGGTTTGTCTAACTCATACGGATTTGTACTGCCTCCAGCTCTCTTTCTCTTCTTAGTAGCAGGTCTTTCTTTGACTGGCCTCATATCAGTTAGGTAGTATGAACCATTGTGCTATACTCGACTAACTAAAAATGGCCCTTCCCATACTGGGGAAAGTTTGTGCTTTCTTTGTTGCACAAGCCGGAGAACAAAATCACCCTTATTGAAAGATATATTTCTGACTCTCTGGCTATGATACTTGCATAACTTCTACTGATAGGCTGTTGATCTCATTTTAGCAACGACGTGAACTTCTTCGACTAAGTCAAGATCATTTTTTCGAGAAACCTCGGCATCCTCTTCGATATACATGGCCACTCTAGGAGAAGTGTGAATCAAATCACTAGGAAGAACTGCTTCTGCGCCATAGACCAAAAAGAAAGGTGTGTATCCCGTTGACCTGTTCGGAGTTGTTCGTAAACTCCATATTACAGAAGGTAATTCCTCTGCCCAAGCCCCCGCAGCACGTCATAGTGGTGCTTTGAGTCTCGGTTTTAGGCCTTGTAGGATTAAACCATTTGCTCTTTCAACTTGTCCATTACCCTGTGGATATGCAACTAACGCAATGTCGAGCCGGATATTTTGTTCGTTGCAGAATTCGGCCAGTTCTCCCATAGAAAAATTACTCCCGTTGTCCGTGATAATACTATACGGATAACCATATCGGATTATAGCATCCTCGACAAATGTTTTGGTTGTTGCTCCATCACAACTAGTGACGGGTTTAGCCTCAATCCATTTGGTGAATTTATCCACCATCACTAAGAGGTGAGTAAATCCACTTGGAGCCCGTTTAAACGGTCCTACCATATCAAGCCCCAGACCGCAAAAGGTCATGTTATAGGTATTGTTCGCAGCTGATCAACCAGAACGTGAGCTTGTTTGGCGTACTTTTGGCAGCCCTTGCACGTCTTGACCAGCCGTTCGACATCTGCCTTAGCTGTAAGCCAGAAAAAACCGTGTCTGAAAGCTTTTGCCACTAAAGATTTGGCTGCAGCATGGTGACCACACTCGCCTTCGTAGATTTCTCTTAGGATTTCCACTCCTTCTTCCGGAGATACACAATGCTGAAAGACCCCAGATACACTCCGCTTATAGAGCTCACCACTAACTACTGTATAGGCTTTTGCTCGTCGGACAATCTGCCGGCTCAGAACTTCGTCTTCGGGTAATTTTCCATCTACCAAATAGCTAAGGTAGGGTTGTGTCCAGCTGGGAATTACAGCCAGAACTGCTACTAGAGGTGAGTCGGATTTGGTCGGATATTCCTCGTCCACTCCCTTTATTGAGGGAACTTTGAGGTGCTCTAAAAAAGTGCCATCCGGGACCTCTTTCCGTGCAGAGCCTATTCGAGATAATGCATCTGCTTCCTCATTTTCTGCTCGAGGGATGTGTTGAACCTCAAACCCTTCAAACGATTTAGATAGATCATCCACGACAGCTTTATATGCTGCCATGTGTTTATTTGCGTTACAAATATCCGACACTTGTTGAGCAACAAGATCTGAATCTCTGTAACACATCAAACGTCGGATGCCAATATCCTTAGCAATCCGGATTTCATGCAGCAGTGCTTCATACTCGGCAATATTATTTGTCGTTGTGAAGTGGATCTGCAACACGTATAGAAGTTTGTCTCCTTGGGGTGATTTGAGTACCACGCCAGCCCCCGAGCCCCCGTGAGCCTTAGACCCATCAAAATATAGGGTCCAGTATTCTGACTCAGGGAGGGTCATATTCTCCTTCATCTCTATCCAATCAGCAACAAAGTCAGCAAGGATTTGGGACTTGATTGCTGTCCGAGGTTTATACTCAATATCGAAAGCTGAGAGCTCTATGCCCCATTTGGCGACGCGTCCTGTGGCGTCACTGTTGTTGATTATATCCCTCATGGGAGTTGTGCTCACCACGGTAATTGGATGCTCCTGAAAATAATGACGTAGCTTACGAGATGCTAAGAACACACCATAAGCTAGCTTTTGATAGTGTGGATATCACTGTTTCGATTCTATCAAAACCTCGCTGACAAAGTAAGTTGGACGCTGCACCAAGTGTTCCTGATTTTCCTCCGGTCTCTCCATTACCATAACTATACTAACGACTTTGTTTGTCGCAGCAAGATAGAGCAACATCGGTTCCTGTGGTTCCGGTGCAGCAAGGATAGGAGCAGATGAGAGTACTGTTTCCAGGTCTTGTAGTGCAGCTTCAGCTTCGTCGGTCCACACAAAATCCTTGGTCTTTTTCAGGAGTTTGTATAACGGTGCAGCTCTTTCACCGAGCCGGCTTACAAACCGACTGACTATAGCGATGCAACCAGTTAGTCTTTGTACGTCCTTCAGGCGAGTTAGCCTGGAAATATTGAGTATAGCCTTGATTTTGTCTCGGTTCATCTCTATGCCTCTTTGAGACACGATGAAACCTAACAATTTTCCGGATGGGATTCCGAAGAAGCATTTCTTCGGATTAAGCATTATGTTGTATTTTCGTAGATTGGCGAACGTTTCCTCCAAGTCAAAAATTAATGTTTCCTTCTTTTTGGACATCACCGCAATATCATCCACATATGCATGCACATTGCGTCTGATTTGATCATGGAGGCAACGCTGCATTGTGCGCTGGTACATAGCTCATGCGTTCTTCAGCCCAAAGGGCATCATAACAAAACAGAAGGTTCCGAAGGGGGTTATGAATGAAGTTTTGACTTTGTCAGCTTCCTTCATCCGGATTTGGTGATAACCGGAATATGCGTCGAGAAAAGAGAGGAGTTCCGAGCCTGCCGTAGAATCGATAACTTGATCAATCCTAGGCAAAACGGACGGATCTTTGGGACAAGCCTTGTTCAAGGCAGTATAATCAACACACATCCTTAAAGCAGTGGTGTCCTTTTTAGGGACCATTACAGGATTGGCCGACCACTCAGTGTGGATGACCTCTTCTATGAATTCGGCTAACTCGAGCCATGCTAGTTCCTTAGCTATTGCCTTATGCTTTTCATCGCCGAAATGTCGTAAGGACTGTTTGACGGGTTTAGTGTTCGGGTTTACATTTAAAGAGTGCTCGGCAAGTTCCCTAGGTACTCCGGTCATGTCAGATGGCTGCCATGCAAAGATATCTTGATTTGCTTTGAGGAACTTGATGAGCGCGCTTTCCTATGCGTTATCTAGGCCTACGCCTATCTGGGTCACCTTGGAGGGGTCATCATCATTCAACGGCGTCCTGTTTGTCTCTTCTGTTGCCTTGAACTCCGGATTTGGCTTTGTCACCTCCTTATTTGTTGCGGGAATCTCAGACGGATCTATGCTCTTCTTGATCTCCTGGTACTCCTAGGCGTGCAGCACGGCTTCAGCAAAGGCGACATTTCCATCCTTGCACTCTCACGGTTTCTTCGGGTCTCCCCTAATGGTGATCACGCCGTTGGGACCTAGAATTCTCATCATATTGTAAATGTAAGACGGACATGCCATAAAAGCCCAGTAAGCCGGACGTTTGAATATAGCATGGTACGCGCTCTTGAACGGGACCACTTCGAAAGAAAGTGCCTCTGTCCAATAGTTCTTTGGAGTTCCAAAGGTAACATCCAAAGTGATCTCTCCAGGGAATTTGCTTGTCTTCCTGGGACAACCCCGTGAAAGATCACAGAGCTGTGGTTCAGCTGGGTCTCCGAGATCTTCATCCGGCATAGCATTTCGACATATAGAATATTAATACTGCTGCCACCGTCCATGAGAGTCTTGGAGAAACCATAATCGTCAGTAAGTGGATTGACGATTAAGGCATATTTTCCTGGCCTGTGCAACTTAGGCGGATGATCAGCACAGTCAAATGTGATTGCCACTTCCGACCAGTCCAAGAATTGGGGGATAGTCGGAACTGTTGCATTGAGCTCATGTAGAACTGCCTTTTTGACTTTTGCTGGTTGAGATCCAAGGAAGGTGACGTAAGTGTCTTTCTTGGTCGGAAAATTTTTCTTCCCTTCCGGCTTGGGATTTGAAGCGTCAGCTTGCTCCATGTCGGAATCTTCCTTGGTCTCTTTATCCTTTTCGGGATTCTTCTTTCCCTTCTTCCGTTTAGCTTTGTAGCTAGTGGTATCATCTCTTTTAATGTCGTTATTGAAACAACACTCGGCGTTTGTGTGGGACGAGCCCCCATTGGCGTCTAAGTGATGCACACATGGGTTATTAGCAATGTCGGCCCAAGAGTAGGTTTTTCCGGGTTGCTGGTCTCCTCTACCTTGGACTCTTGACGTCCCATGACCGCGTCCACGGCCACCGCCATGTCCTCCTTGTCCTCCAGACCCGAAAGTAGCAGTGACCACTGCCGTTTCCGTGTTGGGTTTTTCTTCCGAGGTATTCTTGCGCTTCTGAGCCTGTTGCTTTGGTTGTTTTGCTGACTGTGGCACAACCATGGCGTTAAGTAATCCCTCCGTGTCGTCTTCAGCATCTGCATACTTGCTCGATGTTTCTATCATCTCTCCCAAATCAGTGACTTTGTCACACTTCAAGCGATGACGTAGTAAACCAATTGGGAGACCTGCAATGAAAGCTTCAATCGCAGTTTGGTCATTTACTCCTTCACAGGAGTTCTTGGTGTCGATCCATCATCTGAGATAATCCCGGCAAGTTTCTCCGGCTTTCTGGGTGCAACGCTGTAGGTCTCCGACCGTACAGGGCCTCCGGTATGTGCCTTCGAAATTCCGAAAGAATGCACTTTGCATGTCATACCAGTTGTGGAGGGTGTTCTCCGGAAGTTCATTGAGCCATGATCGTGCCATCTTCCGCAACATAAGTGGGAGATATCGTGTTGTAACCAGGCTATTTTCGCCTTTGGCGATGCAGCAAACTTGGAAAAAATCCTGTAGCCAAGTATTTGGCCGAGCTATGCCGTTGTAGGCTTGGATATGTCTTGAGATAGCAAATCCTTCCGGGAATCTTGTAGCTCTTATGCTGGTCCGAAGCACTTTGGGCCCACGTATATGTCATCATTTTCATAGCGCCGCACCTCTATATTGGAGTTGATCCTGTGCCTTGTGTCATTTGGGGATAGAGATTGCCCTGAGTGACGGCTATGGCTGCGGTGCCTTGGAGCCGGACTTCGGCTTCTGCCACCACCTCCACCACCACGACGCCCTCCTTGGCCTCCTTGGGAGCTATTGTGATGGCTACTTGGTAGAGAAGGTGGAGCAACTGGGTTATTTCCGGCTGATCGCCGGCCTCCGTTCGGAGCATCATTATTCCGGTTCCGTGGAGGGTCTTCATTGTGACGAGCCCCTTGCCGGCTTGTCTCGGCACGGTGTCCATCGTTTCCTCGCCCGTCAGCCGAGTGGCTTGCGCGTCTAGGAGGTGGCATTCTTTGTCGGTCCTCCTCCCGACGTTTCTCTTTATCTTCTTCCCTGCGATCTTTCGAATCTCTCCGGGGAGGATTCCTCAGATTCAGTGCAGCGATTGCCTGTTGCTCTGTGACTGGGTTAATGTTACGCCAGTCACACACAGCTTTGTGGTGCTATCCTGAAGATCCAGTTCTTGAGTAGTTGTCTTCCCGACAGTCGGAATGATGCTGCTATTCTGGAACCCGTTGGGGCCTTACGTTAGCCCATGCCGGATCTGTGTAACATTGGTCAGAATCGGAGACCAGTTTTTGGCTTCTGGACAGGACGACCTTTTGCTGCTCCAGTCCTTTGTTGAGTAATTTGATTCCCAACCGGATCTGTTCCGGGCCTGGATTAGCCGATAGGATTTCTCGAGCCGCAACGGTGTTCTGTACTGGCATTGGATACACCTAATCCCCGTTGCTGTCACGTCGAGGCATCCCCAGTTCTCCTCCGAAAAGGACTTTGTGAATCTACGGGAATTGGTCGTCATGTGTATGATGTTTCCTGGTCTTCTGATGTTGCCTGGAGTTGTACTTCTCCACACTTGCCATGCGTTTCTTTTCCTCCTCAATGTTTTTGGCTTCATCGAGGAGTATTGGGCGACGCGCTTCTAGGGCCTGGGCCCTCTCGTCCAGCTGTTCAGCAGTAAGTTCTGCAGCTGTAGGAATAGGTGTGGTTAATGCAACATCGATGAGTTTACGTGCACCTTCAGTGATCACGTGTTCGTCCACCGACTCTTCTTTGGGCTCGTCTGGGATAATTGCTCCATCCGAGTCCTCCTCGTATTCCTCGGCAATCACCTCCTCTGCCAGAGGGTCTTTCGTCGGGGTTTTGTTCTTCTTGTTCTTCTTCTTTGCCTTCTTGGCAGCACCGGTAGCAAAGATGGCTTTGGGTCCGTTTCCCGGAGTCAAGCTCTGATCGGTACTTTCGGACATCTAGACCTCGGGATTATCTCTGATATCCATGTCATCCTACGTTTTGGGAGAGTTTTCCCCGGATCCTTCATCCATGGCTTTTTCTTCCTCTACAGCTTTGGAGTTATACTCCTCTTCATATTCCGCGGAGAACTTTCGGAAATCTGCTGACGTCATCGACTCATCCGAGGATTCGGGTATGTCGGCGTTTGTTCCGATCGCCTCCAGCACAGAGTCGGTGTTGTCTCCAGCATCGGCAGAGCCGGATCCTACGTATCCGATGAAGTGCGATGCACCCCTCCTGAGATAACTACGGTCTTCATAGTAGGCTTCGTCGAAACATTTGATGGTCTCGAGGATTTCATCTACGCCTGAGTTTTGCATCATCATGCGTCTTAGCGTGTATCTCAGGAAGGGCCTGTTTGTCCTGGCGTTAATAGAGCCAGAACCAGTGTCATTGCTATGTTCCTCCTGGATTTTGACTTCAGCGGGTGGGCCGATCTAGGATTCGGCCTCTCCAGGGAGATCCACTCCAGATTCAACTTGGACCGCCAGGTCTGCTTCAGGCTCAGATTTCTCCACTATCTCCGCGATTGGTGCGGGCTGGGTGGGATTAGGTTTTCTGAGATCCGGAACTCTGCCGCCTCTACGGACAAAGGGGACCTAGAAGTTTCTTCTGCCTCTATCATCACCGCTGGGGTGGGTGGGGCAGGTTCAGCAAAACCGATGTAGACATCAATCTCGCCAAAAGACATGATGGTGTAGGCAGTCACAGCCTCCCTAGCCGGAATCCAGGTCTCGTCGAGAATGATGAGAGGGACGTCGCTGGCGTAGAGGATGCGACCGACAATGATAGTCTCGCCGATTCCGATTCTTGTAGATTCCGCTCGGAACGCAGATCCGAAGCTCACTTGCCCCATGGTGGGCGCCAACTATCGTCGGATTGATGAGAAGTACGCCATGAGGGGGTCCTCGAGGCGTGCGGAAGAGAGGGGTGTGAGACGTACGGTGTTCCGGATGGTGAGCACACAAGTTTACCCAGGTTCGAATCTGTCGGCTTTGGACGGATCCTACTCCTGCTAGCAATCCAGTAATACGGCAGAGCTGGAATATGGGTTACAAGGGTTCGCCTGTGCGAGTTGATATTGTGATTGTAAGGGGTGCCCTAAAGGCTCTCCCTAGGACGGCTTATATCGATATCCGGCCTAGGGTTTACATGAGAGATCTATCCGGCTACGACTACGAGTCAGTTATAGAGTACATCTTGAACTACAAGTAACACTATAGGCCTATGTCGGTAAGTCTTCTGGGCCTTCCCGTAGCCGGATTGGACTCTGTCTCTTCTCCCTGACTGGGCCGCCCGTGAAGCAAAGCTCTAACCCAAAGTGGGCCACCCTGGTCAGTGAGGACTGTGAGGATACCCGGAAAGTATATCCCCAACAGAGGCCATGGATCTTCAAGCATCCCTCCTCCTTGCCGACCTCAAACAAAGGACATACTTGTCTGTTTATGTCGCACAAATTTGGTGGGAGGAGCGCATCCTAGTTCCCTATCGTGACACGCACTTCTCCAATTGGTGGAACCTGAACCAGCGGCAGGTGCCAATTCCCCCAATTCTAGCGTTCGGTGCTACATGTCAGGCCAAGATCAAGCATCGTCGCGCCTACCTCTCACTAATGACCCAGCCTACGCCGACAGGTCGCGTCTGTGGAACGAGTGGTTTGAGCACGACCATGATACCTGACGCACTCCTACTTTGTCATGGACTACATGTAGGCTCTCGTCGTCCCCTGGCCTCCAGGTCCTAGTGCGAGGCTACTACGCCATGATACATTGCAAATGTATCTATAATTTTTGATGTTCCATGCTCGGTTTTATCCCCTTTCTTGTGTTTTGTTCCATCTTTGGAGTAATTTTCTTATGATTTCTTGGACTACCTTCTTAACAAGAGCCACAGTGCCAGCTGCCCGTTTTCTGCTGTTTTTGGTTCCAGGAAAGTCATAAAATGAATATTCTCGGAATTGGACGGGACAAAAGCCAAAGTGCCTATTTTTCTGGAAGTCATCAGATGCCAGAGTACGAGACGGAGAGGGGCCAGGGGGCCACCACACCACCTGGCCACGTGGCCCAGCCTGGCCTGTGCTAGTGGGTGGTGAGGCTAGCCCTGGCACCCCCTCGGCCTCCCCTTCCGACAATAAGATTCCCTCGGGACGTAAACCCTAAGGGCCCGATCAAAAATCCAGAAAGAGTCTGTAGCCGCCGTCATCTCCATCCCTAGATCGGGAGGGATCTGAAGCTCTTCCCGGCACCCTGCCGGAGAGGGGAATTCACCCTGGAGGCCTTCTTCATCACCATGCATGCCTCCGGTGTGATGTGTGAGTAGTTCATCCTTGGACTACGGATCCTTGTAGTAGCTAGATGGCTGGTTCTCCTCCTTTGTGCTTTCATGTTTAGATCTTGTGAGCTCCGTTCATGATCAAGATCATCTATTTGTAATTCTGCATGTTGTGTTTGCGGGGATCCGATGGATATGCTATTTTAGATTGATTATTGATTCTATCATGTCTTTGTTATTTGTGATCTTGCATGCTCTCTGTTGTTAGTAGCTATCTTGGCCGAGTAGATGCTAGCAACTCCAAGAGGGAGTATTTATGCTCGATAGTGGGTTCATGCCTCTAGGAATCTGGGGAAGTGACAGAAATCTCTGAGGTACTAGATGTGCTGTTGCTACTAGGGAGAAAACAACAATCCTTTGTTCATAGAACAATCGTATTGTTTACTTTACACGCTTTGCTTAATGCAATTATCTGTTGCTTGCAACGTAATACTGGAGGGGCTTCGGATGATAACCTGAAGGTGGATTATTAGTCATGATGCAGTTGGATTACGGTCTATGTATAATGTTGTAATGCCCAATCAAATTTCATAGGAGTCAAGATGATTAGTATATGCATGTATGCTTTCTCGATGTTTGTCAATTGCCCCACTGTAATTTGTTTACCCAACATGTCTTCTATCTTAAGGAGAATCACCACTTGTGAACTATGGACCCCGGTCCATTCTTTTACCATCAATCTACAATCTATTTACTATTTTATGTTTACTTTTTGCAAAGCAATTACTATCTTCCACACAATATGTTTAATCCTTTGTTTTCTGCAAAATTGGTGAGATTGACAACCTCACTGTAAGTTGGGGGCAAAGTTCTGTGGTTGTGTTGTGCAGGATTCCAAGTTGGAAACAACACCTTAGAGGTGTTTCCTTGCTCCTACGGGTTTGATAACCTTGGTTTCATAACTGAGGGAAAACTTGTTGCTGTGCTCATCATACCTTCCTCTTGGGGTTCCCCAACAAGCTCGAATATATTTTGAGCCATCAAGGCGCACTAGGAAGGTAAGCCGGTCCATTGTGATGTTGGGCGGGTTTGACCTAGCCCAGTGGACCGGGCCAGGCTAGGCTAGCCCAACGGGCCAGGCCCAGGTTTTAAGACAAAGGAACCCACATTTATTTTAGGAAAAGACCAAAATACCCCTAGAACAAATTAAGCTCTAAAAAATCATAAAAATACAAATAATATATCCATGTGTTCATAAAAATATAAGTTACCCAATAAAAATAATAGGTTGTATTTTAAAATAATACAAAAACAGTTAATTATTTTTATAATATAAATTCCTTATGGATTTTTCAAAAAATGATCATAACACCAAAAATTAAATAAAATCCACTATATGATCCTAAATGGATATAGTATTTTGGAAAAATACTAATTTGTATTTTAGTTTGAATACAATGAAATTATCTAAAATAAGACATTTATTCCTTAATGGAATTTTAAGAAAATGTTAATAAGAGTTAAAATTAAATAAAATTTAATTTTAAGCTCTTAAAATATTACTTGTTACCACAAAAATAGTAAATCTAATATTTATTTGGTTCTAGGAATTTTCAATTGTTAAATCCCTTTTATTAATAACAAGTAATTTAGAATCTTAATGATTTAGGTAAAACACACAAATAAGGGAAATAATAAAACAATGCATTACATTTCTATGCATAGCATAATTGCTTCTTTAAATATTGTCCTTACCGTGCAATAATGATGTTTTGTAGACACAGAAACTCAAGGTCGAGTGCAAGCATCTGACTTCACTACCTTGCAATCACAAGGCAAGTTCATCACTTGCTCATGTCCTTTGAAGAGTTTTTCTGAAAGTATTTGCAAATCATGTGTTATCACATATGTTTTAAAAGAGGCAGAAAAGAAATATTTTCTCAAGAAAACAAAATGCTATTATCATCCTAAGTTATGATAAATATTAAGAGTTGCAATGGAATCTAAGATTCCAGTTGCAAAACAGGTAGGACTAAATAACCCATGACATCAGTGATTCTAGCACCGTATAATACGTGTTAACCATAAGATCTAGAATGGGATGGAGAAGTCAGTTGGATCTATTTCCTTTCACATATATCTCGATGCGCAGGCCATGGCTATTATCTTCATAGCGTGAGTATGTAATTCATAGAGGATATGCAGCATATGGGTGGGAGCCCTCAACGTCGGATGGTAGTTCTGGCATCTATAACGGTCTGTACTCACCATTGCCATAATCCGATACGTGGGCGTGGCGTACACCAAGGGGACATGCGGGGTCGCGAAAGAGAATAGTGATAGGCTTACTGGGCCCACATCAAAGAATTGTGGACAGGAAAGTACACCCGGTTGTGCAACAAGGATTTGGTCTCTTATGGGTAAAGAAACGCACCTCTGTAGAGTGTATAAAATTGTGAAATGTTACGCCCTATTCTGGAAAGGAGCTACGAATGCGGCAGGAAAGGAACTCCATGAAGTTCTGGTCAACCTGTGAAGACTGATGGGCATAGTTTTTAATATTAAAATCAATCTTTGAAGAAATGTTTACGAAAACTGCATAGTGCCAAAGACCTATGGTCTGAGGTGGTAGTTAGTGCATCAAACTTCCCACCTTGCATACAATAAACTTGCTGGGTAACACTCTTTCCTTTGATCCCTTGCTTAGACTCTGAGGAGCCAAAAGATACCCTAATGTATGCTACCGAAGGTTAGGATGACGTCTACTATGAGGAACCAGACCTGTCCAGTGGAGTGGAATGGATGGACTATGAAATACGCTATGGAGCTGATGGCAACAAGTCAGAGTAGTTGCCAATAGTTATTAGTACTTAAGCCGAGCCGAACAACATGAACCTTATACAATAAGCTATTGAGCGCAAGTTGTGTTATGTTGTTTGAATCTTTGGTTCTTCCGCTGGAAATATATTAAGTAAGATGTGTATGGTTTGTAAGTCTGAACCACCTAAAGTACTGATCTTTTGGTATTGTAATAATAATGTGTGTATGTTTGTAATTTGGACACACAATGTTCCTGTTGTACCACTCCGAGGGGTGTAATATTTAGGAAATGATGTTCCATGAGTGTTATGTCAACGACTATAGTATACTAAAACATGCAGTGGTATGCTGGGTCACCGAAGAGGAACAGGGGGCTAGGGGTGGCGCATCAGAAGGGAGGAGTGGAAAAGAATTAGTGTGGGATATGTGTTGAAAAATGGGGAAGCCCGTTGTCACAGTCGGACTGGCCCGATAATAGAGTTGTTCACAAATCGTCTGGTCCGATCACGGAAGGAAAGGTTGCTCGTTTGGAACAGTTTACTAGGTGGCCTTTTTATCCGTCTGAACAAAACAGACAGTCTATGGTCGAAAGGGTCCCGGTGAAGATGCCCTAATTCCATCTCCAATGGATCGACACAAAATAGATATAAAATCAGCCCCTGGTCTCTTTGGGTCGTGAAAAGTACACAGACATACACTGTGTCCTCTCTTGTCTGTCGCGTGGTACAAATTCTTCATAATATTGCATAAAAATAATTATAAATAGGTGGCTCAAAAAGGAATAATAATAATAATATACAACTAAAATAGGACTAGAAATAAATATATAAAGCCCTATATGGGGTTTGCGACTATTGGCGGCAGCCACCCTAGTCCTCGTCATCATCCGCGAAATGAAGACTAGCTATGACCATGATCACGGTTATCGTGATTGCTAGCGTTAGCATGCCCGTATTCTCAGACCACGACTACCACGGGTTTGCGTGCGACGGTAGGGTCTAAGGCACGGCAAGGCCTGTGGGGATGGTAAGGCCAGCGGGAACTACATCATGCCGACCTACAGCACTGAGATATGGAGGGTGGCGCCAAGGTTTGGCCACTCCACCAGCTCCACAGGGTTGGCTTCCTCCTTGGAGGCCTCCAAGGCCATCCTGATCACGCCGGGCCATTGTACTAGCTCCTCCTCCTCTTCCTCTGCCTCGAGCTTCATGAGCGCAGTGAGGGCGGTGTGGCGTGATGGCTTGGTGTTAATGTAGAGATCATTGGGAACCCCAAGAGGAAGGTATGATGAGCACAGCAGCAAGTTTCCCTCAGTTATGAAACCAAGGTTTAATCGAACCAGTAGGAGCAGGGAAGGGGTGTTGCTAGCTGCGCCTTGGCAGAGCGCACTACCGGTGCTAGTAGCAACATGGAGACCTGCACAACACAACCACATAACTCTGTCCCCAACTTGCGATGAGGTTGTCAATCTCACCGTGTTTTGCTGAAAACAAAGGATTAAACGTATCAAATGGAAAGAAGTAATAGTTTGCAGAAAGTAAACACAAAGCAGTAAACAGTTTATAGATTGTATGTAAAAGAAAAGGACCGGGATCCATAGTTCACTAGAGGTGGCTCTCCTTAAGATAGATAACATGCTGGGTGAACAAATTACAACGGGGCAATTGACAAACATCGAGAAAGCAATACATGCATATACTAATCATCTTGACTCCTTTGGAACTTGATTGAGCATTACAACATTATACATAGACCGCCATCCAACTGCATCTATGACTAATAGGCGAAAGGGGAGGCCGAGGGGGTGCCCAAGGCGGCTGCACCCCCCAGCCGCGGGCCAGGCCTGGCCACGCGGCCAGGGGTGTGGCCAGCCCCTGGCCCCTTACCGTCTCGTCTTTTGGCTCCGTGTTCCCCTCGGTGAAATATTGACTTTGGCTTTTGTCCTGTCCAATTCCGAGAATATTCATTTTCTAGCTTTCCTAGAACCAAAAATAGCAGAAAACATGCAACTGGCATTATGGCATCTTGTTAATAGGTTAGTCACAGAAAGTGTATAAAAATACTAAAAAGTGTGGACAAAACATAAGAAAGTAGATATAAAACAAGCATGGAACATCAAAAATTATAGATACGTTTGCAACGTATCAACATCCCTAAGCTTAACTCCTACTCGTCCTCGAGTAGGTAAGTGATAAAAAAGAAAGAATAATTTTTTAGGTGACATGCACCATCATAATCTTGATCAAAGTATTTGTAAAACATTGATAGCTGGGATCATAGTACTTTAACATAGCATGAAAGATATAGTTCTAATAATAAGACATAGCAACTATGTTGTAACATGAAAAGGCACAAACAAAAGATTCATGAATAACAATGCTTTGTAAGACGTTTGTTTGTTTCACATAAAGAAAACATAATGAGAATGGCATTCAGCTTGTCCCTCATAGTGTAGCAAAACATAAATGCATAGGACACCTTCAAAGTTCATAAGGGTGACTAGATACAAATAGTTTAAGAAAAAGCAATATCAACATTATGAATCAATCAATAAGTCTTGGGACAATGCACATTAAACTAAGAATGGACACTATGCTCTCTCTCAATAGGTGCATAAAGATAGAAGATGGAGACTCAACATAAAAGTAAAAGAAGGCCTTCATAGAAGGAAGCAGCGATTTAAGTCTCATAAAGAGCTTCCAAAAATTATGGTACTTATTAGCTTTCAGCTCTCATTGCCCCTATCATAAGCATCTTTAGGTGGTTAAGGTTAAAGTGACACAACTAAGAGGATATGCTTGACAAGTTATAAGTTGAAATCTGATGCCCCTTGCTTACTAGTACCGAACCTCATGCTACTCAACTTCAGTCACAAGTAAGATCTTGTCATTGTAAGTACATATGTATCATAGAGAACCGCCAACGGGGTACCCCTTGCCCCATGACACAGGAGCTATCCCATATCAAAATTACAAGGCAACAGACAATGAGCATCTCGACGGTCTTCTTATTTGCTATTTGCATAGGTTTTTATTGAGGGTGCTTCATAGAGTGCTCATTATGGTTATGCTACAAGTTTCCACCATGATTAGGCATGGCTTAGGCTAGCGACCCAGGCGTTTCTCTAACACACATACAAACTCCATGATCTTACAAGTTCCCCTTTTATTTCACACCACCGGGATCCATAAGCAAAAGAATCATGATATCAATGGAATAATAAGTGCAATGTTGAAAGAGTTCTCCATGATACATGGTTCTGCTAACTTCAACTTATAATGCACAAGCATATTCTCAACAAAGATGGACATAATGGTTCAAGATCATAGAGGCTCTGGTGACTTGGGATAGTCTTAACATGGTGTGAGCATGCACCAAGTCAACCCAAATAAAGCATCAAAGGAGAATACCACAATACTATGCTTTAATATGCTAAAACAACGCATGATTCTTTCAAGGCACATTAAGCAATCTCAATTGTTTATAACATGTCATGCTACAGCAAAAATCACTAAGCATAAAGCCAAAAAATATCAAGCATGACATGACAAATTATAGGCCATAGTAAAAAACAAGCTCCTTTTTACCACTTAAGCATGAACTTTTCCTACTCATTTCCAATCCAAACCAACTTATTTGAAAACTAATGTATGAACGAGGGGGTCCAACCAATTTATTCAAGCAAACTAAGCAAACTAAGCAAACAAAACAAAAACGAAGACGCTCCAAGAACAACACAATTGTGCATGAAATAATAAAAAATGAAGTGTTTGGAAGAAACATGAGATTTCTATTGATGAAGAAGGGGATGCCTTGGGCATCCCCAAGCTTTGACGCTTGTACTTCTTGGATATTTCTTGGGGTGACACGGGTGGCATTCGAAGCTTGAGTTTTAGTCCATTCTTCATCTCATTACATCATTCTTTCCCAACACCTAAAAATTTCCTTCATACAAAACTTCACACAATCTTCATTAGCAACATTAGTGCACTCAATATAATAAGTATTTTGGTTCAGTCTCAACACAAGTAAAACTTCCATTAAAACACAAGCTACTGTAGCACTTACTTTAAAAAGTTCAAATGATCAAAGAGAACTCAAAGAGAAAGAGATTAAGAGGCAGATGCAAATAATGGCAGAAATCTTTTAAAATAGACCAGCAGGTAAAAACCAATTTTTTCGAAGACCTTCTGTTGCTCAAATCGAAAAGTATTGAACTAAAGAAAGTTGGATAACAACCTGGGGTAGAAGCATAAACAATTACAGCTCAAACATACGTACAAAGATTTTTCACGAATTTTTACAGCGAAGCACAAAAATCTGTTTTGGGACAGCAACTTTCCCAAGCATTACTTCTCTCTCATTAGAGGTTACTCTTGGCACAAAAACCAAACAAAAATGATAAGGAGAGGTTATTACTGAGAAATAACTTCCAAGACTCAATTAAAACTTTTGGGTTATCTCCCAATAAGTACTTTTTTTAACGCCTTTAAGTTAGGCATAAGAAGCAAGAAAAGAATCAAGTATTCTCAAATGAAGAAGCATTAAGAGCGATACCAGAAATATCTACAAGGCAAGGTATCTCATCCAAATAATTTCTAGAGGATCCTCTCTCAATGCTCTTGGGTTCACTCTTTTCATCAAACGGGTTTTTAGGAACAATCCAATCAAAATTCTTTTCTAAGGCTTCATGCATTCCTACAAGTTTAAAAGGTATTGATATCTTAATTTCCTCCCCATTAGGTTCGGTTTTTTCCATATTTTCTCGTGTACCAATAACATCTACACATGATCCTAGCATATTAAAACGATCAAAGACTTTTCTAGCTTCCTTAGCAACATCATAGAATTCTTTAAGCAAGGTTTCCAGAATAAAATATCTCTTTTCAGGGTCCTCAATTTTGTTGAGTTTAAGAAACATTGCTTGCATTATGGGGTTAAGGTTAACAAACCTAGCTTGCAACATGTGAACTAAAGAAGCTGCAGCAATTTCATAGTTTGGAGCAAGTTCTGCAAGGGATCTATCCTCAATATCCTCATGCTTACTAACATGATTAAAGAATTCTTCAATATTATCTTTTCCAATTATAGAGCCACTACCTATTGGAAGGTCTTTTAGGGTGAACACATGGATCAACATGGCGAGCTAAGAACGAGGTAATAACTATAGAAGGACCTAATTTTTTTGTGTTTTCGATAAAGGAAGCAAACTAGTACAACTATTTTTTTGTGTTTTTGATAAAGAAACAAGCAAATAAAGCAGAAATAAAGTAAGCAAAATAAAAACAACAAAGTAAAGATATTGGTTATGAGGGATTCCCCTTGTGAAGATGTCCTTGACTCCCCGGCAACGGCTCCAGAAAAATAGCTTGATGGCTCAAAATATATTCAAGCATGTTGGGGAACCCCAAGAGGAAGGTATGATGAGCATAGCAGTAAATTTTCCATCCATTATGAAACCAAGGTTATCGAACCAATAGGAGCAAGGAAACACCTCCAAGGTGTTGTTTCCAACTTGGAATCCTGCACAACACAACCACAGAACTTTGCCCCCAACTTACAGTGAGGTTGTCAATCACACGGGTGTTGCTGAAAACAAAGGATTAAACGTATTGTGTGGAAGATAGTAATTGCTTTGCAGAAAGTAAACAGAAAATAGTAAATAGATTGTAGATTGATGGTAAAAGAATGGATCGGGGTCCATAGTTCACTAGAGGTGATTCTCCTTAAGAAAGAAGAAATGTTGGGTGAACAAATTACAGCGGGGCAATTGACAAACATTGAGAAAGCATACATGCATATACTAATCATCTTGACTCCTTTGAGATTTGATTGGGCATTACAACATTATACGTAGACTATAATCCAACTGCATCTATGACTAATAATCCACCTTCAGGTTATCATCTGAACCCCCTCTAGTATTAAGTTGCAAGCAACAGATAATTGCATTAAGCAAAGTGTGTAAAGTAAACAATACGATTGTTCTATGAACAAAGGATTGTTGTTTTCTCCCTAGTAGCGACATCACATCTAGTACATTAGAGATTTCTGTCACTTCCCCAGATTCCTAGAGGCATGAACCCACTATCGAGCATAAATAGTCCCTCTTGGATTTGCTAGCATCTACTTGGCCAAGATAGCTACTAACAACGGAGAGCATGCAAGATCACAAATAACAAAGACATGATAGAATCAATAATCAATCTGAAATAGCATCTCAATATCCATCAGATCCCCACAAACACAACATGTAAGATTACAAATAGATGATCTTGATCATGAACGGAGCTCACAAGATCTAAACATGGTAGCAAAAAGGAGAAGAACCAACCATCTAGCTACTACATGGACCCGTAGTCTAGGGATAAACTACTCACGCATCACACCGGAGGCAGGCATGGTGATGAAGAAGGCCTCCAGGGTGATCTCTCCCCTCCAATAGGGTGCCAGGAAGAGCTTCAGATCCCTCCTGATCTAGGGATGGAGATGACGGTGGCTACAGACTCTTTCGTGGAATTTTGATCGGGTACTTATGGTTTCTGTATAGGAGGCTTCTTATAGGCGAAAGGGGAGGCCGAGGGGGTGCCCGAGGTGGCTGCACCCCCTAGGCGTGGGCCAGGCCTGGCCGTGCGGCCAGGGGGTGTGACCGGCCCCTAGCCCCTCTCTGTCTCGTCTTCTGGCTCCGTGTTCCCCTCGGTGAAATATTGACTTTGGCTTTTGTCCCGTCCAATTCCGAGAATATTCATTTTCTAGCTTTCCTGGAACCAAAAATGGCAGAAAACAGGCAACTGGCACTATGCATCTTGTTAATAGGTTAGTCCTAGAAAGTGTATAAAAATACTCCAAAGTGTTGAAAAAACGTAAGAAAGTAGATATAAAACAAGAATGGAACATCAAAAATTATAGATACGTTTGCAACGTATCATGCCTCTCTCTCTCGTTCGGCCTCATCCTCTCGTCTCTCTATCACTTGGGCGACTGCGAGCCATCCCGCCATCGCCGCTCGATCCCGGCTGCCCTAGACCTCCCTAGCGCCTAGGGTTAGGACCTCGCCGGTGGTTCGGTGCTCCGGCGCTCCTCTGGTGCCGTCCTAGTACCTTGGCGACGATGTGGTGTCTCCTCCACCTCTGTTGCCACCGTGGATGCGGCTCGGTGATGACCCACAAGTATAATGAGTGTATCGTAGTATTTTCGATAAATAGGAGTGTCGAACCCAACGAGGAGAAGAAGGTGTTAACAAGTGGTTTGGATCAGGAATTCTCTGTAAATACTTAGCAAACGGATTTTTAGGGTTTTTTGATAATGCAGATAAATAAAGTGCGAGTAAATAGAAGACAATAATAATAATTGCAGCAAGTGGCCCAATCCTTTCTTTAGCAAAGGACAAGCCGGTTGTATTACTTAAGATGACCAAATGTTCTCGAGGACACATGGGAATATCGTCAAGTGCTTTCGCTTCATATAGTTGATTAATCTTCTCTAGTTGGATAAGTGTTGTGTGGGTGAACCTACGCTAATGTACTGACCTTACTAGGACTAATACATACTTTTGATTATACCGCTTGCAAGCATACACTACTACATTAAAGTAATTAAGATAAAAACCTAACCACAACCTTAAACTCTGAGATCCTACACTCCCTTATGCAAAGGTTTCCTAACGGGGGTTTAGGCTTCTGTCACTCTGGCAACCCCACGATTAGTAGCCAAATACACAATGGATTCCCCTAGGACCATAAAGGTGAAGTATCATGTAGTCGATGTTCACATGACACCAGTAGAAGAATAGCACCACAACTTAAATATCAAACTATTGAATCTTTCTCAACACAATTCCACTACTAACAACATGACTTATCCCATGTCCTGAAGAAATAAACGAACTACTCACGAGACATCATATGGATCAAGATCAGAGATGAAATAATGATAAGTAACAATCTGACCATGAACAATAATTCTATGGTTCCACTCAATAACATCAACTACAACAAGTAATCAACACCGGGAAAGAGTCCCCTAAGAACTATGCAAGATTTAACCCAATTGTTACAGTGGTACGGAGTGGTGGTGATGGTGCTGGTGGAGATGATGGTCGAGATGATGATGATGATCTCGATGAAGTCTAGCTTGATGACAGTGTTGATGGCGATGATCTCCCCTCTCCGAGATGGAATTTCCCTGGCAGATTTCTGCCTGCCGGAGAGCTCTTTCTCTCTCTGTAGTTTCCGCCCCGCAGAAGCGATGGAATCTTTCTGTGGTCGCTCCCTAAGTCTTAGGGTTTCGAGGGGATTATATACGCTAAAGGGAGATGCCAGAGGTGGGCCAGGGTGGCCACACCACCTGGTGGCACGGCCAGGGGGCGCGTCGGGGGGTGGTGTGGGCCCCCTGTGGCCCATCTCCACTCCTTCTTCTGGCCTCCTTCATATTCTGGAAAAATAGGCATCTTCGTATATTTTCCGGGATTTTCTGATCTTCGCAAATATTGCATCTAGACAGTGCTTTTTCCATTAGAATCTTGACTCCAGTGGTTCATCCTCCAAAAGTCATCAATCATGCAAAAATAGATGAAATAACATAAGTATCATCTCTTAAAATGAAATATATCAATGAATAATAGTAAATTATGATATAAAATAGTGATGCAAAATGGACGTATCAACTCCCCCCAAGCTTAGACCTTGCTTGTCCCCAAGAGAAAACTGAGATCAATAAACATGACCACAAGTTTATGGAGTGAAGTGTCGATAAAGAGAATACGGACAAGAAGCATCACATTCATCAATACACAAATCATAATAGAAAACAACTCACTATTATATAACTTAATTTGCAATGAGTAAGGGAAACACAATAAAGATACACAAAGTAAATCATAATTGGTAATGGCAAACTTTGTTCTCGGTCAGAGAACGGTTAACAAATTGCAGGAGTCAAACATAATGGGGTTTTCAATGATAGCCTTCAAAGTAATATTCACTTAGATAAGAACAATGTGCAAAACAAGGAACATAAGAAACATGATTGAATAAATTATCATATGGATGATTGAATCACAACAACTCAAATGCTTGCTTGAGATAGAAAGGAATAGGTTTACTGACTCAACTAGAAAAAAGTAAAAGATAGGCCCTTCGCAGAGGGAAGCAGGGATTTCAAGTTTCATAAAGAGCTTCCAAAAATTATGGTACTTACTAGCTTTGAGCCCTCATTGCCCCTATCATAGGCATCTTGAAGTGATTAAGGTTAATGTGAGGGAAAATATGAGTTATATGCTTGACAAATTATAAGTTGAAAATCTCATGCCCCTTGAGTACGAGTACCAGACCTCAGGCTACTCAACTTTGGTCTCTGGTAAGTTCTTGTCATTGTAAGTGTATGTGTATCATAGAGAACCGCCAACGGGGTACCCCTTGCCCCATGACACAAGAGCTATCCCATATCAAAATGTCAAGGCAACAGATAGTGAGCATCTCAGCGATCTTTTTATTTGCTATTTGCATAGGTTTTTATTGAGGATGCTTCATAGAATGCCACTATGGTTATGCTGCAAGTTTCCACCATGATTAGGCATGGCTTAGGCTAGCCGCCCAGGCGTTTCTCTAACACATATAGAAACTCCATGAGCTTACAAGCTCCCCTTTTATTTCACACCGCCGGCATCCATAAACAAAAGAACATGATATCAACTAAATAAATAAGTGCAATGTCGAAAGCGGAACCCATGATAACATGGTTTTGCTAACTCCCAACTTATAATTTGCAAGCATACAAGCTTCATAAGATAGTCACAATGATTCAAATTTATTAAGTACAGGAAAATAAAGTGTGCCATCAAGTTTGTGAGAGCTTTATCACTAATTTTCACATAACAAGTTTAATTTGGAAGATAGATAAAACTCGAGAATTTACTTGGAATAACAATAATGCTAATAGGTAGATATGGTGGACATAAATGGCATAGGTTTTAGTTCAAGGATTGGATGCACAAGAAGCATTTCCTCTCCGTAGAGGTTTTGGCTAGCAAGGCTGGGTAGCAAGCATAAGAGTTGAAGGAAACAAGCAAACATACAAGTGATAGAAACAATCATGCAATCTTCCTTGGAAACACAAAAGATCTTAACTAGAGAATACTAAGCTTATGAGCCAATCAAGAAAGAAAGATAATGAAATTATACTTCTAAAAGTACTTTTCTCTTTTCCATTCAATCCTTAAATAGTGTTGCTACTAACCAGAGCTAGGTTTGCCAAAACCAACTAAATTTACTTAATGATCCCAAAGTGATACCAATACTAACAACAAGATCAATCATATAATAGAAATTGCAAACTAAAATAATATGTGCAAAAAGTAAATGATAAAACTTTTCATTAATATTCCATAACGACAACTCACACCAAGGGATACATAGATAACTAATTGGAGGAGAGATACTTCCACAATGCAAACCATCCTATATGATAACTTCTCTATTCATGATATGACTACTAAAAAGGTAAAAAGATGAAAGATAATGATGTGATACCGCGACACTCCCCAAGCTTGGAACAAACCAAGGGGATGCCAAAACCTGATGACGAATTACTCCCTCGGTGGTGGTGGTGTTCTCTCGATAAGCTTTTCAATCAATTTCTTCAAATCCTCAATCTCGAAGGTGAGAGTACGAATCAACTCCTAATTGTGTTCAATGCGGTTCATGATCATGTCGGACTGTGAATCCCAGCCCTTGTGATTCTTTCCCCACTCTTCCTCCTTAAAGTGTTCTTTTCCTGCATGGTTAGAACGAGGCATATCCCAATTGGAGGATAATTTTTCCTTAGGCATCTTTTGGAATTGATGCTCACGTATAAGGGTATGGAAGGGATTCTTGATGCGTGGAGGAAGTGACCATGAAGCTAAGCAACGGCGCGGAACCATCCCTCTAGTGGACATCTGTGCAGTCCATTTGAGCTTGGAAGGATTTTCCACCACTCCAATGCTTGCAATGGTGGTGCTGGTGTGCGGATGTTGGTCTTCCTTCACTTCCTCTTCAACTTAACCCTTGATCTCCTCCTCCTTCTTGGGGTCTTGGAGATCATTGATACGTCCATTTTGCATCACTATTCTATATCATAATTTACTATTATTCATTGATATATTTCATATTAAGAGATGATACTTATGTTATTTCATCTGATTTTGTATGGTTGATGAATTTTGGAGGATGGACCGCTGAAGTCAGGATTCTGATGAAAAAGGCACTGTTTGGAGGCGAAATTTGCAAAGATCAGAAAATTCCAGAAAATACATGGAAAATCCTATTTTTCCAGAAGACGAAGGATGCTAGAAGGGGGAGCGGACATGGGCCACAGGGGTCCCACACCACCCCCTGGCGCGGGCCATCCTCGGTCGCGCCACCAGGTGGTGTGGCCATCCTAGCCCACCTCTGGCTGTCCCGTTTGGCGTATATAATCCTCCCGAAACCCTAAGACTCGAGGAGCAACCACAGAAAGATCCTGCCGCCTCTGCGGGGTGGAAAACTGCAGAGAGAGAAAGAGCTCTCTGGCAGGCAGAAATTTGCCGACGAAATTCCTTCCCTGAGAGGGGAGATCATCGCCATCAACACCACCATCAAGCTGGACTTCATCAGGATCATCATCATCATCATCTCCATCATAATCTCCACCAGCACCATCGTCACCACTTCATACCGCTGTAACAATTGGGTTGAATCTTGCATAGTTCTTAGGGGAAACTTTCTCGGTGTTGATTACTTGTTGTAGTTGATACTATTGAGTGGAACCATTGAATTATTGTTATGTTCAGATTGTTAGTTATCATTATTTCATTTCTGATCTTGATCCATATGATGTCTCGTGAGTAGTTCGTTTAGTTCTTGAGGACATGGGAGAAGTCATGTTGTTAGTAGTGGAATTGTGTTGAGAAAGATTCAATAGTTTGTTATTTAAGTTGTGGTGTTATTCTTCTAGTGGTGTCATGTGAACATCGAGTACATGACACTTCACCTTTATAGGCCTAGGGGAATGCATTGTGTATTTGGCTACTAATCATAGGGGTTGCCGGAGTGACAGAAACCTAAACCCCTGTTAGGAAACCTTTGCCTGTAGGATCTCAGAGTTTAAAGCTGTGGTTAGGTTTTTATCTTAATTACTTTCTTGTACTTGCGGATGCTTGCAAGGGGTATAATCACAAGTATGTATTAGTCCTAGGAAGGTCAGTACATTAGCACAGGTTCACCCACACAACACTTATCAAACTAAAGAGGATTAATCAACTATATGAAGCGAAAGCACTTGACGATATTCCCATGTGTCCTCGAGAATGTTTGGTCATCTTAAGTAATACAACCGGCTTGTCCTTTGCTAAAGAAAGGATTGGGCCACTTGCTGCATCTATTATTATTGTCTTTTATTTACTCGCACTTTATTTATCTGCATTATCAAAACCCCCTAAAAATCTGTTTGCTAAGTATTTACAGAGAATTCCTGCTCCAAGCCACTCGTCAACACCTTCTGATCCTCATTAGGTTCGACACTCTTACTTATCAAAAATACTGCGATACACCCCCTATACTTGTGGGTCATCAAGACTATTTTCTGGCACCGTTGAGTGAAGCGCTATTGAAGAGTGGAACTGGTAAAGGAAACTTCTAATGTGAGTATTATTTATTTCTGTTAGTTACTTTATTTCAATATGGATAATTCACTTAGTTTCTTATTTCGTAATGCTACTACCACTGCTGAAGAATGGTACAAGATGCTAAAGAATGGTCAAGCTCTTGAATGGGTGGAAGTTGTACCTCTCTTTTATTCAAAATTTTATCCTCCTAGTGAGATTCATAAAGATCGGAATCAAATATACAACTTTTGCCCTCTTGATGGAGAGAGTACAGCTCAAGCTTGGGGGAGATTGAAGTTACTAATGCTCAAATGTCCTATTCATGAGCTCCCCAATAATATTATTATCAATAACTTTTATGCAAGGCTTTCTCTTCATGATAAGGATCTATTGGATGCTTCTTGTGCTGATCATTTACACACATGGAATAAGAAGCTAAATGGGATCTTCTAGACCGTATTCAAGACAATGCTAAAGCATGGGAGAATGATAAAGGAAGAAACTCAGGTATAAATTATGATTATGAATGCATTAAATCTTTTATGGGAACTGATGACTTTCGTAATATTAGTAATGCTTATGGTCTAGACTCTCAAGCTATTGCAAGTTATTTTAAAGCTTTTCCTTCTTATACTGAAATTCCTAAAAAGAAGTGGAATAAGTATCATGAACCTTATAAAGATATTGCTAATTGTGTTCCTACAAGAGATACCAAAGTTTATACTGCTAATCATATTTTACCTGAACCTTACATTGAGAAAATGCCTTTCCCAATTAAGATAAAGGAACATTCTATGATAGCTAATATGGTTAATGAAAGTACAAATAAAACTGTTGAACCTGATGAACAAATAGCTGTTGAACCTATAGTAGCAAATATGAAAGACTTTGTCACTAAATATGTAGAAGATGAACACACTATCCTCTGTAAGGATACTTCTAATATTGTTCCACAAAGTAGTGTTATGAGAGCTAGTATCCATGTGTTTTCTGTTAGAATAAGTGATCATTGTTATAATGGTTCATGTGATAGTTATATCGATAAATTTATGCATGATAGTGAAAGTTATTATGAGAGAGGGAAAATTGTTCTTATGCATCTCAATAGTATTAAGTTTTCTCGTTTTATGCTGAAAGTCTTTATGTTGCACTTGTTTTGCTTTCCTATGCTAGTAGCCTATGGTTTCAACAATTTATTTTCTTACAAAATTCCCTTGCATAGGAAGTGGGTTAGACTTAAACATGTGTATTTTTCCTTCTTGATGCTCTCTTTTACTTCAATTCATAATCTTATGTGAGCATCATTGAAATTATCATGCCCATCTTAATGGCTATAAAGAAAGAGCTTTTTGGGAGATAACCCAATATATTTTTGCTTCCAGTTTGTTTTTCTTTATTTGAGTCTTGGAAGTTATTGCTTATGAAATAACCTCTCCTTATCCTTTTGTTTGGTTTTTGTGTCAAGATCAACCTCTAATGAGAGAGAAGTAATATTTGGGGAAGTTGCTGTCCTGAAACAGATTTTTGTGCTTCACTATAAAAAATTGTGAAAAATCCCAAAACATCATACTGATCTGTAAATTTTTGTGTGCATGCCCCAGGTTATTATTTAACTTTTTTAGTTTACACTTTTTGATTTGAGCAACAGAAGATTTTCAAAAAAATTGATCTTTACCTGCTGGTCTGTTTTGACAGATTTTTGCTACTCTTGCATTTGCTTCTTATATCGATTTCCTTTTTGAATTCCTTTTTGTGCTTTCGGAAGGAGTTGCTACAGTATCTTATGTTTTGATGGTTTTCAGTTGAAATTGAACTTCAAAGGTCTATTAACTCGCTTACACTAATGTTGCTAATAAGAATTGTGTGAAGTTTTGTGTGAAAGAAATTTCTAGGTTATAGGAGAAAATGGTGTTAAGATGGTGAATGGTTAAATGACTCAAACAATATGTGTATAAAGATGAAGATATTGATGTTATTCAAGTGGTGACTCCGAAAGAATTTATTCAATGCCAATACAGAGACCTGCAGAATCTGTTTTCGAATAGGTAAAAGTTCTGGTAAGGAAAGGTCCGCGAAAAATCTATCAATTTATATTTTTGCAGTTTTTATCTAACAAGGAAAGCAATGAGCTGAAAATAGGGACGGAAACGGAGCCCGGGTGGCTCACACCACCCCATGGCGCGGGCCCACCTAGCCGTGCCACCAGGGGGTGTGAGCACCCCGGAGCCCGTCTCCGACCCGTTTTCTACCTGACATGGGTATACCCTTCCTGTACTCGAGTTTAGTATATACGGTCCAGATATGGTGGAAGCCCACGACGTTGCCACGGCCCAATGAAGAACTCGAGTAACCTATGGACTCTCGATTGCTTGCGGAACAAGAAGAAGCTAAAGATAGAAAGTTTAAAGGGAAAACCCTAATCTGTAACTGACTCGACCTGCTACCTGAGACCTGTCCTATCTATATAAAGGCCAGGAGGGGCGGCGAGGAGAACACACGCAACCCTAGTTTCCACAACCCTCGCCAGATTGCATCTGCGCACCATTGTAATCTTCGATTCCTCTGTTAATTCCACGAGCAGACAAGCAGGAGTAGGGACCTCTACGAGGCCTGAACCTGGGTAAACCTTGCGTCCATGTGTGCTTGTTTGCTAGCCGATTGATGCTTCCAGCGATCCCTCCTTCTCCAAAACCCAAGTCCATAACAATGGGCATTGATGAGTTAAACCCTTGTCACTACCAGTACTTTCCTTTTGTTGTAAAAATTCGTTATATATAATCCCCCGGATCCCCCGAGGTTCGTATATCGTGTTCTCGCCGTGTTTTCATTTTGATATGTTTTGTTCAGATGTCATTCTAGGGTTTGTTTTTGGAGGACTATGAGCTGCGACGCCGGCGCGAGCTCCATCACGACCTTGAGAAGAAGACCTTCGTAGGATGGGTGGAAGAAGAAAAGATCATAGCTAGGCACGAAGCTATGGATCGAAGCATCATGGAGGAAGTGAAGGGCATATCGATAGGCATGAAAGGACAAGGGCTTATACCTCCAATTCTAAACCTCGATTCCTACCCTGCAGCAGTGGAAGCTCTATGGGCCACTAATGAGTTTTGCGATAAGTACCGAGTCCTGAGGAGAAAGGTGGAGATACTACAAGAAGAGAATAACAAGCTTTGCAAGATCCTAGAAGATTTTCTCACTCCGATTGAGAGAACACCACCATCACCGAAGGAGTAATTCGTCATCAGGTTTTGGCATCCCCTTGGTTTGTTCCAAGCTTGGGGGAGTGCCGCCGTATCACATCACTATCTTTTATCTTTTTACCTTTTAAGTAGAGTCATATCATGAATAGAGAAGTTATCATATAGGATGGTTTGCATTGTGGAAGTGTCTCCCCTCTCATTAGTTATCTATGTATCCCTTGGTGTGAGTTGCCATTATGGAATATTAATGAGAAGTTCTATCATTTACTTTTTGCACATCTTATATTAGTTTTCAGTTTCTATTATATGATTGGTCTTGTTGTTAATATTGGTATCACTTTTGGATCATTAAGTAGAGTTCGTTGGTTTTGGCAAACCTGGCTCGATCAGTAGCAACACTATTATGAGAATTGAATGAAAAAGATAAAAGTACTCTTAAGAAATATAATTTCATCATCTTTCTTGATTTGCTCATAAGCTTAGTATTCTCTAGTTAAGATCTTTTGTGCTACCAAGGAAGATTGCATGTTTGTTTTTATCACTTGTATGTTTGTTTGTTTCCTTCAACTCTTATGCTTGGTACCCAGCCTTGCTAGCCAAAAACCTGTACTGAGAGGGAATGCTTCTCATGCATCCAATCCTTAAACCAAAACCTATGCCATCTATGGCCACCATACCTACCTATTAGCATTATTGCTATTCCAAGTAAACTCATGTTTTTATCTACGAATTAAACTTGTTATGTGAAAATTAGTGATTAAAGCTCTCACAAACTTGATGGCACACTTTACTTTCTTGCACTTAATAAACTTGAACCATTGTGCCCAGCTATGTTGTGTATATGCTTGCGTTTTGTAAGTTGTTAATTAGCAGAACCATGCTATCATAGGGAACACTTTCAACATTGTACTTTATTTAGTTGATATCATGTTCTTTTGCTTATGGATCCCGGGCGGTGTGAAATGAAGGGGGAGCTTGTAAGGCTCATGGAGTTCGTATATGTGTTAGAGAAACGCCTGGGCGGCTGGTCTAATCCATGCCTAATCATGGTGGAAACCTGTAACATAACCATAGTGAGCAATCTATGAAGCATCCTCTATAAAAAAAGCCTATGCAAATAGGAAAGAAAAAAAGGAGAGAAAAAAAGAAAAAAAAAGAAAAAAAAGGGCCTATGCAAATAGGAAATAAAAGGATGCTGAGATGCTCATTGTCTGCTTACCTTGTCATTTTGATATGGGGATTCTTTCGTATCATCGGGCAAGGGGTACCCTGTTGGCGGTTCTCTATGATACACATGTACTTACAATGACAAGAACTTACCTATGACTAAACTTGAGTAGCATGAGGAACGGTACTCGTAAGTAAGGGGCATGAGATTTTCAGCTTATAACTTGTCAAGCATATCCTCATATTTGATCACTTTAACCTTAATCACCTAAAGATGCTTATGATAGGGGCAATGAGAGCTGAAAGCTAATAAGTACCATAATTTTTGGAAGCTCTTTATGAAACTTGAAATCCCTGCTTCCCTCTGCGAAGGGCCTATCTTTTACTTTTTAGTTGAGTCAGTAAACCTATTCCTTTCTATCTCAGCAAGTATCTTGAGTTGCTGTGTTTCATTCATTCATATGATGATTTATTCAATCATGTTTCTTATGTTCCTTGTTTTGCACATTGCTCTTATCTTAGTGAGTACTACTTTGAAAGCTATCATTGAAAACACATTATGTTTCACCTCCTGCAAATTGTTAACTATTCTTTGACCAAGAGCAAAGTTTGCCATTACCAATTATGATTTACTTTGTGTATCTTTATTGTCTTTCCTTTACTTATTACAAGTTAAGTTATATAATAGTGAGATGTCTTCTATTATGATTTTTGTATTGATGAATGTGATGCTTCTTGTCCGTATTCTTTTATCGACACTTCACTCCATAAACTTGAGGTCATGTTTATTGAGCTCAGTTCTCGCTTGGGGACAAGCGAAGTCTAAGCTTGGGGGAGTTGATACGTCCATTTTGCATCACTATTCTATATCATAATTTACTATTATTCATTGATATATTTCATATTAAGAGATGATACTTATGTTATTTCATCTGTTTTTGCATGGTTGATGACTTTTGGAGGATGGACCGCTGAACTCAGGATTCTGATGAAAAAGGCACTGTTTGCAGGCGAAATTCGTGAAGATCAGAAAATTCCAGAAAATACATGGAAAATCCTATTTTTCCAGAAGACGAAGGATGCCATAAAGCGGAGCGGAAATGGGCCACAGGGGGCCCACACCACCCCTGGCACGAGCCACCCTTAGCCGCGCCACCAGGTGGTGTGGCCATCTTGGACCACCTCTAGCACTCCCCTTTGGCTTATATAATCCTCCCAAAACCCTAAGACTCGGGGAGTGACCACAGAAAGATTCCGCCGCCTCTGCGGGGTGGAAAACTACAGAGAGAGAAAGAGCTCTCCGGCAGGCAGAAATCTGTCAGGGGAATTCCTTCCCGGAGAGGGGAGATCGTCGCCATCAACACCACCATCAAGCTAGACTTCATCGAGATCATCATCATCATCATCTCCATCATCATCTCCACCCGCACCATCATCACCACTTCATACCGCTGTAACAATTGGGTTGAATCTTGCATAGTTCTTAGGGGAAACTTTCCCGGTGTTGATTACTTGTTGTAGTTGATGCTATTGAGTGGAACCATTGAATTATTATTATGTTCAGATTGTTACTTATCATTATTTCATCTCTGATCTTGATCCATATGATGTCTCATGAGTAGTTCGTTTAGTACTTGAGGACATGGGAGAAGTCATGTTGTTAGTAGTGGAATTGTGTTGAGAAAGATTCAATAGTTTGTTATTTAAGTTGTGGTGTTATTCTTCTAGTGGTGTCATGTGAACGTCGACTACATGACACTTTACCTTTATGGGCCTAGGGGAATGCATTGTGTATTTGGCTACTAATGGTAGGGGTTGCCGGAGTGACAGAAACCTAAACCCCCGTTAGGAAACCTTTGCACAAGGGAGTGTAGGATCTCATAGTTTAAAGTTGTGGTTAGGTTTTTATCTTAATTACTTTCTTGTAATTGCGGATTCTTGCAAGGGGTATAATCACAAGTATGTATTAGTCCTAAGAAGGTAAGTACATTAGCACAGGTCCACACAACACTTATCAAACTAAAGAGGATTAATCAACTATATGAAGCGAAAGCACTTGACGATATTCCTGTGTGTCCTCGAGAACGTTTGGTCATCTTAAGTAATACAACAGGCTTGTCCTTTGCTAAATAAAGGATTGGGCCACTTGCTGCATCTATTATTATTGTCTTTTATTTAATTGCACTTTATTTATCTGCATTATCAAAAATCCCTAAAAATCCGTTTGCTAAGTATTTACAGAGAATTCCTACTCTAAGCCACTCGTCAACACCTTCTGCTCCTTGTTGGGTTCAACACTCTTACTTCTCGAAAATACTGCGATACACCCCCTATACTTGTGGGTCATCAATCATCTTCCACAAGCTTCTTGCCCTTATCGTTGGTGGAGACCATTGTGCTTCTAAACTTGAGAATAGTTCCTAACAGAAATAGATCGAAACAAAAACACGATGAGAACATGATATACGGACCTCGGGGGATCTGGGGGATTATATATTACAAGGTTTAACAACAAAAGGAAGGTATTGGGAGCAAACGGGTCGGAGACGGGCTTCAGGGTGGCCACACCCCCTGGTGGCGCGGCTAGGTGGGCCTGCTCCACGAGGCGATGTGAGCCCCCGCTATCCGTTTTTGTCCCATTTTCGACTCATTATCTTTCACGTTAGATAAAAACTGCAAAAATATAAATTGAAAAGTTTTTTGTGGACCTTTTCTTACCAGAACTATTAACTATTCAAAAATAGACTCTGTAGGTTTCTGAATTTGGTGTTTAATAAATTCTTCCGGAGTCACCACTTGAATAATATCAATGTCTTCATTGTAAAAATATTCAAAAACATAATGCTTGAGTCTTTTGACCATTCTTCATCTTATTACATCATTCTCTCCTAACACTTGAAAATTTCTTTCATACAAAACTTCACACAATCTTCATTAGCAACATTAGTGCATGCAAGATAATAAACCTTTGGGTTCAATTTCAACTGAAATCCATCAAAACATAAGCTACTGTAGCAACTCCTTTCGAAATCCCAAAAGAATTCAAAAAAGGAAATCGATTTAAGAGGCAAATGCAAAAATGGCAGAAATCTGTCAAAACAGACCAGCAGGTAAAGATCAATTTTTTAAAAATCTGCTATTGCTCAAATCAAAAAATGCAAAAATAACAAAAGTTAAATAATAACATGGGGCATGCACACAAAAATTTACAGATCAGTACGACATTCTGGGATTTATCACGATTTTTTACAATGAAGCACAAAAATCTGTTTCGGATAGCAACTTCCCCAAATCTTACTTCTCTCTCATTAGAGGCTAATCTTGACACAAAAACCAAACAAAAGGATAAGGAGAGGTTATTACAGAAGCAATAACTTCCAAGACTCAAATAAACAAAAATAAACTGAAAGCAAAAATATAATGGGTTGTCTCCCAAAAATCTCTTTCTTTATAGCCATTAAGATAGGCATGATAATTGCAATGATGCTCACATAATAATATGAATTGAAGTAAAAGAAAGCATCAAGAAACAAATATACACATATTTAAGTCTAACCCACTTCCTATGCAAGGGAATTTTGTACGAAAATAAATTATTGAAACCAGAGGCTACTAGCATAGGAAGGCAAAACAAGTGCAACATAAAGACTTTCAGCATAAAGCGAGGAAACTTAATATTATTGAGATGCATAAAAACATTTTTCCCTCTCTCATAATAACTTTCAGCATCATGAATAAATTTAACGATTTAACTATCACATGAACCATAGTAGCAATGATCACTTATTCTGACAGAAAACACAGGGACACTAGCTTTCCTAGTTCTACTAGGATGTGAAACAATATTAAAGGATAATATGCCCATCTTCTACATTTTTAGTGACAAGGTCTTTCACATTTGCTACTGCAGGTTCAACATCTATTTGTTCATCAGGTTCTACAGCTTTCTTTGTACTTTTGTTAACCATACTAGCTATCATAGAATGTTCCTTTACCTCAACAGGGAAAGGTATTTTCTCGATGTAAGGTTCGGGTAAAATATAATCAGCAGTATAAACTTCAGTATTTCTAGTAGGAACACAATTAACAATATCTTTATATGGCTCATGATACTTGTTCCATTTCTTTTTAGGAATTTCAATATAAGAGGCAAAGGCCTTAAAACAAGTTGCAATACTTTGAGAATCAAGACCATACGTAACACTAATATTATGAAAGTCATCAGTTCCCATAAAAGATTTAATGCATTAATAATATTATGAATGTCATCAGTTCCCATAAAAGATTTTTTCAAAAATACTGATCAATTCAATTTCTACCTCGAATTAATTTCTGCCTCGAATTAATTTCTGCCCCGAATTAATTTACATTAATTGTCCTGGACTGCTGATCGTCGCGGGGTTTTTGGTCCTGGTTCGTGGCATGGTCCCGATTATAGAAACGAACCGGGACCGATGGAATTTGGGCGCTGGACCAAAGACCCTCTTTCTACCAAGTGCTAGAGACAAGCTTCACTACCCATGACAACAAGAAGATAGACGTTGTTTACACCAACTAGGAGGAGACAGTGGTGCGTGTCCTGAGGATGTACGAGGGTTGGCTTGGGATAGACGAGGACAAGTTTGTGGGATTCAACCTCGAGTACACCCCGGAGCACTCATATGAAGGGAGTGAAGTCGTCGTCGTTCAACTGGCCATGCAGAAACACGTCCTCGTCTACCACCTCTCCCTGTTTGTAGATATGCTCTCTATAGCTAACCGCTTTTAGGGTTTTCTCCACTTGTTCTTTATCCACTTGCTCATCTTGCAACTACTGGATTTTATTTAGGACCAAATAAATTAGGGTTTGCCTATGTCTCAATCGACTGAGATTTTCTTTAGTCTCAATCACCTAAGAAAAGTGCAACCGTAGTTAAAAGAAATGTGCAACTCGTTCAGTCGACTGAGAAATAGCAAAACCGAATAAATTATGACAATACAATGTTGAGAGTCTTGATCTTGCATTCACTAAACTTTTCAAAATTATATTGAGATGATGATCTTGCATTGACAAAATATTTGTAGTTACAAATTTTGGTGATGACAAACTACATACTTTCAGGACTGACAGGAAATGTCCAGCACTGCGCCAGTTCCTTGAAAAAAGGGAATTGTTTTCTGCACTGTCGACACAACAACTGATTTTTCAAAATTGTATCAAGAGGAAATTATAATTCCTGCACACAACTGGATCGATATTCAGCATCTTGTCAAGATCCTAGGGGGCAGGAAGAAGGATGGAATGGCATCACTCGCAACTAGAATCCTCGATGAGTCGTACGTCACAATGAAGGAAGATTTCTCTACGAATAGGCACGATTTCTGGAACGAGTGGCTGTTGTCTGCTATAAACCTGAAGTATGCAACCATAGATGCTTACATGACCTACCAGCTATACAAAAAGATCCATTTTTTCAATGTTACCTCGTGTTTTGCCCTATTTGCAAGAGGGAAGACGAGCTTAGGGGAGCCCTTTGTAGAAAATGCCAAATAGCTGAGTTTGAAGTTGAATATGCAAAGAAATTGATTGCATCTGAAGCAGCTGACAGAGAGGCTGCAGAAGCAGCTGAAAGAGAGCTTGCAGCTGAAGAAGCAGCTGACAGAGAGGCTGCAACTGAAGCGGCAAACAGAGAGGCGGCATCTTCTAGCAGCAACAATCAGGCCTGTGATACACCGCCAATTGTTCTGCAGGACGCTGAAGATAGGAAAGCCAAGTCAGATGCCATTTGGGACAAAGCAGTTTGTCGGATGTGGAGTACCTGTAATGATGGCAAGCGCGTCAAGTGGTCTGATGAGGAGTGAATTAAATTTTACTTGCCAGTGTTATGTTTTTGTTTTGTGGAACTCAGTTAGCTTGCCAAGATGTCTAGCGCATCAAGTGATACTAGTAAAATAAATTTAACCCTCGTTGTGTTATGTTTATGTATGTGTCTTGTAGCTTGTCAAGATGGTAGCTTCTTAACTGGCAGTTTGAAACAGTGCCCTTTTCCTCTCTCGCTAAACATATATGTTTCATTTTGCCCAAATTGCTAGCAAATCTAGAGAAGATTCTCACTTTGATATTTCGTTCCCTTTTGGACCTCTTTTTGCCTCCGAACAGGTAGCAAATCTAGAGCAGCAAACCACACCAGGCAGAATACATTCATTCAGAAAACAAAACAAATGTAGATATAGTTGTGCACAGCTAAATAGGATATAGCGATAAAAGTAGGTTGCTTAACGAGATTTGATGCATTCAGCCAGAAATAGGATATAGCTAGAAAGGAGCTGCTGGGCAACAGGGGCAGCCGTCGCAGCTGCAGGCACATCCTGCAAGCGCTCGCGCCTCCGTCATCTCCCTCTGGTGCTTCCGCCACTTCTTGCTGCCTAGTTTCTTGGACTTGGGGGCCTTGGGCCTGATTGGAGGCATGCGACCCTCTTTGATGGCCACCCGCTGGAGGTTTCGGATGTGAATGCAGAGAGCACGGTGTTCAGCGATGTAGGCATTGATGTTCGCGGGCTCAGGCTTGCCGCTTTTGTGGATGCTGGAGCCCGCGGCCTCTGCATGCTTCAGTAAGTTGTTCAAGACGGTGCCGCCGGCGGCGCGACTCGTCAAGCAGGAGACGCCCCCCTTGCGGAAGGGGCAGCTGTAGGGGTCCCTGAGGAAGCCGTCGTACTTGCCGGCCTGCAGCCTCCTTAGCACCTGACGAGCCTTGCGGAAGGGGCAGCTGTAGGGGTCCCTGACGGGGGCCTCCTCGCTGGTGGCCACGGAGGTGATGATGGCCACCTTATCCTCCTCGGCCATCGCCGGCACGGATGGAGTATTCTCGGGAGTTTGCGGATGCTGGTGGGATAGTGGAGAGGGTTGCGTGGGGATAGTGAGCGAGAGTGGGAGTGGGTGTGCGGAGAGGGGCTCTATAGCTAAGGTGGATAGAAGCAAGGCACGTTTCGTTGCACCACCGCGCAACGCGCCGCGCAGTCGACTGCACCGTGCACCGCGACACGCGCACGGTACGTCACGTTTTTTCCCGGGCCATGCATGGCAGTTCTGTATTGAGCCGCATGCAAAGGGCGCACACACAATTTCTATGTACGACGTTTGACATGGTCCTAAAATTGGCGATTGAGATCCGCTACGTAAAAAATGGGATATGTCTTATTAAATCAAGTGGCAATAAATTGCAGCTGTCCATCGACGACCGTGCCCTCGATGACGGATGCGTTGTGGCGTAGTAGTAGCAGTAGTAGGCTTTTCAGACTTGATTAAACATGACATGACCGCTCGACGACTTTTTCCATTGACGGCATCGTGTTCCTTCTTGTAGAAGTCTCGCTGAGGGAGACGTCTGTGATGTCTCACGCTGTACTGTGAAGGGCACGATGTGTGCAACGATCATCGTTGGATCGCACAGAATCAACGGCTGGTGTGCATGATCCACGTGACAATTGTGATAACCAATTAGCGAATAGCAGACAGGGTGAGCACAGATTTGTGCTTCTACGAAAGATAGAGAGAGGGGGGGGGGGCAAAACTGAGTAGTACCACATAAAACCAAGGGCGATACTGAGTAGTATACAAATGGAAAGTGAGTGTCTTGCACAATGAAATACATCGTGGCATACATCAAATTATGCCAAGATAGATCCACAAGAGTTCATTGGATGTGTGTTCTTTTCATAAACCACTCATAAACCATGTAAGGATCCACTAGAGTCATTGGATGTGTGTTCTTTTCACAAACCACATATCACCAGTGTCATTGCATGTGTGTTCTTCCCACAGACCACACATGGATCCACCGGTGTCATTGCATGTGTGTTCTTCTCACAAACCACACACGGATACAGCAGTGTCATCGCATGTCTGCTCTTTTCATGAACCACGGCTAGAGTCATTGCATGTGTGTTCTTCTCACAGACCACATATCACCGGTGTCATTGTATGTCTGCTCTTCCCATGAACCACAGCTAGAGTCATCGCATGCATGCTCTTTTCATGAACCACAGCTAGAGTCATTGGATGTGTGTTCTTCTTACAAACCATATCATGAACCACACTCAGTGTCATTGCATGTGTGTTCTTCTCACAAACCCCACATGGATCCACCGGTGTCATTGCATGTCCACTCTTCTCATTAACCACAGCTAGAGTCATTGCATGTCTGTTCTTTTCACAAACCACATATCACCAGAGTCATTGCATGTGTGTTCTTCCCATGAACCACACATGGATCCACCGGTGTCATTGCATGTGTGTTCTTCTCACAAACCACACATGGATCCACCCAGTGTCATCGCATGTGTGTTCTTCCCATGAACCACACATGGATCCACCAGTGTCATTGCATGTCTACTCTTTTCATGAACCACAGCTAGAGTCATTGGATGTGTGTTCTTCTCACAGACCACACATAGATCCAGTGTCATTGCATGTGCGTTCTTCCCAAAGACCACACATGGATCCACCGATGTCATTGCATGTGTGTTCTTCTCACAAACCATATCATGAACCACACCTAGTGTCATTGCATGTGTGTTCTTCTCACAGACCACACATGGATCCACCAGTGTCATTGCATGTGTGTTCTTCTCACAAACCATATCATGGCCACACCAAGTGTCATTGCTTGTGTGTTCTTCCCATGAACGACACATGGATCCACCAGTGGCATTGCATGTCTGCTCTTCCCACAGACCACACTTGGATCCACGTGTGTCATTGCATGTGTGTTCTTCCCATGAACCACACATGGATCCACCAGTGTCATTGCATGTCATTGCATGTGTGTTCTTCCCATGAACCACACATGGATCCACCCGTGTCATTGTATGTCTGCTCTTCCCATGAACCACAGCTAGAGTCATCGCGTGCGTGCTCTTTTCACAAACCACAGCCAGAGTCATTGCATGTGTGTTCTTCTTACAAACCATATCATGAACCACACCCAGTGTCATTGCATGTGTGTTCTTCTCACAAACCACACATGGATCCACCGGTGTCATTGCATGTCTGCTCTTCTCATTAACCACAGCTAGAGTCATTGCATGTCTATTCTTTTCACAAACCACATATCACCAGAGTCATTGCATGTGTGTTCTTCCCATGAACCACACATGGATCCACCGGTGTCATTGCATGTGTGTTCTTCTCACAAACCACACATGGATCCACCCAGTGTCATCGCATGTGTGTTCTTCCCATGAACTACACATGGATCCAGCAGTGTCATTGCATGTCTGCTCTTTTCATGAACCACAGCTAGAGTCATTGGATGTGTGTTCTTCTCATAGACCACACATGGATCCAGTGTCATTGCATGTGTGTTCTTCCCAAATACCACACATGGATCCACCAGTGTCATTGCATGTGTGTTCTTCTCACAAACCATATCATGAACCACACCCAGTGTCATTGCATGTGTGTTCTTCTCACAGACCACACATGGATCCACCAGTGTCATTGCATGTGTGTTCTTCTCACAAACCATATCATGGCCACACCAAGTGTCATTGCTTGTGTGTTCTTCCCATGAACGACACATGGATCCACCAGTGTCATTGCATGTCTGCTCTTCCCACAGACCACATGTGGATCCACGTGTGTCATTGCATGTGTGTTCTTCCCATGAACCACACATGGATCCACCAGTGTCATTGCATGTCATTGCATGTGTGTTCTTCCCATGAACCACACATGGATCCAAGTGTGTCATTGCATGTCTGCTCTTTTCATGAACCACAGCTAGAGTCATTGGATGTGTGTTCTTCTCATAGACCACATATCACCAGTGTCATTGCATGTGTGTTCTTCCCAAAGACCACACATGGATCCACCAGTGTCATTGCATGTGTGTTCTTCCCACAGACCACACATGGATCCACCAGTGTCGTTGCATGTGTGTTCTTCCCATGAACCACACATGGATCCACCCGTGTCATTGTATCTCTGCTCTTCCCATGAACCACAGCTAGAGTCATCGCGTGCGTGCTCTTTTCATAAACCACAGCTAGAGTCATTACATGTATGTTCTTCTTACAAACCATATCATGAACCACACCTAGTGTCATTGCATGTGTGTTCTTCTCACAAACCACACATGGATCCACCAGTGTCATTGCATGTGTATTTTTCTCATAGACCATATCATGAACCACACACAGTGTCATTGCATGTGTGTTCTTCTTACAAACCATATCATGAACCACACCCGGTGTCATTGCATGTGTGTTCTTCTCACAAACCACACATGGATCCATCGGTGTCATTGCATGTCTGCTCTTCTCATTAACCACAGCTAGAGTCATTGCATATCTGTTCTTTTCACAAACCACATATCACCAGAGTCATTGCATGTGTGTTCTTCCCATGAACCACACATGGATCCACCGGTGTCATTGCATGTGTGTTCTTCTCACAAACCACACATGGATCCACCCAGTGTCATCGCATGTGTGTTCTTCCCATAAACCACACATGGATCCACCAGTGTCATTGCATGTCTGCTCTTTTCATGAACCACAGCTAGAGTCATTGGATGTGTGTTCTTCTCACAGACCACACATGGATCCAATGTCATTGCATGTGTGTTCTTCCCAAAGACCATACATGGATCCACCAGTGTCATTGCATGTGTGTTCTTCTCACAAACCATATCATGAACCACACCCAGTGTCATTGCATGTGTGTTCTTCTCACAGACCACACATGGATCCACCAGTGTCATTGCATGTTTTTTCTTCTCACAAACCATATCATGAACCACACCCAGTGTCATTGCATGTGTGTTCTTCCCATGAACTACACATGGATCCACCAGTGTCATTGCATGTCTGCTCTTCCCACAGACCACACATGGATCCACGTGTGTCATTGCATGTGTGTTCTTCCCATGAACCACACATGGATCCACCAGTGTCATTGGATGTCTTCTCTTTTCATGAACCACAACTAGAGTCATTGGATGTGTGTTCTTCTCACAAACCACATATCACAAGTGTCATTGCATGTGTGTTCTTCCCAAAGACCACACATGGATCCACCAGTGTCATTGCATGTGTGTTCTTCCCACAGACAACACATGGATCCACAAGTGTCGTTTCATGCGTGTTCTTCCCATGAACCACACATGGATCCACTAGTGTCATTGTATGTCTGCTCTTCCCATGAACCACAACTAGAGTCATCGTGTGCGTGCTCTTTTCACAAACCACAGCTAGAGTCATTGCATGTGCGTTCTTCTTACAAACCATATCATGAACCACACCCGGTGTCATTGCATGTGTGTTCTTCTCACAAACCACACATGGATCCACCGGTGTCATTGCATGTCTGCTCTTCTCATTAACCACAGCTAGAGTCATTGCATGTCTGTTCTTTTCACAAACCACATATTACCAGAGTCATTGCATGTGTGTTCTTCCCATGAACCACACATGGATCCACCGGTGTCATTGCATGTGTGTTCTTCTCACAAACCACACATGGATCCACCTAGTGTCATCGCATGTGTGTTCTTCCCATGAACCACACATGGATCCACCAGTGTCATTGCATGTCTGCTCTTTTCATGAACCATAGCTAGAGTCATTGGATGTGTGTTCTTCTCATGGACCACACATGGATCTACTGTCATTGCATGTGTGTTCTTCCCAAAGACCACACATGGATCCACCAGTGTCATTGCATGTGTGTTCTTCTCACAAACCATATCAGGAACCACACCCAGTGTCATTGCATGTGTGTTCTTCTCACAAACCATATCAGGAACCACACCCAGTGGCATTGCATGTGTGTTCTTCTCACAGACCACACAAGGATCCACCAGTGTCATTGCATGTGTGTTCTTCTCAAAAACCATATCATGAACCACACCTAGTGTCATTGCATGTGTGTTCTTCCCATGAACCACACATGGATCCACCAGTGTCATTGCATGTCTGCTCTTCCCACAGACCACACATGGATCCACCAGTGTCATTGCATGTGTGTTCTTCCCAAGAACCACACATGGATCCACCAGTGTCATTGCATGTCTGCTCTTTTCATGAACCACAACTAGAGTCATTGGATGTGTGTTCTTCTCACAGACCACATATCACCAGTGTCATTGCATGTGTGTTCTTCCCAAAGACCACACATGGATCCACCAGTGTCATCGCATGTGTGTTCTTCCCACAGACCACACATGGATCCACCATTGTCGTTGCATGTGTGTTCTTCCCATGAACCACACATGGATCCACCAGTGTCATTGTATGTCTGCTCTTCCCGTGAACCATAGCTAGAGTCATTACGTGCGTGCTCTTTTCACAAACCACAACTAGAGTCATTGCATGTGTGTTCTTCTTACAAACCATATCATGAACCACACGTAGTGTCATTGCATGTGTGTTCTTGTCACAAGCCACACATAGATCCACCGGTGTCATTGCATGTCTGCTCTTCTCATTAACCACAGCTAGAGTCATTGCATGTCTATTCTTTTCACAAACCACATATCACCAGAGTCATTGCACGTGTGTTCTTCCCATGAACCACACATGGATCCACCGGTGTCATTGCATGTCTGCTCTTCTCATGAACCACAGCTAGAGTCATTGGATGTGTGTTATTCTCAGAGACCACACATGGATCCAGTGTCATTGCATGTGCGTTCTTACCAAAGACCACACATGGATCCACCAGTGTCATTGCATGTGTGTTCTTCCCACATACCACACGTGGATCCACCAGTGTTGTTGCATGTGTGTTCTTCCCATGAACCACACATGGATCCACCCTGTCATTGTATGTCTGCTCTTCCCATGAACCACAGCTAAAGTCATCGCGTGCGTGCTCTTTTCACAAACCACAGCTAGAGTCATTGCATGTGTGTTCTTCTTACAAACCATATCATGAACCACACCCAGTGTCATCGCATGTGTGTTCTTCTCACAAACCACACATGGATCCACCGGTGTCATTGCATGTCTGCTCTTCTCATTAACCATAGCTAGAGTCATTGCATGTCTGTTCTTTTCACAAACCACATATCACCAGAGTCATTGCATGTGTGTTCTTCCCATAAACCACACATGGATCCACCGGTGTCATTGCATGTGTGTTTTTCTCACAAACCACACATGGATCCACCCAGTGTCATCGCATGTGTGTTCTTCCCATGAACCACACATGGATCCACTAGTGTCATTGCATGCCTGCTCTTTTCATGAACCACAGCTAGAGTCATTGGATGTGTGTTCTTATCACAGACCACATATCACCAGTGTCATTGCATGTGTGTTCTTCCTAAAGACCACACATGGATCCACCAGTGTCATTGCATGTGTGTTCTTCTCACAAACCATATCATGAACCACACCCAGTGTCATTGCATGTGTGTTCTTCTCACAGACCACACATGGATCCACCAGTGTCATTGCATGTGTGTTCTTCCCATGAAACACATGGATGTACTAGTGTCATTGCATGTCTGCTCTTTCCATAGACCACACATGGATCCACCAGTGTCATTGCATGTGTGTTCGTCCCATGAACCACACATGGATCCACCAGTGTCATTGCATGTCTGCTCTTTTCATGAACCACAGCTAGAGTCATTGGATGTGTGTTCTTCTCATAGACCACATATCACCAGTGTCATTGCATGTGTGTTCTTCCCAAAGACCACACATGGATCCACCAGTGTCATTGCATGTGTGTTCTTCCCACAGACCACACAAGGATCCACCAGTGTCGTTGCATGTGTGTTCTTCCCATGAACCACACATGGATTCACCCGTGTCATTGTATCTCTGCTCTTCCCATGAACCACAGCTAGAGTCATCGCGTGCGTGCTCTTTTCATAAACCACAGCTAGAGTCATTACATGTATGTTCTTCTTACAAACCATATCATGAACCACACCTAGTGTCATTGCATGTGTGTTCTTCTCACAAACCACACATGGATCCACCAGTGTCATTGCATGTGTATTTTTCTCATAGACCATATCATGAACCACACACAGTGTCATTGCATGTGTGTTCTTCTTACAAACCATATCATGAACCACACCCGGTGTCATTGCATGTGTGTTCTTCTCACAAACCACACATGGATCCATCGGTGTCATTGCATGTCTGCTCTTCTCATTAACCACAGCTAGAGTCATTGCATATCTGTTCTTTTCACAAACCACATATCACCAGAGTCATTGCATGTGTGTTCTTCCCATGAACCACACATGGATCCACCGGTGTCATTGCATGTGTGTTCTTCTCACAAACCACACATGGATCCACCCAGTGTCATCGCATGTGTGTTCTTCCCATAAACCACACATGGATCCACCAGTGTCATTGCATGTCTGCTCTTTTCATGAACCACAGCTAGAGTCATTGGATGTGTGTTCTTCTCACAGACCACACATGGATCCAATGTCATTGCATGTGTGTTCTTCCCAAAGACCATACATGGATCCACCAGTGTCATTGCATGTGTGTTCTTCTCACAAACCATATCATGAACCACACCCAGTGTCATTGCATGTGTGTTCTTCTCACAGACCACACATGGATCCACCAGTGTCATTGCATGTGTGTTCTTCTCACAAACCATATCATGAACCACACCCAGTGTCATTGCATGTGTGTTCTTCCCATGAACTACACATGGATCCACCAGTGTCATTGCATGTCTGCTCTTCCCACAGACCACACATGGATCCACGTGTGTCATTGCATGTGTGTTCTTCCCATGAACCACACATGGATCCACCAGTGTCATTGGATGTCTTCTCTTTTCATGAACCACAACTAGAGTCATTGGATGTGTGTTCTTCTCACAAACCACATATCACAAGTGTCATTGCATGTGTGTTCTTCCCAAAGACCACACATGGATCCACCAGTGTCATTGCATGTGTGTTCTTCCCACAGACAACACATGGATCCACAAGTGTCGTTTCATGCGTGTTCTTCCCATGAACCACACATGGATCCACTAGTGTCATTGTATGTCTGCTCTTCCCATGAACCACAACTAGAGTCATCGTGTGCGTGCTCTTTTCACAAACCACAGCTAGAGTCATTGCATGTGCGTTCTTCTTACAAACCATATCATGAACCACACCCGGTGTCATTGCATGTGTGTTCTTCTCACAAACCACACATGGATCCACCGGTGTCATTGCATGTCTGCTCTTCTCATTAACCACAGCTAGAGTCATTGCATGTCTGTTCTTTTCACAAACCACATATTACCAGAGTCATTGCATGTGTGTTCTTCCCATGAACCACACATGGATCCACCGGTGTCATTGCATGTGTGTTCTTCTCACAAACCACACATGGATCCACCTAGTGTCATCGCATGTGTGTTCTTCCCATGAACCACACATGGATCCACCAGTGTCATTGCATGTCTGCTCTTTTCATGAACCATAGCTAGAGTCATTGGATGTGTGTTCTTCTCATGGACCACACATGGATCTACTGTCATTGCATGTGTGTTCTTCCCAAAGACCACACATGGATCCACCAGTGTCATTGCATGTGTGTTCTTCTCACAAACCATATCAGGAACCACACCCAGTGTCATTGCATGTGTGTTCTTCTCACAAACCATATCAGGAACCACACCCAGTGGCATTGCATGTGTGTTCTTCTCACAGACCACACAAGGATCCACCAGTGTCATTGCATGTGTGTTCTTCTCAAAAACCATATCATGAACCACACCTAGTGTCATTGCATGTGTGTTCTTCCCATGAACCACACATGGATCCACCAGTGTCATTGCATGTCTGCTCTTCCCACAGACCACACATGGATCCACCAGTGTCATTGCATGTGTGTTCTTCCCAAGAACCACACATGGATCCACCAGTGTCATTGCATGTCTGCTCTTTTCATGAACCACAACTAGAGTCATTGGATGTGTGTTCTTCTCACAGACCACATATCACCAGTGTCATTGCATGTGTGTTCTTCCCAAAGACCACACATGGATCCACCAGTGTCATCGCATGTGTGTTCTTCCCACAGACCACACATGGATCCACCATTGTCGTTGCATGTGTGTTCTTCCCATGAACCACACATGGATCCACCAGTGTCATTGTATGTCTGCTCTTCCCGTGAACCATAGCTAGAGTCATTACGTGCGTGCTCTTTTCACAAACCACAACTAGAGTCATTGCATGTGTGTTCTTCTTACAAACCATATCATGAACCACACGTAGTGTCATTGCATGTGTGTTCTTGTCACAAGCCACACATAGATCCACCGGTGTCATTGCATGTCTGCTCTTCTCATTAACCACAGCTAGAGTCATTGCATGTCTATTCTTTTCACAAACCACATATCACCAGAGTCATTGCACGTGTGTTCTTCCCATGAACCACACATGGATCCACCGGTGTCATTGCATGTCTGCTCTTCTCATGAACCACAGCTAGAGTCATTGGATGTGTGTTATTCTCAGAGACCACACATGGATCCAGTGTCATTGCATGTGCGTTCTTACCAAAGACCACACATGGATCCACCAGTGTCATTGCATGTGTGTTCTTCCCACATACCACACGTGGATCCACCAGTGTTGTTGCATGTGTGTTCTTCCCATGAACCACACATGGATCCACCCTGTCATTGTATGTCTGCTCTTCCCATGAACCACAGCTAGAGTCATCGCGTGCGTGCTCTTTTCACAAACCACAGCTAGAGTCATTGCATGTGTGTTCTTCTTACAAACCATATCATGAACCACACCCAGTGTCATCGCATGTGTGTTCTTCTCACAAACCACACATGGATCCACCGGTGTCATTGCATGTCTGCTCTTCTCATTAACCATAGCTAGAGTCATTGCATGTCTGTTCTTTTCACAAACCACATATCACCAGAGTCATTGCATGTGTGTTCTTCCCATAAACCACACATGGATCCACCGGTGTCATTGCATGTGTGTTTTTCTCACAAACCACACATGGATCCACCCAGTGTCATCGCATGTGTGTTCTTCCCATGAACCACACATGGATCCACTAGTGTCATTGCATGCCTGCTCTTTTCATGAACCACAGCTAGAGTCATTGGATGTGTGTTCTTATCACAGACCACATATCACCAGTGTCATTGCATGTGTGTTCTTCCTAAAGACCACACATGGATCCACCAGTGTCATTGCATGTGTGTTCTTCTCACAAACCATATCATGAACCACACCCAGTGTCATTGCATGTGTGTTCTTCTCACAGACCACACATGGATCCACCAGTGTCATTGCATGTGTGTTCTTCCCATGAAACACATGGATGTACTAGTGTCATTGCATGTCTGCTCTTTCCATAGACCACACATGGATCCACCAGTGTCATTGCATGTGTGTTCGTCCCATGAACCACACATGGATCCACCAGTGTCATTGCATGTCTGCTCTTTTCATGAACCACAGCTAGAGTCATTGGATGTGTGTTCTTCTGATGGACCACATATCACCAGTGTCATTTCATGTGTGTTCTTCCCAAAGACCACACATGGATCCACCATTGTCATTGCATGTGTGTTCTTCTCACAAACCACACATGGATCCACCGGTGTCATTGCATGTCTGCTCTTCTCACAGACCACACATGGATCCACCAGTGTCATTGCATGTGTGTTCTTCTCACATATCATATCATGAACCACACCCAGTGTCATTGCATGTGTGTTCTTCCCTTGAACCACACATGGATCCACCGGTGTCATTGCATGTCAGCTCTTTTCATTAACCACAGCTAGAGTCATTGCATGTGTGTTCTTCTCACAGACCACATATCACCTGTGTCATTGCATGTCTCCTCTTCCCATGAACCACACATGGATCCACCAGTGTCATTGCATATGTTTTCTTCCCACGGACCACACATGGATCCACCGGTGTCATTGCATGTGTGTTCTTCTCACAAACCATATCATGAACCACACCCAGTGTCATTGCATGTGTGTTCTTCTCACAGACCACACATCGATCCACCAGTGTCATTGCATGTGTGTTTTTCTCATAGACCATATCATGAACCACACACAGTGTCATTGCATGTGTGTTCTTCGCATGAACCACACATGTATCCACCAGTGTCATTGCATGTCTGCTCTTCCCACATACCACACATCACTAGTGTCATTACATGTGTGTTCTTCCCAAAGACCACACATGGATCCACCAGTGTCATTGCATGTGTGTTCTTCTCACAAACCATATCATGAACCACACCAAGTGTCATTGCATGTGTGTTCTTCCCATGAACCACACATGGATCCACCAGTGTCATTGCATGTCTGCTCTTTTCATGAACCACGGCTAGAGTCATTGGACGTGTGTTCTTCTCACATACCACATATCACCAGTGTCATTGCATGTGTGTTCGTCCCAAAGACCACACATGGATCCACCAGTGTCATTGCATGTATGATATTCTCACAAACCATATCATGAACCACACCCAGTGTCATTGCATGTGTGTTCTTCTCACTAACCATAGATAGAGTCATTGCATATCTGTTCTTTTCACAAACCACATATCACCAGAGTCATTGCATGTGTGTTCTTCCCATGAACCACACATGGATCCACTGGTGTCATGGCATGTCTGCTCTTCTCATGAACCACACATGGATCCACCCAGTGTCATCGCATGTGTGTTCTTCCCATGAACCACACATGCATCCACCAGTGTCATTGCATGTATGCTCTTTTCATGAACCACAGCTAGAGTCATTAGATGTGTGTTCTTCTCACAGACCACACATGGATCCAGTATCATTGCATGTGTGTTCTTCCCAAAGACCACACATGGATCCACCAGTGTCATTGCATGTGTGTTCTTCTCACAAACCATATCATGAACCACACCCAGTGTCATTGCATGTGTGTTCTTCTCACAGACCACACATGGATCCACCAGTGTCATTGCATGTGTGTTCTTCTCACAAACCATATCATGAACCACACCCAGTGTCATTGCATGTGTGTTCTTCCCATGAACCACACATGGATCCACCAGTGTCATTGCATGTCTGCTCTTCCCACATACCACACATGGATCCACCAGTGTCATTGCATGTGTGTTCTTCTCACAGACCACATATCACCGGTGTCATTGCATGTGTGTTCTTCCCATGAACCAAACATCGATCCACCAGTGTCATTGCATGTGTGTTCTTCCCACAGACCACACATGGATCCACCGGTGTCGTTGCATGTGTGTTCTTCCCATGAACCACACATGGATCCACCAGTGTCATTGTATGTCTACTCTTCCGATGAACCACACATGGATCCACCGGTGTCATTGCATGTCTGCTCTTCTCATTAACCACAGCTAGAGTCATTGCATGTCTGTTCTTTTCACAAACCACATATCACTAGAGTCATTGCATGTGTGTTGTTCCCATGAACCACACATGGATCCACCGGTGTCATTGCATGTGTGTTCTTCTCACAAACCACACATGGATCCACACAGTGTCATCGCAATTGTGTTCTTCCCATGAACCACACATGGATCCACCAGTGTCATTGCATGTCTGCTCTTTTCATGAACCACAACTAGAGTCATTGGATGTGTGTTCTTCTCACAGACCACACATGGATCCAGTGTCATTGCATGTGTGTTCTTCCCTTGAACCACACATGGATCCACCGGTGTCATTGCATGTCAGCTCTTTTCATTAACCCCAGCTAGAGTCATTGCATGTGTGTTCTTCTAACAGACCACATATCACCTGTGTCATTGCATGTCTGCTCTTCCCATGAACCACACATGGATCCACCAGTGTCATTGCATGTGTGTTCTTCCCACAGACCACACATGGATCCACCGGTGTCATTGCATGTGTGTTCTTCTCACAAACCATATCATGAACCACACCCAGTGTCATTGTATGTGTGTTCTTCCCTTGAACCACACATGGATCCACCAGTGTCATTGCATGTCTGCTCTTTTCATGAACCACAGCTAGAGTCATTGGATGTGTGTTCTTCTCACAGACCACATATCACCAGTGTCATTGCATGTGTGTGCTTCCCAAAGACCACACATGGATCCACTAGTGTCATTGCATGTGTGTTCTTCTCACAAACCATATCATGAACCACACCCAGTGTCATTGCATGTGTGTTCTTCCCAAAGACCACACATGGATCCACCAGTGTCATTGCATGTGTGTTCTTCTCACAAACCATATCATGAACCACACCAGTGTCATTGCATGTGTGTTCTTCTCACAAACCATATCATGAACCACACCTAGTGTCATTGCATGTGTGTTCTTCCCATGAACCACACATGGATCCACCGGTGTCATCGCATGTGTGTTCTTCCCATGAACCACACATGGATCCACCAGTGTCACTGCATGCGTGCTCTTTTCACAAACCACAGCTAGAGTCATTGGATGTGTGTTCTTCTCACAGACCACATATCACCAGTGTCATTGCATGTGTGTTCTTCCCAAAGACCACACATGGATCCACCAGTGTCATTGCATGTGTGTTCTTCTCATAAATCGTATCATGAACCACACCCAGTGTCATTGCATGTGTGTTGTTCTCAAAGACCACACATGGATCCACCAGTGTCATTGCATGTGTGTTCTTCTCATTAAAAAATATCATGAACCACACCCAGTGTCATTGCATGTGTGTTCTTCGCATGAACCACACATGGATCCACCTGTGTCATTGCATGTCTGCTCTTCTCATGAACCACACATGGATCCACCCAGTGTCATCGCATGTGTGTTCTTCCCATGAACCACACATGGATCCACAAGTGTCATTGCATGTCTGCTCTTTTCATGAACCACAACTAGAGTCATTGGATGTGTGTTCTTCTCACAGACCACATATCACCAGTGTCATTGCATTTGTGTTCTTCCCAAAGACCACACATGGATCCACCAGTGTCATTGCATGCGTGTTCTTCTCACAAACCATACCATGAACCACACCCAGTGTCATTGCATGTGTGTTCTTCTCACAGACCACACATGGATCCACCAGTGTCATTGCATGTGTGTTCTTCTCACAAACCATATCATGAACCACACCCAGTGTCATCGCATGTGTGTTTTTCCCATGAACGACACATGGATCCACCGGTGTTATTGCATGTCTGCTCTTTTCATTAACCACAGCTAGAGTCATTTCATGTGTGTTCTTCTCACAAACCACATATCACCAGAGTCATTGCATGTGTGTTCTTCCCACAAACCACATATCACCGGTGTCATTGCATGTCTGCTCTTCTCATTAACCACAGCTAGATCCACCTGTGTCATTGGATGCATGTTCTTTTCATAAACTGCATATGGATACTAATAAACCTTAGGAGAGCCCTAACCTTAGCGTTAGACCGAGTCTTCTAGAAGGCACGCCCTAACACAGTTGTTCTGCTTGTCGATTGTTACATACCGTCCGATCGGGGTGCTTGGACGATTGGGATGGTTTTCGTGAGATCGATCCGCGAGTAGTCTGTTCTGCGGCATGATTGGCCACGCTTGCTCTGGACAAACTAGCAACACCGGGGGCTCCCCTGTTGCGAGAGTCACGACTCACCAGTTGAGCGGGCCATATCCTAGTGTCACGTCCCCATTACTTCTCTTCCTCCCCGTACTTCTCTTCCTTCCCCTTGAAGCCACATTCCCCACTTCACTCCCATCCTGCCGTAGCCGCAAGCCGATGGTGCCGCCATCCCAATCCCCTCTCCGGCTGCCACCCCCCTCCCCTCTTGCCATGGGTTCAAGGGGAGACAACAAGGAAACGCGTCGTGACGACAGGGACGGTGATTTCGATGTGAGTCGTCTCATCTCTATCTCTATCATCTGTGGCCAGTTATCTATTTTTGAGCCAGGTCTACTCCGTTTACTCATGCGCGTATGATGTGTTAGGCCAACCAGACGATGTATGACGCCGACTATCATGGTTTAGCGGATGAAGACAGTCCTCTACTATGTAAACATGGATATGTTCCCGCTAAATTTGTAGCGTTCGAAGGACAAAACGCAGACAGGAGGTTTCTACAGTGTCAAGGACATCGTCCAATGATGCGAGGCGGAAGTTGCGGTGTTGTCAAATGGGTAGATCCAGAGTGGCCCAAATCGATGCAGAAAACACTGGACAAACTATGGGAAATGACTGTTGAGTTGAAAGAATCCGCATTCAGCTCACTTCTTGACAGTGTTGAGATGAAGCTATGGGAACCAGTTGACACGACCAAGCATAAGCGAGATCTCATGGGGGTGGAAGACAAGGTTAGCAAAGTCGAGAAGGAGAAAGACGCGACGTTGGCCCTGAAGGCTAAAGCAGAGCAAGAACTGACTCAAGCAAGGAAGGATCTTCACCAGGCCAAAGTCCTGCAGTTCACAACTACGAGTATTGACAAGTGCATGAGGAAAGATGCAGAGAAACAATTGAAGCTGTGCAAGGAAGATGCTAAAATGAAGGAGCAGACGATTCGATCCTTGCTCTCGCAGGAAGATGCGCATAAGGCTAAGATTAGGAAGATCAAGGAGATGTGTGTTAACTAGTTCTATTTAGCTTAAGCCCCGTGCCTTTTTTAAGTTGTAATAGTTGTACTTGTTGACCTAGCGGTCTGAACTATTGGCCTAGGAGTCCTGGGAGTAAAAAAATTGGTCGCCCGTTAATCTGTCTTAACGCTTCATTACTTCCTTTTGTCTGACCAATGCCCCTTGGATATTCCGCCCGTCGCTTCGTCGTCCTCGTGTACAAATAGGAGGCGCCACAGCTCGTCGCTTTGTCGCCCATCCCCTCGCCCTCTCCAATCTCCACCGCGCCGTCCACCCCCTCTCTCCCTCTCCAATCTCCACCGCGCCGCCATGGAGATGCCCTCGCTGAACTTCTACGAGGCGGTGATGTTCTCGCACTTCGACATCCTCGTGCCACCGGCCGCGAAGGTGCCCCACTGATGGCGCATCAGCTATGCGGGGGTGCTGGTGGCTCCACTCCTCTTCCCCGGTGGAGCCGTGATGGAGAGCGAAATCGCGACGTGCCGCCTCCAGATGCCCGCATGGAAGAGGGCGCTGCCCCGGTACGCGACGGTCAGCCCGTACTGGCCAGCGCTGTTCAAGGAGTGGAAGGCCAAGATTGGCAACCGCATCGTTTACGGGCGCGTGGTGCACCGGGATCTCCGCAACCGAGAAGGGCGGGAGAGGTTCTGGTTTGTCCCTGGACGAACCAAGTTCACCGTCATCGCTGCCGCTCACCGCGAAGAGGTGCTCCATCTTGCGTACAATGTGGAAATCGTGGAGGTTCCGTCCGACGAAGACGAGGAAGCCGCGGCTCAGAGGACAGCGGCAGCGGAAGTGAAATTGTTGACTAGTTGGTTGAATTAATGTAGGATGTGAAATCGCACCTTTGTTTAGAAGAATTTGTGGTTGAATTAATGAAATGCCTCGATTTAGATCTCTGTCTCGATTAATTTGTGGAAGAATTTGTGATTTAGATCAATTTCTGCCTCGATTTAGATCTCTGTCCCGGATTGGGAACGTAACCGTAGACCAAAGACACCTTTTCTACTAGTGTATTCTGATACTGGTGGTTTGTTTAAACGTAATCTACGCGGATTGTGCTGCATGCAAATGGCACAACCATAATTTATAAAGTGAAAGCACGTACACCCGGTTACTGGAGATCCGGGAGCTTCGACAGATGCAGGGGATGCAGGAGCAGAGAGGCGGTGAGATAGACGGGCTCAAGATTAGGCCAGAAAGTGGTACCCATTTCCTCCTCATCTGGGCATTATCGGTGAGAACATTGTTGTTTATGTTGTCACGTCGTTGTGCAGCATCTGAAATAAGTTGCTGCTTCGTGGAGTGTGGCAGCTTAAATAATTTATTTATGTGCCACTTACATTCCGTCGTATTTGGAGACCTCCTGCCCCTCAGCAATCATGGAACCGGTGGATCATTGTTTTCAGATAGTAGTGGCACAATCACAATTTCGGATTCAACTACTGGCTCGGGCGTTTCCAAACCCTAAGTCGCGGTATATTTTACTGAGAGAATGTGGGCAGATTGTTTCGCCCAGCAACGTGCCACACACAGAGCGATCAGAATTTAACAGAATTACATATATAGGTTCAAGTTCAACACATTACTATGCATCTTCATTGCCAGCAGCCTTCTTCCGCAGCTTGGGTGCCAAGCCTTCACGTCCACTGGCTTCTTCATTTCCTGCCTTCTTCCTCTTCCTCGGTGCCAATTTTCTTAGCTTCACGTACTCTGTATCGACGGGACAATGGGCACCAGAATCGTGTCCAGCATCATCTTTTCACTCGTTTTTTATTTCTCGGGCAACAAAATCACTGACCTGACAGTCATGTTTCTAACCTTGCGGCGCTTCCTCTCAAAGAAACAAGACTATTGCATAACTACCTAATATCTACAGAGTAAATAAAACAAAAATTACAATTCAGCACAAACATGCGAACCCCAAGCGACCTTTACTTACCAGGAGCTAATTGGGTTCGAGCAACCACCCTGTCCAAGAATAGAAGGGCGACTCCTAGTTACAGCAGCTTCCACATCCAGTGCATGACATTTTAGGTCAAACATGGCAGCCGAAGCATACCTTTTCATCAACCCAATTAGCTGACTGTCACACGTTATAGGAACCATGATGCCACGTTCATCCATGAAGCTAAACTTTGCTGTTTGCTTCGGCCATAATTCAACATGATTACGCAGAGCAGAAACCATACTAGATATAGTGCAGATCTGTGCAGGCGCTTCTTCCATTGTGAAACAATGGCTTCCATACCACTTGCCATTAGAGTCCTACCTGTAGAGGACGACCGTAACCAGGTAAGGGGGGTCCGCGCAGATCCCACTTAACAGAAAACTATGGACAAAATATGTTTGTCAGCGTTGGGCTAACAAACAATTTGAGGTTCAATAGCCAGCTAGCAGTTGTAATTAGTGCGAATAGCAAAGAGAAGGGTAGCTCACCCGCTTGTAGACATAACTTCTTCTTTCTTGATAGTAGGATTTGCCATCCTCTGAGCTGCTCGGCTCGTCGGCGGCGGAGGCGGGCTAGAGCCTCGCAACGGCGGCTACGGCATGCGCCATTGGAGCTCGGGGTCAGCGACTGGGCGCAGCAACTGGCCGCAACAACTTGGCGCCGGAAGTCAAATGTCCGAAGAGATCGTCCTGCCTGGAGGGTGGATTCCGACGCCGCCGGTGCTAGGGGAAAGCTGGGAATGGATTTGTGAAATTGGTCAACGCATCCGATCCACTTAGCTGCTCGATTTGCCTAAGAGGTTGCCGTGTTGGCGCCCGCGTCACGGACAGATGACCGACATGTGGGTCCCGACCGTCTACTTCACGCGGCGGTTTAACAGAATGTTTGAATTTGGCAGGGGTGAGATGAGTTTGCCTCGAAATGGCCCCTCTCAGTAGTTGGCGGGACAACTTTTCGAAACGCGGTAATTTCAGTCAGCTTAGGTACCGCCATGCGCTGGCCTGCGAACTTTGGTACCGCAGACGAACAAGCCCAGTGGGCTAGGAGCGATTTTAAGCGCCGGCACCCCCGGAGCCATTTAGGGGGCTTTAGAACCCCTGAGTGGAGATGTTGTTAGGCTTAAAAAAAAGTCCACTTGCTACAAATGCCCTTTACTTATTGGCTTTCATGCGAGATCCTCTCTATCTCCGGGTGGAGAACGCTGCTCACGACCTAATCGCAGCCTGCACACTGAGAAGATTGGACCGAAAAGTAGCCTTCGTTGATGAGGCGTGCAAAGTACGGTACTGCAACTCTGCAAGTGCGGCTGGCCCAAGCCAGCGCATCCACGTACGCCTATGTTCCCCCATATGCCACACCCACACGAACGCACCACCACAGTGAAGTGGGAGAGAAAGCGCAACGAAAAGCATAGCCCAGCTTTGAGAGCTCCGAGCAACAACAACAAAAAATGCACGATCTAGAGTAGAAATTTGCAATCAGATCATATCCACCATGAATCCCCTTTCCCTCCTGCTCGTGCCGCGCGCTCGCGCTTCGCTCCCGCTCCCTCTCCGGACATTCGCCCCGGCGCCGAACAACACCAGAGCAGCGGTAGCGTCCCGCCTCGAGCCTGCGCCGGCGCGGCGGCAGCGGGCTCGGTTGTCTTCGCTGGTCTCGGCCGTGGCGGCGGAGGCGCCGCCGTCTCCGTCAGGCGGCGATGAGGAGGATGGTCACCGGTTCGACTGGCTGGACCAGTGGTACCCGTTCGCCCCCGTCTGCGACCTCGACCCCGGCGCGCCCCACGGCAAGACGGTGCTGGGGCTCCGCGTCGTAGCGTGGTACGACCGCGCCACCGACGAGTGGCGCGTGTTCGATGACGCCTGCCCGCACCGCCTGGCGCCGCTCTCCGAGGGCCGGATTGACGACAAGGGCCGCCTCCAGTGCGTCTACCACGGTTGGTGCTTCGACGGCCGTGGCTCCTGCAAGTTCATCCCGCAGGCTCCCGCCCTCGGCCCACCTGTAAGTACGCCCCTTCCTCCACGCGCCACCCATGGATGATGGATCCTCTTCCTCTCGATTGATGCTGTGTAGAGGGCAGGTGCACAAGAACAGCAAGGCGTGCGTGGCGTGGTACCCGAGCGTGGTGCAGAATAACATCTTGTGGTTCTACCCGAGAGCCGACGCCGAGCACCGGAACGTGCTGCAAAGGAAGCGGCCGCCTTTCATCCCGGAGATCGACGACCCCTCCTTCGTCACAGTGTACACCATCAGGGACCTCCCCTACGGGTAAAAACAAAATCCGCTTCCAAGAATTCCGAACCTCCATTGTTTGTCTCCCCTGGGAAGATGCAGAGGCATCGTTGATTTGCAGGTACGATGTGCTGGTGGAGAACGTCATGGACCCCGCTCACGTCCCCTACGTTCACAAGGTGTGGATCGGAGACCCCGCCATAACCGCCCTCGGTCCTGACATGGGGTTGATTGGCAGGCTTCACAACAAGGAAGACCCCGGAAGATATGCCCCCTGCCCTTGTGGAATTCATTTTACTGAATGGGAGTGATGATTCATTCAGCTCTTCTTGTTCTTCTCTTCATCACAGCTGAGTTCGACATAGAGGGCGGCGGGCCGATGAAGATGAAGATAGAGGAGGCGAACGTGGACGGCTTCCTGTCGCTCCAGGAGAACGGCGGCTACTACCGCTACGCCGCGCCGTGCATCTTCTACGGCTCGCCGCTTCCCAGGGAGACCGAGGGAGAGGTATGGATATTTACTGATTATCCCACTGTTCCCCATTAATTTTTCTCGATGAAACTGAACTCGCAACAATTCATCCACAAGTTCACACCGTACGTGTGGTTTAATTGGTTTGGACAGGACAAGAAAAAAAAGAAGCCTCACTTCATGCACGTGTTCATCTGCATCCCAGTGGCGCCGGGAAGGAGCAGGGTGATCGCCGCGTTCCCGAGGAACTTCGGCTTCTGGCTCGACAAGATCATACCACGGTGGTGCTACCACATTGGGCAGAACGCCATCTTCGACTCGGACATGTATCTCCTCCACGTCGAGGTACGTAACGAATCTTCAGCTCAATCAAGCTCAGGAATTCTAAATTTTTCATCCTGATCAAGGGTACGAAACTTCGCTGCCGCCGGTGTTCTTACTACTTCGTTTCAGGAGCGAAACTTCGCTGCCGCTGGTGTTGAAAACTGGCAGAAAGCTGTGTACCTTCCTACGTCGTCGGACAAGATGGTAATCGCCTTCAGAAGCTGGTTCAGAAAGCACTGCAAGAACCAGGTCAGCTGGGCTGCCTCAACCGTCAATCAGCTTCCGGCAACTCCAACCAAAGACAAGCTCATGGAGAGGTAATTAAAGAAAAAAAGACACGGCAGACTACAATTCCTCTTCACTCAGAACACCTTGAGTATATATTCTGTGAGAACAATAACAACGTTGATCCTGTGCGCAGGTACTGGTCACACGTCGCGCAGTGCAGGAGCTGCAGCGCAGCGCTCAAGGCCATGAAGGCGGTGGAGGTGGCCCTGCAGGTCACGGCAGTGGGGCTTGTCGGGTTCCTCGCCAGCGCCAAGGGGACGCTTGTGATGTCAGTGGTACATAAAACCGCCGTCGCTTCCTTAGCCGTGCTGTGCTTCGCTGCGTCCCGCTGGCTCGCGAACTTCGTCCAGAACGACTTCTATTTTCAGGATTACGTGCATGCTTACATGTGAAGAAATATCCTACATATGTTTTATGTTGATAGGATTTCGTGAATAAAAGAATCAGTACATGTATTTATAAATTTACCAAGTCTGCACGAACAATACGGCTTGACAAGAAGCCGATATATATTACACCAAATTATATCTGGGCATGGAAACCGGCCCAGCCCAGCCCCAAAAAGGCAGATGGGCCAGGCTTTTTTGCCCACGGGTCGGTCCAGGGACTTGGAACCATGGCCCAGTGTGAATCTCGGGCAAGCTCGGGCCTAGAGTATGGTAAAATTAGGGAAGGCCCGGCCCAGTGATTTTCTGCAGGTTTAGGCTGGGCCTGAGCCCAATTTTTTGGCCCAATGGTTGGGCCAGGCAGCTCGGTCCTAGGATTTTCTTGCCAGGCTTTTCGTGTTCCAGCCCGAAGCCCGACTCGGCCCAAAAATGCCCAGCTATACACCAATGAGACCAATATATACGACCCCGACTTGCCGTCGGCACAGGTTGTGCCGAGGGCAGCCGTCGGCACAAGGCGCTGTCGGCGTAGCTTCCTCGGCCGTCGGCGTAGCGATGTGGGCCCTGAGTAGTATGTGACCATGAATTCTTCCTTCGATGGGAAGCGAGGCGCCCGCCCCAGGTTAGCTGGCCGGTAAGCCGGTACCGCCCTCTGCTCTCCAGTGGCCAAAAAGTGCGTCATCACATGTAGGATAGTTAGATGTCAGCTGTTGTAGAAACAAAGTTCAAACTAGAGAAAGTGAGACTTGTCATCTTTTACAAAAATAAAGGTTAAAACTTACATCATTAAACAACCGTAAGGATTGCACCAGAGCACCTTCCACTTCTAATAGGCCATGAACTATAGATAGAGAAGAATCATTCTGAGCGAATACATAAGAAGCGATCCACTTTTTTTCATCGGTTCCAAGGGAAGACCAAAGATCTTGCGCGGCAGGTCCGCTAGAAAAACTCAAAAGAGAAAGAAGTCTCGTTAATCTCTTGACGCCCGTTCCAAGTTCGAAGTACATATGGCCAAAGAAAAACCCGCTCCCCTTGGAACTCATCGAAAGCATCTTTCTGGTCAGACGATGCATCATACCCCACCTGATAATCTGCGTTAAGTGACTACCAGGCCTCCTCTAAATGAGGCTACAATTTTAGAAATAATGAATATCGTCAATTATTCATGAACGAATTGCGGGAAGATGATGAAAATGAGAAACACTTACATCGAGGGTGATTGACATGGGTATGATTACTCGGATGACTATGATTCGATACCCTATATTGGGTAAAAGGCTCACGGCCCATGAAGCGTTTAGATGATAGCCCAAGAAAGCAACCGACAAAGACTTTGATTGTATTAGGAAAGAGACCAAGAACCGACATTGTGTTGGTATTGTAACTACGCGTGTATGAAACCTATCCGCATACAGCTTTCATACCCGGCCTATTATATATAGGACGGGAGAAGCCCAAGCGAGGGTACTAAAATCTAGAGGACAACTTGTAATAGTATGATTACTCAATATTCATGCGACTTTGATTCCATTATTTCCCTGAACATCCGACGAAATCCCCAGCGTTCTCTTTTCCACGAAACCCCAAGTCTATCACCATGGGCATTGCCGAGGTTACCCATCGTCAATTGGCGCCGTCTATGGGGAACCTGAACGCTGGAACCACGGATTCGGCGGACCGCTCTCCACCAAGCATCAACTCGACAAAAGCAGATCCACGCCCGCCCACCCCTATATTGGTACCCGCTAATTTTAACGGTGGATCCGAACTAATCATCGGAAGCTTCCACTTCCATGTAGACGACCCGCAAGAATCGCACCCTTCGACACTAATCACATTAGAACCGTTGGTGGAAAAAGCTATGCCTACAGAGGTACCAGCATCTTCCGTCGGATCCTCCATGGAAGTCACATCACAGATTGAAGCAGGCGACGAAAGCAAGCAAATCGAGATGGATCTGGGGAACCTTGATGGTCTTTACGACAATCTCTCCTTCGGATCAGATCCATAGTTAACCTCATCACGCGAAGCAAGCCCAGCAAATTCGGAACCCGAAGAAAGCAGCGAAAGCATTGACTTCGGAATTCGGATGACAGAAATCTACCCAGAACAAAAACTGATGGACCTCACCGGCTCATCAAGGAGGTTTTCGGTCAATGGAAAGAGAAGACGCATTTTAATCTGATCCCAGTAAGTTTGTGCAGGCCCCCGATCAAGTCTACACGAAGCTGCAGCTATCGGTACACATGCGTGCAATCATGCATACATGAGAATATCTTTTTCTGTTTGTTTGAATCAACACGTACATAGCATGAGATGAAACATATACAAACCAGAACCGTGACCGATCGAGTTTCTTTCTGCTCTGGATTTCATGGGAATGAAAAGACACCTAGCTAGCCATAGTTTAACAGAGCACGAAAGTAAGTACGTCCACACGTGCATGTGCACGGTACTCCCTCCGCCCAAAAATATAAGGATTAGTCAAAAATCGAATCTTACTAAATTTGATCAAATATTTAAGAAAAAAATCTACATCTAAAATATAAATTGACACATTAGTAAAATATATTTTATGGAGATCTATTAATATTGATTCCGTATTATAAATGTTCATATTTTTATTTATAAATTTAGATAAATTTAGAAAATATTAACTTTTGACTAATCTTTAAGCGTCTTATATTTTCGGACTAAGGGAGTATATGGTTAATCAGCAACCGGGCTAACACAAATTTTCACTAAACTAATTAAGCTAATACAGTTTTCTTTACCGCTCCAGTAGATAACGAAGACATAATCCTCAAAAAAGTAGTACTAGTATCAACTGGCAAATTGATCAATCACACGGCGAATATATATGGAAAATTAGGAGTACTTGATCATACTATAAATAACATAAGATGGCCCAAGTAATACTCATAAGTCTTCATCATCATCACACACTAAGCAGAGTCTGCAAGATTACCATGAAAGTACGCTTCGAGCCTACGATAGGGCAGTCGACAGCTACGGAAGAACAATCATTAAGCACAAGCTACGGATTGAAGAAGGTCGCTCATCAAGACGCTTCGAGACTAGCTAGCAGAGCAGTGCCTACCTAGGAGCTAGGGCACGTACGTCAGTTCACCCGCTGGCCAAAGATCCCGAGGAACGGCACGGCGTAGAGGAAGATGTAGGCGAGGACGCGGTGGACGACCCGTGTATGCAATGTGTTGTGTCCCAAGGAGAAGGACCCCTAGCTACAGCTCTCCGGTCTTCACACCACCGACTCCATAGAAATAGCTCCTGCAGCCTCCAGACTCTCTTTTACTCTTTTGCTATCTTAGGAGCGTGGTGGGTGATGGACGCATGTAGGGCCCAGCCATGGCTTTTCACACGCATGCAGGTGGCTCGCTGCACACGATCATCACGCGTATTATTTCCTACTACAAAACACATGAAAGGAAACAAGTGCAAGGCTACCATTATGTGCCATTTAGTCCTGTAGAAATAGCTGGCGGTACTATCACTCTGCACCATTGTTTTGTCGGCATATATAGAGGAATAAAAACAAAATGCATACCAACTTATTTTGTATAAATCAACCAATATACAAAGCAGCCATGTGCCATATATATGCCACATTAACAAGAAGCAGAATTTGTTTTACAGTCTTCAGTTCTGGACCAAACTCCAACACGGTTGGAGAAAACCAAAAGAAAAAGAGAAAAATTCTAAGGAGGAAGACCACAGAACCACTTTCGCCGGATCGCAGGTGCTGCATGTGTGCATCTCAGGTTCCGCCACTGATCTAGCAAATTGTAGTGCACACGGGAGCGGCACCCAGATGCGAATGCGATTATTACTAAAACACGGAGTAAGAATCTTAGCACTGTAATTAAGTTCCTTGATGCTGTGGTTGCATGCATTGCTCTCTCTCTCTGCAGAACACAATCATCTACCATCCCGTTCTCAAGTCTACATTGAGTTCACATGCACGCATACATGAAACTTTATCGACTTTCTTGTTTGTTCGACACGTAGCGCATGAGGTGTATTATTCTCAGAAGAGTTTTTTTTTTTGTATTTCAAGACAGGCATCTTATGGAAATTTCATGAGGGAAAGCCAGGAGTAGCAAGAGCACACCACGTTCACTTCACTCGGCGGCTCGACCAAGAACGGCAATCCAGCTCTTTCTCGCAGTGTGTCACACGACAGAAATGGATCAAGGCAAGCTGACGACTCACACTCACTGCATCCGATCCGAGGCTAGCTAGCTAGCTGCCAGGGCTTTGCACCAGAGCGGAAAGCCCCCTAGCATGTGCTGTGTGGCTCCTACACTGACGAACCGGATATCCCCTGCATGGCCTCTTTTGACTTTTTACTAGTTAGATTCTCTCTCCTTGCACACTAGTACATATAGTTTTAATCTAAAAAGTTTCATATCTTTTGAAACAGAAGTTTAATTTATTAACCATTTAAATATTTGAGACCCTAGTGAAGGTATCTTCAAAATAAGACTAATATTGAATATGTTTTGATATTTTCTGAAAATGGACTTTACAAAACTTGGTGAAAATTTTCTTCGAAACAATTTGTTTCACTCAATTCCAAATTGGTTCATCAGGGTTAGGAAATACTCCCTCCGTCTAGAAATAACTGACTTGGATTTATCTAGATTCAGATGTATCTAGACATATTTTAGTATATAGATACGTCTGAATATAGACAAACTCAAGTCAGTTATTTCTTGACGGAGGGAGTATTTGATAAATTATCTTAGAGGTCATTTTGAAAACGTATATTTTGTATCTGGTTTCAGCAAGTTTATTATGCATCATCATGTTTCTAAACTTAAATTTTGAACTTTTTCAAATTGAACCATTTTTAGGCTTATTTAAAAGATAATGTGAAAATACAAATATTCAAAAGGAATGTTAATACGATACAGTATATATTTCGATAAATTGGCTCATTGAAATTCAGCACTACAAAGTAAATCGTTGCAATAAAGTATGAGAAAGAGAGAATACTATAGTGGGGTAGGTTGCATGCAAAGGATCCATTGTGTGCTAATCTCATACTTGCAGGGTTGGGCCGACCCGATCTCTCCCCTTCTACGGACACCGATCTGCTTGCATGGTTGACGTCGATAGCCAGCAGCTGCCCGTCCAAGCTTGCTCCTAAAGTTAGATGGATCGCCCTCATTGTCCTTAGATCGATTTGGCTTGAGAGGAATGCAAGGGTTTTCATACAAGTCCAAAAACCGATGGCCAAAATCCTTGATGGCATTGTGTTGGAAGCTCAAAAGTGGAAGCTGGTGGGGGTTTCTGTGAGGAGTTGAGTTCTTGTGTTTGGTTAGGATAAAAAATGTGTAATGGAATGGTTTTATCCTATGTTCGGTTGGGAAAAAAAGTGGAATGAAATGGTTTCGTTCTATATTTGGGTGCGTTTAGCAAAAAAAGATGGCAAGAGAATAGAGAGAGCAATAACGTTTGGGTGGCTTTAGCATAGAGGAATGGGGAGATTCCATCAATTTGGTGGAATGAGTGCATTCTGGATTTATAGGGAATATTCTCTTTTGAGGAACCACCTCGTTCTATTCCATTTCTCAACTGAACACTAGAATGGCTCTCAGGGGTGGAACCATTCCATTCCATTCCACTTTGTGACACCAACTGAACACACCCTAATTCTCAGCCCTAGGGTGAACTTTGTGTGGATCCTTGTATTTATTCCTGCTTCTATCTATGAAAAAAAGTGTGCATTCTCGTGTGTGTAGAGTTCTAATCTGGCGAGCACGGAACCGCCAACGGGACACTTAAGCGTTGACACATGTCTAGAGCACTCTGCTCAGGATCGGAGGCTAATTTTTATTGATTTTCGCTATTTTCTCTATGGTTTTCTCATCCTTGTTTAGTTTTTCTCTTCTAGTACATTTTTGTTTTCTCCACAAGAAAAAAAGATAGGTTTATGCGTCATGAGGTGCTATTGGCTGACACAAGAGTGCACTGGAAATGACTTCATTGCCATACTGTATTATTGCATATAGTACTCCAAGTTAAAACTTCTGTTTAGGAGAGCAGCTCCTGCTGGCTTCCTGCAGCCGCAAAAGGGGTTGCCGTTGTCTACCTCGATCGCTGAACTGAACCGAACGGAGCACCAAGATCCACAGCAACAAGGACTCGATTGGACCAGGAAGACATGAAGCAGGATCATAGCAAAAAGAGAAGAAAAGGTAACAGCACTCGCACACATCGCCCAAATGCACACACAAATTAGCGTTAACCAAATAGGCAGGCAACATACAACAGTAGTTTTCATACTCCTCGGAGTTGCGAACTGCGATCACCACGCCAAAGCACAAATCAACTACTAGTACCAGTTCTTCGCTTCCTGAATTGAAGCTACAAATCACAAACCGTAGCGCAGGCGTTGCCGCCTTCCCCTAGCAACCTGGCCGGCGGACTACATATCCTCGACGGACGGGAGCGTGAGAAGGTCCCTCATGCGCCTCTCCCTCCTTTTAATCTCCGCCTTCCCCTTGCCCATCGCGGCCCCGCTTCCTCTTCGCCGCCACGCCCGGCGCCGAGGGAGGAGGCCGCGGCGAGTAGGTGTCGAGTGTGCTCGGTGGCGAGATGTGCTGTACAGCGGCAGAGCCCGGGAGCATGGTGGCGAGGGGCACAGGGGAGGCCCCGGCGCGGATGGAGAGGGCGGAGCCCACGGGGCACGCGCGCCATCCGAGCTCCTCGATGTCGCGCCTGACGTCCTCCGTGGAGAGCACGGCCACGGCGGCGCGTGGCGGGGGCGCGGCGCCGTCGGTGCTGACGGTCGAGCGGCGCGGGCGCAAGAGGTCGAGCGAGTTGAGCGCGTCGTTGATCATCCACTGCATGAGATTATCAAGGTGGATGGGTGGCGAGCGATAACCAAGAAAGCAGAGAGGTAGTTTGGGGAGCTGGGGTACCTTGTTGGAATGGTGGCACTTGGAGAAGCCATGCATGAAGAGGATCTGAGACGCGAGCAGGAGCCAGGAAGTGTTAAGTTAGGTTGGAGGCGGCGGACATGCGGCAGAGAGAGAGAAGAGAGAAAAGTCGGACCTGGTTGAGGTGGTCGATGGTGAGACCGCGGCCGTTGTGGGTGGTGAAGAAGAGGATGTAGTCCTCCAGCGTCAGCCGCGGCCGCTCCGCCGCCGGTGGTCTCGGCATGGTCGCCTCGCTCTCTCGTGATGTGCCTTTGTCTCTCTCGCTCTCTCTCTCTCTCTCTCGTGATGTGCCTCTCTCTCTTTCCCTCTCTCTGATGCGGAGAAGAGGACAGGACACGTACGGAGTACACCAGTACACCACCGTTGTGTAAAGGTGGCAGTAGAAGGCCAACCCGCACGCCAATCAGGTGCATCCAGCTCCACATTCCCGCCCGCGCCCGCCCAACACGGTGTATAGATTCGTCGAGCTGGATGTGTTTGGAGGTTTGGACTCAGACTAGTAATTCAGCTCGGACTTTGTGGCCATGGTTGATAAGAAGACGATATCACTGTGACCAAAGCTCTTTTTGAACCGAGACAATATTGGCAATATATTTGCCCTCAGAAGAAACATCCAATGCAAAACATAGAAATCACACAAAATGAATACACCTGAATAGTATTCATTTTTTTTTTGCCTATAAGACTTTGCAGCCTATTATAAGATGGGTTCAAGTGAACCGGAATTTTACAAGGAGGAACCGAATGGGTAGGTTACATGTGCACTTGAGAAGCACTAACAGGCGTGCCCGCAGGATGACCATCGTCAGGAAGACATGCATAGGATATGCAAATGTGGAGTGCCACTAACGTCGGCGAAGGGAATCACCACCACCTGCTTGCATGGCGACTATCCACTAGCTAGCAAAACGGGAGCATATGAGGACCAACGAGTAAGACTGGCATAGTCGAAGGGCCTTTACTCCTCCAAGAGAACGATGCAGACACGATACTCATCGGCTGATTGAGTGCCAGAACTGCAAGGAGTTTCTGCCAACACCATTGAAAGGCACTGCAAGACCAAGATTCCACCAGTGTCACGAAACTTGGTCACGAACTCAGCCAAAGGGATAGGTCCTAGCACATTGCAAAGTAAGGAGGCGAACAATGCCATCGAAGGGGGCCGATCAACCAAGACCGCACCAGAACACGAATCTCACAACAATACCGCTGGAGTCACCATATGATTTATCCAAGCTTGCATGACCAACAAGAGATGAAGTCAATAGGCACCAAACCAGCCCAAAATGCCACCACCTGACAAGAACGGCGAGGTTCCCATTGCGACGCCTTCAACAAGGAACACGATGCCTCACAGGCGTCGTCGTCACAGAGCTTTCGCTCGGAACTACAACAATAGCCTGACAGGAGGTGCATCACCAAGACCACGCCCCCAACAGGGTTAAATGATCCCAATCGAGTGCCGTCGTGGCCGCTCAGGCACAAACCATAGAAAGGATTTGTCCAGGGTTACGCACCTCGATTTGTTAGTTGCCCTGCCTCACCAGATCGGAGAGGAACCACGGGACTGCATGGACAACAGGGTTGGAGGGCTGCTGGCAGAAACCTCACCCGTGCATCGGAGAGGGCTGTACCGGACCAATGTTAGCTGAGACGACCCCGTGGCAGCACAGGAAGGGGATTTGGCCGCGCAAAGCCAGATCTAGAGTGGGGAGCACATCTTCGGCGTTGGCTCCGGGAGGATCCGAAAACGGACCGAAGCGCGGACGTCGGCCAGCGGCCAGGATGGAGAGAGTCACAAGGCAGCGACCTGAAGGCGTCTCGAATAGCCAGATTTGGATACCGCCAAGCACAGAAACGGTCACTGCCTAGCACCATGCTGGCCAGCAGTCGGCTATCGCCCAATCCACCGGTGGCACACCCACTAGCAGTGAGATAGGATGAGGCAGCGGGAGTAGACGGGGGAGGGGGCGATGGGCCAGATATGGTCGGCCAACACCTCCGCATGATGGGTGGTCACGACCGAGAATCCCTCCACAACCTTCGTGGGCAGGGGGCCGCTGCCACTACGGAAGTCGCCAGTGGCAGCGGTGGAGAGTGGAGGTGGAGGAGGGGCCCTGGCGGCGGGAGGTGGGGGCAGCCCCGGTGCCGCCCCTGGAGCGGCACGGGAGCGGGTTTTCGAAGCCTTACGCGTGGAAACTGAAACTCTAGAAATCGCAATTTGTCAAACACATTTCACCGATATCACTCATCTTCTGTCCCCACCACCTCATTTCCCGATGAAAAATACAGGAAAATCGGTCGCACTTCTTTCTGCACCTCTTTATCATCTAAAATAATTGCACATGTGTTTTACTGCATAAAACAAAATCCTTGAATCATGGGAGAAATATCAGGAAAGAGGCTTTGGCTCCTGAGGTGTTCCGTAGCATGAAGTTCGTGTGGTCGAGGCGAATGGGCATGTCGGACAGAGTGGCCGGTGTGGTGACGGAGAAGGAAGGATTAGAGTCAATGGTGCCGACAACGTTTGTGATCTGGAGGGGTGAGGTCCCCATGGCGGCTGGGCTTTATGATCTGGTAGGCTTTGATAGCAAGTTCGGAAAAATGTTTTGTCGAGTGTGTCCCATAGGCCAATCTCCTCTTTATATAATCACCGATTTATAGGGAGAGGTTTACATGGGTTAGGCTAGATACGATACACTCCTACACTCACGTATCGATACTACCCCATTACCCGATTCTATCATAGGTGAGGCAGTGGATACGTCTTGAAATGAGAATAAAATCCTTTCCATCTTATCCTTGGTTCGATGGTGTGAGTATCACCGGTGAAGGGCGCGTGGATTCGTGAGTACGGCGGATCTACTAGGATCAGGTTTGTTTTCGTCTCTTTGTTGGTTGTTTTTAGGTTAGTCTCTTCCAATTTATGATTGTCATTATTAGAGATGATTGCTGCTCTAGTGCGCCATTTCTTTGGGATCTTAGCACGAGTGGGATTTCCGTATGTCTATTATAACAAGCTATACTGTTACAAGCTTTGTCTCGCTCTAGTGATGATGGGGCGAGGACGACAACGCTCATTAGGCCCGCGTTAGTGTCTATAGTCGTCAATAGATGGTTCAAGAAACTATTTATAATTTTTATTACTTTTAAAACTCTTTATACTGTTGTTAATGATTATTGAAATTTTCACGAAAATGAGATTGATCTAATAATCCTGATAGACTCGATTATACCTCTATTACGTGCAATAAATAGATGGATAAAGAGAACGTCGATATGGAGCCCAACCTCTATGGAGGACTTCAAATGTTTTTTCCGAAAAGTTCAAATTTAAAGGTTCAAAAAATTCTGAAAAAAATACCGGGACGTAGACTATAATTTTATGATACACGCGTGCAGAAAATCATGTCAAAATAGCTTGTATTCTAACCTCATCAAAAAAATAGAAAAGTGCAGATCTAGGCGTGAAGCCTGTAAATTCGAATGCCCTTTGTATTTCCAAAATTTATCATATTTGATTTTTTTCCTGCAACCGAAATACAAAATATTTTCATCGACAATTTGCAGACTTGTATTTCATGCGGTTGGCTACACGATAGATTTTTTTTAAAAAAAAAATTTAAAAAGGGGACCATAGAGGACGGCTATTCACACTTTACTATAGGGGAGTGACTAGATTTCAGGTGTCTGAGAACTTCTTATGTCTAAGTCGCTGATGTCATGCTAATATTTATGCTAATTTTCAGTTACAACCTAGTTGTAACTTATAAGATTTATACTAATTCTCAGTTTCAACCTAGTTGCAACTCATTAAATTCTCAGTTATACCCTAGTTGTAACTTATGCGTAACTTTCACTTTGCACGAATCACGAGGTAAATCGAATGGTGAAAGAGCCAACTGAGAACTACGAAATTCTCAGACGCATGAGAACTAGCAAATCCGTTACTATAGTACTACTACAGCCTCGTTTTGTTTCACTTAACCGAAAAAGAAAAACACACGTGATCGTGTACGGCGAGCTGCGTCCGTACCGCGGTAGCCTCCAAAGCCAGGACCCAGGAGTAGCAAGAGCACATCACGCGCGGCTCTGCAGCGAGCGAGCGAGCCAATGAATTATCACATGGATATTAGTGGAAGGAACGGCACCTCGCGCGTGGGCGAGCTGGGGCTGTGTGTACGCTCCACTCGAAAGCTCGACCAAGCTACAACGGCAAGCTAGCTGTGTCTCGCTGCGTATGTCAGTCAGACAACCGAAATGGATAAAGGCTAGACTCACAAGTCACAAGTCACACCCACGCCGTCCGTTCCACGGCGAAGGCGAGGCCCTCACTGCATCCGATTCCTTTCCACGGCGAAGGCGAAGCACTCACTGCATCCGATTCCGAGGCTAGCTAGCTGCCATGGCTTTGCACCAAATTAAGCGGAAATCCAACACCAGCGTGTGCCGTGGCTGGCTCGTACACGGGTCGCTCGACGGGCTAACCAGCAACGGCTCCTATAGGGAAGACGACGCGTTGGCATTCGAGCAGCAGAAGGCGGAAGCGAAAACAACCCTTCTCGGCCTGAACAGGATTGAAGAGCAAGTGGAGGGCCAAATCCTCCAAAGCTAAGCCCCCAGGCCGGATCGAGTAGCAAAAGTACGCCAAAGTGATCGATCATGATCGACTTGCAAATTCGTGCAACGATCCATCCTCGCGCGTGGGCCCGCCCGGGCTGCTCGATCGCCGTCACTGGCACGTCAAGACACGACCAAGCATGTAAGTAAGTAGGTGGATGAAGTACGGTTAGCGGTGTGTCTAGCTCTAGCAAGTGTTTTTTCACACAGCAGAAATGGGCCAAAGCTAGCAAAGGAGGCGACTCATCACATGCACCGTCCGTCACATGGCTCGGGCCGGGGAACCTTTCCACGGCGAGGCTAGCTAGCTGGCTGCCGGGCTCTGCACCACCGGCCGTACCGTACCAGCGTGTTCCGTGGCGTCCACACTCCACACTCGGAGAGCCTTTATTCTGCAACTCTGTACACGCCGGAGCTATTTATTTATATCCAGCTAGCGAGCCATATCTATCGTTGCGACGCACCACAACGTACACACTGAGGAAAGAAACGCGCGAAGCAATCGAGCAAGAGGCCGGGAAGCAAGCAACCGCCGAGAAAGAATGGATCATCACAAGAAATGCATCATAAGTAACAATTGATTATCAGTTGGACAAATGAAGTACCTTCTATCTCTCAATGCAGATTCTATCTTCTCGATTAGCATCTCTTTGTTAGCATGGTTGGCATAATGGCCTTAATTGTTTGTGTCTTTTAATCGTATAGCCTCTACACAAAACTTTTGAGTAAGTACTCTAGGTGGAGGTAGGGATGGCACCCGCCGGGTTCGGGGCCGGGTTCGGCCCCCCATATCCGCCCGTTTAATTAGTCGGGTCTCATATTTTAGCAGACCTGCGATCCGGCCGGGTTCGGGGCTCCAACGGGTACCCGCCAGCGCGTGAGACGAGAGCGACACTAGCGCATGCGGAAAGAAAACAATGGGATATTGGGATGTAGTTGGTGAAAATAGACGCGTGCATGCATGTGTTGTCTCCAGGACTCCATATTCCTGTGATATGTGTTGTGTGCGTGCGTGGCCGCGTGGGACGTGTGGTTAGGCATAGGATTATTAGGGATATGGTCAGGGCTTAAAGCGGGTCTGCGGGTACGGGTTTGCCACCCCCAAACCCGTCCCGTTAGACTTGGCGGGTCTAACTTTTTACCAAACCCTCCCCGTTTAAGTTGGGTACCCGTCGGGTTTGCGGGTTTCGGAGCCCCATTGCCATCCCTAGGTGGAGGACCTTTTTTTGTTGGAAAGGAGCATATATTAATTTCACAAGATACCAATTACACCCAACCTCTGCAACAACGCATTGCACTAGCGGCCATATGGATACACACAGTCAAAAAAGAAAGAAGAATTACAAAAAGAAAAGTCCCGCTATAGTGACCCATTCGTTGAAACAGCGGTACTATCACCACCAAGATAGCACCATAAGTCCAGCTTCTCCAAAAGCGACGCCTCCAAGAAGGGAAAAGTGCACAAACACCGTCATCGCCCGATCATAGATCTTAGGTTATCACCTTGAAGAAAGCCCACACTCTCAAAATAATACCTTCAACAAGGCCATTGCCATGCACAAATAATTAAGGCTAGACCCTAGATTTTCACCCTGAAAGGTAGGACTGTGAACCTCTCATGTGCAGTTGCCCCCACTTGCATGCCACTGCTCCAAGTCACGAGTCACCAAGCCAATTCCTCATCACCACCCAGACTCGAACCACCATTGTCCGTCCTCATATCGCGGTCTCCATGACATTCCCCGTCAGCATCATGGAACGAGAACATGTCCATGATATTAACAGCCAACAGAGTTTCAAAGCACTCCCTCTAAACCCAAACGGTCAGACTAAAACATGGGTGCGCGCGTCCGAATCCCTCCAATCCGACAATCTCCAGGCATTAATCGCCCATGGGAGTTCGTCGGCGAAGCCTTCCAAAACTCGCCACTCCGACCAGATCATAGAGGGCAAGAAACAAGTAGATCCTCGTCTTGGTGCGACTGGAATCCTAGGACCGTCGTCTTTATTCAGCAGAGTGCAGGCCCCCACGTCGCCCACCGTCTCCGTGCAGCACCAACAAAGGAGGAGAGCGCAACAACCGCAGGAGATCGTCGTGGAAAGGCCACAACCTCACCCCCGGCGGCGGCGGCAAGCCTCCAACTCCTCGACGACCGACGGAGAACCTCAGGCCCCGGCCAAGGCGACCGCGCCGCACCAAGCCCACAGCCAGCGCCGCATCTCCCCCGTATGAACGCCGCCCCGGACCCCTCTCCTTCCCCCCATCTCAGATGGACGGGGCGCCGCCACCGCCGCCAGAGCCGGCAGCAGCAGTGGCCTAACGCGGAGAGGCTGGGGGGTTCTTAGGAGAGGATGGAGATGAAGCCCCCGGAGCCGCCGGAGTCGCCTGATGGCGGCTCAGGAGAGGGCGGCTCAGGAGGGTTAGGGTTTCGCCTCGCTACACTAATTTAGTTTGATTTTGTGCTGGCAATATACCGGGAGATCACATATACAAAGTCTCTTGCAAACAATTGCTTCCTGCTAATCCACCACCCCCCTCACTTGATGTGTATATGGTTGTTGTAGTATGGTCCAGCAGACAGATGCCCTGAACTACCTCCATCGTTGGTTGTCAAGGGGCAGTGTGTTGAGGCCCAGGACTATCACCAACGCTTCAACTCGCGCATGACCGTCGCGCGGAAGGCCCTCTACCTCTTCGTTTAAAATCATCGACCCCATGCCAAACTACTGAAGTAGAAAGGGAAAGAAAAGATGATCATATGCATACTTAATTAATTTCCATGGGTTGAACAGTACAATTGAATCTGTGAAAGTTGTAAACACATTTCACTAGTGGAAAAAGGGCCTCCAGTCCCGGCCCGTAAGGGGCTTTAGTCCCGGTCCTGGTAACCGGGACTAGAGGGGCGGGACTAAAGGTCTCCCCCTTTAGTCCCGGTTCGGCCATAAACTGGGACAAAAGGCCCTCACGGGGAAAGGTCGAGCGTGCGAGATACGAACCGGGACTAAAGGGTTTTTTTTCAAAAAAAAAGTTGATTTTTTTTCAATTTTTTCTTGAACATTTGAATTATTAGACTCGCTAATCTCTCATTTTCACACTAACTATATTTAATCTTAGGTCAAATTACACTTATAGTCAAACTCGTGCATGACCGTCGCGCGGAACGCCCTCTACCTCTTCGTTTAAAATCATCGACCCCACGCCAAACTACTGAAGTAGAAAGGGAAAGAAAAGATGATCATATGCATACTTAATTAATTTCCATGGGTTGAATAGTACAATTGAATCTGTGAAAGTTGTAAACACATTTCACTAGTGGAAAAAGGGCCTCCAGTCCCGGCCCGTAAGGGGCTTTAGTCCCGGTCCTGGTAACCGGGACTAAAGGCCTCTCCATTTAGTCCCGGTTCGGCCATAAACTGGGACAAAAGGCCCTCACGGGGAAAGGTCGAGCGTGCGAGATACGAACCAGGACTAAAGGGTTTTTTTTTTTAAAAGTTGATTTTTTTTCAAATTTTTCTTGAACATTTGAATTATTAGACTCGCTAATCTCTTATTTTTCACACTAACTATATTTAATCTTAGGTCAAATTACACTTATAGTCAAACTTCCCGGTAGGTCACCCATCCTAGCACTACTCCACCCCCAACACGCTTAACTTTCCCATTCCATCTCTCCCACCTCGCGCGAAGGACTCTTATACCTTGTTGTTAAGACTAGTATATCAATCATATTAGCTCATATCAATATGTCAACCGTCTTTATTTTTCGAAATTACGAATAACTATTTAAGTAAACAACAATAAATAAGTAATAATAATATTTTATTCCAATGAAAAATTCGAAATTAATATTTTATTCATTTTTTGCCATTTATTCATTTAATATGACATAAATAATATCTTCAAATTTGTAAATCGAAATTTGACAAATAATATCCATTATTATCAGAAAAATGTGAGGAATTCAAATATGACATAAAAATTATTAAAAAAATTTAATTTTTAAAATAACTTTTTTTCTTTTCAAATTTTAAGAATCTAAAAGAATCCAAAACGGCCTAAGGCTATTGAAATCGAAGAGGAAACTTTTTTCTGCATGTTTTGATAGGCTGTACGTATTTTTTTGATATCGTATGCAAAAGTTATGGCCATTTGATTTTTTTCCTATTTCTTTAGTCCCGGTTGGTAATACAAACCGGGACTAAAGGTTACCCCTTTAGTCCCGGTTGGTGATACGAACCGGGACTAAAAGGGTCGGCACCGGTCGCAGCCTGCCGCAATTCCTTTAGTCTCAGTTGGTGTCTTCAACCGGGACTAAAGGTCCCGTTTGATCCGGGACTAAAGGTTGTTACTAGTGTTTTTAGTCCCGGGTCCAACCACAACCGAGACTAAATGGGTGGATGAAAGACTCTTTTTCTACTAGTGTTTTTACATATACTTTTACTGATTTGGTACCTCTTGCAGTTTGCATTCTTCAAGCCCACATACTACTGGTGTGATATCTTTCTCTCTTAACAAACATGTCATGTTTCTATGAAAGAAATACACCTCTTAACTTCTACGTATACATGCCATAGTTAATGATATACTTGTGTATGTTTTGTACCGGCAGTATTCATGGATGAGTCACTGGATCGTGTCGGTACGTAAAGTAGTGTTTCATATAGTTCTTGTTGTTGGTGTACATGATGTGGGGAAACGACCGTACCCTCTCCGGGTCGTCAATTACATGTTAATATACTCGATGGAAGAGCCCCATCCGTGGCCTTACAAAAGAAAAAAAAATAAAGGGATTGAAGGGGAATAAATCAAGGAAAGACAAAAAGGAAAGACTCCAATCACATATGTAGCCATTAGAGGTCTGACTCGTTGGTGTACTACACCATGCGGTCAGCCCCAGCCCATACGTGTTGGGAACAGGTACAACTTTGTCTAACACACCCCTAATCTAAACCATGGAAGAAATGGAGCAGTTGACATTACGCTTGAATTCCTTAAAGTCTTCACTGGAAGGGCTTTTGTAAAACCATCGGCCAACTGATCTTTGTTGGATATAAATTTGATCTTGAGTAATTTGCCTGTAAATCTTTGTCTCAAAATGAAAATCAATTTCAATATGTTTAGTGCGTATATGGAAAACCGGGTTTACGGACAAGTAGGTGGCGCCGAGATTGTCACACCATAGACAGGGAGTAGCGTGAAGGGATACCCCGAGCTCGCGAAGTAAGGCTTCAACCCAAATTATTTCGGCTGTAGCATTGGCCATAGCTTTGTATTCAGCTTCGGTGCTTGAGCGAGAGACGATGGCTTGTTTTCTAGCGCTCCAAGATATAAGATTAGGGCCAAAGAAAATTACAAATCCACCAGTGGAGCGTCTATCATCAAGACATCCTGCCCAGTCTTCATCTGAGAAGGCACTAAAGGATGATCTTTGAAAGGTAATGCCAACTTTGAGTGTACTTTGAACATAGCACAAGATCCTTTTAGCCGTTGTCCAGTGAGATATAGTTGGGGCATGAAGAAACTAACAAACTTTGTTAACAGCAAAGGATAACTCCGGACATGTGAGAGTCAAATATTGTAAGGCGCCAACATTGCTACTATACTGAGTGTTATCCTCGGCTCCAAGTGGTGTACCTTCAGTGAGAGCCAGTTTATCAGTGCTGGAGAGGGGAGTAGGACATGTAGTGCATGTAGGCATACCAACACGTGAGAGTAAATCAGTTGCATATTTCTCGGGATAAAAGTAGGCCATTGGATGTTTTCTTGACTTCAATACCCAAGAAGAAGTGTAAGTCACCGAGGTCTTTGAGAGAGAAATCCCCACTCAAATCATGTAGAAGAGCTGAAATGGCTTGATCTGAAGAGCTTGTGACAATAATATCATCAACATAGATCAAAACAAACATAGTGATACCTGACTTGTTGTAGATAAAGAGAGATGTGTCGGCCTTGGAGGCAATAAAACCAAGAGCATGAAGCTTAGAGCTGAGCTTGGAGAACAATGCATGAGGTGCTTCTTTTAACCCATAGAGAGCCTTGTCAAGCTTGCAAATGTGATGCTAAAGATTGGGATCTTCAAATCTAGGTGGTTGTTTCATATAAACTTCCTCTTCCAGAATACCATGAAGAAACGCGTTCTTGACATCCAATTGAAGGAGGCTCCATCCACGAGAAACCAAGAGTGCTAGGATAAGGCGAATAGTGATGGATTTGACAACAGGGCTGAAGGTGTCTTCATGTCAATACCATAACATTGTTTGAACCCCTTAGCAACAAGACGGGCTTTATACCTGTCGTGGGAATGACCACGACAGTCGCTATCAGTGGTAGCGATTGATACGATTTGGGGCAAGAGCTAGTCGCCATCTGCGGTGCGAGATTGGAACCAGAGACAAGGGATTTACCCAGGTTCGGCCCCTCATAGAGTAAAGACCTACTTCCTGCTAGATTGTATTATCGGCAAACAGATTACAAGGTGGGCGAGCTCGGTGGCTAGGCAGCGAGTCGCTTGGATGGGGCAGCTAAGAGCACGTAAGTATGCAGAGTACCCTAGGGAGGTTTATATAGGGGGTACCTCACTAGGGTTGACAGGATTACAACCGAATCAGTTAAGGCTTCGGAGGATTTGACCTAATCCGACTGGGTCTATCTAAGCTCGTGAGCCTCTAGCTTCCAGTCGTCAGGCTTCTGCTTCAGTCGCTTTCTAGTTGCCATTCCTGTAGGCCCATTCTCTATAGATTTTGGCCAGTCGAATCATCCTTCTAGGCATATCCCAATTGGTATATCCCCATCAATATCGTTCAATAGTATCGTATGCATTCTTCTTGATGCGATAGACCCATTTACAATCAATTAAATTTTTGTTGGAACTTGGAGGTACAAGGTGGCATGTATTGTTTTGAATGAATGCATCATATTCACCGCACATTGCATGGCGCCAATGAGTATCACTCAAGGCTTCAAAGATATTTCTTGGTTCTCATGCAGAGGTTAGCATGGCATAGCGTATAGTACCGTCTGTATAAATTTTTGGATGGGAAATACCTTTTTGTAGGCGTGTTCTAGGGCCAACAGCAGAAATTGGTGCAAGATCAAGCGCCACAACAGATCCGATGGAGGCAGATCGCCTGGGCGCAAATCCCGCGGTGGCAGAGGATCCGGTGGACCCTTTAGATTCCCTGTCAGGCGAATCTGCCACATAGGATCAAGTGGGTGCGACTGTGGTTGATGGCGAAGAGGAATGAGCCGCAGAGGATCCCGGAGAGTCGGGCCCAGTTGCCACATACGATCTCGGATTTTCAAGTGTGACTGTTGAGGAAGTAGCGCGGGCCGCAGAGGATCCCGAAGATGCCGCCGCTACTGGCGCTGTGTCGGGCATGGAGGGCGGCGCGGTCGCTTTAGAGCCACGCACCCGGGGCCGACCAGGGACGACTGTTTGGCGCGGGGATCGAGCGGGGACCGTGTCTGCCACGCGTGATGATTGCACGCGATCTGCGGCCAATTCGGTCAGTATTGATGACGCATGATCCGAGGTTGATTGGTGTGCAGAAAAATCTTCCCGGGGATCAGCGCTGATAGTTTTTGTTGTTGTTTCTAAATTTGTTCCATTTGACTCTGTTGGAGCACCGATTTCAGAGATTTCTTTAGCAGTATCTTGGGAATTTGTTGCTACAACTGTTCCATGGCTTAGTATGTCATGCATAGAGGATGGTGGAGACGAATTGTTCTGTGGAATAAACAAGATTTCCTCGCGAAGTCTAGTACCGGTGTTGGGGTTTATCGAAGCAAATGGAAAAATGTTCTCATCAAAGACAACATCACGAGATATGTAGACGCGCCCAGTGAAAACATCGAGACATTTGACGTCTTTGTGGAGAGAACTATAGCCAAGGAAGACATATTGCTTGGATCGAAAAGCGAGCTTGCGTTTACTGTATGGGCGAAGATTAGGCCAGCATGCACATCCAAAAATGCGAAGAGAGTCGTAGTTGGGTGTGATAGTGAGGAGCTTTTCAGTGGGTCTGGAAAAATTGAGGAATTTGTAGGGAATAAGTTTATGAGAAATGTCTCTATTAGAAAAGCTTTATCCCAAAATTTGAGTGGCATGGATGCATTAGCAAGCAACAAAGGGCCTACTTCAATAATGTGGCGATGTTTGCGTTCTGTAAAACCATTTTGTTGGTGGGCACGAGGATATGAAACATGATGAGTAATGCCGGTTTTTTGAAAGAAAGAATTGAGTTTCTCATATTCGCCACCCTAGTCGGTTTGCATAGTTATTATTTTGCGATCAAACTTGCGCTCAACCAAGTTTTGAAAATTAATAAATACTTGATATACATCGAAACGCTTTTTGAGCAAATAAATCCATGTAAATTTGCTAAAATCATCAATAAAGTTTACATAATACGAATGTTTTCCAACAGAGATAGGTGTAGGACCCCAAACATCGGAGAAAAATTGTTCCAAGGAAACGGTGGAAACACTAGTAGAAGTAAGATACGGCAATTGGTGACTCTTTGCTTGTTGACATGGATCGCAAACATATGGATTTATTTTATGCGAGTGAGGGAGATTATTATGACAAAGAATTTGTTGAACGACAAATGAAGAAGGATGTCCTAGTCAGCGATGCCATGTAGATAAAGACGGCTTGAGTGTGACGAAGGCTTGATTCGGAGACCCCTTGGATATAGGCATGTGAGGATACAATCCACCATGACACGAACCTTTAAAAATGATTTTCTTTGTAGCCTGATCCTTAATTAAAAAGAAGGACGGGTGAAATTCAACAAATGCATTATTATCAAGAGCAATTTTGTGAGTGGATAGTAAATTTTTGGAGGCACTAGGCATATATAAAATATTACGAAGATGAATAGAGCTATGCAGGCTGTGAAAAATCGAATGACCAATATGTTTAATAGCCATACCTTGACCAATAGCATTATAGACTTGATCATGTCCCTTGTACTACTCATGAATGGATAGTTTGCCCAATTGACCGGCGAGGTGGTTTGTGGCTCTAGCGTCTATGTACCAATTTGTGTCAACACCATAAGAGGCCATGTGCGCACTTTTGTCATCAGTATGGGTGTCATCATCATCACCATAGCGCCAGCAACACTTGCTAGCGGGCTGCCCATACTTCTAGAAAATTCGGCATGTGACGTCTTGGTGAGGAGAGGGCGTGCGGTGGCCACGACCATGAATGCGGCCCCCCGCGGGCGGAGGACGGCGACCACCATCCGGAGTTTCTTGGCGATGTGGAGGGCACCTGTGCTGCTGGTTTCAGCCACCACCATAATTGTTGTGGCGGTAGCCACCCTCTTATCCACGGTGCAAACCACGACCACGAGCCATGACATTTGCAGATGAAGTGAAGACGCCGGAGGATTGGTCGGACTCAGCCAACATTTGTTGGTGATATTCATATGCCATGAGTTTATTGCACACATTAGCGGAGGTGGTGGTGGGGTTGGAGTTGACGGAGGCAACGACGGCGTTGTAGTCCGCCCCCAACCGGTGATGATGTACTCCTTGAGCTCGACATCGGAGATAACCCTCCCCGCAGCACCAAGCTAGGAGGAGAATCTCTTCATCTTGGCGATGTATGTGGCAGCGGTGAGATCTCTCTTCTTGGTGTTGGTGAGAGAGGCACGGAGCATCCCAATCCGGGCCTAAGATTGCGCGGAGAGCGCATCTCCAATGGCCTTCCAGATCTCGGTTGCATGCTCCAAACCAAGAACATCCGCTTGTATTTCAGGAGATAGACTTTTGAGCAAATAACTTACAACTAGCTGATCCCTCGAAATCCAAACGCCATAGGCGGGATTGGGGATGATGGTTTTCTGTTTTTTCCTCATCTTCAACCTCCAAGATTTTTGCCAGTGCGGAGTTAGAGCTGTCTAGCAGCCCCATGACCTGCGCTCCTCTCAAGGTGGGCAGCACTTGCGCCTTCCATAACATATGATTCTCACGGGTGAGTTTGTCGGACGGCGGAGCTCCGAGGGCTGCCGCCAAGGATGTCAAGGAGGACGCCATGGGAGGGAGGGAGGGAGAAAGCGACCAGAGGTTCGTTGGTTGTTTTGTTTTTGTCGTTTGGTTGTCTCTGTCGATGGATGTCAGAGAAGAGGATGCTCTGATACCATGTTGGTGTACGTGATGTGGGGAAACGATCGTACCCTCTTCGGGTCGTCGATTACGTGTTAATATACTAGATGGACGAGCCCTATCCGTGGCCTTATAAAAGAAAACAAATAAACAGATTGAATGGGAAATAAATCAAGGAAAGACTCCAACCACGTATGTGGCCGTTTGAGGTCTCAACCGTTGGTGTACTACACCATACGGTCAACCCCATGCCATACAAATAAACAACTTTGTCTAACACTTGTCTAAAAAGATTATTTCCGTGGAGTTCTACCTAACCAAGATTGTTTCGGCATCGTGGCCGCGGGCGGCGCTGCCTAATTTGCTGGCGACCGAGCGGGCCAAACCCTAACTCCGTCGCCACCTCCTCCCCCTCCATCCATCTCCCTCCTCGTCGCCCCCGGAGGTCCGCCGGCCTAAGTGCGCGGCGCTGGTAATGGGGGCGGCGGGGATCTGGCCTCCCGGCCCCAGCGCGGCGGTAGGGAGGAGTACGTCGGCGCTGGACGGGCCCCCCTCGCCATCGACGTCTTCGTGGCTCCGGCCTGCGGTGGCTTCGTGGGAGCTTGGATCTGGAGGCGGCGGCCTCTACCGGCGTGGAGCAGGTGGCGATCTGGTGGAGGAGGTGCCGGCGATGGGTTTCCGTTGGAAGACCTAGATCGGATCTCTATCCCTAATTGCCTGCTCGATCCGTTCTCCGGGAACCGGCGGTGTGGGGACCACTGTGTCGGATCTAATAAAGGAGGTGGTCCTTTGGTTTCTTTCGCACGAAGACGAAGATCTGCTTGATGTCTGTCCTCGTTGATCTGGTCTGGAGAGGCGGGTTCCGGAAGGCTCCGCCGGCGAACTCCCATGGGCCTGGAGATTGCTGGATCGGAAGGTATTCGGTCGTGCGCACCTTGTTTTTCTAGCCGTCTGGTTTCAGCGGGAGCGTTGCGAAGCTCTGTTGTTTGTTCCCACCAAGTGCCATTCTTTGAGCCATGGTGAAGTCAGATGCGGAGAATGTCAGGAAAGCGGAAATATGAGGGTAGCGATGGCGATTTTAATTCTTGTGGCGACGGAGAACTGGCTACGTGATCTGGGACTCGTTGCAGTGACTGCTGGTGCGGGAAGACAACACAAGGGGGAGCTCCCAGTTTTACCTTGCAGGGTGAAAATCCAAGGTCTGACCTTAACTGGTTGTGTCTGGCAATAACCTTGTTGAAGGCATTGTTTTGTGAGCGAAGACTTTCTCCAGGGTGAAAACCTATGATCTTTGATCGGACAACGACGGCGCTTGGGCACTGTTTTCTTCTTGAAGGCGTTGTTATTGGAGTGGAGGACTACCGGTGTTGTTCGGATGGTGTCAGTGTCATTGCTTTGAGGATTAGTTCTCTGTAGCGGGACTTTTCTTTTTTGTAATTCTTTTTTCTTTTTTCTAGACTGTGTGCATCCGTAAGGCCGCTAGGACATGCGTTGTTGCAGAGGCCGGGTGTAATTGCTATCCCTGTGATATTAATATATACTCTTTTAAAAAAAAAATACATGCATATCTGAACTTCTGTTTTTAGCATTTAGGTTCTGGTTCCTCCAGTTACCAGCAGAATTACAATATACATATGCTTTTATTTATATTAGACCTTTGTCAGAGAAATCCCTTTTAATACGTGTGTGACTTCCTATCCGAAGCCAAAAGAAACCCATTTCTCTGTTCATATTGTCAAAATAGACGGGCAATCAGGGGTCTTCTATCATTTTTGGAAGGAGAAGAAAACATGTAACGGAAGCCAAAAAAAAAGAATTAATTTAAATCCGCCGCCCGCGAGTGCACCAGCACTTCTCGGAACGACGTACGACCCAGCCCGCGCGTACTAGCGACACCAGTGCCGGCTCGGTGGCCGGCCGACGACACGACACCGTCATCCGTCCGTCCGCTGGCCGGCGCCTCCCATTCGATCGCGTCGGCCATCAAGGAGCATGGGCACGGCTTCGATGCAGAAGAGCTGGCGCAAGGCGTGCGGCGCCATCAAGGACTCCACCACCGTCGGCCTCGCCAAGGTCAACAGCAGCCGCGACTACTGCCTGAAGGATCTGGACGTCGCCGTGGTGAAGGCCACCAGCCACGTCGAGCGCCCGCCCAAGGACCGCCACCTCGCCAGTACGTTACGCCGCCGGCCGGCCGGCCGGTCACCTCTACTTTCTTATAATTCCGCGCAGAGATTTGATTTCCTGTTCCGACCAATCATGATATTCGCGCCGCCGCGTTGTCGCCGTCGTCTTCGCAGAGATCGTCGGCGCTCGCTCCCGCGCCGACGTCGCGTACTGCGTGCACGCGCTGTGCAGGCGCCTGGCGAACACGAGCAACTGGGTGGTCGCGCTCAAGGCGCTGGTGGTGATCCACAGGGCGCTCCGGGACGGCAACAGAGGTGCGTTCGCGGAGGAGCTGCTGGGCCACGGGCGGCGCAGGGGCCAGGCGCTGCAGATGTCCAGCTTCAAGGACGACTCCGGCCGCCTGGCCTGGGACTGCTCCGCGTGGGTGCGCACGTACGCGCTCTTCCTCGAGGAGCGGCTCGAGTGCTTGATCGTGCTCCGGTACGACGTCGAGGCTGAGCGGCTCAGGCCTCCGCCGCCGCCGGCAGCATCGGAGAGGTCTCCTCCCAAGGTTTCTGATGCGCTCGCTCGCGGCTTTGTTCTGAACTGCTTGCATTTGCCAAGTTTCTGACGCGTCGTCGGTGTTGTGTGGCTATTATTGGTGAACTGTTTTTCAGGGGCAGAGCAGGACGAGGAGCCTGGGCAAGGATGATCTGCTGGAGCAGCTGCTCTTCAGGCTCGTCGGCTGCCAGGTAATATAAAGCTCACTGCAGAATTGTCCAAGAACTCTGGTCTGACAGAATCCAGGAATGTGGTTGTTGCATATAAATCTCTGCAAAATTTCATCTTGCTATTTGCTTGCAGCCTGAAGGAGCAGCTTTTGGGAACTACCTCATACAGCATGCTCTTGCTCTGGTATGTGAAGTTGATCTCAGTTCTATTGCAAAATTGTTCATAGTCAATCAGTCAAAGGATAACACTGACGAACCGCGACGAAATTTGCATTCGCAGGTGATGAAGGAGAGCTTCAAGATCTACTGCGCACTCAACGATGGGATCATCAACCTCGTGGACGTGGTACTTATCCTGCCATCTTGAATTTTCTCTTCTTTCGTTCGAGCGGTGGGTTTAGTCCCTGATCAGATTAACATTTCTGGCCTAGTGCAGTTCTTTGACATGAACAAGCTGGATGCTATCAAAGCCCAGGACATCTACAGGAGAACAGGAAGTTTGGTACGCATCCTACCCCGTAGTCTGCTTTTCTACTGAAGAATACTTTGCACTTTTAAGTTCCTGCAAATTGCTAGTGATCTTTGGATACCAGGCACAAAGCCTGTCTGAATTCTACGCGGTCTGCCGAGGTTTGGAGCTCACCAGGAACTTCCAGTTTCCAGTTTTAAGAGAGGCAACTACCTTTGCTTGAATTTAGCATTTCGTTCGTTTCACTCCACCGCATATGTCCTGACGTGTCTTTTTCTTGCATTTTCCTCAGCCGCCGCCGTCGTTTCTTGTGACGATGGAGGAGTACATCAGAGAAGCCCCCAGAACCATGAATGTCGTGAATAAGACCATCGTGAGTCCTTAAACTAATATAACAAGGATGAATAGTTTTTTGAGGATCCAACGGGGGCCGATAGCCCACCTGAACGCGATCCCGTATTAAAAAAAACAGATTACATGGAAGCGCCCACACGAGAGATCGTGGCAGCGCGGAGGTGGCATACCACCCCACAGAGATAGGGGGGGGGGGGGGGGGGGGGAGGGAAAAAAGGAGGGGACTACTGTAAGCCCGGACCACCCATAGCCGCAGGTGCTCCGTGACCAAGGCGGCGACTTGGCCGGCCGTGGTGAAGGCTCCATCAAACACCATGCGGTTGCGTGACTTCCAGACCGACCACAGGATGGCGAGCAGAACCGTGTGAAGAGCCAAGGCGTGCATACGTGGCAGACGATCAGATAGTGCGTCTAGCAAACCAGCAACATCGACGTCGGGGGGTAGCTGCAGGTCACGCGCGAGGAGCGTCCACAGAGGCGCCAGGCGGCAGCACCGGACAAATAGATGCTCCAGGTCTTCGGGGGTGCCTGGGCAGAACGGGCAGTGCGGGGAGGGGACACACCCAAGATAAAACAGGTGGGCACGCGTCCTGGTACGTCCGAGGCGCAGAATCTAGAAGAACACCCTGACACGGGGTGGCGCGAAGTTTGTCCAATTCACCTCCTGGTGCGGCACTATGCATCCCGAGGAGCAGAGCGCGCGATACACGTCTCGAGTGCGAAATTCGCCGGTGGGGCAAAGCGTGACAACGCGGCTGTCGGGGGTACTGGAGAGCTGGAGAGTACGCAGGCAGGAACGTAGGAAGGCCAACTCAGCCTCCGCCTGGGGAGTGATACGCGGTCGCAGCGAGATGCGGACGGCACCATCGCCGATGGTCTCGGCCACCGTCCTCATAGGCGAGAGGCAGTGGGAGAAAGCGGCGGGAAGGGCATCAGCAAGCGGTCCAAGCTGCGTCCACGAGTCGAACCAGAGGGAGGTTGACACCCCGTCCCCGGGGGCCATTCGTGTGATGGAGCGGTACAGAGGGATCAGGGACTGGAAGCCTCGCCACGACGGCGTGGAAGGCTATGGCTCCTCACACAGATAGCTCCGATGGACCCAGCGTGACCAGGGGGTATCTCGCCCAGAGAAGAGTGTGTGGAGGTTTTTGAGCAGCAGACATGTGTTTTGGAGAGCGAAGTCAACAACCCCAAGACCACCTTCAGACCGCAACCGGTAGACCAGGTCCCACGCCACCTGGCAGTCTCCACCGGAGCATGAGGCAGCGGCCTTCCAGAGCATGGCGCGCCTAGGCCTGTCCATCTTCGCGAGGGTGCCCTTGGGTAAAGGCAGCACAGACATGGCGAGCAAGGGAATCGCAGAAAGGACAGCCATGGCGAGAGTCAAACAGCCACCAATCGGGATCAAAGAGGTGCGCCATCCTGGGATCTAGTTCGAGATCCGCGTGGCAAGGAACTCCAAAGTAGTTGCGGGTAACTTCCGGTCCGAGAGGGGAAGCCCGAGGTACGTCTGGGGGATGCCGGCAAGGCTGGCGGCGACGCTAGGAGGCACATGTATCGGGACGAAGGTGCTCTTGTGAAAATTAATGCGTAGTCCCGTGGCAAGAGAGAAAGTGTCCAAGGCGGCACGCAAACGCTGCATCTGAGAGGCATCCGCGCGGAGGATAATCAGCGTGTCATCAGCGTACTGGACCACGGGGCATGGCAGATCATCCACGAGGGGATGCAGCAGGCGCTCCTCGCCTACTCCCCCCACAAGTAAGCAACGAAGGAGCTCACCCACCGCCAGGAACAGATATGGGGACAACAGGTCTCCCTGGCGCAGCCCATTCCGGCACCTGATCCAGCGGCCTCGCACCCCATTCAGAAGTACTGCCGCCTTCCCGTTGGATAGAATAGCTGCAATCCAGCCACGAAATCTAGTGCCAAACCCACGGGCTTCGAGAATCGCGTCCAGAGCCTCCCAATTGACTGAATCGAAAGCCTTCTTGAAATCCAGCTTCAGGACGACAACCGACACCTTACGAACGTGGCAGCTCTGCACAAGGTCCATGGCATAGAGGAAGTTGTCGGTGAGGGTCCTCCCCTTGATGAAGCCAGATTGCTCGAAGGCGACGAGCAATTCAATGAAGGACTGAAGCCGGGTGGTGAGGATACGCGTGACAAGCTTCATAAGACAGTTCTGGAGTGAGATGGGGCGAAAACCGTCCGCAGTGAGAACGTCTGCCTTCTTGGGAAGCAAGGCGATAAAGGCACGGTTGACGCCATCGAGGGGAGCGATACCAGATTGGAAATCGCTTAGCAAGCCGAGAACGTCCTCGCGCACAACGCCCCAGAAAGTACGGTAGAAAGCAGGACCAAAGCCATCGAGGCCGGGGCTGCTGTCCAACCTCATAGAGAAAAGGGTAGCCTTAGCCTCCTCCTCCGAGAACGGAGCATCGAGAGCATCGAGGCCGGGAACTCTGGGGAGGATGCTATGCAGATCGAACCCCCAAATAGGGGGGGCGGTGGTCCCCAATAGCTCAGCGTAGAAGCGGTGCAGCACGTCCGCTTTATCGGAGTGGTTGAAGAGCACTCTGTCGCCATCATGTAGCACCTTGATCTGATTCCCACGAAGACGCGCCGATGCGCAAGCGTGGAAGAATTTGGTGTTGTCCTCACCAAGACGACAAAGCCTGTATGTGAACCGCTGCTTCCAATACAAATTCAGGCTTTTGTAAGCAGAAGAGAGACGATCTCGAACCATGCCCCGCAGCATGTGTTCCGGTGCGCAGAGAGCGCGAAGTTCTTCCACCAGATCCAGTAGCTCGATCACATGCCGACAGTTGGAAATCATCTCGGCCGGCCGCTTCCTGGCATGGGACCATTTTTTCGAGGCCGCGCGGGCCCATTTCAAGGACCTGGAGAGGCGAGTGGTGGCGCACTGGAGGCAACGGTTCTGGGGGCGAGCCCAGACAGATGCAATCAAGGCCCGGAATTCCGGCGACATGGCCCATGACCGCTCGAAGCGGAAAATCTGGCTCGCAAGGGCGCGGGAGGAGGCACTGAGCAGCAAGGGCACGTGATCCGAGGTGGTGCGCAACATGGAGACCAAAGAGGAGTTGAAAAGCTTCTGCCCTCAAGCAAGGTTGATTAGAGCACGGTCCAGCCGCACGAGGGTGGGCACATCGCGTCCATTGGTCCAGGTGAACCGCCGGTCCAACAGTGGGAGTTCCTGAAGTTCCAAGTCATCTATGAGCTCGTTCAGCTCCCCCGTGGAGCGAGCATCAAAGTTGTCGTTGCTCCGGTCCTTCGCAAACCGAGCAATGTTGAAGTCCCCCATTACCAGCCATGGGGTGTCACCGAGGTTAGCGAGGGAGCGCAACTCGTCAAGGAATGCCCCCCGTCGAGTCCAGTCGCAAGGCGCATAAACGCTTATGACATCAAAGCGCAAACCATCTGAGGCGAGCTCGAGACGTCAAGGAGAATTCCAGCACGCAGTCGCCGACGTGAGTCACCGCGCGAGGGTCCCAGGCCGTGATCACACCCGGGGACGCGCCAACCGAAGGGATGAAGGAGAACGATGCGAAGCCCGGAGGGAGGAACGTCGCGGCCTTAGAACGAGACACATCCTCGAGCTTGGATTCCTGGAGGCAGACGACGTGTAGGGGTTGTGCCATAAGGTTCATCTTCACGTCGGTGCATTTGGCAGGGTCGTTCAGCCCCCGAATGTTCCAGGAGCCCACAAGGAGTTGTCGGAGACGGTTCAGAGACATGGAGCACACACGTAGCACCTAGAGGGAATAATACTAGCAGAAGAAGCAGCACACACGCTGTACACGGGAGTGCTCCCACAAGCAGAGCTAGGTTCACACATACTGTACAAGGGAGAGCACCCGACACGGGAACGTACACGCCCACAGCAGAAGGACAGCAGCCTAACAAGAACTAACGTGGGCAGCACACCAAAATAGCAGCAAGACACGATCAGCCGAACCGAGACGAACATGGGCTGGAAAGGAGGACTCTTCATGAAGCACCAGCGTGCGACCTTGCCGCGCCCGCCAGGCAGCGGACATCCTCCTCGGGGAGCTGACATTTCTCAGCCATCGCCAGCAGCTCCTCGGCAGAGAACGGTGGAGGGCACGGAGCCGATGAGGACGCGGCACCCTCCGTCCTCGACGCCTATGAGCCGACAAGGATGAATAGTCTCCAGCAAGTATTTCAATCACTTTTACTCTTAGATCAAAAGTGCCTATGAGACACGAAAGGTTCTCAATTATGGTCAGACTTCTGTCACCACTGAAACCAATTGATCTGTCAGTTGAATTTGACAAAAAAAATGAGCTAATTTCTTTTACCAAATTTCATATTGTACTCGAATTTAATAGAATGATCTTTTGACTTAAAATGTACCTAGTAAATATTCCAAAAAGAGAAGAACACGATCAGCTGTATTATACTTTGTGGTACTGAGTGGTGTACACAAATTGGCAGGAATACCGGCAGCCGGATTTCCTCTCAAACCAGGAAGAAGATCCAACACCTGAGCCACCCCGCGAGGCCGCGTTCGAAGAACCATCCATGGATGAACTTCTGCATGAGCCAGTAGAGGATGAACCACAGGATCCTGCAGCTGAGGCTGCTGCCGTTGAACCTGAACCTACCACGACCACTTTCGATTTTCTGGTGAGCCCATGTCAGTGATCTTTTTGCAGCAGATGATACAATTTGGTTACAATGTGGCACCAACGTCACATGCCGGTCGGTGTCACTGCAGGGTCTACACGAGGTGAGTTCTGCTGCCGCTGAGATCGAGGAGTGCAATGCGCTGGCCCTCGCCATTGTAGCGCCAGGTAACAAACATGTCCCCATGGTGCTGAGCTTCCATCTTCTTGCCACTTCCCAGTTTCTGCCTGCCTGTTGTCACATGGATTTCAGCTCAGCAACCATTTCTCGGTGGCGCAGGTCGCAGCAACGCATCTGCATCTGCTGCTGCCGTCGACATGGCTGGATCTTCAGGTTGGGAGTTGGCGCTGGTCACAGCACGGACTACAAGTAGCGGCAACCAATCGACAGAGATGAAACTGGTAAGAGAACCTCGAGTAGCGTTTCCATCCACGATGCATATACTGTGCAGCGCAAACGTATATTCGTTCTCATTTTTATCTGCATTGCATTCGCATTGTTCCTGCAGGCCGGTGGTTTCGACGGCCTTCTGCTCGACAGCCTATATGAGGACGCGGCGAGGAGGCAGCAGGAGCAGGCGACCTACATTGCAGATCCTCATGGGGACCCGTTCGCCGCGTCGAGGAGCGTCGCGCCGCCGATCGATGTTCACATGTCGATGATGGCACGGCATCAGCAGCAGCAGCAACAACAGCAAGAGATGTTTGGGATGCCACGGCCGTTTCTACAGCAGTCTCAGGCCAATCCTTTCGACGACGCGTACTCTGCTCCTATGTTACCGCAGGCCCAGGGAAACCCTTTCCAGGGCAGCTTGATCTGAGTATGTTTGATAGAAGTAAGTCGCGTCGGGTAGCTCTGCTCTGATGTTGCATGTTGGTAGTAGTACATGATACCAATTGACTTTATCCTAGACATTGTCATGGTATATACCTAGGTGTGGTTTTATACACATCAACGAAGATAATCCGTGTAATCTTCGATAACTATAACGATGTCATGAGATTTAGAGTCCTATATTACGAAGCTCGACGCATCCATCCAAGAATTTATGGGTGTGTTCGGTTGCGGAGGCCCATATTTCTCTTTTTCCTACTTGCCACGGTGAATACTGTATGAGGGGAGATTTGATTTGGACTGTTGGAATTTGGCCCCACGGATCGATCACACCAATTTAGGCGAACACAGGCGAACACAAATCTTATGGTCAGGGAAACGTATCGTGCCCTCTGTTTCTCTCTTTATTTTCTTCTTCTTAACTCACGGTACAAGTCCTATTACAAGGCACACCTTAGGTGCGTATATAAAGGACCAAAACCTGTCTACTATACCAACTCGGACTCCGTCTAGACTCTACATGGAAACCAACACGTACTAGTACTTTCTAAACATGGAAAGTAACTTTGCCAAGATTAACACTAGTCTTGACTCGATTACGATTCAAACAGACGAGTGAAACTTTTCTAGTATGACTCAAATACACATAGACTACTAATTAGACTCACATAGGGGACACTAGGAAAATAACTCAAACCTACCTCTCACTTTGATAAGTTTAGATTATTTCCAACAATCTCCCCCTAATCTAAACTTGGTGTCTTCTCGTGCTTTCGTGGTCAACATAGACCCCTCGACTCAACGTGTCACTTCTGAACTACCAATCCATGCTGCCGCATCTTAGCATGCCACATGCAGACTAAACACATAGCCTCATGCAAGAACTCATCTTGACCGGTCCGCGTCCATCTTCACGTTGGTCTTCGTCTTTTTGTCGAGACACGCAGCCGACTTGATTGAGGCGCGCAAATTGCGTCTTCATCCATGGTAACAAACTCAATGGACAGTCCCTCAACCTTCGCCCGCTTCAACTGCAATGGTCTCGCATATCAGCACTAGGACACAACCTCACATCTTCTCTTTGTTGTCGGTGACGCATCTTACCGAACAACACTTCACGTCCGACGGCAACATAACTTGTCATGTACGCGCAACGCATATTTTCGTACATAAACTCGCCGGAACACAACAGTTATGAATAGAACCGCAAGGAGACAACATCCTTTTCCCGCTCGCTCCCGCACACACTATTCTCCACCAGTGACACAACTGCCGTAGAAAACTTTCACAAGCTCTCGGATGCACTTTCAAAAACTCACGTGCACACATTGATGACTTGATTCATACTCCCCCGGACAACGATCTTGACGAGACTTCCGAGACCGCACCCTGGCACCATTGTTCCCATCAATAATCATCTACCTCCACCGTCTTGACGAACTTGACGCACTCCCACCGATGATGACCGCCACCTTTCTGACAGTGGCCTGCTCGCCGACTCCTCCATGTCACTCTGCCGAACGACGATCGCACGCCCCGGGGCGCTAGTACGGGTTGCCTCCCCGGGGCAAGCGTGGCTTTAAATCTCCGACCTCGCTCTGATACCAATTGTTGGAATTTGGCCCCATAGATCGATCACATCAATTTAGACGAACACAGGCGAATACAAATCTTATGGCCAGGGGCACCTATCGTTCCCTCTATTTCTCTCTTTATTTTCTTCTTCTTAACACACGGTACAAGTCCTATTACAAGGCACACCTTAGGTGCCTATATAAAGGACCAAAACATGTCTACCATACCAACTCGGACTCCGTCTAGACTCTACATGGAAACCAAACACGTACTAGTACTTTCTGAACATGGAAACTAACTTTGCCAAGATTGACACTAATCCTGACTCGATTACGATTCAAACTGACGAATGAAACTTTCCTAGTATGACTCAAATACACATAGACTACTAATCAGACTCACATAGGGGACACTAGGAAAATAATGATGCAACCGACGTGTTATCTAAACTGGGTTCATCTCGACAGGAAATCCCGTCAGGAGTTGCTTTGGAACATCTGAAGAAACCATCTATTAACCCCTCGTCAGAATCCGAGTCAATTTATATCCCAGCAAATCTAGGATCAGAAGCTACCCCAATGGACATTGACTGGGGGAACACGTCTCGGCAAACCTGGGGACAAACCTCGGTGAACTCGGGGACTGCTTTGCAGAACCCGGGGACTATTCAGCTTAATTCGGAAGAAGTTATGTCGGTTGATACTATGGAGGTTGATGAAGTACTTTTCCCGGCCCGTGTCGTACCAGCATGGGTGCAACAGATTTTTGAGTTCTTGAAAGATGGAGCTTTACCAAGTGACGAGGTACTATCTAGGCAAATTCAGAGAAGGGCAAAGGCATACACCATAATTAATGCCGAGTTATACAAGTGAAGTGTCACGAATGTCTTGCAACAATGTGTTGATCCGGAAGAAGGGCTAGACATCCTCCGAGATATCCATCAGGGGGAATGTGGGCATCATGCCTTGTCCAGGGCCCTAGTGGCAAAAGCTTTTCGGCACGGGTTTTATTGGACAAGTGCCTTGTAGCAAGCCGAGGAACTAGTGAGAAAATGTAATGGTTGTCATAGGTACACTAGCAAGACACATCAACCGATGTATGAACTCAAGACTATACCAACCACTTGGTCATTTGCTGTGTGGTGCTTGGATATGGAGGGACCATTTAAGCTGGCACGGGGAAACATGACCCACATCTTGGTTATGGTTGATAAGTTTACAAAGTGGATTGAAGTTAAACCAATCAGGAAGTGTGATGGACCTACAGCTGTGACATTCCTCAAGGATATCATCTTGAGATATGGGTACCCACACAACATCATAACAGATAATGGCACAAATTTCGCCGAAGGAGCATTCGCCCGGTTTTGCTGAGATAATAAAATACGACTAGATGTTGCATCAGTAGCACATCCGCATCGAATGGGCAAGTAGAAAGATCCAACAGACTAGTATTGTCCGGGATAAAACCCCGGCTCATTGAACCGCTGCAAAGATCAGCGGGGTGCTGGATTGATGAACTCCCAGCAGTACTATGGAGCCTAAGAACAACCCCGAATAGGTCAATAGGCTATATGCCATTTTTTCTGGTATATGGGGCAGAAGCTGTACTACCAGCAGACATAGAGCATGACTCGCCTAGGGTCACCCAATACACAAAAGCCAAAGTGCAAGAAGCCCAACAAAATTATGTTGATCTGCTGGAAGAGGCAAGAGAGTTGGTATTGTCTAGATCTGTCATATATCAGCAAAACCTCCGACGCTACCATAGCAGGAAAGTGAGCCCTCGAGTTTTCCGGGAAGGAGATTTAGTAGTTCGGCTGGTGCAACGCACTGCTTGCATGCATAAGATGTCTCCCCATGGGAAGGACCATTCATTGTAAGCAAGGCACTGCACAACTACGTGTATTACCTCATTAATGCACAACCACAGGAGAAGAACAAGGCGGACAGGTCCGAAGAAGAATCAAAGTGGCCATGGAACGTAGCACTACTTCGACCGTTTTACACTTAGCAAAAGTGTATGTATCCGGAACTCTCATATGTCGGCCTATATGTCAGCAATGAGCTTATCAATGAAATATCGGCACCTCGAGCAGAAACTCGGGGACTGGCTTAATTATGATTGTCTTTTTCTGTATTTACTTTTTATATGTCGGCTGACTTAAATTTCTTACCCCCTAGCCGAATTAGTAGTGTGTCAGCACCAAAAGCTAACTCTTCGACTTGCTGCTGTCCAAAAACATTGGCTTCATGGAAAGCAAAAGAATATGTTTGGAATTGCTATGCACATGAAAAACGACCAAGGAAAGGGACGTAATAGAGCTGACATTTGTTTTTTTTGGACTAACCCTTGTATTTATTTTATTAAATTATTGTTATGCCAAATTATTTTGAGCTAATCCTCGCAATTTCAAAGTATAGTTAATTTGATTTGATTGACTTCAGACTCATAATGCCGAATAATGGTAGACACGAGCTGAGTCATCAAACTGAGAGAACAAGAAAATGAAACTCAGGGACTTCACCCAAATCGATCCGACATAAAGACATAACTTGTAGTAAAATGAACCAAGGTTTAATACATTTTCACTTGGCATACCGGGGATCTAACAAAATGTCAAGTTTTTTGCTAAGGAGTGGCGCGAGCCGGGTCATCCGCAGCAGGTGAAGGCATGTTGTCTTCAGCGTAAGGAGGCTCAGCTTTAGCTTCATCATTAGGATTTTCCTCGGCATCCACAACATCATCATCATCGTCCGGACCACCCTCTTCGACGTACCCGTCGTCCACCTCGTCAAGGAAACTTGGCCCGTCAGTCCAGGCATGGATATTGCCATACTAGATTAGCTGATAGGCGTGCTCCTGGCGTTGTTGGACGAGGGCCGGGTCATTGATCCACCTAGAGTTGTCGCACATATTTTGAAGAGTGGCCAACTTAAGACCATCGTACCAAGACAACATGAAGTCCAAGGTGATGTCGGCGCCAACTCGCGCGGCAGACTCCCACCACAGATTAAGACAAGTCTCACACTCCATGAGTTTCTCGGCCAGCTGGGAGCGACCTTTCGGCACGGTCTCATTCGGCTAGAGGACGTGGAAAACTTGGATGTCCGCATCAAGAAGGTCCACCCCAAATGACTTCATCACCTTGCTCGGGCACAGAGGCTGACCAGCGAGTCGTCAATGTCGAACGGAGCAGTGGAGTTCGCAGGAATGCCTTTCTTAGCCCGGACGTTGTTCACAGCAGTAATAGCGCAAGAGTCGGATTCAAGGAAATTATCTAAAAAACTGATAGAAGCACTAAGTTAGTGTAAAAATGATGAGTGCATATTTGCACCATGTTTTACATTATTATTTTGCATTATAGATGTAGGATCTTGGTATTTTACAGCGTTCGCACGCATATTTTATGTCTGTTTTCACCAGAATCAGGACAGATGATGGATCCAATGGATACAATTTTTGGAGCAGATGTACGGTGGATAAAAGGAGTCAAAAACAACGTAAATCGCTTATTTGAGAAATATTAATAATACTAAAAGAAAACCAGAAGAGAACAAGGAAGGCAGAGAGTTCAACGACCAACTATACGGGCGGAGCAATTTTTCCGGCCGTATAGCTCCAGTCGTATAGTTGGTACCGCCTCCGCCTCTTCAAATAGTTTCACACTGTGCAATTGGTTCGGGGAGACGACATACAAAACACCTAGAAATCACAGAAACCTCACCTCCAGAAGGCATCAAGAGGGGGAACTCATCCACAAGGGATCCATCTTCGCCCTATGCAGATCCGGGAGGCTAAGGTATCGATCTTCATCATCCACCGCTGCATCACCACCATCTCCATCCATCCCATCTACATCTTGTCTAGATCTTGTTGTAATTCCTATACTCGTTGTGGATTTATACAAGTACTATTCGTTTATGATTATTTCCATTACCATTGTTCTGATGTTGATTGCCTCCATGTCTGAGTAGATCTCTAGTTCTTGGGGAGATGGAGAAACCCTAGCATATGACTGAGATGGGATAGAGATTATTATATCATACATCATTATGTGTACGTGTTAATTGTCTTCATCTTGATGTTAGGAGTTATGCACCTCCTTAACATTTTCCTCTCACGGGGACTTGATGAAGGTGATTACTTGTTGGTAGACGGAGGGATGATAGTGTTGGAGATATGCCCAAGAGGCAATAATAAAAGTGGTTATTATTATATCTTTGTGTTTATGATGAATGTTTACATCCCATGCTATAATTGTATTATAAGGAAACACTAATACATGTGTGTTTTGTAAATATAAGAGTCCCTAGTAAGCCTCTTGTGGAACTAGCTTGTTGATTAAATGATGATCATGGTTTCCTGATCATGGACATTGGATGTCATTAATAACAAGGTTATATCATTAGGAGAATGATGTGATGGACACACACCCATAGTAAGCGTAGCATAAGATCAAGTCATTAAAGTTCGTATTGCTGTAAGCTTTCAAATGCATAGTAACCTAATCCTTCGACCATGAGGTTATGTTAATCACCATCACCGGATGGGTACTTTGATGACATCAAACACCGCTTCATAACTGGGTGGTTATAAAGGTGTCATTGGGTATTCTGAAAGTATGTGTTGAAGCGCATGGACCAAGATTGGGATTTGTCCATCCATATGACGGATAGATATGCTCTGGGCCCTCTCGGTGGAATGTCATCTAGTTAGCTTGCAAGCATGTGACTAGGTCACAAGGGATGACATAACATGGAACGAGTAAAGAGTACTTATCAGTAACGAGGTAGAACTAGGTATGGAGATACCGATGATCAAACCTCGAATAAGTAGAATATCGTGTGACAAAGGGAATTGGTTTCGTATGTTACTGGTTCTATTGATCACGAAGTCATCGTTGAGTATGTGGGAGCCGTTATGGATCTCCAGATCTCACTGATGGTTATTGATCGGAGATGTGTCTCCATCATGTCTACATGTTCACGAACCGTAGGGTGACACACTTAAGGTTCGAAGTTGTTTTAAGTAGATATGGAATATGCGTTGGAGACCAAATGTTGTTCAGAGTCTCGGATTGGATCCGGGACATCACGAGGAGATCCGGAATGGTCCGGAGAATAAGATTCATATATTGGGGATCATTTTCTAAGTTAGGAAATGTTCCGGAGTGTTTGTATGGAGATTCTAGAAGGTTTCGGAATGTTCTGGAAGGTTCTAGAAAGATTTCTTGGAGTTTACTTGAAAACCAAGAAAGGGTCAAAGGAAACCTTGTGGGACGAGACACGGATTCGTGGGGAAGGAGGACTCCTCCCCCCTTCCCAACCCGCCGGCCAAGGAGGGGAGTCCTACTAGGACTCCCCCTCCCATGGCGCGCCTCCCTCCTTTAAATAGAAGGGAGGGGGCGCCCCCTCCTATCCATCTCCCATAACAAGCTCTAGCCGCCGCCTCTCTCCTCTTCCTTCGCTCTGCTCTAGCTTAGGCGAAGCCCTGCAGAATTCTCTCCTCCACCACCACCACCACACCGTCGTGCTGCTGGGATTCCGTGGAGAAGATCTACTACCTCCGCTGCTCGCTGGAACGGGGAGAGGAAGGTCTGCTTCGACTCCGCACGTGTGACCGACTGCGGAAGCGCTGCCGGAACGCGGCGCCGGAAGGATCGTCCACACGATCTTGAGATCGGCAAGTGATCGACTACATCAACCCCGAGATCTAATCTCATAATGCTTTCGGTTCTACGAGGGTTAGTACAGATCTATCTCGTTACACATGTCTAATAGATTAGATCTTGGCTTTTATCTAGATTAGATCTGGGTTTTGTTCGTTCTTGTGGTAGAATTTTTTTGTTTTCCATGCTACGAACCCATCAGTGGTATCAGAGCCTTGTCTATGCGTAGATCTGTTGCACGAGTAGAACACAATGATGTTGTGGGCGTTGGTGCTCGTGCCGTCTTTTGCTTTGTGTACTTTGCATCTTGCGGTATGGTGGGATGAAGCGGCTCGGGCTAACATTACATGTCATCGCACATGGGACTTGCTCCACGCTTGACGTGTAACTTGCTTTGCACAAGTGGCTTTGCAGGTGTTTGTCTCTCCCATCATAGTATAGATCCAATCTACACTTTGCACTCGATAGCACTTGTATCAACGTTGTGGTTCAGTTTCGTAGGTAAGATCCGTTCTTATTCGAAAGCCCCAAACCACGTAAAACTTGCAAAGAAAATTAGAGGCGTCTAACTTGTTTTTGCAGGGGTTTTGTGATGTGATATGGCCATCATGTGATTGTGATTATATTTGATGTATGTAATGATCCTTGTTGTAATATGGCAACCGGCAGGAGCCTAATGGTTGTCTTTAATTCTGTTAAGACATGCGTGTCTATTCATCTTGTAATAGCTTTATTTCAAGTAGTTGTAATAATTGCTGGTGATGATGGACAACCATGAAGCGGCGCCACAGACCTTGACGCAATGCTGGTGATGATGGAGATCATGTCCGTGCTTTGGAGATGGAGATCAAAGGCATAAGAAGAAAGGGCCATATCATATCACACTAATTATGAATTGCCTGTGATGTTAATCCTTTATGCATCTTGTATTGCTTAGATCACGACGGTAGCATTATAAGATGATCCCTCTCACTAAATATCAAGTAATAAAGTGTCCGTCCTTAGTTGGCACCGTTGCTAAGACTCGTCGTCTCGAAGCATCTCGTGATGATCGGATGTGATAGATTCTACGTGTGCATACAACGGGTGCAAGCCAGATTTGCACATGCGGAAACTAAGGTTAATCTTGACGAGCCTAGCATGTACAGACATGGTCTCGGAACACCGAATACCAAAAGGTAGAGCATGAATCATATAAGTGATATGATGAACATGAAGATTGTTCGCCGATGAAACTACATCTTCTCTCGTGAAGATCGGACTTGGTGTAGTGGACTTGGTTCGTGTAATCACTAAGACATTGTGAGGGATGTTGTTTTGAGTGGGATTTCACCTAGTTAATTTAAGAATTAAAGTAGAACTCAATTTATCATAAACTTAGTCTAAACTACTTGCAAATTTGTTGTAGATTATGGTGAATCTCTCCATCAATTTCAATGCGTTCCTAGAGAAAGAAAAGCTTAAGAACAATGGAAGCAACTTCACGGACTGGCTCTGTGGTCTGAAGATTGTCCTCAGGGCTGGTCAGATGACCTATGTGCTCGAAGCACCGCTAGGTGACCCACCTGCAGATGATGCCACCGATGACGTAAAGAATGTTTACGCCACTCGGAAAAATCATTACTCCACAGTTCAGTGTGCCATCCTGTACGGTTTAGAAATGGAGCTCCAGAAGCGTTTTGAGCACCACGACCCGTTCGAGATCATTAAGGAGCTCAAGCTCATTTTTGAGACTCACGCGACCGTGGAGAGCTATGAGGCCTCCGAGAAGTTCTTTACTTGCAAGATGGAAGAGGGAAGCTCCATTAGTGAGCACGTGCTCACCATGTCTGGGCACGCAAACAAACTCCAAGAGTTGGGGATAACGATTTCCAATGAGTTAGGGATTCACCATGTCCTCCAATCACTGCCACCGAGTTATAAGAACTTTGTGATGAACTACAATATGCACTGCATGAACAAGACGTTGCCTGAACTATCGTCCATGCTAAAAACTGTTGAAGTGGAGATCAAGAAGGAGCACCAAGTGTTGATGGTCAATAAGACCACCAATTTCAAGAAACAGGGCAAGCCTAAGAAAAAGGGCAACTTCAAGAAGGACGACAAGAAAGCTGCCGTACCTGCTAAGAAGTCCAAGGCTGGTCCTAAACCTGAAACTGAATGCTTCTACTGCAAGGGTGTTGGTCACTGGAAGCGTAACTGCCCCAAGTACCTGGCAGATCTGAAGAACGGCAACATCAAGAAGAAAGGTATATTCGATATAAATGTTATTGATGTGTATCTTACTAGTAGTCGTAGTAGTGCCTGGGTATTTGATACTGGTTCGGTTGCTCATATATGTAACTTGAAACAGGAGCTGCGGAATAAAAGAAGACTGGCAAGAGACGAGGTGATGATGCGCGTTGGAAATGGCTCCAAGGTTGATGTGATCGCCGTCGGCACGCTCCCTCTACATCTACCTTCAGGATTAGTTTTAAATTTGAATAATTGTTATTTGATGCCTGCGTTAAGCATGGACATTATATCTGGATCTTGTTTATTGCGAGACGGTTACTCTTTTAAGTCTGAGAATAAAGGTTGTTCGATTTATATGAGTAATATCTTTTATGGTAATGCACCTGAGATAAATGGTTTATTCTTATTGAATCTCGATAGTAGTGATACACATGTTCACAACATAGGTGCTAAACAAATAAAATTGAATGATAATTCTACATACATGTGGCACTGTCGTCTTGGTCACATTGGAGTGAAGCGTATGAAGAAACTCCATTCTGATGGACTTCTTGAATCACTTGATTTTGAATCACTTGAAAGATGCGAAGCATGTCTAATGGGAAAAAATGACTAAGACTCCATTCTCTGGAATAATGGAGCGAGCTACATACTTATTGGAAATAATACATACCGATGTGTGCGATCCAATGAGTGTAGCATCGCGTGGTGGATATCGTTATGTTCTCACTTTCACGGATGACTTAAGTAGATATGGGTATGTCTACTTTATGAAACATAAGTCCGAAACTTTCGAAAAGTTTAAGGAATTTCAAAGTGAAGTGGAAAATCATCATAACAAGAAGATTAAGTTTCTGTGTTCTGGCCGCGGAGGTGAATATCTGAGTTATGAGTTTGGCATGCATTTAAAGAAATGTGGAATACTTTCGCAGTTGACACCGCCGGGAACACCACAGCGTAATGGTATGTCCGAACGTCGTAATCGAATTATCTTAGATATGGTTCGGTCGATGATGTCTCTTACAAATTTACCGCTATCATTTTGGGGCTATGCATTAGAGACAGCCGCATTCACTTTAAATAGGGCACCATCTAAATCCGTTGAAACGACACCATACGAATTGTGGTTTGGAAAGAAACCTAAGTTGTCGTTCCTTAAAGTTTGGGGTTGCGAGGCGTATGTAAAGAAGTTACAACCCGATAAGCTTGAACCCAAAGCAGAGAAATGCGTCTTCATAGGATACCCGAAAGAAACAATTGGGTATACCTTCTATCATAGATCCGAAGGCAAAGTTTTCGTTGCCAAGAATGGATCCTTTCTTGAGAAGGAGTTTCTCTCGAAAGAAGTGACTGGAAGGAAAGTAGAACTCGACGAGGTTATTGAACCTTCTCTCGAAGTTGAGAGTAGCGCAGCACCGGAAGATGTTTTTGTGCCGCCTGCACCAACTGGAGAGGAAGCTAATGATGCTGATCATGAAACTTCGAACGAAGTTACTGCTGAACCTCGCAGGTCAACGAGGGTTTGTACCACTCCTGAGTGGTATGACTCTGAACGTCATGTTGGTGGACAACACTGATGACCCTGCGACGTATGAAGAAGCTATGGTGAGCCCAGATTCCGACAAATGGCTAGAAGCCATGAAATCCGAAATGGGATCCATGTACGAAAACCAAGTATGGACTTTGGTGGACTTACCGGATGGCCGCAACGCTGTCGAGAACAAATGGATTTTCAAAAGAAAAACAGATGCTGATGGTAATGTTACTGTCTATAAAGCTTGACTTGTCGCGAAAGGGTTCTGACAAATTCAAGGAGTTGACTACGATGAGACTTTCTCACCAGTAGCGAAGCTAAAGTCTATGAGGATTTTGTTAGCAATCGCTGCATATTTCGATTATGAAATTTGGCAGATGGATGTCAAAACGGCGTTCCTTAATGGTGACATTGAGGAAGAGTTGTATATGGTACAACCCAAGGGTTTTGTCGGTCCTAGTGATGCTGACAAGGTATGCAAACTTCAGCACTCCATTTATGGACTGAAGCAAGCATCCCGGAGTTGGAATCAATGTTTTGATAAAGTAATCAAAAAACTTTGGATTTATACAAACTTATGGAGAAGCTTGTATTTACAAGAAAGTGAGTGGGAGCTCTGTAGCATTCCTAGTACTATATGTAGATGACATATTGTTGATTGGGAATGATATAGAACTTCTTAATAGCGTCAAAACCTATTTGAATAATAGTTTTTCAATGAAGGATCTTGGCGAAGCGGCATATATTCTAGGCATCAAGATTTATAGAGATAGATCAAGACGCCTAATAGCGCTTTCACAAAGTACATACTTAGACAAAGTTCTAAAGAAGTTTAGAATGGAAGAGAGCAAGAAAGGGTTCGTGCCCATGTTGTCAGGTAAGACCTTGAGTAAGACTCAAAGTCCGGCTACGGCAGAAGATAGAGAAAAGATGAATAATATTCCCTATGCCTCGGCCATAGGTTCTATCATGTATGCCATGTTGTGTACAAGACCAGATATAGCACATGTTGTTAGTTTGACTAGGAGATATCAAAGTGATCCTGGAATGGAACACTGGATAGCGGTCAAGAATATCCTAAAGTACCTGAATAGGACTAAGGATATGGTTCTTTCTTATGGAGGTGATGAACAGCTTGTTGTAAACGGTTACACTGATGCTAGTTGGAACACCGATCCAGATGACTCGAAGTCACAGTCTGGATACGTATTTATTTTGAATGGTGCTGCAGTGAGCTGGAGGAGTGCCAAGCAAAGCGTTGTGGCGAAATCTTCAACTGAATCGGAATACATAGCTGCTTCGGAGGCTGCACAAGAAGCCATATGGATGAAGGAGTTCATTACTGAACTTGGCATGGTTCCCAGTGCGTTGGACCCGATGGCCATCTACTGTGACAACATAGGTGCCATAGCTAATTCACAGGAGCCAAGGTCACATATCAAGCTGAAGCACATCAAGCTGCGTTTCCATGCTATTCGCGAGTATGTCCAAGATGGTGACATAAAGATTTGCAAAGTACACACTGATCTGAATATGGCAGATCCGTTTACTAAACCTCTCCCTAGAGCAAAGCATGACCAACACCAGAACGCCATGGGTGTTAGGTATATTACCATGTAATCTAGATTATTGACTCTAGTGCAAGTGGGAGACTGTTGGAGATATGCCCAAGAGGCAATAATAAAAGTGGTTATTATTATATCTTTGTGTTTATGATGAATGTTTACATCCCATGCTATAATTGTATTATAAGGAAACACTAATACATGTGTGTTTTGTAAACATAAAAGAGTCCCTAGTAAGCCTCTTGTGGAACTAGCTTGTTGATTAAATGATGATCATGGTTTCCTGATCATGGACATTGGATGTCATTAATAACAAGGTTATATCATTAGGAGAATGATGTGATGGACACACACCCATAGTAAGCGTAGCATAAGATCAAGTCATTAAAGTTCGTATTGCTGTAAGCTTTCAAATGCATAGTAATCTAATCCTTCGACCATGAGGTTATGTTAATCACCATCACCGGATGGGTACTTTGATGACATCAAACACCGCTTCGTAACTGGGTGGTTATAAAGGTGTCATTGGGTATTCTGAAAGTATGTGTTGAAGCGCATGGACCAAGATTGGGATTTGTCCATCCATATGACGGATAGATATGCTCTGGGCCCTCTCAGTGGAATGTCATCTAGTTAGCTTGCAAGCATGTGACTAGGTCACAAGGGATGACATAACATGGAACGAGTAAAGAGTACTTATCAGTAACGAGGTAGAACTAGGTATGGAGATACCGATGATCAAACCTCAGATAAGTAGAATATCGTGTGACAAAGGGAATTGGTTTCGTATGTTAATGGTTCTATCGATCACGAAGTCATCATTGAGTATGTGGGAGCCGTTATGGATCTCCAGATCCCGCTGATGGTTATTGATCGGATATGTGTCTCCATCATGTCTACATGTTCACGAACCGTAGGGTGACACACTTAAGGTTCGAAGTTGTTTTAAGTAGATATGGAATATGCGTTGGAGACCGAATGTTGTTCGGAGTCTCGGATTGGATTCGAGACATCACGAGGAGATCCGGAATGGTCCGGAGAATAAGATTCATATATTGGGGATCATTTTCTAAGTTAGGAAATGTTCCGGAGTGTTTGTATGGAGATTCTAGAAGGTTTCGGAATGTTCTGGAAGGTTCTAGAAAGATTTCTTGGAGAGTACTTGAAAACCAAGAAAGGGTCAAAGGAAACCTTGTGGGGCGAGACACGGATTCGTGGGGGAGGAGGACTCCTCCCCCCCTTCCCAACCCGCCGGCCAAGGAGGGGAGTCCTACTAGGACTCCCCCTCCCATGGAGCGCCTCCCTCCTTTAAATAGAAGGGAGGGGGCGCCCCCTCCTAGCCATCTCCCATAACAAGCTCTAGCCACCTCCTCTCTCCTCTTCCTTCGCTCTGCTCTGGCTTAGGCGAAGCCCTGCAGAATTCTCTCCTCCACCACCACCACCACCACACCGTCGTGCTGCTAGGATTCCGTGGAGAAGATCTACTACCTCTGCTGCTCGCTGGAACAGGGAGAGGAAGGTCTGCTTCGACTCCGCACGTGTGACCGACTGCGGAACCGCTGCCGGAACGCGGCGCCGGAAGGATCGTCCACACGATCTTGAGATCGGAAAGTGATCGACTACATCAACCCCGAGATCTAATCTCGTAACGCTTTCGGTTCTACGAGGGTTAGTACAGATCTATCTCGTTGCACATGTCTAATAGATTAGATCTTGGCTTTTATCTAGATTAGATCTGGGTTTTGTTCGTTCTTGCGGTATTTTTTGTTTTCCATGCTACGAACCCATCAGATAGTGCTTACTGTGACTATAAAGTTATTGTCATTCTTTACGTACCAACTTGGGAAATTAAGGAGAACTCATCAAGCTATGTCCATGCCACAGGATAAATCCCTTAATAGCGTGGTAACGCGATGGTTTTCGGTTACTGTCTGTTGTGGTTATGAGGACGATGTGTGCAGCGTTTGCTAGCAAATCTTCCATATATGGAGCTCCTCCCACATACATACATATTATGAGAATATTCGTTATAAGACTCTCGATTACTTAGTCTAAATTGCTAGCGGTGTATCCACTATTCCCTGAGAATGCATTTTCCCTATTGTAGTTCCAAAGTTCTATTACACATGTGATTCTTACTTTCTGCATTAAGTTTTGTTTTACTTTAAATCACCTTGCTTAAACCCCAAAACAACCCTAGTTTACGTGCGTCTTAAAGTTATTTCTTAAGTACTACGTTTAGTTATAAATAAAAACATTTTAGTCTTTCGCCTACTGCTCCCTGTGGGATCGATATCTTTATTTCGAAACTAGCTAGAAACGATCTGTGGACTTGCAGTCATCAAGCTATTTTCTGGCGTCGTTGCCGGGAAGCTTAGCGCTATAAGTCACTTTAGTTGTAGTTATTTACTTTCATTGTACTAATTTTTACTTGTGTTGCAGGACCGCAACAATGGACAACACTCATCATTTAAATCAGTTTGAGGCAGTAAGGAAAATGGGTTCGCCCATGGACGCTTTTATAACTGTCAACAAAAGCATAAATCCGGATGGAATCGAGATCCATCCTCTGTTATTTGAGTTATTACATTCTAAGAAATTTGCAGGAACCAATGAAGAAAGTCCATATGGACACTTACAATTCTTTGAAAATACTCTTAGTTCCTTTATTTTTGATGACTGTAATCTTGATATTGTTAAAACCTAGTTCTTTAGGCAAACTCTCTCTAATAATGTTTGCGACTGATACAGATCTTTTTGTGCAGAAGCACCAAGGACTTGGGAGGAATTGACAACCAAGTTCCTATCAAAAATATTATTCTGAAAGCAAAGCTCACATGATGAGAGGTATTATTATCAGTTTCAAAAATAATCTTAGTGAGGGCTTATATGAAGGATATCTAAGGTATAATAGCTACCTAGATAATTTCCCCCATCATCATTTACCTGATTGGTTAATCACCCATACCTTTTATGGAGAGCTAAGTATTGAAAACAGAACGAATCTAGACAATACTTCTAATGGCAGTTTTCTATCTTATACCTATGATGAGGCTTGGAATCTAATAATAAAAATTAGAGAAGCAACTGAAAATTTTAAAGATAATGAAAATATTACAAACAGTTTTTTTGAATATGATTGCATTAATGATTTCCTTGCAGATGAGAGGACAAATATAATGATTAAAACCCTCGGTATTGATTCTTACTTAGTAAAGAAATTTATTGAGAATTATGCAGGGCATTTGCAGGTACCTACAGAATGGGAACCTCGTAAACCCCTCGAAGAGAAGAACCGTGCAAGAGCACTAATGGAAGAGTTCTCCTCGATACCTATATAGGGGATCTCTAGAAAAATACAAAGAGAGGAAGAACAAATAAAGAAGAGACCAAAGAAACCAGAAAGGAATTCCGAAGCTACAAATATAAATAATATTATAATGAAGGATCTTATGGAAAAACGAATTGTGGAAGATGAAGTGGTTATGTTAGACCTTGAAACCTCAGAATTCATCAAAGGTAAAGTTCGAGGTAACGGAACTTCTAAACCTATGACCGCTATATATTGTGGAGAAACTTTGTTATATGGAATTTGTGAACCAATATCCACTATAAATATTATGCCTTCATCACTTTATGAGGAACTCTGCTGCAATTTAAATAATCCAGATGTGGAACCGGTGGACGCTATTATCAAATTATCTAATGGAACCAATGTAAAACCGGATGGAGTAATCAGAAATATCTATGTCTTTATCAGCTCAGTCATGTACCCCCTTGATTTTCATATAGTTGATATGCCTCGAGATTCTTTTTGTCCTATTGTTTTGGGCATGCCTTTTATTTCCATCACTAAATCTCGAATAGATAGTCAAGTATTTCACTGAAGTTTGGAGAAGATGAAATGACATTCCACTTTGCCAAACTAAAGAAGAGGCCATATGAAGTGGAGGATAGCAAGGAAGAAAAGATGATTGCCGAGTTAGTAGCAATTCATTCGAGTACTCCACGGGATGAATTAGAAAGAAGGTTGACTAATTGGGAAGAAGCACCAGATGATGAGAAGAAAGAAGACATGGATGATTACCTTGATTCAATTTTGGAAGCACAAAATCCACATGACTATGAAGAATTGGTAAGAACAGGAGATGAAGAACCTCCACCAATAGAATTGAAAAAACTTCCAGACATTATGAGGTATGAGTTTTTAGATAATGAATATAAATGTCATGTTATTATTAGCAAGAATCTGTCAGAAAATGAAACGAATAAACTCATTTCAGTTTTGGTTAAGCATCATGAAGCCTTTGGATATACATTGAACATTATTAAAGGAATAGATCCATCTATTGTAACACATAAGATTACCATGCTTGATGATGTTGAACCCATAGTAGGTACGCAAAGAAGTCTTAATCCTAAGATGAAGGAAGTAGTAAGAAAGGAAGTTATACGCTTACTTGATGCTGGCATAATATATCCTATTTCTGACAGTAAGTGGGTTAGCCTAGCTCATTTCAAACCAAGACAAGGTGGTCTTGATGCTACCATGAATGAGGAAGGAGAGCTAGTTCCTATTAGGCCAATTGTTAGATATCGTATGTGCATTGATTTTAGGAAGCTAAACCGAGAGACACCGAAAAAACATAAACCTATACCATTCATGGATAAAATCTTAGAAAGACTTAGTAATAATTCTTAATTTTTTTTTCTTGACAGTTATTCTGGATACTATTAAATTGCCATACAACCGGAAGATCAAGAGAAAACAACTTTCACTTGTCCTTATGGCACATATGCTTATAGATTAATTCCATTTGGCTTATGTAATGCAGCAGCAACTTTTTAGGAATGTGTTTGATACATTGCAAATGTATCTATAATTTTTGATGTTTCATGCTTGGTTTTATCTACTTTCTTGTGTTTTGTCCACACTTTGGAGTAATTTTCATATGATTTCTTGGACTAACCTATTAACAAGATGCCACAGTGCCAGTTGCCTGTTTTCTGCTGTTTTTGGTTCCAGGAAAGTCAGAAAATGAATATTCTCAGAATTGGACGGGACAAAAGCCAAAGTTCCTATTTTACCGGAAGTCTCACGGAGCCAAAATACGAGACGGAGGAGGGCCAGGGCCTGGCCACACACCCCAGGCGCGGGTACCCCTAGGCCGCGCCAGGGCATGGTGTGGGCCCCCTAGCTGGCCACCGACCTTGCCTCCTTCGCCTATATATTCCTCCCGAGGCAAAAACCCTAAATCATCAATCAGAAATCCATAAAAAGTTCCGTAGCGCTGCCGCCACCAAAGGGGAGATTCAGGGGACATAAAGTCTCTGTTCCAGCACCCTGCCGGGATGGGGAAGTGCCCTCGGAGCCATCTCCATTGATCTCCACCGCCATCTCCATCACCATTGTTGATTCCCATAATGAGGAGGGAGTAGTTCTTCCTCGAGGCTAAGGGTTCTACCGGTAGCTATGTGTTCATCTCTCTCTATGCATGATCATATTGTGATCATGAGCTTGTAGTCTATAGATCTACCTTGCTACTCAAGTGCTTTAATAGATCTCTGCTCTCCCCATGTGCTTTGAATTGGGAACAATGTCGTTTCATGGAAAGAGAAGGTAAAGTTTTCGGGGACACAGTTTCTAAGAAGGGAATAGAAATAGATAAAACTAATATAAATGTTATAGAAAATCTCCCCATACCTCAGGACATTAAAAACTTAAAAAAAATTCTGGGACATGCAGGTTTTTATAAGCGATTTATAAAAGATTTTGCCAAGCTTGCTATGCCCCTCACCAATCTTCTTGATAAAGAGACTCCATTTTATTTAGATCATGATGCATTGCAGCTTTTGAGAACCTTAAGGATAAACTAGTTTCAGCACCTATCATGCAACCTCCAAAGTGGGATGAACCTTTTGAAATTATGTGTGATGCTAGTGATTATGCTTTAGGGGCTGTTCTGGGTCAGAGAGATGGAAAGAATTTGAATATTATTTATTATACTAGTAGACCTCTTAATAAGATTCAGAAACATTATGCTACTACAGAAAAAGAATTTCTAGCTATAATTTTTGCTTGTGACAAATTTAGATCTTACATAATTAATTTTGAGGTAATAATTCATACGGATCACCAAGCTTTGCGTCACCTCCTTACAAAAAAGGATGCTAAGCCCAAGTTGATTAGGTGGGTTTTATAACTACAAGAATACGATTTGCAAATAGTAGATAGGAGGGGTAAGGATAATCCTGTAGCAGATCATCTCTCTAGGATGGAGGGAATAATTAATGGCCCCGTACCTATTAATGAATCATTTCTGGGAGAATATTTAGCAAAAGTAGAAATTGCTGATCCATGGTATGCATATTATGCTAACTATTTAGCAACAAAATTTATACCTCCCAGCATGTCAAGAAATCAAAGAATGAAATTCTTTAATGATCTTAAATATTACTTTTGGGATGATCTGTATCTATATCGTCATGTACTTGACGGAATGATTTGGAAGTGTGTCCTAATCACGAAATGAATGCAATATTGAAGGCTTGTTATGACAGTCCATATGGAGGGCATCATGCAGGTAAAAGAATAGCTGCAAAGGTACTTCAATCTGGATTCTACTGGCCTACCCTGCTCAAGGATGCACACAGGTATGTGGAATACTACGATGCTTGCCAAAGAAGAGGTAATATAGGTAGGAGACAATAAATGGCAATGAATTATAGTCTCATAATTGAACCCTTTGATGTATGGGGAATGGATTACATGGGACCATTTATAGAGTCAAATGGTTACACTCATATTCTTGTTGTTGTTGACTATGTTACTAAGTGGGTTGAAGCTATCCCAACAAATCATGCAGATGCGGCTACCTCAGTAAATATTCTCAAGGATGTCATGTTCCCTAGGTTTGGAGTTCCTAGATTTTTAATTACTGACGATGGTTCTCATTTTATGAAAGGGACTTTCAGGAAAATTCTCAGCAAGTATGGGGTAACTCACCGCGTTGCTTCACCATATCATCCCCAAACAAGTGGTCAAGTGGAACTCTCTAATAGAGAACTGAAGACCATACTCGAGAAGATGGTGGACAAATCGAGAAAAGATTGGTCATACAAGTTAAACGGCACTTTATGGGCATACCGTACTGTGTTTAAAAACCCAATGGGTATGACACCTTATAAAATGGTGTATGGTAAGGCATGCCATTCACCTTTAGAACTAGAACACCAAGCTTTTTGGGCAATCAAGAATCTAAATTATGATCTCAAAGCAGCAGGGAAAAGTGTTTATTAGATATGCATGCTTTAGATGAGTTTAGAAGTGAAGCCTATGAGAATGCTAGGTTTTTTAAGGAAAAAGTTAAAAGATGGCATGATAGAAAAATATAGAATAAAACTTTTAAAAGTGGAGACAAAGTGTTACTCTATAATTCTCGTCTTAAGTTGTTTCCAGGAAAACTCAGATCAAAATGGCAAGGTCCATATGTAGTTGAAGAAGCCTATCCGTCAGGAGCAGTGAAGCTCCAAGGAAAAATACCCTCTCTTGCATGGGTAGTAAATGGACAACGCTTGAAGCATTATTGGGTGAAAGAAGATATAAGTGCAATCACTAAAGAATTGAGCACCCTCGAAGAAGTGATAAAGCGAAGATATACAAAGAACGACAATTACAAGAAGAATGGACTCAAGACAGAATAAGAGGTACTACGGTCAAGCTATTGACCATAAAGGAGCGCTTCATGGGAGGCAACCCATGTGAAATAAAGGTTTGAGTAAGTTTTTAAATTTTCAGCTAAAGTTTGGTTTTAGTATTGTGTTAAAAGAGAAACAATTAATGCTCTAGCAAAGAAGATGAAGATTGATGATGCCAAAATTGGTCGGAAATTTAAACTGACATTTCTCTGTCAAAACTCGATATTTCGTTAAGTTTTAGATTAATAAAGAATTCTTGGAGAAACAGAAAATTATTGGTGAACACAGAAGGTTTAACGACCAACTATACGGCAGGAATAAAAATTCCGGCCGTATAGATCCGGCCGTATAGTTGCTACAACATCAACACTTCCATCCACGAAAGGTACCGAGAGTTTAACGACCAACTATATGGCCGAAACAAAAAATTCCACCTGTATAGTTGCAGTCGTATAGTTTTCAATGCCTTTGACAATAATTTCTGGGTTACTGAGAGTTCAACGACCAACTATACGGCCGGAATTAAAAATTCTGCCCGTATAGTCGTGGTCGTATAGGTGTTGACCCCTCTCCAAAAAAATTATGTAGGATACAAAGAGTTTAACGACCAACTATACGGCCGGAATTAAAAAATTCCACCCGTATAGGTCCGGCCGTATAGTTGAGTTCCATCGTAGATCCAATCTATAGTCGGTTCATAACTATACGACAGGAACTAGTATAGTTGCTCGTTATGCAAGGCAGCTAGGGTTTTTGACTCCTCCTTTTAAAGCTGATCGCATCTAACCTTTTTCATTAAGTTTTCGCAGAGCTATAGCCTCTAGCCTTGAAAGATCTTCGTCATCCCTATACATGTCCCTTTAACAAACATCCGTATAGTGAAGCCATGCAACCCTTCCACGTCAAAAAGATCTGGAAGAAGAAAGAAGAGAAGCCCATGAAGAGGATCGAAGAAGCAGAACCAAAAGGATCATCATTATCATCCGGCTCGGAGATCAAGCCTCTCCAAAATTGGATGGAGATGATGAGACAAGCTAAGCGGGGAAGGAACAAGGATGAGTACCTCCCTAATCCTTATCGTTACAACATAGGATCCTATTATAAACCTCCTCTTGGTCCATCACCTCTTAAACCTAAGAAGGTGTGATAAGATGAGATTTGTGACAAGATCTATGAGTTGTAAAAGGCTTCTAAGGCACGCGTTGAAACAATTAGAGAAGGGATTGACTCCTACTGGATGATGAGCAAAGACCTTGAGAAAAAGGTCGATTACATCGATGGTAGAGTTGGTTTCTTAATTAAAACTATTTTTGAGTTGACAGATGAGAAGAAATTCCTCAAGAGAAAAATGTTGAAGCTCCAATACGACATGGCCGAGCTCAGCATTCGCTTTGCAAGCATAGTTAAAGAGGGCAAGGTGAAAGAAGAAGGTGACACTCTTTCTACCCAAGAGGAAGAATAGGTACCAACAAGGAGTTAATTGATCCCACCTGGCTTGATTTCAAGCTCGGGGAGATCTTTAAAGACCTTGTAATATTTCTTACAAGTTTTATATTATTGTTTTTGCATTAGTTCAAACTAAAAATCAGGTTTGCATCATTAGGATTCCCTTCAGGAATAGTCGATCTCTTTTATGAAATTCCGAGTTTATTATTATATATGGAGCAATTTTGAGTTTGTGTTTGTTTTTATTTATATATGAATGGCTTGAGTATAATCTTACTTGCACTTGATGACAACGATAGGAGTCTTCCACATCATTGGTATTAATGGAACACTTGAAGATAATTTGGTCAATATACTGTAAATCTACGGTTTGACTTATAAAGAAAATTTATCTATATGATTAAACTGAAAAAGAAATCTTGAACAAAGAAAAATGAAAGTGCTATCAAAATAGAATGAGAACAAGTGGAAGTAGAATCTTCAAGTCACAAGTATGCTCCATATACAATTGAAATTTGGTAATCGAGATCGTTAAACTTTGAATTCTTGCATGAAGTGGAATGTATGGCTAGCTCCTTTGCACAGCACTTAAACAAAAAGTGTGAGCATATATACAAAAGAAAAGGAGCAAGTGTGCAAAGAGCAAGTATGCATATACCACTGTGTTGCAGTATGACAAAGAGATACTTTTGAGATTCTAAATCCCAAGTGAATACGTTGATCCAAAAACACTTGGGACTACCTCGCTAACTCATTCGATCGAACCGGATTCTTTTACATTATGTTGAGATTCATCTTTTTGTGAACTAGTGATCACTAAGGTGTGCAAGCCTTCTAATTCTATTCAGATGGTTCGAGTAAGATACTATTCATGAACTTATTCCTATGTATCATACATGATAAACACATGTTGCAATTGCCTCATTTATTTTATCGACTCAGCTTCATGAACATGAGGATCACATCCATTAAGCGAGAACTTGCTCGGGATGAGAAAGAGTCTAAGATTGGGGAAGTTGATGAGTGCATATTTACACAATGTTTTACATTAATATTTTGCATTGAAGATGTAGGATCTTGGTATTTTACGGTGTTCGCATGCACATTTTATGTCTGTTTTCACCAGGATCAGGACAGATGATGGATCCAATGGATACAATTCTTGGAGCAGTTGTACTATGGAGAAAAGGAGTCAAAAACAACGTAAATCGCTTATTTGGGAAATATTAATAATATCAGAAGAAAACTAGAAGCGAACAAGGGAGGCAGAGAGTTCAACGACCAACTATACGGGCGGAGCAATTTTCTGGCCGTATAGTTGGCGCCACCTCCGCCTCGTCAAATAAACCCCGTGTAATTGGTTCGGGGAGACGACATACAGAACACCCAGAAATCGCAGAAACCTTACCTCCGGAAGGCATCTGGAGGGGGAACTCATCCACAAGGGATCCATCTTCGCCCTGTGCAGATCCGGGAGGCTAAGGCATTGTTCTTCATCATCCACCGCTGCATCACCACCATCTCCATCTACATCTTGTCTAGATCTTGTTGTAATTCCTATACTTGTTGTGGATTTATACAAGTACAATTCGTTTATGATTATTTCTATTACCATTGCTATGATGTTGATTGCCTCCATGTCTGAGTAGATCTCTAGTTCTTGGGGAGATGGAGAAACTCTAGCATATGACTGAGATAAGATAGAGATTATTATATCATACATCATTATGTGTACGTGTTAATTGTCTTCATCTTGATGTTGGAAATTATGCACCTCCTTAACATTTGCCTCTCACGGGGACTCGATGAAGGTGATTACTTGTTGGTAGATGGAGGGATGATAGTGCTTATTGTGACTATAAAGCTGTTGTCATTCTTTACATACCAACTTGGGGAATCAAGGAGAACTCATCAAGCCATGTCCATGCCACGGGAGAAATCCCTTAATAGCGTGGTAATGTGATGGTTGTCGGTTACTGTTTGCTGTGGTTATGAGGATGATGTGTGCAGAGGTTGCTGGCAAATCGTCCTTATATGGAGCTCCTCCCACATACATACACATTATGAGAATATTCGTTATAATACTCTCGATTACTTAGTCTAAATTGCTAGCGGTGTATCCACTATTCCCTGAGAACGCCTTTTTCCTATTGTAGTTCCAAAGTTCTATTACACACGTGATTCTTACTTTCTGCATTAAGTTTTGTTTTACTTTAAATCACCCTGCTCAACCAAAAATCCCAAAACAACCCTACTTTACTTGCATCTTAAAGTTATTTCTTAAGTACTACGTTTAGTTATAGTTAAAAGAATTTTAGTCTTTTGCCTACTGCTTCCTGTGGGATCGATATCTTTATTTCGAAACTAGCTACAAACGACCTGTGCACTTGCAGTCATCAAAAAACAGATAGAGTAACATGAATGTCGGCAAATCAGGAAACACCCAGAAAACTGCACGTTGTAAGCATGCACTCCGCTTCGACATCGTGGCGTTCAACCCTTGTGGTGTCTCCTTGCTCTTATAAAAAGAGGCCCAGGTCGATCGAGAAGTAAAAGCGTTTTTTAGCGAGAGCCTTCCCGGGAAAGGAACCTATGTAATTGTGATCATCCACCAGATAGTTAATAGTTACAGGACATAGGGATCAACACATCGTAGACCTAAACCTAGTTAAAAGAACATGTGTTTTTGTATGTGTATGTGTGTCCGGCTAGCTCACTGATCGAGCTCGGACGTTGTGCCCCTGGATGAACTAACAAAGCGGATGTCCATCCCCGGTGTCGAAAGTCAAGACACGGCACGATTTAAACGCTGAGTTCCTTATGGTTTTTGGTTTCTTGCTATAGGACAATCAAGGTTTAAGAATGGGATGTTGATGGCTATGAAAATAGCCATCTTTATTCATGTTTAAATCTTATAATAAGTCAAGTAGTTGATAAAATATCTCTCTAGACTTGCCAGTAATGACTAATTATTGCAGAGATGTGCAAATCCTTGTTTTGAATTGTGATGTGCAGAAAATCACTCTTTTATGGCGAATTCAGAGCAACTAAGGGAGAATCACATGTTGCCAATACCACCAAGTCAACCAGGACCGAATGCCATCGACCAGAAGGGTTAACGAGTATCGGAATGGGGGAGCTTTCCCATACCACATGGCGGCGGCTTCGCCAGGTCAAACCAAGTAACTTTCGTGAAGGCTCTATATATTTCGAGACTCCCAGCCGATATAGAGGGAGCTGCCATTCGCATATTTCATCTGGAAACACACAGAGGAAGATCCACCGCTTCACCACCACCATAGTTCATCATCTCCATCTCCACCTCCATCCATAGCCATATCCATAACTTGGATTCAAGATCTCCTCGCGGTTGGCGACTATGGTAAGGATATTTGGTATTTATCTAAGTACTTCTACAATGTTTTTTGTCCTTGATCTATGAGTAAGTAGTCCTCATGGGCTGCAGGTTGGAGAATAGAATCGCAGATATTATGTGCATCTAATTATATGGGAATATTGTGTGGTGATTGCATAGCAGATTTGTATTTGTATCATTGTATCTTACCTCGATCCATGGACTTGTCAGGTACCCAAGACCCCGATGATTGACCAAGGTTTGAGGTGAGATGTGTGGTAAACGACGCCTACACGTGAAATCTAATGACAAGAAAGGGAGTACAATAGTCATTTAATGATCCACCTGGGAACAACATCACTGATCTTAATGCTTTGGTCTGTATTTTACTTAATAATCGTTCATATCCCGATGCTTCATGGTTTAATAGTTGGACCAAGAGACTTTATGCTATGCCTGTGACTCACATGGGGTTTTAGTATTTATGGATGTGTTGCCCACAAGTCCTATCTATATTAGATCATTTACACATGAATGTGCTTATTATTGTCTTTATCCCATATGTATGCATATCTGCATGTGAAAGCTCAACCTTGGCATATCTCCATCTATTGATATAACCCGGTAACAAAAGCAAACTGAAAATGCCCTGTAAACGAAGATTGAAGCAAACTACTAAGTCTTGCAGATGCTCCTTAACCTATCGCAATTGTTTCCCAAGGTTCAATTAAACCTAGGTCTTCTAGGGGAAAAGCTACTATACTGCATCCGTAATCCAGATCGAAGGTATCACCCAGCCACGCCGTCATGGTGGAAGTAGGTGATGAAGAACGACCACGAGGTTGACTCTTTCTCGGGTCGGCACCGCCATCGCCTCCGCATCCACGTGTCTCTTGCGCGCCACTGCCTTCCGCAACCACGCGTTCGCGATTTCGTTGTGCTTGCAGTGGGCGCACGTGTTGCTGGCACGCGTTGTGACTCTGGTGCGTGCACATCCTCGCAACCACCGTGATCGCCAGTACGTGCCCGTCGAGGAGGCACGTTGGTAGTGGGAGCAACCGATCCCCTGCAAGCACCGGGATATTAGTCTCTCGGGCGGCTGACACCTAAACATGATCATGGTGCTAGTGCTGCCCTTGTCACCAAAGGGCCAGCGTTGGACGTGGAGATCGCCTGGCATCACTACCAACTCCCGGCCATCTGCGCAATGACCCCGTGTACCACCGTGACGCGCCTTTCTAGGTAGCGTTCCTGGATTGGGAGCATGAGGCGCGGCGGCGAACCTTATTTGGAGGTCGACCAACAGCTGTCGGATATAGACGAGGATGTCGACGACACAGACTATGAGCCCCTCGCCAGAGAACCGCGATGACACCATGTAGTGTGAGGGCCTCCTCGCCCACATGTCGGAGGTCAAGCAGGAGGAGGAGATGCCCTGCAACCGTCGGATATAGACCGGGAGGAGGCATTCTGCCCTGCATGGAGGCATCCTATCTCGGAGCGGTGGCGCATTGTGCCAGGATGGCCACAATGCTACATGACTCGACAATGACCACACAACAATAGCGGCAACCATCACCATCGTCGCCACAGCATCAGCCAGCGCCTGCATTGCCTAGCCAGCAGTTGGAGTGAGGGAACGAGGTGTGACATTCCCCGCAAAAGCAGCAACACATGCCGGTGATGTTTCCCTTGATGTCGTGATCACCACCCGTTCATCGACCTCCCCTAGAAAATTATGTTTATCTTCTTTACTATTAAAAGACTTATGGTCTTGATAGTTTGGTAGGTCGTTTCAAAACTACCTCTCAACTTGAAATAATTTACGATCCAATGCCACCGCTTAGTCAACTTGCCAGTTAATCTATACTCTGGAGAAATTGCACAGTTCGCCGTATCGAATCCTAACTGGTAAAAGGATGAGAAAAAACCTCTCGTATGAGTTCTCGTAGGATTGTGTCGATCCACAAGACTCCGCGACATCCACAAAGCCCAAGGGCTCCCTCTGGTCCGCTCACCCAAAAGTCCAGCCTGCCAATCCTGATCACTAGAGAAATAGGTCGATCAGATGAGAAAAAAGACACACGTGACAAAATGACTGTTGGATAGCAGATAGACCTACGATACAACAACACACTGGGCTCACTGCGGTGTCCCAAACTGCATAAAAAATTATAGAAGGTACAAAACTGAACCCACGATTCATAATCTTTGAGGAGGATTATTTTCTATGTATTTTACATACTCATGTAGTTGGGTACATAGTGCAGGAGGGCATGAAATTAACCTTCATCGTGTTTCGGTGTAACACCGAAAATTATATGATATGATATTAACCTACATGAAATTTCTCTAATCACAAGGCATGTTGTATTATGAAATGATATTTAAAAGAAGATTCTTAGAATTATTTGATTGTAAGATGCTCTGATACAAGAGTTCGAACGAACGAAAATGTTAGGGCAACAGTTACAACATGCCCAAAAGGAAAAGAAATGAAAAAACAGCAAATCGACAAAACTAGGATAACCCGCCACCATTGTGCCCTCCGAAATTGTCCAACCTCGCTCCTGGTACACCGAGTCGCCCAGTACCAAACAACCCCTTCAAGAAGGGGGCATCGTCGATACGGCGCTGCTGTCCGGACCAGCGGACTGGACCTAGGGTTTTCCCCCATACACGAAGTAGGGTGGACTAGGGATATCCGTGAAGGAGATATGCCCTAGAGGAAATAATAAATGGGTTTTTATTGTCATATCTCAATTAGTTTATAATAGTTTCATATTGTGCCATAGCTGTGCCAAGTAGAAACATTGGTATAGATGTGGTATGAAACAACCAAGTCCATAGTAGCCTCTATTTATACAAGATCGTTGGTCACGAACAGTGTTAAGCGTACGCTTAAGCAAGCTTAAGCGCGATTTAGCGCTAAGCGGAGGGCAAACGCCCAGGCCGCGCTTAAGCAAGCTTAAGCGCGATTTAGCGCTAAGCGGAGGGCAAACGCCCAGGCCGCTTAAGCGTTTAATTGCGCTTTAAGCGTGCGCTTAACGCTTAAGCCTTCCTTGTGTGAAAAATTGGCCGGAAAACGCTCGCTTAGCGCTCAGCGCTTTTTTGAACCTTGGTCACGAAGATGATCTGGGTTTCGAGATCATGGGCATTTATACCGACTAACAACGGGATCATATCATTCGAGAATGATGTGATTGGACATTTCTCGAAGGATTGCAACACGATCAAGTCATATAGTTCATTGTTGCAACAGCTATACCTAGACTCCTTCTCCTTAGACTGTGAGCTCATATTACTCACTTGTTTCCTAGGCTGCTTAGACTGCATCAACCGTCATCTGGTAATACGGTGGCCATAAAGGTGTACGTTGGGTATTCCGAAGGAACAGTAGATGACATGTGACTGCGAGACCGGGATTTGTTCACCCACATGACGGGTAAAGATACATACGGCCAGCTTGGTGAGATTACATCTATAAATGTTGCAACATGTGACTAGGTTACGGGAATGTAATATCACGGTAACAAGAAAACAGAACTTGTTGTGAACGAGATTGAACAAGGTATGGGATACGAATGATCGGATCTCGGACAAGTTGTATCGAGAAACAAAAGGAAGAGAATGCAACATTTAGACGGTTCAAACGACATTGTCATCAGGAATGCATAGGGGTCACATGGATATCCCTGGTCCCTTTGTTGATCATTGATACAGATCATGTCTAGAGCATTCCCGAGCCGTGAGAGGATACACTTAAGGGTATGATGAGAGCGATCATTCGTAAGACGAAATCACAGTAGAGAAAGAGAGAAAGCCGGAATCGTTCCGCGGAGAGATCCGAAGTTGTTTGGAGAAAGAATAAAGGAAAGGACCGGAAAAGTGTTTTCGGATAAATAGGAATTTAAATATATATTTATTATATATTAATTATGAATTAATATATTCTAAATAATATTTAAGTTAAGATTTATAAAGGCAACTTTTATATTAGGCCAAATTCTGGAGGGAAAGGCCTAGAATAAAAGCTGCAGAAAAATAAAAGGGAAAAAGAAAAACAGCCAACCCAAGTGGGCGGCAGATAACAGTCGCCGCACTGGGCGGCAAATAGCTGGGCCGCGCTCGCTCGCAGGCGCCGGATAAAGGGCGCCGCGCGGGGGTGAGCCGCAGCTGCCAGCCGCCACCTGGGCCTGCTCGACACGGCCCACATGGGCGCGCGGGGAGCTGGCGCCGGGGGCGGGGTGCTGGGCCGCGGGGCTGGCGCCGGCCCACCCGGCCGCTGCAGCGCTGGCTGCTGCCAGCTCGCTGGGCCGCAGGAGGCAGGTCGGCCCACCCGGCCGGCTGAGCCCAGGCTGGCTGCCCCTTTTTATTTTTGCTGTTTATTTTCTATTTGGCTATTGGGCTGAGTTCTTTTGGCCCATTCGGCCAGAACAAAAATATCTGTATTTTTCCTTTAACTAATAGTCCCACATGCCTAACCCAATAGGGAGGGCACAGCCCTCTGCCTATATAAAGGGGTGCCCATGGGTGGGATTAAACACCCAACAATTAGAGAAGTCATTTGGTTGACTTTCTTCCTCCCTCTCTCTATACCTTGTGACCATGGCTCCAAGTTTGGACTGTGCGATCGAGACACACCTGTAGTATGCCATTGCGATGCAGGGATTCCTAGCCGGATATCAACTTCCGCACTCTCGGTAGGATCGGGGAGTCGAAGGTCTCATCGTGCACCGGATGTGTACGAAGACACGAGACGCAACATTTGGGGCGCTTAAATATCATGAGCCGGAGTTGTTGCACGATGGAGATGAAGAAGGAGCAAGGGGTGACCTGCGAGGAGCTTCGCGACCTTGAGGTCGGCTACGAGTACGACTACTTCAACCACGTTCCCCGCGGAACGTTAACCGCGTACGGTCTACAAGGGTATGTATTCTCTACGCTCCGGCTGTTACCACATTACTACATAGATAGATCCTAGGCAGTTTCTGGGGTTTCATCGTAGGAAATTTTTTGTTTTCCGCACCGATCCCCAATAGTGGTATCAGAGCCGATCTATGCGTAGGAGTGGTGTACGGCCAGTACGCACAAGTATTGTGCGGGCATTGATCCCTTAGTTGTTACCCTCTAACGTGTACTTGTTTATATCGCGGTATTGTTTGATGAAGCGGCCTGGACCGACCTTACGTGTATTCGTACGCGAGACTGGTTCCACGCTCAACATACGGCTTGTACCGTATAAGTGGCTAGCAGGTGTCTGTCTCTCATTCAATAGTTGATATAGCATTTACAACGGAGGGCCTCGAAATGGGTGTAATAGAAACAACTGTAGGATCCATGTTGTGGTTGGAAAGTTCGTAGTTTAGAAACAGTTTTATTGCGAAAACCCTAACAACCACGTAAAACTTGCAAATAGATAAAATAGAGGCGTCTAACTTTATTTTGAAGTGGGCATGTGATTATGATATGGCAATGGTCGTTATGAAGGTAAAATAGTTTACTTTTCTGTTACTAAGTAGTATAGTAATAGTCATCGTTTGGATGGACGACCTGGTGGAGGCGTCATGGACTTGGCGTCAAACCAAGGGCAAGATGGAGATCATGCCGGAGTGCTCGATAGAGATCAAGGCGCAAGAAATACCATATCATATCACATTATACATATGATGTTGATACCAGTTTTACATCTTATTATGTGCTAGTATTTAAATACTCAACGGTAGCAAATAAGATAATCCCTATTTAATTCCAATGTTCCGTGTTCCCCTTGTGTGTGCACCACTAAAAAAGTTCTTCGGTATGAGGCGCCCTGCGGTGAGTAGGGGTCAGGCATATCTACGTTCGCATATAGTGGGTGTAAGCCATGTTGCACAGCGAATACACACAAGTCAGATTTAGCGAGCCTAGCATGTGCAGACATGGCCTCGGAACACAAGAGATCGAAATATCAAGCATGAGTCACATGGATGATGTGATTGGCATTAGTGAATGTCTACCTTTGATAATGCACTGATGGCCGTGACGATCGGGGGAGGTGTAGAGGATAGGGATCATGCGATCACTAAAATCGTCCAGGGGATGACCATCTTAGTGGAGACCAATTATAAATTGATCTCTTATTATAGACTTAGTCTAGATGTCTATTTGCAAATATCTTAGTAGACCTTGGCCTATCCCATTGAGGTCCTTTGCAACCATGGGAATATATTGCTTAATTTGGAACTTAGCAAAAGGGTCCAACTTCATAGATTAATACCCACGCCTGAGGGATGTTGGAGATATGCCCAAGAGGCAATAATAAAGTAGTTATTATTATATCTTTATGTTTATGATAAATGTTTACATCCCATGCTATAATTGTATTAACTGGAAACATTAATACTTGTGTGTTTTGTAAACATAAAAGAGTCCCTAGTAAGCCTCTTGTTAAACTAGCTTGTTGATTAATAGATGATCATGGTTTCCTGATCATGGACATTGGATGTCATTAATAACAAGGTTATATCATTAGGAGAATGATGTGATGGACACACACCCATAGTAAGCATAGCATAAGATCAAGTCATTAAGTTCGTATTGCTGTAAGCTTTGAAATACATAGTAACCTAATCCTTCGACCATGAGGTTATGTTAATCACCATCACCGGATGGGTACTTTGATGACATCAAACGCCGCTTCGTAACTGGGTGGTTATAAAGGTGTCATTGGGTATTCTGAAAGTATGTGTTGAAGCGCATGAACCAAGATTGGGATTTGTCCATCCATATGACGGATAGATATGCTCTGGGCCCTCTCGGTGGAGTGTCATCTAGATAGCTTGCAAGCATGTGACTAGGTTACAAGGGATGACATAACATGGAACGAGTAAAGAGTACTTATCAGTAACGAGGAAGAACTAGGTATGAAGATACGGACAATCAAACCTCGGATAAGTAGAATATCGCGAGACAAAGGGAATTGGTTTCGTATGTTAAATGGTTCAATCGATCACGAAGTAATCGTTGAGTATGTGGGAGCCGTTATGGATCTCCAGATCCCGCTGATGGTTATTGATGGGAGAGGTGTCTTCATCATGTCTGCATATTCACGAACCGTAGGGTGACACACTTAAGGTTCGAAGTTGTTTTAAGTAGATATGGAATTTGCGTTGGAGACAGAATGTTGTTCGGAGTCTCGGAATGGATCCGGGACATCACGAGGAGATCCGGAATGGTCCGGAGAATAAGATTCATATATTGGGAATCATTTTCTAAGTTAGGAAATGTTCCGGAGTGTTTGTATGGAGATTCTAGAAGGTTTCGGAATGTTCTGGAAGGTTCTAGAGGATTTCTTGGAGTTTACTTGAAAACCAAGAAAGGATCAAGGGAGTCCAAGTGGGGCTAGACACGGATTCGTGGGGGAGGAGGATTCCTCCCCCCTTCCCACCGCCGGCCCAAGGAGGGGAGTCCTACTAGGACTCCCCCTCCCCAGGCGCGCCTCCCTCCTTTAAATAGAAGGGAGGGGGCGCCCCCTCTTGCCCTGGCTCTCGCAACTCCCAATCTCTGCCGCCTCTCTCCTCCACCTTTCTTCTGCACAGGCATAGGCGAAGCCCTGCAGAATTCTCACCTCCACCACCACCACCACACCGTCGTGCTGCTGGGATTCCGTGGAGAAGATGTACTACCTCCGCTGCTCGCTGGAACGGGGAGAGGAAGGTCTGCTTCGACTCCGCATGTGTGACCGTCTGCGGAAGCGCTGCCGGCACGCGGCGCCGGAAGGATCATCCACATGATCTTGAGATCGGCAAGTGATTGACTACATCATCCACGAGATCTAATCTCGTTAACGCTTTCGGTTCTACGAGGGTTAGTACCAATCTATCTCATTGCTCATGTCTAGTAGATTAGATCTTGGCTTTTATCTAGATTAGATCTGGGTTTTGTTCGTTCTTGCGGTAGAAATTTTTTGTTCTCCATGCTACGAACCCATCAGTGGTATCAGAGCCTTGTCTATGCGTAGATCTGTTGCACGAGTAGAACACAATGATGTTGTGGGCGTTGGTGCTCGTGTCGTCTTTTGCTATTTGTGTACTTTGCATCTTGTGGTATGGTGGGATGAAGCGGCTCGGGCTAACATTACATGTCATCGCACATGAGACTTGCTCCACGCTTGACGTGCAACTTGCTTTGCACAAGTGGCTTTGCGGGTGTCTGTCTCTCCCATCATAGTATAGATCCAATCTACACTTTGCACTTGATAGCACTTGTATCAATGTTGTGGTTCAGTTTCGTAGGTAAGATCCATTCTTAGTCGAAAGCCCCAAGCCACGTAAAACTTGCAAAGAAAATTAGAGGCGTCTAACTTGTTTTTGTAGGGGTTTTGTGATGTGATATGGCCTTCATGTGATTGTGATTGTATTTGATGTATGCAATGATCCTTGTTGTAATATGGCAACCGGCAGGAGCCTAATGGTTGTCTTTAATTTTGTTAAGACCTACGTGTCTATTCATCTTGTAATAGCTTTATTCCAAGTAGTTGTAATAGTTGCTGGTGATGATGGACAACCATGAAGCGGCGCCACGGACCTTGACGCAATGCTGGTGATGATGGAGATCATGTCCGTGCTTTGAAGATGGAGATCGAAGGCATAAGAAGAAAGGGCCATATCATATCACACTAATTATGAATTGTCTGTGATGTTAATCCTTTATGCATCTTGTATTGCTTAGATCGCGACGGTAGCATTATAAGATAATCCCTCTCACTAAATATCAAGTAATAAAGTGTTCGTCCTTAGTTGGCACCGTTGCTAAGACTCGTCGTTTCGAAGCATCTCGTGATGATCGGGTGTGATAGACTCTACGTGTGCATACAACGGGTGCAAGCCAGATTTGCACATGCGGAAACTAAGGTTAATCTTGACGAGCCTAGCATGTACAGACATGGTCTCGGAACACGGAATACCGAAAGGTAGAGCATGAGTCATATGATTGATATGATGAACATGAAGATTGTTCGCCGATGAAACTACATCATCTCACGTGATGATCGGACTTGGTGTAGTGGATTTGGTTCGTGTAATCACTAAAAACAACTCGAGGGATGTTGTTTTGAGTGGGAGTTTATTTGTAATTTGGATTAGTCAAACTCAATTTATCATAAACACAATCAAAGTGAATTTGCATAGTTTGTTGTAGTCATTGGCATCCGTTCACCACCTTACACTTAGTTATAGTTGAGATAGTAGAACTATAGAAATTCTGGATATTTTCTTTACGAACTGGTATCGTATTGTTTTGAGTGTCAATCTAAAGTTTAAAAGTCCTATTGCAAACTTTCAGCAAACTCCGTTTACTCTGTGAAGTTTAATAAACAGTATTAAATCAAGAGTAACAATTCCAGTGTTAGTATCTAATGTATCATGTTTGTCTCCATGATTCTTGATACTCAAAAGATTGTTTTTTAATATCAAGTTTATCTAAGAGCTGAAGCAATGTTTCAGAAACCATCATATGTGAAAGGCATTGCGATATCTAAAACAATGTGTTGGTTACAACATGATAGAGTATATGTCCTCATATTTGATGAGAATTTGTGAAGGTTGGGGACGCTAGTCGTCCTAATCCTCCAAAAGGTTTTGGAAAAGAAACATTATACTCGCAATTCACCTTTATAAGCTATAGCATCTTGATCATGAAAGTTGTCATGATAAGGATGAATAGAAGATATAAGTAAAATGTTTACTACACTAAAAGATTACTAAAGAATGGAATTTTGAAAGAATGCCAAACATTTGATGAAGGTGATCCACTTCAAAGTGCAAGTCCAAAGGTATTAGTATTTGACTATACACACTTTGTACTATGTGTCATGTGAATGACACCACTATTGATGTTGATAGATTCTTTTAAAAGAAAAGGAATTGTTGAAAGAGAATCTACAAAATATTTGGCAGAAAAGAAAAGATTGGAGATATCCAACTTAGGTATATAGAAGATACATGTTATGGCTGTATTCCTTGGTTGTTAAACAATGTGGTTCTGCGGTATTGGATACCGAATTGGTTGGTATGAAGTGTCATACAGGACAACACAATTCATGAACTGCAATGGCCTAAGTAACTAGCAAGAGAATATGTGATGATGTTCATCGAAAACAAACAAAGAGTTGTTGTGTTGCTCGTTAACATCAAAGCTTACCTTCAAGATTTGTTTCAATAATTGTTATTTTGATCAGGTATTATGACGACAAAAGGTTGTTCAAATAATTACCGTATTCCATAATAGATGGATGATTTACAAATCTCGTTGGAGAAATCACATCCATAAAACTAATGCTAAAATGTTGAAAGACAAATGATTGAAAGATCACTTGCAAAGTGACATCGCCGTTTAAATTATATTGAAAGGGATACATGAAGAAACTCCATGTTGATGGATTTTTGGAGTCTTTGATTTTGATCAAATGACGCTTGTGATACTTTCCTAGAGATAATTAAAACTTCGTTCATAGGCCAAAAGAGGAACGGACGACTAACTGATTGGAATTCGTACATATTGATGTATATAGTCCATTATGTGTAGTCGTGGGCGATGGATTTCAACTTCATATGCTTTCTCCGAAGATTTGAGTGAGTATATGTATATACTTACTCAATAAGGAAGAAGTATGAAACATTTGAAAAATGTTCAAAGACTTTCAAGATGAAGTGGAAAATTATTGTAACAAGAAAATAAAAAAGTTTATGATTGGATCATAAAGAAAGATGTTTGAGTTACAAAGTTTAGCAAAACACCTAAGATTTGAGGAATCGTTCAATGGATTTGCATTTCCCAAAACACCATAGGAGTATGGAGTGTTCAAGATATGTAATGAAACCTTGTTTGACATGGTAAGATCAAAGGAGTAATTTATAAAACTGCCATTATATTTTAAAGATTAAAGCTTTAGTGACTATCGCTTTTACATTGAAAAGAGCTCCATCGTGATCCATTGAAATGACACCATATGAGTTGTGGTTTGGGATAAAACCCGAATTGTCTTTCTCAAATTTTGGTATGCTATGCATAATTGAAATGTTTACAACCAAAGTCGGATGAGCATGTCTTTGTAGGTTATTTTGAATAACCATTGGGTATTCCTCCATAACACCGAAGACAAAAGTGTTTGTCGCTTGGAACGTCAAGTTTCTTGAGAAGGAATTTTTCGTGAAAAGTTAAAGTGGGAGGACAATAGAACTTTGACAAGGTTGTTGAACCTTGGCTAATATGTGCTGAGTTGCGTAGCGTCGGTAAGCGTCCCGTAGGAACCAACAATGCTCATGGCTCACGTGCCACAAAGGTTGTGGTCACGGAGATCTAAGTTCCTATTGAACCAAGTAGGTCGGGTAAGTAATCAAATGCTAAGATTTGAGAGTTAAATCATTGTTGTTTGACAATGATGAACCGACTACATGCAAAGAAGCAATGATGGGCCCTAACTTCGTTAAGTGGCTTGAAGCCATAAAATCCGTGATAATTCCATACACGAGAAATCAAGCTTTGAATTTGAAAGACCCTCTGGAAAGGTGCAAGACCTTACAGTCGTATATGGATCTATAAAGAAATAGACATGGATGTTTCACATCTATGAAATAGTCAACATGTCGGAAAGAGTTTACGATAATGTTCAAGGAATTGACTATGATAAGATTTGATCTTTCATAGCGATATTTAGTCTGGACGGATTAATGTAGCAACCAATACATATATTTTGGTATATGGTAGTTGAACAAACAAAACAAGTTCTTCTAATAGAATGGTTACCTAGGACGTGTACATGACACGATCCAAAGGGTTTTGTTAATTCAAAGGATGCTAAAAGAGTATGCAAAACTTCAATGGTTGAAGTAAGCATCGCGGAGTTAGAATCTTCACCGTGATGAAACTATTAAAAGGTTTAATTTCATCAGAGACGATGAAGATGCTTGCATTTTGCAAGAAATTAAGTGGGAGCGCTAAGACATATTTCTAATACATTATGTGAAAGACATATCGTTGATTAGAAATAATGTATCTTTTATTGACACAGGTTAAGAATTTCATTTCGATGAAAAACTTAGGCATAACCCAAGAATTAGGCATCAATGTCTATATGGATAGATTGAGGCGCTAATATGGTTTTGCCAAATGTACATAGATAAGATGTTGAATGAGTTCAATATGGAAACAACAAGAAAGGTTCTTGACTCACGGAAAGGACTGAATCAAGATTCAAGTGTATTGACACTAGATTCAAGTGTTTTGACACTTGGTGATATCACAAGAATATTTTGATCAATCATTCTTTGAGATGTACACATCCAGATATGTCCTATGCTCTAAATGTTGTGAGCATATACCAGAATGACTCATAAGATAATCATTGGACAATAGTAAGGATATTCCTATGATCTTTGGAAGAACTAAGAATATATTACTTATATAGTGGTGACAAATAGTTCATTGTAAATTTCTACATTGATACTAGTTTTATCACAAATTAAGTTTATCTCAATTTAAACTATGGGTGGAACAATGTAATAGAAAAGAAGTTCCATAACGGATTTGGTTGAGTACCAAAGTTAAAACATTGTGACAGATACTACAACAAAAGGCTAAGTATGTGACTACTATTGTAGTAGCAAATGAGGGCATTTGCGTCAAGTAGTTTGTTATCAAACTAGGTGTGGTTCATAGCGGGATAATACTATGAAGATACATTGTATGACAATTGTATCAACATGATTTAATCCCAAGGAACTAAAGGTCTCACCAAAGGACCAAATTTATACAATGCCATCTCATTGTAGAATGAGTAATGCGTAGAGACGCAAGGACATGCAAATACACACGGACCTGTAAGTGTCAGATCCGAAGATTATGTTTACCACTAGCTATAGTGTCTATATAACACCAGAAAGCCATAGGTGTTGAATGCACAAGTTTTTTAACTAGATTATTGACTCTAGTGCAAGTGGGAGACTGTTCGAGATATGCCCAAGAGGCAATAATAAAGTAGTTATTATTATATCTTTATGTTTATGATAAATGTTTACATCCCATGCTATAATTGTATTAACTGGAAACATTAATACTTGTGTGTTTTGTAAACATAAAAGAGTCCCTAGTAAGCCTCTTGTTAAACTAGCTTGTTGATTAATAGATGATCATGGTTTCCTGATCATGGACATTGGATGTCATTAATAACAAGGTTATATCATTAGGAGAATGATGTGATGGACACACACCCATAGTAAGCATAGCATAAGATCAAGTCATTAAGTTCGTATTGCTGTAAGCTTTGAAATACATAGTAACCTAATCCTTCGACCATGAGGTTATGTTAATCACCATCACCGGATGGGTACTTTGATGACATCAAACGCCGCTTCGTAACTGGGTGGTTATAAAGGTGTCATTGGGTATTCTGAAAGTATGTGTTGAAGCGCATGAACCAAGATTGGGATTTGTCCATCCATATGACGGATAGATATGCTCTGGGCCCTCTCGGTGGAGTGTCATCTAGATAGCTTGCAAGCATGTGACTAGGTCACAAGGGATGACATAACATGGAACGAGTAAAGAGTACTTATCAGTAACGAGGAAGAACTAGGTATGAAGATACGGACGATCAAACCTCGGATAAGTAGAATATCGCGAGACAAAGGGAATTGGTTTCGTATGTTAAATGGTTCAATCGATCACGAAGTAATCGTTGAGTATGTGGGAGCCGTTATGGATCTCCAGATCCCGCTGATGGTTATTGATGGGAGAGGTGTCTTCATCATGTCTGCATATTCACGAACCGTAGGGTGACACACTTAAGGTTCGAAGTTGTTTTAAGTAGATATGGAATTTGCGTTGGAGACAGAATGTTGTTCGGAGTCTCGGAATGGATCCGGGACATCACGAGGAGATCCGGAATGGTCCGGAGAATAAGATTCATATATTGGGAATCATTTTCTAAGTTAGGAAATGTTCCGGAGTGTTTGTATGGAGATTCTAGAAGGTTTCGGAATGTTCTGGAAGGTTCTAGAGGATTTCTTGGAGTTTACTTGAAAACCAAGAAAGGATCAAGGGAGTCCAAGTGGGGCTAGACACGGATTCGTGGGGGAGGAGGATTCCTCCCCCCTTCCCACCGCCGGCCCAAGGAGGGGAGTCCTACTAGGACTCCCCCTCCCCAGGCGCGCCTCCCTCCTTTAAATAGAAGGGAGGGGGCGCCCCCTCTTGCCCTGGCTCTCGCAACTCCCAATCTCTGCCGCCTCTCTCCTCCACCTTTCTTCTGCACAGGCATAGGCGAAGCCCTGCAGAATTCTCACCTCCACCACCACCACCACGCCGTCGTGCTGCTGGGATTCCGTGGAGAAGATCTACTACCTCCGCTGCTCGCTGGAACGGGGAGAGGAAGGTCTGCTTCGACTCCGCACGTGTGATCGTCTGCGGAAGCGCTGCCGGAACGCGGCGCCGGAAGGATCGTCCACATGATCTTGAGATCGGCAAGTGATCGACTACATCATCCACTTGATCTAATCTCGTTAACGCTTTCGGTTCTATGAGGGTTAGTACCAATCTATCTCATTGCTCATGTCTAGTAGATTAGATCTTGGCTTTTATCTAGATTAGATCTGGGTTTTGTTCATTCTTGCGGTAGAAATTTTTTGTTTTCCATGCTACGAACCCTATCAAGGGATATCCTCGTAAAAGGTGATCTTCTCTTCTTGATACAATAACCATTAGGAGATAACTCGATGACTCCAGAATGTTTGGTAAAAACACTTAGCGATCTTGCATTAGAGTTAAGAACTCTTAGAAGGGCTTGATTGCAAAAGGAGATCATGGATATACAAATTATAAATGTGGTTCTTGCAAAACTCATTGCAAAGTATTTGATACTTGTACCGTTTTGTGAAAGCAGGATGGTTTGCTCGATAATTGCTGGAGTTGAGGCAATGAGGCTTGATGACGGCAAGCAAAATAGTTGATGTCCGACATCACCTCTTCCCTTAAAGTTTGTCATTTGGATTAGTGGACTTGAATATAGATTTGTAATCCCTGTTTGTGTGTCTTGCTTTTGGCAAGACGATTATTCATATGAACAAGTTACAAGTCAGTTTGTACTATTCTTATGAATAGTACCATTATGGTCACATTAAGATTACAAACAAGTTATTCTCATCACTATGATAATGATAATATTTTAAATATTTATAAAGGATTAGAATGCTAATAGATATCCAAAGTTCAATAATGAAATGACACTATAGTTTAAGTCATTTTGGTTATTGCATGTTCTTTATGAAGATCGAGGTCCTAGATGCTTAATCTATAGACTTTGCAAAACCATGCCTCTTGGGCAGAATGGCTAAAAATCCGCATTCTGGTAAACCGGTGATATGTGAAGAAATGATGAAACTTATACATAATGATGTATCATATTTTCAACAAGTAGTGGAAATCATTTATTGTGGACTTAAGTGAATAAGTGTATTTACTTAATGAAACATGAAGTTTGAAATGATTTGAATTGTTCAAATGAATTCATAACTAAATGGGATATTGAATTAACTGAATTAACAAGTCTCTTCAATTTGATCGACACGACTGAAGTATTCAAGTTAAAGTTTAGCATAAAAAGGAACTTGTGAAAGATGTTTCACAAATTATGATAATTGGATGAATTCAAACTATGTTGAAATGTCTAAACATCATAATAATTATGTATTGGATACATATGGTATAATATTATCTCTTATCGGGGTTATAGTTGTCATTTAGAGTTAAAGATCAAAATAAGCAAACACTCATTTGAAATACAAAGGAACTTCTAAAGATTCGTGGAAACAACACCATAAGTGTTATGGCAAGTTCGAGTTTCTGGAGATTTCGACAAGTCGAAGTCGTGGCGAATAAACAAGTCTTTGTAGAGCATTCTTAGGAAGCTACGAATGCATCTCCACAAGGGGCAAACTTGTTGTTGTCCTAAGTTGATGTGTCTTGATGAAGATACATGTGGAAGAAAGTAAAAGATCAAAACAAGGTATTTGACCTTGCCTCCGAATTGTTGAGTGGCGCAGCGGAATTTGTTTCATGAAACCAAACTCTACAAATAGAGGAGAAACTATTGATAATGATCATAAAGTTTCAGTGAGTACTTTTACTAAAGTAAGTAGGATTCAACTATATATTCTACAAGTTTGTGGAATTATATTATTGATTCACTTGTCATGTTTTGAACAAGACATACCTACAAAATACAAAGAAGCGTGATGGACATAAGTACGAGACATGAATGGTCATTGAAATCTCGTCAGTGGAATTCTCATTTTGATGGTGATCAAAGAATTTTGGAATGTCCAAGATTATCGAGAGGACCTAGATTTGAGTGGGAGCAAATCAACTTGGCTAATTCATAATATGTAGCTGGCATATTTTTAGTGGGAGCTAACTAAAATCCCTGGATCTCAAACATGAATGTCATATTTGAGTGGGAGCGTGAAATCATTCTGGGATATGTGGACGACATATGTGAATGATGTAATTGGTGTTAATAATATTTAAGATAGGTAAATAAGGATGAAATTGAAGTTATTAAACAATAAGATCTATCGAGATAGATTGGTGAGTTTAATAAACATTGAATGCCGAATGCTTCCTGGAATTGATTCTGAAAGACGTTCAGAATGTCCTAAGCAAGATTCTGAAGAAGTTCAGAATGGAACAAGGTAAGAAAGAAGTTCTTACTATATGAAGCATTGAGTATTGAAACTATGGTTGAAAGAAAGAGATGCGTTGCATCTCCTATGCCTCAGTCATATGTTCTTCCATATAACCATGTTGTATACTCAACATAATGTGACCCAAGGTTCTGGTTGGAAGGACTAGCTCTTAACTGTAAGAACATGTCTTTAAGTGATTCCTGAGTTGTTCACTAAACCAGAATTAAGTTTGTACTTAAAAGGCAAGAAGCAATGTAAGTGGCATAGATGCATTTCATGCACTAGGATCTACATAGATATAGAAGTATAAAAGCTCCATCTGATGTGATATATAATGTTATGGCGGGGCTAGTTCGCTTTTAACATAGAATGATGTGTCCCAGGGCCTAGTGCCCATGAGAAAGCCCTCGAGGTTGACCTAACGTCACTGTAAGCTCTTGAAATCCGGCCTCGTTCTACTGCCATGACTATAGTATATACACAAAGGATAGCAAAGTGTGTTTCGAAGTTTAGATGACAACGGTGAAAACGACCGTCATCATAAACACTAGAAACAAAAGTCTCACTTTGTTGCTAAACAAATACTTCGACCCATTATAAGATAATGGTGTGAATGTCAAAATTAGGAAGACATTAACGATTTGCAAAAGACATAATGATCTGGTAAAACAGAACATGGACATGACGTTTTCCATGAGCATGCATGATCTGTAAACACATATGGTATATGGTTTATATGAGTAAAATGCGATCTAGTTTATTTGTACTATAGTGAAAGTGGGAGATTGAAGGAGATATGCCCTAGAGGCAAATAATAAATGGGTTTTTATTGTCATATCTCAATTAGTTTATAATAGTTTCATATTGTGCTATAACTGTGCCAAGTAGAAACATTGGTACAGGTGTGATATGAAACAACCAAGTCCCTAGTAGCCTCTATTTATACTAGTTCGTTGGTCACGAAGATGATCTGGGTTTCGAGATCATGGGCATTTATGCCGACTGACAACGGAGTCATATCATTGGAGAATGATGTGATTGGACATTCCTCGAAGGATTGCAACACGATCAAGTCATATAGTTCATTGTTGCAACAGCTATACCTAGACTCCTTCTCCTTAGACCGAGAGCTCATATTACTCACTGTTTCCCTAGGCTGTTCAGACTGCATCAACCGTCATCTGGTAATACGGTGGCCATAAAGTTGTACGTTGGGTATTCCGAAGAAACAGTAGATGACATGTGACTGCGAGACCGGGATTTGTTCACCCACATGATGGGTAAAGATACATATGGCCGGCTTGGTGAGATTACATCTATAAATATTGCAACATGTGACTAGGTCACGGGGATGTAATATCACGGTAACAAGAAAACAGAACTTGTTGTGAACGAGATTGAACAAGGTATGGGATACGAATGATCAGATCTCGGACAAGTTGTATCGAGAAACAAAAGAAAGAGGATGCTACGTTTAGATGGTTCAAACGACATTGTCATCAGGAATGTATAGGGGTCAGATGGATATCCCTGGTCCCTCTGTTGATCATTGATACAGATCATGTCTAAAGCATTCCCGAGCCGTGAGAGGATACACTTAAGGGTACGATGAGAGCGATCATTCGTAAGACGAAATCACGGTAGAGAAAGAGAGAAAGCCGGAATCGTTCCACGGAGAGATCCGAAGTTGTTCGGAGAAAGAATAAAGGAAAAGACCAGAAAAGTATTTTCGGATAAATGAGAATTTAAATATATATTTATTATATGTTAATTATGAATTAATATATTCTAAATAATATTTAAGTTAATATTTATAAAGGAAACTTTTATATTAGGCCAAATCTCGGAGAGAAAAGGCCTAGAATAAAAGCTGCAGAAAAATAAAAGGGAAAAAGAAAAACAGCCAGCCCAAGTGGGCGGCGGATAACAGCCGCCGCACTAGGCGGCAAATAGCTAGGCCGCGCTCGCTCGCATGCGGCGGATAAAGGGCACCGCACGGGGGCGAGCCGCAGCTGCCAGCCGCCACCTGGGCCTGCTCGACCCGACCCACGTGGGCGCGCGAGAAGCTGGCGCCGGGAACGGGGTGCTGGGTCGCGGGGCGGGCGCCGGCCCACCCGGCCACTGCAGCGCTGGATGCTGCCAGCTCGCTGAGCCGCAGGGGAGGGGGGGCAGGTCGGTCCACCCGGTCGGCTGAGCCCAGGCTGGCTGCCCCTTTTTTTGCTGTTTATTTTCTATTTGGCTATTGGGCTGAGTTCTTTTGGCCCATTCGGCCAGGACGAAAATATCTGTATTTTTCCTTTAACTAATAGTCCCACATGGCTAATCCAATGGGAAGGACACACCCCTTTCTCCTATATAAAGGGGTGCCCATGGGTGGGATTAAACACCCAACAATTGGAGAAGTCCTTTGGTTGACTTTCTCCCTCCCTCTCTCTATACCTTGTGACCATGGCCCCAAGTTTGGGCTGTGCGATCGAGGCACACCTGCAGTACGCTGTTGCGCTGCAGGGATTCCTAGCTGGATATCAACTTTCGCACTCCCGACGGGATCGGGAGCCGGAGGTCTCATCATGCACCGGATGTGTACGAAGACACGAGGCGCAACATTTGGGGCGCTTAAATGTCACGAGACGGATCTGTTGCACGATGAAGATGAAGAAGGAGCAAGGGGTGACCTGCTAGGAGCTTCGCGACCTTGAGGTCGGCTACGAGTACGACTACTTCAACCACGTTCCCCGCGGAACGTTAACCGCATACGGTCTACAAGGGTATGTATTCTCTACGCTCCGGACGTTACCGCATTACTACATAGATAGATCCTAGGCAGTTTCTAGGGTTTTACCGTAGGAAATTTTTTGTTTACCACACCGATCCCCAACAATCCGCAACGCCCTCCAAGAAGGAATACCCCCTCCCCCGAAGGCCACACCGTGCCAGAGTCGGACGGGCCGACAAGGATTTCTCCCTACCCCCATCCATAAACAACCCCAGGCAATTCGAAGCACCCCCAACAAGCTCATCGCGCACTAACTCGCGCCACCACGGTCTTGCCATCACCATCGTCATCGTCTCATCGTGCTCGCCAGGCCCCAGGGGGCCGTAAAGTTCTTGCTGCCTTGCTGCAATAGGCTGACCACTGTGTCGATGTCCACACCATGAGCTTTGTCATCGCCACCATCTCTAGGAGGCATCGCAAAGGCGGACGCGCCGGCCCACCGAAGTCTAGATCGGGCCCGAGGGGCCTGGATCTAAGCCAGGAGGAACCCCGCCTTGCCTTCTGCGTCGTCATCACCAACAGCGCTAGGAGCTCAGAGGAGGACGCACCGGCCCGCCGGAGCCCAGATCGGGCCTGACGGGCTCGGATCTGGGCCGAGAAGACCGATGCCATGTCCGACCCTGGAGCCCCATCTACTGCCGCCAGGCCTCAGCGCCGTCGCCCAATGCCACCTAGAAGAAGCCCGGGCCGCATCTTCCCGAGGATCACCGCCGCCAGGGAGGAGGGTCAGCCTCGACTACCTCCTATGGCGTAGGAAGAGGACAACCGCCACAGCCGGCGCCGCCTGGGCCTCGCCCGGGACCCCTGCGACGATGGTAGTAGGGGGAGGGAGGGAGGAGGTGGCTGGTTGGCCTAAGTGGAGGGGACCACACCTGTCACCCTCGGGGGCAGGAGCGCGGGGTAGGTCCTAATTAGAAATCGACCAAACTCCAATACGATGCTTCCAAAATATTAATGCATCTCGCTTTTTTCAACGAAGATATGAAACGGAATGTATAAACAATCGGTATGCTGAGTATGATGAGAACAAAATTAGATGTGTTGGATGTTCACATTTTTATTTCTCTTAAGCTGAGACAGTTAATGTCCTTATCATCCATCGCCATTTTTATAAAAATTTATGACGGTGACAAATGAACAGTGAGTCTGAGGGACAATTTAAAAGGGAGGAATAGAAAATATGTATTAGAAATAGAGCCATAGGAGAAAATCATTGGCTAGAAAGGGCGAAAACAACTAGAAAAGAGGCAGAATATGGAAAATCGTAGCGAGGTTGAACACAATACTCAATCCTTCTTGTATTATGATGCATATTAGATTTGATCAAAGTCAAATTTTATAAACTTTGATCAAATATTTTTTTTAGTACGGAGGAAGCGGGTGGAACACGGTGTGTTCGTTGTGACGCAATAAACTACGCTCTTCCTGCCTTTTTAGGAAAAACTTATTTCATATCATCATTTTTCAGGATTTATGTTCCAGACCGTAGCAAATCGCACGGACACAATGTTAGTTTAAAATAAAATACTAGTCCCTCCGTGGGCCTCGACCAAATAAAAAAATTAGGTCGTGCACCAAATAAATTTTATATCCGTGGGCCTCGACCCAATCGGAAGAGACCGCTGAGTGAGCGGACCCAGAAGCCAGCTCTAGAAATCAACGCCGTGCCCCATTTCAGAAACCCTTTCGCACTCCTACAAACCCCCTCTCCCCCATTCCCATCGGTCCGGCGCCAGCTCCCTCCCCTCTCTCTACCCGCCCGCCTCATCGATCGACTCCGAGTCTCCGACTGCTCCGCCTTTCCTCCGTCCGTCGCCGCTATCGTTTGCTCGCGCCGCGTCGCCGAATCGATCCGCTAGGTTTTCCCCTCCCGCGGCGGCCGTCTGATCGGGCTCGGCTCCGAAGGTAATAGAACACATCCCAACGCGACTCCTCTTATAGGTTTAATTCGGTATAATGCTGCGACTTTGGGCAGATTCATTTGTTGTTGCATCAGATGTGGTGGATTGTTTCGTGTGTAGTTTCTCCATTTTTGTTGGATAAATTACTGTTCGGTTCTGAAATTGAAAAAAATATTGTGGGTTATATTTTCGACATGGATGTTTTTGTATGGCCACTTTTCCTTTGCAGAAAAATCTCATGGATAGCTTCCATGGATTTTTTTTTTAAATTGAAGTCTAGTTTTGAGAGTGTTGAAAAATCAGGATACATGGTTACTTCTTGTATAATTTGGATATTTGTATCCACATTTTCTCAATCTAATAGATATTTTGATACATTCTATATCTGTTCCGTATATGGTATTCCAATTCGAACTCATAGAAGGACATAATGTCAGCACTCGAACGGGTGGCACGGTTGGGGACGGTCCGGTGGAGGCTACACGAAGTTTAGTCCCACCTCGCCTACGGAAGGAGGCCACACCCACCTTATAAGGGAGAGATTCCTTCCTCCTTTCAGTCCGGGCTTTTGGGATGGAGTGGGCTTTCTTCTTATAGTTGGGCTGTGAGCGCATGAACGTCTAGAACGTAGGCTGAGTGCTGGGTTGGGCCAAGTGGACGCTAACATCTGGTATCAGAGCCAGCGTGCGCACCGCTATTAGGTGTGTGGCGATCTGCATCGCTCTTGTTTACGATGATGGGATGTCAGCACTCGAACGGGTGGCACGGTTGGGGACGGTCCGGTGGAGGCTACACGAAGTTTAGTCCCACCTCGCCTACGGAAGGAGGTCACACCCACCTTATAAGGGAGAGATTCCTTCCTCCTTTCCGTCCGGGCTTTTGGGATGGAGTGGGCTTTCTTCTTATAGTTGGGCTGTGAGCGCATGAACGTTCAGAACGTAGGCTGAGTGCTGGGCTGAGCCAAGTGGACGCTAGTGCTCTTGAGTTACTGAATGTCGTTTTCCTTCAACACATTTTACATTTTATTATGAACCGTTCTTATTAACTATCTTTTTTCTATGGTATATTATAGCTAGTCACACAATATTCATTCTCCTCAAAATGTACTAACTACTGCTATTCCTTGTGCAGCAATGGCCGCGCCTCCAGATGTGGTAGTGTCTTTCTCCATAATATTTATTATTAATCTACAAAGAAAAGTGTATTGTAGAACATGATTGGGTTTGGTTACAGGTTGCAAATGCATTTGCTCAACAGTACTATAGAATTTTGACTGCGACACCAGAGGAGGTCCATAAGTTCTATCATGGTGACAGTATTCTTGGTCGACCAGGTTCTGATGGTACAATGAAATCTATAACCACTATACGTGTAAGTTCTGTGCAGCACAACAAGCAGTACTGTTGACATGGTTATACCCTACGGGTACGTAACTTTAACATACCTGGTCCAGTCCAAGGAAGGCCCACGGCAAATATACGCCAGCCCATGAAGATTTTCGGGTGGCCCAGGCCCATGATGCCTTCGGATCCTTGGAGAGCAAGACTAGAGTTCGAATACAACTTGTAACCTACTCGTGTCGGTACCTGAGACCTAGCCTCCCCATATATAAAGGCTAGGAGGGTCCAACGAGGAGGGCACCCAACAGCGATTACACCCGGCGATTACGACATACACACCTCCACGCCAGATCGAATCTGCGCACCCTGTAACTTTCGGTTCCGCCGCAATAAAAGAGCAGACAAGCAGGAGTAGGGTTTTCCCTCCGGGGGCCTGAACCTGGGTAAATCTCGTGTCCCCTGGTTGCTTGTCTGTTAACCGTGCCACGATCTCCAGCATCCCCATCTTCTCCAAAACCCAAGTCCATAACAATGGGCATGGACGAGATTAAACCTCGTCAATTGGCGCCGTCTGTGGGAACTGGGGCTGCTGATTGTGCGGTCGTGATGGTTCCGACCCGATCGATCTACAACTCCTCGGCGACGGAGAATCACCTCCTCTTCGGCGCTTTCGACTTCACTGCCCACTCGCCGGCCACCATGAAGGATTTCGAACCCGTAGGCGACGGACTCGAAATTCTATTCGGGAACTTCTGCTTCCAGGTGGGACAAACTGGCACCCTCCGCCTCCCCGAGCGGATGCCCGTGCCACCGATCAGGCCCGCTTCGTGGGCTCCACACCCCGTGCTACGCACGACATCATCAGCAGATGAGTTCTACAGCAGCAGCTGCTGCAACTCCGATCTATGCGATCCACCTTCGGATGAAGGGACCTACGGTTCCGAATCCGAAAGCTGCGGCAGCAGCCAACCAATCTGCAGGCGCTATCTGTGCGCCGCCATCATCCAAACCGACGAGGACACGCCTAACCCGCCGCCCAACCCCAACCCGCAGGACAGAAACGGCGAAGACGGGGAAAACAGGGGCCACCTCATCCAACTTAGCAAAGAAGGATGGGCCGAAGCACGCCGCGCTGTCGCAGGCGAAATAGTCCTACCTCTGGACTCCCCACGTGATCTGCTGATGGCATACCACTACCTCCTCATCGAGGAGCACAAGAAGCAAGTCAAAATGCAGGAGACGCTCGACAAACGCAAGAAAGCAGCCTCTGAGTCCAGTGCGCGACGAGCTGCGCTCTCCGCCATGGGACCCGGCTCCAGCACAAACGGAAACCAGGGAAACAAGCACCACTCTCGGGTGGAAAACATGGACCCGAAGGAGCGGCGTGACGTAACCCGAACCCTCCATACATCGTTCATGGATATGGACGCCGACGACAACATCACCCCGAAAACGCCACAAGCTGCGATCATGGCAGCCACTGCGTACCTCGCGGCCCACCCACCTCCGGAGGGGGACCCGAAAAGGGCCATGCATAGGTCCGCATTCACCGGACTAGGACTAATCGGAGCTACGCTCCACGAAGATGCTCCTACGGAGCCGAAGAAGAAAGCTCCGGCCAGGCACGACCGAAGCCCCACTCCCTCATCCAAAGATGAAGAAGAACACGACCTTCCCCGAAGGAAGAAGAGCTCGCACCGCCACAAACATGACTACGACGCCAGAGACAAGCTTACACAGCGCAAGATCGACAAAGCACGCGCCAAACGCGCATGCTCATCCGAATCTGAGATGGATGAAGACGAAGGAGAACTCTGCGGGGCTCGATGCTTCAGCAGATCCGTCCGGCGAACACAGATGCCACGCAACTTCAAGCTTCCTTCGGATACTCCGAAGTTCAACGGCACGCAAGATCCAAAGTCCTGGCTCAGTGACCATCTATCATCCGTTAAACTTCACGGAGGCAACAAAGAAACCGCCATGCAATGCCTTCAGCTGCAGCTGACAGGCGCGGCGCGGGTCTGGCTCAGCAGCCTATCATCAGGATCCATCCGAAGCTGGGAGGAGCTCGCTTATAGCTTCATCCGAAACTTCAAAGGCACCAGCAAAAGGCCCGCCTCAATCGAAGAGCTGCGAGCCTGCACTCAGAGAACGGGTGAATCCATTCGCTCGTACATACTACGCTGGTCTACGACCAAGAACTCCACAGCACACATCTCCGAAGAGCGGGCCATCGACGCCTTCAGGGATGGCGTCAAACGCCCAGACTTCAAGGAGAAACTTGGACGTGTAAAGCCCAAGACACTCGACCAACTCATGGAAATCGCCAACAGTTGGGCAGACGGCGAAGATTGCATCCAGCGGGCGCAATCAGATGAAGAAGACGACTACGGCCGAAGACGCGAACGCCGCAGCAAGAGGAGACCGCGCGTCTATGAGGACCGTGACGGACCCGACATGGTCGCAGCCGGCTACGCCGACCGCCGTAACGACAATAGCCGCATCAGCGGAGGATATCGCAGCGGAAACTTCCGCGACAACGGACGACCAACGTAGTCGTGGCAACGCCGCGACCGCGACAACGGACCTTCAGCATTCGACAAACTTTCGGGTCCATGCACCATCCACTTCTACATCGACAAACAAGATGGCAAAAAGAAAGCTAGCCACATGCTCAAGGACTGCCGCGAGTTCCAGAAACTCAGCGAAAGCATGGTACAGATGAGGCAACAAGCTCCAATTCCTGCGTTCGGAAACGCACTTGCGCCAGGTGAAATAGCACACGGAGCTCCTCCACCGCCGCCTATTGGAGGCCCACATCAACCAGTCGCACCAGCGCAAAACAACGCCGGGGTCGCTTACCCCCACCAAAAGGAGCACTCAATATGATACAGAAGGGACGTCCCACAAACAGGGTGCAGAAGAAAATCACCCGACAAATCAACATGGCCGTGACAACTCCGCCTGCAATCCCTGAGTAGCTCAGCGGATCGGAGTCCTGCATCACATTCACCCGCGCGGATCACCCTTGCCAGATCCCTCGCCCAGGTCATGCTGCCCTGGTGCTGGAGGCGCAGATCGGAGGCTTCGAGATGAGTCGCGTCTTCATGGACGGCGGCAGCGGCATCAACCTAATATTCGCAAGCACTCTAGCAGCTATGCGGATCCCGCAATGCAGCCTGGAACAATCAGACACAACGTTCCACGGCATTGTCCCAGGGAAGGGCATCTTCCCCCTGGGCAAGATAGGGCTCGACGTCATCTTCGGGACACCGGACAACTTTTGGCAGGAGCGCCTAGAATTCGAAGTGGTGGACTGGCCGTCGCAATACCACGCCATCCTGGGACGCGTAGCATTCGCAAGGTTCCTAGCCGTCCCACACTACGCATACCTACTACTCAAGATGCCAGGACCAAGGGGCGTCATCACAGTCCACGGGAGCTTCACCCGATCGGACCAATGCGACAGGGATTTCAACAAAATCTCCCAGTCCTTCGGCATGCAAGACGAGCTTGTAAGGCTCCGCGAAGCGGCAGACAATGGGCTACCCCCAGTCACCAAGCAGAACGCACCTGATATGTCTTTCGACTCCACCATCAACACCAAAAAAGTACAGGTCCATCCAACGGATGCCTCCAAGATGGCGCTGATCGCCAACGACCTCAACACCGCATAGGAAAGCGCGCTCGTCGAATTCCTCCGTGAGCGCTGGGAAATCTTCGCCTGGTGTCCTGCCGACATGCCAGGAGTTCCCAGGGAATTCGCCGAGCACGCACTCAATGTCTTCCCAGACACCAAGCCAGTCAAACAGTCCATCCGAAGACTGTCGGAGCCACGAGCCGAAGCTATCGGCAAAGAGATCAACAGATTACTCGCAACAGACTTCATCCGGGAAATCAAGGAAAGCGAGTGGCTGGCAAACACAGTGATGGTCCTGAAGAAGGACACGGACATCATGCGGATGTGCGTAGACTTCACGTCACTAAACAAACACTGCCCTAAGGACCACTTCCCTCTCCCTCAGATTGACCAGATCATCGATTCGACTGCAGGTTGTGAGAAACTCTCCTTCCTCGACGCCTACTCAGGCTATAATCAGATTCGACTCAAGGTCGAAGATCAAGAGAAAACGGCGTTCATCACACCGTTCGGAGTATACTGCTACAACACAATGCCCTTCGGGCTAAAGAACGCGGGTGCCACGTACCAGCGATGCATGCAGGCCTACCTCAAGGACCAGATCGGTCGCAACGTCCAAGTCTATGTCGACGACATAGTCATCAAAACCAAGGAGGCAAGAACACTTATCGACGATCTCCGTGAGACGTTCGACAACCTTGATCGCTACAGGATCAAGCTCAATCCAGAAAAGTGCGCCTTCGGCGTCCCCTCAGGTCAGCTGCTCGGATACTTCATCTCTCAACGAGGGATCGAAGCAAACCCGAAGAAAATCAAAGCTATCATGACAATGGAGAAGCCGAAAAACCTCAAGGGCGTTCAGCAGCTCGCAGGGCGAGTAGCGGCACTAAGCAGGTTCATCAACCGCATGGGCGAGAAGGCCCTACCATTTTACCAACTGCTGCGCAAAGCAGACAAGTTCGAGTGGACACCAGAAGCCAACGACGCATTCGAAAACCTCAAACGGCTCCTCTCCACCTCGCCCGTTTTGGTCACGCCAAAAGAGCGCGAGCCCCTGTTGCTGTACATAGCAGCCACACACCAGGTGGTCAGCACAGTACTTGTGGTCGAACGACCCGAAGAAGGCAAGACCCATGGGGTACAACGCCCAATTTACTACCTTAGCGAGGTTCTCACTCCAACAAAACAGCGGTACCTGCACTACCAGAAGCTGGCCTACGGCGTGTTCATGACGGCTCGACGACTGAGCCACTACTTCCAGGAGCATCAGGTGATGGTCGTCAACGAGGCACCCCTAAATAGCATCCTGAACAATCCAGAGGCCACAGGACGTGTGGCCCTATGGGGCATCGAACTATCACCAATGGACATCATCTACGAGAAGCGACACACAATCAAATCTCAAGTCCTTCCGGACTTCCTGGTGCACTGGATGGAGCTGCAGCTGCCTGACACCCCAGACATGTCGCAGTCCTGGACAATGCATTTTGACGGCTCCAAACGCGAAGCCGGAGCAGGGGCAGGAGTCATATTGACCTCCCCGCAAGGTGACATGATGAAGTACGTCCTTCGGATGAAATTCAGAGCCTCCAACAACGAGGCCGAATACGAGGCCCTCATCCATGGCATGCGGATGGCAAAAATATGCGGCACAATGCGCCTGGTCATCTACGGTGACTCCAACCTTGTCGTCCAGCAGACGATGAATGAGTGCGACGCACACGCCGAAAACATGATCGCGTACCGCGCACTATACAACGCACTCGAAGGAGAATTCGACGGCTGCGAACTTCGGCACGTCGGAAGAGAGAGCAACGAGGAGGCCGATAGACTCGCCAACATCGGCTCCACTTGTGCAAAAGTACCACCAGGTGTGTTCCTCGAACAGATCTGCGTGCCATCCATCAAGCGGAAATTCCCCAAGGGATCACCCGAAGAAGCAGAACACTCGGGGGCTACGCTACCCGAAGGCCAGGAAGGACCCGAAAAATTGGATACCGAAGTCGCCATGGTCAACCTGATGCAGGTCATGGCAGTCGAAGAAACTTGGACACGTCCATACCTCCAGTTCCTGCTAAACGGAAAATTGCCAGACAACCCGACAGATGCCCGGCGCATATCTCGTCGGTCAAAAGCCTTCACCATCATCAACGGCGAACTATACAAACACAGCATTATAGGCGTCCTACAACGGTGCGTCACCATCAACGATGGCAAGACCATACTCCAAGATATCCACGAGGGCATCTGCGGCCACCACGCAGGCAGCCGCTCCCTTGTCGCCAAAGCTCTACGAGCAGGATTCTATTGGCCAACGGCCATGAGCGACGCAAAGGACATCGTCCGAAGATGCAACGGGTGCCAACGGTACGCCGACAAACCGCACGCACCTGGGTCCGAACTTCGACCCATACCCATAGCTTGGCCTTTTGCTCAATGGGGCCTTGACATGATCGGCAAACTGCCAAAATCCTCGAAGGGAGGACACGTCTTCCTCTTGGTCGCAGTCGACAAATTCACCAAGTGGATCGAAGCCATGCCAGTCACCAACCAGAAGGGCTAAACCGCCGTCAAATTCTTCGAATCCATTGTCTACAGATTTGGCGTACCACACAGCATCATCACCGACAACGGATCAAACTTCATCTCCGAAGAATTCCAGGACTTCTGCGAAGGCCTCGGGATCAATATCACGTATGCCTCAGTGGCGCACCCGCAAACAAACGGGCAAGTGGAAAAGGCCAACGACCTAATTGGCGCTGGCATCAAGAAACGCCTCATGAGCTCACTCGAGCACAAAGCTGGCAACTGGGCGAAAGAGCTACCGTCTGTCCTGTGGAGCTTACGAACTACGCCAAACAGCTCCACCGGCTACACACCGTTCTTCATGGTACACGGAGCTGAGGCTGTGCTACCAGCCGAAGTACGTCACCAGGCTCCACGAGTCGTCGCTTATAGCGAAGCCGAATCCACGGCTGCACTCGAAGATGCCGTCGACACACTCGACGAAGCACGGGATATAGCAGCAGCTAGATCCGCGGTGTACCAGCAAAGTCTCCGCAACTATCACAGCCGCCGGCTGCGCCCCAGGTCCTTCGTCGAAGGAGACCTCGTCTTGCGACTCAAGCAAAAGCGACCGAACAAACTCGATTCGCCATGGGAAGGACCCTATGTCATCACCGAAGTCATTCCAGGTGGTGCCTATCGCCTCAAGCACGTGGAGTCTGGAGTCGCATACTCCAACCCATGGAACATCTCGCACCTGCGACGATTCTACCCATAGCAATGGGCAATATACCCTCTTTTACTCTCAATAAGGCTTACAGCCAAGGCTACTCAGCCGAACCATGTACCTCCTCCATCACAATACAAATAAAGCTAAGTGCCTCGTCCCCAACCTTCGGTTGATTATTTCTCTGCAACTTTACTACATGCTTCATACGCACTCGGGGGCTCCCCCCACCTCACGATTTCATCGACTGAGGACAAAAACGTGTACACCTGAGTAGCTGACCACGTCAGGCTAACGAAAAGGGCACGTACCACATCAAAGCACTCGGGGGCTCCCCCCACCTCACGATTTCATCGACTGAGGACAACACGTGTACACCTGAGTAGCTGACCACGTCAGGCTAACGAAAAGGACACGTACTAAATCAAAGCACTGCGTGCTCGCTAACAAGCAAACCTTTACAACAAAGGGCACATACACGCCCAGCCGCAATATACAAATTTTACATCTATCTGTTTATTTTCAGGTTCTATCTATTCTGAAGAATAGCCTGAGCACGCTGCTCAAACAAATCTACAATCTGTTCGGCATACTGCCTTACAGCCGCGTAATGCGGACGCATATTCCACTCGTCACCATCTGGCCGAGGAGGTGGCCCAGTCGCCACAACAGCCAAATCTACATCAGGGCGATGCACCCTCACAAGAGACAAGGCAGCCTTCACCCCTGCGACAAGCTGCTGCCGCACCAGCTGCTGCCGCACCAGCTCCTTGACATTGCTGGCACTCCGAAACTTTGCCAGAAGACCCGCAAGGGTCGTCGGCACGCCATCCAACGGAAACATGACGTGCAACACCGAGGACAGCGATGTCTGCACCTAGCGGAGCACCCGCGAAACCTGGAAGACGCGATCCTGCACCGTCGCCAGAACCATGGCACGATCGCGATCCATCCAAAAGAAGCCACCGGCTTCCATGTCCTGTTGAGTCAAGCTATTGACTCGAACAGCAATGCGCTCCTTTTCTTCCCTCGGAGCGAGATTCGCACCTGCGACAACAGCACAGAACAAGAGTAAGGCCAGCAGGCTCACCCGAAGAACTAAGCTACAGCCCGAAAAAAGGATCAACTTACACTGCAGCTGCTCGGACAGCCGACCCAGCTCCGCCATCAAGTACTCCTCTCTGGCTGCACTACGGTCTGCCTTGGACTTCCAAACGTCAGCACGACCGCGTAGCCCAAGCAAATCCCTCTCCAAGCTGCGCACGCGATCCCGAAGAAAAGCGAGCTGCGAGGAATCATCCAACGATGCTCGCAAGGGCCTTTCGGATGAAGTACCAACCGGGTCAACACCCGAAGGAACCTAAAGCAGAAGAAAAAGAAGGCACACAGACATTCAGCCAAGGATAAAGCTCAACTCGAAGGAATTCATTAAATTAACGCCACTGCGTGGCACAAGGATGGTGCTACAAAAGATATTTACAGCAAAAGCAAACTACATACTGCCCTACATCTCCTATGCCTAAGGCGTAGGACACCGAGTCGCCTCAAAGCCAGACTGCCTAGCTTTGGCCTCACCCTGCTGCCGCAGCGCGTACTCAGACAACAAGTCAATGAGCTTGGGCCCATATCGTCTGCAGCGAGCGGAGTAAGCAGCGAAGGCTACCTCTGATCCATCCGCAGCCGTCGGCATCCGAGAAGTGATCTGGGGCAAGTCCAGCTCCGCCCCAGCCGCCATGGCCATCGCCAGCCCGACGGACGCGCCGATGCCCTTCTGTTTGCGCTTGTACGCTGCAGGCGCTTCGGCCGACAGAGCCTCTGCCAAGGCACCCACATCTTCCAGGGTTGCGCCCTTCGGGAAGAGCTCCTGGTAGAAGCGACCAAGGACCTCCTTCGCCTTGGCAAGGGAGTTGACGACGGTGCTGCAGCGGTCTTCGACCGCCACAGTGGCATCATCCAGAGCACTCCCGTGCTCCAGAGCATCACGGTCAAACTCGATGCCTGCGGCATCTGAGACAAAACAGAAGAAAACATGAAGAAAGGCAACATAGAAGAGGACCCGAAGAAAAGAAGCAAGTACAAAAGCTAGCACTCACCCGAAATAGCCTTGGCAGCAGCCATGAGCTTCTCCGCTACCCATACCTCACGACCTGCGGCTTCCTGCTGCAGACGCTCTTTCGCTTCGGCTGCCTTTGACAGCTCCAGCTCAAGGCGCTCTTTCGCCTCAGCGGCAGCTTCGGCCTTCTGCTCCAATTGGCCAAGGCTCTTCTTCAGAGCATCAACCTCACGGAGAGAGTCATTATGCTCCTCTGCATTCACAACAAGCCAGTGTCAACAAACAGGACAAGGATAAACAAAAAAAAGTACTACAAGGCAGACGAATACCTTGCAGCTGCTGCAGTTTCACCTCCAGCGTCAGGTGCTCCTCCACCAGCCGCTTGGCCTCTCGGACACAAGGCTGCAGGAAAAAGCAATAGCAGTAAGAGCATGACTTGGGGGCTCCGCCCAAAACAAAGAAGCAAACACAACATCAGCACACGAAGACGCCCGGGGGCTCCCCCCGTGACGTGAAGCAGAAAAACTTACGTGCTCCGAAGGCGAACCTGCAGGCCCGCCTGCGAAATTCTGAGGCGCAACCACCAGCCTCTCCTGCACAAGAGGAACTGGTGCAGCACCACTCGAAGTCGCCACCGTCTGCGGAGGAGGCGACGCAATGTTCGACTCCCCCATCATCTCGCGCGCTCCATCACTAGAGCCATCGGAGGATTGCCTACATACGAATAATTCAACACAGGCGCAAAAATAACAAGTGAGCAAAAGACAACAGTGGCAACAAGAACACTTACGAGCCCAACGCGCTCAGGTCAAAGATAGGAGAAGCCCTCCGGGCCCTCTTCTCCTCCTTCTTTTCTTCCTTCTTCTGCTTTGTTGGCGGGTGCGGAGCAACAGCTCGCACAGGAACGGCAGGAATAGGAGAAGACGAACCCCCCTGAACATCATCATGACGCTCAAGACCCCGAGGATTCCTGGGAGTCGGAGGAGTCGAGGCATCCGAAGACTCGCTCGAGCTCCTTGATCGCTTGCTCGAATGATCCTCACTCGATTCATCGGCATCCTCCGCCGGAGATCGCGCCGAAGGAGGCTCGGACACGGAATCCACCACTTCATTATCCGGGGCATTCGGATACCTTTCAGGCAATGGTGGTGCCATGCCTGGCACTTTGAAGCTCTACAAGATGAGAAGAAACTTTGTTAGCAAACAAAGGACACAAGTACACAACTGACAAAAACATAAGGGAAGCACTACGTGCGCAAATCTACACCTTTGGCACGGCCAACGTCGAAGAAAAGGGAGGAGTCAGCGACTTCCCCGGGATTTTTTCGTCGGCCTTGAACTTCAACAGCACGCGAAGATCCTTGTCAAGGTCCACCTCGGAGATCTTCTCACTCGAAACCCTCGTCGGATCACGGCGCCCAGAGTACAGGAACATCGGGTGCGCTCTCGCCTGGAGCGGCTGCACCCGACGCTCAAGAAACACCCGGATGATGTCGACACCGTTCACCTCCTTCCCAGGAATCAATTGGAGCTCCTCCACCCGACGATAAAGGGCCTCTATCTCCGCCACCTCACCATCTAAGATCTGATTTTTCCAGGATCTTTTCTTCACAATCAACTGGGAGGGGTCAAAAGGAACGAGACCAAAATCTTGCCCAGGCAGCACGGAGTCACGGATGTAGAACCATTTCCTCCGCCAGTACTGGACAGATTCGGACATGGAGAAGGAAAAGAATTGGACATCAGGACTAAGAGAGATGATGAAACCCCCAATGGGATACACACCATCCGAACCAGACTGCCTCCTCATGGAATACAGCTTCCGGAAGAGGCCAAAGTGCGGCTCAATGCCAAGCCAACACTCGCAAAGCGTGACAAAACACGCAATGTGAAGAAGGGAGTTGGGAGACAGATGATGGAGTTGAACCCCATAGAAGAAGAGCAATCCACGAAGGAAGTCATGGACTGGATACGCAAACCCACGCAAAACGAAGGCGACAAACATAACCCGATACCCAGATGGGGGACGGGGGATTACCTCACTACCGGGGAGTCTCACGGCCGTCGTGTCCTGCGGAATCAGGCTCCGCTCGTGCAGCTTGCGGAGATCACTCTCCCGCGTCTCCGATCGCCGCCAGCCACCATCGGTGACACGAGCAGCGGCGGCGCCCTTCTTGCCTCCGGCGGCGCTGGTCCCCACTGCAGGCGAAGACTTCTTTGGCTTCCCCATGGCGCTACAGCGGTGGTGGCGTTGCCAACGACGAAGACAAAGGAAATGCGAAAGGAACTCTCAGCACGCAGCAAGAATCGCTCGAGCGCAAGGAGGCAGTAAAACGCAAGAACTGGTGCGGTAAAAACAAACCACGATTTCACCATGGATTATAACAGCAAAGACGACGCACGCTGGCCGTCCATCAAGAAGACCTAACGCCAACGGCAGATCTGGCCGTACACGTGTCAGCACCAAAACGAACCGTCGTTCCCACGACGTCCACTACGCGCGGAACTCGAGGAAACGCCGTAATCATCTCCACGCCGCGCGTGACCGGTCAATTCAAAGTCAGGAAGTGGGACCCATGCTTCGTCCAGTCAAGTCATCTCTGGCGCAGCAGACGCTTGAGGTCATTGATCGTCAGCACTGACGTCATCACCAGCTATACTAGCAACAACTTCGGCTCCACAGCTAAAAGTACTCACTCGAATCCACGATTCGACTAAATACTTGGGGGCTACTCCTATCAGGAGCGCTGGTCTCGCACCCGATGAACTTCCGGGTCAGCGGTACGCCCACGAGATTTTCCTACTACCGTTGCATGATACAAGACTCGAGTCTCTGCCCGAGTCTACGACTCCGCCAGACACTCGGGGGCTACTCCAAACTGGAGCGATGGCCGTTCACACACAAGAGCTTCGAGTCCTACGTCGAGTCCACGACCCCACTATGGACTCGGAGGCTACTCCCATAGGGATGAAGGATTCAAGCATTCGACAATTTTCGAGTCCTACGGACTAAACAGCTGAGCAATGCTTGCACTAAAAGTCTCTGCTCGAGTCTACGACTCGAACAGACACTCGGGAGCTACTCCCATAGGGAGCGCTGGCCGCGCACCCTATGAAATCTTCGACTGCGATCTTTCGGATCCGCATGCAAAAACTTTTCGGCAACTCTGCCCCAATTAATGCTAAATGAGTAACATCCTCCTTGGCCACCCGAAACACCTCCGCGGTGATAAACATTCGGATGCTGCGTCTACGACGCAAAGATAAGACCTACAGATATCATCTGATGGCCTGGCAACGCACCTGACTGCGCTCTGCTAGTATAAATCCATGCCAACAGGCGTGATGAAAAATCCCGACGGACGCGTTGGGTACATCATTTAAAATCACTGGAATTCCACTCCTGTAAGTCCTCCGCGGCCTGAGTCGAATTACGCCAGCATATGTTCCGGGTTCGAGTCGAGGGACTCGCACCTGAAGAAGATCGTGTTGTTTTGTCCTACGACGATTAACTGAACCTGATCTGTCGGGTGAGTCAGGCACACGCATCAACAATCCCTACACATTCTCTTGAAAGACAGAGCTGCGCCCGAAAGAATGAAGAGTCCTCAGCCGAATCTACGATTCGACTGAACACTCGGGGGCTACTGACATGGTTATACCCTACGGGTACGTAACTTCAGCATACCTGGTCCAGCCCAAGGAAGACCCACGGCAAATATACGCCAGCCCATGAAGATTTTCGGGTGGCCCAGGCCCATGATGCCTTCGGATTCTTGGAGAGCAAGACTAGAGTTCGAATACAACTTGTAACCTACTCGTGTCGGTACCTGAGACCTAGCCTCCCCATATATAAAGGCTAGGAGGGTCCAACGAGGAGGGCACCCAACAGCGATTACACCCGGCGATTACGACATACACACCTCCACGCCAGATCGAATCTGCGCACCCTGTAACTTTCGGTTCCGCCGCAATAAAAGAGCAGATAAGCAGGAGTAGGGTTTTCCCTCCGGGGGCCTGAACCTGGGTAAATCTCGTGTCCCCTGGTTGCTTGTCTGTTAACCGTGCCACGATCTCCAGCATCCCCATCTTCTCCAAAACCCAAGTCCATAACAATGGGCATTGACGAGATTAAACCTCGTCAACTGTATGATCTTACCATTATCCATGAGATGTATAAATTAAACGTTATTAGGTGAACCTACCTGTTCAATCATTTTAAACTCTTAGAGCTTGATTTTTTCATCCATGTTGTAGACTTCACTTCAACCATTTGTTACTCATAATAGTTTGAGGACATACAGCGGCAGATGTTCTGCCATCAGTTATATGCTTCTTGCTAGTATGTTGAGGTTGTTCGGCTGCTGTGACATGGTAATTCACAACTGGATGATCCTTCTGCATGTTCTATTAGCTAAATGATGCGCATGCCCAATATAGTCAATAGGCAATCTTATTATGGAGCATCCATGTACACTCATGTAATATCATATCAGTTGGTAAACAGACGGGAGTATATGCCATATGCAAGTTAGTAGAGTTATTCCAACACTTCTCTCCTTTTATTTATCTAATATGTAATCAGTTTAGGTGTATATATATATATAGAACACCTCCATCTAATTTTATTTGTCTTACACGTAATCAGCTATCGTATGCACATGTACATGGAACATGCCTAGTCACCTGATTCGTTCTAACTGATTTGCTTTATGTGCTTAATAACCAGGCTATCAAAAGATACTATTCATCTACAGAACTCAAGGATTGCTCGATGCTGTTAGAGAATTTAGATGCTCAGCCCTCTCACGGCGGTGGTCTGTTCCTCGTGGTTACTGGATCTTTTACTACGCCTAGGATGGCAAAGTTTAGATTCTCTCAGTCATTCTTCCTTGCTCCACAAGGACCACAACAAGGCGGAGGCTATTTTGTTAAGAATGATGTGCTTAGATATACTACAGGTGAGCTAGGCAAGAAAACTAGTTTTCACCTTAAGAAACTGTTCCTTCCACAGCTTTACTGACATTTCAATATTTTGAACAGGAACACTTTCTTTCAAGGGTGCTCAACAAAGGGTTCACCAGGGTGACAACAAAGATGATACTACCGTAGAAAATGGCAGCGGTGACGACGAGCCTGGTGAAGCGGGAGACGGGCAACTATGTGTGATATGCTTGAAGGAAAGAAGGAAGGCGGCCTTTGTTCCCTGTGGTCATCTCGTCTGCTGCTGCAACTGCGCCAAGAAGGTCGAACTCAAGGATGAACCGTTGTGCCCTGTGTGTAGGCAAGACATCGAGTGTGTGCTTAGGGTCTATGACTCTTGAGGCGTAGTTGAAAAGCTTTATTCTGCTGGAGGGTTGACTCGTGACCTTTGATCCTGATGGTCCCATATAGCTTGCTGAAGTCGTAAATCCATCTACAGAGCAGTGCAGCACATATCTGGATCTCAAAGCTTATCTATTTTAACTCGAGAGCAGACTGGAAGGCCTCTTCTAGAGTAGATTATTTTCCTACTATCCGTTCATCTGACTGTGACCTCACCCATCTCTCCTCTCCGATGATAGTTTACTCTCGTATCACTTCACTTCTCTAGGTATACTTGTGAGACATCGATTATTAAGTTTTTATCTGGAATTTAGGGAGGATAGAGGTGGTTTAAGGGCATGCACAATGGTAGGGCAAGGGAAAGACATACAATGCATTATCTCTTATTGTCATCTCTAGCGAATAATGAGAATTAAATATTAGTAACAAATTGGTTTGCTAAGGAAAGACATGGTATAATAATGGAGAAAATAGCCTTCTCTTATTTCTAAGAGATCATCTCTTAGCTAAGTGTGAAGACAACCTTTTCTTATTTCTCCCTCCTCCAACTAATCAAAAATCCAACATGGTAATTATAAGAGAATGCTAATGTAACACCCCTAGTTTTATTAATGGTAATTAGGGTTTGTTTGTGCATTCATGAGCATCATGTATTTTGCTAAGACAAAATGAAAACAAGAAAGAAAGTAAAACTCCAAACCCTAATTTCCCCTCTCTCTATGTAACATTCAAAATAAATTTGAATATTTTGAAAAGTATAAAAGGTAAGGAGCCCAAATGGATTATAAAGGCTACCTGCATCGTTTTAGAATAATTACAAACCCTATGGCAGTTTGAAACTATTAAAACAATACCCCCTCCGATCCGGAGGTGGCAATTCGGCGGGAGCACGTGATCCCATTATGAGAAAATATATTTCAAAATTTCAAAAAAAATGGGAATTTTTTTTGCATATACATTCAAACATTTTACGTTGGTAGACAAGTTTCCGGGATGAAATAACATTTTATGTGTCGTGTATAAAAAAGACAAAAAATGTCATAGGAATATGACTTTTCGCATGTCGTATTTTGTTTTTTTTATACACGACACATAAAATGTTATTTCATCCCGGAAACTTGTGTATCAACATAAAATATTCTAATGTATATGCAAAGATTTTTCCGAATTTTAAATATGTTTTCTGATAATGGGATCACGTGCTCCTGCGAGCCAAATACAATATCTGCTCCGATCCTAATTAATATTCTCAGATTTGCCTAGATTCGGATATATCTAGTCATGTTTTAGTGCTAGATACATCCGAATCTAGACAAATCTAAAAACATTAATTAGAATTGAAGGGAGTACAACATTTAAATTTACAGAAGAGAGAAAGAAAAACATAAAAAGAAAAAGCTTTTCTATAAAAAAATAGAGGTAGGGATCAACTAGGCTGCAACCCAGCTAAGCTCTCCCTCTCCTCAAACTTTCTCGCAGCCCGTGGCTAGCCCAGGCCCAGATACCCGTTCGCTCTTATTTCTTTTCTTCCTCCTCGAGACAGAAGGAAAACGAGGAGTTGCTGCGTGCCAGCACCGGGTTCGCCGTGTGCCATGTCGCCATCGCCGTCCCTGGATTGTATGATTACGCAGAGAACCGCACGTCTCTCCTCTCTCCCCCTATTCTCTTATCTCGGCCCCTCTCGCTCTCTAGTGCTCGCGTGCAGAGCCCCGAACCCTAGCCTCCAACCTCGTCGGTGCCACGCCAGTACCGGCCGCCCCGAGCTCCGTAGAGCACGCCTCAGTGACCGCCTATACCTTCTCTATCTTTTTCCCCAATTATCGCAAGCCGGAGAAGTCCCAGGCGCCTCAATCGACACCTCCTTCCCGGAGTCCGGCCACTATCTCCGTCGTCGATTCCGGCCTCCCCCGAGCTAGCCGAACCCTCTGTAAGCATCACGGTGAGCTTCTGAGTCTCCTGGTACCCTCCCCTTCCCCGATTGCTTTCTGGTTCGAGCTGTCATGGAACGCCGCCGCCTGCCGCCGCAGTACGCCATTGTAGCCACCGCTCCTATGACTCTAAAATGGCGGTGCGACCACCCCTATACTCCTTGTGCTCGTCCACGCCGAATGCCTCCACTCTCGCTTGTCCGCGAGCTCTCCAGCGTCGACCTGTGAGGTGTTGGTCGGGATGACGTCACCCCAGACGCCAGCGCGCGCGGTAAGCCTCAGTCAAATGGTTGTGGGTCCCTCCTGTCCCGCGTGGAAGCTGAGGTGGCACCATGGCCCATTTGTCAGCCTCTCTGTCTCGTTGGAGCCAGGGCACAAAAGGTTGTCCCTGTTTTCTTTTCTTTTTTTAGAAAATGTATTAAATCTTGTAAACTGCATATCTAATTATTTGTAATTCAGATAAATGTGTATAATATATCAAAATATTCAGAAAAATGAGATCCACATCTTATCATCGAAATCGTGCATTGTTAAACAACTTTGATTGCAAGTTTAATTAGAAGAACCAAATGAACCCCTAGGTCATTCTGAGGTTTCCTTGTTTAGGGTTTAGACCTCTCGGGCCCTGTGTAAATTGGTCAAGCATGTTTTAGGGTTTTATTTCAATAATATTTAACGTGTTTGAGCATTGCATCGATGCCATGTGTTGATTGTTTCTCTTTATTTCCGGTGTTTTGCTTCTTCCCGGTAGAATACGAGATCGAAGACAGAGATCACCACCATCGAAGATTGAAGACTAATACTTGACCAACTATAATCAATTCAAGTACAAGGTTTACGAAGATCTACTTAATGGTTATCGACGGGCAAAGGCAAGCATAGCCCCACCATGATATAATCCCATGCTTTCAAAGTATTTCAGTTCTTTCCATGATACATACGATTCTGCTATGGTATTTTATCGATAGACAGAGTATCCTATCTGTTGCATTACTCCATTTGAGCTTATATTACCTGACCCACTGCTCCTAGCATATCTAGGTTTGACTTGTGTGCACTGCTAGAGCTTATATCTATGGCTTGCATAGCCATGCTTAACTGTTGGTGCTGGTTCATCCTAATGATGTATCTGATGCAAATAATCTAGTATGACAGGAGAACAAGATATACGGATGAGGTGAGATCAGCGATGAAGGTTAAATATGCTAAGGCTTGTGAAAGATCACGGATGTCGCCTAGAGGGGGTGAATAGGCAGTTTAAAACTTTTATAAGATGGGCTTAACAATGGCGGAATAAAACTAGCGTTTTCTTTTGTCAAGCACAAATCATAGATATACTAAGGTTCACCTATGTGCACCAACAACTTATGATAAGAAAGACAAGAAACAATGTGATAGCAATATAGGTTACTTCAAGCGCGAAGGCTATCACAATGTAAAGTGCATAAGTAAAGAGCTCGAGTATAGAGATAACCGAGGCACGCGGGGATGATGATATTTTACTGAGTTCCTCCCAACAAGGGAGCATGTCTCGTTGGAGGGGTGGGCGGTACTAAGACCACCAACGCCACAAAAGGCCTCACCCTATTCTCCCGAGCACCTACCACGCAGCAAGCACATGCTCCACTATGGGACACTTGAGGGCGGTCACCGAACCTGTACAAGATTGGGGCTATTGATACCTTTGATCCGGATTACGGATATAGTATAGCTTCTTTTTCCCTAGTAGACCTAGGTTATCGAATCCTCGGGAAGCGAATGCGTAGTAAAGTTACTTTAACGAACCTTAGGGAGTTTTAGAATTCCTTTTGTGTTTTTACCAGACCAATATCTTGCGTCTTTTTTGTTGTTGTCGATGATGGAGAGAGAGGGCCTAGGGCATTCGGTTTCACCTGTAGTTGTGCAAAACATATGATGGGAATAAAATATAGAAATAAAGTATGCATGTACTTGTTAGAGCAAGATAATTATATGTGGGCAGTGCATCCATAATTGCTATTGCCTCCACAACTGTTTATAGCAATAACCTACTAGTCTCATCCATAGAAGAAAGAGAACTAATGATATGCATAGTGATGTCACCGTTAATCCCAAGCAAATCCCTCACATACAGCCGTACTGCCCCTTCTGTCACTTGGGTTCCCAACCTGCAGATCAGTCATTACTCATACTCTCTATACCTGGCTCAACCCTCGGGGTCTTGGATACCTGACAAGTCCTTGGATTGAGGCAAGAGAGGATACAATAATCATCATGTCATACAAACTACTACACGATCCCATCTATGATAAATAACATGCATAAACGCTACATGGCTAGGCGAAGCCCTTAGCCCAAGGAGAATTACTCACACATAGAGATGAGATCAACAATCATAAACATTATAGTGAAAATCATAAGATTGATAGCAATAGTCTTACAATGTTGCCAATCAAAGAAGATACCTACTATTACAAGTGGTGGAATATGGCTATGGAGATGGAGAAGGGTTTTGAGATCTGGAGGCGGCTGGTGGTCTGTGACAGAGACTTTTTGCGAGGTTGGAGCATGTTTTCTCGTCGCCCGAGGCTTTTTATATAGGGGTCCCTTCACAAAAGTTGTTCGGTTTGACCTAACGGTGGCAGCGCCAACTATACGACCGGAGCTATACGGCCAGAATTTTGCTCCGGACGTATAGTTGGTCGTTAAAGCGTCTACCTCTGCTGTACGGCTCCTAGTTTCTTCTGGTTGTTGGAAATCTCGTATCTTTGACTTTAATGTAGTGATTCCCTCCTTTAAACGACATTATCTGCGCAGGAAAAATATAAAAGAAAGGATTGCATACCCCTCTGAATATTAGGCATTAACGGTAGGGTTTAGAGAGATATTTCATCAAAAGTATGAGTAATATCCAGTTTAAATGTGGACGTAGATGACTATATTTCAGAGCCATCAACCTCTCCAAGCTTAAACTTGATCGTCCTCGAGCAAGAAAACCAAAATCAAAAAGTAACTTAGCATTTAAACTGAAATAACGAGATGGTGATCTTACTCATTATTAGTAGTCTCATGCTTCCTCCACTTCATAAATCTGAAAAACTTCAGCATAGATAGAGTAATGGCAAGCATATCATATGGGTTTCATGCATCCTTATAGTGCAACAAAAGTATTGTCAACATAGATGATTCAAATGAGTAAACTTTATTCCATGTCAAGTAATCAACTCATAGACTTGCCTTTGATCAATAAACTATAATCATGTAAATTAAGAGTGTGAGAGTTGTCATGAAAAGAATATACACTAGAGTATCTCAATTCTCCACATCAATAAATCAAGACTTTTCAAGCACTACTTTTATATTCATTATCCTTAAAGAATTTTAGTTTTTAAGTAATTGAGAGCATGCCAAAAAAATATTAGTTTATGGGGCTGTGATGGACACTCGTGGCATCACTAAGGTTTTGTTCCTTTTGCATAATAATTTCTCATAACAGCCAGAGGAGTGATTCCATCATGATTACTGCTACCCGGGAGTGCCAAGAATCTTACCCACTATAGCATTGCTGCTACAAGTGTTTAATCAACTCATAGCCGAATTCTAGGAGTTTCCTCCATGAAGATCGTTCGTAGGCCAGCGGAGTTGTTGGCATCCCATGAAGTTTGACACGCATAAAGCTATATCATTCTTATGATTAACAAGTAAAACTTTGGCATGCTCACAAAAACCGCTAAACATAAATTCAATCGAACAAATCCTTTTAAAGAGAGCTATCAAGTCAATCAACATTTTTAGTGGTGTTGAGTGTCTCTAGAAATAAACCTTCAAGCCTAAGCACTACAACACCCAAGCCTTCAATTATGAGACTTTTTCTTATTACAATTGTTTAGCAATTTTAGGCAAGACTTGGTTAATTATGAGAGCAAGAACAAAATGTACCCAATTAAATACACATGCAAACTAAAATATTACTACAATACAAAGACTCACTCCACCAATATAATATCTCAACATTTACTACTAACTAGCATGGGTTTATCAAACTTCAAAAGTGGGCAGTCATAAGGCATACCTCTCATGTTTGGTTCCACTTCTCTCTTCCTTTTTTATTTGTTTCTTGGAAACTCGAAGTCGGTCACTCTCCTGCAAATACATGAAGACCTCGAGGTGGAAAGAAAAGAAAGAGGGAAAATAAGGAAAATGGAGAAATCTTTTTGTGGTTTTTAAGAGAGGGACTTTAAAGAATAGAAAATTGGCGACAAAGCTCGGCTAGAAAATCTCGAAAGCAAAATAGAAAGAACTAAAAATAAAGTGTTGGGGAAACCAACATGAGTGCTTATAAACTCAAATAAAACACAACCTCGAAATAAATAAAAGAAAATGAACGCCAAGTAAAGATACATGAGGAAACTTCCCCAAGCTTAGGCTTTTGCAAGCCCTTCAAATTATTGTGGTGGTGGGAAAAAGTTGTTACTCCAGTTTGCAAATTGAGTTGAGAGGTTACTAGTTGATTCTCGGAGGTTCAAAGAGAGGCTATGCATCCTCTCCACAGTCCCTCCAAGTCCTTGGAAATCTTGGTATGTGGCGAACCGGGTTTGTGGCTGCTCCTCTTGATAAGGAACTTCTTGCTCCTCCTCTTGGTCCTCATCCTCTTCCGGAATCTCCTCCTCGGGTTGGTGTTGCTCAGCCTGCAAGTCATATAGCAAACGTCCCTCCTCGATAGAGAAAAGACCATTAGGCATAGGAGCGGGGTAGATACGCCCAGCTCCAGCAATATGTAGATAATAAACACCACCTCTCCTAGTGAGCATTCCACAGGCTCTCAAAGTGGAGAAACCAACACGTGTCTCACCTTGCACGGGTTGCAACTCACCTAGGTAGATGCCTAGGGCAGTGGAAAGCACGGTGATGATGCCTCCACCTGTGATTGGTCCTTGGCTTTGGGAGGCTTGGTGCTCCAGGTAGCGCACGAGGATGGCACCCAAGTTGAGTGACAAGCCGCAGTTGATGTAAGCAACTTTTGAGAGGACTAGGATGTCCTCCTCGTCGCGTCTCGTGAACTCATTACGTGCCTGCAAGGTGTTAGCAATAACATAGAACAAATAGCGAATTGCAGGATGTTGAATATTCTTCCCCTTGTTCACTCTACTAGTGAAACTCATTCCATTATAGTATTGTTCATGGGTAGGTTCTAAGCCAGTAAAGGATGCACGTAAGGCATGAATATCATTGTTTGGCAAATTAAAACATGCGCACCATTCATCTAATGTTAAAGTGTAGTTGTTGTTATCAGACGGGAAGAAATAATATCCTCTCCTTGCCATTGTTTAACGCTGCTTTGCAACGAACTTAGAAATTCAATAGCTCAACAACGATAAGTGGGAACATCATTATACACAAAGTTTTGCAGGCTAGCTCTATTGAAAAGTAAATTGAAGTCATCAAAAATACCGAGTTGGTTCAATATAATGGGGCAATCCCACTTGGTGGCCTTCACTTCGTGGTTCTTGATCCTGTTGAAGTGATCACGATGGGCCTAATCCTTGAACCGTATCCCCATGCGTTCTTGAGCGACTGCCCGGGAAGCGCTAGTGGTGGAACGAGCACGAGTTTCGCTCCTTGTGTTCATCATCTAAAACATTGAAGAAAGGCAAAAATAAAACTTTTTGATCCAACAACAGTAAGTGCATCATATTCCTCATCATAGCACACTAAAGAATCTCCTCAAGATAATAATCTAGGCAAGAAAATCATGGCAATTGGTTCATAGTAGGTCTTACCCTAGATTGATAATGACAATAGATCAAAGATGAATTTGCAAAAAGTAATTAGAGGATCGGAGGAGAAACATACCATAGATCACTCGCGTGCGAGGAAATCGAACGAAATTGAGTAGAGATGAAGATCTCTTGAGGTTTTGACAGAGTTTGGAGGTAGAAGAAAGAAAAAGGATTGAAGTTTTGGAGTTGGAGGTACCTTCCCGTGCGATTTTGTGGTTGGACGCAACTATACAGGCGCAGCTATACGACCAGAACATGCGTTCCCGCCATATAGTTGGCCTTTTGTCAAAATATTAGGGTTTCCTCCTGGCGGCGCAGCTATACGGACGCAACTATACGGCTGGAACAAAATGTTCCCGCCGTATAGTTGGTCGTTAAACTGTATGTCCCTGTGAAAGAAAATATACAAAGGCATCGATATCTATACGACCAGAACTATACGGACGGAATTTTTATTCCCACCGTATAGTTGGTCATTAAACTCTCAGTATATTTGAAAAGAATTTGTATGGAAGCACTGATATCTATACGACCGGAGCTATACGGTCAGAATTTTCATTCCCGCCGTATAGTTGGTCGTTAAACTCTCAGTACATTTTAAAGGAAAATTGAAGATATCTATACGACCGAAAATATACGACCAGAATTTTTATTCCCGCCGTATAGTTGGTCGTTAAACTCTCTGTGTGCATAAAAAAATTCTGTTTCTTTAAAAACTATTTCTTTTTCTAGAACTTAGTGATATACCTTGTTTTTGACAGAGAATTGACAGTACATATTGTCGACCAACAATAGCATGAATAAAGCAGAATTTCAAGTACTACCGAACTTCTTCTCCTCAAATGGAGTTTTCTAGCACTCTTTATTAAACATAATCTTAAACTAAAACTAAAAACTTAACTCAAACCTTTATTTAACATGGGTTGCCTCCCATGGAGCGCTCTTTATGGTCAATAGCTTGACCATGACGATACTCACTTGGGCCAGATGAGTGGAACGCCCACTCCAAAGTAATTGTCCTTTAAAGTGATGGCCTCCTTTTCATCATGCTTGGCTTTCTTCTTCCTGGGGAAATGAATAACAAAATGATCCCGTGAAGGCAATTGCAACTTCATGTTCCCTTCATGTAGATTAATCAAAGCCTTAATAGTTCTTAAGAAAGGACGACCTAAAATAATAGGAGCAGTAGCATCTTCAGGCATGTCAACAATAACAAAATCAATGAGAGCGGGACAACCTTTAATGTATACTAAAGTTTTCTCCCTAATTCCCACAGCTTGTTTGTAGGTAGAATCTGCTAGATGCAATTTTAATTTAGTGATTTAAAAGGAGTCAAGATTTAACTTGTTAAAAAGACTCTTTGGAATTGTTGAGACACTTGCACCTAGATCACAAAGTGCAGCTATCTCATTGGTTCCAATTTTAATCTTAATAGTAGGCTCAAATATGTCATCTAGTTTAACAAGTAAATTTTTAGCAATTTTCTTGTATTCTTCCTCAAGCTCATGTACCCTTCTTGCTACCTGATTAACGAAGTGCTGGTACATAGCTTCATCAATACCTTCACTCACCGGAATCTTGAGGTTGATCCTTTTTACGAGATCTTCAACGGTGTAGCTTGGTGAAGGAGCATTACTATAATCAAGTTCTTCAGGCTCCTCCCTTTGGATCCTCATCATTTTGAGTTCTTCAACAGGATTGGGCTCAGCTTTACCTGCAAATTTCCAGAATGAGAGTTTGACTCTCGGTTATCTTACCTAGTTGTGCCTCAATGATCCTCGTTCTTTCTTGGAGGGCCTATAAATCATTTCTCAAACTAACAGCTTGGTTAGATAGTCTACCAAGCATAGCATCATGGTTCTCCGTTATTTTAATAAGAATATTGTTTTGTTTATTTTGTGAGTTTATAAAGACTTAAGTGTTTCTTGGAGACTACCATTACTAGTTCCCATATTATTATTAGGATTACCTGCAGGACTAGAATAATGTTTCTGAAAGTTAGAATTGTAACTCTTCTTCCAAGCAGGGTTATAATCGTTACAAGCTACAAAATCTATTTCTTCAATATTTGTTTCAGGGGTGGCTCTTACCTGGGTTTCCTTACCTTTTACGGCTAGTATGAGCTCATCCAACTTAGCATTGAGTTCTTCGTTTTCTTGTGGTGAAATATAGTTCACCTTCTTCGTGTTTGATCTTTCCACATGCCATTGAGCATGGTTGTCTTGCATATTGTCTAGCAGCTGCTTCGCTTTGGTAATATGTTTACCCATAAATGTTCCTCTAGCTGAAGTATCAAGCATAGACTTAGACACAAGATTAAGAGCATTATAAAATAAATGGAGGATTAACCAATCTTCCATCCCATGACTAGGACAGTTTCTTAAGCATTCTTTCATCCTCTCCCATGCAAGCGCTAGTGGCTCACGCTCTTCCTGTCTAAAGCCAGTAATATTATATTTGAGTTGCATAGTCTTTGAAGGTGGGAAAATTTTAGTCATACATAAAGAAGTACATCCCACCCATGATGTAATAGTATTTCTAGACAAAGATAGCAACCATTATTTTGCTCTTCCTCTTAGAGAGAAAGGAAATAAACGCAATTTGACCGCATCGGGGTCAACATCTTTAATACGCATCTGATACATCCAAAACGTATCTACTTTCCCGAACACTTTTGCTATTGTTTCTCCTCTAAACTTGTGTGATTGGGATGCAACTAACGCGGACTAACGTTGTTTTCAGCAGAATTGCCCTGGTGTCTACTTTTTGTGCAGAAAATCAACTATCAGGAAAAATCCTGGAAAATATGCCGAAAATCCTATTTCACCAGAAGACTCCCGGAGCGAGAATACGAGATGGAGGGGGGCTGGGCCCAGGCCACACCACCTGGTCGCGTGGGCTAGCCCAGGCCGCGCCAGGGGGTGGTTTGGCCGCCCCAGACACCCCATCGGTCTCCCTCTTCGCCTATGAGAAGCCTTCTAACCTAAAAACTCTGGGGGTTCGACGTTTTTCTAGAAGGAGTTCCGCTCCGCCGCCACCACCAGATTCCACAAAACAGCACCAGAAACTCTGTTCTGGCACCCTGCCGGGACGGGGAATTGGAGGAGGTCATCGCTATCTGATACATTGCAAATGTATCTATAATTTTTGATGTTCCATGCTTGGTTTTATCCACTTTCTTGTGTTTTGTTCCAACTTTGGAGTACTTTTATTATGATTTCTTGGACTAACCTATTAACAAGAGACACAGTGCCAGCTACCTGTTTTCTGCTGTTTTTGGTTCCAGGAAAGTCAGAAAATGAATATTCTCAGAATTGGACGGGACAAAAGCCAAAGTGCCTATTTTTCCGGAAGGGATCAAGTGCCAGAATACGAGACGGAGAGGGGCCAGGGGCCGGCCCCACCACCTGGCCGCACGGCCAAGCCTAGACCGCGCTAGGGGGTGGTCAGGCCGACCCCAGCACCCCCTCGGCCTCGCCTTCCGCCTATAAGTTGCCCTCGGGACGAAAACCCTAGGCACCCGATCAAAAATCCATGAAAGAGTCTGTAGCCGCCTTCATCTCCATCCCTAGATCGGGAGGGATCTGAAGCTCTTCCTGGCACCCTGCCGGAGAGGGGAATTCACCCTGGAGGCCTTCTTCATCACCATGCAAGCCTCCGTTGTGATGCGTGAGTAGTTTATCCTTGGACTACGGATCCATGTAGTAGCTAGATGGCTGGTTTCTCCTCCTTTGTGCTTTCATGTTTAGATCTTGTGATCTCCGTTCATGATCAAGATCATCTATTTGTAATTCATACGTGTTGTGTTTGCGGGGATCCGATGGATATTGAGATGCTATTTCAGATTGATTATTGATTCTATCATGTCTTTGTTATTTGAGATCTTGCATGCTTTCCGTTGTTAGTAGCTATCTTGGCCAAGTAGATGCTAGAAACTCCAAGAGTTAGTATTTATGCTCGATAGTGGGTTCATGCCTCTGGTAATCTGGGGAAGTGACAGAAATCTCTAAGGTACTAGATGTGCTGTTGCTACTAGGGAGAAAACAACAATCCTTTGTTCATAGAACAATCATATTGTTTACTTTACACGCAGTTTGTAAAGCAATAATCTGTTGCTTGCAACTTAATACTGGAGGGGGTTCGGATGATAACCTGAAGGTGGATTATTAGTCATAGATGCAGTTGGATGGCGGTCTATGTATTATGTTGTAATGCCCAATCAAGTCTCAAAGGAGTCAAGATGATTAGTATATGCATGTATTGCTTTCTCAGTGTTTGTCAATTGCCCCGCTGTAATTTGTTCACCCAGCATGTTATCTATCTAAGGAGAGCCACCTCTAGTGAACTATGGATCCCGGTCCTTTTTATTTACATACAATCTACAACTGTTTACTGCTTTGTGTTTACTTTCTGCAAACTTTTACTTCTTTCCATTCGATATGTTTAATCCTTTGTTTTTCGCAAAACACAGTGAGATGGACAACCTCATCGCAAGTTGGGGACAAAGTTCTGTGGTTGTGTTGTGCAGGTCTCCACGTTGCTACTAGCACCGGTAGTGCGCCCTGCCAAAGCTCAGCTAGTAACACCTTTGGGGTGTTTCCTTGCTCCTACTGGTTCGATTAAACCTTGGTTTCATAACTAAGGGAAGACTTGTTGTTGTATTCATCATGCCTTCCTCTTGGGGTTCCCAACAAGCTCTACGTCGAAAGTCGAGCGCATCAAGGTTTTTCTGGCGCCGTTGCCGGGGAGTTAAGGACATCTTCACATGGGGAGTCCCTCATAACCAATCTCTTTACTTTGTTGTTTTTGTTTTGCTTAGTTTCTTTTTGCTTTGTTTGCTTGTTTTGTTCTTAAAAAAACACAAAAAAATTAGTTTTACTTGTTTGCTTTCTTATTTGAAAAACACAAAAAATTAGTTCCTTTCTTAAGTTGCCTTTATGACTAGCTCTGCTCCAATCACTATTTCATTATGGATAGCTCACTCAGTTTCCTATTTGGGAATAGTTTTATGACTTCTAAGGTAATAGATGAACCACCGCCTGCTAGAACCTCCATGGAAGAAGAAATTGCTGAACCTGAAAGCTCATTAGATGAAAAAGAGGAGGAGAGTGATGGACAAAAGGAGGAAGAATGTATCTACCCATGCCTACCTTCTAATGAGAGTAACTCTTTATCCCTTACATTATTTGATTGTCCCCCATGCTTATCAAAGGAGGGTGATTGTTATGTTCCCGAGGATTCTTTTGAAAATGCTTATAATAAAGCTCTAGTGCTTGTAGATCATGAAAAGCATGCCTTATGTGATAGTTATATTGTTGAGTTTATTCATGAGGCTACTGAAAATTATTATGAGATAGGAAAATATGGTTGTAGAAGTTTTTATGGTAATGAAACACCTCTCTATGTGCTGAAAGTTTTTAAGTTACTTTTGTTTTATCTTCCTATGCCTGTCACTTTGCTCTTTGTGCATTTATTTGCATACAAGATTCCTATGCATAGGAAGTGGGTAGACTTAAATGTGTTTTGAATTTGCTTCTTGATGCTCTCTTTTACTTCAATTCATATTTCCTATGAGAGCATCTTCTCAAATTTTCCTGCCTAACTTAAAGGCGTTAAAGAAAAGTACTTGTTGGGAGATAACCCAAGAGTTTTAGTTGAGTCTTGGAAGTTATTACCTCTGTAATAACCTCTCTTTATCCTTTTTATTTGCTTTTTGTGCCAAGAGTAACCTCTAATGAGAGTGAAGTAATGATTGAGAAAGTTGTTGTCCCGAAACAGATTTTTGTGCTTCACCGTAAAAATTCCTGAGAGAGTTATGTACATCAGATTGATCTGTAATATTTTGTGCTTCTGCCCCAGGTTATTATATAACTTTCGTTAGTTCAACAATTTTTGATTTGAGCAACATAAGGTCTTCGAAAAAAATCGTCCTTACCTGCTTGTCTGTTTTGACAGATTTCGACCATTTTCTGCATTTGCTTCTTGTTAGTTCCTTCTTGAGTTCTTTTGGGGAATTGAGCTTTTTGAGGGAAGTGATACAGTAGCTAGTGTTCTAATGTAAGTTTATTTGGTGTTATAACTGAGACTTGAGACTTATTTATCTTAAGTGCACTAATGTTGCTAATAAGATTGTGTGAAGTTTTGTATGAAGGAAAATTTTCAGGTGTATGGAAGGAATGAGTAACGAGATGAAGGATGGACTAAAGCTCAAGCTTGGGGATGCCACGCGTGTCACCCCAAGAAATATCCAAGAAGTACAAGTGTCAAAGCTTGGGGATGCCCAAGGCACCCCCCTTCTTCATCAATAAAAATTCCAGGTTTCTTCCAAACGCTTCATTTTTATTGTTTCATGCACAGTTGTGTTTCTCTTGGAGTGTCTTCTTTTTTGTTTTCGTTTTGGTTTTTAGTTTGCTTGGTTTGTTTAGTTTTCTGAATAAGCTAGTTGGACCCCCTCTTTCGCACTTTCGTTTGCAAATAGTTTGGTTTGGTTTGGAAAAGAGTAGGAAAGTTCATGCTTTTGTGGTAAAAAGAGCTCGTTTTTGACTATGGCCTATGCTTTGTCATGCCATGCTTGATATTGTTTTGGCTTTATGCTTAGTATTCTTTGCTTTAGCATGACTTGTTATAAACAATTGAGATTGCTTAATGTTCCTTGGATGAATCATGCGTTGTTTTAGCATATTAAAGCATAGTATAGTGGTATTTTCCTTTGATGCTTTATTCGGGTTGACTTGGCACATGCTCACACCATGTTATGACTATCTCAAGTCACCATAGCCTTTATGTTCCTTTAGTTTTTAACTTGTAGTATCACTTTATGCTTTGATCAATGATGTTTTGTCGCTCTGCATGATTATGGCCATTATTGCTCTCTTAGTTTGTCGCTCCCAGTCTTTTGCTAGCCTCCACAACAAAGTATGAGTTCCACTCATGCATCCAACTCCCTGAACCAAGTTTTTCCAAAGAGTCCACCATACCTACCTACTAGCTTATGCTATTCCAAGTATATTCATGCTTTTGTTTACCTTCCACTTGTTATGAGAAAACTAGTGATTAAAGCTCTCACGAACTTGATGGCACACTTTACTTTATTGTCTCTAATAAACTTGAACCATTGGGTCCTTCTTTGTTGCGTATATGCTTGCGCTTTATAAGTTGAAATTAGCAGAACCATGTTTCATGGGGAACTCTTTCAACATTGCACTTGTACTTTGTACCCCGTTGATATTATGTTCTTTTGCTTACGGATCCCGGCGGTGTGAAATAAAAGTGGAACTTGTAAGATCATGGAGTTTGTATATGTGTTAGAGAAACGCCTGGGCCGCTAGCCTAAGCCATGCCTAATCATGGTGGAAACTTTCAGCATCACCATAATGAGCACTCTATGAAGCATCCTCAATAAAAACCTATGCAAATAGCAAATAAAAAGATCGCTGAGATGCTCATTGTCTGCTTGCCTTGTCATTTTGATTATGGGAACGCTCCCGTATCATGTGCAAGGGGTACCCCGTTGGCGGTTCTTAATGATACACATATACTTACAATGACAAGAGCTTACTCGTGACTGAAGTTGAGTAGCATGAGGATCGGTCTTCGTAAGTAAGGGGCATGAGATTTCGGTTTATAACTTATCAAGCATATCCTCTTAGTTGTGTTACTTTAACCTTAATCACCTTCAAGATGCTTATGATAGGGGAAATGTGAGCTGAAAGTTACAAGTACCATAATTTTTGGAAGCTCTTTATGAGACTTGAATCTCTACTTCCTTTTACAAAGGCTTTTCTTCCACCATTACATTGAGTCTCCACCTTCTATCTTTATGCACCTACTTTGAGAGCATAGTGGCCATTCTTAGTTCTATGTGCATTGTCCCAAGACTAGTTGATTGATGCATAACTTGTTATTACTTGTTTAAAACTATTGTATCTAGTCACTCTTATGAACTTTGAAGGTGTCCTATGCATTTATATTTGCTACTCTATTGAGGGACAAGCTGAATACTATTATGCTATGTTTTCTTTATGTGAAACAAACAAACGTCTTGCAAAGCATTGTTATTCATGAATCTTTTGTTTGTGCCTTTTCATGTTGCATCTTAGTTTCTTTGCTTATTGCTAGAACTTTGTCTTTCATGTTATGATTGAAGTACTATGATCCCAGCTTTGAATGTTTTGCAAATACTTTGATCAAGTCTTTGATGGTGCATGTCACCTCAAAAATTATTTCTTTTTATCACTTACCTACTCGAGGACGAGCAGGAGTTAAGCTTGGAGATGTTGATACATGTTGGAGATATGCCCAAGAGGCAATAATAAAGTGGTTATTATTATATCTTTATGTTTATAATAAATGTTTACATCCCATGCTATAATTGTATTAACCAGAAACATTAATACTTGTGTGTTTTGTAAACATAAAAGAGTCCCTAGTAAGCCTCTTGTTAAGCTAGCTTGTTGATTAATGGATGATCATGGTTTCCTGATCATGGACATTGGATGTCGTTAATAACAAGATCATATCATTAGGAGAATGATGTGATGGACACACACCCATAGTAAGCATAGCATAAGATCAAGTCATTAAAGTTCGTTTTGCTACAAGCTTTTAAAATGCATAGTAACCTAATCCTTCGACCATGAGGTTATGTTAATCACCATCACCGGATGGGTACTTTGATGACATCAAACGCCGCTTCGTAACTGGGTGGTTATAAAGGTGACATTGGGTATTCTGAAAGTATGTGTTGAAGTGCATGGACCAAGATTGGGATTTGTCCATCCATATGACGGATAGATATGCTCTGGGCCCTCTCGGTGGAATGTCATCTAGTTAGCTTGCAAGCATGTGACTAGGTCACAAGGGATGACATATCATGGAACGAGTAAAGAGTACTTATCAGTAACGAGGTAGAACTAGGTATGGAGATACCGACGATCAAACCTCGGATAAGTAGAGTATCGCGTGACAAAGGGAATTGGTTTCGTATGTTAAATGGTTCTATCGATCACAAAGTAATCGTTGAGTATGTGGGAGCTGTTATGGATCTCTAGATCCCGCTAATTCTTATTGATTGGAGATGTGTCTCCATCATGTCTGCATATTCACAAACCGTAGGGTGACACACTTAAGGTTCGAAGTTGTTTTAAGTAGATATGGAATGTGCGTTGGAGACCGAGTGTTGTTCGGAGTCTCGGATTGGATCCGGGACATCATGAGGAGATCTAGAATAGTCCGGGGAATAAGATTCATATATTGGGGATCATTTTCTAAAGTTAGGAAATGTTCCGGAGTATTTGTATGGGGATTCTAGAAGGTTTCAGAATGTTCCGGAAGGTTCTAGAAGATTTCTTGGAGTTTACTTGAAAACCAAGAAAGGATCAAGGAATCCTTGTGGGGTAAGACAAGGATTCGTGGGGGAGTAGGATTCTCCCCCCACCTCCTTGATCCGCCGGCCAAGGGAGAGGGGAGTCCTACAAGGACTCCACCTCCCCATGGCGCCTCCCTCCTTTAAATAGAGGGGTGGAGGCACAAACCCCCTTGCCCCTTCTATTCTCTAGATTTCAAGTTGCCTCTCTCCTCCTCCTTCCCTCTTCTCTGGCTTAGGCGAAGCCCTGCAGAATTATCTACTCCACCACCACCACCACGCCGTCGTGCTGCTGGGATTCCGTGGAGAGATCTACTACCTCCGCTGCTCGCTGGAACGGGGAGAGGAAGGTCTGCTTCGACTCCGCACGTGTGACCGACTGTGGAAGCGCTGTCGGAACGCGGCGCCGGAAGGATCATCTACTCGATCTTGAGATCGGCAAGTGATCAACTACATCAACCACGAGATCCGATCTCATAACGCTTTCGGGTCTACGAGGGTTAGTACAGATCTATCTCGTTGCACATGTCTAATAGATTAGATCTTGGCTTTTATCTAGATTAGATCTGGGTTTTGTTCGTTCTTGCGGTAGAAATTTTTTGTTTTCCATGCTACGTACCCATCAGTGGTATTAGAGCCGTGTCTATGTGTAGATCTGTTGCACAAGTAGAACACAATGGTTTTGTGGGCGTTAGTGCTCGTGCCGTCTTTTGCTTTGTGTACTTTGCATCTTGCGGTATGGTGGGATGAAGCGGCTTGGGCTAACCTTACATGTCATCGCACATGAGACTTGCTCCACAGTTGACGTGCAACTCGTATTGCACAAGTGGCTTTGCGGGTGTCTGTCTCTCCCATCATAGTATAGATCCAATCTACACTTTTCACTTGATAGCACTTGTATCAACGTTGTGGTTCAGTTTCGTAGGTAAGATCTGTTCTTATTCGAAAGCCCCAAACCACGTAAAACATGCAAAGAAAATTAGAGGCGTCTAGCTTGTTTTTGCAGGGGTTTTGTGATGTGATATGGCCATCATGTGATTGTGATTATATTTGATGTATGCAATGATCCTTGTTGTAATATGGCAACCGGCAGGAGCCTAATGGTTGTCTTTAATTCTGTTAAGACCTGCGTGTCTTTTCATCTTGTAATAGCTTTATTCCAAGTAGTTGTAATAGTTGATAGTGATGATGGACAACCATGAAGCGGCTCCACTGACCTTGACGCAATGCTTGTGATGATGGAGATCATGTCCGTGCTTTGGAGATGGAGATCAAAGGCATAAGAAGAAAGGGCCATATCATATCACACTAATTATGAATTGCCTATGATGTTAATCCTTTCTGCATCTTGTGTTGCTTAGATCGCGACGGTAGCATTATAAGATGATCCCTCTCACTAAATATCAAGTAATAAAGTGTTCGTCCTTAGTAGGCACCGTTGCTAAGACTCGTCGTTTCGAAGCATCTCGTGATGATCGAGTGTGATAGATTCTACGTGTGCATACGACGGGTGCAAGCCAGATTTGCACATGCGGATACTAAGGTTAAACTTGACGAGCCTAGCATGTACAGACATGGTCTCGGAACACGGAATACCGAAAGGTAAAGCATGAGTCATATGGATGATATGATGAACATGTTGATTGTTCGCCTTTAAAGCTACATCATCTCACGTGATGATCGGACTTGGTGTAGTGGATTTGGTTCATGTAATCACTAAAACAAACTGGAGGGATGTTGTTTTGAGTGGGAGTTCATTTGTAATTTGGATTAGTCGAACTCAATTTATCATAAACACAATCAAAGTGAATTTGCATAGTTTGTTATAGTCATTGGAATCCGTTCACCACCTTACGCTTAGTTATAGTTGAGATAGTGGAACTATAGATTTTCTGGATATTTTCTTTACGAACTGGTATCGTATTATTTTGAGTGTCAATCTAAAGTTTAAAAGTCCTGTTGCAAACTTTCAGCAAACTCCGTTTACTCTGTGAAGTTTAATAAACAGTATTAAATCAAGAGTAACAATTCCAGTGTTAGTATCTAATGTATCATGTTTGCCTCCATGATTCTTGATACTCAAAAGATTGTTTTTAATATCAAGTTTATCTCAGAGCTGAAAGCAATGTTTCAGAAAACCCTAAGTACCCGATCAAAAATCCACGAAAGAGTCTGTAGCCGCCGTCATCTCCATCCCTAGATCGGGAGGGATCTGAAGCTCTTCCCGGCACCCTGCCAGAGAGGGGAATTTACCCTGGAGGCCTTCTTCATCACCATGCAAGCCTCCGGTGTGATGCGTGAGTAGTTCATCCTTGGACTACGGATCCATGTAGTAGCTAGATGGCTGGTTTCTCCTCCTTTGTGCTTTCATGTTTAGATCTTGTGAGCTCCATTCATGATCAAGATCATCTATTTGTAATTCATACATGTTGTGTTTGCGGGGATCCGATGGATATTGAGATGCTATTTCAGATTGATTATTGATTCTATCATGTCTTTGTTATTTGAGATCTTGCATGCTTTCCGTTGTTAGTAGCTATCTTGGCCAAGTAGATGCTAGCAACTCCAAGAGTTAGTATTTATGCTCGATAGTGGGTTCATGCCTCTGGTAATCTGGGGAAGTGACAGAAATCTCTAAGGTACTAGATGTGTTGTTGCTACTAGGGAGAAAACAACAATCCTTTGTTCATAGAACAATCGTATTGTTTACTTTACACGCAGTTCATAAAGCAATAATCTGTTGCTTGCAACTTAATACTGGAGGGGCTTCGGATGAAAACCTGAAGGTGGATTATTAGTCATAGATGCAGTTGGATGGCGGTCTATGTATTATGTTGTAATGCCCAATCAAGTCTCAAAGGAGTCAAGATTATTAGTATATGCATGTATTGCAGTTGGATGGCGGTCTATACATACAATCTACAACTGTTTACTACTTTGTGTTTACTTTCTACAAACTTTTACTTCTTTCCATTCAATACGTTTGATCCTTTGTTTTCCACAAAACACGGTGAGATTGACAACCTCATCGCAAGTTGGGGACAAAGTTCTGTCATTGTCTTGTGCAGGTCTCCACGTTGCTACTAGCACCGATAGTGCGCCCTGCCAAAGCTCAGCTAGTAACACCTTTGGGGTGTTTCCTTGCTCCTACTGGTTCGATTAAACCTTGGTTTCATAACTGAGGGAAGACTTGCTGCTGTATTCATCGTGCCTTCCTCTTGGGGTTCCCAACGAGCTCTACGTCGAAAGTCGAGCGCATCACCATCATCATCACCATCGCTTCTCCATCGACCATCCATGTTTCCCCCATCTATGAGTGAGTAATCCCCCGTTGTAGGCTATGGGGATGGTAGGGATTGGATGAGATTGTTCATGTAATGGCATCAGATTGTTAGGGCATGGTGCCTAGTATCTTTTATTAGTGCTTTATGACTTTGTTGCAACTTGTTATGCTTAATGCTTGTCACTAGGGCCTGAGTGCCATGATTTTAGATCTGAACATGTTATTGATTCATTATGATAGTATTGTTTTTGGTATTATCTACAAGTTGTATACACACGTTGTTGTCCGGAACCAATGGCCCCGAAGTGACAGAAATCGGGATAACCGGAGGGAATGGCTTTGATGTGAGGATCACATGTGTTCACGAAGTGTTAATGCTTTGCTCCGGTGCTCTATTAAAAGGAGCACCTTAATTGCCAGTAGTTCCCTTGAGGCCCGCTACAAACGGGCTGGCAGGACAAAAGATGTTGTGCAAGTTCTCATTGCGAGCACGTATGACTATATATGGAACACATGCCTAGGATTATCTAGTACTTGGATGCTTTATATTATTTATCTGCAATTGCCCTATATTCTGATTGCTATGTGAATTGTATTGTCCATGCAACGCCCGTCCATCCATCCCTATGCCTACCGCACTCGAATCCTACTGTTTACTGCTATTGTTACTACTGTCTTTACTTTACTATTGCTGCTACTTTACTATTCCTACTACAAAACTGTTTCTACTGATAAACTGCTGTGAGCAAGATTGTTTCCAGGTGCAGCTGAATTGACAACTCAGTTGTTAAGGCCTATAAATATTCTTTTTCTCCCCTTGTGTCGAATCAATAAATTGGGTTTCACTTCCCTCGAAAATACTGCGATACACCCCCTATACTTGTGGGTCATCAAGACTATTTTTTGGCGCTGTTGCCGGGGAGCATAGCTTTATTTATTAAGTTCACTTGGATTCTCTATTGTTCGCTGCTATCCATCCATCATGGGTAAGTCTCGTGATGTCAAGGTTCCTATTTTACCATCCACTACAAGAAGAGGTATGGTTCTGAACACCTCTATTGCTCTTGATTCACCATCTATTATGAGTAAGGTCGTTACTCCACCACATACACATGTTACACACACTGCTACTACTGCTGAATCTGAAACTTCTGATGCTTATGATGCTGCTTCTACTGTGCTTGATAAGAGTGGTTCATTAGGTCCTTTCCTAGATGCTACGATTGCTAGAACTATAGATGGAAATACTGAAACTCCTAATGAAGACACTACTACACCTGTTAGTTCACCTGAGTCTAGTGAAAGTTATGATATTGAAGATGATTATGTTGAGATGACCGATGAATTTATTAAAGAATGTAAAAACACCCATGATAGGAGCGCTGCTAAGAGTCTCCTTGAGAGGCGTACTATTAGACCCAAATTGTCTCCTATTGCTAAGTTTACTGCTTCTCCCATAAACATTATAGATGAAGATTATGATTTCTCTCTCGATCTATCTTACATAGCTATTGTTGAGAAAGAACCTTTTTTGTGGGACTAAGAATGAAAGTGCGGTAGCACATATGAATGAGCTTTCTACCTTGAGTGGCTTGTTTTCTGATGATATTAAGATGCGTACTTACTTTGTTGCTAAGATTTTCCCCTTTTCACTGAAAGGAGAAGCTAAAACTTGGTTTAGTAATTTACCTCCTGGATCTATTGATAGCCCTGATTGCTTGATTAGTACTTTCCTGCAGAAATATTTTCCTCCAAGTGCTAGACATGCTATTTTGTAGGAACTTTTTGATTTTAAACAGGGAGAAAAAGAGATATTGCCCGAATCTTGGGCAAGGTTTTGTGCTTTGATTCATGCATAGGCTGGAAGTCCATTACCTAAGAATGAGCTTCTTGATATATTTTATAATGGACTAACCGAAGAATCTAGGACATACCTAGATAGTTGTGCTGATTGTGTTTTCAGGAATAGGACTCCCAAGGAAGCTGAGGAATTAATGGCTAAAATAAGCAAGAACTATGAAGATTGGACTCCTCTTGAACAAGATATACCTGAAGTAATTGTACCTGAACCTACTATACCAGTACCTATTCCAACATCAAAGAAGAGGGGAGTTATTGAATTAAATGATGAAGTGATGAAGGAAGCTAAGAAATGTCTTAAGGAAAAGGGAATTAAAGCTGCAGATGTCAAGAATTTACCTCCTATAGAATAATTATGTAAGCCTATTCCCTACTCATCCACTATCGAGGTACACTCTCTCCAACACTTTGATGAAGGTGATATCCCTTACTCTAAACCTCCTGATCAATGCTTAGAAGAATTCGATATCTTTATTGTTAAGCAAGATAATTTTAATAAAAGGGTGCAAAATCATCTAATGGAAAACACTAGAGCTATTGTCGAGTTGAAGGATATTGTGGAAAGAACCGCTAATGATGTTAAAATGATTGTTAAACACATTCAAATGGTTCAAACTCAAATAGATCAACTCGTTAAAGTGCAAAAAGACTTGCTAGTTAATGCTGCTAAAGAAAAACATGCTTATGAAATTAGAACTAGAAGTGGAGCTGCTACCCAGGATCCTCTATATCCTGAGGGGCATTCCAAAAGAATTGAGCAGGATTCTCAACAAGCTGAAAATAGTGGCTCTACTCGTAAGAAAAGGAAAAAGAAACATAAAACTGTTGTAGAACCCTCTGAACCTGCTATAGATCCTAATAGTATATCTATCTCTGATGCTAAAACTGAAAGTGGTAATGAAGAAAATGAAGCTCCTAATGAAGAAAAAGTTGAAGAAGAACCTGAAAAGAACACTAAGAATACTAAATACACTAAAGAAGATTTTGTTGCTAAGAAACATGGTAGTGAAAGAGAGCCTTGGGTCCAAAAACCTATGCCTTTCCCTGATAAGAAACGCAAGTCAAAGGAAGATGAACACTATAATAAGTTTTGTGAGTGGATGAGACCTTTATTCTTGCAAATTCCTTTGACTGATGCTATTAAATTGCCTCCTTACTCAAAGTATATGAAGGATATTGTCTTGAATAAAAGGAATCCCTAATGAAGAAATTTCTACTTTGCTTGCTAATTATTCCTTTAATGGTAAGGTTCCTAAGAAAATTGGAGACCCAGGGATTCCAACTATCCCTTGCTCTATTAAGAATAGTTATGTTAGAACTGCTTTGTGTGATTTGGGAGCTGGAGTTAGTGGTATGCCTTTTTCTCTCTATAAGAGGCTTCAACTTGAAAAACTGATACCAACTGATATATCTTTGCAAATGGCTGATAAATCTACCACCATTGTTGTTGGTATATGTGAGGATGTACCTGTTCAAGTGGCTCATAATTGCTTGATATTAACTGATTTTGTTGTGCTTGAAATGCCTGAAGATGATAATATGTCCATTATTCTTGGGAGACCTTTTCTTAATACTGTAGGAGCTGTTATTAATTGTAATCAAGGAAAGGTGACTTTCAATGTTAATGACAAGGAACACACTGTCTATTTCCCCAAGATGATTGAAAGGACTTATGGTTTGAATTCAATTGAACATGTTGAGGGCATTCAAGTTGGAGAGATATATTGTCCCATACCAAGAGAAAAATTTGAAACTATTATGATAGGGACCATTGCTATCAAGATTGAGGTAACATAATCATTAGTGGAATACAAAGTTTTGTCTCATATGAAATTGTTTTGGTAACAAGACTTGATCAACCTTGTTAACAAAAGGATTTTGTTGAACAAAACAATGTTTTCACTACGATTATCTTCGCTTACTTCTATTCTATCCAGTTTAGTTTTTGCTTTCATTTAGTTTTCTTTTTGTTCTTAGTTGCTTGCATGTTAGAGTGTCTTAGAACTCCTGTAGTTCTAGCCTTGTTTTGTCATTGCATTATTTCAAAAAAAAACTGTCTGTCAGAAAATCATTCTTCTATACCTGAAAAATGCCCAAAAATAAAGTGTCTCAAAAAATTCCAGAAAATTCATATTAAATTTTTACGTGAAAAAATGGGCAGAGGAGTACCTAGAAGGTACCAGGGGGACCCACCAGGCAGGCACACCACCTGGTGGCGCGGCCTGCCCTGGGTGGCGCCATGCCATGGTGTGAGCCACCCCTGGCCCTCCACTAACTCTCTCACCTGCCACTTTCTTCTCTCTCCCGAGTAAGCGCCAGTTCATTGCTCAAAATCGCGTTCTTTCTGTGCTAGCTCTCGATTTTTTTTGATCTCCTTGCTTAGCCCATCTTTGTTGCTGAAATTTGGAGCACTTGTTCTCTGGTATGTGACTCCTCCCCTTGTCCAAGTAGAGTTGTGTTTAGTGGATTATATCTTGAGTATTTTGCTACTGTAGGTGACAGGTTATGAGAGCTTGTAAGCTTGTTTGATGCTTATAAATATAGTTTTGATGCATGTTTAGGCCTCTTACAAGTCCCTATGAGTAGTATCCTTCATTATATTCACTTTGCAATCACTTGTTTAATAAGTGTTTAAATTTCAGAATACCAAGCATGAACAACCATACCTTTGGAGAGATATTTGAGAGGGATGCACCTAGGAGGTCGAGCCCTCAAGATCAGCCTCTCAGTTTAGGCCATCATACAACAAAGATCTCATTGCAACTCATATTGGTAATGAAAGGGATGATGGGGATGCTCACCCATCTAACTTTCCTTGTTTTACTTTCTTACAAACTGTAGGGATTCTTGATGATTTCTTGCTACTGATTCAGAGGGTTGGTTTGACCTCATATATGCAAGATGAGAGTGAGCAATACGCTATGCTCACCAAAACCTTTGTCGAGAGCTTCGTGTTTACTAACACACCCTATCAGTCAACTGTCTCTTTCAAAATTTATAATCTGCCCTTTACCATGTCATTGGAAAGATTTTGCAGTGTTGTAGGTGTAAGTATGACAGGGACTGTGAAGAAAATTCAAAGGCGACCCGCTGATTTGCTGGAGCTTTACCGAGGGGTGACCAATGATGATGACCGCGTGGCGCAGCGCGGAAAGATAAGAAACATCCATCTCCCTGCTCTTAGATACTTTGCATATTATCTTGCTACTAGCGTTCTTGGTAGAGAGAATATGAGTAATATCTCCAACTATCATTTATCCTTCCTTGCTGCTGCGCTTAACAATGATACTCAGTACAACCTTGGCTCGCTTATTTCTCGCCGCCTAGCTGCTAGGGGACCTATCTATGGGGGCATCATTGCCTCACATATGGTCAATGCATTAGGGATTTCAGTGGACCCCAATGATACTATATTGGCACCACAAAGGCTTGACCTTGTTGCTATGAAAACTCATCAGTTTGTCACTGCTGATTCTGATTTGGACAGTCTAGTATATAGGATGTTGTTTACTGACGGGGATGAAAGGGAGATCCCTTTGCCACGATCTTCTTTGTTTAGTGTTCACAAGAGACCATGGTCACACTCCAAGGAGGAGGTGGACGAGCAGCTCCGCTTGCTGGGTTTCCACGAGCAGCATCAGGAGGATGTACCCTCCTATGATTACTTCGCGCACTACGGAGGGACGTACTCGAGCTTGCACCAGGACGAGGGTACCTCCTCGTCATACCACGGTGACACTTCATCCTGGCCAGCTTGGGATTGACACCCACTTAGGCCAAAAGCCTAAGCTTGGGGGGAGGTACGCCGACATCGCACTCATCTCCTTATCATGTTGTGTCGGTACTTTGTATATTCATGTTTTGTTCTCTTTTTAGTTTTCGTTCTTTCTTTGCTTTTGCTTTCTAAAAACACAAAAAGACCAAAAATATTTCTGTTGTTTCTCTTTGGTTTGCTTCTTTTTCTCTTTGCCTTGGTTTGCTTTTCCCTTTATGCTTTGTTTGAACTATTCGAAAAACCCAAAAAGATTTTGCTTTGCTTGTTCTTCCTTTTTGGTTCTAGTTTAAAAATCGAAAACACCAAAAATATTTGTCGTTCTTCTTTGGTTTTGTGAGTTTGTTGCAGGGTTGCAGTCCTCAATGGATATTGGTTTCATATTATTATTAAATCCACACAAGTGAAGAGCAATAATGAGGATTAATGACAACTTGAGGTGTGGTAAGAGGCTGGTAACAAACTCTATTTGTTTTCATTTTTGTACATATACTCATCATTGTGGGCATGCTTGGTCTGTTCATGTAGGGTGTATGTTAACTTTGGATGCTTAGTAGTTCTTGCTTTCTTATGATTAGTTCCAGCTTGCTAATAGTTTGTAGCATGTCTTATGAATGTTTGCTTGCATTACTCTATTCATAACTTGGTATGACACCGTGGTATCCTCCTCTGAATGTTTCATTTGGATTGACTTGGCACATGCTCACGCATGCATACGACTGAAATAATCAGTTAAGCCTCGATGAATTATTTTGCCTTGAGGATCTTGAATCACTTTCATGCCATGATTAGTCCTGTTTTGTTGCAAGCATGATTATGACAGCTATTGCTCTCTCGTTTGTCGCGCCCTTACTATTGCTAGCCTTCACTTTCACCGAGTATGTTTTACTCATGTTTCCAACTCCCTAAAACCAAATATTACCAAAGTGTCCACCATACCTACCTATTAGCATCATTTTCTATTTTCGTGCATATTCAATATGCCTTGTTTTCTTCCGAATAAAATGTTTGCTTGTTATGAGAAAGTTATTTAGTAAAGCTCTCACGAACTTGATGGCACACTTTATTTCCTGCACTCAATAAACCTGAACCATTGCATCCTTCTTTGTTGCGTATATGCTTGCGCTTTATAAGTTGAAGTTAGCAGAACCATGTATCATGGGGAACGCTTTCAACATTGCACTGGTACTTAGTACCTCGTTGATATCATGTTCTTTTGCCTATGGATCCCGACGGTGTGAAATAAAAGTGGAACTTGTAAGATCATGGAGTTTGTATATGTGTTAGGGAAACGCCTGGGCCGCTAGCCTAAGCCATGCCTAATCATGGTGGAAACTTGCAGCATAACCATAATGAGCATTCTATGAAGCATCCACAATAAAAAAATCTATGCACATAGTAAATAAAAAGATCGCTGGGATGCTCATTATCTGCTTGCCTTGTCATTTTGATTATGGGATAGCTCCTATGTCAAGTGCAAGGGGTACCCCGTTGGCGGTTCTCTATGATACGTATATACTTACAATGGCAAGAGCTTACTTGTGACTGAAGTTGAGTAGCACGAGGATCGGTCTTCGTAAGTAAGGGACATGAGACTTCGATTTATAACTTGTCAAGCATATCCTCTTAGTTGTGTCACTTTAACCTTAAACATTTAAAGATGCTTAGATAGGGGCAATGAGAGCTCAAAGCTAATGAGTACCATACTTTCAGCATTTGGAAGCCTTTCAAACTATTCAAAACCTTTTTCATTTCCTTGTTGAGTCTCCACATATTCTATGAGCACTTTCTTGAGAGCATAATTGCCATTCCTTGTGCTTGTCTCATTACTTGATTATTTGTGTTATGACTTTGATGCTTGTATCTTTAACATCGTTACTTCTAGTCTTCACCTGAACTTCAGAGGTGCCTTGGCATTCACAATCAAAGGCAAGCGAGATACCACTCTATCATACCTTGTTATGAGCATTGTAATGTTGCTTATGTTTATGCTTCATGCTACTTATTATTTTTAAGTTGGAATCTCTTCATAGTTTGCAATGCCTATTAAGTAAACTTGGTTGCATACTCTTTATTATGAATTGTCTAAGTAGTTGATCACATGCTGAGAATATATACATCATATGAAGCAAATGTGTTCGTGAAAGTTCTTTTATCGCACTCAGTTTTCAACTGAATTGCTTGAGGACAAGCAATAAGCTAAGCTTGGGGGGAGTTGATATGTCCAAAACGTATCTACTTTCCCGAACACTTTTGCTATTGTTTCTCCTCTAAACTTGTGTGATTTGGATGCAACTAACACGGACTAACGTTGTTTTCAGCAGAATTGCCTTGGTGTCTACTTTTTGTGCAGAAAATCAACTATCAGGAAAAATTCCGGAAAATATGCTGAAAATCCTATTTCACCAGAAGACTCCTGGAGCCAGAATACGAGACGGAGGGGGCTGGGCCTAGGCCACACCACCTGGCCGCGCCAGGGGGTGGTCTGGCCGCCCCAGACACCCCCTCGGTCTCCCTCTTCGCCTATAAGGAGCCTTCTGACCTAAAAACTCTGGGGGGTTCGACGTTTTTCTAGAAGGAGTTCCGCTCCGCCGCCACCACCAGATTCCACGAAACAGCACCAGAAACTCCATTCTGGCACCCTGCCGGGACGGGGAATTGGAGGAGATCATCGCCATCATCATCACCATCGCTTCTCCATCGACTATCCATGTTTCCCCCATCTATGAGTGAGTAATCCCCCGTTGTAGGCTATGGGGATGGTAGGGATTGGATGAGATCGTTCATGTAATGGCATCAGATTGTTAGGGCATGGTGCCTAGTATCTTTTATTAGTGATTTATAACTTTGTTGCAACTTGTTATGCTTAATGCTTGTCACTAGGGCCCGAGTGCCATGATTTCAGATCTGAACATGTTATTGATTCATTATGATAGTATTGTTTTTGGTATTATCTGCAAGTTGTATACACACGTTGTTGTCCGGAACCAATGGCCCCGAAGTGATAGAAATCGGGATAACCGGAGGGAATGGCTTTGATGTGAGGATTACATGTGTTCACGGAGTGTTAATGCTTTGCTCCGGTGCTCTATTAAAAGGATCACCTTAATTGCCAGTAGTTCCCTTGAGGCCCCACTGCAAACGGGCTGGCAGGACAAAAGATGTTGTGCAAGTTCTCATTGCGAGCACGTATGACTATATATGGAACACATGCCTAGGATTATCTAGTACTTGGATGCTTTATCTTATTTATCTGCAATTGCCCTATGTTCTGATTGCTATGTGAATTGTCTTGTGCATGCAACGCCCGTCCATCCATCCCTATGCCTACTGCACTCGAATCCTACTGTTTACTGCTATTGTTACTACTGTCTTTACTTTACTATTGCTGCTACTTTACTATTCCTACTACAAAACTGTTGCTACTGATAAACTGATGTGAGCAAGATTGTTTCCAGGTGCAGCTGAATTGACAACTCAGTTGTTAAGGCTTATAAATATTCTTTGGCTCTCCTTGTGTCGAATCAATAAATTGGTTTCACTTCCCTCGAAAATACTGCGATACACCCCCTATACTTGTGGGTCATCAGCATCATATCACATATTTCAGCAAAAGTATTCAAGTGCATACCTGCGTCTTCAATAGCAGAGCCTCCAAATTGATTTTGTTGAACCAAACTTAAGTAATGGGGCTTAATTTCATAGTCATCAGCAGCAATTGCTGGCTGAGTAATAGGAGTACGCAAATAATCATTGTTGGGAGTAGCAAACTCCCCAAGCTTCTTTTCAGCCATATTTCCTATGTTTTTGGGTTTCCTTAAATAAAGAATTATAATAATAAAATAAAGAATTTAAAGGCTAACTAATTTTTTTGGTTTATCAAATAAAGACTGAAAGCAAACTAACAAAATTAAAAACAAGAATTAAAACTAGCAAGGTTCCTAATAACCTCACCAGGGTAGCTATTGCTTCCCCGGCAACGGTGCCATAAAAAGGGTTGATACCTTCGATCTGGATTACGGATGTATTATATCTTCCTTTTTCCTAGTAGACCTAGGTTATCGAATCCTCGGGAAGCGAATGCGTAGTGAAGTTACTTTAACGGACCTTTGGGAGTTTTAGAATTCCTTTTGTGTTTTTACCGGACCAATAGCTTGCATCTTTTTTGTTGTTGTCGATGATGGAGAGAGAGGGCCTAGGGCGTTTGGTTTCACTTGTAGCTGTGCAAAATATCTGATGGGAATAAAAGATAGAAATAAAGTATGCATGTACTTGTTAGAGCAAGATAAATTATATGTGGGCAGTGCATCCATAATTGCTATTGCCTCCACAACTGCTTATAGCAATAACCTACTAGTCTCATCCATAGAAGAAAGAGAACTAATGATATGCATAGTGATGTCACCGTCAATCCCAAGCAAATCCCTCACATACAGCCGTACTACCCCTTCTGTTACTGGGGTTCCCAACCTGCAGATCAGTCATTACTCATACTCCCTATACCCGGCTCAACCCTCGAGGTCTTGGGTACCTGACAAGTCCTTGGATTGAGGCAAGAGAGGATACAATAATCATCATGTCATACAAACTAATACAGGATCCCATCTATGATGAATAACATGCACAAGCGCTACATGGCTAGGCTGAAGCCCTTAGCCCAAGGAGAATTACTCACACATAGAGATGAGATCAAAAATCATAAACATTGTAGTGAAAATCATAAGATTGATAGCAATAGTCTTACAATGTCGCCAATCAAAGAAGAGATCTACTATTACAAGTGGTGGAATATGGCTATGGAGATGGAGAAGGGTTTTGAGATCCAGAGGCGGCTGGTGATCTATGGCAGAGACTTTTTGTAAGGTCGGAGCATGTTTTCTCGTCGCCGGAGGATTCTTTATATAGGGGTCCCTTCATCAAAGTTGTTCTGTTTGACCTAACGGTGGCAGTGCCAACTATACGACCGGAGCTATATGGCCAGAATTTTGCTCTGGTTGTATAGCTAGTCGTTAAAGCGTCTGTCTCCGCTGTACGGCTCCTGGTTTCTTCTAGTTGTTGGAAATATCGTATATTTGACTTTAATGTAGTGATTCCCTCCTTTAAACGACATTATCTGCATAGGAAAAATATAAAAGAAAGGATTGCATACCCCTCTGAATATTAGGCATTCGTGGAAGGGTTTAGAGAGATATTTCATCAAAAGTATGAATAATATCCATCTTAAATGTGGACGTAGATGGCTATATTTTAGAGCCATCGACTATCTCCAAAACTTAATTGGAGGCTCCAAGAACATGCCACAAAGGCCACACACCCGTCTAGGGTTCCAAGAACCCAAGAGGGACAATCTTCTTGATTTCACCAACCAAATCCTTCGAGGAGAACTCAAACCGATGTACCTAATGTAAATGGCAAGAACACCACAAAGATGCTCCAATCCTTCACTATAAATTCCAACAAAGCTACTAAACCAATTAGGGGAATAAGAGAGGAAGAACAAAAGAGGCAATCCACAAAAGAAACCCCAAGATCTAGATCCCAAGATGTTCCCCTCACATAGAGGAGAGATGGATTGGTGGAGTTGTAGATCTAGATCTCCTCTTTCAAATCCCCCAACAAGATTCAAGAAATATGGGAGGGATTGAGAGGAAAAGCAAGCTCTTGAAGGTAGAAACAATGGAGGAGAGAGAGAAAGAGCAAGCAACCAGCCCAAGGAGGAAGAAGGGGGCTTTTATAGGTCCTCCCACGTCAACTAGCCATTGTAGAGCACTTACCCCGGAGTTTCTGGCCTTCAGGACCGGAGTCTCCGGGGTACAGACTTCGGCCAAGACTCCGGGCGAGCTCCAGATGCTCCCAGTACACCCCTCGAAGTCTGGGCCGTAGTCTCTCCCTCATGGAGTCTCCGGGGTGTGAACCCCGGAGTCTCCGACCCCCACAAAACTGGCAGAAATATCGATACAAAAACAATCATAACTTTTGCATCCGGACTCCGATTTTGATGATCTTGGGCTCGTTTCGAAGATAGTAACAATCTCTACAAGATAATGCAGGGAACCATCATAGTCCATCAAGGTAGGATAGAATAAAATGATGAAGGGATTAACCTATCTATAAAAGACAAACCGGTAAAACCTCCAAATCGAAAACGCAATAGAGAATGCATATGAAATCCGTTTTTGGTGAAATTGAGCTTGTCATGGATGTTACACACAAGATATAAATCCTCTCATGGATAATAACCAAGAAAGATGATGCCAAGTATGCAAAGGTTTGAGCTCTATCTGAAAGATATGATCAAGTTACTCACTCGAGAGCTCCTCTTGATTGTACGGTTATATATCCTATAAACCAGTCTCCCAACAACAACATGAGACCAACAAAGGGGAAAACCTATCAAGATAATACCTTTGCCTTGAGAAAACCACTTGATCTCGATGTAGATGATCTTGTCCTTCTCAAGATGGACACCTTTCTTGATTGCTCTTCCTTGAGCTCGAATGATGAAGACTTGAAACATGCTCCCCCATACACCATGGGGAAACCTATTCTTTGACCTTGTCTTCATAGATCCATGATCGCCGAGGATGGAAAGCTTCAAGCATGAGATCTTCTAGAGATGGCGCATCTTGAGCTTGCACAACATTTCTTCTAACTCCAATTGGATGATGTCTTAAAGATACACATGAGGGACTCCATCTACTTCTTCAAGACACACTTGATCTTCTTTTCTTTATTCTTATTCTTCTATAAGATTCCAATAGGCCCAAAGCCCTTGGGCAATGCTTCTTCTTCTTCTTTTCTTCATTTCTTCAACCTTGAAGCCAACACATGGTCCAAGCGATGCCAATGGACAAATCCTATAAGTGCATCTCAATGCAACCATTAGCACATAGAGATTGTAATTAATTACCAAAACCACACATGGGGGCCCACATGCTCTTTTAATCTCCCCCATTTTGGTAATTGATGACAATACCTTTGAGAGGGTTTATAAAATGAATTTTAGCGAATAAAATGGTAGAACCAGTATCAAATACTACACAAGTATGTGATATTGATACCACCACCATATATAGAGCAAACTTCCCTAGAACCTATGCATGTGTGATGAACTTGAATTTCATTGCATATATTGCCAATCATAAACATTGGTGGAGTTTCCTCTATATAAACCACATGCTAAGAAACAACAAGATGCAAGAGCATGAAAGGCAAATGCTTAAGAACAAACTCAAAGCATAAACCAACTTCCCTTAAACCCTCTAAAACTTCTCCCCCATTGGCATCGATTTCCGAAATGGGTGACAAGTTCTAGAATGCCAATATAGTGATAGTTCCTCCAAAGGTGTGCATTCGCACATATCCAATGATGAATACTTGGGAGGAAGTAGAACTATATTGAGGACCCAAAGATTGCCAAAGAACTAAAAAAAGAAGCATCAACAAATGATGCAAGAAATCACAAGATCCGATAAACCAATTGAAAACAACAAAATGAGTCCAAAATGGAAACAACAAGATATTATGAGAAGATCAAACGAGTGTTCTAAATAAAAATAGAGAAGCTCCCCAAGATTTGTGCACAAATAGAATAGTTGCATTTGAATACATCATGCACAAATATGGAATCCTCGCTCCCCCATAAGCATTTAAAACACAACAAATGAGAAAGAAGACAAATGAGCATTATTAAATGAATTAGAGGAGCTCCCCAAAGATTATTCACCAATTATGATAAGTGCATTTGGGAACAAAGTGCATAATCATGGAATCCTCACTCATCCAAATTCATTTAAAAATAAAAGGCATGAGAGAACAAATATGAGTGCCCGAAGATACAAACAAAAGGAACAAGAACTCATAGGAAAATAAATTTGGAAGCCACCAAAGAATTAAAAAGGAATAAAGGGTGGTATCCAAGGAATAAAAATCTCAACTAAGAATTATCTTCTATTATGTGTATAAGTTTCTAAGTGGAATGCATCACAAAGACATATGTCCACAAAGAAACATGCACACATAAACAAGATACTCAAGAAAGCACATAAAAACCAAAATGAAGTCATAACATATACCAATAAGATTTTTGCTTGTAAGCATGGACAAAGGCACAATTTTATCTTATTGTTCATTAATGAACTTCAAACACCAACACACTACATACATTACAACAATCACCAAGGGAAAAGGAGATGGTTGGAATATTTGGAGAAAGGAAACAAGTATCACAAAGGAAAAAACAACTAGCAAAATCTCACTATTGCACATGAAAGAAGTTGAGGAAAGGATATGCAATAAAATTGCTAGATTGACATATTTGGGATTGGTGAATCATATGCATGATTTTGTATAGTACCAATTATATGCACTCATCTCAACTTCCACACATTTGCAATAAGGAATTCTCTTAAAACCAAGGCTAGAACCACAACAAATACAAATACAAATACAAATACAAATACAAATACAAATACAAATACAAATACAAATACAAATACAAATACAAATACAAATACAAATACAAATACAAATACAAATACAAATACAAATACAAATACAAATACAAAAAATCATGCTAGAAGGAAACCCACAAACGGTTCGAAGCAGGATATATGAGCATGAGAAAGAGATACTTTTTACTGAGATATAATTGGTAGGATGTAGAGGATATGAATTCGATGATCATCCTATAGCTTGCCTCCAATTTCCATGTACGCAACATTTCTTCAAAAATGAGGGACAAGCATCCAATATATCTCCAATGTACCTAAAACATATTTAAGTACAAAATGGTCCCCAAACTCATTGGGTCTAAAGTAGTTAGATAAACTACAATATATAGGAGAGACTCCAAATAAATATGTGCATATTGATATGAAATTGAATTTCATGCACAACTTAGCCGATTGGATTTGGTGGAGTTTCCCCTATATATTGGATCAAAGAAAGCAAGCATGTCATAATATAAACATGTAGTAAATATGCATGCATAAGGCTTTCAAGAACCAACAAGGGGATACAATTTGAACAAAAATACCAAGTAAATCGAGATGGCACACATAAGAGTGTGACACGACAAAATGTGTCCAAATTGTATCAAAGAACCAATTCAACACATGAATGATCACAAGTTCAACAAATGAACAAGAAAAAAGTCAAAGAGCAAAAGATAGATAAAAACACAAATGCTCTAGGATTTATCTCATTCTAAAAGGTCAAAACACGAAACAAGGAATGAGACAAAGCCAACTCCCCAAAAGAGCAAGGTTCCAAAAAATGAACCAAACTCTCCACACTTTCATGATGGCACAAAATACCAAAATTAAAAGATCGAACTACCAAGAACATGAAACATAATATGGATCAAACGATGAAACATAAAAAGGAGTGTTCTAGATAATATAGGAGAGCTCACCTATAAGTAGTACATTATATGGAATTTTGCCTTTGAATGCAAAATGCACACAAATGGGATCATCACTAGTACCTACATTAAATAAAACACAAGTGGATACCAATAAAATAAGAAGATCCATAAGAGGTAAGGAAATCTTGGGAGACAACACAAAACATTTTCTTGGCAATATATAGAACAAAATTAAGCAAAGGCCAAAGTGAATATGATCAATAAATTCTATTACAAATCTATTATTAATTGTCCAAGGATAATAAGTATTGGGAATAATATTCCCGAGGTAGTTCACAAGGATATCCAAGATCATATTCAAACTAAGAAGCATATAACAAAGTATAAGAATTAAGCTTGATGCTTCAAAAGAGATTCTTGGTAGCTTTCAATAGTCACACAATCACTAGTGATCAGAGTAACTTGACGCTAATGGTTTCCATGTGGATATAGAGATACAAATATGAGGAAACACATACCAAGAAACACTCTCACAAACAAGATCCAAAAGGTGAGAAACAAAGGCATTGAACTTGTTTAAGCAAATGCGTCACATAGGAGCTAGATAATTATCAATATCAATTCTAAGTGACACAACCTCGGATTTTCACATTTTCTAGGCTTGTAATATGCACTAAGCATATGACTGCCCCATGATGTGATAAACAATAAATATTAACATGAGGCATGATACGTTGCAAACGTATCTATAATTTTTGATGTTCCATGCTTGTTTTATATCTACTTTCTTATGTTTTGTCCACACTTTGGAGTATTTTTATACACTTTTTGGGACTAACCTATTAACAAGATGCCACAGTGCTAGTTGCCTGTTTTCTGCTGTTTTTGGTTCCAGATAAGCCAGAAAATGAATATTCTTGGAATTGGACGGGACAAAAGCCAAAGTCAATATTTTACCGGAAGACTCACGGAGCCAGAAGACGAGACGGAGAGGGACCAGGGGCTGGCCACACCACCTGATGGCGTGGGCCAAGCCAGGCCGCACCAGGGGGTGGTGTGGGCCCCTCAGCCTCCACCGACCTTGCCTGTTCTCCTATAAGAAGCCTCCCAATGAGAAAACCCTAAATAATCCGGGAGAAAGCCACGAAAACCTCCACAGCGCCACCGCCACCAAAGGGGAGATTCAGGGGATAGAAAGTGTCTGTTCTGGCACCCTGCCGGGACGGGGAAGTGCCCCCGGAGCCATCTCCATCGATCTCCACCACCATCTGCATCACCGTTGCTGATTCCCATGATGATGAGGGAGTAGTTCTTCCTCGAGGCCAAGGGTTCTACCGGTAGCTATGTGTTCATCTCTCTCTCTATGCGTGATCTTATTGAGATCATGAGCTTTGTAATCTATAGATCTATTCTGCTACTCATGTGCTTTAATGAATATCTGCTTATCCCCATGTGTGTGAAGTTGACAGTGTGCACACCGTGTGGCACTTTGGCTAAGGTTACATAAATACTTGTTATGATTTATATTTGGAGTTGGATGTCTCTATGAAATTGTGGTGTTTGTTGGAACCATCTAGCGCTCAAGGTGATAGTGAGGGGTTATCTAGATGGGGAAGGAGGACTTTGAGGTGTGCTGTTATAGCCCTACCATGGATTAGAGTGTCCAACCGGAGAGTAGTTCAGAGTAGTATCATGAAGACAAGATATTTATATGAGAGTGTTCACTAGTGAAAGTATGATCCCTAGGCCTTGTTTCTAAGCATTGAAACACCATTTGCAACTAGATCTGTTACATGTTTGCTTGCTTCCATCTTTTTGCCTTTAGTCTTTTCCTCCCGTCAAGCTCTTTTCTGGCACCGTTGTCTTATATCCATACCACTTGTATTTCACTATCTCTTTGTCGAACTAGTGCACCTATACACCTGACAAGTGTATTGGGTGTGTTGGGGACACAAGAGACTTCTTGTATCTTGATTGTAGGGTTGCTTGAGAGGGATACCTTTGACCACTTCCTCCCTGAGTTCGATAAACCTTGGGTGATCCACTTAAGGGAAACTTGTTGCTGTTCTACAAACCTTTGCACTTGGAGGCCCAACAACTAGCTACAAGAATAGAAGTGCGTAGAAATCAAGCTATTTTCTGGCACCGTTGCCTGGGAGGTAAGGTAAAAGGTACTCACATCCTCTGGCTACTAAGCTATCTTCTAGTACTGTAGCTGGTGTGTAAGTGCTCGAAGTTATTTCCTTTAGATTCTACAATTATATCTTTTTGTTTCTTGTTTTTATTTTCACTAGTTAGGCTTAATGGAAAACAACAACAAAATTAGAGAGCTTTATAGTATTTATCTTGAGTTAGGACATGAAGTGTTTGAAGAGAAAATTAAAAAACCTATGGAACTTTATTTGCATGCTAATAGCAATGTTATTAGTATGAATTCTTTGAACACCATTATTGCTAATGCTATGGAAACGTCTAAGCTTGGGGAAGTTAGTTTTTATGAAAATGATCTTTTTAGTTCCCCAGCTTTAAACAAGAAAATTTGCTCTGATGATACTTTATCTCCCATATGTGGTAATTCTAATGATACTTGTGATATTTTAAATCCACATACTGAAAGCATCCCTTTTAAAATACCTATAAAAATTGTTGAACGTGTTATGAATAACTGTTATTTTGGAGATGGAACGGTCCATCTTAGTGATCATTTACTCTTTATACACGAATTATGCGAGTTATTCAAGTGTGCAGGTATTTCAATGTACCAAGTTAATGTTGGAGATATGCCCAAGAGGCAATAATAAAGTGGTTATTATCATATCTTCACACTTATGATAAATGTTTACATACCATGCTATAATTGTATTAACCGGAAACATTAATACTTGTGTGATTTGTAAACTAAAATAAGAGTCCCTAGTAAAGCCTCTTGTTAAACTAGCTTGTTGGTTAATATATGATCATTGTTTCCTGATCATGAACATAGAGATGTTATTAACAACAGGGTCATATCATTAGGAGAATGATGTGATGGACATACTCCTATAGATAAGCGTAGCATAAAGATCAAGTCATTTCAATAGTTCAATTGCTATATGCTTTCTGATACATAGTAACCTAATTCCTTCGACCATGAGATCATGCATATTGCCTTTACTGGATGGATGCTTTGATGTCATCAAACACCACACCGTAACAGGGTGGCTATAAAAGTGGCATTGGGTGTTCAGAAAGTATTGGTTGAAACACATGGATCAAGAGTGGGATTTGTCCATCCACATGACGGATAGATATTCTCTGGGCCCTCTCGGTGAAATGTCATCCAATTAGCTTGCAAGCATGTGACTTGGTCACAAGGGATCACATATCACGGGAACGAGAAAAGAGTACTTATCAGTAACGAGGTTGAACTAGGTATACAGAGATACCGACGATCATAACCTCGGATAAGTAACATATCGTGAGACAAAGGGAAATTGGTATCGTATGTAAGTGGTTCATTCGATCGCAAAGTAATCGTAGAAATATGTGGGAGCCATATGAATTTCCAGATTCCTCTATTGGTTATTGTTCGGAGAAGTGTCTCGATCATGTCCGCATAATTCACGAACCGTAGGGAGACACACTTAAGGATTCGACGTTGTTTGAGTAGTTATGGTATTATGAGAAAGAGACCGAATGTTGTTCGGAGTCTCGGATGGGATCCGGGATATCACGAGGTGATCCGGAATGGTCCGGAGAATAAGATTCATATAAGGAAAGTCCCATTTCGGAGTTGGGGAATGGTTCCGGTGTTTTCATCGGGAACATTCTAGAAGTTCCCGGAATGTCCGGCACTCCGGAGGGGAAGGGGTACATGAATGTGTCATTGCATGTTGGAATGATTGCATCATGTACTAAGTGTTCTTGCTGTCCCAAATAAAGGATTAAATTGAATCCTAAATTGAAAAAGTCAAACGGCTAGTTTGAAAGTCAAACGGCAGTTTTTGGGAAGTGGGAGGAGAGGAGGAAACCGAATTGGGGGAGGAGTCCTCCTCCCCAAGCCGGCGGCCAGCCCTAGGCCGAGTTGGGGAGGGACTCCCTCCCTCCCCTAGCGCGCCAGCCCTCCCACCTATAAAGGGAGGGGCAGGGCTCCCCTCCCAACACAACACAAGACACACAAGTTCCTATCCTCTAAAACTAGAAACTAGACCTAGACCCCGGTTTAGAGCTGTTTCGGTTTAGAGCCTTCTAATTGGTTTAGAGCCCTCTAATTGGTGTGTCTAATTACTAGACCACTAATAGCCTCTCTCATAAGCTCCACCATACTCGCACCGGCTTAAGGCGAAGCCCTGCGGGATCTTCCCTCTACTTTCGGTACCACGCCGTTGTGCTGCCGGAATCGCGAGGAGAGTGCTACAACCTCCGCTGCCTGCTGGAACAAGGGAGAGGAAGGTCTTCGTCGAGTACCGAACGTGTGACCGACTGCGGAAGCGCTGCGGGAACGCGGCGCTGGAAGGATCGTCTACGCGATCTTGAGATCGGAAAGAGTACGACTACATCACCCACGAGAATCTGCTCTCGTTAACCGCTTTGGAATCTTCGAGGGTGAGTTCCACTATCGACTCGTTGCTGCAATCTAGTAGATAGATCTTGGCTTGTTTGTTTGTATGCGATAGAAAATTTTTGTTTTCCATGCTACGAACCCCTACAGTGGTATCAGAGCCGTGTCTATATGTAGATCTGTTGCACGAGTAGAACACAATGGTCATTGTGGGCGTTGATGCTTTTATTGTCGATTGCTTTTTGTGTACTTTGCATCTTGCGGTATGTTGGGATGAAGCGGCCCGGGCTAACCTTACATGACATCGTTCATGAGACTTGCTCCACGCTTAACATGCAACTTGTATTGCATAAGTGGCTTTGCGGGTGCCTGTTTCTTCTAGCATAGTAAAGATCCAATTTACAACGGGTGATCAACAATGCTAGTATCAATGTTGTGGTTCTTGTTCGTAAGTTAGAACGACACTTATTGAAAGCCCCAAACCACGTAAAATATGCAAAGAAAGTAGAGGCGTCTAACTTTGTTTTGCAGGGGTGTGCAGTGATGTGATATGGCCATGATTGTGATTATATTTGATGTATGCAATGTTCCTTATTGTAAGTTGGCAACCGGCAGGAGCCATATGGTTGTCTTTAATTTCTGTTAAGACCTGCGTGTCTATTCAAAATAGTTGTAATAGTTGAAGCTGGTGGACGACAACCATGAAGAAGCGTCATTGACCTTGATGCTATGCCGGTGATGATGGAGATCATGTTCGTGCTTGAAGATGGAGATCGGAAGCACAAAGAAGAAAGGCCATATCATATCACATATTATGAATTGCATGTGATGTTAATCCTTTATGCATCTTGTATTGCTTAGTAGACAACGGTAGCATTATAAGATGATCCCTCATACACATAAATTTCAAGTTCTAAAGTGTTCACCCTTAGTATGCACCGTTGCCAAAGCTTGCTGCTTCGAAACACCACGTGATGATCGGGTGTCTTTGATTCCGCGGGTGACTACAACGTAAGCAAGCCAGATTTGCTTATGCGGAAGCTAAGGTTTGTCTTGACGAGCCTAGCATGTACAGACATGGCCTCAGGAACACGGATCGCCGAAAGGTAAAGCATGAATCATATAGTAGATATGATGAACATGTCGATTGTTCGCCATTGAAACTATATCAACTCTCGTGATGATCGGTTTTGATGTGGTGGATTTGGTTCGTGTGATCACTAAAACAATGTGAGGGATATTGTTTTGAGTGGGAGTTCACCTAGATTAATTTAATTATTAATTAGAACTCAATTTATCATAAACTAAATCAAAGTGAATTTGCATAGTTGTTGTAGTCATTGGCATCCGTTTACCACCTTGCGCTTAGTTATAATTGAGATAATAGAACTATAGAATTCTGGTTAGTTACTTTACGAACTGGTATCGTATTGTTTTAAGTGTTAATCTAAAGTTTAAAAGTCCTATTGCAAACTTTCAGTAAGTTCCGGTTACTCCATGAAGTTTAATAATTAGTATTAAATCAAGAGTAACAATTCCAAGTGTTAGTATATAAGTATCATGTTTGTATCCATGATTCTTGATATTCAAAGGATTCCCTTAATATCAAGATTATCTAGGATCTGAAAGAGTTGTTTCAGAAACCATGATGTGTGGAAGATATTGTGATATCTGAAACGAAGTTTTGGTTGCAACATGATAGAGTATAGTATGGCAAAAGTCATGTTCTCATATTTGATGAGAATTTGCAAAAGGGTTGGAGACACTTGTTGTCCTAATCCTCCAAAAGGTTTTGGTTAGCAACATTATACTCATAATTCATCGTTATAAGCTAAAAGTAGCTTGATCATGGACGATTCCATGATAAGGGTGAATATTTGATGTAGGTAAAATGTTTACTACACCAAGAGATTACTAAAGAAAGGAATTTGAAAGAACACCAAATATTTGATGATGGTGATCTACTTCAAAGTGCAAGTCCAAAGACATTGGTATTTAATTATACACGCTTTGGACTAGATGTCATATGTATGACTCCACTATTGATGTTGATAGATTCTTTCAAACTGAAAAGGAAATACTGAAAGAGAATCTCATAAATATATGGCAGAAAAGAAAAGACTAGAATCGTTCAGTTTAAGTATATAGATGATATACATGTTATGGCTATATTCTTTGCTTGTTAAACAATGTGGTTCTTAAGTATTTGATACTGAATTTGTTGGTATGAATCGTCATACGAAACAACAGAATTCATGAACTACAATGGCCTAAGTAACTAGCAAAAGAATATGTGATGATGTTCATCGAGAACAAATAAAGGGTTATTATGTTGCTCGTTAAAACATCAAAGCTTGCCTTCAAGATTTGTTTTATCAGGTATTATGAGAACAAAAGGGTTGTTCAAATAATTGCCGTAATCCATAAAAGATGGATGATTCGCAAATCTCGTTAGAGAAATCACATCCATAAAACTAGTGCTAAAATGTCAAAAGACAAATTGATTGAAAGATCACTTAGGAAGTGACATCGCTGTTTGAATTATATTGGAAAGAAAACATGAAGAAACTCCATGTTGATGGAATTTTGGAGTCTTCTGATTTTTGATCATATGACGCTTGTGAAACTTTCCTAGAGATAATTAAAACTTCGTTCATAGGCCAAAAGGGAACGAATGACTAGCTAATTGGAACTTGTACATATTGTTGTACGAAGTCCATTATGTGTAGTCAAGAGCGATGGATTTCAACTTCATATGCTTTCTCCGAAAATTTGAGTGAATATATGAATATTTACTTAATAAGGATGAAGTATGAAATATTTGAAAAGTTCAAAAGACTTTCAAGATGAAGTGCAAAATCATTGTAACAAGAATATAAACAGTTTATGATAAAGATCGTAAAGGAAGATATTTGAGTTACAAGTTTAGCATAATACCTAAGATTTAAGGAATCGTTCCGTGGATTTGCATTTTCCCGAAACACCATAAGTGTATGGAGCGTTCGAGATATGTAATTAAACCTTGTTTGACATGGTAAGATCAAAGGTATAATTTATAAAACTGCCATTATATTTTAAAGATTAAAAGCTTTAGAGATTACCGTTTTTCCACTGAAAAGAGCTCCATCATAATCCGTTGAAATGACACCATATAAGGTTATGGTTTGGGATAAAACCCAAGTTGTCCTTTCTTAAACATTGGTATACTATGCATAAGAAAGATGTTTGCAACCAAAGTCGGATGAACCTGTCTTTGTATGTTATTTCGAATAACTGTTAAGTATTCCTCCATAAACACCGGAGACAAAAGTGTTTGTTGCTTAGAACGTCAAGTTTCTTTTGGAAGGAATTTTTCGTGAAAAGTTAAGTGGGAGGACAATAGAACTTTGATAAGGTTAAGAACCTTAGCTGTATGTGCAAAGTTGCGCAGCGCCGAAAAGTGTTCCGGAGGCGGCAACAATGCTCATGGCTCACGTGCCTCAAAGGTTGTGGTCACGGAGATCTAAGTTCCTATTGAAACAAGTAGATCGGGTAAACAATCAAATACCAAGATTTGAGGGTTGAATCATTATTTGAGAATAATGAACCGACTACATGCAAAGAAGCGATGATGGGCCCTGACTCCGTCAAATGGCTTGAAGCCATAAAATCCGTGATAGTTCCATACACGAGAAATCAAGTTTTGAACTTGAAGGACCCTCGAGAAAGGTGTAAGACCTTATAGTTGTGTCTGGTTCTATAAAGAAATAGACATGGATGTTTTACATCTATGAAATAGTCGACATGTTGGGAGAGAGTTCACAACAATGTTCAAAGATTGACTATGACAAGATTTGATCTTTCATAGCGATATTTAGTCTATACGGATTAATATAGCAACCACTACATATAATTTTGTTATATGGTAGTTGAATAAACAAAACAAGTTCTTCTAATAGAATCGTTACCTAGGACATGTGCATAAACACGGTCCATAGGGTTTTGTCAATTCAAAGGATGCTAAAAGCATATGCAAACTTCAATGGTTAGAGTGAGCATAGCGGAGTTGGAATCTTCACTATGATGAAACTGTTAAAAGGGTTTAATTTCATCAGAGACAATGAAGATGCTTGCGTTTGCAAGAAATTAAGTGGGAGCGCTAAGACATGTTTCTAATACATTATGTGGAAGACATATTGTTGATTGGAAATAATGTATCTTTTATTAACACATATTAAGAATTTCATCCCGATGAAAGACTTAGGCAAAACCCAAGTATTTTGGCATCAATAGACGCTAATATGGTTGTGCCAGAAGTACATAGACAAGATATTGAATGAGTTCAATATAGGAACTACAAGAAAGGTTCTTGTTGCACAGAAAGGATTGAATAAGTTCAATGTTGATGATATATTCAAGTGTATTGACATTTGGTAAAGTGAAACAAATAATCAAGTATAGATTGATACTTGATGTATGAAATCACAAAGAGTATTTATATCAATCATACTGTGATATGTACAAATCCAGATATGTCCTATGCTCTAAATGTTGAGAGCATATACCAGAATGATTCGTAAGATGATCATTGGACAATAGTAAGGATATTCTTATGATCTTCTGAAAGAACTAAGAGTATAATATTTGTAGAAGTGACAAATAGATGGTTAGTTCATTGTAAAAGTACTACATTGATACTAGTTTTGTCACAGAGTACAAATTAAGTTTATCTCAATCTAAACTAAGGGTGGCACAATATAATGGAAAGTGAGTTCCATAATGGATTTGGATGATTTCCAAAGTTAAGACATTGTGACAGATACTACAACAAAAGGCTAAGTATATGACTGCTATTATAGCAGCAAAAGAGGGCATTTGTGTCAAGAAGTTTGTTATCAAACTAGGTGTAGTTCTCAGTGGGATAATACTATGAAGATATATTGTGCGACAATATTATCAACATGTTTTAACCCTAAAGAGCTAAAGGTCACACCGAAATACCAAATTTATACAAAGCCATCTCATTAGAGAATGAGTGATGCATAGAGACGCAAAGACATGCAATTACACACGGACCTGGAAGTGTCAGATCCGGAGATCAGTTGACCACTAGCAATCGTGTGCATACAACACCGGAAAGCCATAGGTGTTGAAAAACACAAAGGTTTGAAACTAGATTATTGACTCTAGTGCAAGTGGGAGACTGTTGGAGATATGCCCAAGAGGCAATAATAAAGTGGTTATTATCATATCTTCACACTTATGATAAATGTTTACATACCATGCTATAATTGTATTAACCGGAAACATTAATACTTGTGTGATTTGTAAACTAAAATAAGAGTCCCTAGTAAAGCCTCTTGTTAAACTAGCTTGTTGGTTAATATATGATCATTGTTTCCTGATCATGAACATAGAGATGTTATTAACAACAGGGTCATATCATTAGGAGAATGATGTGATGGACATACTCCTATAGATAAGCGTAGCATAAAGATCAAGTCATTTCAATAGTTCAATTGCTATATGCTTTCTGATACATAGTAACCTAATTCCTTCGACCATGAGATCATGCATATTGCCTTTACTGGATGGATGCTTTGATGTCATCAAACACCACACCGTAACAGGGTGGCTATAAAAGTGGCATTGGGTGTTCAGAAAGTATTGGTTGAAACACATGGATCAAGAGTGGGATTTGTCCATCCACATGACGGATAGATATTCTCTGGGCCCTCTCGGTGAAATGTCATCCAATTAGCTTGCAAGCATGTGACTTGGTCACAAGGGATCACATATCACGGGAACGAGAAAAGAGTACTTATCAGTAACGAGGTTGAACTAGGTATACAGAGATACCGACGATCATAACCTCGGATAAGTAACATATCGTGAGACAAAGGGAAATTGGTATCGTATGTAAGTGGTTCATTCGATCGCAAAGTAATCGTAGAAATATGTGGGAGCCATATGAATTTCCAGATTCCTCTATTGGTTATTGTTCGGAGAAGTGTCTCGATCATGTCCGCATAATTCACGAACCGTAGGGAGACACACTTAAGGATTCGACGTTGTTTGAGTAGTTATGGTATTATGAGAAAGAGACCGAATGTTGTTCGGAGTCTCGGATGGGATCCGGGATATCACGAGGTGATCCGGAATGGTCCGGAGAATAAGATTCATATAAGGAAAGTCCCATTTCGGAGTTGGGGAATGGTTCCGGTGTTTTCATCGGGAACATTCTAGAAGTTCCCGGAATGTCCGGCACTCCGGAGGGGAAGGGGTACATGAATGTGTCATTGCATGTTGGAATGATTGCATCATGTACTAAGTGTTCTTGCTGTCCCAAATAAAGGATTAAATTGAATCCTAAATTGAAAAAGTCAAACGGCTAGTTTGAAAGTCAAACGGCAGTTTTTGGGAAGTGGGAGGAGAGGAGGAAACCGAATTGGGGGAGGAGTCCTCCTCCCCAAGCCGGCGGCCAGCCCTAGGCCGAGTTGGGGAGGGACTCCCTCCCTCCCCTAGCGCGCCAGCCCTCCCACCTATAAAGGGAGGGGCAGGGCTCCCCTCCCAACACAACACAAGACACACAAGTTCCTATCCTCTAAAACTAGAAACTAGACCTAGACCCCGGTTTAGAGCTGTTTCGGTTTAGAGCCTTCTAATTGGTTTAGAGCCCTCTAATTGGTGTGTCTAATTACTAGACCACTAATAGCCTCTCTCATAAGCTCCACCATACTCGCACCGGCTTAAGGCGAAGCCCTGCGGGATCTTCCCTCTACTTTCGGTACCACGCCGTTGTGCTGCCGGAATCGCGAGGAGAGTGCTACAACCTCCGCTGCCTGCTGGAACAAGGGAGAGGAAGGTCTTCGTCGAGTACCGAACGTGTGACCGACTGCGGAAGCGCTGCGGGAACGCGGCGCTGGAAGGATCGTCTACGCGATCTTGAGATCGGAAAGAGTACGACTACATCACCCACGAGAATCTGCTCTCGTTAACCGCTTTGGAATCTTCGAGGGTGAGTTCCACTATCGACTCGTTGCTGCAATCTAGTAGATAGATCTTGGCTTGTTTGTTTGTATGCGATAGAAAATTTTTGTTTTCCATGCTACGAACCCCTACAGTTAAGAGGAAGTTATTCCCTTTTTCACTTAAGGGCAAAGCAAGTGAGTGGTATGACCTACTAGATGATCCACATCATTTGGAGTGGAAGGAACTTGAATCTCTCTTTTACTCTAAATTTTATCCTCCTCATGAGATTCATAAAGATAGGAATTATATTTATAATTTTCATCCTCATGATGGAGAAAATATTGCTCAAGCATGGGGAAGATTGAAGTCACTAATGCTCAAATGTCCCATTCATGAGCTCCCCAGTAATATTATTATTAATAATTTTTATGCAAGGCTTTTAGGACATTTCAAGGACTACTTAGATACTTGTTTAGAGGTATCCTTCACAAGTAAGGAGGTCAAAGCTAAGTGGGATCTTCTTGAAAAAATTCAAAGCAATACCGAAGATTGGGATAACGACAAAGGTAAAGAACCAGGTATAAACTATGAGTATGATTGCATTAAGTCTTTCGCTGAAACTGCTGATTTTCAAGAGCTTAGTGCTAAAAATGGTCTTGATCCTCAAATTCTTGTTGATGTTTGTAGAGCCTTTGCTTCTCATATTAATGCTCCTAAAGAAAAATGGGACATGTATCATGAGCCTTTTAAAGACACTTGCATGGAAAATGAAATTGTTATTAATGATAGCAATAAATATGTTCAAACCTCTAAAAGTACTATTTCTTATAAGCATGTTAATTTTTGTGGAATACATAGACCTTGTGAGAAGAATCAAATTGAAGAAGAATATTGTATCACCCATAGGAATGAAAAAACTAGAATGTGGTATAGGGCTCTAAATGATCTTGGTAAAAAGTTTGTGCCCTCTATCCTTTTATTTGTGAACTTTGCTTTGAAGTGGGTCATTTCAATTTTCAATGCTCAGGCCATAATAATATCCCTTCTAATCCAATGAGTACTTCAAGTTTGTATTGTGATGACATGATCACTCCTAATCAACATGATGAACTTACATTATTTTTGGGGTGTGAAGAGTTATCAAGAAAAACTTCTTTGGTAGATATGAGTGCTTTTGGTATGAATAGCGTCCTGCATGGTTGTCATCTTTATTGTGTTGATAATTGCCACACAAATACTTACATACAGAATATTATAAAAGATGAGATTTTACCACAATATGACAGGACTAATATGTGTTTTGATCTTATTAATGAAAAGAAGGAATCCTCCAAAGTTTCTTCTATTGTATCTAACAATAAACCAGGGTATATGGAGAAGCTTACTTTCAAGCCTCTCTCTCCTAAAGATAAGAAGAAAAAGAAGAATAGGAGGAGTAAAAGGAGAGAGGAAACGGTATTTTTCCCTAAGCATGTTACTCCTATTATAGTTTTTGATGAGTCTGAACTCGATGATGTTCCTATGCATGTTACCTATAGTAGTGATCATGATTGGGAAAAGCACACTACTTTTGATATTGAAAATCTCTTCGGTACCAATTCTGAAAATGATGATGTTAATAATTGTTGTACTATTAGTACTATCCATGTTCCTTCCAATGATGATATGTTTACAAATGAACACACTTTGGAAGATAACTATTCTATTGCTTATGATGATATTATACCTCCAATATATGATGATTACAATGATGAATATGATATTTTCAGTCACCCTACTATTGAGGAGAAAATTAATTATGATTACAATATGCCTCCTGTATTTGATGATTATGGTGATGAGAATAATAATGATAGCTATTTTTTTGAATTTACTCCCACTAGAATTAATAAAAATTACTATGTTTATGTGGGGAGTATTAATTCTTTTATGCATGTGGGTCATGATAAGAATGTTTCATGTGCTAGTTATATTGTTAATTTTATTCATGGTGCTACTGAAAGTTATTATGAGAGAGGGAAACATGGTTTTATGCATCTCAATAATATTAAGTTTCCCCTCTTTATGTTGAAAGTCTTGAAGTTGCACTTGTTTTTCTTTACTATGCTTGTTGCTTTGTGCTTTCATGACTTGTTTCTTTACCATATTCCTATGCATAGGAAGTGGGTTAGACTTAAATGTGCTTTGAATTTGTTTCTTGATGCTCTCTTTTACTTTAATTCATATTTCTTATGTGAGCATCTTCTCAAACTATCATGCCTAACTTAAAGGCGTTAAAGAAAAGTACTTCTTGGGAGATAACCCAATAGTTTTCTTGAGTCTTGGAAGTTATTAATTCTGTAATAACCTCTCCTTATCCTTTTTTATTTGATTTTTGTGCCAAGAATAACCTCTAATGAGAGGGAAGTAAGATTTGGGGAAGTGCTATCCCGAAACAGATTTTTGTGCTTCAGTGTAAAAATTCGTGAAAAAACTCTGTATGTCGGATTGAGCCATAATTTTATGAATACATCCCCTAGGTTGTTAGCTAACTTTCCTTAGATCAACACTTTTTGATTTGAGCAACAGAAGGTCTTCGGAAAAATCGGTTTTCACCTGCTGGTCTATTTTGACAAATTTCTGCCATAATTTGCATTTGCCTCTTTATCGATTTCTTTTTGGGTTCTTTTTGGTGAATTGAGATTTTTTAGGGAATTGCTATAGTATCTTGTGTTTTTAATGAAAGTTTTGCTGTTTTAAAACTAAAACCCAAAGGTTTATTATCTTTTGAATGAACTAATGTTGCTAATGAAGATTGTGTGAAGTTTTGTATGAAGGAAATTTTTAGGTGTAGGGAAAGAATGATGTAATGAGATGAAGAATGGACAAAAGCTCAAGCTTGGGGATGCCACCCTGTGTCACCCCAAGAAATATTCAAGAGGTACAAGCGTCAAAGCTTGGGGATGCCCAAGGCATCCCCTTCTTCATTAATAAAAATCTCAGGTCTTTCTAGACACTTCGTTTTTATTGTTTCATGCACTGTTGTTTTGTTCTTGGAGTGTCTTTGTTTTCATTTTTAGTTTTCGTTTGCTTAGTTTGATTGAATAAATTGGTTGGACCCCCTCATTCATACATTAGTTTTCACATAAGATTAGTTTGAATTGGAAAAGAGTAGGAAAAAGTTCATGCCTAAGTGGTAAAAAGGAGCTTGTTTTTTATTGTGGCCTATGCTTTGTCATGTCATGCTTGATATTGTTTTAGCTTTATACTTAGTTATTTTTTCTGTAGCATGACATGTTACAAATAATTGAGATTGCTTAATGTGCCTTGAAAGAATCATGCGTTGTTTTAGCATATTAAAGCATAGCATTGTGGTATTCTACTTTGATGCTTTATTTGGGTTGACTTGGCGCATGCTCACACCATGTTAAGACTATACCAAGTCACCATAGCCTCTATGATCCTTTAGTTTTTGACTTGTAATATCACTTTATGCTTTAATTAATGATGTTTTGTCGCTTTGCATGATTATGGCCATTATTGCTCTCTTAGTTGGTCACTCCCAGTCTTTTGCTAACCTCCATACCAAGTATGAGTTCCACTCATGCATCCAACTCCAAATAAAACCAAGTTATTCCAAAGAGTCCACCATACCTACCTATTAGCATTTGCTATTCCAAGTATATTCATGTTTTTATCTACCTTCTGAATTAAACTTGTTATGTGAAAATTAGTGATTAAAGCTCTCACGAACTTGATGGCACACTTTAATTTTCTTGCCCCTAATAAACTTGAACCATCGTGTCATCTATGTTGTATATGCTTGCACTTATACGTTGGGAATTAGCAGAACCATGTTGTCATGGGGAACGCTTTCAACATTGCACTTGTACATTGTACCCAGTTGATATCATGCTCTTTTGTTTATGGATGTCGTCGGTGTGAAATGAAAGGGGAGCTTGTAAGTCCATGGAGTTATGTATGTATGTGTGTTAGAGAAACGCCTGGGCGGCTGGTCTAATCCATGCCTAATCATGGTGGAAACCTGCAGCATAACCATAATGAGCAATCTATGAAGCATTCTTCTTATAAAAAAATAGATCGAGATTGAGAAAAAAGAAAAAAAAGAGATGAGAAAAGAGGAAAGAGAGAAAAAGCACCATTTTCCCATGGTAAATAAGAAGATGCTGAGATGCTTTTTGTCTGCCTGCCTTGTCATTTTGATATGGGGATTCTTTCGTATCATCGGGCAAGAGGTACCCCGTTGACGGTTCTCTATGATACAGATGCACTTACTATGACAAGAACTTACCGGTAACTACACTTGAGTAGCATGAGGAGCGGCCCTCGTATTCAAGGAACATGAGATTGCCAACCTATACTTTGTCAAGCATATACTCCATAATTTGTTCACTTTAACCTTAATCAGTTCAAGATGCTTATGATAGGGGCAATGAGAGCTGAAAGCTAATAAGTACCATAATTTTTGGAAGCTCTTTATGAGACTTGAATCCATGCTTCCTTCTATGAAGGCCTTTCTTTTACTTTTATGTTGAGTCTCCATCTTATATCTTTATGCACCTATTAAGAGAGCATAGTGTCCATTCTTAGTTTAATGTGCATTGTCCCGAGACTTGTTGATTGATGCATAACTTTGATATTGCTTGTTCTTAAACTATTTGTATCTAGTCACCCTTATGAACTTTGAAGGTGTCCTATGCATTTATGTTTTGCTACACTATGAGGGACAAGCTGAATACCATTCTTATTATATTTTATTTATGTGAAACAAACAAACGTCTTTCAAAGCATTGTTATTCATGAATATTTTGTTTGTACCTTTTCATGTTACAACATAGTTTCTATGTCTTATTGTTAGAACTATATCTTTCATGCTATGTTAGAGTACTATGATCCCAGCTATCAATGTTCTACAAATACTTTGATCAAGACTACGATGGTGCATGTCACCTCAAAAATTATTCTTTCTTTTTATCACTTACCTACTCGAGGACGAGCAGGAGTTAAGCTTGGGGATGTTGATACCTTGCAAACGTATCAATAATTTTTGATGTTCCATGCTTGTTTTATATCTACTTGCTTATGTTTTATCCACACTTTGGAGTATTTTTATACACTTTTTGGGACTAACCTATTAACAAGATGCCACAGTGCTAGTTGCCTGTTTTCTGCTGTTTTTGGTTCCAGAAAATCCAGAAAATGAATATTCTCGGAATTGTACGGGACAAAAGCTAAAGTCAATATTTTATCGGAAGACTCATGGAGCCAGAAGACGAGACGGAGAGGGACCAGGGGCTGGCCACACCACCTGGTGGCGCGGTCCAGGCCAGGCCGCACCAGGGGGTGGTGTGGGCCCCTTAGGCCTCCACCGACCTTGCCTGTTCTCCTATAAGAAGCCTCCCGATGAGAAAACCCTAAATAATCCGGGAGAAAGCCACGAAAACCTCCACAGCGCCACCGCCACCAAAGGGGAGATTCGGGGGACAGAAAGTCTCTGTTCTGGCACCCTGCGGGGATGGGGAAGTGCCCCCGGAGCCATCTCCATCGATCTCCACCACCATCTCCATCGTCGTTGCTGATTCCCATGATGGTGAGGGAGTAGTTCTTCCTCAAGGCCAAGGGTTCTACCGGTAGCTATGTGTTCATCTCTCTCTCTATGCATGATCTTATTGAGATCATGAGCTTTGTAATATATAGATCTATTCTGCTACTCATGTGCTTTAATGAACCTCTGCTTATCCCCATGTGTGTGAAGTTGACAGTGTGCACACCGTGTGGCACTTTGTCTAAGGTTACATAAATACTTGTTATGAGTTATATTTGGAGTTGGATGTCTCTATGAAATTGTGGTGTTTGTTGGAACCATCTAGGGCTCAAGGTGATAGTGAGGGGTTATCTAGATGGGGAAGGCGGACTTTGAGGTGTGCTGTTATAGCCCTACCATGGATTAGAGTGTCCAACCGGAGAGTAGTTCAGAGTAGTATCATGAAGACAAGATATTTATATGAGAGTGTTCACTAGTGAAAGTATGATCCATAGGCCTTGTTTCTAAGCATTGAAACACCGTTTGCAACTAGATATGTTACATGTTTGCTTGCTTCCATTTTTTTCCTTTAGTCTTTTCCTCCTGTCAAGCTCTTTTCTGGCACTGTTGTCTTATATCCATACCACTTGTATTTCACTATCTCTTTGCCGAACTAGTGCATCTATACACCTGACAAGTGTATTGGGTGTGTTGGGGACACAAGAAACTTCTTGTATCTTGATTGCAGGGTTGCTTGAGAGGGATACCTTTGACCACTTCCTCCCTAAGTTCGATAAACCTTGGTTGATCCACTTAAGGGAAACTTGCTGTTGTTCTACAAACCTCTACACTTGGAGGCCCAACAACTATCTACAAGAATAGAAGTACGTATACATCAAGGCAAAAGAATCCAAATAGAGATAATTAATGGACATTATAGAACTTAAATTTCTCATGAGAATCATACCACATAGAGACTAGATAATATTGCTAAATCACTACTAAGTGGTATTCCTCATGTACACACATTTTTAGGATTTTGGAATGCCCAAGCATAACACTCCACCAAAATGGGATAGTCCATTAATCTCTCACATGATCCAAAAAGTTATCAATTGAATTCAATAATAGCTCCAAAAAAGAAACACACATACATGGTGTGCAAACCAACAAACACAAATAAAGTTGATAACTCAAGTTAAGTAAGTGGTAAGAACAACATATACAAAAACATGCAATCTACAAAACCAACACATGCACAAGGGGCAAGTAACTTTCATTGTAATGAGTTAAGCACATGGTACCGCAAGGAGGAACATTGTAAATATAATAGAGGCAATATAATCCACATGACTTGGCTTGACAAATATAATAGATGAAGAACCCTCAATACTTCATGATGAAACCAAGTCTCCAGTGTCCTCCAAAATCACCTATTTATCAAGTTTTGGCTTGTTGGTCCCCAACCAAGTTGGGTCCTAAGAAGTTCATCACAATAGGCTTGGCAACCCAAATGGTTATTTTCTTGACACCACATTGAGAACCAACAAATTTGGCAAACACGTTGCCAACCTCATCCTTACAAAGAGAATAAGCATCATCAATCAAGATAGGGTTGGATGAGGAGATACTGGATGAGGAAGAAATGTGCCCCTTCTCACGACAAATGTAGAAAGTTCTTGTCTTGCTCGCTTTCTTCTTAGGTGATGCCACAACTTGAGGAAGAGCTTGAGTAGTCCAATTAGGAAGCGGCCCATCTACAACTTGAGGTAGATCTTGAGGCCGCTTCTCTTGTTGCTTCACACCAAGAGGCTTCTTCTTCAATGGGCAAGATCTAGCATGATGCCCTTCTTCCTTGCACTTGAAGCAAATAATGTTGGCCGGATACTTCGCTTGATCTTGGACATTCTTCTTATTGCCGTTGTGCTTCAACTTCTTAGTGGACTTGTTCTTGATATTGGAGTTGAATACAAGTCCACTCTTGTCATTGGGGGATTTTTGCACACTCAAGATGTGGTTGAGTGTGGCCTTCCCTTTATGACCCTTTTTCAAGTCATTCTTCAAAGAAGTGACTTGAGCCTTGATCTCTCTAATTTCCTCTACATGGTTAGTGTCAACAACAATAGTAGTAGAGGAAGTAGAATTTTCATTGTTAGAGCAACAAGGCACATGATGCAATTCATCACAAGATATAACATGGTTATGCGAGGATGAATTACAAGGATTAACACATGGAAATATCACATTAGGAGTAAAAGTAGTGCTAATGTCCACATGAGGCCCCACTAGATGTTACCTTTGACACAATGGCCTCATGAGCTAACTTTAGCCTATCATGGGAGACTAAAAGATCCTCATGCGAGCTTGAGAGATTAACATGACTTTCTTCCAATATCCCATATTTGCTAGTAAGCAAAGCAAGTTGAGCCTTTAGCTCAACATTCTCCTTCAACATTGATGCTTCACAAGAAATAGAGTTAGTATCACAAGCATAATCAATAATAGCAAGAGGTGAGGGAAACTTTGCAAGATCTTTTGAATATGAAGCTTTAAGTTGCTCATGTGACTCGGTGAGTTTGATGAGCTCACTCTTAACGACCCGAGAGCCATTTTCGAGGTGCTTAAAATCCTCAACGAGTTTAGCATGGGCAACTATGAGTTCATCATTTTTAGTTTTGAGAACATTTGCCACCGCAAGTTCTCTATTAAGGTTTTCCTTTACTCTAGATAGTTCTAGAGCAAAGGTATCCTCAAGAGATTCTTTGGTGGTTTGTTCTTCTTCAAGGGAGCTCTCTAGATAAGCAATATCGTTAGCATATCACTCTCATGTTCATTCTTTTGAAAAATAATATTTTCTTGCTCCTCAATAAGTTTCTTGCCTTCAATAGCACAAGTCAAGATTTCAACAAATTTGGAGGAAGCAATTTTATTTCTATGAAGAGCGGGAAAGACAATCTCTCCCATATCTTGAATGGAGGAAATATCATAATCAACTAGATGATGATCATCATTATTATTATCAACATCATCATCATCATGAGATACACTAGGATCCAAAGAGGTTACCTTTGTTCCCTTAGCCATAAGGCATATATGAGAACCGAAGAAGGTGATGATGAGATTGCATTTGTAGCTCCATTCAAAATATTGTGTTGGCCCACAACATCTTTGTTTTCCTCTACATGGTTAGCAATAGAAGAACTAGAGGAAATAGAAGCATTTTTATCAGGGCAACAAGACAAAGCAAGCATATCATCATGTCAATTATTCAAGCCATTTCTACATGATATGCAAGGACTACCAACACTAGCATATGAGTATTTTTGAGTGCTACAAGTGTTATAGTCCAAATATAGACCATTGCAACTAGATATAGATGAAGGATTACAAATAGTAAGCACATTATACATATTGAAATTTCTATCACCACTCACCATATCATTACCTTGTGAAAAATCACATGTAGGTGAAGTAGTAGAAGATGAGAACTCATCACGGTCGGAGGTGGAGGGAATACAATCATCCTCAATAATGTTGGACCCATTATAGTTGTCTTGAAGTTTGGTCCATATATCGTGAGCACTCTGATAAGGCATGATTGAAGAAATAACTACATTAATCACAACAAGAAAAAGCATTTTAGTAGCTTGAGCATCTATATAAGAGTTCATCTTCTCCTCTAAAGATTCGTTTTGGGGATCCATAGGAGAAGATAAACACATATATATAATTCCCTCAATAGATGGGTGAATGTCCTGAAAGTAATCTAGCATGCGAGATTTCCAAACACCATAATTTGTACCATCGAATATATAAAAGGAATCGTACACTACTTCACTAGACGACATCTTTACTCTCAAGGCGGTGAAGCCTAAAAGCGAGAGACCTCTCTCTGATACCAATTGAAAGATCATGTATGTAACCTAGAGGGGGTGAATAGGCGGTTTAAAACTTTTACGAGATGGGATTAACAATGGCGGCATAAAACTAGCATTTTCTTTTGTCAAGCACAAAGCCTAGATATACTAAGGTTCACCTATGTGCACCAACAACTTATGCTAAACAAGACCAGCAACAATGTGATATCAATATAGATTACTTCAAACATTAAGGCTATCACAATGTAAAGTGCATAAGTAAAGAGCTCGGGTATAGAGATAACCGAGGCACGTGGGGACGATGATATTTTACCGAGTTCCTCCCAACAAGAGAGTACGTCTTGTTGGAGGGGTGGGCGATACTAAGACCACTAATGCCACAAAAGGCCTCACCCTATTCTCCTGAGTACCCACCACGTGGCAAGCACCCGTTCCACTATGGGACACTTGAGGGCGGTCAACGAACCCGTACAAGATTGGGGTTAATTGCAGGCTCCCAATAATCACCACCAAGGACAATATCTTGGGGAGAGCTCCATAACTTAATTGAAGGACCAAAGAACATGCCACAAAGGCCACACAACCGTCTAGGGTTCCAAGAACCTAAGAGGGACAATCTTCTTGATTTCACCAACCAAATCCTCCGAGGAGAACTCAAACCGATGCACCTAATGCAAAAGGCAAGAACACCACAAAGATGCTCAAATCCTTCACTCTCAAATTCCAACAAAGCTACTAAATCAATTGGGGAATAAGAGAGGAATAACAAAGGAGGAAATCCACAAAAGAAACCTCAAGATATAGATCCCAAGATGTTTCCCTCACATAGAGGAGAGATGGATTGGTGGAGTTGTAGATCTAGATCTCCTCTTTCAAATCCCCCAACAAAATTCAAGAAATATGGGAGGGATTGAGAAGAAAAGCAAGCAACCATCCCAAGGAGAAAGAAGGGGGATTTTATAGGTCCCCCATGTCAACTAGTCGTTGTAGAGTGATGTCTACGCACTTCTATTCTTGTAGACAGTTGTTGGGCCTCCAAGTGCAGAGGTTTGTAGAACAGCAGCAAGTTTTCCTTTAAGTGGATCACCCAAGGTTTATCGAACTCAGGGAGGAAGTGGTCAAAGGTATCCCCTCTCAAGCAACCCTGCAATCAAGATACAAGAAGTCTCTTGTGTCCCCAACACACCCAATACACTTGTCAGGTGTATAGGTGCACTAGTTCGGCGAAGAGATAGTGAAATACAAGTGGTATAGATAATTATAAGTGGTAACGGTAATAAAAAATAGCTTGATGGCGTGGAAAAGACTAAAGTAAAACTGAAATAAAGATAGAAGCAAGCAAACATGTAACAGATCTAATTGCAAACAGTGTATCAATGCTTAGAAACAAGGCCTAGGGATCATACTTTCACTAGTGAACACTCTCATATAAATATCTTCTCTTTATGATACTACTCTTAACTACTCTCCGGTTGAACACTCTAATTGATGGTAGGGCTATAACAGCACACCTCAAAGTAAGTCTTTCCTATCTAGATAACCCCACACTGTCACCTTGAGCACTAGATGGTTCGAACAAACACCACAATTTCATAAAGACATCCAACTCCAAATATAACTCATAACAAGTATTTGTAATCTCTAGCCTAAGTGTCACCATGGTGTGCACACTGTCAACTTCACACACATGGGGAGAGCAGAGATCTATTAAAGCACTTGAGTAGCAAGGTAGATCTATAGATTACAAGCCCATGATCTCAATAAGATCATGCATAGAGAGAGAGAGAGATGAACACATAGCTACCGGTAGAACCCTTAGCCTCGAGAGAGAACTACTCCCTCCTCATCATGGCAATCAGCAATGGTGATGGAGATGGCGGTGGAGATCGATGGAGATGGCTCTGGGGGCACTTCCCCGTCCCGGCAGGGTGCCGGAACAGAGACTTTCTGTCCCCCAAATCTCCCCTTCGGTGGAGGCGGTGTTGCGGAACTTTTCGTGGATTTCTGATTGACGATCTAGGGTTTTTGCCTCGGGAGGAATATATAGGCGAAGGAGGCAAGGTCAGTGGCCAGCCAGGGGGGCCACACCATGCCCTAGCGTGGCCTAGGGTTGCCCGCGCCTGGGAGGGTGTGGCCAGGCCCTGGCCCTCCTCCATCTTGTATTCTGGCTCCATGAGTCTTCCGGTAAAATAGGAACTTCGGCTTTTGTCCCGTCCAATTTCGAGAATATTCATTCTCTAACTTTCCTGGAACCAAAAACAACAGAAAACATGCAACTGGCACTGTGGCTCTTGTTAATAGGTTAGTCCAAGAAATCATATGAAAAGTACTCCAAAGTGTGGACAAAACATAAGAAAGTAGATAAAACCAAGCATGGAACATTAAAAATTATAGATACATTTGCAATGTATAAACATCCCCAAGCTTAACTCCTGCTCGTCCTCGAGTAGGTAAGTGATAAAAAGAAAGAATAATTTTTGAGGTGACATGCACCATCATAAACTTGATCAAAGTATTTGTAAAACATTCAAAGCTGGGATCATAGTACTTCAATCATAACATGAAAGACAAAGTTCTAGCAATAAGACAAAGAAACTATGTTGCAACATGAAAAGGCACAAACAAAAGATTCATGAATAACAATGCTTTGCAAGACGTTTGTTTGTTTCACATAAAGAAAACATAGCATAATGGTATTCATCTTGTCCCTCATAGAGTAGCAAACATAAATGCATAGGACACCTTCAAAGTTCATAAGAGTGACTAGATACAAATAGTTTAAAACAAGCAATATCAAGGTATGCATCAATCAACGAGTCTTGGGACAATGCACATAGAACTAATTATAAGAATGGCCACTATGCTCTCAAAGTAGGTGCATAAAGGTAGAAGGTGGAGACTCAATATATAAGTGGAAGAAAGGCCTTCATAGAAGGAAGCAGAGATTCAAGTTTCATAAAGAGCTTCCAAAAATTATGGTACTTATAGCTTTCAGCTCTCATTGCCCCTATCATAAGCATCTTGAAGTGATTAAGGTTAAAGTGAACAAACTATGGTGTACATGCTTGACGAAGTATAAGTTAGAAATCTCATGTCCCTTGAATACGAGGGCCGCTCCTCATGCTACTCAAGTTTAGTCACCGGTAAGTTATTGTCATCGTAAGTACATGTGTATCTTAGAGAACCGCCAACGGGGTACCCCTTGCCCGATGATACGGAATAATCCCCATATCAAAATGACAAGGCAAGCAGACAACGAGCATCTCAACAATCTTCTTATTTACCATGGGAATATGGTGCTTTTTTCTCTCTTTCCTCTTTTCATAATCTCTTTTTTTCTTTTTATCTTTTTTCTCAATATAGGACTCTTTTTTTATAAGAAGAATGCTTCATAGACAACTCATTATGGTTACGCTGCAGGTTTCCACCATGTCAGCATGGATTAGACCAGTGGCCCAGGCATTTCTCTAACACATATACATAACTCCATGGACTTACAAGCTCCCCTTTCATTTCACACCGATGACATCCATAGACAAAAGAGCATGATATCAACTAGGTACAAAGTACCCGTGCAATGTTGAAAGCGTTCCCCATGACAGCATGGTTCTGCTAATCCCTAACAAATAAGTGCAAGCATATACAACATAGACGACACAATGGTTCAAGTTTATTAAGGGCAAGAAAACTAAAATGTGCCATCAAGTTCGTGAGAGCTTTAATCACTAGTTTTCTCATAACAAGTTTAATTCGGAAGGTAAACAAAAGCATGAATATACTTGGAATAGCATAAGCTAGTAGGTAGGTATGGTGGACTCTTTGGAATAACTTGGTTTAGGTAGTTGTATGCATGAGTGGAACTCATACTTGGTTGTGGAGGCTAGCAAAAGACTGGGAGCGACAAACTAAGAGAGCAATAATGGCCATAATCATCCAGAGCGACAAAACATCATTGATCAAAGCATAAAGTGATACTACAAGTTGAAAACTAAAGGATCATAAAGGCTATGGTGACTTTGGATAGTCATAACGAGCATCTCAGCATTCTTCTTATTTACCATGGGAATATGGTGCTTTTTTCTCTCTTTCCTCTTTTCATAGTATCTCTTTTTTTTTTCTCTTTTTTCTCAATAGGACTCTTTTTTTATAAGAAGAATGCTTCATAGACAGCTCATTATGGTTACGCTGTAGGTTTCCACCATGTCAGCATGGATTAGACCAGCGGCCCAGGCGTTTCTCTAACACATATACATAACTCCATGGACTTACAAGCTCCCCTTTCATTTCACACCGACGACATCCATATACAAAAGAGCATGATATCAACTAGGTACAAGTACCAAGTGCAATGTTGAAAGCGTTCCCCATGAAAGCATGGTTCTGCTAATTCCCAACAAATAAGTGCAAGCATATACAACATAGACGACACAATGGTTCAAGTTTATTAAGGGCAAGAAAAGTAAAGTTTGCCATCAATTTCATGCGAGCTTTAATCACTAGTTTTCTCATAACAAGTTTAATTTGGAAGGTAAATAAAAGCATGAATATACTTGGAATAGCATATGCTAGTAGGTAGGTATGGTGGACTCTTTGGAATAACTTGGTTTAGGGAGTTGGATGCATGAGTGGAACTCATACTTTGTTGTGGAGGCTAGCAAAAGACTGGGAGCGACAAACTAAGAGAGCAATAATGGCCATAATCATGCAGAGCGACAAAACATCATTGATCAAAGCATAGGGTGATACTACAAGTTGAAAACTAAAGGATCATAAAGGGTTATGGTGACTTGGGATAGTCATAACATGGTGTGAGCATGCGCCAAGTCAACCCAAATAAAGCATCAAAGGAGAATACCACAATACTATGCTTTAATATGCTAAAACAACGCATGATCCTTCCAAGGCACATTAAGAAATCTCAATTGTTTATAACAAGTCATGCTACAACAAATAATACTAAGCATAAAGCCAAAACAATATCAAGCATGGCATGACAAAGCATAGGCCACAGTCAAAAACAAGCTCTCTTTACCACTTAAGCATGAACTTTTCCTACTCTTTTCCAATCCAAACCAAACTATTTGAAAACCTATGCATGAAAGAGGGTGATACATTGCAAATGTATCTATAATTTTTGATGCTCCATGCTTGGTTTTATCTACTTTCTTGTGCTTTGTCCACACTTTGGAGTACTTTTCATATGATTTCTTGGATTAACCTATTAACAAGAGCCACAGTGCCAGCTGCCTGTTTTCTGCTGTTTTTGTTCCAAGAAAGTCAGAAAATGAATATTTTCGGAATTGGGCGGGACAAAAGCCAAAGTGCCTATTTTTCCGAAAGACTCATGGAGCCAGAATACGAGACGGAGGAGGGCCAGGAGCTGGACACCCCCCACGCGCGAGCTGGGCCTGGCCACGCCAAGGCATGGTGTGGGCCCCCAGGCACCCCCTCGGTCTCCCTCTTCGCCTATAAGAAGCCTTCTGACCTAAAAACTCTGGGGGGGTCGATGTTTTTCCAGAAGGAGTTCCACTCCGCCACCACCACTAGATTCCACGAAACAGCACCAGAAACTCCGTTCTGGCACCCTGCCGGGACGAGGAATTGGAGGAGATCATCGCCATCATCATCACCATCGCTCCTCCATCAACCATCCATGTTTCCCTCATCTATGAGTGAGTGATCCCCCGCTGTAGGCTATGGGGATGGCAGGGATTGGATGAGATCATTCATGTAATGGCATCAGATTGTTAGGGCATGGTGCCTAGTATCTTTTATTAGTGTTTTATGACTTTGTTGCGACTTGTTGTGCTTAATGCTTGTTACTAGGGCCCAAGTGCCATGATTTTAGATCTGAACATGTTATTGATTCATTATGATAGTATTGTTTATGGTCTTATCTACAAGTTGTATACACACGTTGTTGTCCAGAACCAATGGCCCCGAAGTGATAGAAATCGGGATAACCGGAGGGAATGGCTTTGATGTGAGGATCACATGTGTTCACGGAGTGTTAATGCTTTGCTCCGGTGCTCTATTAAAAGGAGCACCTTAATTGCCAGTAGTGTTGGAGATATGCCCAAGAGGCAATAATAAAGTGGTTATTATTATATCTTTATGTTTATGATAAATGTTTACATCCCATGCTATAATTGTATTAACCGGAAACATTAATACTTGTGTGTTTTGTAAACATAAAAGAGTCCCTAGTAAGCCTCTTGTTAAACTAGCTTGTTGATTAATGGATGATCATGGTTTCCTGATCATGGACATTGGATGTCGTTAATAACAAGATCATATCATTAGGAGAATGATGTGATGGACACACACCCATAGTAAGCATAGCATAAGATCAAGTCATTTAAGTTCGTTTTGCTACAAGCTTTTCAAATGCATAGTAACCTAATCCTTCGACCATGAGGTTATGTTAATCACCATCACCGGATGGATACTTTGATGACATCAAACACCGCTTCGTAACTGGGTGGTTATAAAGGTGTCATTGGGTATTCTGAAAGTATGTGTTGAAGCGCATGGACCAAGATTGGGATTTGTCCATCCATATGACGGATAGATATGCTCTGGGCCCTCTCGGTGGAATGTCATCTAGTTAGATTGCAAGCATGTGACTAGGTCACAAGGGATGACATATCATGGAACGAGTAAAGAGTACTTATCAATAACAAGGTAGAACAAGGTATGGAGATACCGACGATCAAACCTTGGATAAATAGAGTATCGCGTGACAAAGGGAATTGGTTTCGTATGTTAATGGTTCTATCGATCACGAAGTCATCGTTGAGTATGTGGGAGCCGTTATGGATCTCCAGATCCCGCTGATGGTTATTGATCGGAGAGGTGTCTTCATCATGTCTGCATATTCACGAACCGTAGGGTGACACACTTAAGGTTCGAAGTTGTTTTAAGTAGATATGGAATGTGCGTTGGAGACCGAATGTTGTTCAGAGTCTTGGATTGGATCCGGGACATCACGAGGAGATTCGGAATTGTCCGGGGAATAAGATTCATATATTGGGGATCATTTTCTAAGTTAGGAAATGTTCCGGAGTATTTGAATGGGGATTCTAGAAGGTTTCGGAATGTTTTGGAAGGTTCTAGAAGATTTCTTGGAGTTTACTTGAAAACCAAGAAAGGATCAAGGAATCCTTGTGGGGTAAGACAAGGATTCGTGGGGGAGTAGGACTCTCCCCCCACCTCCTTGATCCGCCGGCCAAGGGAGAGGGGAGTCCTAAAAGGACTCCACCTCCCCATGGCGCCTCCCTCCTTTAAATAGAGGGGTGGAGGCACAAGCCCCCTTGCCCCTTCTATTCTCTAGATCTCAAGTTGCCTCTCTCCTCCTCCTTCCCTCTGCTCTGGCTTAGGCGAAGCCCTGCAGAATTCTCTACTCCACCACCACCACCACGCCGTCGTGCTGCTGGGATTCCGTGGAGAGATCTACTACCTCCGTTGCTCGCTAGAACGGGGAGAGGAAGGTCTGCTTCAACTCCGCACGTGTGACCGACTGCGGAAGCGCTGCCGGAACACGGCGCCAGAAGGATCGTCTACTCGATCTTGAGATCGGCAAGTGATCGACTACATCAACCACGAGATCCGATCTCGTAACGCTTTCGGATCTACAAGGGTTAGTACTGATCTATCTCGTTGCACATGTCTAATAGATTAGATCTTGGCTTTTATCTAGATTAGATCTGGGTTTTGTTCGTTCTTGCGGTAGAAATTTTTTGTTTTCCATGCTACGAACCCATCAGTGGTATCAGAGCCGTATCTATGCGTAGATCTGTTGCACGAGTAGAACACAATGGTTTTATGGGCGTTGGTGCTCGTGTCGTCTTTTGCTTTGTGTACTTTGCATCTTGCGGTATGGTGGGATGAAGCGGCTCGGGCTAACCTTACATGTCATCGCACATGAGACTTGCTCCACAGTTGACGTGCAACTCGTATTGCACAAGTGGCTTTACGGGTGGCTGTCTCTCCCATCATAGTATAGATCCAATCTACACTTTGCACTTGATAGCATGTGTATCAACGTTGTGGTTCAGTTTCGTAGGTAAGATCCGTTCTTATTCGAAAGCCCCAAACCACGTAAAACATGCAAAGAAAATTAGAGGCGTCTAACTTGTTTTTGCAGGGGTTTTGTGATGTGATATGGCCATCATGTGATTGTGATTATATTTGATGTATGCAATGATCCTTGTTGTAATATGGCAACCGGCAGGAGCCTAATGGTTGTCTTTAATTCTGTTAAGACCTGCGTGTCTATTCATCTTGTAATAGCTTTATTCCAAGTAGTTGTAATAGTTGCTAGTGATGATGGACAACCATGAAGCGGCGCCACTGACCTTGACGCAATGCTGGTGATGATGGAGATCATGTCCGTGCTTTGGAGATGGAGATCAAAGGCATAAGAAGAAAGGGCCATATCATATTACACTAATTATGAATTGCCTGTGATGTTAATCCTTTATGCATCTTGTATTGCTTAGATCGCGACGGTAGCATTATAAGATGATCCCTCTCACTAAATTTCAAGTAATAAAGTGTTCGTCCTTAGTTGGCACCGTTGCTAAGACTCGTCGTCTCGAAGCATCTCGTGATGATCGGATGTGATAGATTCTACGTGTGCATACGACGGGTGCAAGCCAGATTTGCACATGCGGATACTAAGGTTAACCTTGATGAGCCTAGCATGTACAGACATGGTCTCGGAACACGGAATACCGAAAGGTAAAGCATGAATCATATAAGTGATATGATGAACATGTTGATTGTTTGCCTTTAAAGCTACATCATCTCACGTGATGATCGGACTTGGTGTAGTGGATTTGGTTCGTGCAATCACTAAAACAACTCGAGGGATGTTGTTTTGAGTGGGAGTTCATTTGTAATTTGGATTAGTCATTGGCATCCGTTCACCACCTTAAGCTTAGTTATAGTTGAGATAGTGGAACTATAAAATTCTGGATATTTTCTTTACGAACTGGTATCGTATTGTTTTGAGTGTTAATCTAAAGTTTAAAAGTCATGTTGCAAACTTTCAGCAAACTCCGTTTACTTTTTGAAGTTTAATAAACAGTATTAAATCAAGAGTAACAATTCCAGTGTTAGTATCTAATGTATCATGTTTGCCTCCATGATTCTTGATACTCAAAAGATTGTTTTTAATATCAAGTTTATCTAAGAGCTGAAAGCAATGTTTTAGAAACCATCATATGTGAAAGGTATTGTGATATCTAAAACAATGTATTGGTTACAACATGATAGAGTATATGTCCTCATATTTGATGAGAATTTGTGAAGGTTGGAGAGGCTAGTCGTCCTAATCCTCCAAAAGGTTTTGGAAAAGAAACATTATACTCGCAATTCACCTTTATAAGCTATAACAACTTGATCATGAAAGTTTTCATGATAAGGATGAATAGAAGATGTAAGTAAAATGTTTACTACACTAAAATATTACTAAAGAATGGAATTTTGAAAGAATGCCAAACATTTGATGAAGGTGATCCACTTCAAAGTGCAAGTCCAACAGTATTAGTATTTGACTATACACACTTTGTACTATGTGTCATGTGAATGACACCACTATTGATGTTGATAGATTCTTTTAAAAGAAAAGGAATTGTTGAAAGAGAATCTATAAAATATTTGGCAGAAAATAAAAGATTGGAGATATCCAACTTAGGTATATAGAAGATACATGTTATGGCTGTATTCCTTGGTTGTTAAACAATGTGGTTCTGCGGTATTGGATACCGAATTGGTTGGTATGAAGTGTCATACAGGACAACACAATTCATGAACTGCAATGGCCTAAGTAACTAGCAAGAGAATATGTGATGATGTTCATCGAAAACAAACAAAGGGTTGTTGTGTTGCTCGTTAACATCAAAGCTTACCTTCAAGATTTGTTTCAATAATTGTTATTTTGATCAAGTATTATGACGACAAAAGGTTGTTCAAATAATTACAGTATTCAATAATAGATGGATGATATACAAGTCTGGTTGGAGAAATAACGACCATAAAACTAATGCTAAAATGTCGCAAGACAAATGATTGAAAGATCACTTGCAAAGTGACATCACCGTTTAAATTATATTGAAAGGGATACATGAAGAAACTCCATGTTGATGGATTTTTGGAGTCTTTGATTTTAATCAAATGACGCTTGTGATACTTTCCTGGAGATAATTAAAACTCCGTTCGTAGGCCAAAAGAGGAACGGACGACTAACTGATTGGAATTTGTACATATTGATGTATATATTCCATTATGTGTAGTCGTGGGCGATGGATTTCAACTTCATATGCTTTCTCCAAAGATTTGAGTGAGTATATGTATATACTTACTCAATAAGGAAGAAGTATGAAACATTTGAAAATGTTCAAAGATTTTCAAGATGAAGTGGAAAATTATTGTAACAAGAAAATAAAAAAGTTTATGATTGGATCATAAAGAAAGATGTTTGAGTTACAAGTTTAGCAAAACACCTAAGATTTGAGGAATCGTTCCATGGATTTGCATTTCCCAAAACACCATAGGAGTATGGAGTGTTCAAGATATGTAATGAAACCTTGTTTGACATGATAAGATCAAAGGTGTCATTTATAAAACTGCCATTATATTTTAAAGATTAAAGCTTTAGTGACTACCGCTTTTACACTGAAAAGAGCTCCATCGTGATCCGTTGAAATGACACCATATAAGTCATGGTTTGGGATAAAACCCAGGTTGTCCTTTCTTAAATTTTTGGTATGCTAGGCATAAGTAAAATGTTTACAACCAAAGTCGGATGAGCATGTCTTTGTAGGTTATTTCGAATAACCATTGGGTATTCCTCCATAACACCGAAGACAAAAGTGTTTGTCACTTAGAATGTCGAGTTTCTTGAGAAGGAATTTTTGGTGAAAAGTTAAGTGGGAGGACAATAGAACTTTGACAAGGTTGTTGAACCTTGGCTAATATGTGCTGAGTTGCGCAGCGTCGGTAAGTGTCCCGGAGGCAGCAGCAATGCTCATGGCTCACGTGCCTCAAAGGATGTGGTCACGGGGATCTAAGTTCCTATTGAACCAAGTAGGTAGGGTAAGTAATCAAATGCCAAGATTTGAGAGTTAAATCATTGTTGTTTGACAATAATGAACCGACTACATGCAAATAATCAATGATGGGCCCTGACTTTGTTAAGTGGCTTGAAGCCATAAAATCCGTGATAATTCCATACACGAGAAATCAAGCTTTGAATTTGAAAGACCCTCTGGAAAGGTGCAAGACCTTACAGTCGTATATGGATCTATAAAGAAATATACATGGATGTTTCACATCTATGAAATAGTCGACATGTCGGAAAGAGTTTACGACAATGTTCAAGGAATTGACTATGATAAGATTTGATCTTTCATAGCAATATTTAGTCTGGACGGATTAATGTAGCAACCACTACATATATTTTGGTATATGGCAGTTGAACAAACAAAACAAGTTCGTCTAATAGAATGGTTACCTAGGATGTGTCCATGACACGATCCAAAGGGTTTTGTTAATTCAAAGGATGCTAAAAGAGTATGCAAAACTTCAATGGTTGAAGTGAGCATCACGGAGTTGGAATCTTCACCGTGATGAAACTGTTAAAATGTTTAATTTCATCAGAGACGATGAAGATGTTTCATTTTGCAAGAAATTAAGTGGGAGCGCTAAGACATATTTCTAATACATTATGTGAAAGACATATTGTTGATTAGAAATGATGTATCTTTTATTGACATAGGCTAAAAATTTCATTTTGATGAAAGACTTAGGCATAACCCAAGAATTAGGCATCAATGTCTATATGGATAGATTGAGGCGCTAATATAGTTTTGCCAAATGTACATAGATAAGATGTTGAATGAGTTCAATATGGAAACAACAAGAAAGGTTCTTGACGCACAGAAAGGACTAAATCAAGATTCAAGTGTGTTGACACGAGATTCAAGTATTTTGACACTTGGTGAAATCACAAGAATATTTTGATCAATCATTCTTTGAGATGTACACATCCAGATATGTCTTATGCTCTAAATGTTATGAGCATATACCAGAATGACTCATAAGATGATCATTGGACAATAGTAGGGATATTCCTATGATCTTTTGAAGAACTAAGAATATATTATTTATATAGTGGTGACAAATAGTTCATTGTAAATTGTTACATTGATACTAGTTTTGTCACAAATTAAGTTTATCTCAATTTAAACTATGGGTGGCACAATGTAATGGAAAGGAAGTTCCATAACGGATTTGGTTGAGTACCAAAGTTAAAACATTGTGACAGATACTACAACAAAAGGCTAAGTATATGACTACTATTGTAGCAGCAAATGAGGGCATTTGCGTCAAGTAGTTTGTTATCAAACTAGGTGTGGTTCATAGCGGGATAATACTATGAAGATACATTGTATGACAATTGTATCAACATGATTTAATCCTAAGGAACTAAAGGTCTCACCAAAGGACCAAATTTATACAATGCCATCTCATTGGAGAATGAGTAATGCGTAGAGACGCAAGGACATGCAAATACACACAGACCTGGAAGTGTCAGATCTGAAGATTATGTTTACCACTAGCAATAGTGTCTATACAACACCAGAAAGCCATAGGTGTTGAGTGCACAAGTTTTTAACTAGATTATTGACTCTAGTGCAAGTGGGATACTATTGGAGATATGCCCAAGAGGCAATAATAAAGTGGTTATTATTATATCTTTATGTTTATGATAAATGTTTACATCCCATGCTATAATTGTATTAACCGGAAACATTAATACTTGTGTGTTTTGTAAACATAAAAGAGTCCCTAGTAAGCCTCTTGTTAAACTAGCTTGTTGATTAATGGATGATCATGGTTTCCTGATCATGGACATTGGATGTCGTTAATAACAAGATCATATCATTAGGAGAATGATGTGATGGACACACACCCATAGTAAGCATAGCATAAGATCAAGTCATTTAAGTTCGTTTTGCTGCAAGCTTTTCAAATGCATAGTAACCTAATCCTTCGACCATGAGGTTATGTTAATCACCATTACCGGATGGATACTTGGATGACATCAAACACCGCTTCGTAACTGGGTGATTATAAAGGTGTCATTGGGTATTCTAAAAGTATGTGTTGAAGCGCATGGACCAAGTTTGGGATTTGTCCATCCATATGACGGATAGATATGCTCTGGGCCCTCTCGGTGGAATGTCATCTAGTTAGCTTGCAAGCATGTGACTAGGTCATAAGGGATGACATATCATGGGACGAGTAAAGAGTACTTATCAGTAACGAGGTAGAACAAGGTATGGAGATACCGACGATCAAACCTTGGATAAATAGAGTATCGCGTGAAAAAGGGAATTGGTTTCGTATGTTAATGGTTCTATCGATCACGAAGTCATCGTTGAGTATGTGGGAGCCGTTATGGATCTCCAGATCCCGCTGATGGTTATTGATCAGAGAGGTGTCTTCATCATGTCTGCATATTCACGAACCGTAGGGTGACACACTTAAGGTTCGAAGTTGTTTTAAGTAGATATGGAATGTGCGTTGGAGACCGAATGTTGTTCGGAGTCTCGGATTGGATCCGGGACATCACGAGGAGATCCGGAATTGTCCAGGGAATAAGATTCATATATTGGGGATCATTTTCTAAGTTAGGAAATGTTCCGGAGTATTTGTATGGGGATTCTAGAAGGTTTCGGAATGTTTCGGAATGTTCCGGAAGGTTCTAGAAGATTTCTTGGAGTTTACTTGAAAACCAAGAAAGGATCAAGGAATCCTTGTGGGGTAAGACAAGGATTCGTGGGGGAGTAGGACTCTCCCCCCACCTCCTTGATCCGCCGGCCAAGGGAGAGGGGAGTCCTACAAGGACTCCACCTCCCCATGGCGCCTCCCTCCTTTAAATAGAGGGGTGGAGGCACAAGCCCCCTTGCCCCTTCTATTCTCTAGATCTCAAGTTGCCTCTCTCCTCCTCCTTCCCTCTGCTCTGGCTTAGGCGAAGCTCTGCAGAATTCTCTACTCCACCACCACCACCACGCCGTCGTGCTGCTGGGATTCCGTGGAGAGATCTACTACCTCCGCTGCTCACTGGAACAGGGAGAGGAAGGTCTGCTTCGACTCCGCACATGTGACCGACTGCGAAAGCGCTGCCGGAACGCGGCGCCGGAAGGATCGTCTACTCGATCTTGAGATCGGCAAGTGATCGACTACATCAACCACGAGATCCGATCTCGTAACGCTTTCGGATCTACAAGGGTTAGTACAGATCTATCTCGTTGCACATGTCTAATAGATTAGATCTTGGCTTTTATCTAGATTAGATCTGGGTTTTGTTTGTTCTTGCGGTAGAATTTTTTTGTTTTCCATGCTACGAACCCATCAAGTAGTTCCCTTGAGGCCCCGCTGCAAACGGGCTGGCAGGACAAAAGATGTTGTGCAAGTTCTCATTGCGAGCACGTATGACTATATATGGAACACATGCCTAGGATTATCTAGTACTTGGATGCTTTATCTTATTTAACTACAATTGCCCTATGTTCTGATTGCTATGTGAATTGTCTTGTCCATGCAACGCCCGTCCATCCATCCCTATGCCTACCGCACTCGAATCCCACTGTTTACTGCTATTGTTACTGCTGTCTTTACTTTACTACTGTTGTTACTTTACTATTCCTACTACAAAACTGTTGCTACTGATAAACTGCTCTGAGCAAGATTGTTTCTAGGTGCAGCTGAATTGACAACTCAGTTGTTAAGGCTTATAAATATTCTTTGGCTCCCCTTGTGTCGAATCAATAAATTGGGTTTCACTTCCCTCGAAAATACTGCGATACACCCCCTATACTTGTGGGTCATCAAGACTATTTTCTAGCGCCGTTGCCGGGGAGCATAGCTTTATTTATCAAGTCCACTTGGAATCACTATTGTTCAGGCTAAGTTTATTTCCGCCTTGTTTGCTTGTTTCTTTATCAAAAATACAAAAAAAATAGTTCCTACTCTAGTTGTTATTTTTGCTGGTCGGTTATTGTCTTGCTTTATCATGCTTGTTGTCAATGGTTGGTTTCTTTGAAACTGAAGCTTATTGGCAAGGTGGGTTCACGGAAGATCAAAAATATTATTATAAGGAACACCGCTTGTCACAAAAAGGGAAACACTTATGGGAACAAATTGCTAGATTGTATACCATTGCTAGAAACGTGTGCTCTACTTATAATGTTACTTATTGCTGTGATAAATCTTGTTGCAGAAAGAGGTATAAACACCTCTCTTTTCAATGTGAGTATAATGATAATGATACCATATCTTCTTATGCTAAAGGAATTTATGACTTTTATGATGCGGAACAAATTGAAGAATTTATTGCTTCGAAGGGTGCTTTTGAACTTGCTAGTTTGCTTGAAAATATTGATGATGCACCTTACAAATATGAGGTTTATGGTATACTTAAATTTTGCTTTGATAATTACAAGGATGAAAATGGCTATATTCTTGAATATTTTAATAGATGCTTTCCACAAATGGAAGAGACTAATGCCTTGCAGGATCCTATGGAAGAAGAAATTGATGAACCTGAAATCTCATTAGATGAAAAAGAGGAGGAGAGTGATGAACAAAAGGGGGAATAATGGATTAGCTACCCATGCCTACCTTCTAATGAGAGTAACTCTTTATCCCTTACATTATTTGATTGTCCTCCATGCTTACTAAAGGAGGATGAATGTTATGTTCCTGAGGATTCTTTTGAAAATGTTTATAATAAAGCTCTAGTGCTTGTAGATCATAAAAAGCATGCTTTATGTGATAGTTATATTGTTGAGTTTATTCATGAGGCTACTGAAAATTATTATGAGAGAGGAAAATATGGTTGTAGAAGTTTTCATGGTATTGAAACACCTCTCTATGTGCTGAAAGTTTTGAAGTTACTCTTGTTTTATCTTCCTATGCCTGTCACTTTGTTCTTTGCAAATTTATTTGCATACAAGATTCCTATGCATAGGAAGTGGGTTAGACTTAAATGTGTTTTGAATCTGCTTCTTGATGCTCTCTTTTACTTCAACTCATATTTCTTATGTGAGCATCCTCTCAAACTATCATGCCTGAAGATGATAATATGTCTATTATTCTTGGGAGACCTTTTCTTAAATACTGCAGGAGCTGTTCTTAATTGTAATCAAGGGAAGGTGACCTTCAATGTTAATGATAAGGAACATACTGTCTATTTCCCCAAGAAGATTGATAGGACTTATGGTTTTGAATTCAATTGAACATGATGAGGGCATTCAAGTTGGAGAAATATATTGTCCCATACCAAGAGAAAAATTTGAAACTATTATGATTGGGACCATTGCTATCAAGGTTGAGGTAACATAATCATTAGTGGAATAAAAGTTTTGTCTCATATGAAATTGTTTTGGTAACAAGACCTGATCAACCTTGTTAACAAAAGGATTTCATTGAACAAAACAATGTCTTCACCATGATTATCTCTGCTTACTTCTATTCTATCCATTTTAGTTTTTTCTTATGCCTAACTTAAAGGCGTTAAAGAAAAGTACTTATTGGGAGATAACCCAAACGTTTTAGATGAGTCTTGGAAGTTATTACTTCAGTAATAACCGCTCCTTATCCTTTTTATTTTGCTTTTTGTGCCAAGAGTAACCTCTAATGAGAGAGAAGTAATGATTGGGAAAGTTGCTGCCCCAAAACAGATTTCTGTGCTTCACCATAAAAATTCGTGTAAAATCTCTGAACATCTTTTTGAGGCGTGAATTTTTGTGCTTCTGCCCCAGGTTGTTATCTAACTTTTGTTAGTTCAACTTTTTTGATTTGAGCAACAGAAGGCCTTCGAGAAAATTCATCTTTGCCTGCTGGTCTGTTTTGACAGATTTCTGCCATTATTTGCATTTTCTTCTTGTTGGTTCCTTTTTGAGTTCTTTTGGGGAATTGAGCTTTTTGAGAGAAGTACTTCAGTATCTAGTGTTTTAATGGAAGTTTTATTGTTGTTGGAACTGAACCTTAAGACTTATTTATCTTGAGTGCACTAATGTTGGTAATAAAGATTGTGTGAAGTTTTGTATGAAGGAAAAATTTCAGGTGTATGGAAGGAATGAGTAATGAGATGAAGGATGGACTAAAGCTCAAGCTTGGGGGTGCCACGCGTGTCACCCCAAGAAATATCCAAGAAGTACAAGCGTCAAAGCTTGGGTATGCCCAAGGCATCCCCCTCTTCATCAATAAAAATCCCAGGTTTCTTCCAAACGCTTCATTTTTATTGTTTCATACACAGTTGTGTTGTTCTTGGAGCGTCTTCATTTTTGTTTTTGTTTTTCGTTAGCTTGGTTTGCTTAGTTTTCTGAATAAATTGGTTGGACCCCCTCTTTCATACATTGGTGTTCAAATAGTTTGGTTTGGTTTGGAAAAGAGTAAGAAAGCTCCTGCTTAAGTGGTAAAGAGAGCTTGTTTTTGACTGTGGCCTATGATTTTTCATGCCATGCTTGATATTGTTTTGGCTTTATGCTTAGTATTCTTTGCTGTAGCATGACTTGTTATAAATAATTGAGATTGCTTAATGTGCCTTGGATGAATCGTGCGTTGTTTTAGCATATTAAAGCATAGTATTGTGGTATTCTCCTTTGATGCTTTATTTGGGTTGACTTGGCGCATGCTCACACCATGTTATGACTATACCAAGTCACCATAAGCCTTTATGATCCTTTAGTTTTCAACTTGTAGTATCACTTTATGCTTTGATCAATGATGTTTTGTCGCTCTGCATGATTATCGCCATTATTGCTCTCCTAGTTTGTCGCTCCCAGTCTTTTGCTAGCCTCCACAACCAAGTATGAGTTCCACTCATGCATCCAACTCCCTAAACCAAGTTATTCCAAAGAGTCCACCATACCTACCTACTATCTTAAGCTATTCCAAGTATATTCATGCTTTTGTTTACCTTCCAAATTAAACTTGTTATGAGAAAACTAGTGATTAAAGCTCTCACGATCTTGATGGCACACTTTACTTTTCTTGCCCTTAATAAACTTGAACCATTGTGTCGTCTATGTTGTATATGCTTGCACTTATTTGTTGGGAATTAGCAGAACCATGCTTTCATGGGGAACACTTTCAACATTGCACTTGGTACTTGTACCTAGTTGATATCATGCTCTTTTGTATATGGATGTCGTCGGTGTGAAATGAAAGGGGAGCTTGTAAGTCCATGGAGTTATGTATATGTGTTAGAGAAACGCCTGGGCCGCTGGTCTAATCCATGCTGACATGGTGGAAACCTGTAGCGTAACCATAATGACCTATCTATGAAGCATTCTTCTTATAAAAAAAGAGTCCGATATTGAGAAAAAAGAGAAAAAGAAAAAAAAAGATCATGAAAAGAGGAAAGAGAGAAAAAAGCACCATATTCCCATGGTAAATAAGAATATTGTTGAGATGCTTGTTGTGTGCTTGCCTTGTCATTTTGATATGGGGATTCTTCCGTATCATCGGGCAAGGGGTACCCCTTTGGCAGTTCTCTATGATACACATGTACTTACGATGACAAGAACTTACCGGTGACTAAACTTGAGTAGCATGAGGAGCGACCCTCGTATTCAAGGGACATGAGATTCCTAACTTATACTTCGTCAAGCATGTACACCATAGTTTGTTAACTCTAACCTTAATCACTTCAAGATGCTTATGATAGGGGCAATGAGAGCTGAAAGCTATAAGTACCATAATTTCTGGAAGCTCTTTATGAGACTTGAATCCCTACTTCCTTCTATGAAGGCCTTTCTTCCACCATTATATTGAGTCTCCACCTTCTATCTTTATGCACCTACTTTGAGAGCATAGTGGCCATTCTTAGTTCTATGTGCATTGTCCCAAGACTAGTTGATTGATGCATAACTTGATATTGCTTGTTTTAAACTATTTGTATCTAGTCACTCTTATGAACTTTGAAGGTGTCCTATGCATTTATATTTGCTACTCTATGAGGGACAAGCTGAATGCTATTATGCTATGTTTTCTTTATGTGAAACAAACAAACGTCTTGCAAAACATTGTTATTCATGAATCTTTTGTTTGTGCCTTTTCATGTTGCATCATAGTTTCTTTGTCTTATTGCTAGAACTTTGTCTTTCATGTTATGATTGAAGTACTATGATCCCAACTTTGAATGTTTTATAAATACTTTGATCAAGTCTTTGATGGTGCAAGTCACCTCAAAAATTATTCTTTCTTTTTATCACTTACCTACTCGAGGACGAGCAGGATTTAAGCTTGGGGATGTTGATACATTGCAAATGTATCTATAATTTTTGATGTTCCATTCTTGGTTTTATCTACTTTCTTGTGTTTTGTCCACACTTTGGAGTACTTTTCATATGATTTCTTGGACTAACCTATTAACAAGAGCCAAAGTGCCAGCTGCCTGTTTTCTGCTGTTTTTGGTTCCAGGAAAGTCAGAAAATGAATATTCTCGGAATTGGATGGGATGAAAGCCAAAGTGCCTATTTTTCCGGAAGACTCACGGAGCCAGAATACGAGACGGAGGAGGGCCAGGGGCTGGACACCCCCCCCCAGGCACGGGCTGGGCCTGGCCACGCCAAGGCATGGTGTGGGCCCCCCAGGCACCCCCTCGATCTCCCTCTTCGCCTATAAGAAGCTTTCTGACCTAAAAACTCCGGGGGGTTCGACGTTTTTCCAGAAGGAGTTCCGCTCCACCGCCACCACCAGATTCCACGAAACAGCACCAGAAACTCCGTTCTGGCACCCTGCCGGGACAGGGAATTGGAGGAGATCATCGCCATCATCATCACCATCGCTCCTCCATCGACCATCCATGTTTCCCTCATCTATGAGTGAGTAATCCCCCGTTGTAGGCTATGGGGATGGTAGGGATTGGATGATATCATTCATGTAATTGCATTATATTGTTAGGGCATGGTGCCTTGTATCTTTTATTAGTGTTTTATGACTTTGTTGCGAGTTGTTGTGCTTAATGCTTGTCACTAGGGCCCGAGTGTCATGATTTCAGATCTGAACATGTTATCTATTCATTATGATAGTATTGTTTATGGTCTTATCTACAAGTTGTATACACACGTTGTTGTCCGGAACCAAAGGCCCCGAAGTGACCGAAATTGGGATAACCGGAGGGAATGGCTTTGATGTGAGGATCACATGTGTTCATGGAGTGTTAATGCTTTGCTCCGATTCTCTATTAAAAGGAGCACCTTAATTGCCAGTAGTTCCCTTGAGGCCCCGCTGCAAACGGGCTGGCAGGACAAAAGATGTTGTGCAAGTTCTCATTGCGAGCACGTATGACTATATATGGAACACATGCCTAGGATTATCTAGTACTGGGATGCTTTATCTTATTTATCTGCAATTGCCCTGTGTTCTGATTGCTATGTTAATTGTCTTATCCATGCAACTCCCGTCCATCCATCCCTATGCCTACCGCACTCGAATCCCACTGTTTACTGCTATTGTTACTGCTGTCTTTACTTTACTACTGCTGTTACTTTACTATTCCTACTACAAAACTGTTGCTACTGATAAACTTTTGTGAGCAAGATTGTTTCCAGGTGCAGCTGAATTGACAACTCAGTTGTTAAGGCTGATAAATATTCTTTGGCTCCCCTTGTGTCGAATCAATAAATTGGGTTTCACTTCCCTCGAAAATACTGCGATACACCCCCTATACTTGTGGGTCATCAGAGGGGGTCCAACCAATTTATTCAGAAAACTAAGCAAACCAAGCAAATGAAAACCAAAACGAAAATGAAAAAGAAGACGCTCCAAGAACAACACAACTGTGTATGAAACAATAAAAATGAAGTGTTTGGAAAAAAACTGGAATTTTTATTGATGAAGACGGGGATGTCTTGGGCATCCCCAAGCTTTGACGCTTGTACTTCTTGGATATTTCTTGGGGTGACATGCGTCGCATCTCCAAGCTTGAGCTTTAGTCCATCCTTCCTCTTATTACTCATTCCTTCTATACACCTAAAATTTTTCCTTCATACAAAACTTCACACGATCTTTATTAGCAACATTAGTGCACTCAAGATAATAGTTCTTTAGGTTCAGTTCCAACACCAATAAAACTTCCATTAAAACACAAGCTACTGTAGCACTTCCCTCAAAAAGCTCAATTCCCCAAAAGAACTCAAAAAGGAACCAACAAGAAGCAAATGCAGAAAATGTCAGAAATCTGTCAAAACAGACCAGCAGGTAAAGACGAATTTTTTCGTATACCTTCTGTTGCTCAAATCAAAAAGTGTTGAACTAATGAAAGTTAGATAACAACCTGGGGCAGAAGAAAAAAAATTCACGCCTCAAAAGGACGTACAGAAATTTTACACGAATTTTTATGGTGAAGCACAGAAATCTGTTTCGGGACAGCAACTTTCCCAAGCATTACTTCTCTCCCATTAGAGGTTACTCTTGGCACAAAAAGCAAATAAAAAGGATAAGGAGCGGTTATTACAGAGATAATAACTTCCAAGACTTATCTAAAACTTTTGGGTTATCTCCCAATAAATACTTTTCTTTAACGCCTTTAAGTTAGGCATGATAGTTTGAGAAGATGCTCACATAAGAAATATGAATTGAAGTAAAAGAGAGAATCAAGAAGCAAATTCAAAACACATTTGAGTCTAACCCACTTCCTATGCATAGGAATCTTGTAAAGAAACAAGTCATGAAAGCACAAAGCAACAAGCATAGAAAAGCAAAATAAGTGCGACTTCAAGACTTTCAACATAAAGAGGGGAAACCTAATATTGTTGAGATACATAAAACCATGTTTCCCTCTCTCAAAATAACTTTCAGTAGCATCATGAATAAAATTAACAATATAACTATCACACGAAACATTCTTATCATGAGCCACATGCATAAAATAATTAATACTCCCCACATAAACATAGTCATTCTTATTGATTATAGTGGGAGAAAATTCAACAAAATAGCTATCATTATTATTTTCATCACCATAATCATCAAATATAGGAGGCATATTGTAATCATAATTAATTTCCTCCTCAATAGTAGGTGGACTGAAAATATCATATTCATCATTGCAATCATCATATATTGGAGGTATAGTATCATCATAAGCAATAGAATAGTTATCCTCCCAAGTGTGTTCATTTGTAAACATATCATCATTGGAAGGATCATGGATAGCACTAATAGTATAGCAATTATTAATATCATCATTTTCAGAATTGGTACCAAAGAGATTATCAATATCAAAAGTAGTGTGCTTTTCCCAATCATGATCACTACTGTAGGTAATAGGCATAGGAACATCATCGAGTTCAGACTCATCAAAAACTATAATAGGAGCAACATGCTTAGGGGAAATACCGATTCCTCTCTCCTTTTACTCCTCCTTTTCTTCTTTTTCTTCTTCTCTTTAGGAGGGAGAGGATTGAAAGGAAGCTTCTCCATATACCCTGGTTCATTGTTAGAGACAATAGAAGAAACTTTGGGAGATTCCTCCTTTTCATTAATAAGACCAAAACACATATTAGTCATGTCATATTTTGGTAAGATCTCATCTTTTATAATATTTTGTATGTAAGTATTTGTGTGGCAATTATCAACACAATAAATATGACAACCATGCATGACACTATTCATATCAAAAGCACCCATATCTACCAAAGAAGTTTTTCTTGATAATTCTTCACACCCCAAAAATAATGTAAGTTCATCATACTGATTAGGAGTGATCATGTCATCACAATACAAACTTGCAGTACTCATTGGATTAGAAGGGCTATTATTATGGCATGAGCATTGAAAATTGAAATGACCCACTTCGAAGCAAAGTTCACAAATGAAATGATAAAGGGCACAAACTTTTTTACCAAGATCATTTAAAGCCCTATACCACATTCTAGTTTTTTCATTCCTGTGGGTGATACAATATTCTTCTTCAATTTGATTCTTCTCACAAGGTCTATGTATTCCACAAAAATTAACATGCTTATAAGAAATAGTACTTTCAGAGGTTTGAGCATGTTTGTCGCTATCATTAATAACAATTTCATTATCCCTGCAAGTGTCTTTAAAAGGCTCGTGATACATGTCCCATTTTTCTTTAGGAGCATTAATATGAGAAGCAAAGGTTCTAAAATAATCAATAAGAATTTGAGGATCAAGACCATATTTAGCACTAAGCTCTTGAAAATCAGCAGTTTCAGCGAAAGACTTAATGCAATTATACTCATAGTTTATACCTGGTTCTTTACCTTTGTTGTTATCCCAATCTTCGGTATTGCTTTGAATTGTTTCAAGGAGATCCCACTTAGCTTTGACCTCCTTACTTTGAAGGATCCCTCTAAACAAGTATCTAGATAGTCCTTGTAATGTCCTGAAAGCCTTGCATAGAAATTATTAATAACAAGATTACTGGGGAGCTCATGAATGGGACATTTGAGCATTAGTGACTTCAATCTCCCCGATGCTTGGGCAATACTTTCTCCATCATGAGGATGAAAATTATAAATATAAATCCTATCTTTATGAATTTCATGAGGAGGATAAAATTTAGAGTAAAAGAGAGATTCAAATTCCTTCACTCCAAATGATGAGGATCATATAGTAGCTCATACCCCTCCCTTGCTTTGCCCTTAAGTGAAATAGGGAATAGCTTGCTCTTAACTTGGTTCATTGAAATACCTGCACACTTGAACAACTCGCATAATTCATGTATAAAGAGTAAATGATCACCAGGATGGACAGTTCCATCTCCAAAATAGCAGTTATTCATAACACGTTCAACAAATTTTATAGGTATTTTAAAAGGGATGCTTTCAGTATGTGGATTTAAAATATCACAAGTATCATTAGAATTACCACATATGGGAGATAAAGTATCATCGGAGCAAAATTTCTTCTTTAAAGTTGGGGAACTAAAAAGATCATTTTCATAAAAACCAACTTCCCCAAGCTTAGACGTTTCCATAGCATTAGTAACAAAGGTGTTCAAAAGATTCATACCAATAACATTCCTATTAGCATGCAAAGAAAGTTCCATGGGTTTTTTAATTTTCTTTTCAGACAATTCATGTTCTATATTAGGAAAAATACTAAAAAGCTCTCTAATTTTGTTGTTGTTTTCCATTAAGCCTAACTAGTGAAAACAAGAAACAAAAAGACAAAATTGCAAAATCTAAAGGAAATAACTTCGAGCACTCACACCGGAGGATGTGAGTACCTTTTACCTTACCTCCCCGGCAACGGCGCTAGAAAATAGCTTGATGTCTATGCACTTCTATTCTTGTAGACAGTTGTTGGGCCTCCAAGTGCAGAGGTTTGTAGAACAGCAACAAGTTTTCCCTTAAGTGGATCACCCAAGGTTTATCGAACTCAGGGAGGAGGTGGTCAAAGGTATCCTCTCTCAAGCAACCCTGCAATCAAGATACAAGAAGTCTCTTGTGTCCCCAACACACCCAATACACTTGTCAGGTGTATAGGTGCACTAGTTCGGCAAAGAGATAGTAAAATACAAGTGGTATAGATAATTATAAGTGGTAACGGTGATAGAAAATAGCTTGATGGCGTGGAAAAGACTAAAGTAAAACTGAAATAGAGATAGAAGCAAGCAAACATGTAATAGATCTAATTGCAAATGGTGTATCAATACTTAGAAACAAGGCCTAGGGATCATACTTTCACTAGTGAACACTCTCATATAAATATCTTCTCCTTATGATACTACTCTTAACTACTCTCAGGTTGAATACTCTAATCGATGGTAGGGCTATAACAGCACACCTCAGAGTAAGTATTTCCCATCTAGATAACCCCACACTGTCACCTTGAGCACTAGATGGTTCGAACAAACACCACAATTTCATAAAGACATCCAACTCCAAATATAACTCATAACAAGTATTTGTAATCTCTAGCCTAAGTGCCACCATGGTGTGCACACTATCAACTTCACATACATGGGAGAGCAGAGATCTATTAAAGCACTTGAGTAGCAAGGTAGATCTATAGATTACAAGATCATGATCTCAATAAGATCATGCAAAGAGAGAGAGATGAACACATAGCTACCGGTAGAACCCTTAGCCTCGAGAGAGAACTACTCCCTCCTCATCATGGGAATCAGCAATGGTGATGGAGATGGTGGTGGAGATCGATGGAGATGGCTCCGGGGGCACTTCCCCGTCCCGGCAGGGTGCCGGAATAGATACTTTCTGTCTCCCGAATCTCCCCTTCGGTGGCGGCAGCGCTGCGGAACTTTTCATCGATTTCTGATTGACGATCTAGGGTTTTTGCCTCGGAAGGAATATATAGGTGAAGGAGGCAAGGTCGGTGGCCAGCTAGGGGGCCCACACCATGCCCTGGCGCGGCCTAGGGTTGCCCGCGCCTGGGGGGTGTGGCCAGGACCTGGCCCTCCTCCATCTCGTATTCTGGCTCCGTAAGTCTTCCGGTAAAATAGGAACTTCGGCTTTTGTCCTGTCCAATTCCGAGAATATTCATTTTCTGACTTTCTTGGAACCAAAAACAGCAGAAAACAGGCAACTAGCACTGTGGCTCTTGTTAATATGTTAGTCCAAGAAATCATATGAAAAGTACTCCAAAGTGTGGACAAAACATAAGAAAGTAGATAAAACCAAGCATGGAACATCAAAAATTATAGATACATTTGCAATGTATCATAGAGCACTTCCCCAGAGTTTCTGGCCTTCAGGACCGGAGTCTCCGGGGTCCAAACTCTGACCAGGACTCCGGGCGAGCTCTAGATGCTCCTAGTACACCCCCCAGAGTCTGGGAAAGAATTTGGGCCGGAGTCTCCGGGGTGCGAATCCTTAGTCTCCGGCCCCCACAAAACTGGCAAAAAAATCGATACAAAAACAATCATAACTTTTGCATCTGGACTCTGATTTTGATGATCTTGGGCTCATTTAGAAGATAGTAACAAGCTCTACAAGATAATGCAGGGAACCATCATAGTCCATCAATGTAGGATAGAATAAAATGATGAAGGGATTAACCTATCTATAAAAGACAAACCGGTAAAACCTCCAAATCGAAAACGCAATAGAGAATGCATATGAAATCCGTTTTCGATGAACTTGAGCTTGTAATGGATGTTAACACAAGCTCTAAGTCCTATCATGGATAATAACCAAATAAGAACCAAGAAAGATGATGCTAAGTATGGAAAGGTTTGAGCTCTATCCGAAAGATATGATTAAGTTACTCATTTGAGAGCTCCTCTTGATAGTACGGTTATCTATCTTATAAACCGGTCTCCCAACAACAACATGAGACTAACAAAAGGGAAAACCTATCAAGATAATACCTTTTCCTTGAGCAAACCACTTGATCTCGATGTAGATGATCTTGTCCTTCTCAAGATGGACACCTTTCTTGATTGCTCTTCCTTGAGCTCGAATGATGAAGACTTGAAACATGATCCCCCATACACCATGGGGAAACCTCTTCTTTGACCTTGTCTTCATAGATCCATGATCACCGAGGATGGCAAGCTTCAAGCATGAGATCTTCTAGAGATGGACCCGAGTTCTTGCCTTTGGAACTGAGACGAGAGTACAGAAACACGAGGCCTAGAAAACCCCTCGACTAACTAACTAACTAACTAACTTGCTTAGTAGATTCCATGAGTCAGATAGTTCGGGCATTCCATTCGACATATACACTTTGGTTGTTCTTGAAGGTGGTGAAGGAGGTGCATCATAATAGGTAGGCAAGCATGGTCGTGGGTTGCTTGGAGTGGATAGAGCCCCTGGTGAACCAACCTCGACTCACATCTATATGGACCGGCTTCGGGATTTGGCCTGTTATGGCGGAACCCTCCTTAGGGCATGACTCATGGTATTAGCGAAAGCAAGGTAAAGGTCTTAGTCAACTACCCTCTGCCAGCCTTCCAAGGAAGAGGGCTAATCATATGGCATTAAGAGTCGGTTGGTACGTGTGGGTAAACTTGTACACCCCTACAAGGTTAAATCTTTTCAAAAAACCGTGTCCATGGTTATGAATGCTTGGTGACCAGATTCTAAGATCATAGGGAACATTAACCTAATCGTAAAACTTGGAGGATTCAACTTGTGCTTAAGGATGCTTCCTCATGGGTATAAGGAGGTGATCCTAGTTGAGGTTTAGATGATGATGATGTTGAGTTCGTAGCATAGAAAACAAAAAAATTCCTATGATGGAAACTACTAAGCACCAAGATCTATCTACCTATATACAAGCAACGGGTGGATATACATCCATAGAGAACATACCTTTGAAGACTGACAAAGTGTAACGAGATTAGACTCATGGATGATGTAGTCGATTGCTTGCCGATCTCAAGATCGAGAGGAAGTCCTAGCGCCACAAATCAGCAGCGCATACGTGATCGCACACACGTCTAGTCCACCGAACAACTTTTGCCTCCTTGATCCAGCAATGCAACAGAAGCAGCAACTCCTTCCATACGAAAAGCCACTAGGAACATGTATCTCGCTAATTCGAGACTGAATAATTCTAGAGGGAGAGAGAGATCCTTCACGAGGAGGTGTGCTTTGTGAGGAAGAGAGGGGGCCTTTCATAGGGAGAGGGGGCAGCCCCCTCCCATGGCTGGTGGCCATTGATGTGCCCCCACCTCTTCCTCCATTCATGTGGGTGGAGCTCCCACTCACATAAACATGCCTCCATTCAAAAGTCCACTCACATGCATTAAATTTCCACCAAATTTAATGCAACTCTCATTTAATAAAACTCTTTTATTTATTTTATTCAGAATTTTGTTAATTAATTTAATTAACAAACATTCACATAAAAACCCCTACAATATTTCAATATCACATTCAGAACCAATTTCATCAATTTCACCCGAAACAATTCCGGTGTCCATTAAAATAATTCCAGCGCTTTGCAATCCTTTTCTATAGAACACATTTGCTCTAAATGGTGTTGGTATCCCTTAAATGTGTCACCCTATGGTTCACGAATAATGCATACATGATCGAGACCCTTCTCCGATCAATAATCAGTAGCGAGACCTAGAGATCCATACTGACTCCCACACATTCCATGATGACTTCTTTGATCATGAGAACCTTTAACGCTAGTAACTAAATCCCTTTGTCTCGCGATATAATACATGTCCGAGATTCGATCATCAGTATCTCAATACCTAGTTTGATCTCGTTACCGACATGCACTCTTTTCTCGTTCCCGTGATATAACATTCTAGTGGTCACATCACTTGCTTGCAAGCTATCTCAATGTGATACCACCGAGAGGGCCCAGAGTATATATATCCGTCTTTGGGATGGACAAATCCCACTCTTGATCCAAGAGACTCTACATAACACCTTTGGAGTATCTGAACCTAGCTTTATAGTCACCCTATTACGGTGTGACGTTTGATGTTATCAAGTTACTCTTCTAGTGTTAGTGGTTGACATGATCTCATGGTCTAACGACTAGGATTACTTCATAAGTTGTTATAGAAATTTAACATAATGACTTTGATCGTATTGCTATACTTCGGATGAATGTTCATCACATCATTCCACCAATGCCATGACCTTGTTATTAACAACATCCAATGTCCATTATCAGGAAACCTTGATCATCTTGTTAATCAACGAGCTAGTTTATAAGAGAGGCATAACTAGGAACCCTTTATTTGGTTATTAAACACACATGTATTAACGTTTCCAATCAATACAATTATAGCATGCAAAATAAACATATATCATATACTTGGAATACAATAATTACAACTTTATTATTGCCTCTCAGGGCATGTTCCCTTCAGTCTCCCACTTGCACTAGAGACAATAATCTAGTTTACATAGTGATAAATCTAACACCCATAGAGTTCTGGTGTTGATCATGTTTTGCCCTAGGGAGAACTTTAGTCAATGGATACACTACATTCAGATCCGTATGTACTTTATAAATATTTATATCCCCATCCTTGACATGCTCGCGGATGGAGTGAAACCGGCGCTTAATATGCCTGGAATTCTTGTGAGAGGTTGGTTCCTTGGCTTGGATATAGCTCCATTCTTGTCACAATATATCACCATTGGGTCCAACGCACTAGGAACCACACCTAGTTCAGTTATGAACTCTTTCATCCAAACCGCTTCCTGTGCTACTTCTGAAGCGGCAACATATTCCGCCTCCATTGTTGATCCCACCACCATAGGTTGTTTGGATCTCCTCCAACTAACTGCTGCTCCGTTCATGAGAAATACATATCCAGATTGAGACTTGGAGTCATCCGGATCGGTGTCAAAGCTAGCTTTGACATAACACTTAGCGACCAACTCTTCTTCACCTTCGTATACAAGAAACATTTCCTTAGTTCTTCTTAATTACTTAAGGATATTCTTGACCGCTATCTAGTATTCCGAACCTGGATTAGATTGGTACCTACTAGTCAAACTAATAGCATGTGCCACATCCGGTCTTGTACATAGCATGGCGTACATTATTGAGCCTATGGTTGAAGCATAAGGGATCTTATCCATTATGTCTCTTTCTTCCGCCGTAGCCGGACTTTGAGTCTTATTCAATGTCTTGCCTTGCAACATAGGTAAGAACCCCTTCTTACTTCCTTCCATTTTAAACTTCTTTAAAATCTTATCAAGGTATGTACTTTGTGATAGCCCAATTAGGCGTCTTGATCTATCTCTGTAGATCTTAATGCCTAATATGTATGATGCTTCACCAAGGTCTTTCATCGAAAATTTGCTGTTTAGATAACTTTTAACACTGTTTAAAAGATCTATATCATTTCTAATCAATAATATGTCATCCACATATAATATTAGAAATGCCACATTGCTCCCACTCACTTTCTTGTAAATACAAGCCTCTTCATAAGTTTGGACAAATCAAAACTCTTTGATCACCTCATCAAAGCAGAGATTCCAACTCCGGGATGCTTGCTTCAGTCCATAGATGGATCACTGAAGCTTGCATACCTTGTCACCATCCTTAGGATCGACAAAACCCTTTGGTTGTATCATATACAACTCTTCTTCAATATTACCATTGAGGAACGCAGTTTTGACATCCATCTGCCATATCTCATAATCAAAATATGCAGCAATTGCTAACATAATCCTAACCGACTTTAGCATCGCTATGGGAGAGAATGTCTCATTATAGTCAACTCCTTGAATTTTTCGAAACCCCTTTGCGACAAGTAGAGCTTTATAGATGGTCACATTACCATCATCATCAGTTTTCTTCTTGAAAATCCATTTATTCTCAATGGACTTTCAGTCATGAGGTAAGTCCACCAAGGTCCAAAACTGGTTTTCATACATGTATACCATCTCAGATTTCATGGCTTCTATACATTTGTTGGAATCCGGGCTCATCATCGCTTCTTCATACGTCATAGGGTCATCAATGCCATCTACCATGAAATTCATGACATGATTTCTATACAGTTTAGGTGCTGCACGTGTCCTGCTTGACCTGCGATGTCCGGTAGTGTCCTCTTTCGGGGTTTCATGATCTTAATCAATAGTTCCTTCTTCATTCGGTGAATTCAACTCTGGAACAATTTCCGGCCCTGCGCCACTCGCCATTTGATGAAGAGAAGGTTCAATAACCTCTTCGAGTTCCACCTTCTGACTACTCACACCTTTCGTGAGAAACTCTTTCTCTAGAAAGGATCCATTCTTGGCAACGAAAAACTTGCTCTCGGATATGTGATAGAAAGAATACCCAATTGTTTCTTTAGGGTATCCTATGAAGACATATTTTCCGCTTTGGGTTCGAGTTTATCAGTCTGAAGTTTCTTCATATAAACATCGCATCCCCAAACTTTAAGAAATGACAGCTTAGTTTTGTTTCTAGACCACAATTCATACGGTGTCTTTTCAATGGATTTTGATGGTGCCCGGTTTAAAGTGAATGCAGCGGTTTCTAGTGCATAACCCCAAAATTATAGGGGCAAGTCAGTCAGAGACATCATATATCGAACCATATCCAATAAAGTACGATTACGATGTTCCGACACACCATTATGCTGTGGTGTTCCAGCAGGCATAAGTTGTGAAACTATTCCACACTCTCTCATGTGTGCGCTAAACTCGTAACTTAGATACTCACCTCCACGGTCGGACCATAGAAACTTGATCTTTCTATTACGGTGATTTTCCACTTCACTCTGAAATTCCTTGAACTTTTCAAAGGTTCCAGACTTGTGTTTCATCAAATAGATATACCCGTATCTACTTAAATCATCCATGAAAATAAAAAAATAACGATATCCACCTCGCGCCGACACACTCATTGGACCACATACATCAGTATGTATGATTTCCAACAGATATGTCGCCTGCTCCATCGTACAAGAAAATGGGGTTCTAGTCATCTTGCCCATAAGGCATGGCTCACATGTATCAAATGATTCAAAATCAAGTGATTCCAAAAGTCCACCATAATGGATCTTCTTCATGCGTTTTACGCTAATTTGACCTAGACAACAGTGCCACATATATGCAGATATATCATTATCAAGTTCAATCCTTTTAGCATCAACATTATGAATATGTGTATCACTACTATCGAGATTTAACAGAAATAAACCATTCATCACAGGTGCATGAACTTAAAAGATATTATCCATATAAATCGAACAACCATTGTTTTCAGATTTAAATGAATAACCACTTCGCAATAAACATGATCCGGATACAATGTTCATGCTTAGTGCAGGCACCAAATAACAATTATTTAGATTCATAACTAATCCCGACGGCATATGGAGAGGCAGTGTTCCAACAGTGATCACATCAACTCTTCGACATGCATCATGACCTCATCCCTTGCTAGTTGTCGCTTGTTCCGCAGCCCCTGATTCGAGTTACATATATTAGCAACCGATCCAGTATCAAATACCCAGGTGATATTGCGAGTACTAGTCAAGTACACATCAATAACATGTATATCACATATATCTTTGTTGGCCTTGCCGGCCTTCTTATCCGACAAATACTTAGGGCAGTTGTGCTTCCAATGGCAAGTCCTCTTGCAATAGCACTCAGTATCAGACTTAGGGCCAGCTCGAGATTTCTTTTTAGGCGCAGCAACAGATTTGTAGCCCTTCTTTCCCTTCTGTTTAACCTTCTTGTCTTCCTTGAAACCGGTGGTCTTATTGATCATCAACACTTGATGCTCTTTCTTGATCTCCACTTCTGCAGTCTTAAGCATTGACAAAAGCTCAGGGAGAGACTTCTTTATGCCCTGCATGTTATAGTTCATGACAAAGCTCTTGTAGCTAGGTGGAAGAGATTGGAGAACATGGTATATGCCTAAGTCAATGGGAATCGTTATTCTCAAGGACACAAGCTTATCGGCGTACCCAGACATTTTGAGTACGTGATCACTAATGGAGTTGTTCTCTTCCATCATGCAGCTAAAGAACTTTTCAGAAGCATCATAACTCTCTATGGCAGAATGGGTATCAAAAATCATTTTTAATTCACCCATGGTATCAAAGGCATTGCCATTTTCGAAATGCTTTCGAAGTTCTGGCTCTAGCCCATATAGTATGCCGCAATGAACTAAATTGTGGTCCTCCAGACGAGTCAAATAGACATTCTTTTCTTCGTCAGGGGCATCAGGAGCTGGTGGGGGGCCTAGTGGCGCTTCTAACACATGTTGCTTTTGTGTAGTAGTGAGGAGAATCCTCAGATTCAGGGCCCAGTTGGTAAAGTTGCTACCATTCGTCGCAGGTTTCTCTTTCGACATGAACACATTGAAATTAAAAGAAGGTGGTGCCATCTACAAAAGAATTTGTAAAGTTTATTTAGACTAAGTTTATGATAGATCGAGTTCAACTAATCCAAATTATGAATAAACTCCCACTCAGAAACAACATCCATCGTGTCTTTTTGGTGATTACATGAACCAAATCCACTACACCAAGTCCGATCATCACGTGAGTTGGTGTAGCTTCAAAGGCGAGCATCAATATGGGCATCATATCTACTATATGACTCATGATTAACCTTTCAGTCCATGTTCCAAGGCCATGTCTATACATGCTAGGCTCGCCAAGTAAGAACCTTAGTACTCGCGTGTGTAAAACTATCTTACACCTATTGTATGAAAGCGTAGAGTCAAAAACACCCGATCATCACGTGATGTCTTGAAACGACAAACTTCCTTAACGGTGCATACTTAAGGAAGAACACATTTTATCTTGATATATAAATGAGGGATCATCTTATAATGCTATTAAAACACCAAACAAGCAATATAAGATGCAAACATCATATGCAAAAGTGAAATGATATGGTTCTTGCACATGATCACTATCATGTGCATCGTGGTATGATCTTTATCATTTCTTTGTGTGTAAGGCCAAGGTATATGGAACTTACACATTAGGTATGCTATAATTTCCAAGAGTATCAACTATACTTCAAATTATATCATTACCATATCATGACACTAGCCTAGCAACAATCTAAACTAGACGCTTCTAATTTATCAATTACAAGTTTTACATGACTTAGGGCTTTCGAAGATAAAACCGGTCTTACCTACGAACATGGAACCAAAATGATGATAACCAAATTATTAGCAACTCGTTGTAAAGCAGATATTGACTATAGTAGGACAGTCAGACACCCGCTAGCCACTTATGCAAAACTAGTTGCATGTTAAGCATGGAACAAGTATCATGTGCGAGGACATGTAAAGTTAGTCCGGGCCGCTTCATCCCACTATGCCACCAATATCCAAAATACATATAAGATGCAATAACATGATCATCATCGCCCACATACTCTTATGTATACTACCCGTGCAAAGCATCTACGCATAGATCGGGCTCTGATACAACTATTGGGTTCGTAGCATAGAAAACAAAAAAAATCCTAAGATGGGAATTACTAAGCATCAAGATCTATCTACCTAGATACAAGCAACTGGTGGATATACATCCATAGAGAACATACCCTTGAAGACCGACAAAGTGTAACAAGATTGGACTCGTGGATGATGTAGTCGATCGCTTGATGGTCTCAAGATCGAGAGGAAGTCCTAGCGCTGCAAATCAGCAGCGCATCCATGATCGCACACACGTCTGGTCCACCGAACAACCTCCGCCTCCTCGCTCCAGCGATGCAGCAGAAGCAACAACTCCTTCCATATAAAAAGCCACCGGGAACATGTATCTCGCTAATCCGAGACCATGGGGGAATAATTCTAGACGGGGAGAGAGATCCAATACGAGGAGGTGTGCTTTGTGAGGAGGAGAGGGGGCCTCATAGGGAAAGGGGGCAGCCCCCTCCCATGGCTGGTGGCCATTGATGTTCCCCCACCTCTTCCTTCATTCATGTGGGTGGAGCTCCCACTCACATAAACATGCCTCCACTCAAAAGTCCACTCACATGCATTAAATTTCCACCAAATTTAATGCAAATCTCATTTAATAAAACTCTTTTATTTATTTTATTCAGAATTATGTTAACTACTTTAATTAACAAACATTCACATAAAACCCTTGCAATATTTCAATATCACATGCAAAACCAATTTCAGCAATTTCACCTGAAACAATTCCGGTGTCCATTGAAATAATTCCAGCGCTTTGTAATCCTTTTCTATGGAACACATTTGCTCCAAATGGTGTTGGTATCCCTTAAGTGTGTCACCCTATGGTTCACGAATAATGTAGACATGATCGAGACCCTTCTCCGATCAACAATCAGTAGCGGGACCTGGAGATCCATACTGACTCCCACACATTCGACGATGACTTCTTTGATCGTGAGAACCTTTAACGCTAGTAACTAAATCTCTTTGTCTCGCGATATATTACATGTCCGAGATTCGATCATCGGTATCTCAATACCTAGTTTGATCTCGTTACCGACATGTACTCTTTTCTCGTTCCCGTGATATAACATTCTAATGATCACATCACTTGCTTGCAAGCTATCTCAATGTGATATCACCGAGAGGGCCCAGAGTATATCTATCCGTAATCGGGATGAACAAATCTCACTCTTGATCCATGAGCCTCTACATAACACCTTCGGAGTATCTGAACCCACCTTTATAGTCACCCTGTTGGTTAGTGACCTATGCTATAATAATTTTTGTGTCGTAGGGCCACTGTTGTGTTACCGATTCTTTCACTAAATATCCTCGAGCTTTAGCGTGGTCTTATGTCAGATGGAGGTCTGGGATTTGTCTAGCCCTGATCCGAGGGGTGTCACAGCTAACGTCATACCATTGTACGTGCCCTAATAACCCTTTGATACATAAAGGAGTTGGAGGCTCTGGCCTAAGGCAGCAGGGCGATGGCCCGGGGACTATTCACCATCACCGCTCTCATCCTCCTTGTCATCATCATTGATGTGGTAGTGGCGACGACACATGGTGTTGTCGAACACCTTGATGTTGAGCCAGCCGCACATGTAGGTTGTGCGAACCGCTCCCACCACTGAGCCAGATACATGTGATATTCACTGTCTAAATACACTTCCACATCCCAATACTCATCGCCGGTAGCCTCTCACAACTTCACTGTTTCACAAGGCTCCTGGCCATCGAGCACATAAATGAAGTTGTCTGGGATGTTGATGAGTGCATTTTTGGCGCACTTTTAAGCATGCTTTTTGTTTATATAATCACTCGTCTCATACTCCATCTAGCTATTACTATGTCTATTATGCATGATTACTATTTCTATTTACTTTCAAGTGAGATTTGCAAAACTATTGATTTTATTAGTTTTCATTGGCTTTAGTTTGTTTTTAGCCTGAAAGAAGAACAAATGAATAAATCTCGAAGATAGAAGTCAAAAGGATCCAATATGGAAGAGTTACATACACCTGACTTAGCCAGATGAAGAGTGAGAAAAGTAATATTTACCTATCAATACAAAATAAATATCCAAAGCCATGGTGTTGTATCTCGTTCATACGAATCCAACGAGTCAAAGAACACCTCAATCGGAGTTCGTATGAAAAAATAACGCCCAAAATAGCAGAAGACCAGAAGTTTTAACGAGCAGTGGTACAGTTGGGCTGCCCGTACCGCGTGACTGTACCACCCTCTATTGGCTCCAAAACGTCAAACTGAGCCTTCTTATAATGGTCCGAAAGGCACATTCCCCATAGATCTTCCCAGAACCGCCTCATGGACCTATAGAAGTCTATTTAAGGTGGGGAAACCCTAGCCGCCGTAGAACACCATCAATAGCCGCCTCACATGTCTCCATGGCAGAGCCTTGCAGCCATAGCCACCTCCATCAAGATCTCCATCACCATTCCCACCATTAACAATCCACCTCAATATCCACCTCAACCTTGAAGGAAGACCGGGAGGAAGACATTGAGAAACCACCACTAGGGCGCTCCCCATGCGTCGCCACCGCCATCAGCATCTCTACCATCGGCACTCCTTCTTCCTTACCTATCATGATCTTCGTGATGAGTTATATTATGGCTTGAACCCCCTTTTAATGTTATGATTACCTGAGTATATGTGAATTGGTGTTATGATCCATTATCTATGGTTAAGTTATGGGTTGCATAGTTCTAATGATGTTTATGTTGATCTTAGTGATTGAAGACGTCTAATCCATTGGTGTAGTTGGAGATATCCAACTCTAGAAGTCGACATCTATTAGATGAGTATTGTGTGCAAATCATTTGACCTTACTAGTGACATATTTGATATCTCTTGAGACACATAGATATGTAAGATCACAGTGTCTATAGAACTTAATGCCTTTCGTCAGGTTTTTATTAATCTTAATATCTTTCATTGCCCGTGGCTGACGTGTAATAGAGGGAGGATAATTTAGTTGTCTTATGTCACTCGTGCAGTTGAGAGAGAACGACGTGTGAGGGACTGGGAGACGTATAAGGTGAAATCCATAGATGTTGACCAACACACATACACCACTTTTTTTTTGAGAATCATAGTATTAAATCTCTCTCATCGTATTTACCTTTTTAGTATTTACTTCTAATCCTAATATTAGTTGTTTACAACCCCTTTCTTTAAATATAGTTTATCCTGACAACTTATATAGAATAGCTATTTTCAAACACATGGCCGCAATGGCTACGAGGTTGAGTGATTTTCATTTTACAAATCTTTTAAGAAACGATAATACTTGAAGATATTTGACGCACGGAGAGGTCGTCGAAGAATGTCATGAAAGGAGGCACACGAGGAGCGGACTAGAACATATCTAGTACTACAGAACCTTTCGGTGCTACTCGGTTACAGCAATTTAGGCCGTTCATTCTGAATGAGTGGAGAGGACCTGACGTACTCTAGTCTGCCACTAAGCATGGCACATATGCAAATTGGTCCCTCAATCTTGTACAATTGCAACACACGATAGTTTTAGGGTGTCTCTCTTCTTGCTGACTGAGGTTTTGTTCATCTTAAATCGGAACTAGAAGCTCCCGAGACAGCAAAGGTTTTGTCACGATTTTTTCACGGGCTGACCTTCTCTGCACAAAATATGTTTATTTATTTTCTCCGTGTAGTGTATTCCTATTTTTCTTCTTTCCGTCCGTTCTTACTATTTCCAAATCTAGCACGATTGCATATACCTGGTGATTTGGGCAATTAACAACCGTCCTAGTTTATTTGCGATTTGAATTGAAAAGAGCTTCAATCTATGGAGACCGGTGAGGCAAAGAGAAAAGTCCATAGTAAGTGATGACGAGTTAGTAAATCTGGATGCAATTTGGAACTGGATGGTTCTACTTGGACAAAAAATTCTCCAGAAAAGAGATTAGAAATGGATGATCCTCTGTCTAAATTCGAAAAAATATAGGGTGTAATGGGCACATGTGTCACGGTAGTGGTGGTAGGTGACCAAACTGAAGTTGTGTTTGATCCTATGCCTTCATTTAGACTGGACGGTCCAGATTGGTGTGGAATGAAGTAGCACTGAAAGACCGTGTAGCTCATCCTGTAAATGGGAACGTTAGCGGCAGCCCACCACTGTCCATGTAAGTTAAAAGGGACCTGGTTTCCTATCCGTAGAATACACTCATGCTTGGTGGGTGTCCGGCTGCCCGTCGAAACCCGCCGGCTCTTTCATCGGGCAAAGCCAGAGGCTAGCTCCGTAACTGTGGCCAGCGCCCAACGCTCTGTTTCTCCAACCGCCAGCATTCCACTTCAAGATTTTACAAACTACTCCTTCCGTTTCAAAATATAAGATATTTTAGTTTTGTGAAGTGAATGTATCTAGGCTCTTTTAGTGTGTAGATTCACTCCAAATTATACATTAAAAATCATCTAAATACATTTGCTTCATAAAGCTAAAACATCTTATATCTTAAAACAGAGAGAGTAGTTGCACGAATAAATTACAACATGGTAGCAATTTTCTTGTTTCTCAAAGTCATGAAAACACATGAAAATACCTCTCGGTGCAAATTTGAGAACACATGAATAAATTACAACATTTAATATTTAGATAACTATATGTTGTTGTTCCTCCTTGTGAAGTACTACAATTTCTTGGCTTCTTGCTTCAGTCAGGCTAATGGAAAATTTTGCTCAAAGGTGATCCATGCATCAAGGGTACTGTAAAGTACTTCTAGCAAGAGCTCCTGGGCCTGTTTTGAAAATCATATGCTTACTTCAAAAACGATAAGCTGTCAATATGTAAACTTCTGAGTTTCACCAATAATAGACTGCAAAATTATATTGACAGGTTTGTTAATGTATTGTATCTGCTCTATAGTAAGCACAAGATAGAATTATATTAGCAGTAACTCCAAGCAGGAAAGAACTAGGACACTACTAGATTGAATTTAAGCAAGAGGGAGAGAGTGAATTTAAGCAAGAGGGAGAAGTGCACGTTGCCTAGCGCATGGAGCTACACATGTGGTGTCTATTCATCTCGTTCTCCTTCAGCTGCGACGTGCTCATCCGAATTGATGCCACAAGTTTTGGGCTCCATGAAGCAGACGAAGATTTGTCGGCATCGCAAGTCTGCATCTAGGCACTAATTATTCAGTAATTAATCTGACAATTCATCCTAATTAATCCGAAAGCTAGGACCTAATTAATATGTCAATTAGGACAAAATTAATATGGCAATTGATGATAATTAATTTGAAAGCTATGATCTAAGTATTACCTCCAGGCTAACACGTAGTTCGAGAAAAATGTTTGACAGTACATGGATTATATGTCATAAAAATTATACCATTGCAAGCCTCTTTTGAATATGAATCTAATGGTAATTTTTTTTATAAAATATCGTATGTATTTTGTTGACCAAATTTATGATCAAACTTTTTTCTTGAATCACTTAATTAGCCTAACAAACCGGAATGGATTACTAATATGGCAACTAGTAGGCCTGAGTTAATCAGACAATTAAGACCTAATTAATAGGTCAATGAGTAATATGGAAACTAGAATCTAATAAATCTGGTAGTACTATGGACTAGGAAAATCGGAAGGAAAACGCTATCTGTCGGTCGATCGCTTCGCTGCGATCTGTCGTCCCGTGAGGGCCCATTAAAGAGTCGGCCCTGCCCACGCCGCTCAAGTTACAGAAACTCGATTTCGCCTGTCGGACAGGAGGTCACTCTCGGAATCCGACCACCAACCCACTCTTTACCCTCGCTTGCGCAGTGCGCACTTGTAGGATCCCTCTTTCCTGGTGGTGTTTGGGTGCGGCAAGCTGCCGCCATGGGTCCCGTGCGGCTCGCCCTTCTCCTCGCCGCCGCCGCCGTCTTGCTCGGCCCCGGCGGTGGCGCCGTCACCGAGGCGGTGTACATCCCCTACAACACGTCGGCGGGGGTGGTGGCGGGGAAGCTGAACGTGCACCTGGTTCCCCACACGCACGACGACGTCGGCTGGCTCAAGACCGTCGACCAGTACTACGTCGGATCCAATAACTCCATCCAGGTTTCGTCATCTGCTCCCTCGAACCCCGGCCCTGAATCTTATCTTCAGTCATTCCGAGTCTCCCTGTTTTGTTACCCTTGGTTCTGGGATTGCGATTGGATGATGTCTTATTGTTTCTGGAATCTGGCCATTTCTAGTTGGTTCTTCAACATTGGATACTTTTGGATCTCCCAACTTGGCTGTTTCCCGAGGTTTTTTTTAATCATTTTTGTTTTTAGCCTGTTTACCCATGTTCTGCCATCTTTGGAATTGTGTCATACTATTTTCACCCCATGTTATCTTGCTATAATTTTCGTTATTCTTACAGTGAAGTTTCACATCACGTTTCTACACTTCATTTGCACTACTCTGGGAATGACAAAACTGTAACATAATCTGGATACTTTTCTGGTCGCAGGCTGCATGCGTGCAGAACGTGCTGGATTCGATGGTGTCGGCGCTGCTCAAGGACGAGAACCGCAAGTTCATCTACGTCGAGCAGGTAAGGAAAATTTACATCAGACAGAAGGGTTAAAAAGAAGCAATCTGAGAAGGTTGGAGCTGTAGACTTGGGAGGTCGGAAGCAATTGCCTGCCATTTTTTTTTTGCTGTTGCTTCTACAAGAATTTCGAACTCTGTTCATTGCTGTTAGTTTCAAGAACTGTAGCTATATCACAAAAAAAAAGATGCAGAAGATCAGCAATATTACGTCCAAATGGACGGTATTGCAAGTACTGGTACTTTTTGGTGTGATTTTTATTTCTTTTTGAGCAACAACTGTTTATGTATTGGTTGCAGGCGTTTTTCCAGAGATGGTGGAGGCAGCAGAGCAACAGCACCAAGGATATCGTGAAGGACTTGGTCAGCTCTGGACGGCTGGAATTCATGTATGCTCCTTCTTGTTCCAAACTTTTCCTTTTTATAGGCTGTGCATTATCAGTCATGTCTCTGTTATGTGTTTTCTGACATATTGCTGCTTGTCATGCTGAAGAAACGGGGGCATGTGTATGCATGACGAGGCGACCGTACACTACATCGATATGATAGATCAGACAACACTGGGACACAGGTTCATCAAGGAGGAGTTCGGTCAGATTCCAAGGATTGGTTGGCAGATTGATCCATTTGGGCACTCTGCAGTTCAGGCTTATCTCCTCGGTGCACAAGTAATTCATTCCATCCATTTATGTCACACTTTCGGGTTTTGACACTTCCACTGAAGGAAACTAAACCGAAGTTCCTTACATAGTGCAATTCCGTGTCACTCTCCATTTGCATGATAAGTTGTGTTCACACTCGAGGTGACAACTTCTGTATTCTGTACCATTATGATAGCAACTACTCCATAGAACTCACTCAGCGTAGCTGTTATGCACTTCCTCAATACAGTAATACCTAAAGTTTTGAAATCAAGTACTGTTAGTACATGTACTTAAAGTACTTTATCCCAAACGTTTAGATATGCTGAGGAGACAAGATCTTATCCAAAGCTAGACAAAAGTAATTAGGAGCACAATATTTTTTTGTTTCTTTCGTCTTGGTTGTTATGCATGTGCTAGTTTTGTTCTCTCTATAAGATTCTTTTGATACAGGACAAGATCTTACCTCACAATATTGTATCTCACAAGATTCTCTCGTTTCCAAATCTTTTATTATCTTTCAGGTCGGGTTCGATGCTTTGTATTTTTCCCGGATTGATTACCAAGATCGTGAGGTACGGAAGGGAGCAAAAACACTTGAAACTGTATGGAGGAGCTCCAAGACCTTCGGGTCGTCAGCTGATGTAAGTAACATTTTATTTTCTATAGTAAATGTCATGAATAACTTTTGATCTTCTTAAATTTTGGTAAACCATATTTCATTTGAAATGTTGGAAATCTGATCATTTTCTTTCAGATCTTTTCTGGCATCTTCCCAATAAATTATGAACCACCACCTGGTGAGTTTTATTTTGAAGTTGATGCTGAATCCCCGCTTGTCCAGGTAAGTGAATGAGAACTTCAGTTATGACATTATATATTCAACACCAGTTGCAAACTTCATCGCTTTCGTCAATGCAGGATGATCGCCTGCTTTTCGATTACAATGTTGAACAACGGGTGAATGATTTTGTCCATGCAGCTTTGTCACAGGTAAGTTAGGGTCTCATATGCTCGTACTGTTACACTGATGTATATTTTTGCCAGTTATATACATCGCAAGAAGATTTATGCTCCCTATTGTGTACTACAAACTTTTTATTTAATTAGAATGGCCAGCCAGGTGTTGCAGTCATAAGTTTTATCTGAAATTGTGACTACAGCTTTGTTCTATGTTACTATTTCGAAAAGGTTATCCTATGTTACAGAGACCTATTTGCATTTCATGCTGAAAAATCATTATCTGGACTGTACCATTTCATACTTTTCCATTCATCTATACAGGTGATCATCCTAACTAAACTCGTTGCTATCTATTTTGTAGGCAAATATCACAAGGACAAACCATATCATGTTTACAATGGGTACAGACTTCAAATATCAATACGCTGAAAGTTGGTTCAGACAGATGGACAAATTAATTCACTATGTGAACAAGGTAAAAGATGGATATGTAATTGAAATATTTCTGTATTTATTTCTGTGTTCCACCATAAAGGTTTTTTCGTGAAATATAGCCCAGCCTCTGCAGCAGTTGATGCACACAACCATTTACTGAGAAGTTTCAATCCTCACATAAAGCATAAAACAAAAATAAAATGTCACTGCACTACATAATCATATCTTTCAAGATCTCACCATGATAATTGTTTCAGTTATGGATCATGCAATATTTTTGAAATATGTTAAACTTCTCGGACTAATTTACGTGTACGGATCGTGGAATGCATTAGATTTTTTCTCTTGTGTCATTTAATTAGATAAGAATATAAATGATAAGAATATAAATGCTGAAGCAAGGGTTCCATGCTTTGTGTTTCTTGCTATTGATGCAACTTCATATATTTTGATCATTTTAAAGTGGAAAATATCTGTTAAAGCATTATAGAACTGACCATACTTGTACCTCAGGATGGCCGTGTCAATGCTCTGTATTCTACACCTTCCATTTACACTGATGCAAAATTTGCTGCAAATGTGGCATGGCCTCTCAAGACTGATGATTTTTTCCCGTATGTTCTATTTTGTATTCATATTTGGTACGGTTTACTTTGCTCTTCTTCTTTCTCATTCATATGACTATATTTGGTCCACCAGATATGCAGATAAACCCAATTCATACTGGACAGGTTACTTCACAAGCAGACCTGCCTTAAAACAATATGTCCGCTTGATGAGTGGATATTACTTGGTAGTCTTAACCCCCTCTTTTACTATGGTTTCTTCCAGATGTACAATACCTAATTTCTTGGTCAACTTTGTAGATTTCATATGCTTACAGCTCAATATATTTTCACCTTTCAGGCAGCTAGGCAGCTGGAATTTTTCAAAGGGAGAAGCAACTTAGGTATCACAACAGATAGTTTAGCTGATGCTCTAGCTCTTGCCCAGCATCATGATGCTGTTACAGGAACAGAAAAGCAACATGTTGCAAATGATTATGCAAAGAGATTGTCTATTGGCTATAATAAAGTAAGATTCTCAAGGAAATTGTTGTAACTTATATTTGATGTTTCGTTTGGGATATGATGGATCCATTTGGTTTGATTTTTTTCCAGGCTGAGGAGCTGGTCTCGTCTTCTCTTTCTTGTTTGAGTGAGTCAGGCTCAAAAAAAATCTGTTCATCCACAACAGCAAACTTTATACAGGTCGGTTTGCAGGTTTTTCTTTTGAAAAGAAACTACTTTATTACTTCAAATGACTTAGTATTTACTATGGACTGGTATCACCTTTTTCAGTGTCCTCTCCTAAACATTACATATTGCCCCCCTTCCGAGATGAACTTCTCTCAGGGCAGAAGCCTTGTGAGTTCTGTTATGAACTCATGCATGACTCTTTTTAGATGAAATTTGGATAAGTTTTCAATTCATGTATGATACTTAGAAATCTAATCCATATTGTTTTCAACATTTCTGCTACAGGTTGTTCTTGTATACAACTCTCTTGGATGGAAAAGAGAGGATGTCATTCGCATACCAGTATGCTCTTTTTATTTCCTGCAACACAAAATATTTTGTTGGTTTCTGATTGCCCATTCACACATCCGTCCATATTGTAAAAAAGCTACATCCATCTATTTGAATTTACATGACATGTGTCCAATTAATGAACAAGACCACTACCATGAAACTGCTCCCCTTTAGAATGAAACTTTATGTGCCCTTTTATGGAATCAACAGGTTATGAGTGACTTAGTTGTTGTTCATGATTCTGAGGGAGCAGAAATTGAATCGCAACTTCTTCCCATAGCTAACTTCTCATTGAACATACGGGACAAATATACGAAGGCTTACATGGGTACATCGCCTGCTGCAAAACCCAAATTTTGGCTTGCTTTCCCTGCTTCTGTACCCCCACTTGGTTTCAACACTTATTTTGTCTCAAGCAGGAATAGATCAGGTGAATTCATGTCTATCATCTTGATACGCACCGATTTCAGGAAGGAATTGTCAAAAGCTTGACATTTTTTCATATGCTTATACATTCCAGAATCTGTCTCTTCGGCATTCACTCTTTACTCTCAGGGAAATAATAGTAGCAATCGTCAAGTTGGGCAAGGCCGTTTGAAACTTCAATTCAGTGCAGCTGGGGCATTATCTGTATATTCCGATAGCAAGACTCAGGTAATTTGCCGAAGTCCAGTATTTTTCTCAATCTGGAACTATTTATATCTTGCCTTGCTTTTATTAATTTTATAAAAAATGCATACTCATAAGATTATCCCAAGTTATCAACATTTTCATATGCACACATCAAGTTTTACCTTCACTTATGCTTGTGATCCAAACTCACCCATACTCAAACACCATTAACATATTTCAAGGTTGAAGAAAATTTCGAGCAGAATTACAAGTATTACATAGGAGATGACGGGAGTGGAGGTGATCCACAGGTGCACTAGGGGTTCTACAATTATTTCCATTGTTACCCCAAAAGTAGCAATTACTTTACTGGTGTTTGTTTACCCTGGACTGTAGAATTCTGGAGCATACATATTTCGCCCCAAGGGTACCGTTCCTATCACGACTGGTGGTCAGGTATGATGAAGGGATAAAAACATCTCTAGAATAACATATACATCACTAGCATCTGTTAAGAATCTGAAAAAGATGTATCGAAAATCTTACTTCTATTTATGTTTCCCACTGCAAGGTTCCTCTCACAATTCTGCGTGGGCCCATATTGGATGAAGTTCATCAGCAGATCAATTCATGGATATATCAGGTTATTAATATGAATTTTTCTTAAGTCTAATGACCACTTCGTTGCTTTTATTTGCTTCTTTTTGTTCCGCATATTAAGGTTCTCAAGTGAAAATGACCCCTTTGCTTGTGATGGTATTCATTATGAATATTTGTATAACCTGGACTCACAAATTTACTATTATTCAGTCGACTGTTCTACATAACATTTGAAATTCATCTATGATTAGATCGGAGAAATACTCATATAGATGGCTTTTGGTGAATTAGCATATGTGAACAAAATGGGAGATTAATAGTACTTCAAATATAGAGTTTATTCTGTTATTTAAATCCTTGTAATCGACGTAATCATATTTTTCTGGTGAATTGGCATATAGTTTTTTTTTGTATTTTATGGCTTTTCTTTCCTTTGCACAGATCACTAGAGTTTACAAGGGAAAGGACTATGTGGAAACCGAATTCATCGTGAGTGCTCTGTCAGTAAATTCAGCACTAGTTTCCTATTCAAGGGCGTCATATAATTTGCTCCTCATGTTTCTCTTCACCATTACAGATTTTTATCATCTTATGAATAATTTTTCTTATGCATAGATTGGACCAATACCAGTAGACGATGAAAATGGAAAAGAACTATCAGCTGAAATAGTTACGAACATGGCAACAAACAAAACATTTTATACCGATTCCAGTGGCCGTGATTTCATCAAAAGGGTATGATGCACTAGAACTTTATCCCTTCTCTAGACAACACATATTCATTGTCTTTCCAATTTATATATTATAAATAGTTGACATATAATAGTGTTAATGATACCCTGTGCTACTTTACTGAAAATTGCCAGAGACGATGATGGAATGAAGTTAAGTGTTGTATGATGTGCCATTATGTCATGCTTATATAAAAATATATGTTACCTATTTTCCTCCAGGTACGGGATTATCGATCAGACTGGAAGCTCGAAGTGCACCAACCTATTGCTGGAAACTATTATCCTGTAAGCTATTGCTTTTGTATAACATCATGTAAGCTATTGTTTGCTTTGTTATATGTTCAGTACAGAAACTATCATTAACTAATTGACATATTTCATAATTTTTCCATCATTGGGTCAATTAGTGAAACCGGTAGTTCAATTAGCATTTTCTACTCAGTTTATACACTTTTTGCCTGATCGGTTTTCGTGGTCATTTTTTCTTAGAGGATGTTTAAGTTATTTTGAACTCGACGTGTTTGATGACAGCAAAATCAGCTCTCTTCATCTGGTGGCCTTAGTAGTATTTTCCTTTTTGAAACCTTATGGCATAAGAAAGGAACATTTAGTGGCCTTTGGAGTACTTTCGTAGGTAAGGGTTATCGATGATATGAATGGACAAGAATTTCGTCAAGCTTCATGAACTAGTCAATGCAACCAAAAGTCCGAACTGATGGAAAAGCTAAGAAATTTGCATATACACGTATGGCCTCTTGAGCCATGCTTTGAAGCTTGTGAGTATCAGCATATCCCTTAGTAAATATTAGTTCTCGACGCCTGCCAGTTCTTGTGAGAGTTACAAACCACTAAGTCTATTCATGTGTTGACTTCTGTGTCACACGTCAGAGGGGGTGTTGAAGTGTATATCTGGATTGCCTAGCTCTTTCCATCAGTTAGTCAACGCAACCAAAAGTCCGAACTGATGGAAATGGCTAGGAAATCCACATATACACGTATGGCCTCTTGAGCCATACCACTAAGTCTATTCATGTGTTAACTTCCGTGTCACACATCAGAGGGGGTATATCTGGATTGCCTAGCCCTTTCCATTAGTTGGCTAGTTCATGAAGCTTGACAAATTTAACATGTATAGCTCCAGGTTATTTCTTAGTTTTCCCAAAACTAATATATTTGTAGATTATTCTGCAGTTTATTTGAAGATTCTGTTGGTGCTGATTTATGCACAGATTGATGATACTGTATTTATTTTAGGTTAATCTTGGCATTTATGTGGAAGATGGCAGCAAAGAGTTGTCTGTACTTGTAGACAGGTCTGTTGGAGGTTCCAGCATAAAGGATGGACAAATAGAGCTAATGCTTCACAGGTAAATGTCAAGGAGCACAATTGTGCAGTATTTTGTTGCTTCTTTCATACTTTAGTACTTCCTCCTTTTCTACCTATGCTTTCTTAAATCCTTCTTACTCCTTGTAGGAGGCTAGTCTATGATGATGGACGTGGTGTTGATGAAGCATTAGACGAACCTGTCTGTATCGATAATCATTGTGAAGGACTAGTTGTAAGTAAAAGGAGATACGTTCATGACAAGTCGAAACCACTTGTTCGCTACTGAAATCATGTCTGCACCAGACAAATATATGGCATGAAAAAAATATCAGTATCTAAAATCTATTGTCTTGGTCAACCATTATCTACAAAATTGGCTTGGTTAATCATGTCCTAGAGGAAGCAATTTACATCTACTACCCAAATCATGTTGGCCATTATTTTTTTGACTCTTGGCAAATATTTTGAAGATATATTTGGTGTGGCGTTGCAGATCAATTTGCTATACTCCCTCCGTCCCTAAATAAGTGACTTGAGTTTGTCTAGATTGACATGTATCTACATACTAAAACGTGTCTAGATACATTCAAATCTAGACAAACCCAAGTCACTTATTTTAAGACGGAGGGAGTATCATATCTGCAAGCACATATTGTTGTGCATAAATATTATTTAAAGCAACTTAATATGATAATTGACAGATTCAAGGAAAATACTATATGAAAATTGACGCACGGGGAGAAGGAGCTAGGTGGCGTCGTACATTCGGTCAGGAAATATACTCCCCCCTTCTTCTTGCTTTCTCCGAGCAGGTACAGTGGAATTTGTTGCACTCATGGTTGATCAAGCAGTCACTCACATATTCTATAGTAGATTATTCTCGTGTTGAGCATTCCCCTACTCGTTTATTCAGGATGGAGGTAACTGGGTAAATTCACATGTTCCGAAATTCTCGTCAATGGATCCAACTTACAGCTTACCTGATAATGTTGCATTGCTTACCCTTCAGGTATGTCATTCCTAGGAGAATAGGGCGTTGTTGTCAAATCTTCTTAAAAAGTAAAGATGGTGCTCATTCTAGAAAATGGGTCATTATATATATGGTTATTCTAGAAATTGGAACTCCGTGTACTCTAGATGAACAGTATAGCCCCTAAAATAATAGATTGTGTGAACCAGAACTTTGCCATAAAATTTTGTGTGGACTGACCAAGAGATTGCTGGTCGTAGTGTAGTATTTTATATTTTTTATATTTCGGCATTTGTGCAAGTGAATTCTTTATCCTGAAAAACTGAAAAAAAATGCTATCAAGATTCTTTTTTGCTGGTTTTAATAATTTGATCATTGTACAGGAGCTTGAAGATGCAAGTGTTCTGCTTCGGTTGGCCCACCTATATGAGGTATCATACTTGATCCTTTACTTTCTCTTGCTCCAGCTAATATCCTATTTTCTTTGTAATTCTTGTCTCGTTCATGAAGGCTGGAGAGCACAAGGATCTTTCTGCTCTGGCGAGTGTAGACCTCAAAAGAGTATTCCGCGATAAAAAGGTTTTCTTCATTAAACTTGTTTAAATTTACAGTTGTATCTGAATTTTCATGAATGTTCACAATCTCTTTCAAATCCTAATGCTCCAGATTAGCAAGATCGTTGAAACAAACCTATCAGCGAACCAAGAACGCGCTGCCATGGAGAAGAATAGACTGAAATGGAAGGTGGAAGGGCCTATCCCCCATGAAAATGTGGTCCGTGGAGGCCCTGTGGATCTTTCCAAGCTCGTCGTCCAGCTTGGGCCCATGGAGATCCGCACATTTATTATCAGCTTCGAGCACCGATGAACTGAAAAAAAAGTCCATCTGGGGAGGAGCCCGGCTGAATTTTCATTAAGAAGGGTGAGACACTAGAATTCGACATCGACGAGATTCGAACCCTGGTCGGTAGGGTGTGCCACAGCGTCCCCGACCACTGGGCTACTGCCATATTCCCACCGATGAACTAAGGTCCGAGCTTCGCGAGAGGCGGCATACTGTAAGCTTTAATCTTCTTATTGTGACTCCATTGTTGTAATGTTAACCCTGACTCGTCTTGTGAAACTCAGTTAGCTAAAATCGATTTTCTCAATTGCATGGGGTGCGCATATACACAACGTACAAGATATATGCCTAAGGCCCCGCTTGGTTCGTCAGATTGAAGCTGAAAAACGTCCGTATTAATCGGTTCCGGAAAAAATCCGGATCGGACGAGTATCGGCACTTGGATTACCGTTTTGGTTTTTCTACTCGGTCGTTTCCGGCCGTATACGGAGCAGGAAAAATTCACGGACTAGAGGGCATCCGTATTTGCCGGCCGTAATTCCTTGTGCACGTGAAAATGGAACCGTAAACAATCAGGGACGAAAAATAAACGGGAGTTGCCAAGCGCGGCCTAAACTGTAAGTTTGTAACTAATACTCGTAACAACCCCTTCAAACTCAAGGTGAAACATTGAGTTTGAGAATATGAAATCTATGTTCTCTTTTTTGAGCCTTCGTGGAGAAATTTGCAATTGCAATTTAAAGCTTCGATCGATGGCAACATCAGCGAGAAATCCCATGGTTAAAAGTATATAGTGTGATGACCATAAGGGCGGCCACGAATGGCCCGTCCATGGGCTTCCCACGTCAGACACGGAAGATGTAAACTCAATTTACTTTGCATTTGTCCTCTTGCTGAGTTGCCACGATGAAATCACCGGGGCAGCCTCCCAGACTAGTCGCTTCCTAGTTGTGGTGGGTGTCTCACTCTTCTTAGTCGATGCGAAATGAGAGCGTCGGCTGCAACACTGGTTCATGTGCGGTTTTTTCTTGTTTTTAAGTAAACCATATATTTTATTAGACAATCAGATTACATATATGGTCAACATCTAAGACAAACATGTTTGTCAAGCAACTTTGCACAAAGGACTCCGCAAGTAAAATTACAAGTCCACCTTTGGAGAAACTTGTGTCTCGCCGAACCTTCAGCCATCGTCCTCAGCCGCCACCATGGTAGCGTCGAAAAAGAGGCAAACAACCTTCATACCTAGATCTAGGAGAGCACCATCACATACAAGGATGCTTTTTGAGCAGATGAACCGTGTCGTCGCAAGCGATGAACCCGAGACTTTGTGGCACGTCGGCCGGGGATCTTTCCCGTGATCACTAGATCCCGACATCGTCGTCTTCATCTGACGCAGTCGGAGAAGAGAGACAGTGTCGCCTGACGTATTCCATGAGCACAGCTGCAAGACGTCAAACACTATTGCAGCAGCCAACGCGATCGTCACCCGCGAGAGTGTCGAACGTCGACCACTAGACATAAATCTCACCGGATCCAGAGACCGGCGAGAAGACCGGGCCACCTGTCCCCCAACGTCATCGGTTAGAGCGATGACGAGATGGAGGAAGAACTGGGGCAAATTATTCTGACGCGGCGTAGACTCCTCCATAAAAACCACGCCTCAAAGAAGAAGAAGGCCTACCCTAACTACAGGTCGGAGCCTAGGGTCCCCACCCCCTCCCGTCGCTGGAGCGGCCGATTTGTCCAACTAGATTTTTAAGAGTTCATCCATCTTTAATGGAATTGTTGGGGGGATACCCCCGGGTAGGGTCACTCCGGGGTATAAGGGCCGAGTTAGCCGAGGTTCGGCAAGGTCAAAGCGGATGCTGGCCGGGTCACCTCAAGGCAGGCCGGATCACAGAGTAACCCGGACCAGGGGGGTCGCCTAACATTGTCTCATCCGACTTAAGGAGTAAGTCAGAAATGCTTATCTAACTTATATGCAGGAACAGGTGTGGCCGGATCTACTATGATCCGGGTCCGCGCTTAGCTTCTGGGAGAAGGAAGGAATCTCTCTGGTCAAAAAGAAGGTCCGGTACGCACTGCATGAGCGGAGAAAGCAAGGGCAAGACCACCGGGTCGTGGCCGACAAGGGTGACGACGCTCATGTCGGCTGACGCAGGTGCCGCAGAGGCTTACGTCGCTAAAGCATGTGTGACGCGGGGGAAAAGCATTTCGGCCGGGTTACCACTTTGGGAGGGGCATATTCTTAGGAATATGCCTCCACGTATGCCCTAGGCAGGGACCGAACTTCCTTTATATAAGGGGGGCGAGGTCTCTGGTAGAAGGGGTTGGTTGAGCTCTAGTTGGTTTGGTGATTCCATAGGGCAAGTTGATCTAGGGTTCTAAGGAAAAATAGTGGGCAAGAGTAAGAGAGCTTCTTCTTCCTCCTCTCGCCAATACAGCTCAAGGAGCACTTGTAATCTCGAGATATAGCAATACAAACTTCTGTGTGGAGAATCACTCCACTATCCTTCCCTGGATTCCCCTAGCGTGTATTAGTCCCCACCTTTAGCCTATCCATGGCATCTGCCGTGACACCACCACGATAGTTGGCGCTCACCGTGGGGCTAGCGGCGCTAGCAGGGGTGAAGATCCGGACGGGAAACCTCATCGGCACCGGCGAACGCGTCGTCTCCGGGCTCGTTCAGCGCTTTGGAGCGCTGGATTTCGTCAGCGACAATGCTGGCTACTTCGGCACGCGCCCACTTCCGCGCAACGGCCTCTTCGTCAAGCTCGGTGCGCACAAGGTCTATGTTGATGTGGACGTCTCATGCGTTCATCCGCGCCGCGTCGTCGATACGGGGGAACCACCCCTCACTGTGGCTCGCGGGGCGCGTATCGCTCGCTCCCCGGGCCATGCGGAGGTGATGATGACTGCGCCAGGTGCAGGCGCAAGCAAGGACCCAGCACCAGACCCGGAGGTAACACCTAAGGCACCGAGAAAAGGTAGAGGACCTCCACTAGAGAGGCCTGAGAACGTACTGAGAGAAGCCATGGATAGCTTGGCTAACCCGGTAGCAGCAGTGGTAGATCCGGCTCAGGCACAGGCCGAGCTAGAGGAAACTCGGCAAAAGATACTGGAGGGCGCAAAGAAAATATCCGCGGCTCAGCAGTCGCTGAACATGACGCTGAATGAGTATGCAAAGGCAAACAAAGTTGAAGCAGTAAAAGTAAAAGGGAGAAATCTCATAAGCGAGATGAACAGAGAAGGTGATGATGGAGCAGAAGGGTTGGAAAACTATCTGTCTGTGGGGTTGCCGAAGTATAGTACCCCGGCGAAGAACCTCAGAGCAGCAGATGCGGCGGCGTCCGAGTTAGAGGGTCTGACGGGTGAGGCCCGTCAAAGACAGCAAGATAGGGTTAACGAGCTGGTTCGGATCGCGAACAGACAGAACGAGGAGCTGCTGAGAGCTAACCCGGAGAGAGCCGGAGCTTCCAAAATCGTCCATTCGGTGATGGGTAACCCGAAGAAGTCCACTGGAGCCGCATCATCGCCTCATGGTGGTCCAAGGAGAGAAGAGGCAGTAACCTCGGCCAGACGGAACAAACAGATTGTCCCGTACGACCCGACGCATGCGGGAAAAGAAAAAGAGATGCGGAAAATGATGATCGACGGAGTGTGAGCCGAGGTGAAGCTGGCCGAGGTAATCGTGACCAAGCCAATGCCGGTCAAGGGAACGCTGCCAACGGCAATGCCGGACAGCGCAACTCCGCAGGAGCAGGACAACCGCAGCAGCGGAATATACCAAGGCAAGAACAAAGTGCCGGCCGAGGTATGCAGCAGAAAGGTGCGCAACGAGAGCAAAACCGATACAACGACGGTGATTCGGAAATAGTGAACGCAGGGTAACCCAGACCAGACTATCATGTGATAGGGTCAAGATTGGGAAGCAGGGATTTAATGCCGGATGACGCCAGGTTAAAACTAGATCGCCTGTATAGGTCGGAACAGATCGAATGTCAAGGTCCTCCGGGTCCAGCGTGCTTTGGACCCCGGATCATGAAGGAACCGCCGGTACCAAACTTCCAGTTACCCAGAGGCACGAAGACGTATGACGGCAGTACCAAGCCGGAGGATTGGCTGATAAACTATACTACGGCGGTGAAAATTGCAACTGGCAACCTGAGATGGGCTGTACGTTACGTGCCCTAGATGTTGGAAGGCCCGGCCAGAGTATGGCTGAATAATTTACCACCCGGAAGCATCAACTGCTGGATAGATTTTGAAGAAATGTTTATCAGCAACTTCTCAAGTACATATCAGAGGCCGAACAGACCGCATACCCTAGCAATGTGCAAGCAAAGACCTAACGAGATGGATCGTGAATTCCTGACCCGGTGGTGTACTGTGAGAAACTCGTGTGAGGGTGTCATAGAGTCACAGGCCATAGCGTGGTTTGCGCAAGGATGCAGATATGGCAGCGAGCTGTGGATGAAGTTGCAAAGGAAAATGCCAATTACGCTGGCAGAGATGATCCGGATTGCTGATTCGTATGCTTTGGGCGATCCGACTCAACCTAGGCTCGTGTCAAATGAGTCAAACAAGGAATACTATCAGAGGGATGGAGCTGGGTCATCCCGGAGGAACGATTATAGAGGAAAAAGGAGAGATGATAGACCGAATCATCGCTACGGTTCGCAACAAGTTGCAGCTGTGAATCAAGATCAACCCGGAGCAGGGAGTAACCAACGCCAGAGAACGGGAGGGCAATGGACTCCAAGAAATGATGGCAAGAAAACATGGACTCCAGAGCAAAAGAAACAGTGGCAAGAAAAGAAAGACCGTCCGAGATATACCTACGAGTCAATGTTGGAGCAGCCGTGTAAGTTTCACACGCCAAATCCGAATAGCCCGGCGGGTCACACGACGAGGAAATGTGAGTGGATGCGTAAGATAGAGCAAGGTGGTTCGGGGAATGCTCAGGCACCCCGGAATGATCAACCTCGGCAGGAGTTACCCCGGCAGCAATTGCTCTCCGGGGCGAACACGCAGCAGCTAATGTTGCCTCCCCCTCCGCCGAGGTATGACAACAATGAGAGAAGGGATGCAGTGCATCAGGTGGAAAATCAACAACAACCGGATCAGAGGTACCCCGGAAACGAGGGAAGGAATGAGTACAGGGAACATCACCAGAGTTATTGTGTGTTCACGACTGAGGAAACAGATAGAAAGAGCTTGCAGCACCGACATATGGAGGTCAATGCGGTCATGCCAGCGGTGACGAGGTACATGCCTTGGTCGGACCAGGAAATCACCTGGAACATCAAAGATCATCCTAAACTTATGCCGAGTCCAGGTTCGTATGCGCTAGTGCTAGATCCGACATTCATTGGACCGAACATCAACGTGAGGTTCTCCAAGGTTTTGATTGATAATGGCAGTAGCATTAACATCATGTATGCGGATACGATGCGCAAGTTGGGCATCTCGGAGAACATGCTCCAGGCTACGAGAACAACTTTCCATGGCATTGTACCAGGCATTTCTTGTGAGCCCATAGGCAAAGTCCGGGTCGACGTGCTATTCGGCACAAGGGATAACTACCGAACTGAAAATCTGGAGTTTGAAGTGGTGAACTTGGAAAGTGCATATCATGCGTTACTCGGAAGACCAGCATTGAACAAATTCATGGCAAGCTGTCACATCAGTTATCTGAAGATGAAGTTGCCCGGGCCAAATGGAGTGATTACAATTGCTGGAGATTTCCGACGTTCCATCGAGTGTGCTTCAGCCGGGTCTAACCTAGCTGAGTCACTTGTGATTGCGCAAGAGAAAAGAAAAATCCAAGAGGTGGCGGCATTAGCTCAGTCCGCGCAGCAATATATGCTGGCATTAAGTAACCCGCATGGCAGCGTTTCATTTCAAGCCGCAAAGGACACCAAGAATATTCCAGTTGATAACATGTTCCCAGAGCGCACCATAACAATTGGTGCTGGGTTAACTGACAAATAGGAAAGCGAGCTCGTCAACTTCCTCCGTGAGAATCGGGATATTTTTGCTTGGTCTACACAGGACTTGCAAGGTGTTCCGAGGGAGTTGGCCGAGCACTCTTTGAACGTAAGACCCGGGGCAAGGCCAGTGAAGCAACCTCTCCGCCGCTTCGCCAAGGATAGGAGAAAAGTCATTGGAGACGAGATAGCTCGGTTACTAGCAACAGGATTTATCATGGAGGTACTATATCCGGATTGGCTCTCTAATCTGGTGCTGGTCGAAAAGAAGAAGGACGATCCGAACGTGGCAGTGGTTTGGCGTATGTGTATCGATTACACGAACCTGAACAAGGCGTGTCCAAAAGATCCATTTCCACTGCCGAGGATAGATCAGGTCATAGACTCGACCGCGGGATGCGAACTGTTGTCATTCATTGATGCATATTCTGGCTTCCACCAGATACCTCTGAACCCGAATGATCAAATAAAGACTGCGTTTATTACCCCGTACGGGGCTTACTGCTATCGCACTATGCCGTTTGGTTTACGTAATGCAGGTGCAACGTACCAAAGATGTATGCAAAAATGTTTGCATGACCAAATAGGTCAAAACGTACAAGTATATGTGGATGATGTGGTTATCAAGACCAAGGAAAGCACGACGCTCCTTGACGACATAAGGCAAACATTCGCGAACTTGAGAAGGTTCCGGATGAAGCTTAACCCGAAAAAATGTACCTTCGGTGTCCCGGCTGGAAAATTACTCGGATTTCTCGTCTCCAGCCGAGGTATTGAAGTTAATCCAACTAAGATCCGAGCCATCGAACGAATGGAGCTGCCGAAGTGTCTTAACGATGTCCAGAAGTTCACTGGATGCCTGGCATCATTGAGTCGGTTTGTATGTCGGTTGGGAGAAAAGGCACTGCCTCTCTACCAACTCATGAAAAAGTCGGATAAATTCGTTTGGACACCACAGGCCGATGAAGCTTTTGCCCACTTGAAAAATATGTTGGCCACCACGCCAGTGTTAGCCTCTCCACTATCAAAGGAGACAATGTTGCTCTACATAGCCGCAACCAACCGAGTTGTAAGTGCAGTAATTGTAGTGGAGCTCAATGAAGAGGGTAAGTCGGTGCAGAGGCCAGTATATTACCTGAGCGAGGTATTGTCTGCCTCGAAACAGAACTACCCTCACTTTCAAAAGGTGGCATATGGTGTCTATATGGCGGCAAAGAAGTTAAAGCATTACTTTGAGGAGCACCCCATCAAAGTAATATGTGAAGCCCCCATATCCGAGATAATGGGTAACAAGGATGCGAGTGGCAGAATTGCAAAATGGGCAATTGAGTTAGCCCCTTATGCGCCCCAATACGACAGAAGAGAAGCGATCAAATGTTAGGTTGTGGCGTACTGTTTTGTGGATTGGGCCGAGGTACAATACGAACCACCGCCACCAGATCTGAATTACTGGAGGATGCACTTTGACGGGTCGAAAACCAAAACCGGATTAGGCGTCGGGGTTGTGCTTACCTCGCCAAAGAAGGACCAGCTAAAGTACGTATTGCAGATCCATTTCGCGGCATCGAATAATGTCGCTGAGTATGAGGCTCTTGTGCATGGGCTCAAAGTGGCAAAGGAGATTGGCATACGTCGGATAGTATGTTTTGGCGACTCGGATCTGGTGGTGCAGCAGGTATCCGGAGTGTGGGACGCCCTGGATCCAAACATGGCACTATACAAATTTCACGTGCAGAAGATATCTGGTTACTTCGAGGGGTGTGAATTTCACCATGTACCTCGAGTGGAAAACGAGGCTGTAGACATGTTGTCGAAGCTCGGATCGACCAGACAGGCAATTCCACCGGGTGTAGCATCGGAACACCTCAGAAAACCATCTATCAGGCCGTCCCCAGGAACCGACTAGATCTATGTCCCGGAAAATACGGAATCCAGAGCTGAGCCCATGGACATTGACACGGGAGGTAGTACGCGAGACCCGCGGACTACATCAGCGAACCCGGGGACTGCCTCGGTAAACCCGGGGACTACCTCGCTAGACCCGGGGACTGCTCAGCGTGATCCGGCTGAAGTTATGCCGGTGGATCAGGTGGAAATTGATGAGGAGATGTTCCCTCCACGAGCGATACCAGCTTGGGCACTGCCTATATTCCAATTCCTGAAAGACGGAACGTTACCCGCTGAGTAGGTGTTAGCCAGGCAAACTCAGAGGAGAGCAAAAGCATACACAATCATCAATTCCGAGTTGTACAAATGGAGTGTAACCAATGTCCTCCAACGATGCGTTGACCCGGAAGAAGGGCTTGACATCCTCCGAGATATACACCAAGGAGAATGCGGGCATCATGCCTCATCCCGAGCCTTGGTGGCAAAGGCGTTCCGACATGGATTCTACTGGCCAAGTGCCTTGGAACAAGCAGAAGATCTGGTGAGAAAATGCAATGGTTGTCAAAGGTACGCCACCAAGACACATATGCCTATGTCGGAACTCAAGACCATACCAATTACGTGGCCATTTGCTGTATGGTGCTTGGATATGGTTGGCCCGTTCAAACCGGCGAGAGGAAACATGACACACATTCTGGTCATGGTGGACAAGTTTACAAAATGGATTGAAGTTAAACCTATAAGAAAATGTGATGGAGCTACGGCCGTAACATTTCTCAAAGACATCATCTTGAGATACGGTTATCCACACGATATTATAACCGATAGTGGAACAAATTTTGCGGAAGTAGCATTTGCGCGCTTCTGCCGAGATAAGAAGATCGGACTCGACGTCGTCTCGGTAGCCCACCCCGCATCGAACAGACAGGTGGAAAGATCCAACGGATTAGTATTATCCGGGATAAAACCCCGGCTCATTGAGCCGCTGCAAAGATCAGCGGGGTGCTGGATAGAAGAACTACCAGCGGTACTGTGGAGCTTAAGAACAACCCCGAATTGATCAACAGGCTATACGCCATTTTTTCTGGTATATGGGGCAGAAGCTATATTACCAGCCGACATAGAGCATGATTCGCCTAGGGTCACCCAATACACAGAAGCCGAAGTGCAAGAAGCCCGGCAAAATGATGTTGATCTGCTGGAAGAAGCGAGAGAACTGGCACTGTCCAGATCCGCCATATATCAGCAAAATCTCCGACGCTATCATAGCCGGAAAGTGTGCCCCCGAGTCTTTCGGGAAGGCGATCTGGTGCTCCGATTGGTACAACGTACTGCTGGCATGCATAAATTATCCCCCCCATGGGAAGGGCCATTCATTGTGAGAAAAGCATTGCACAATGATTCTTACTATCTCATAGATGCAAAGCCACAGGAAAAGAACAAGGCGGACAGGTCAGGAGAGGAATCCAAGCGACCGTGGAATGTAGCACTACTTCGTCCCTTCTACACTTAGCTAAGAAGTGTATGTATCCGAGTCGTCTCATATGTCGGTATGTATGTCGGCAATGAGCTTATCAATGAAATAGCAGCGCCTCGAGCAGTAACTCGGGGACTGCCTTAATAACGTTTGTTGTTACTTTTTATGCGGTAGCTGGAATAAGTCGCTTTACTTAACCCAGATTAGTAATGTGTGAGCACCAAAAACCCAACCCTTCGACTTGCTGCTGTCCAACAAGAATTGGCTTCATGGCAAGCAAGGGAACAAGTTTGGAATTGCGTAGCACATGAAAAACGACTAAGGAAGCGAGTTTATTCGAGCTAACGCTTGTTTTTCGGACTAACCCTGTATTTATTTTCAAGTTATTATGCTGAATTATTTTGAGCTAAGCCTAAAAGTTTCTAAGTATTGTTAAAACAATTTTTGAAGCTCGGATTCGTAAGTCGTAAAACCGAATCAAGGTAGACACGGACCGAGCCAGAGAATTGGACGAACAAGAAAATGAAACTCGGGGACTGCGCCCAAGTTAATCCGGCATAGAAATGTAGTAGCAAAATATCGCATATCCAGCATACAATTGCACCCGGCATACCGGGGATCTGATAAATTTTCAAGTTTTTTGGAACTAAGGAGCAGCAGGAGGAGGAAGTTCGGCGTCGTCGTCGCTGTCTTCAATATCTGAAGCATCATCTTCTTCGCCCTCATCCGACCCATCTTCAACGTTCTCGTTGTGCTCGTCCCCAGCGGATTCCAGGAAGCTCGGTCCTTCAACCCAGTCATGAATAGGAGAATATTCGACGAGGCTGTAGGCGCAAGCCTAGCGCTGAGCTACCCACTCCGGATCATCGGTCCATCTGGATCCGGTGCACCGGCGTGTAAGGAGGCTGAGGTCGATCTTCTCGTACCATGTGAGAATATGGTGAAGGATGGTATCAGCTGCGGCACGACCAGCGGACTCTCTCCAGAGGTCAAGTTGGGTCTCAATTTCCATTAACTTCTCAACGAGAGTCGCGATGGTCTCCGGGCTACTCTCTCCGAGCCAGAACGTATTGAAAATCCGAACTGCAACGTCGAGGATATCCTTGCCATAATTCTTGATAGTTTCCACGCGAGCTGACAGGCTGACCAATAGGTCCTCCATGTCTAAGGGAATGCTCTCACCATCGGGAACGTCAGGAGTACCCCTCTCTCGGCGAAATTTGGCAACAGCAACGCTTGCAATAGAAGTACCCTCGGGAAAATGGTCTAGAAACAAGGCAAAGGAAGAAGGTAAAGAAAAGACATATGAGGTAACCCGGAGAGTTATGTCAGACAAGGGAAAGGAACTTACGAGAAATATGGCTATGGATCCGGGTTAACTCCTTGATGCAGGCATCGCGTCTTTTACGAAGTTGCTCAAGCTCAGCGTTTGCCGACCCAAGCTGGAGGTCGGATTCTCTGAGTAGGTCCTGGTCCTTGGAGATCTGAAGAGTAAGGCGCTCACGCTCTTCTGTGAAGTTCTGGCCAACTTTTTGGAGCTCGGTTCGGTGTTGGGCCTTCATCTTCTCCATCTCAGCCTTGAGCTTGGCAATCTCGTCGTCCTTAGTTCGGAGGAGAGCAAGTTCATCATCCTTTTTCTTCAGCTCAGCTTGATGCTGCCCTGCTTGTTCGAGAAAATGCAGCATCATATCAGGCACGGGCACACTATCCTCAAGCGATGCTGAAATAGTATGTTGACCCGGCAGAGCCGAGGAGTGAATGTTTGCCGTGCCAAAGAGAAGAAGAAATGGAAAACACTACGAGGTCGAACGAAAGAGGACATACCCCGGATTTCCTCCAAGTTCTTCCGCATGATCTTGTTCTCAGCCTCCATCCCAGCTGCAGAAACCGAATGAGGAGATTAGTTCAGCGGAAGAAAGTGAAGAAAAACGGAGAGGTGCCGAGGGAGAAAATTACCCCTCTTTTCATGTTCAGCACCAAGTGTAACATGTTTTGCACGTAGCATCTTGTGGGTATCAAGCAGGCGTTGGAATTCGGCGCTCCGGCGATTGGTGGTTACCTGAAAGAAGTACAGAAGTGTCAAATTAGCTTGGTGCATATTCGAAGTGTACAAGATCCGGGCCAAGTGGAACTTAACCCGGCTCTAGGTGTGTGCATATTCGAAGTGTGCAAGATCCGGGCCAAGTGGAACTTAACCCGGCTCTAGGTGTGTGCATATTCGAAGTGTACAAGATCCGGGCCAAGTGGAACTTAACCCGGCTCTAGGTGTGTGCATATTCGAAGTGTACAAGATCCAGGCCAAGTGGAACTTAACCCGGCTCTAGGTGTGTGCATATTCGAAGTGTGCAAGATCCGGGCCAAGTGGAACTTAACCCGGCTCTAGGTGTGTGCATATTCAAAGTGTACAAGATCCGGGCCAAGTGGAACTTAACCCGGCTCTAGGTGTGTGCATATTCGAAGTGTGCAAGATCCGGGCCAAGTGGAACTTAACCCAGCTCTAGGTGTGTGCATATTCGAAGTGTGCAAGATTCGGGCCAAGTGGAACTTAACCCGGCTCTAGGTGTGTGCATATTTGAAGTTTACATGCAGCTACGTTAGTTTTCTAATGAGCATCCGGCCGAGTAACAAGCTACTCCACCGGAGGCTCGGGGACTAATGGTTATTATCTACAGCGTGTAAAGGAGAAACAACATACCTCCATCATTCGCCCCGCGAGGTTAATTGCCTTAGCGGCGGTATTCATCTGGGCAGAAAATTCTGCGGGGCCGAACTTTTCCAGGAGATCGTCGTTGTGGACGAACTCCGCTTTGTTCCAGTTCATGACGAACTCGATAAGGCTCAGAGGGTACCGTTCGCCAGTGGGCATGTGGGGTGCCACCAAGCCCTTCGCATGAGCTTCTTTCCTCTTAACTAGGGCAAGAGCTGGGCTGGTGTGCAGAACCATCTGCTGTGCATCAGTTGGCTCGGCAGGAACATCCGTCGCTGCTGGTGATTTCTTCGGAAGCATCGACGATAGGGTTCGCTGCCCGGCCTCGACGGATGCAGACTTTGCGGTATCCGGAGCCTTTTTGCCCTTAGCTTGCTGGGAAGAAGTAACCGCGGTGGATTTCCCTTTAGAAGCTGCTGGAATAGTTCCTCGCCGAGGCTGAGATGACTCGGACGAGGCAGAAGAACTTGGCATTGGAGCTGTTGTTGGTTTCCTTGGTGCCGGGACAGGTGCTGACTCGGTCGCTGGTACTGGAGCTGCTGCTGGTGCTGGTGTTGTGATAGACTCGGTGGTTGCTGGTTGCGGCGATGCCGAAGTGGTGGACGCCGTCGCTTCAACTGGACCGACCCCTCCCGCTCCGAGGTCGCGTTCCTCTCGATGAGGCACTGCGGAACCCGGAGCAGCCGCAGAACCCTCCGGAATAGGGCTCAGCGGGTGTGACTCGTCGTCACGAGGAGGAGAAGGGCCGGACCGAAGGGGTGAAGAGATGCTTCATCCGCTCTGAGGGACCTCCACCGGGGGCCTGAAAAAGGGAATAATGTCAGAAGAGAAATTACCACGATGCAAGGAAAAGTGAGTTACGCAATGAAAAATGACTTATGCATCTGAGGTTTCGGCCTCCTTGGGTTTCCGGGCCCTCTGTGCCGGGGCTTTGCCTGCCCGCTTGGAGGCAGTCTTGTCTCCGGCCTTCTTTTGCCTTTTAGTGGGCTGAGAAGGTTCGGAGGAAGAACTTGATGCGGCTCCGCGCTTCTTCTTCGACGCCACCGGAACCGGCTCGCCCGTAGCAAGTGGAGGATCCTCGTGGATATGCCCACCGGGGTTAGCTGATGTTGGAAAGGCAAAAGAAAGAGGGATAGCCTCAACAGGTTCAATCACGTCGACATTCGAGTCATCCTCATCATCGGGCCAATCTCTAAGAGAAGAGAATTTACCGCTGGGTCGTTTGGTAGCGTCGGTCATAGGGAGGAACATCTCCTGGTCCGGCTCCTCCTCATCCGGGATTTCTCGGTCCGGCGCCCACTTAAGGGTCGGGTCCGTACCATCCTCGAGAGTTTGCTGAAGGAACAGCTGAGAAAAAGCACAAAGAGCAGAGTCAAAAATACAACAAAAACCGACACATACTTGATCCGAAATAAGTTTGCCCCGCGAAGCTTACCGTGGGAGGGAGCCTGTCACGACAGTAGTGCTCGATTCCCCACGTCCATTCGTCGGAGAAATCCTTGTGGGTGGTGAAAAGAGCCTTAACCCGGCGAAAGATCTCCGTGTTTCTCAACTCGAAGGAGGAGGTTCGGTTGGGGTCGTGGCCGAAACTCATGTGGCACAACTTGTGGGTGCGCTTCTGGAGGGGAGAGATTCGGTTGCGCACGAACGTAATCATAGCATCCTCGTTGCACAATCCGAGTTTCTTCAGCTCCGCGAACCTGTTGTTAACTTGGTTGGCCAGAGCTGTAGGCTTCTTGGGGACCTCCTCCCAGAAATCCGTGTCAGGTAGACCCGGAGCGTAGGGCAGCAACCGAATCAAATCTTCGGTACCCTCATTCCGGACATAGAAGAAGGTCCGAGCCCATCCTTTGCAGGAGTCAAGCCCGGTAACCCGGGGAAAGACCGAAAACCTCCGGGGCAAGATGGAGGCAGCTCCGAATTGGGTGAGCTGCTTATCCTCCGACTCTACGTGGATATTGGGACGACGTTGTGACGAAGGCCGAAGAACCGAATCCACAGCTCCTTCATGGGCCATAGTCCGGTGTAGCCTTCGATCGTAGAGGCAAAGGCGGAAAGAGAGGTGATAGCGTTGGCTGGGAGATGGTGCGGCTGCAAGTGATAGGTCCTAACCCAATCCCGGAAGAAATCGCTCACCGGCAGACCAAATCCCCGTTGGAAGTGGGACAGGAATACAACGAACTCACCCGGATTGGGTGAGGGGGCCAGTTCGGCGGAGGGGAGACGAGCGGTGACGCCGGCAGGAATGCGCCTGGTCTGGTAGAGCCAGTCAATGTCATCTTGACAGACCCATGATCCGGCCCATGCGCCGCGGTCCGCCGTGCCGGCGTCCTCCTCCATCTCCTTCTCGGCGATGACGAGCTCCTCCTCCGTCATCTCGTATTCGCTATCCTCGCTAGAACTGGCGACGGCGGGGATCTGAGGCCTGGATTGGCGAGGACCCATGGCTAAGCAGTTGCGCAGCGGTGGCTGCGAAGCAAAAGCACGGGGAGAGTGCGGCGGCGGCGCTGCTGCTAGAAGCACCGGCGGCGGCGTGGTCGCGAGGAAGACGAAGGAGAAAGGCAACGGGCAGAGTGGTGCAGAGGTGGAAAAACGCTAAGGGGTGCGCCCCTCCCCTACTTAACCACCCCCAGAGATGGATGAGTGGGATCGCTCTGTGCCGACGAGCCACACGGTGTGGCCGGGTATCACCTGCATCAGCCAATCGGAGAAAAGCCACACAGGGGGCCATAGAGTAGAAGTGATCCCATGACGCGACATGCTGATGCGGTAAACGAGGAGGCAGACATGACGTGACCCACGCACAGTGATAACTGACAATTACTGCGGCGGTTACTGTGCAGGCCCTTAAAATAAGACGAGGTAATGATTAGCCTCCACGTGGGTTGGCGTATGAGAGAAGGAAACGGGGCCCGGATCAAACCATGATAACCATGGGATCCAAGCCAAAGTGGTGACCTGGCCGGCAAGTGAAAACTTGGAACGCGTGAAGGGAACATAAATCCATATAATCTAAGATAAGGAGCTAACCCGGAATTAAATGTCTGAGGCTCGAACATAAATGAACCTGATGTGGCCTTACCGGCCAAGGCAGCTAAGACCGCACCAGCTTCAGGGACTAATGTTTGGGGATACCCCGGGTAGGGTCACTCCGGGGTATAAGGGCCGAGTTAGCCGAGGTTCGGCAAGGTCAAAGCGGATGCTGGCCGGGTCACCTCAAGGCAGGCCGGATCACGGAGTAACCCGGACCAGGGGGGGTCTCCTAACATTGTCTCATCCGACTTAAGGAGTAAGTCAGAAGTGCTTATCCAACTTATATGCAGGAATATGTGTGGCCGGATCTACTATGATCCGGGTCCGCGCTTAGCTTCTGGGAGAAGGAAGGAATCTCTCTGGTCAAAAAGAAGGTCCGGTACGCACTGCATGAGCGGAGAAAGCAAGGGCAGGACCACCGGGTCGTGGCCGACAAGGGTGACGACGCTCATGTCGGCTGACGCAGGCGCCGCAGAGGCTTATGTCGCTAAAGCATGTGTGACGCGGGGGAAAAGCATCCCGGTCGGGTTACCACTTTGGGAGGGGGCATATTCTTAGGAATATGCCTCCACGTATGCCCTAGGCAGGGACCGAAATTCCTCTATATAAGGGGGGCGAGGTCTCTGGTAGAAGGGGTTGGTTGAGCTCTAGTTGGTTTGGTGATCCCATAGGGCAAGTTGATCTAGGGTTCTAAGGAAAAATAGTGGGCAAGAGTAAGAGAGCTTCTTCTTCCTCCTCTCGCCAATACAGCTCAAGGAGCACTTGTAATCTCGAGATATAGCAATACAAACTTATGTGTGGAGAATCACTCCACTATCCCTCCCTGGATTCCCCTAGCGTGTATTAGTCCCCATCTTTAGCCTATCCATGGCATCTGCCGTGACACCACCACGACAGGAATACGGTCATTATTTGAACGATCATCATTCTCATAATACCAGAACAAAATAACAATTATTGAAATACAAATCTTGAAGGGAAGCTTTGATGTCAACGACAAACACAATAACACTTTATTTGTTTTCGATGAACATCATTACATGTTCTCTTGCTAGTTACTTAGGTCATTGTAGTTCATGAATTGAGTTACTCTGTGTGACATTTCACACCAACTAATTTAGTATCCAATACCCAAGAACCACATTGTTTAACAAGCAAAGAATACAACCATAACATGTATATCATTCATATACCTAAGATGGACATTTCTAGTCTTTTCTTTCCTGACAAATATTTCCAAGATTATATTTCAACATTTCTGTTTCTCTTTTAAAAGTAACTATCAATATCAATAGTGGTGCCATACATATGACACATAGTTTAAAGCATGTATAGCCAAATCCTAATACCTTTGGACTTGCACTTTTGAAGTGGATCACCATCATCAAATGTTTGACGTTCTTTCAAATTTCATTTCTTTTAGTAATCCTTTTAATATAGTAAACATTTTACCTACATCTTTTATCCATGCCTTGTCATGACAACTTTCATGATCAAGCTACTATAGCTCATAAGGACGAATCACGAATATAATGTTCATTCCCAAAACCTTTTGCGTGACCAGGACGCCTAGCATCTCCAACCATTACAAATTCTCATATAATATGAGAATATGTATTTTATTAAATTATACTCTATCATATTGCAACCAAGATACTATTTTAGATATCACAATATCTTCTACACACGATGGTTTGTGAAACAATTTTCAGCTCCTAGAATGTTGATATTAAAACAATTTTTCAATATCAAGAATCATGGAGGCAAGCATGATACTTTGATACTAACACTAGAATTTGTTACTTTTGATTCAATACTATTTATTCAATTTCACGGAGTAAGTGAGGTTTTGCTAAAAGTTTGCAATAGTACTTTAAACTTTAGATTGACACTCATAAAACAATATGACACCAGTTCATAAAGTAAAATTTTAGAATTCTATAGTTCTATTGTCTCAATTATAGCTAAATACAAGGTAGTAAACGAATGTCAATGACTACAACAAACTATGCAAATTCACTTTGATTTAGTTTATGATAAATTGAGTTTAAATGAATCCAAATTACTAAATTGAACTACCATTCAAAATAATATCCCTCGAGTCATTTTTGCGATTACACGAACCAAATTCACTACACTACGACCGATCATCATGAGTGGTGGTGCAGCTCCAATGGCAAGCATCAGATGTACATCATATCATTCATATGACTCGTGCGTTACCTTTCGGTTCATGTTCCGAGGCCATGTTTGTACATGTTAGGCTCGCCAAGTAAGAACCTTAGTACCCACATGTGTAAAATTGTCTTACACCCGTTGTATGTGAATGTAGATTCTATCACACCCGATCATCATGTGGTGCTTCGAAACGATGGAATTTCTTAACAATGCATACTAAGGAAGAACATATTATTATTTTGATATTAGTGAGAGGGATCATCTTATAATGCTACCACCAAGTTCTAAGCTAGACATAAGCAAAATAAGATGCAAATAAACATCATATGCATAAAGTGATATGATATGGTTCGTTCCCTTGATCACTATCTTGTGCATCATGATATGATCTCTATCATTCCATTTTTGTAGCGCCAAGGTCTATGGCTCTCCCACTTTGTTTTGTTATAATTCCTGAGAGTATCCTTATCATACTAAAATTATAACATTTACCATATCATGACACATGCCCAGCAAAAATAAAACTAAACGCTTCTAATTTATCTTTTGCATATTTTATGTGGCTTTGGGCTTTCGAAGATAGAATCGATCTTACCTACGAACATGGAACCACGACGATGATAATCAAATTATTAGCAACCCATTGTAAATTAGATATCAAATATAGTGGGAGACACAGACACCCGCTTGCCACTTATGCAAAACTAGTTGCATGTCAAGCGTGGAACGGGTATCATGTGCGATGACATGTAAAGTTGGTCTGGGCCGCTTCATCCCACTATGCGGCTAATATCCAAAATACATGAAGGATGCAATAACATGATCATCAGCGACCATATATTCGTATGTGTTCTAACCGTACATAGCATCTATGCATAGACACGGTTCCGATACCACTGATAGGGTTTGTTGCATAGGAAACAAAAAATTCCTACGGGTGCAACTGCCAAGATCGAATCTAGGCGATACTTGTAATAGTTTTAGATGGACTCACCCTCGAAGACCGTAACGCGGGATAACATTCCCGCAAACAAATGTGGTTGTTATAGAGTGTACACGACCGTCCTGAACGACGCGATGACAACACCACACGTGTAGCGCCTCCGTAATCGGTCAGACATACGGTGTGTTGATGACTTCTGTTCCTTCTCCAGCGCGGCAGTGGAAGTAGTGGATCCTTAGGAACTCTACCAACACTACTACATGGCGGTGATGGTGGTGGAGAAGATATTGAGCAGGGATTATCCTAAGCTCCTCGCTCGTGGTAATGGACAAGGCTAGAAGGGGAGGAAGATGCCAACAAAAGGGCATATGAGAGGAGGGGATGAGTGAGTGTAATGATGTGTTGAGAGGGGGTCTCCACATCCTCCTTTTATAGGAGAGGGGGATGCGCCCAAGCGGTATGCACCAGCCCCTAGTGGTGCCCCCACCTCTCCCCTCTTGATGGTGGTGGAGTCTCCACTCACACAAATCAAATGGTCACTATAATTTCATTAATTCTCCACTCAAAAATCAAAGGTCTTTCCATTAAAGCACTTTAATTCACTTGGTTTAATGCCACTCAATTTAATGATCATTTCATTTAATAAGTACTTCATTTAATGAACACATTGATAATCCAATCCCCAATAATATTCCGATACACCAAAACTATTCCGGCAGATTTATCAGAACAATTCCTACACTGTCCAGTATTTTCTCCGATGTTCCCTATCCACTCAAATGTGTCGACTACCCTTAAGTGTGTCCCCATACGGTCCACGAATTGAGTGGACATGATCGAGACATTCTCTGATCAATAATCATTAGCGAGAGCTAGAGATCCATAATGACTCCCACCAGCTCAAGCGATAAACTAGTGATCGTGTGAACCTTTATTCGTAGTAACCTATTCCTTTTGTCTCGCGATAATTTACTTTTCCGGGTTCCGATCATTTGGTAGCATCCATACCTAGTTTGATCCCATTACTAAATGGTACTATTTTCTCATTCCCGTGATATAACATTCTTAGTGATCTTATCACTTGCTTGCAAGCTATGTTAATGTGATATCACCGAGAGGGTCCTGAGTATATCTCTATGTCATCAGGATGGACAAATCCCAATCTTAATCCACGAGCCTCAACTAAGACTTTCCAAGTACCCGTCGACACCTTTATAATCACCGTATTACGGTGTGACGTTTGATGGAATCAAAGTACTCTTCCAGAGTCAGTGATTGACGTGATCTCATGGTCTAAGGATTAGAGTTACTTTGAATGACATTATAGTAGTGTAAACATAATGGCATGATCATGTTACTATACTTTGGAAGAATGTTCATCACATCATTCTACCAATCATGTGACCTCGTTATTAACAACATCCAATGTCATGATCCGGAAACCTTGATCATTTGTTAATCAACAAGCTAGTGTAATGAGAGGCATTACTAGGAACCTTTTCATTATTTATTAAACACACATGTATTAACGTTTATGGTTAACACAATTATAGCATGGGAAATCAAAATTTATCATAAACATGGTATAAGATAATAACCATTTTATTATTGGCTCTCGGGCATATTCCTTTCATAACTGTCTTGGTGGTTCCTAGGGTAGGAACATCGATGCATATATTGAATCACCACTCCGCACAGCGAGTGATCCTTCTCCTTGCTAGTGATATGCTTAGGGCGTATTTGAATATCCACAAAGTCGTTCTGGCATCAGGCCACAAGAAAATTCGCTAGTTTGGTTGCCCAGAAAAAACATTCTCTGCACATTACTAAACTTAAAGAGGCCCAAAATGGCCCAAATCTTGGTTTGGGTAATGCCTATTTTGAATGTTTCCACGGATAGAGGCATGTTTGTGCTTTAAATTTTGTGTGTCGGTGTGTCCTGAGTGCAACCATGTTTTGTAACCTTGCATTGTGGTGCTTATCTAACGCGGTTAACTTAATCCCTTCTATTAACATAACGTTACCATGATTCAATATAAGTTCTAGATGAAAATATGTGTATTAATGTTGTGATTTCATTCTCGCAATCAGTTTCTAGTTTCGTTGACTTTTCCGGGTTCTATTCCGTGTTCATGTTTGTACATTTTTTGGAAGAATTTTGTCAAATTCGTCACAAACGTGCAACCGTTTAAAATTTCCTTCAAGGTGTAGTTTCATCCGTTGTAAAATTTTTGTTTTAATATTCATAAACGAGTAGATCTAAACTTTAATACACCATATATTGATATAGATCTACTCGTATATGAATGTCAAAACAAAACCTTACAACATGAATATCATGTAAAACGATGAATTAATACTTCCCCTCAAATAAAAATGCAAATGGTCGACCATGTGTGATGAAGGAAAAATTCTTCAAAAAAGGCTCCAAGTGTGAATACGGAATAGAGTTTCAAACACTCAATGAAAGTAGGAACCGATTGAGGAAATGTAATCGTAACATCGAAGACCGTATTATTCATGTAGACAATATCTCAAATGAAAGTATGGTAAGGTATATTATAAGAGATTAAGAGGAAATATGTTAGTTAAACACAAAACACTTCGTTGTTTCCTGTTACTCATGGTAACCAAACGGCATGACACGTCTTGCTTCTAGCGCTTCTCGGCCTTTCATGGACAACCAATCAAGATGAACAAGTTGTTGTTGGGCCATGTCCCTCCACATGGAGGTGTGTGTTGGCAGCCCAACATCAGCCCGTGAAAATCCAACACGTTTCAACCATTGATCAAGATTCGTATCCAACGGCTGGGGTGCTCCTTGGGAGAGGAGTAGAAAAGAAAACCCTAGCCACCCTTGGTGGCTGTGTGTGTGAGTAAGACTCAATCAGAGTGTAAGATGAGCAGGCAACCATCGTGGCTGTTGTGTTAGAGGGAGATATAACACACAAGAACACCACAACCTAGTGAGAAGAGAGGAAGAAGGAGGGGTGATTTCTGTCCAAATTTTTGAGATCTGATCGGACTGTCTTCAAGCTAGTGTTTGGAGGTTCAAAGGTGCTTGGATTGAATACAAACTTGGTGAGCTCGTTCCTTGATTTGAGTACTTTGATCTGGTTAGCTGGTTTGAGGATTGGGTCAGTGTAGCTTCAGATTTGGAAGCGGTTTTGTCAGTTCAGACTGATGTAGTTTCAGCACGGAGCAGTTTTGGTAGATGAACAGATTGGGCAGGAAAATGGTATCCAATTGAGCTGAAATTTGGCGTGTATATTGGGAACTTGTATGTCTACTTGTATACCAAGTTTGGTGCTGATTAAACTGCGGTTTAATAGCAGTTTTCTGATTACCGAAGGAGACAAAAGCTGAGATACTCTGCTTTGTTGTAATCTTTTTTTCAAGTGGTTGTTGTTGTTGCCGGTTGGCAACATGCTGAGTGTGTTGTACATCTATAGATGTTCTAGAAAATACTATGTACCCAGGTTGCTCATAGTGAAGCTCGCGTGGACCGGTTGGTCCACAGCCGTGGTTCTTTTCCTCCTCACCTTGAAGAGGTTTTCCACGTAAATCCTCGTGGCACCTATGCATGTGCTCGTTGTTCTATTTCCGCTGCATATCTGTTGATTGAAGCTATCCTCAAGGTTCAGCGTAGGCAAAGCGGGGAGGTCGTGTGTCTCTTCCTTCCCCAACAAAGTGGTATCAGAGCTGAGGTTCAGTTTTTTATTCAGTTTCAAAGCAACGTTTGTTTTGGACTGATTGCATTTGCTTGTGGTGAAAGATGGAAGCGAATACCAACATAATGATTTCTTTGAATGTTACAAATTATCAAACTTAGAAGTTATATATGAAGGATTACTGGATGTCGATGTTCTCCACTGAGATGCCCAACTATATGAAAGAATATCAGCGGGACGTACTTCATCTCCAAGCTTGTGGGTTCATCCGACAATGGGTGGATGATAATGTTTTGAACAATATCATTGAGGATACACATGCACATATCTTATGGCATAAATCAGAGGAGCTGTATGCCCGTAAAGAAGGTACCAACAAGATGTTCTTGATCAAAAAATTGATGCATTTGAGGTACAAGGAGGGCACTCCAATTGCAGATCATGTAAATGAATTTCAGGGAATTATAAATTAGCTCTTCAATGGGAAATACATTTGAAGATGAAGTGAGAGCCTTGCTGCTACTTGGCTCATTACCGGACGCTTCGTGAAATCGGGGTTATCCATGAGAAACAAAAGTTAAGAGCAAGACCAGTAATGTTGGAAGATTGATTTTGGAGATCCACAATTGTGTGGGTGTACCGCAATTTTTTTAGTGAGACCTTATATAGGTAAAGTATAAGCTAGATAGAGACCAATATCCTTACTATTGAGTTAATGGATATTATACATTAAGTTTAGAGACCATTAGGAAACCCCAAGGGGGAGAGTAAACAATAAACACTGAAGTGCTGTTGTCTAATTTTCTGACTAAAGGTTGGAGAAGAAGTACTAAACGATGATAAAATTAAGCCTTAATTCCATCAGGTTATAAGAAGTCATCATTATAGAGTATTTCCAACAGTATGTCCGGATGAATGATCGAAGCAAACCTAACAGCTTAAACCCAGTGGACTAGTAATAAGGAGAAACACTCGTAAGTTGTTCTTTAGAGTAAAGAGAGTATTCCAAAATATATCGGTGTAGTGCAAGAGGAACACCGGATTGGAATGGACAAATTGTCTCCAAAACCAATCTTAAGTAGGATTGTGAAGACACAATTCAAGAGATTGTAGAAGAAGGAGTTGTACTATATATAGGAAATGAAAGTTGGAAGTTGCCAAGTATAGAAAGAATTAAAGGAAAAAGATCTAGATATGGGATACCACAATGATTCCCCATTATGATCACAATGGAGTTAAGAAATGTCGTGATCAATACAAGTCAGCATCCTATTCTGAAACATAAGAAAGTACGAACTTTGGAGACAAAGTTTATTTTAAGGGGGAGAGTCTGTAACACCCCAGCATTAGAGCTTAGAAATAAGCTAAGATAAGGTATGTGCATTGCATTCATGCATAGAAAATCTGGATAATTTTCGCGCTTTTAAATAAGACTTGTCAAAGTGATTGAAGCTTTTCTTAACTTGATGGAACTGAAGTAGATCATCAAGTTGACTGCAATAAGTTTCAATATGACCTTTGCTAAAACCTTATCTTTGGGTAATATAATTCGACCTAAGGGTAGATCAAATATAATAAAACTAAGTCACAACTCAATATTTTAATAGAGTGTACTAGATCTTCTAGAGATTATTACATGGTATTCCATACAACAACTCAAGCATGAATACCAAGTTAAGTATATAACTTAAGTAAAGAAACCTCATAACTAAATCTAGATCCACTTGTTTGCCATAGTTGTTCCTACCATGGGTATCATGGTGATTCTTAAACATTAACTCCTGTCACTAATGGAGTAGAAAGGGAAGTCAAGCTAAGACCATTCGTTACATAACCTTAGTATCATGTTAATAGATAACAACCTTATTTAACCAAGTCCTAGAGACAATTGATCATCAAGGTTGAGTGATCAATTTTTGCCCTAAAACTTATTGACTCTTAGCTTTGACCTATTATATTAAATTTCCAAAGACCTTAAGTATATCAATAAGAAGGAGAAACTAGTTATCGTAGAGTGTGTCATCACCAATGGAAAGAGATCTTTGGTGGTGATCAAACCATTTGGTGTTGGAGGAGTCATGAGTTAACTAGAAGAAGCATTTAAATCTAAGAGTTAAGTTAGTAGCTATAAAGCTATGAGAAAGCTAGTAGTAGCATAGAATCTAGTGATAATCTTGTTAAGCCAAGTAGGTATAAACCTGAGGTAAGTTTCTTTAATAAGACAAGCTCTATAAAGAGACTGGTATAAGTCTACTACTTGTTAGGTATAAATCTTGATTAGAGAATTAGAAGCCTAAGCTTTGCTTGATGAAAGGTTGGGGTAATTATTCCCAAGTCAGTTGAGAATGGATGACCAGTTGGTAGAGGAGAGCTGTGAGTATACCAGATTAGGCAAAACCTTAGTAAGCTGAATCATCTAGCTTGACCATGAGAAGTCAAGCTAGAGTATGGAGAAGTATATTATATGAGTTATATGGAGTAGTTGAAGGCATAGTAGTTTAAACAAGCTTATACAAAAACAAACTTGTTTTATGGGAGTAGTACCATATCTCTTCTAGAGGATAAATATCACATTTGATATAGAGGAGATTGTAATATTGCAAGCCTTAGAATCAGATATAGGGCTAATATACTAGGAGCAGAATGAAGGAATGTTGTAGAAGGGACATGACCATGTCACCAAAGGAGGATGGTTATGATGGAGCCAAATGACAAGATCAATTAGACAAAATAGATCCTAGTGAAGCAGAGGAGAGATTTAAATAGAGTATATTTAGGAAAGGAATTCCTTAACGAGAACCCAAACTTAGTGAAGTATTGGGGCTAGGAATTTTGGAGAAATCTTTAATAAATATCGCGGTATGAAGCTATATCAATATCCCACTCTCGGTTGAGACATCAACTATAATTACTTAGTTAGAAATAAACCCTTAACCTTTAATCCTTAGGAATTATAAAGTTCTTGGGTGAATAAGTTGGTTTCATATTTAAAAATTTAGAAATAATTGAATAAGGTTAGAAAATTAGAAGTAATTGGTATTTATTTAATTTCCAAAAAGAATTAGTTGTTAGTATTGTTTAAATATATATTCCATTTATAAAACAATAAAGGAAATTGATAACAATATAAGAGTATAACTCAATTTGTACTTCTCAATTATTTTCCTTATTTCACAAGTATTAAATAACACAAATCCATTTGAAGTAAAGACATTACAGGGAGATTCACAAAGAAATAAAAAAAGCTTTATTAAATAATGAATATGTATTACATTGGTCTTACAAAAAGTAGAAATATGTATTACAAAAGTAAATAAAAGAAAATCCAAACTAATTCTAAACTATTTCTCCTGATCCTTTGGTCTTGTACCTGCAATTAAGATAGAAAAAGAAATAAAAACAAAGAAGGGGTTAGTGTTAGATTGCTCTCAGTTTCAAACAGTGTAGTGCACTATTTTCCAATCCTCATTGAGCAAGTTAAATTAAAGAAGGGACAAAAACCATCAAGTGTAGAATCTATTCTTTTAAGCAATAAAGGCCTCAGAACAACATCACAGGCTGAAGGGGCAAGTTTCACCAGGATAAGTAATAGTGAAACGATGGGGAAGTTTAAACTATATTCACTTGATCTCATCCATAGCCAAAGCAAATAGTGAAGCAGCTCACACACCTAAATACATGCATTGAGGTGTTAGCAGCAGAGAGCAAAGGGACAGTTTAAATCATAGTAGCATAGAGCAAAGCAAGCTTTGCTATTCACTTCGTAGACAGCTAACCACAGTTTGTCACCAGCACATCCAAAAAGAAGCACCAAATCTTGCAACCACATCACAAGATCGAGTCACTTTCCACCACAGAAAACCTAGGAGATCACCAGCAAAGATGGTGACTTGAGGAGGGGGATGAACTTGGTGGGCAGCAATGCCACACAGGAGCAACAGCACCAGGAGGAGCAAGACAAGGCCAAGAGGAAGCCAAAATAAATCCAGGGCTACCACAAGCCAGAAGTAGAAGGCAACATTAGTACAAGGCTACCAGGGTATATCCCAACATTTTGATCCAATCATTTTCCATCTTACACATTCAATTTCTTGCAAGCACATGATAAGTGGACATATTAGACAACAAATAATAAACAGGCAGATAAAGCATGTGTTTTTGCACAAGCAGGGTCTCAGACCAGCATCACTGACCGTATGATCTATCTTTAACTAGATAGATACACATCAAAGTTGTTGGTACGGGGCACATTCCCAGAAGGGTAGCACCTCTGTGCTAGCAGGTTCATATCTATTTGAGTACAAGTTAAAACATATCCTCTTCAACAAAGATAATCATCTTCCTAAATTATTAGGAATCATATATATACCCTTTATTTTAGAAAGAACAGTAGAGATCAACACTATCTATTAGTAGACCACACTATTCAGAAACCATCAAGTTTAATCACTTTCCTACAAGCATATAAGAATCATCTCTTTTGTAAATCATTCTCTTTATTAATCACAGAGCAGATACTAGCACTAGATTTACATAATGACAGGGTTAAAACCTGAGGTTGTACATATCAGTACTTCACAAGTAAGCAATTAACCAAACATCAGTACAAAGAGTATCACAACTTAACTCCATAGAAGTAAATCCACAACCACAATAACTTAGGCATCCACATTAATTTAATCATGCTTTCACAAAGAATTTTATGATAGAGAACAGGATAACAAAAGCATGATCATCAGAGTGTTCTCTAATAGAGAACGGAGTAACCAACATGCTCAACAGAGATTGATGCTACACTCACAGTAGATCAACATCAAAGGATTAGCATAGGCAATATTAACACTAGAGTTATGCTAAATCACCATAGTAGGGGGTATGAACCCTAGGAATTTAGGGATGAACCCTAAATGGGGAAATCCATCGCAAGTGACCACATGGCATAGAATAGAGGCAAGGTAGAGCATAGAGAGGAGAATAGGGCACTTACTCGAGGTCCTCGTAAGGTTCTCGAGGTGGAAGTAGAGAGGAGGTCGGCGACAGGGAGGTGGCGGCACGGGGAACACCCTGAGGGGGCGCTGCAACCCGCGCCTACACACAGCAGTGGCGGCCATGGAAGGGCAGCGCCACGAGCACCACATCATCATCGAGAGAGCGCCAGAGCATGGCGGACCCAAAACCCTAGCCACGAGGTGGGGGTCAGCGCAGCTAGCGGAGAGTGTCAGCGCCAAATCGAGCGGGACAGCGTCGAGCAGCCGCATCATCCATGTCATCTTGCAACGCGAAAACTGACATGGCGGCCTAGGGTGGCCAGAATCAACCGCGGCAGCGGCGACATCGAGCGGCCAGAGAGGGTGTTGCGCGAGAGAGAAGAGAGAGGAGAGCGAGCAAGTGAGTGGTACTGGGCCGGGTGTGGGCAGCCCAGTACTACCTAGGGGTGTTTACCTAGTCCCAAGTGGGTCGGGTCGGGCTGGGCCAGCCGGTGGGCCAGGCCCATGTTTTAAAAGAAGGACTTATGTAAAATACAAAATTACAAATATACCCCTAGAACTAGATAATCTCTAGAAAAATAAATAAATATCCTAAAAATACAAATAATATATTTATGAAATCACAAAAATATCCTCTATCTAATAAAAATATTAGATAATAATTTTAAATTAATTAAATATATACCCTTTATTTTAGAAAGAACAATAGAGATCAATGATACGTTGCTAATGTATCCATAATTTTTGATGTTCCATGCTTGTTTTATATCTACTTTCTTATGTTTTGTCCACACTTTGGAGTACTTTTACACATTTTCTGGAACTAACCTATTAACAAGATGCCACAGTGTCAGTTGCCTGTTTTGTGCTGTTTTTGGTTCTAGGAAAGTCAGAAAATCAATATTCTCGGAATTGGACTAGACAAAAGCCAAAGTCGATATTTTACTGAAAGACTCACGGAGCCATAAGACGAGACAAAGAGGGGCCACAGGGTGGCCACACCATGTGGTGGCGCGGGCTAGCCCTGGCCGCACCACCAGGTGGTGTGGGCCCCCTGGCGACCCACCGACCTTGCCTCTTCGCCTATAAGATGTCTCCCGATGCAAAAACCCTAAATCATCAAGCCTCCAACCACGAAAATTTCCGCAGCACCGCCGCCACCGAAGGGGAGATTTAGGGGACAGAAAGTCTCTGTTCCGGCACTCTGCCGGGATGGGGAAGTGCCCCCGGAGCCATCTCCATCACCATTGCTGATTCCCCTGATGAGGAGGGAGTAGTTCTCTCTCGAGGCTAAGGGTTCTACCAGTAGCTATGTGTTCATCTCTCCCTCTCTATGCATGATCTTATTGAGATCATGAGCTTGTAATCTATAGATCTACCTTGCTATTCAAGTGCTTTAATAGATCTCTGCTCTCCCCATGTGTGTGAAGTTGACAGTGTGCACACCATGGTGGCACTTAGGCTAGAGATTACAAATACTTGTTATGAGTTATATTTGGAGTTGGATGTCTTCATAAAATTGTGGTGTTTGTTGGACTCATCTAGTACTCAAGGTGACAGTGTGGGGTTATCTAGATGGGAAAGATGAACTTTGAGGTGTGTTGTTATAGCCCTACCAACGATTAGAGTGTCCAACTGGAGAGTAGTTCAGCGTAGTATCATAAAGAAGAATATATCTATATGAGAGTGTTCACTAGTGAAAGTATGATCCCTAGGCCTTGCTTCTAAGCACTGAAACACCGTTTGCTATTAGATCTATTACATGTTTTCTTGCTTCTATCTTTATTTCAGTTTTACTTTAGTCTTTTCCACGCCATCAAGCTATTTTCTATCACCATTACCACTTATAATTATCTATACCACTTGTATTTCACTATCTCTTCGCCGAACTAGTGCACCTATACACCTGACAAGTGTATTGGGTGTGTTGGGGACACAAGCGACTTCTTGTATCTTGATTGCAGGGTTGCTTGAGAGGGGATACCTTTGACCACTTCCTCCCTGAGTTCGATAAACCTTGGGTGATCCACTTAAGGGAAACTTGCTGCTGTTCTACAAACCTCTACACTTGGAGGCCCAACAACTGTCTACAAGAGTAGAAGTGCGTAGACATCAAGCTATTTTCTGGCGCCGTTGTCAGGGAGGTAAGGTAAAAGGTATTCACACCGAAGGATTAAAGAAGAAGAACATCCCCGGCAAACGCCTATTTTTTGGCGCCGTTGCTGGGGAGGTAAGGTAAAAGGTACTCACATCCTCCGGTATGAGTGCTCGAAGTTATTTCCTTTAGATTCTGCAATTTTGTCTTTTGTTTCTTGTTTTCACTAGTTAGGCTTAATGGAAAACAACAACAAAATTAGAGAGCTTTATAGTATTTATCTTGAGTTAGGACATGAAGTGTTTGAAGAGAAAATTAAAAAACCTATGGAACTTTATTTGCATGCTAATAGCAATGTTGTTAGTATGAATTCTTTGGACACCATTATTGCTAATGCTATGGAAAATTCTAAGCTTGGGGAAGATAGTTTTTATGAAAATGATCTTTTTAGTTCCCCAGCTTTGGAAGATAGCTATTCTATTGCTTATGATGATACGAAACCTCCAATATATGATGATTACAATGATGAATATGATATTTTCAGTCCACCTACCATTGAGGAGAAAATTAATGATTACAATATGCCTCCTATATTTGATGATTATGGTGATGAGAATAATAATGATAGCTATTTTGTTGAATTTGCTCCCACTATGATTAATAAGAATGACTATTCTTATAGGGAGAGTAATAATTCTTTTATGCATGTGGCTCATGATAAGAATGTTTTATGTGATAGTTATATTGTTAATTTTATTCATTATGCTACTGAAAGTTATTATGAGAGAGGGAAACATGGTTTTATGTATCTCAACAATATTAACTTTCCCCTCTTTATGTTGAAATTTTTGAAGTTGCACTTGTTTTGCTTTCCTATGCTTTTTGCTTTGTGCTTTCATGACTTGTTTCTTTACAAGATTCCTATGCATAGGAAGTGGGTTAGACTTAAATGTGTTTTGAATTTGCTTCTTGATGCTCTTTTTTACTTCAATTCATATTTCCTATGTGAGCATCTTCTCAAACTATCATGCCTAACTTAAAGGCGTTAAATAAAAGTACTTATTGGGAGATAACCCAAAAGTTTTAGATGAGTCTTGGAAGTTATTACAACTTTAATAACCGCTTCTTATCCTTTTTATTTGCTTTTTGTGCCAAGAATAACCTCTAATGAGAGAGAAGTAATGCTTGGGAAAGTTGCTGTCCCGAAACAAAATTTTGTGCTTCACCGTAAAAATTCGTGTAAAATATACCTACGTCGTTTTGAGGCGTGAATTTTTGTGCTTCTTCCCCAGGTTGTTATCTAACTTTAGTTAGTTCAACACTTTTCGATTTGAGCAACAGAAGGTCTTCGAAAAAATTAGTTTTTACCTGCTGGTCTGTTTTGACAGATTTCTGCCATTATTTGCATTTGCTTCTTGTTGATTCCTTTTTGAGTTCTTTTGGGAAATTGAGCTTTTTGAGGGAAGTGATATAGTATCTTGTGTTTTAATGGAAGTTTTATTGGTGTTAGAACTAAACCTAAAGACCTATTATATTGAGTGCACTAATGTTGCTAATAAAGATTGTGTGAAGTTTTGTATGAAGGAAAAATTTCAGGTATATGGAAGGAATGAGTAATAAGATGAAGGATGGACTAAAGCTCAAGCTTGGGGATGCCACGCATGTCACCCCGAGAAATATCTAAGAAGTACAAGCGTCAAAGCTTGGGGATTCCCAAGGCATCCCCCTTCTTCATCAATAAAAATTCAAGGTTTCTTCCAAACGCTTCATTTTTATTGTTTCATGCACAGTTGTGTTGTTTTTGGAGCGTCTTCTTTTTCGTTTTCATTTTGGTTTTTCGTTTGCTTTGTTTTCTTAGTTTTCTGAATAAATTGGTTGGACCCCCTCTTTCATGCATTGGTTTTCAAATAGTTTGGTTTGGATTGGAAAAGAGTAGGAAAGTTCATGCTTAAGTGGTAAAGAGAGCTTGTTTTTGACTGTGGCCTATGCTTTGTCATGCCATGCTTGATATTGTTTTGGCTTTATGCTTAGTATTCTTTGTTGTAGCATTACTTGTTATAAACAATTGAGATTGCTTAATGTGCCTTGGAAGGATCATGCGTTGTTTTAGCATATTAAAGCATAGTATTGTGGTATTCTCCTTTGATGCTTTATTTGGATTGACTTGGCACATGCTCACACCATGTTATGACTATCCCAAGTCACCATAGCCTTGATGATCCTTTAGTTTTCAACTTGTAGTATCACTTGATGCTTTGATTAATGATGTTTTGTCGCTCTGCATGATTATGGCCATTATTGCTCTCTTACTTGGTCGCTCCCAGTCTTTTGCTAGCCTCCACAACCAAGTATGAGTTCCACTCATGCATCCAACTCCCTAAACCAAGTTATTCCAAAGAGTTCACCATACCTACCTACTAGCTTATGCTATTCCAAGTATATTCATGCTTTTTGTTTACCTTCCAAATTAAACTTGTTATGAGAAAACTAGTGATTAAAGCTCTCACGAACTTGATGGCACACTTTACTTTTCTTGCCCTTAATAAACTTAAACCATTGTGTCGTCTATGTTGTATATGCTTGCACTTATTTGGTATGGATTAGCAGAACCATGTTGTCATGGGGAACGCTTTCAACATTGCACTTGTACTTTGTACCTAGTTAATATCATGCTCTTTTGTCTATGGATGTCGTCGGTGTGAAACGAAAGGGGAGCTTGTAAGTCCATGGAGTTATGTATATGTGTTAGAGAAACGTCTGAGCCGCTAGTCTAATCCATGCTGTCATGGTGGAAACCTGGAGCGTAACCATAATGAGTTGTCTATGAAGCATTCTTCTTATAAAAAAAGAGTCAGATATTGAGAAAAAATAAGAAAAAAGAGAAATGAGAAAAGAGGAAAGAGGAAAGAGAGAAAAAAACACCATATTCCCATGGTAAATAAGTAGATTACTGAGATGCTCGTTGTCTGCTTGCCTTGTCATTTTGATATGGGGATTCTTCCGTATCATCGAGCAAAGGGTACCCCGTTGGCGGTTCTCTATGATACACATGTACTTACGATGACAAGAACTTACCGGTGACTAAACTTGAGTAGCATGAGGAGCGGCCCTCGTATTCAAGGGACATGAGATTTCCAACTTATACTTCGTCAAGCATATACACCATAGTTTGTTCACTTTAACCTTAATCACTTCAAGATGCTTATGATAGGGGCAATGAGAGCTGAAAGCTAATAAGTACCATAATTTTTGGAAGCTCTTTATGAAACTTGAATCCGTACTTCCTTCTATGGAGGCCTTTCTTTTACTTTTGTGTTACGTCTCCATCTTCTATCTTTATGCACCTATTGAGAGATCATAGTGGCCATTCTTAGTTTAATGTGCATTGTCCCAAGACTTGTTGATTGATGCATAGCTTTGATATTGCTTGTTTTAAACTATTTGTATCTAGTCACTCTTATGAACTTTGAAGGTGTCCTATGCATTTATGTTTGCTACTCTATGAGGGACAAGTTGAATGCCACTATGCTATGTTTTGTTTATGTGAAACAAACAAACGTCTTGCAAAGCATTGTTATTCATGAATCTTTTGTTTGTGCCTTTTCATGTTGCAACACAGTTGCTTTTCCTTATTGTTAGAACTTTGTCTTTCATGTTATGATTGAAGTACTATGATCCCACTATCAATGTTTTACAAATACTTTAATCAAGTTTATGATGGTGCATGTCACCTCAAAAATTATTCTTTCTTTTTATCACTTACCTACTCGAGGACGAGCAGGAGTTAAGCTTGGGGATGTTGATACGTTGCTAACGTATCCATAATTTTTGATGTTCCATGCTTGTTTTATATCTACTTTCTTATGTTTTGTCCACACTTTGGAGTACTTTTACACATTTTCTGGAACTAACCTATTAACAAGATGCCACAGTGCTAGTTGCCTGTTTTCTGCTGTTTTTGGTTCCAGGAAAGTCAGAAAATCAATATTCTCGGAATTGGACCGGACAAAAGCCAAAGTCGATATTTTACCGGAAGACTCACGGAGCCATAAGACGAGACGGAGAGGGGCCACAGGGTGGCCACACCATGTGGTGGCGCGGGCTAGCCCTAGCCGCACCACCAGGTGGTGTGGGACCCCTGGCCGCCCACCGACCTTGCCTCTTCGCCTATAAGATGTCTCCCGATGCAAAAACCCTAAATATCAAGCCTCCAGCCACGAAAATTTCCGCAGCGCCACCGCCACCGAAGGGGAGATTCGGGGGACAGAAAGTCTCTGTTTCGGCACCCTGCCAGGACGGGGAAGTGCGCCCGGAGCCATCTCCATCGATCTCCACCGCCATCTCCATCACCATTGCTGATTCCCGTGATGAGGAGGGAGTAGTTCTCTCTCGAGGCTAAGGGTTCTACCGGTAGCTATGTGTTCATCTCTCTCTCTATGCATGATCTTATTGAGATCATGAGCTTGTAATCTATAGATCTACCTTGCTACTCAAGTGCTTTAATAGATCTCTAATCTCCCCATGTGTGTGAAGTTGACAGTGTGCACACCATGGTGGCACTTAGGCTAGAGATTACAAATACTTGTTATGAGTTATATTTGGAGTTGGATGTCTATATGAAATTGTGGTGTTTGTTGGACTCATCTAGTACTCAAGGTGACAGTGTGGGGTTATCTAGATGGGAAAGATGAACTTTGAGGTGTGCTGTTATAGCCCTACCAACGATTAGAGTGTCCAACCGGAGAGTAGTTCAGCGTAGTATCATAAAGAAGAATATATTTATATGAGAGTGTTAACTAGTGAAAGTATGATCCCTAGCCCTTGCTTCTAAGCACTGAAACACCGTTTGCTATTAGATCTATTACATGTTTGCTTGCTTCTATCTTTATTTCAGTTTTACTTTAGTTTTTTCCACGCCATCAAGCTATTTTCTATCACCATTACCACTTATAATTATCTATACCACTTGTATTTCACTATCTCTTCGCTGAACTAGTGCACCTATACACCTGACAAGTGTATTGGGTGTGTTGGGGACACAAGAGACTTCTTGTATCTTGATTGCAGGGTTGCTTGAGAGGGGATACCTTTGACCACTTCCTCCCTGAGTTCGATAAACCTTGGGTGATCCACTTAAGGGAAACTTGCTGCTGTTCTACAAACCTCTGCACTTGGAGGCCCAACAACTGTCTACAAGAATAGAAGTGTGTAGACATCAATCAACACTGTCTATTACTAAGCCACACTATTCAGAAACCATCAAGTTTAATCACTTTCCTACAATCATATAGGAATCATCTCTTTATTAATCGCATAGCACAAAGTAGCACTAGATTTACACAATAACAGGGTTAAAACCTGAAGCTGTACATATCAGTACTTTATAAGTAAGCAATTAACCAAACATCAGTACAAAGAGTATCACAACTTAACTCCATAGAAGTAAATCCACAACCACAATAACTTAGGCATGCACATTAATTTAATCATGCTTTCACAAAGAATTTTATGATAGAGAACAGGTTAATAAAAGCATGATCAGCAGAGTGTTCTCTGATAGAGAACAGAGTAACCAACATGCTCAACAGAGATTAACGCTACACTCACAGTAGATCAACATCAAAGTATTAGCATAGGCAAGATTAACACTAGAGTTATGCTAAATCACCATAGTAGGGGGTATGAACCCTAGGAATTTAGGGATGAACCCTAAATAGGGAAATCCATCGCAAGTGACCACATGGCATAGAATAGAGGCAAGGTAGAGCACAGAGATGAGAATAGGGCACTTACTCGAGGTCCTCGTAAGGTTCTCGAGGTGGAAGTAGAGAGGAGGTCGGCGACAGGGAGGTGGCGGCACGGGAAACACCCTGAGGGGGCGCTGCAACCCGCGCCTGCAGACGGAAGTGGTGGCCATGGAAGGGCAGCGCCACGAGCACCACATCATCATCGAGGGAGCGCTAGAGCACCGCGGACCCAAAACCCTAGCCACGAGGTGGGGGTCAGCGCAGCTAGCGGAGAGCGTCATCGCCAAATCGAGCGGGACAGCATCGAGCAGCAGAATCATCCATGTCATCTTGCACCGCGACAACAGACATGGCGGCCTAGGGTGGCCGGAATCAACCATGGCGGCGGCGACATCGAGTGGCCAGAGAGGGTGTCGCGTGAGAGAGGAGAGCGAGCAAGTGAGTGGTACTAGGCCGGGTGTGGGCAGCCCAGTACTACCCAGGGGTGTTTGCCTAGTCCCAAGCGGGTCGAGTCGGGCTAGGCCAGCCGGTGGGCCAGGCCCATGTTTTAAAAGGACTTATGTAAAATACAAAATTACAAATATACCCCTAGAACTAGATAATCTCTAGAAAAATAAATAAATATCCTAAAAATACAAATAATATATTTATGAAATCACAAAAATATCCTCTATCCAATAAAAATATTAGATAATAATTTTAAAGTAATTAAATATAGACCCTTTATTTTAGAAAGAACAATAGAGATCAACATTGTCTATTACTAAGCCATACTATTCAAAAACTATCAAGTTTAATCACTTTTTTACAAGCATATACGAATCATCTCTTCATAAATCATCTCTTTATTAATCACATAGCACAGAGTAGCACTAGATTTACACAATAACAGGGTTAAAACCTGAGGCTGTACATATCAGTACTTCACAAGTAAGCAATTAACCAAACATTAGTACAAAGAGTATCACAACTTAACTCCATAGAAGTAAATCCACAACCACAATAACTTAGGCATCCACATTAATTTAATCATGCTTTCACAAAGAATTTTATGATAGAGAACAGGATAACAAAAGCATGATCAGCAGAGTGTTCTCTGATAGAGAACAGAGTAACCAACATGCTCAACAGAGATTGACGCTACACTCATAGTAGATCAACATCAAAGGATTAGCATAGGCAAGATTAACACTAGAGTTATGCTAAATCACCATAGTAGGGGGTATGAACCCTAGGAATTTAGGGATGAACCCTAAATGGGGAAATCCATCACAAGTGACCACATGGCATAGAATAGAGGCAAGGTAGAGCACAGAGAGGAGAATAGGGCACTTACTCGAGGTCCTCGTAAGGTTCTCGAGGTGGAAGTAGAGAGGAGGTCGGCGACAGGGAGGTGGCGACACGGGGAACACCCTGAGGGGGGCGCTGTAACCCGCGCCTGCACACGGCAGTGGCGTCCATGGAAGGGTAGCGCCACAAGCACCACATCATCATTGAGAGAGCTCTAGAGCAAGGCGGACTCAAAACCCTAGCCACGAGGTGGGGGTCAGTGCAGCTAGCGGAGAGCGTCAACGCCAAATCGAGCGGGACATCATCGAGTAGCGGCATCATCCATGCCATCTTGCACCGCGACAACGGACATGGCGGCCTAGGTGGCCGAAATCAACTGCGACGACGGCAACGACATCGAGCGGCCAGAAAGGGTGTCGCGCGAGAGAGAAGAGAGAGGAGAGCGAGCAAGTGAGTGGTACTGGGCCGGGTGTGGGCAGCCCAGTACTACCCATGGGTGTTTGCCTAGTCCCAAGCAGGTCGGGTCGGGCTGGGTCAGCCGGTGGGCCAGGCCCATGTTTTAAAAGGACTTATGTAAAATACAAAATTACAAATATACCCCTAGAACTAGATAATCTCTAGAAAAAGATATCCTAAAAATACAAATAATATATTTATGAAATCACAAAAATATCCTCTATCCAATACAAATATTAGATAATAATTTTAAAGTAATTAAATATAGATCTATTATTAACATTATATCTATTCCTTCTGGAATTTTATTAAATATACAAAACACTTAAAATTGAATAAAATTCATTTTTAAGATTCTAAAAGGAAGTACTATTATATAAAAAATACTAGTTTGTATTTTGAAAAGTAAATCAAGTGTGATAAAAATAAAGTCTTATTTCCTTAAAAGAATTTTAGTTGAATATTTAAAAGAGTTAAAAATTAAATAAACCCATTTTAAACTCTTAGAATAATACTCCCTCCATCCTAAAATAAATGACGTGGGTTTGTCTAGATTCAGATGTATCTAGTCTTGTTTTAGTGTAAGATACATCCGAATCTAGACAAATGCAAGTCACTTATTTTGGGATGGAGAGAGTACTAATTATTATGAAAATGCTAAATATCAAGATAATATGAGTTTAATGATTCTTGAGTAATGCTTTTTTTTATTAATTAAAAGAAACTTAAAACCTTTACAGTTTGGGTAAACACGCAAAGAAGAAAGAAAACAAATCATTGTGTGACATTACTATGCATTGCATATTGCTTCTTTAAATGTTGTCCTTACCGGGCAATAATGGTTTTCTGTAGAAACCGAAGCTCAAGGTTAAGTGTAAGTATACGACTTCACTACCTTGCAATCACAAAAGGCAAGTTCACACTTGCTCATGTCCTTTGGTTATTTTCTATCAAATGCTTGTAACTCAAATGTTATCATCACCTGTATTTCGAAAAGGTCAGAAAACACTATTTTCATAATAATATGATTATGGATTATTTACCAAATGGTATTAATCTATTGATTCAGTTCAAGTGGTAAAGGAACATAATATCTAGGACTTAACAACCAATGTCGCTAGTGATTCTAGCGCCGTATATTACGCGTTAACCATAAGATTTGGAATGGGGCGGAGAAGTCAGCTGGATCTTCTTCCTTCCGTATGGATGGATGACCTTATCGTGAGGTTGTAGCTTCCTTGCGGGGACTCAGCAGATGGGTGGGACTCCTAGTTCCCCACGATATTGGTGTCTAGACTTTATGTGAGGGGTTGTCGGAGGTATATCTGCCTATATGGGGGTTACCAGGGACATGTTCTGCTCACTAGAGTCTCCAAGGGGTTGCCAACGTTATATCTGCCTATATGGGGGTTCACTACTAGAAAACAACATGTTCGTCGTGCACATGTTTTGGACATCCGTGGCGTACATGGGGTGTACCACTAAACACGCGCCACGGCTAACTTGGTTAGTCGTGCGCACTAGGTGGTGCGCCACGGGTAATAAAAGTTAGTCGTGGTGCACCATGTAGTGCGCCACGGCTAAGGGTTCCATGTGCGCCACTGGTACAATTTTCAAAATTCAAAAAAAAATTGCAGGATCTAGATTTAGACATGGATCTGAATCTCGCAGTTGTGGTCATCGGAGTTTGTCGTCGGAGTCGCCTCGTCACCCCAGAGGTGGGCGGAGGACGTCGCGGTCGAGGTACTCGGAGGAGGGTGCCATAGAAGAGAGGAGGAGAAGCTGAGGAGAAAGGAGAAGGAGAGGAGGAGAAGGGGAGAAGAGGGAGAAGAGGAAGAGAAGAGGATGAGGAGAAGGAGAAGAGGGGGAGGAGGAGGAGAAGAAGGAGAAGAGGAGGAGGAGAATAAGGAGAAGAGCAAGAGAATAAGAAGAGGAGGAGAAGGAGAAGGAGAAGGATAAGGAGAAGGAGGAGAAGGAGAAGAAGAAGAATAAGAATAAGAAGAAGAAGAAGAAGAAGAAGAAGAAGAAGAAGAGAGGAGGAGAGAAGAGGAGAAGGAGGGCAATGGGAGGAGAAGGTGGATGGGAGGTGGTAAATGCAAAGGGGGTGTTGGTAGGTGGCCGGGTCAGTTCGAATTTCGAATCCCGCCTTCACTTAGTCGTGGCACACTACTATGAGGTGCGCCACGGCTAAGTGGCCTCAATTTTTTTTTGCAGGAACAAATCTTATTTTTGCCATATCTTTTTTTCCTTTTTGAATTTTGAGAATCTAAAAAATCGGTAAACGGTCTTTGATAGTTGCGAGCGGATAGAAAATTCCGTGCTCGTCGTTTTGATATATTATAGATTTTTTTCGATATCATATGCAAAAGTTATGGCTGTTTTACCGTGCCATGACCGTTGTTTGCAAAAAAAGTCAAAATTCATATTTGATAATTTTCCTACAAACTAGATCACATAACCTACCTAGATCTAAAAGGATTTTATTTTTCAAAGTATTTATCATTTTATTTTATTTTTTGCAAAACTAAAAAGGCGATCCGGGGGGTGTGGAGTTAAAACTGCCCACACTTAGCCGTGGGGCGTGGCGCACTACTATGTGGTGCCCCACGGCTAAGTGAGGTCGTCCCCTGGCTGCATGGCTAATACTTAGTCGTGGCGCACCTAGGAGCATATGCGCCACGGCTAAGTGACATACACATGGGGCACTGCTGACAGGTGCGCCACGACTATTTACCCGTGGGGCACCACCTAACATATGCGCCACGGGTATGTGGATTACCTATAAATGTTTTCCTAGTAGTAGTTAACGGAGGTATATCTGCTTGGGGAGGCCGTGTCTTCATGCGGGATCGTGGAGAGGGGCAGTGATTAGCTTGGATCATCTACTAGGCCCCACACCAAAGGGAGTGTGGACGGGAAAGATCGCCCGGTTGTGCAACAAGGATTTGGTCTCTCATGGGTAAAGCAACACACCTCTGAGAGTCTAAGAACTATGACATGTTACTCCCTGTTCCGGGAAGGAGCTAAGAACATGGCAGGAAAGGAACCCCAAGAAGGTTCTGGTCAACCTGTGAAGGCTGTCAGACATAGTTTTCAGAATAAAAGCAACCTTGGAAGAAATGTTTTCAAAAAAAATTGCAGGATCCAGATTTAGATATGGATCTGAATCTCGCAGTTGTGGTCATCGGAGTTTGTCGTCGGAGTCGCCTCGTCACCCCAAAGGTGGGCGGAGGACGCCGCGGTCAGAGGTACTCGGAGGAGGGTGCCATCGAAGAGAGGAGGAGAAGCTGAGGAGAAAGGAGAAGGAGAGGAGGAGAAGGGGAGAAGAGGGAGAAGAGGAAGAGAAGAGGATGAGGAGAAGGAGAAGAGGGGGAGGAGGAGAAGAAGAGGGAGAAGAGGAGGAGGAGAATAAGGAGAAGAGGAAGAGAAGAAGAAGAGGAGGAGAAGGAGAAGGAGAAGAAGAAGAAGAAGAAGAAGAAGAAGAAGAAGAGAGGAGGAGAGAAGAGGAGAAGGAGGACAATGGGAGGAGAAGGTGGATGGGAGGTGGTAAATGCAAAGGGGGTGTTGGTAGGTGGCCGGGTCAGTTCGAATTTCGAATCCCGCCTTCACTTAGCCGTGGCACACTACTATGAGGTGCGCCACGGCTAAGTGGCCTCAAATTTTTTTTGCAGGAAAAAATCTTATTTTTGCCATATCTTTTTTTCCTTTTCGAATTTTGAGAATCTAAAAAATCGGTAAACGGTCTTTAATAGTTGCAAGCGGATAGAAAATTTTGTGCTCGTCGTTTTGATATATTATAGATTTTTTTCAATATCATATGCAAAGTTATGGCTGTTTTACCGTGCCATGACCGTTGTTTGCAAAAAAGTCGAAATTCATATTTGATAATTTTCCTACAAACTAGATCACATAACCTACCTAGATCTAAAAGGATTTTATTTTTCAAAGTATTTATCATTTTATTTTATTTTATTTTTTGCAAAACTAAAAAGGCGATCCGGGAGGTGTGGAATTGAAACTGCCCACACTTAGTCGTGGGGCACCACATAGTAGTGCGCCACGGGTAACTCTACCCGTGGCGCACTACTATGTGGTGCCTCACGGCTAAGTGAGGTCGTCCCCTGGCTGCATGGCTAATACTTAGTTGTGGCGCACCTAGGAGCATATGCACCACGGCTAAGTGACATACACGTGGGGCACTGCTGACAGGTGCGCCACGACTATTTACTCGTGGGGCACCACCTAACATATGCGTCACGGGTATGTGGATTACCTATAACTATTTTCCTAGTAGTAGTTAATGGAGGTATATCTGCTTGGGGAGGCCGTGTCTTCATGCGGGGTCGTGGAGAGGGGCAGTGATTAACTTGGATCATCTACTAGGCCCCACACCAAAGAGAGTGTGGACGGGAAAGATCGCCCGGTTGTGCAACAAGGATTTGGTCTCTCATGGGTAAAGCAACGCACCTCTGAGAGTCTAAGAAATGTGGCATGTTACTCCCTGTTCCGGGAAGGAGCTAAGAACGTGGCAGGAAAGGAACCCCACGAAGGTTCTGGTCAACCTATGAAGGCTGTCAAACATAGTTTTCAGAATAAAAGCAACATTGGAAGAAATGTTTACGAAAACCTGCATTGCCTATGACCTTTGGTCTGTGGCTGTCGAGATAGTGCATCATACACTTATTTTTAGTGAATTTGCTGATTACGCCCGTACTCAACCATACCTTCTTAATCCTTGCTAGATTCTAAGCCGTTGAAGACGACGCCAACATCAATTTCTGCTCAAGAAACCATCATCGGCAACTCAAGTTCTTCAATAAAGTCAATGAAGTCAACATATACACCAACTGAAGCAAAGGCGAAGATCTTGAATAGATAGGAGTAGATACTCTAGCCATACAACCTACTTCTGTAGAGCATTGCATTAGTAGCAATCCCAAGCTAGATCGTTTAGTTACTAATCTTATGAGCCAGATAGTTCTGAGTTTTATTACTGGTTCTTCTCGAAAGAAGTTTCTTTTTCTCTCTTTAACTTAGAGTGTTCTCTGGATCTTATGTAAAGAGTCAAGTTGTAATCTATAGTCATGTCTTGGACCTGTTGTGTTTCTATTATACTACTCTGAGGGATGTAATACTAGTGAATGGTGTTTCATTGGTGTTATGTCAGCGACTATAGTGTACTACATCATGCAGTGGTATGCTGGGTCATCGCAAGTAGCATTGTGAATAATGGAAGAAAGACAAAAAGAAAAAGAAGAAAGTTCAGAAACAAACTGACAGTGATAGTGATAGTGAGGGAGGCTGGATTGCTGCGGTAGAGGAGATCATGTTTCTCATGCATGAAGAACATGATGGCATCAGTGTTTCCACCATCAAGGAGAGGATCACCGTAGTTTCTGATGATACCATCAACCTTGAAGATGGTGATGGGATGACTTGGATTCCGGACAGCGGTGCTACCATACATGCTACATCTCGTAGAGAGCTCTTCACCAACTACACAGCAAGTGACTTTGGTGTTGTGAAGATGGGAAATAATGATAGAGCAAAAATCATTGGAAGAGGAGATGTGCACTTGGATACTGAAAATGGTACAACACCAGTCCTTAAGTCGGTGAGGCATGTTGAGGCCCTTCGGCTCAACATTATCTTAGTTGGATTGCTTGATAGAGATGGGTACTTGAGCATATTTGGAAATGAACAGTACAAGCTCACCAAAGGAAATCTGATTGTTGTAAAAGGTAACATGGTTTCAATTTTGTATCATGTTAATGCTAAGCTTTCTGCTGCTTGTGTTAATGCATTGCAGAAAGAGGATGCGTGTGCCTTATGGCACAAGAGACTTGGGCACATGAGTGAGAAGGGGATGACGGTGCTAGTGAAGAAAAAATTTGTTGAAAGGTGTGAAGGGTGTTCACATTAAGAAATGTTCAGATTGTCTAGCGGAGAAGCAACATGGAGTTGCATTCAAGAGTCAGCCTCCTCACAAGAATCCCGAGGTGCTAGACTTGATACATTTCGATGTTTGTAAAATGTCGGGGAGATCATTAGGTGGAGCAAAGTACTTTGTCACATTTATTGATGACTTTTTTAGGAAGGTTTGGGTCTATGTTTTGAATAAAGACATCAAGTACTAAGTGTATTCAAGCATTGCCAAGTCTCAGTTGAGAGAGAAACTGAGAAGAAGATTAAGTGCATTCGCACTGATAATGGGGGAGAGTATATTGGCCCATTTGATGCCTATTGCAAGGAGCAGGGAATTAGGCACCAATTTACTCCTCCAAAGACACCACAGTTGAATGGTCTTGCTAAGAGGATAAACAGGACAATTGTTGAGGGAGTTTGATGCTTGCTATCGAGTGCAAAGCTGCCTAAACATTATTGGGGTGAGGCTTTGTCGACTACACTTTATCTTATTAATCTCTCACCAATTTATCCATTGCAGGGAGATGTTCCAAACATGGTCTTTTATGATAAAGACGTCTCGTATGAATACCAAAAGGTTTTTGGGTGCAAGGCTTTTGTTCATATCCCTTAAGATGAAAGGTCAAACCTTGATTCAAATACACGACAGTGTATATTTCTTGGATATGGAGGTGATCAGTTCGGCTATAAGTTGTATGATCCAATAGCAAGAAAGGTTGTAAGAAGCCGTGATGTTGTGTTTGTTGAATACCAAACAATTGAGGATATTGTGAAGAAAAAGGTGCAGGTTCCGGAGCAAGTTCCGGTACATGTTTCTCCTCGAGATCAGCAACAAGACATATCTAATTCTGACCCGGTTCCTACAGATTCAGCTCAAAACGAAGTTGAATATGATGATGTAGAAGATGTGCAAGATGATGCACATAGTGGTATAGGTGAGGATGCTCCCTATCAGCAAGATATGATACTGAAGAAGATGTTCATGATCAGAAAGCACCTAAACCAGAAAGTCTACTAGCTGCTCCACTCAGATAGTCCAGCCGAGGCCATGTTCCTTCCACCAAGTATGATTCAAACCAATATGTGGTGTTATTTTCTGATGGGTTAGAACCCGAGTGTTTTCAAGATGCAATGAAAGATGAGAACAAGAAGGAGTGGAATAAGTCTATGCAAGAAGAGATGGATTCCTTGCGTAAGAATCATACTTATGAGTTTGTGAAGTTGCCTAAGGGCAAGAAAGTTCTAAAGAACAAGTGGGTCTATAGAATCAAGCAAGAAGATCACACGTCACATCCAAGGTACAAGGCCAGGCTAGTTGTAAAAGGATTCAGTCGGAGAAAAGGTATTGACTTTGATGAAATATTTTCTCCTGTGGTGAAGATGACATCAATCCGAATGATCCTTGGCATGGCATCAAGTCTCAACTTGGAGGTTGAGCAAATGGATGTGAAGACATCTTTCCTTCATGGAGAGTTAGAGGAATAAATCTACATGGAGCATCCTACGGGGTTTCTTGTTAAACGCAAAGAAGACTATGTGTGCAAATTGAAGAAAAGTCTCTATGGCCTGAAACAAGCACCGAGACAATGGTACATGAAGTTTGAATCTGTCATGGAGGAGCAAGGCTAAAAGAGGTGTATCTCAGACCATCGTGTATTAATCCAGAGGTTCTTAGGTGATGATTTTATCATGTTATTGCTCTATGTTGATGATATCTTGATTGTTGGCAAGAATTTCTAGACTAAAGAAAGAGTTGAGAAAAAGTTTTGCCATGAAAGATTTTGGTCCAGCAAAGTGTATTCTTGGCATGAGAATTGAGAGAGAGAGAAAATCCAACAAGTTGTACTTGTCTCAAGAGAAATATATTGAGAAGGTACTTTGCAAGTTCAAGATGGACAAGGCAAAGGAAGTGAGTTGTCCACTTGTAGCTCATTTCAAGTTGAGTAAAAAGCAATGTCCCTCCACTGAAGAGATGGAAAAGGAAATGCAAAAGGTTCCTTATGCTTCAGCGGTTGGGAGTTTAATGTGTGCTATGGTGAGCACGCGGCCTGACATTGCTCAAGCGGTTAGTACTGCGAGCAGATTTATGTCCAATCCAGGAAAACCACATTAGGAAGCCGTGAAGTGGATTTTGAGGTATCTCCGGGGCAACACTAATATGAAGCTTTGCTTTGGTGGTAGTGAGCCCAAGCTGATTGCATATTCAGATTCAGACTTGGCTGGAGATATCGATAGAAGGAAGTATACTTCATGCTATTTGATTACCCATTCAGGGGGAGCAGTGGCATGCCAAAGCAGGTTGCAAAAGTGTGTGGCACTAGACACAACTGAGGCCGAGTTCATCGCAGTAACTAAGGTGAGCAAGGAGCTATTGTGGCTGAAACAGTTGGCTTGTGAGCTTGGTTTTGAGAAAGACAAGTATGTTTTGTTTTGTGACAACCAAAGTGCCATTCACCTAAGTAAGAATGCAAGTTTTCATTCGAGGTCGAATCATATTGATGTTCACTATCATTGGATTCGAGATGTGCTGAATTCCAAGCAAACACAAATTGAGAAGGTGCACACAGATGACAATGGGGCAGATATGTTGACCAAGGTGGTGACAAGAGCAAAGCTCGAGGTATGCCATCGGCTCGCCAGCATGATTGCCGGTTGATAGTGAGACCCTCCATGATGTCGGGAGGGGGGTTTGTTGGGCCATGTCCCTCCACATGGAGGTGTGTTGGCAGCCCAACATCAGCCCGTGAAAGTCCAACACATTTCAACCATTGACCGAGATTCGTATCCAACGGCTAAGGTGCTCCTTGGGACATGAGTAGAAAAGAAAACCCTAGCCACCCTTGGTGGATATGTGTGTGAGTGAGACTCAATAAGAGTGTGAGATGAGCAAGTAAGCCATCGTGGCTACTGTGTAAGAGCAACTCTAACGGTTCCTGTAAAAATGAGAACTATAAATGGAGAGTACAGGGCACTGAAACACAATTTTACCGTTTGTAAAGAGCTGGCGCAGAACAGTGCCTGTAAACGCGAACTATTAAAGAGAACGGTAAAATTGTTTTTTGCATATCCGTTTCAAACAACTACACTCGGATAAATGAAATGAGGCAATCCATCATAGTTTTTACATCACATCAAATTGTCATGATCACAGCAACCCAAACATATGTTGGGCAATTTTCAACCATAGTATGCAAAATATACAACCCAAATGCTAGAGATCATTGATGACTCAAGATACGTCGAGCTCGTTGAGAACCCCAAGAGGAAGGTATGATGAGCACATCAGAAAGTTTCCCTCAGTTATGAAACCAAGGTTATCGAACCAGTAGGAGCAAGGAAACAACTCCAAGGTTTTGCTAACAACTTGGAATCCTGCACAACACAACCACAGAACTTTGCCCCAACTTACAGTGAGGTTGTCAATCTCACCAGTTTTGCTGAAAACAAAGGATTAAACGTATTGTGTAGAAGATAGTAATTGCTTGCAGAAAGTAAACAGTAAACAGTAAACGGTAGATGGTATATCAATGGTAAAAGAATGGACTGGGGTCCATAGTTCACTAGAGGTGTTTCTCCTTAAGATAAATAGCACGTTGGGTGAAGAAATTACAGCGGGGCAATTGACAGATTGAGAAAGCATATCAATGCATGTACTAGACATCTTGACTCCTATGAGATTTTATTGGGCATTACAACATTATACATAGACTGTAATCCAACTGCATATATGACTAATAATCCACCTTCAGGTTATCATCCGAACCCCTTCCAATATTAAGTTACAAGCAACAAATAATTGCATTAAGCAAAGTGTGTAAAGTAAACAATAGAATTGCCCCATGGACAAAGGAATGCTGTTTTCTCCCTAGTAGCAACAGCAGTTCTACAACCTTAGAGATTTATGTCACTTCCCCAGATTACTAGAGGCATGAACCCACTATCGAGCATAAATACTCCCTCTTGGAGTTGCAAGCATCTACTTGGCTAAGATAGTTACTAACAACAGAGAGCATGCAGGATCACAAATAACATAGACATGATAGAATCAATAATCAATCTAAAATAGTATCTCAATATCCATCAGATCCTCGCAAACACAACATGTAAGATTACAAATAGATGATCGTGATCATGAATGGAGCTCACAAGATCTAAAAATGATAGCACAAAGGAGGAGAACCAACCATCTAGCTACTACATGGACCCACAGTCCAAGGTTGAACTACTCATGCATCACACCGGAGGCGGGCATGGTGATGAAGAAGGCCTCCAAGGTGATCTCTCCCCTCCGGCAGAGTGTCGGGAAGAGCTTCGGATCCCCCTCCCCGATCTAGGGATGGATATGGCGGTGGCTATAGACTCTTTCATGGATTTCTGATCGGGTCTCTGATTGGGTACTTAGGGTTTTCGTCTCGGGAGGCTTTTATAGGTGAAAGGGCAAGGTCGGTGGAGCACTAGGGGTCCCACACCCCCTAGTGGCGCGCTCCCAGGCCGTGCCACCACCAGGTATGGCCGCCCTAGTGCGCCACTTCGTCTCCTCTCCGGACTCCGTGTTGCTTCGGGTAAAATATTGACTTTGGCTTTTGTCCCGTCCAATTCCGAGAATATATCCTTACTAGCTTTTCTGAAACCAAAAACAATAGAAAACATGCAACTAGCACTGTGGCATCTTGTTAATAGGTTAGTTCCATAAAATGTATAAAAATATCTCAAAGTGTAAACAAAACATAAGAAAGTTGATGCAAAACAAGCATGGAGCATCAAAAATTATAGATACGTTTACAACGTATCAAGCATCCCCAAGCTTAACTCCTGCTCATCCTCAATTAGTAAGTGATAAAAAGAATAATTTTTGAGGTGACATGCACCATCACAATCTTGATCAAGGTATTGTAAAACATTGATAGCTGGGATGATAATACTCTAACATAAACATGAAAGATATAGTTCTAACAATAAGACAAAGCAACTAAGTTGTAACATGAAAAGGTACAAACAAAAGATCATGAATAACAATGCTTTGAAATATGTTTGTTTATTTCACATACAGAAAACATAATAAGAGTGGTATTCAGCTTGTCCCTCATGGCATAGCAAAACATAAATGCATAGGACACCTTCAAAGTTCATAAGAGTGACTAGATACAAATAATTTAAGAACAAGCAATATCAAAGTTATGAATCAATCAACAAGTTTTGGGACAATGTACATTAAACTAAGAATGACAACTATTCTCTCTCAATTGGTGCATAAAGATAGAAGATGGAGACTCAACATAAAAGTAAAAAAGAAAGGCCCTTCACAGAGGGAAGCAGGGATTTGAAGTTTCATAAAGAGCTTCCAAAAATTATGGTACTTATTAGCTTCCAGCTCTCATTACCCCTATCATAAGCATCTTGAGGTGATTAAGGTTAAAGTGACACAAATATGAGGATATGCTTGACAAGTTATAAATTGAAAATCTCATGCCCCTTGCTTACGAGTACTGAACCTCATGCTACTCAACTTTAGTCACAAGTAAGTTCTTGTCATTGTAAGTACATGTGTATCATAGAGAACCGCCAACGGGGTACCCCTTACCCCATGACACAGGAGCTATCCCATATCAAAATGACAAGGCAACAAACAATGAGCATCTCAACGATCTTTTTATTTGCTATTTGCATAGGTTTTTATTGGGGATGCTTCACAGAATGCTCACTATGGTTATGCTGCAAGTTTCCACCATGATTAGGCATGGCTTAGGCTAGCCGCCCATGCGTTTCCCTAACACACATACAAAATCCATGAGCTTACAAGCTCCTCTTTTATTTCACACTGCCGGGATCCATAAACAAAAGAACATGATATCAACTGAATAATAAGTGCAATGTTGAAAGCGTTCCCCATGGTAACATGGTTCTGCTAATTCACAACTTATAAAGCGCAAGCATATACGCAACATAGATGGACACAATGGTTCAAGTTTATTAAGATCAAGAAAGTAAAGTGTGCCATCAAGTTTGTGAGAGCTTTAATCACTAATTTTCACATAACAAGTTTAATCTGGAAAGTAGATAAAAACATGAATATACTTGGAATAGAAATAATGCTAATAGGTAGGTATGGTGGACTCTTTGAAATAACTTGGTTTTCTTGGGGGTTGGATGCATGAGTGGAACTCATACTTGGTACATGTGGAGGCTAGCAAAAGACTAGGAGCGACCAACTAAGAGAGCAATAATGGCCATAATCATGGAGAGCGACAAAACATTATTAATTAAAGCATAAAGTTATATTACAAGTTAAAAACTAAATGATCATAGAGGCTAAGATGACTGGTTCATAGTCTTAACATGGTGTAAGCATGCGCCAAGTCAACCCAAATAAAGCATCAAAGGAGAATACCATAATATTATGCTTTTGTATGCTAAAACAACGCATGATTTTTTCAAGGCACATTAATAAATCTCAATTGTTTGGAACAAGTCATGCTACAACAATAATCACTAAGCATAAAGTCAAAGCAATATCAAATATGACATGATAGAGTCTAAGCCACGGTCAAAACAAGCTCCTTTTGTACCACTTATAAGCATGAACTTTCCTACTCTTTTCCAATCACCAATCAACTTATTTGAAACTATGTATGAATGCGGGGGTCCAACCAATTTATTTAAGAAAACCAAACAAAATAAAACTAAAAACAAAAACGAATACGCTCCAAGAACAACACAATTATGCATGAAACAATAAAAATGAAGTGTTTGGAAGAAAACCTGAGATTTTTATTGATGAAGAAGGGTATGCCTTGAGAATCCCCAAGCTTTGATGCTTGTACTTCTTGAATATTTCTTGGGGTGACACGGGTGGCATCCCCAAGCTTGAGCTTTTGTCCATATTTCATTTCATCACATTATCTTCCCTACACTTTAAAATTTCCTTCATACAAAACTTCACACAATCTTCATTAGCAACATTAGTGTATTCAAGATAATAAGTCTTTGGGTTTAGTTTCAACACAAGTAAAACTTCCATTAAAACACAATCTACCGTAGCAATTCCTTCTAAAAGCTCAAGTGATCAAATAGAACTCAAAGAGAAAGAGATTAAGAGGCAAATGCAAATAATGGTAGAAACCTGTCAAAACAGACCAGCAGGTAAAAACTGATTTTTTCGAAGACCTTCTGTTGCTTAAATCGAAAAGTGTTAAACTAAGTAAAGTTAGATAATAACCTGGGGCATAAGCATAAAAAATTACAGCTCAATCCGACATACAGGAATTTTTCACAATTTTTTATAGTGAAGCACAAAAATTTGTCTCGGGACAGCAACTTTCCCAAGTCTTACTTCTCTCTCATTAGAGGTTATTCCTGGCACAAAAACCACACAAAAAGGATAAGGAGAGGTTATTACTGAGACAATAACTTCCAAGACTCAACAAAAGAAAAACTTACTGAAAGTAAAAATAATTTGGGTTATCTCCCAACAGTGCTTTTCTTTAACGCCTTTAAGTTAGGCTGAGTAATTTGAGAAGATGCTCACATAAGAAATATGAATTGAAGAAAAAGAGAGCATCAAAGTGCAAATATGATACACATTTAAATCTAACCCACTTCCTATGCATAGGAATCTTGTAAGAAAATAAATCAAAGAAGCACATAGTAACAAGAATGGGTAGATAAAACAAGAGCAACTTTGGAACTTTCAATATAAAGATAAGTGTTTTAGTGACATGAGAATTCCAACAACCATATTTTTCTCTCTCATAATGATTTTTAGTAGCATCATGAACAAACTCAACAATATAAATATCACACTCATCCTTCTTTGGTAAGCATGGAGGGCGATCAAATAAGGTATTAGTTAAAGAGTTACTCTCATTGGGAGGTAGACATGGGTAGCTGCTCCATTCTTCCTCCTCTTTTTCATCCAATGAGTTTCCAGTTTCAGCAATTTCTTCTTCCATAGGCTCCTGCAAGGCATTAGTCTCTTCCGTTGGTGGGGATCATCTATTAATATATTTAAGAATATAGCCATTTTCTTCCTTGTAATTATCAAAGCAAAAATTAAGTATATCATAAACCTCATATTTATAAGGTGCATCATCAGTATTTTCAAGCAAACAAGCAAGTTCGAATGCACCCTTCCAAGCAATAAATTCTTCAATTTGTTCCACATCATAAAAGTCATAATTCCCCTTAACAAAAGAAGATATGGTAACATTATCATTATACTCACATTGAAAAGGGAGGTGTTTATACCTCCTACAGCAACAAGATTTATCAAAGCAATAAGTAACATTATAAGTAGAGCACACATTTCTAGCAATGGTATATAATTTATTAATTTGTTCCCATAAGTGTTTCCCTTTTTGTGACAAGCGGTGTTCCTCATAATATTTTTGTTCTTCCGTGAACCCACCTTGCCAATAAGATCTAGTTTCAAAGAAACCAATCATTGATAGAAAGCATGATAAAGCAAGACAATAACAGACCAATAAAAATAACAACTATAGTAGGAACTAATTTTTTTTGTGTTTTTGATAAAAAGAAGCAAACCAGTACAACTAATTTTGTGTGTGTTTTTGATAAAAATAAACAAGCAAACAAAGGAAAATAAACTAAGCAAAACAAAAACAAAGTAAAGAGATTGGTTGTGAGAGACTCCCCTTGCAAGAATCTTCTTTCTCCCTGAAAAGTGACCGACGAGGAGGAAGAGATTGAAGTTGTCCTTAACTCCCTGGCAACGGCGCCAGAAAAAGGCTTGATGGCTCAAGATACGCCGAGCTCATTGGGAACCCCAAGAGGAAGGTATGATGAGCACAGCAGCAAGTTTCCCTCAGTTATGAAACCAAGGTTATCGAACCAGTAGGAGCAAGGAAACAACTCCAAGGTTTTGCTAACAACTTGGAATCCTGCACAACACAACCACGGAACTTTGCCCCAACTTACAGTGAGGTTGTCAATCTCACCGGTTTTGCTGAAAACAAAGAATTAAACATATTGTGTAGAAGATAGTAATTGCTTACAGAAAGTAAACAGTAAACAATAAACAGTAGATGGTATATCAATGGTAAAAGAATGGACTGGGGTCCATAGTTCACTAGAGGTGTTTCTCCTTAAGATAAATATCATGTTGGGTGGACAAATTACAGCGGGGAAATTGATAGATTGAGAAAGCATAACAATGCATATACTAGACATCTTGACTCCTATGAGATTTGATTAGGCATTACAACATTATACATAGATCGTAATCAACTGCATCTATGACTAATAATCCACCTTCAGGTTATCATCCGAACCCCTTCCAGTATTAAGTTGCAAGCAATAGATAATTGCATTAAGCAAAGTGTGTAAAGTAAACAATGCAATTGCCCCATGGACAAAGGATTGTTGTTTTCTCCCTAGTAGCAACATCACATCTACAACCTTAGAGATGTTTGTCACTTCCCCAGATTACTAGAGGCATGAACCCACTATCGAGCATAAATACTCCCTCTTGGAGTTGCAAGCATCTACTTGGCCAAGATAGTTACTAACAACGGAGAGCATGCAAGATCACAAATAATATAGACATGATAGAATCAATAATCAATCTGAAATAGTATCTCAATATCCATCGGATCCCCACAAACACAACATGTAAGATTACAAATAGATGATCTTGATCATGAACGGAGCTCACAAGATCTAAACATGATAGCACAAAGGAGGAGAACCAACCATCTAGCTACTACATGGACCCACCGTCCAAGGATGAGCTACTGACGCATCACACCGGAGGCAGGAATGGTGATGAAGAAGGCCTCCAGGGTGATCTCTCCCCTCCGACAGAGTGACGGGAAGAGCTTCGGATCCCCCCGATCTAGGGATGGAGATCGCGGCGGCTATAGACTCTTTCGTGGATTTCTGATCGGGTCTCTGATCGGATACTTAGGGTTTTCGTCTCGGGAGGCTTTTATAGGCGAAAGGGCAAGGTCAGTGGAGCACCAGGGGCCCCACACCCCCTGGTGGCGCGTCCCCCTAGGCCACACCGCCACCAGGTGTGGCCGCCCTCGTGCACCACTTTGTCTCCCCTCTGGACTCCGTGTTGCTTCGGGTAAAATATTGAGTTTGGCTTTTGTCCTGTCTAATTCCGAGAATATTTTCTTACTAGCTTTTCTGAAACCAAAAACAACGGAAAACAGGCAACTGGCACTATGGCATCTTATTAATAGGTTAGTTCCAGAAAATGTATAAAAATACCTCAAAGTGTAAACAAAACATAAGAAAGTTAATGCAAAACAAGCATGGAGCATCAAAAATTATAGATACGTTTACAACGTATCAATCATCAAGCACTACCACCGGCACCAAGCTCATCATCATGCACAAGATCACCATCAACACCACCACCAGCAGACTCACCTAGGCCAGTTGACGATGTACCACCTAGTCGTGCTTGCTTCCTCCGCTCCAATATGTTGGAGAGCATAATTTGATGCACCTCTAATTGGAGTGCACTCATCATGGAGGTGTCTATCATCATGATTTCCTTCTCCTTGGCCATGATCTCTTTCATTGCCTTGGCCTCCTTTATCTTGAGCCTCCTCTCCTCTAGATCGGCCTTGTGCTTGACATCACTATGCATTGCTTCCCACCTTGATTGCTTCATCTCCATCTTCTTGTCGTGCATCATCATCTTCATATCCCACGTCTTGGTCATGATCACCTCCTTTGACTTCGCCATGTCATCAATCTTATCCCTCAATGAGGATGATTCGACTTCAAGCTTGAGCCTCTCCTTTGCCTTCTTGTTGCCTTCGGGCTTATTCTTGTTTCTTCCTCCCTCTTCCTCATCAGTAGCATCATCCATCTCCTTAATCTTCTCCTTTTTTGCTGGTAGTTCTTGGTCTCTCAAATTCCTTTTAGGCATATGCTCAAGCAACTTCCAACAACGGTCAAGGTTGAAAGATCTCCCATTCGATGCCTTCATCATTTTGTACTTCCGGCATAACGTTCCTATACACAATTGGACGATTAATCAGATTTCCGTAGCTCAACTAGATCAATGAAAATGAGATGAGTAAATAGCTCACATATCCGTTGACATTCACACCACTTGGAGGATTATTGCGCACTTGCGCCATACATCCGGCCCAATGGCTACAAGCTGGTTTGATCACATCCCATCAACCTTGTAGAGACCAAAATGATCGATACCCCGGTTGTTCAACATGAGGCATAAGTTGGTAAATCTTATCTTTGATGCACTGCCAATAGCGCTTGCCGGTTTGGTCCGTGCCCGTCACGGTGTCGATAGACACCATTCCCCATGCCCGCACCAAGCAGGTGTCTTCGATCTCGATGTAGTTCACGTCGTGTTTCTTCTTCCCCTTCTTACCTAGGGTGACATCGGATTTCTCCTCCTCTATCTCCTCCAACTCAGCCTCTGCCTCCTTATGGTCATCACCGTTCTGGTCCTCATTGACGAACGACATCTGGTTGTTCGTGAGGTCGACCTCGCTCGCATTGAGTAGCTTAGTGAATGAGGCAGGCGCATCGTGAGGATTCTAGCTGCGACCGATGCAGGTGTCATGAACTACGACAAAAATTTGCAAGCAAAGCATCGTGGAGAAGACAGAAGGCTTTACCTTTCGGTCGCATCGGCGACGGGCGTAGACTTCTTCAGTGCGCTCTTCTTCACAATGCTCTTCTTATCGTCCCCCACACGTGCGCGCTTCTTCTGTGCCGGGGTGGGAGCTGCTGGTTGGACCGCGTCCGGTGATGCAGCGGGGAGCGACGCGCCGGTGTTCCCCAGTCGCTTCCTTGTCACCGCTTTGCCAGCTCCAGGGTGGCTCGACAGTACTCCAGCAGCGGCAGAAACAAATCTAGCTGTGGCAGGGGTTGCCTGCAGTGGCGTGACCTTGTCACCAGCCAGCGGAACCTCCGTATGGTCCATCGACATAGATCCAGTGGATGACGGCATCAGAGAGTGACTGGGGCAAGAGATTGACGATGGTGGCGGCACGGAAGCGGGAAAGAGGGCAGCTAAAAGCTCCGTCCCGCGCGAATGGCTCTAGCGATACAGGCCTCACTCGGTTCTGTCTCGTAGCCCGCACTAGTATGGTTTCGTCACTCAGTTTCTTTGCGACCTGAAAACAGATTTACAATTTCGTCACCTTATACGGGTACCGTTAGAGCGACAGACTTTCGCGGAAATGTTAAACGAGTGACTATTTTACAGTTTTGTCGTGTTTACATGCACCATTAGAGTTGCTCTAAGAGGGAGAGAGAACACCAAAACTTAGTGAGAAGAGAGGAAGAAGAAGGAGAGGTGATTTCTATCTAGATTTCTGAGATCTGACCGGTTTGTCTTCAAGCTGGTCTTTGGAGGCTCAAAGGTGCTTGGATTGACTCCAAACTTGGTGAGATCGTTCCTTGCTTAGTATTCGATCTGGTTAGCTGGTTTGAGGATTGGGTCAGTGTAGCTTCAGATTTGGAAGCAGTTTTGTCAGTTTGGACTGCTGTAGTTTTAGCATAGAGCAGTTTTAGTAGACAAACATATTAGGCAGGCAAATCGTATCCGATTGAGCTAAAATTTGGCATGTATATTGGGAACTCGTATGTCTACTTTTCTACCAAGTTTGGTGTTGATTGGATATGCCGTTTAAGAGCAGTTTGCTGATTACCGAAGGGGACAAAAGCTGAGATATTCTGCTTTGCTCTAATCTTTCTTTCAAGTGGTTGTTGTTGCCGGTTGGCAATATGCTGAATGTGTTGTACATCTCTAGTTGTTCTAGAGAAGAATTTTACCCAGGTTGCTCATAGTGAAGCTCGCGTGGATCGGTTGGTCCACAGTCGTGGTTTTTTCTCCTCACCTTGAGGAGGTTTTTCCACGTAAATCCTTGTGGCACATATGCATATGCTCATTGTTCTATTTCCACTTCCTATCTGTTGATTGAAGCTATCCTCAAGGTTCACCGCAGGCAGAGTGGGAAGGTTGTGTGTCTCTTCCTCCCGCAACAGTTGCCTCGATGACTTCATAGAGAATATCTCCCCAGATGCTCGAAAAGCCTACCCTATGAGAATCTAAACACACCCTTAACCACTGGAAGATCTTACCGCATGTGGGATCTGCATGTTTGTTTGGCATGTGTTCTACACCAGAGATTTTGTGCGTGTTTTCACTTTGGTTTCTTCAGGTTGGGTGAGTCTAGTTCCACCATTTTCTAGGTGTCTCAGGTAGGGCATCTCTAGTAGGTTGACCCCTAGTAGAATTTGGCCCGAATGGATTGGCCACAGAGAAATTTGGGTCACGGTCCCGCCTGTCTCGCCGACAGGTCCAACGGCGTAATCCAACTTGTCTGCGTTGACCTACTGGCCGTAGGCACATTTAAAAAGAATCACACTAAATATAAAAGCGCGCGAAAATTTACATAGATTCGTAGATAATTTACATAGGCAACAAGAAAAAATGTGGCCCTAGCTACGACCCTTAGCCTACGGCGGCACCGTGGCCATCTACTCCTCGCCGTCGGAGACGAGATTGATGTACGGGCGACACCCAGAGGTTCTGGAGCGGCAGCGCATGCGCCAGCGCCGGTGGGTCGATCACCTGCCCGAGCCACAGTGGCCACTCGGGCTGAGGCGGTGGCGATGGCAACGTCACAAGATGGGCCAGCTCCATCCTCGTAGAACCGCCAGGGTTGGAGCTCGCCACAGAACGCTGATGAGCGCCATGCGTTGTGCTCCCACACCAGAAAGTTCTTCCAGTAGTCCTTGCTCTGGTAGGTGCTCTGCCACCGGATGGCTAGTGGCATCTTGGCGATGCGGCGACGCATCTCCGCCTCCAGCGCCTTCCTCTTCTTCGACGTGGGTGGCACCGGCACCCTCTCCAAGTTGAGGTGCCAGCCACTAGGGAGGGAGACATATTGTTGCTCGATGCGCCCCCCTCCTGGTAGCGCCGCTCGCACTCCGCCACACGAATGTAGCGGCGGTCGCGCTGGTGCTCGTCGTCGTCATGGAGAACGTTGTCGCGTGCCGCAGGACATATGAAGTTCTACGGCCTTGGCGGCGGCAACACGTCGTAGAGGAATCGCGACATCGACGGTGCAGTGGGTGAACGACGCCCTCGTCATCGGCGCGACCCAGAGCCGCTGGCCTCGGCATCGTTCTTCGTCTTCTTTAGCCATGAAGACATCTTCAACGTCAGTGGCGACGACGGTGGTGGCAAAACTTTCTTGCTATGGCTGGGGGTGGAGAGAGCGACACCGACAGGCGCTGAGCCGATTTAATAGCCCCTTGCCGTTAGTGCACGCGCAGGTTCTTGCACCTTCGCCATCAATGTCAGCACGGGAACTCAGGTGGCGTCTCATCAGTTAGCGTCGACATTGATGGCCAAGACTGCCGCCGTTGGTCAGTCTACTTGCGAGCGCGTCTAAATCTATGACATGCGTGTGGATTGCTGCCAAATATACCTGGGCATGTTCCGGGTTAGGCTGGGTTCGAGCCGGGCCTAACAAAGCCCGCCATGCAAATCCTAGGCCCGAGTCCGGCCCGACCCGACCCGACGGCCGGGCCTGAAAACTGAGCACGAGCCCGGCCGGTGGTGCACATATTTCTTCGGGCCGTTGGGCCAGGCTTCTCCCTATTTTTCGATTTTCTCAGGCCTGAACCCGGCCCGTGCATCCTTCGGGCCGCAAATGTGAAGCCCAGGCCCGGCTGCGGGCCTTAAAAGCCTGGCCCGTCGGGCTTTTTCGGCCGGGCTGCCCATGCGCAGGGCTGTGCCAAACGAGCACGATGCCATCATGGGCAAGCGCTCATGGTCGAACCGTTTGGATCGGGGCGGCACGCTGGTTTCCGTCTAATCGATCTCGACGATGTGTTGTTTGTTCCTGCCGTGTCCGATCGCCGATTGGAATAAAAAAAAGCGAAATGGCTCTGTCTGACATCCCCAACGTCTCTCCTTCAGTCCTTGTCTCTCCTCCCGTTCCTTCCTTCACAGCCCACCGCGCGGCGGCGAACCGCTCCTGCCTGCCACCGTCGCGGAGCAGTTCCTTCCACCACGGGACGGAGCCGTGCGCCGCTGCCTCCCCTCCCCGACAACTGTTCCTCGCTGCGGCGGCCACAACTCGGCGCTGCTCCAGAACCGAGGTCGCTGCGCGCGGCGTACGTTCCCCGGCCACCCTCACTGTCTCCCGGGACCCATTCCGCGGTCGCGCCACTGCTGCCGGGGACCCACGACCGCACTCGCTTCACCGTTCATTCACTCGCTCAGTCACGCACGCCCCGCTCGGGCACGAGGAGCGCCACCGACTGAATGGCGGGTCCACGGGTTCTCCAAGGCACATGGCCCGATGCTCTGTTCCGCTGGCGCCCTGGCCCCACGAGCTCGCGTGTTATGTCCCCAGGTAGAGAGAGAGGGGGTGGCGAAAAGCGAAAGAGAAAAAAAAAATACTCTACATTACTCCCCTCCTCGGCCACCATTAAAGACAAACAAAGGCGACGCCATAGCCCACGCTTTGCTCTGCCTCCCCGCTCGCTCCCCGCTCCCCCCACTGCTCCACTGCTCCCCCACTCCCGCTTCCCACCCAAACCAACGGCGCGCAAACCCTAGCCATCCCCGAGCACCACGGCTGGGACGCGCCGCCATTCCGTGAGGCGGCCGGCGCGGGCAGTGCGGCGCGCGCGAGCTGTTCGACCGGTCGAGGCAGGGTGGCGGCCGACCGGTGCCGGGGAATGCTTGGGTTCTAAGGTGATTTCACTGTTTCCCGATTCGCATTTCTCGACCCACCCCCTTCCCCGTGAGGCGCCAGAGATATTTTTACATAGAGTCAGAGTGTACTATACATTTTCTTCTTCGGATTTACCTTGCGCATGATTTCTATTTTAGAGTGTTCCGAGTACAGCTTAGAACTGGCTACTAGCATAAATGGGCGCATTACGAGGGGATTCAAATTATTCTTAACGCGCTTCGGTTTGAAAACACAAGTTTTTTTTAGTTGGCCCGCGGCTGTACATCTGATCAAATGATCCTATATATAGCTTCAGTATGATTAGCCTCTCATTTTTCTCACGGCTGTGAGTTACTCTCTAGTGTCTACACTCTGAAGCAACAGTCTGCTGCTGTTCAATCAGTAATCAAGATATGTTCACTGGTATGCCATTCTCAAGTGAAGCAATATACTGCTATTATAGTATCATCTGAATACCCACTTGTCCTCTACTTGAGGACAATGGGGTTACTATTATAATTCAGAAACGTATGCACTGCACATGCAACCTATAGCCGTTTATACTGCTAATACTACTAGTAAATTTTCTTTTTTTCTTTTAACCCCTTGATGTGTCGTTCTGAATGGCCATTAATATCTCTGGGTAGCCTAATTTAAGAGGTCCCATAAATGCATACTCATGGGAGACATATGAGATCGGCAACTCCGGCATCACACAACAACGGTGGGCGTCATGGGGACCATTCCTGCCTGTGACCGGGGTACTGTGTGATTTACTATAGCAGTACTGCAGACATATAGAGTCGTTGAACATTTGTATCATAGAGTACTGCTGTCCAACTAATGCCCGAGAGCTGCAACTATTACGATGCTCATCAGCTCATGTTAAGTGCTTGTCTCTGATAGTGCCTCTTCTTGAAAGGTTCCGCAGCGTCGCTGTTCAGTCGTCGGTGAACATGAAGGGGCTCCGCCTCGCCTGTTTGCTTCTTGCATTTGTGCCACAAGTAGTACTTGGAACACATGATGTGTATATCGTTACCATGGAAGGTGACCCGGCTGTGAGCTATAGAGGCGGAGTCGAAGGATTTCCAGCGACAGCAGTAGATTTGGATGAAGAGATGGATATTACCAGGTATGCTACTCTTGTAGATGTTTTTTGCAACGTCTCTTCGCATTTATTTGTGTTGCCTGCCTTGCACGATTCTTCAAGTCTATCCTGGGAGATTCCACACAGTTGTAACATAGGACTGGTTATTGTTTTTTTTTCGAAAAGGGGAACAAATCCCCGGCCTCTGCATCAAAGTGATGCACACGACCTCATTTACTGCAATGTTTCAGAAACAAAGTTCACAAATCATGAATCAACTCAAAGTTGCAACATGGATCAGCCAACGGAGAAAATGACACACAACGCCTCTATGCATCTTGTAATCTATTAGACCGATGCCAGCCACCCTGACTGATATAGCCCGTACGACCGCCATCATACGATTACCCAGTATCCATACGTTCCCCTTGCTCCACAGGAAGGAGGAAGGACCACATGTAAATCCAGTAAGCAGCCCTGTGGATAACCTGCAAGATAGTAACAAGGACTGGTTATTGATGAATTGCAATCTTCAACTTCAATTAAACTTGGAACTACCCTCGTAAAAAGTTGCACTTCATATACATGTTTTTACTGGGCAAACGTAATAGTTTGTGCTCACTCAAAAAATTTCTGATTTGCAGTGAGGCTGTCACATCATACTCGCTTCACCTCCGAATGCACCATGAGAAGCTTCTAGACTCACTTTTTGTAGCGGGAACTTACGAGAAGCTTTACAGCTACCATCATCTTATTAATGGTTTTGCAGTTCACATGTCATCTTTGCAGGTATTTGTCATACCAAATTTGCTGACAGGCACATATCTTTTTCTTTCGAGTTTTGCATTATTGTCATGGCTGAATACAGTAATGTTTCCGTGTGTTAGGCTGAGTTCTTAAGGAAAGCCCCAGGTGTTAAGTACGTGGAGAGAGATACAAAGATACAGAAATTGACAACACACACTCCAGAGTTTCTTGGACTGACAACAGCGGTATGGCCAACAGGAGGTGGATTTGATAGAGCAGGTGAAGATGTGGTGATTGGTTTTGTGGATTCAGGAATTTATCCCCAACATCCAAGCTTCTCTACCCACAAAACTGATCCTTATGGACCTGTTCTTCGTTACAAGGGGAAATGTGAGACAGATCCAGTAACACAAAGAAGCTTCTGCAATGGGAAGATAGTTGGGGCCCAACATTTTGCAAAAGCTGCAATTGCTGCTGGAGCGTTTGATCCTGATGTTGAGTTTGCATCTCCATTAGACGGCGATGGTCATGGAAGGTCATGCTCCCATGTGATCCTCTTCACTTTTATTCAGTATTTTTTTTGTTGCACTAAAAATGCCGCACATGAATAACATATTCTGTTTATACTTCCAATATGTGGCATCCGGTTCTAATGATGACGGCTGGCCTGTAAACAAAACCGTGCTGTTACAAGCATCATCTTCGTATTTAATTAATGTGGTTGTTTTTTGACTTGTTTTTCACCGAAAGTGTTTCTGGTCTTGTGAAAAATAGCAGTTTATCTGATACATGTATACTTTTTAACCCTCGACAGTCATATAGCCGCAATTGCTGCTGGAAACAATGGGATTCCGGTGCGAATGCATGGCTATGAATTTGGCAAAGCAAGTGGCATGGCTCCACGAGCTAGGTATGTTTTGATTTCTTTAGTATTTTTGAACAAAGGTAAACGTTATACAACAAGCGTCAATGCCTAATTACCCACCTCAAAAATGAGATTTTTGCTTTGTCCTATCTTTGCATGACTATTGATTAGCATTATCCTGTTATACCAAGTGCAATACATGTTCCCTTCGAAAATAAACAAACAATATATGTAGCTTTCTATGGCAGAAGAATATAAGCACTCATAGTCGTCAGTACTCATCATCGTCGTAACTGATTATCCTGTTATACCAAGTGCAATACATGTTCCCTTCCAAAATAAACAAACAATATATGTAGCTTTCTATGGCAGAAGAATATAAACACTCATAGTCGTCAGTACTCATCATCGTCGTAACTGGAATAATTGAGATAAGCCGTTTTGATGTTACCTCCTCACCAGTAACCACTGCCTTACTTTTTTTAGTTTGTGCTTATCAGGATAGCTGTGTACAAGGTTCTGTACAGGCTCTTTGGTGGTTATGTATCTGATGTTGTGGCAGCAATTGATCAGGTACATTATATGATTTCCAAAACTTCTCACGTTGCATACATGCAGTTCTACCATTCTTTCCATCAGCTAGTTTACTGTAGTTGATATTAAGTAGATACTTGAGGCGATTTTTTGATTGTTATGGCCTTGGTGGTTGAAAGATGTGATTTATAATGTAACATACATTTGCTTGAGAGGTTGACTGATAAATGAAGGCATGGTTGTTCAAGTAAACTACTCCCTCTGTTCACTAATGTAAGACCTTCTAGATATTTCAAAATAGACTAGATTCGGACTAACATGGATGAACCTAAACAATAAAACATGTCTAGGTACATTCATTTCCAAAAAAGGCTAGAAGGTCTTACATTAGTGAACGGATGGAGTAGGTGATTTGGTACTTCGTAGGATAGATGTTCTAAGTGGATTTCAACTGTATAAACCCCCCAAACAGAACCCTGTGCTTACTTCTAAATAAAAGTGGAAGTCACTACCTTTATTTGCCAGTAAACTTTGGGTTTTACTTCCGGTGTGCATTTACTAGTATGGCTTCGACTTTTAGAGTTCCATTTCGTGCAAGATGTACGCTGAAATAAATGTAATGGTATCTCTAACACTCGTTTCTGGGACCTAATAACTTGCTACTGTATTGTGTGATGAATGAATAGAATATCTACAGGATAACTGTAATGCATGTCAGTACTTTAAGCCTCCAACATGTATGAAGTAACTTATGTGGATGGCTATCTGCAGGCTGTTCAAGATGGTGTTGATATTCTTAACCTTTCTGTTGGACCAAATAGCCCACCAACAGCTACAAGGACTACGTTTCTGAATCCTTTTGACGCAGCGCTTCTTTCTGCTGTGAAAGCTGGCGTGTTTGTTGCCCAAGCTGCAGGAAATGGAGGACCATTTCCAAAAACACTGGTGTCATTCAGTCCATGGATAACCACTGTTGCTGCTGGAGTTGATGACCGGAGATACAAGAATCATTTGATACTAGGAAATGGAAAGCGTCTTGGTGGACTTGGAGTATCACGTAAGTCCACATGGTGCATTTTTTTCTAACAAAAGATATCCTGACATTTGTCAATATAACTTGCATATGGCCTCTTTGGCTACATCCCACACACACATACTTGAAGTGTTAATGATCATGACAAGAACTTTACTCCGGGTTCCCATTATACTATGTACTCCTAATATGCTATTTCTCCAGAACTCTTTATGGAAAATGATTTTTTGGGAAGATACATTGTGAGTTTGTTCATTCTATAATTCCACAAAGGCTTTTGATTGTAGAGTTGTAGTCATTTTGTGCTGTCTTGCAATTACTGTCAATGAATGTCCATTTATACTGTGGGTGGTGATGGTATTCTTACAATTTAGTGGTTCACTAAAAATTCTTCTGGTTAGTTGACAATTTTCTGATCTCTCATCTGACTACAGCTGCAACACATGGAAATAAATCGTACGGCCTTATTTCTGCTACTGATGCTCTGCTGGGTTCATCAGCAACCAAGTACAGTGCACTAGACTGTCAAAGACCAGAACTCCTAAATAAGAGAAAGGTTCAGGGCAAAATTCTCTTGTGCGGCTATTCTTTTAATTATATTGCTGGGACAGCTTCAATCAAGAAAGTGTCCCAAACAGCCAGAACTCTTGGTGCAGCTGGCTTTGTTGTCGCTGTAGAGAATAGTTACCCAGGAACAAAGTTTGATCCTGTGCCTGTCAATATTCCTGGGATTCTCATCACAGATATCAGCAAAACAAAGGTATTTAAACCGTGATGGAGCCTTATTGTGCAAAAATGTATGAGTGTCACCCATAGACGAGCACCATTTGTATAAGTATATAGACATTAACAAAATGCAACCTGCAATATAGACATGAAATAGATAAGCCTGTTATTTGTTGTCTCTGTCAGCTCCTTAGAAGTCATGACTCCAAAAGTTCTCTAGAAATATGCTCCATTTTAAGGGCCCAACTTGCAGATGCTTCCAGAGCTGTGACGTGGATTACATTCATCTAGTATAATAGACTTATATTGGAAAATGAGAAATTTTGGTAAAATACCCATATGTGTTAGGATTTATAATGAATTTTCTTATACAGTATGATAACACTAATTTTGGCCATGTAGGATCTTATAGACTACTACAACTCGTCCACAGCAAGAGATTGGGCTGGAAGGGCTACAGAGTTCCAGGCAACAGTTGGTATTGCAGATGGTTTGGCACCAACACTGTTCAATTCAGCTCCCCAGGTTGCTTTGTTCTCTTCTCGAGGACCTGATGTAAAAGATTTTAGCTTTCAAGATGCTGATGTTCTTAAGCCTGACATACTAGCTCCTGGAAATCTTATATGGTCTGCATGGGCGCCTAATGGAACAGATGAAGCAAACTACGCTGGTAAGTTTTTGTCAGAGTATTTCCCCCCAGCACATGCTTGTTTTCGTCATGTCATGGTCAACCAATTATAATCTAGGTAAAATAAGAAATGCTACTCTGCTTCTTCTTAATCCCACATGCTCTGAATGCTTCAAGACTGGATCTAATCTAAATAATCTCCGTCTCTGTTAATGGTTGTATTATCTGTAAAGATGGAGGCACCACCCACTCCATCTGAGCTAACCAAAATTATCTTTTAGGAGAAGGATTTGCAATGATGTCTGGAACTAGCATGGCTGCACCACATATTGCTGGCATTGCAGCGCTTATAAAGCAGAAGAACCCCAAGTGGAGCCCCTCAGCAATAAAGTCTGCGTTGATGACTACCGCCAACACAATTGACAAGGGGAGCCATCATCTTAGAGCGCAGCAGTACTCCACATCAGAAATGCTGACACTTACACGGGCCACACCATTCGATTATGGCAGTGGCGCGGTTAACCCGAAAGCCGCCCTGGATCCTGGCCTTGTTCTCGATGCAAGTAAGTTGAAATCCTTCGTTGCAAGTCTGCTGTAAATCGCTCTTCTGTGCTATCCTGATGCATATATGTTGTTAAATATTGCTATTAAGGCAGCGATGCCATATATGTATTCAAGCCTAATGCTGCACTGTTTCTGTTGGCAGCTCACCAGGACTACATCACATTTTTGTGCTCGATCCCTGACGTCGATCAGAGCGAAGTGTCAAACATAACCGGATCAAGCTGCAGCTCCAGCCCAAAGGGGCAGAAACCCTACGACCTCAACATCCCCTCCATCACGGTCTCGCAGCTGGAAGGCACACAGACGGTGAAGCGGACGGTCACGAGCGTGGCCGACGAGGTGGAAACCTACACCATCATGACCAGAATGTCCTCGGAGATCGCGCTGGAGGTTTCTCCTCCCGCGCTGACGGTGCTTCCGGGGAAGTCGAGGGAGATCACAGCGACCCTCACGACGAGGTCGGTGACCGGCACCTACAGCTTTGGCGAGATCACCATGAAGGGCGACCGTGGCCACCTAGTCAGGATCCCTGTGGTAGCCATGGGATTCAAATAGGTGTGGCTCCCTGAAGCCCTGGCTGAGGAGTGAGGAGTGTTGTAATATTTTGTAGCTTGGTAGGAAAAATAATAAGAGCTACTGTGTAATATGATGTATTTCTGTGTTATGGTAGTGCTCCACCTAGGTTGTAAAAATACTAGTGGTCTCTCTCCACTCTCGAAGGGAAGCAGAGCTGGGCTCCTGATTTCCAAATACGGGAGAGTTTAGGACCTTAGATGGAACAAAAGTTATACTCCTACTAGGAGAGGTGCTCTTGTGCATCTTGATCAATTCGATCTAGAGTGTCTGTCGCAGTTTCCAGTAAAAAAAGGTTAAAATTACTGAGCGATCCAGCGAAGGGAGGTGGGCATTTTTTGGTCGATGCGTAGAGTGGACTTGGATAGCAGATAGGTTAAACACAGACCAACCAACAGTCGCGAAATACGTTATTATTTCCTTATGAACCGGTACAGAGCAGAGAGAGAGAGCGGCGGCGGCTACAACCCATCTATGATTTCTTTCCTCTGCCGATGATGACGCCACCGGTTCGTTCCGTCTCTAGTGGTCTTAGGGCGACGTGGTGGACCACGGCCAGACGGAAGGTCTCAGTGCTTCGTTTAAACTGTTTTCGATGTTTTTTCAGGATGTTGAGACGGCGGCTACGTCCTGATGTCAGAATAAGATCCTTCCCGTTCTATCCTTACTCTGTTGGTGCATTTAGCATCGGCGGAGGGCGCGTGGAGTCGTGTGTCCGACGGATCCCTTGGATCCGGTCGTTTTTCGTATTCGTTGGTGTGGTTTGAGGTCAGTCTTTTCCGATCTACGTTTATCATCTTTGGCAATGGTTGTTGCTCTAGTGCGTTGGTCCTTTGAGGCCTTAGCACGACGACTTCCCGCTCGTCTACTATAACAAGCTTTATTACGATAAACTTTGTCTGACTCCGGTGATGGAGGGACGAGGACAGCGGCGTGCCTTCGGCTCGTGCTAGTGTTTATAGTCGTCGCTAGATGGTCCAATGATCCATTCGCGATTTTTATTACTTTTAAGACCCTTTGTACCGATGTTAATGATTATTAATAGATAGGTGAAATTTCTAAAAAAAAATAGACCAACCAGCTGGATTTACGCATGGTTTAACGTGTCACCGTTAGGGCTGATTAGGACGGCAGGTCCAGGTCTGAGCCTCGCCCGCCTCCCTTTAAATAGAGCCGCCCGTGCTCAACCAGTCCTCGCCTCACATCGCCAGATCTGGATCTCGCAGGCACCAGGCCTCCTCTAGGTAATCACCATCTCTCCCCTTTTCCCCTTGGCTAATTCCGGTGCTAGATCTTGCATAGGCTCCTCTCGCATGTGGAGTATCCTTTTAAGTTCCATTGTTCGTGCTCTCTGTTTACTTAGCACAAGTTTCTTGGCGAATTTCGAGGTAGTCTTTCGCCCATAGTTTGAAGCGCGTCTGTAGATCGAGTAGGGGCGCAAGGTGTGGTAAACAGCAATATTACCGTGGGATTTTTTTCTTCTTTAGATCAGCAGGGAGTTTACTGTGGGATTATAGGTTTCGGTTATGAGGTATATGCTCCTTGTGTCTGCTGACAGTATTTGTATGGTTTACTGAGGTGGTGTTACACACTTTTACCCAGTTAGTTTAACTGTTGCTACTAGTGTTTCCCTAGCATCTACCTCTGCTGTTATAGATATGAGCATAAACTTACTCAAGTAACTAGGAGTTGGATCTGGTAGCTTCAGAAATATTTGTCTCTTTTACTGAGGTGTTGTTTCACGCTTTTATCCAGTTAGTTATATAGTAGCTACCAAAGTTTAGCATCTATCTCTGCTGTGCGCATAGGTTTACTTGGATCTGGCATAGCTTCAGAAATAACCCTTCTCTCTTTGTTTTACAGCTGGTACAGAAGAAACGCTGAGTGTGATACTAGCGAGTGAGCTCAGAAACGGCTTTCGTAGATCCTAGCGGTTTTGAAGCAGTAGCGAGCCTGGGTTTGCTTTTCCTTCGGAGCATCTTGACAGACCAAAATCTGCAATTTTTGGCACCATGTTGTCATCTATTAGTATATTTGCAGGTTTGAGATCCAAGCGAAGAATATGAATCTCGTGAAGATAATGTAGACCCTCGCAAATTCCCTTGATTATTTTGTAGCGCGCTCTCCATTCAGGTATGTATGATGACTCTTATTTCTGATGGTTATAATCATGGTTACTTTGGACACTCGGTTTGAATACTAATTGATTATACTTTTTACAAACTGTAGGAATGGTTGGGCATTGGACAATTGCAATGAAGCTGTCCCACACACATATGCATGACAAGTTCCACCAAGTGGTTGAAATAGAAAAAAGAACAAAAAAAAAATCATGTGGACACACAAGTTGTGAATATACAAGAGAGATTTTGTCAAGTCAGACATGCTCTTCTTTCATTTTGTCAAGTTAGACAAGAACTCTACCTAGATGGAGCCTTCATGCTCATATGAAAGGTAAGATCAAGCTGTCACATAACATTGCTCTCTATCTTCTGTTTTTTGTAGGTTGTTAAGATTGCTTACATATCTTTCATGTGGTTCATTAAAAACTATCTGTTTCAAACATCCAACTCATATAATATAAATATTACTCACTATGTCTTATCTACTATCTAGCCTTTTCGAAGATTAAGAGCCTTCTACTATCTCATATATCTAACTATCTTCTCTTGTTTATAGACCATGAGTGCATGGAGAAAGCGCTATAAAATAATCAAGGAATTTGAGAGGAACTACACCATCTTTGCAAGAGTTGCATCGTTCACCTAGATCTCAGACCTACAAATATATTCCTGGATAACAATATGATGACAAAAATTGCGGATTTTTGTCTGGCAAATTGCTTGGAGGCAATGTAAACCCAAGCTATTGCTTCAAAACAGTTCGGATCTATGTGGCCTATTGAGACTAGCATGGATATCAGCAGTTGTGCAGGTAAGCTCACTATGGCATTCTTCACTAACCTCCTTTTTTTGCCAGCGTTCTACTCCATTCCAACCTTCGTGCTCTGAGCTGGTGGAAGATGTCAACTGTCCTTGACTGTCCAACAAAAAAGGGTTCTAGCAGGCGGCAAAAGTTCACCTAAGGTACAGCCATCATTGTTTAGCGCTAGGCTGAGATCTTTAATAGGACAATAGCAACATTTGTTTTGCCATAAGAATTCCGTGCTTCTGTTTCTGTTTAATCGTTTTTCCTACAAGTGGACCTTTGCTACAGAGTTAAATTCTGTATCTTACTATCGCTAATAAGAATTCCGTATCTTCTATTAACTCTGATGCAGAGATGTTGGCGAACTGTCTGTCCACAGATATAGTGGCTGAACTGGAGAATATTCAAACAGAAGCTGAGGTATCTATCACCATAAAATCTTCCACAATTTTTTCCAAACGAAGCCCTGTCCTCTTCTTAATAAGAGTGCCATGTTTTCTACTTCTGTTACAGGGAGCAACATCAAGATTCAGGGGAGACAAGCCAGGAAGAGAGGATGACCAATGCGATGAAGATTGACCCCCTCTGCTCATCATACTCCATGACAGCTGGCTACTCCAGTTACCTCAAGCGGTAGAGAAAATTAGTATGCCAGTCTTTGCCCATTTTGTTGGCATGATTTTCACGGGCTTATTCTTGATTTCCCTTATGGCCCAAGCCTCCTTTATCTTACATAGGGCACACTGGAGTTATTGTGTAGACATTCGGATTTGAATGGATCTATGAATGTAATTGGTTATAGAAGTTTTTACGTATTAAAGTAGCTGCTATTTGTGGAATCAGTGCAGTGAGAGTTTCATATCACATTTCATGTGCCTGGTGCGACTGTTTTATTACCTCAATTTTATGCCCTTCCTTTTTAGCTTGTTCCCCCACTAATTAACCGGACAATTCTTTTCTTAATAAAAAAGCGAAACTTTTGCCTCCGTCTCAAAAAAATAAAATCCGTAGATTGTACTTTGCTCCTCTCTTCTACTAGACTACCAAGATGTTTGGACCAAATGTTCAAATCTTCCCTCGCTCCCCCGGACACATCTTTCTCTCCTGATGCTAGCCGACATTGGCATCTCCACCAACGTGCGATCGGTTCCGAACTTACAAAAATATAGGGGCCCTCAGTGAGATTCGTCACGAGACAGCCATGGTCACGCTGGAGGCGGTGGCCAAGGAGGAGCCATGGTCACACTGGAGGCGGTGGCCAAGGAGGCCACCTTGATGGCCATGGTCACGCTGGAGGCGGTGGCCAAGGAGACCGCCAAGGTGGTCGTCCGCGAGCTTCGCTAGACCGCCGCCACGCGCAGTACGGTAGAAGCGGCGGAGCAGCTGCGAGTGGCTACGGCCGCCGAGATAGCGAATGTGTGGGCTCTCGTCGACGGGGATGAGACCGAGGTGAAGGATGACGAGGAGGAGGTGGACTAGGTGGTGACGGACGAGGGTCAGGGGAGGAGGCGATCGCCGTCCCCCAGCAGATCGCGCAGGCCCTCGGCCTTGGCCCCGACGGAGCTCCGATGATGGTAGCCCCCTTGGCAGCAAGGGTGATCACAACGGCGGAGGTGGAGGACCAGGAGGCGAGGGACCACTAGGCGGCTGAGATGGAGAAGACCCTGGCCAACCGGGCGGCAGCGGACCGCGCAAAGGCGGTCGACAAGGAGGCTATTAACCGAGCGAGCGAGCGTTACCACGATCGCCTCCACCAGAAGGCCATCCGGTCGGCTATGGCGGCGATCGACGGTGGCAACGGCAAAGACGACCAGTAGCCGTAGGGGCGACCTCCTCCATCAACAATAGTTCTTATTCTTATTTTTAGTTTGTTAAAACGAGCCTTTTTATAATTGACATGGTTTAATCTTAATGGAAACCAGTTTAATTATTAATGTTTCACTTACGTATAGGCACTGCGCGGCCGACAGGCGGACACCCATGCGGTGCTTCGCTGTCCGGGCTGACGCATCGGTCACGCAAATTAGGTGTGCCGATGGATCGAGCCGGACGCGCCGATCTAGATCGGTCGTGCCGCTGGAAAGGCCCGCGGACACGTCCAGGCCGTTTGGTCCGGTTGAGATGCCCTAAACTCCTAACCCTCTGTACAGCCATGTTGGGGTGACAAAGAAGACATTTATTTGAAAAATAAAAAAACTCCTGATCCTATGTATCATGTCGGGAGACGAAGAAGACATTTATTTGAAGATAAAAAAGTTTTGTCAAGATTCTAGATAAATCTAAGCCAGTTATTTCTGAACGGAAGGAGTACTAAAAAAACAGCTACTCTCTCCGATCCAAATTAATGGACTCGGGTTTGTCTAAAGTCGGATGTATAATCTAGATTTTGATATATGTAGTTATGTTTTAGTGCTAGATACATCCAAAATTTAGATAAATAGTTTGGATCATAGGGTGTTACCAAATCTATTTGTATCCGTTCATTGGATGTCACAACCTCGTTTGAGGCGTTGTCTTTCGAAGTGATGGGTGCCACTCTTGATGTGGGAGCTACAGGTTGGACCAATGTCTTCGGGTGTCGTCGGCGTGGAGGCGTCTCCTGCTTGTTTGTTGCAACCATCTTCTTGTGAGGAGCTTGAAAGGCCCTGCCCCTCCTCTTTGGCTTTGACTTCTGAAAGGATCGTATGGGAACCTAGAGCTATTTCAAATTTTACTCATTTTTTAAATTAGGATTTGATACAAAGGTAAATTCTCTAGATATGTAACTATGGTGAATTTACCTATATGTCTCACTAGCACAACTAACTAAGCAAGAACTAGATAAATTAAGGTGCGATAAAGGATAGAAGTAACCGAAGTGAAGCACACAGGGACACAAGAATTATTTCCCACAGTTCCTTCCTTTTGAGGGGAAGTACATCTGCATTTGGAGAGGGGGTGGTATCAAACCACCAACGCGACAAGAGGTCTCCCTTGTTCTCTGGTGAACCTCACCCCAAGGGGATCGATTCACGCTTCCACTATATCGGCAACCTTCAAGGTGGTAGCCAACATCCTTACAACAAGTTCGAGGCATACATCCACAACTTAATTGGAGGCTCCTGAATCCAAGCAAGCTGTCACACAATCAAAGACAAGCTTGTAAAAACAAAAACAAGGCCTAGGGTTTCCAATGAAACCCTAGAGTAAGGAGCCCTCAAGTGAATGAGGGGAAAATAAAGATCTCTCTTGGTGAAGCTGTAGATCAAGGTCACCTCCTTCGATTCCCCAAAGATCAGCGACTTTGGGTGTTGATGAAAAACATGGAGTTTTGGTGGCTCTAATGGTGTTGTCTTTCTTTTCTAGAACGAGCAACTAGAGGTAGAAGATGAGGTCCTCTATTTATAGCCTCCACAGCTGCTGACCGTTTTCTGCCTGTTGGAGACTTTGGTCTGGCAGACCGGAGACTCCGGTCTACACCGGAAACTCCGGCCCATCTCCAGACCGGTTATCAGAATGTCCTGACCTTTGTCTTGTCGCTCACTCTGGAGACTTGCCAGTAACTCCGGTCTGGGGACACAGGAGACTCCGGTGTTTTCACACCGGAAACTCCGGCCTGAGACTCCACACCGGATATTCCGGTCAACATCCGGTCTGTCTCCGGACTCCCTGATACATTGCAAATGTATCTATAATTTTTGATGTTCCATGCTTGGTTTTATCTACTTTCTTATGTTTTGTTCCAACTTTGGAGTACTTTTCATAGACTTTCTTGGACTAACCTATTAACAAGATGCCACAGTACCAGTTGCCTGTTTTCTGCTGATTTTGGTTCCAGGAAAGTCAGAAAATCAATATTCTCGGAATTGGACCGGATAAAAGCCAAAGTCGATATTTTACCGGAAGACTCACGGAGCCAGAAGACGAGATGGAGAGGGGCCAGGGACTGGCCACACCACCCCTAGGCGCGGGTCCACCTAGGCCGCGCCAGGGCATGGTGTGGGCTCCTCCGGCACCCTCTCGGTCTCCCCTCTCGCCTATAAGAGCCTCCCGATGCGAAAACCCTAAATAGTCAATCAGAAATCCACGAAAAGTTCCGTTGCGTTGCTCTCCTCATGTGTGTGAAAGTGACAGCGTGCACACCATGGTGGCACTTAGGCTAGAGTTTACAAATACTTGTTATGAGTTATATTTGGAGTTGGATGTCTTTATGAAATTGTGGTGTTTGTTGGAACCGTCTAGTACTCAAGGTGACAGTGTGGGGTTATCTAGATGGGAAAGATGAACTTTGATGTGTGTTGTTATAGCCCTACCATCGATTAGAGTGTTCAACCGGAGAGTAGTATCATAAATAGAAGATATTTATATGAGAGAGTGTTCACTAGTGAAAGTATGATCCCTAGGCCTTGTTTCTAAGCACTGAAACACCGTTTGCTACTAGATCTGTTACATGTTTGCTTGCTTCTATCTTTATTTCAGTTCTACTTTAGTCTTTTCCACACCATCAAGCTATTTTCTATCACCGTTACCACTTATAATTATCCATACCACTTGTATTTCACTATCTCTTTGCCGAACTAGTGCACCTATACACCTGACAAGTGTATTGGGTGTGTTGGGGACACAAGAGACTTCTTGTATCTTGATTGCAGGGTTGCTTGAGAGGGAATACCTTTGACCACTTCCTCCCTAAGTTCGATAAACCTTGGGTGATCCACTTAAGGGAAAACTTACTGCTGTTCTACAAACCTCTGCACTTGGAGGCCCAACAAATGTCTACAAGAATAGAAGTGCGTAGACATCAAGCTATTTTCTGGCGCCGTTGCGGGGGAGCTAAGGTAAAAGGTATTCATACCGGAGGATTAAAGAAGAAGAACCTCCCACGACAAACGCCTATTTTCTGGCGCCGTTGCCGGGGAGGTAAGGTAAAAGGTACTCACATCCTGCGGTGTGAGTGCTCGAAGTTATTTCCTTTAGATTTTGCAATTTTGTCTTTTTGTTTCTATTTTCACTAGTTAGGCTTAATGGAAAACAACAACAAAATTAGAGAGCTTTATAGTATTTATCTTGAGTTAGGACATGAAGTGTTTGAAGAGAAAATTAAAAAACCTATGAAACTTTATTTGCATGCTAATAGCAATGTTGTTAGTATGAATTCTTTGGACAACATTATTGCTAATGCTATGAAAAAGTCTAAGCTTGGGGAAGCTAGTTTTTATGAAAATGATCTTTTTAGTCCCCCAAGCACGGAGGAGAAAATTTACTTTGATGATACTATACCTCCAATATATGATGATTACAATGATGAATATGATATTTTTAGTCCACGTACTATTGATAAGAAAATTAATTATGATTACAATATGCCTCCTATATTTGATTATTATGGTGATGAGGATAATAATGATAGCTATTTTGTTGAATTTAGTCCCACTACAATTAATAAAAATGACTATGCTTATGTGGAGAGTACTAAGTCTTTTATGCATGTGGCTCATGATAAGATGTTTTATGTGATAGTTATATTGTTAATTTTATTCATGATGCTACTAAAAGTTATTATGAGAGAGGGAAACATGGTTTTATGCAGCACAACAATATTAAGTTTCCCCTCTTTATGTTGAAAGTCTTGAAGTTGCACTTGTTTTGTTTTCCTATGCTTGTTGCTTTGTGCTTTCATGACTTGTTTCTTTACAAGATTCCTATGCATAGGACGTGGGTTAGACTTAAATGTGCTTTGAATTTGCTTCTTTATGCTCTCTTTTACTTCAATTCATATTTCTTATGTGAGCATCTTCCCAAACTATCATGCCTAACTTAAAGGCGTTAAAGAAAAGTACTTATTGGGAGATAACTCAAAAGTTTTAGATGAGTTTTGGAAGTTATTACTTCTGTAATAACCTCTCCTTATCCTTTTTATTTACTTTTTGTGCCAAGACTAACCTCTAATGAGAGAGAAGTAATGATTGGAAAAGTTGCTGTCCCGAAACAGATTTCTATGCTTCACCGTAACAATTCATGTAAAATCTCTGAACGTCTTTTTGAGGAGTGAATTTTTGTGCTTCTGCCCCAGGTTGTTATCTAAATTTCGTTAGTTCAACACTTTTTGATTTGAGCAACAGAAGGTCTTCGAAAAAATTCGTCTTTACCTGCTGGTCTGTTTTGACAGATTTCTGCCATTTTCTGCATTTGCTTCTTGCTGGTTCCTTTTTGAGTTCTTTTGGGGAATTGAGCTTTTTGAGGGAAGTGCTACAGTATCTAGTGTTCTAATGGAAGTTTATTTGGTGTTAGAACTTAACCTTAAGACTTATTTATCTTGAGTGCACTAATATTGCTAATAAAGATTGTGTGAAGTTTTATATGAAGGAAAATTTTCAGGTGTATGGAAGGAATGAGTAATGAGATGAAGGATGGACTAAAGCTCAAGCTTGGGGATGCCACGCGTGTCACCCCAAGAAATCTCCAAGAAGTACAAGCGTCAAAACTTGGGGATTCCCAAGGCATCCCCTTCTTCATCAATAAAAATCCCAGGTTTCTTCCAAACGCTTCATTTTTATTGTTTCATGCACAATTGTGTTGTTCTTGGAGCGTCTTCTTTTTCGTTTTTGTTTTGATTTTCGTTTGCTTGGTTTGCTTAGTTTTCTGAATAAATTGGTTGGACCCCCTCTTTCATACATTGGTTTGCAAATAGTTTGGTTTGGAAAAGAGTAGGAAAGTTCATGCTTATGTGGTAAAAAGAGCTTGTTTTTGACTGTGGCCTATGCTTTGTCATGCCATGCTTGATATTGTTTTGGCTTTATGCTTAGTATTCTTTGTTGTAGCATGACTTGTTATAAAAAATTGAGATTGCTTAATGTGCCTTGGATGAATCATGCGTTGTTTTAGCATATTAAAGCATAGTATAGTGGTATTCTCCTTTGATGCTTTATTTGGGTTGACTTGGCGCATGTTCACACCATGTGATGACTATCCCAAGTCACCATAGCCTTTATGATCCTTTAGTTTTCAACTTGTAATATCACTTTATGCTTTGATCAATGATGTTTTGTCGCTCTGCATGATTATGGCCATTATTGCTCTCTTAGTTTGTCGCTCCCAGTCTTTTGATAGCCTCCACAACCAAGTATGAGTTCCACTCATGCATCCAACTCCTAAAACCAAGTTATTCCAAAGAGTCCACCATACCTACCTATTAGCATATGCTATTCCAAGTATATTCATGTTTTTGTCTAGCTTCTGAATTAAACTTGTTATGTGAAAAATAGTGATTAAAGCTCTCACGAACTTGATGGCACACTTTACTTTTCTTGCCCTTAATAAACTTGAACCATTGTGTCGTCTATGTTGTATATGCTTGCACTTATTTGTTGGGAATTAGCAGAACCATGCTGTCATGTGGAACGCTTTCAACATTGCACAGGTAGTTTGTACCTAGTTGATATCATGCTCTTTTGTCTATGGATGTCGTCGGTGTGAAATGAAAGGGGAGCTTGTAAGTCCATGGAGTTATGTATATGTGTTAGAGAAACGTCTGGGCCGCTGGTCTAATCCATGCTGACATGGTGGAAACTTGCAGCGTAACCATAATGAGCTGTCTATGAAGCATTCTTCTTATAAAAAAGAGTCCTATATTGAGAAAAAGAGAAAAATAGAAAAAAGTGAGATTATGAAAAAAGAAAAGAGAGAAAAAAGCACCATATTCCCATGGTAAATAAGAAGATTGCTGAGATGCTCGTTGTCTGCTTGCCTTGTCATTTTGATATGGGGATTCTTCCGTATCATCGGGCAAGGGGTACCCCGTTGGCGGTTCTCTATGATACACATGTACTTACGATGACAAGAACTTACCGGTGACTAAACTTGAGTAGCATGAGGAGCGGCCCTCGTATTCAAGGGACATGAGATTTCCAACTTATACTTCGTCAAGCATATACACCATAGTTTGTTCACTTTAACCTTAATCACTTCAAGATGCTTATGATAGGGGCAATGAGAGCTGAAAGCTATAAGTACCATAATTTTTGGAAGCTCTTTATGAAACTTGAATCTCTGCTTCCTTCTATGAAGGCCTTTCTTCCACCATTATATTGAGTCTCCACCTTCTACCTTTATGCACCTACTTTGAGAGCAAGTGGCCATTCTTAGTTCTATGTGCATTGTCCCAAGACTAGTTGTTTGATGCATAACTTGATATTGCTTGTTTTAAACTATCTGTATCTAGTCACTCTTATGAACTTTGAAGGTGTCCTATGCATTTATATTTGCTACTCTATGAGGGACAAGCTGAATGCCACTATGCTATGTTTTCTTTATGTGAAACAAAAAAACGTCTTGCAAAGCATTTATTATTCATGAATCTTTTGTTTGTGCCTTTTCATGTTACATCATAGTTGCTATGTCTTATTGTTAGAACTTCATCTTTCATGCTCATGTTTAGAGTTCTTTGATCCTAGCTTTCAGGGCTTGCAAATACTTTGATCAAAGTTTATGATGGTGCATGTCACCTTAAAAATTATTCTTTCTTTTTATCACTTACCTACTCGAGGACGAGCAGGAGTTAAGCTTGGGGATGTTGATACATTGCAAATGTATCTATAATTTTTGATGTTCCATGCTTGGTTTTATCTACTTTCTTATGTTTTGTTCCAACTTTGGAGTACTTTTCATAGACTTTCTTGGACTAACCTATTAACAAGATGCCACAGTGCCAGTTGCCTGTTTTCTGCTGTTTTTGGTTCTTGGAAAGTCGGAAAATCAATATTCTCGAAATTGGACCGGACAAAAGCCAAAGTCGATATTTTACCGGAAGACTCACGGAGCCAGAAGACGAGACGGAGAGGGGCCAGGGGCTGGCCACACCACCTGGTGGTGCGGGCCAGGCCAGGCCGCGCCAGGGGGTGGTGTGGGTCCCTCCGGCACCCCCTCGGTCTCCCCTCTCGCCTATAAGAGCCTACCGATGCGAAAACCCTAAATAGTCAATCAGAAATCCACGAAAAGTTCCATTGCGCCGCCACCACCGAAGGGGAGATTCGGGGGACAGAAAGTCTCTGTTCCGGCACCCTGCCGAGACGGGGAACTGCCCCCGGAGCCATCTCCATCGATCTCCATCACCATCTCCATCACCATTGCTGATTCCCATGATGAGGAGGGAGTAGATCTCTCTCAAGGCTAAGGGTTCTACCGGTAGCTATGTGTTCATCTCTCTCTATGCATGATCATATTGTGATCATGAGCTTTGTAATCTAGTAGATCTACCTTGCTACTCAAGTGCTTTAATAGATCTCTGCTCTCCCCATGTGTGTGAAAGTGACAGCGTGCACACCATGGTGGCACTTAGGCTAGAGTTTACAAATACTTGTTATGAGTTATATTTGGAGTTGGATGTCTTTATGAAATTGTGGTGTTTGTTGGAACCGTCTAGTACTCAAGGTGACAGTGTGGGGTTATCTAGATGGGAAAGATGAACTTTGAGGTGTGCTGTTATAGCCCTACCATCGATTAGAGTGTTCAACCGGAGAGTAGTTAAGAGTAGTATCATAAATAGAAGATATTTATATGAGAGAGTGTTCACTAGTGAAAGTATGATCCCTAGGCCTTGTTTCTGAGCACTGAAACACCGTTTGCTACTAGATCTGTTACATGTTTGCTTGCTTCTATCTTTATTTCAGTTTTACTTTAGTATTTTCCACGCCATCAAGCTATTTTCTATCACCGTTACCACTTATAATTATCCATACCACTTGTATTTCACTATCTCTTTGCTAAACTAGTGCACCTATACACCTAAAAAGTGTATTGGGTGTGTTGGGGACACAACAGACTTCTTGTATCTTGATTGCGGGGTTGCTTGAGAGGGAATACCTTTGACCACTTCCTCCCTGAGTTCGATAAACCTTGGGTGATCCACTTAAGGGAAAACTTGCTGCTGTTCTACAAACCTCTGCACTTGGAGGCCCAACAACTGTCTACAAGAATAGAAGTGTGTAGACATCACTGCCACACAGAATGACCTTGGGCAGCATCTTGAGTCCACTCCGGGGACTTTCGGGAAACTCCGGACCACACCGGAGACTCCGGTGTCTGCACACCGGAGACTCTGGTCTGGATTCTTCTAGAAACCTTAGATTTACCTAGGGATTTTCCCACTATGTTATGGTCTTTTCTCTTTTCATTAGATTGGCCTGTAGACATTAACACATAGTAAAATGATCCTTATGTTGTTAACAAACACCAAAACAGATTAGGATAATAAATATCCTTTCGATCTCCCCCTTTTTAGTTTTCGATGACAACAAGAGGTTTTGCATGAAAATTTTAATATGAGACATAACTATGCTCCCCCTGACGATGTGCGGCAAGATAATCATATAATACATGCAAGTCAGGTAATAGATATTAAACATGGGTAGGTCTAACCATTACAATAAGGGAACGGGCATAGACATGTCCACACACATAGATAGTTTCACATGAACCAAACAAGTCTCACAAGAACCAAATGAAAGAAAATGTTCAAATATAAATAGATGACACACCCCAACCCATGCAAATCCCAGATGATCCTAATGGACATCTTCCCCCCTTTGGCATCGAAACATCGAAAAGAGAAAAGTCCAAGCTATCGTCCCAAAGAGATCACTCGGAGTCATCATCATCGTCATCATCCTCATCCTCATCATAGTCATCATCAGCAACAGAAGTATGTGGGCCTTTGCCATGAGGGTGAGAGGAGGAAGTGCCTTGTGGTGCAAAACCATAAGTGACCTTTGAGAATGTCTGCCAATCAACCAAGCTGGCATTCATAGCATTCCAAGCACCAAAGGAGAGTGTGTGGTCTGACTCTGCAGATGGTTCAACTCCATGCTCATCATTGTATTCAGACTCTCCTTCCTCTTTTTCTTCTCCTTGAGACTTGATCTCCTTGAGGAGCTTCTCAATTCTGTGGTTGCTCTTGTAGGAGTCATGTTGTCCCTTGTGGATGTCCACATTCATGCAGCAAAGTGTCTTCTCCCAGAAAGATGCCTTCTTGACTTTCTCCTGAACAAACTCACGTGTGATAGGAGGCATGGGAACATCGGAGGCATTCTTCCTCCGATATCCCCTTGGTGGAGTGGGAGCCCGCTCAGCCTCAGAAATCTTCTCATCCTCACTCTCAAATGGCTGCCTATGAACTGGGCCCATTTTCCCTTTCCTTTGAAGAGACACCAAGGCATGCTCCGTAAGATTGGGAGGAAGGGCAAGAGGTGAACCATGGGCTTGAGTATTGATCACCCTCATCACAAGGGCAACATATGGAGGGGATTTCTTGAAGAGAATTGCATGGTGCATCTCCTAAAAAATGAAGTCCATGACGTCAATAGCATATCCTTTAGCATCGGGGCCAGCACAGTATACCTTGTTAGCATGGTAGAGTAGGTTAACAAGGCCACATCTAATAGCATCATCATTTCCAGCACTGGGAGAGATGTTGTGGCGAAATATCCTCAATAGTAAGTTGTAGAGGGGCTTGAGGCCCTTGGCCTCACCAACAACACCCTTGCTGCCATAGAGAGGTGCCAACTTGTTCTTGTTCTCGCCAAGAGCAGCATCATGCATACGGTGCCCAACATGAACAGACATCCCCTGGAAAGTCTCATTGATCACCCTAACAAAGTCAAAGAAGTTTGCAGTGCAGCAGAAATTGCTAGTCATCCAAGTCATGGTACTTGCCTGATCAGTCCCAAACACAACAGTTGCATAGAATTGCTGGACAAGAGTAATGTTGTAATCTTCTCGGAGCTCTATGAGCCCATGCATCCCCAGTTTCTCAGTAATCCATAGAGCATCTTCAGAGTAGTTGTTGGCACACATGTACTCGAGTTCCATATACCTTTGAGGGAAAACAAGGGACTTGGTAATCTTGCTATAGATGTCAGTCATGAACACTTTCTGCTCCTTCCTCCAAAAACATGGGTCATCACTAGTCCTAGGCAGCTCATAGAAGTTTGTCTTGTGCAGGTCACGAAACTCTTTCTTGGTCATGTGGGCAAGAGATTGCAAATTATCATACTTAGACCTCTTGGCACGGTTTTCCTCCTCTATGCGCTCTTGGTTCTTTCTCATATACTCAGCATCTCTGAGATACTGCCTGCGGTTGGATGGCAGGATCACATGCTGCCCAGCTTCCTCATCAAACCGAGGATACACCCTCTTGGACTTGGCCTTGGTGCGACCACGACGAGAACCAGAGCCACCTGTGAGAATAGAGAGAGGGGGATAGCATGGTGGTAAGCACATATGTCCCGGTGATAACAACAAGACCCTCACAACTTTGCCAGATGTGCTAGAGGCAATCAACACCGGAGTCTCTGGTGCTTCGGTCTGGACCTGATTTTCCGGTTAGTCGGACTAGAGTCTCCGGCCTGGACCGGAGTCTCTGGACTGACCAACCAGAATCTCCGGTTTGGAGATTTCGGGTTGCACAGGAGACTGTAGGTGGGATTTATTCTAGCAGATCGGACAAGGATATGAGACTAATGTGAGAAAGTGCACGCAAGCATGTGGTTCCAGTGGGCAAAATCAACACAAACCTCAAAATAAATAAAGGGGATGAACCCTAGGTTCACGGTGAGAAGAAAGGTACCAGATCTGTCCATTGGAGCGATTCCACCGGTGGGGAATGTCCTGGGGGTGGAGAGGGTGGAGTTGGCCGGCGGCACGGCGGATCCCGGCGGCAAAACAGCCTCCGGGCGGTGGTTTTGGAGGAGGAGGCGATGGGTGTGAAGATGGGAGCCAAGGGTGGAAGATAGAGTCCTGAGTGACTCTTTCACCCTGACCCCCTTTAGTCCCTGGATGAAACCTTCCCAGACCGGAGACTCCGGTCCGACAGACCAGAGACTCCGGTCTGAGAGACCGGAGACTCCTCTGTTTGCACACCAGAATCTCCGGCCCTCTTCGACTAAAACCAGCCAGATTCAAATTTTGGGGACATATATGAGATGGAATGTGTTTAGGGTAGAGTGTAAGGCCTGGGTTTAGATTCCAAACCGTGAAGAACCAGATATGGGAGCTGCAATGAAATCCAAATTAAATGATAAGTGAAACTCCAAATCAAGTAGAACCAAGAACCAACCCTTCACAATGAAGGGGGCGGTGGCCGAGGCCACCATGTAAGAGTGTGAGGCATGAAACCATGAAGAATTATCCTTGGGTTCATAACCTCTACTCATCAATGAAGCTCACATATCACACATGATATTATGAGAATTGATTTTTCTTAATTTTGGCATTATGGGGGAGGGATAACCCAATAAATTAGGACCGCACTCCCCCTATCTCCATGCTTCCACATAAACCAAATATGAATCAAGATAAAGGTGAGTATGCAAGATTATCAAGTCAAACTCCTTGAATCTACGATATTTAGCTCATTCCTCAAATAGCAAAACCTTGCTTCATCAAGTGGCTTCGTGAATATATTTGCAAGTTGGTCTTTGGTTGACACATAAGAAAGCTCAATATCTCCTCGGGCAACATGATATCTAATGAAATGATGACGGATCTCAATATGCTTTGTCTTGTATGATCCATCGGATTGTAGGCAAATCTTGATAGCACTTTCATTGTCACACAAAAGATGCACTTTGTCACAATGGACACATATTCCTTTAAAGTTTGCCTCATCCATAACAATTGGGTGAATGCACTTGCAGCTGCCACATACTCAGGCTTGGTGGTGGAGAGAGATATACAGTTTTGCTTCTTAGAAGACCAACTCACCAAGGACCTACCAAGGAAATTGGCAAGCCCCAGAGGTTGACTTTCTATCATCCTTATCACCAACCCAATCCAAATCAGTTTATCCACAAAGAGAGAATGTTGATCCCTTAGGATACCACACACCATAATTTGGGGTATGAACCAAATATCGAAAGATTCTTTTGACTGCCATCAAGTGGCTTTCTTTAGGAGTCGCTTGATATCTTGCACACACTCCTACACTTAACACAATATCGGGTCTGGATGCACATAGGTAAAGCAAAGAACCAATCATAGATCGTTATACCTTTTGATCAACATCTTTATCATTTGGATTAAGTTCAAGATGAGTATTGGTTTCCATGGGAGTAGGAGCTCCATTTAGTCATTTCATGTTGAACCTCTTGAGCATGTCTTGAGTATATTTGGCTTGATTGAAAAAGGTTCCTTGTCTTATTTGTTTGATCTCAAAACCAAAAAATACCCTCAACTCTCCCATCATAGACATCATGAACCTGTCAGTCATAAGCTTCGAGAATTCATCATTAAAATCTTTGTTAGATAAGCCAAATATAATATCATCAACATATATTTGGCAAACAAAAAGCTCCCCATTAACCTTCTTAGTAAAAAGAGTGGGATCAATTTTCCCAACCTCAAATCCACGGTCTATCAATAACTCTCTAAGGTGCTCATACCAAGTACATGGAGCTTGTTTAAGTCCATAGAGCGCCTTATCAAGTTTGTAGACATGGTTTGGGAAGGTTGGATCCTCGAAACCCGGTGGTTGCTTAACATAAACCAGCTCATGCAATGGACCATTTAGGAAAGCACTTTCCACATCCATTTGTTGTAATTTAAAATTATAATGTGCAACATATGCAAGAAGGATACAGATGGACTCAAGGCGAGCCATAGGAGCATAAGTCTCTCCATAATCAATGCCTTCAACATGAGAGAACCCTTGTTCTACCAATCTTGCCTTGTTCCTCACAATGATACCATGTTCATCTTGCTTGTTCTTGAATATCCATTTAGTGCCAATAACATTGCGACACTCCTTGGGCTTTTCTACTAACATCCATAATTTGTTTCTGTTGAAGTTCTTGAGCTCTTCGTGCATCGCTTCTAGCCAATCTGAATCTTCAAGAGCTTCTCATACTTTCTTTGGCTCCACCATGGATATATGAGCTTGATGCTCACCAAAATGCTTAAATTGAGCTCGAGTGGACATTCCACTCCTTAGATCACCAATAACATTCTCAAGAGTGTGCTCTCTTCTTTCTAGAATTTTGTCCACTCTAGCTTTGCGACGAGTTTCGATCTCCTTGTTGTTCCTTGTGGGGATCTCTTCATCATTCTGGTCCTTGACTTGACCATTATTTTGACCTTGATCAACAATCGGTTCAGCTTTATCAACATGAGGTACAAGTTGATCTTGGTCTTGATCAGACAAGCTACCTGAAAGGCTTTGAGATGATCTTGTAGCTGACTAAATAAATCTTCCTTGAGCAACTGACTACACGGGGCTGGAAAATCTGGTCAGTGGAGAGATTGGACAATTTAGTCTAGAGCATTCATCCTGATCATCATGGTGAGGGTTCTCATCTTGTCTTTGGCTTGGGTCATCATTTCCCTCAATACTAGGAGCTTGTTGAAGTTGTGAAGATGAGGGATCCACATGAGTAGAGCATAGTTCTTCTCGATCCACCACAAGGGGTTCCTCAACAGGGCAGATGAATCCCGCACCCATTCTTCTTATGGCATCTTGAGGTATTTCATCATCAACATCCCAAACATCAACATGCCCCGCTTGGGGGCCATCATATTCTTCGAAAACCACACTACAAGATTCTATGACAACTCTAGAGCGTTTATCATAGATTCTATAACCGTGGGAATCAAGACCATAGCCAACAAAAATACCCCCTAAAGCTTTGGAATCAAATTTGGACAATTGGACACCTTTTATGAGAAAGAAACACTTACAACCAAACACCCGGAAGTATGAAATCTTGGGGTTGTTAGTGGTAAGTATTTCATATGGCGTCTTGTTCAACTCTTTGCGGATGTAGAGCCAGTTTGATGCATGACATGCAGTTGAGATTGCCTCTGCCCAAAAATTATAGGGAGACTTAAATTCTACCAACATGGACCTAGCCATATCCATTAATGTCCAGTTCTTCCTCTCAGCTACACCATTTTGTTGAGGGGTATACGCAGTGGAATATTGATGTTTTATCCCCTCATCACTCAGAAATCCATTTAATGTGTAGTTCTTGAACTCGGTGCCGTTGTCACTTCTTATTGTTAGCACGGGCACATTGTATTGATGTTGAACCATATTGACAAAGTCGATGAAGTATTGTTGGGACTCACTCTTCAAGTTGAAGAAATATACCCATGAATATCTTGAGTAGTCATCAACAATCACCAAGCAATATTTCTTCCCACCAAGACTAGCATAAGATGGAGGACCAAAGAGATACACATGAAGGATCTTCAAAGTCCTCTTCGACTTTAGAATGTTATTTGGCTTGTGGGGAGAATCATGCATCTTTCCTTCAACACAAGCCCTGCAAACACGATCTTTGGAAAAACAAACATTTTCCTTTAGTCCCACAATATGGCCACCCTTGTGGAGGCTTTGCAAAGTTCTCATATTGACATGGGCTAGTCGGTTATGCCATAACCACCCCACATCGGCCTTTCCGAATAAGCACATCACACTTATAGTGGTTTTCCCCAAAAAGTCCACCACATAGAAGTTATTTTCGTCGTACCCAACGAAAGCAATATTTAGAGTCTTGCTCCACAAGAGAACCACAATATCATTATCAATAAAGATGGAGAAACCCATATTGCCTAGGGCACGAACTAAAAGTAAGTTATATCCAAGAGTCTCAACAAGCATGATGTCCACGAGTGTAACATCGTGCGCAACCACAACTTTGCCAAGACCCATTACCTGAGATTTTGACTTATCGGCATATGTGACGGTTATATGATCTTTATTTGCCCTTATATCCATCATTATTGCCTTGTTTCTGATCATATGACTTGTGCACCCACTATCAAGCACCCATTTTGACCCTCCGGAAGGATAGTTCTACAAAATATCAAGCTAGTTTTTAGGTACCCATTTTTCAATGGGTCCTCTTTTGTTAGTGACAAGGGCCTTTAGAACCCAAATAGACCAAGCAATATAACCATCAAATGGACCAACATATTGTGCATAAACACCACCATAAGAATTATGCATTAATACATAGTGAGGGTTAACACTTCCCGCAAAGTCATCTTGTGACATAGTTTTGCCACTTGGGGTATTACTACCCATAATGGTCTTTTGCTTGTGTGGGATTGGCCTTCTTCTTGGCTTTGGATACATAACCAATACCTCTTTTCTCATTATTTGACCTTTGCTTTCTCAAAAGGTCATCAAGAGACTTGTTACCTTTGGGGAAGGCGGCCTTAGCAAGCTCCCCCTTCAACCTAGAATTTTCTTCAAGGATGTCTGTACTACTAGAGGGAACAAAAATACTAGGTGAAGCAACATTAGTCAATTGAGTTTGAAGTTGTTCACAAGACTTTGTGAGAGTCAAGGGTTCACTTTCCAAGACCTTGTGAGTCTTGTCAAGTCTCTCAAAATCCTCGGCAAGTTTGTCATGAATAACACCAAACTCAATCTTGTCCTTTTTAGCCTTTTTGTACTTAGCAATGGCATGACCATGTTCCTTAATGAGTTTAGCAATAATTCAATCATTTTCCTCATCAAGGCCTCCAAGTTTCTCTTCAAGAGACACCCTAGTCTCTTGCTCTTCTTCTAGAGCATTAGTAAGAGCCTCCATCTCAACCATGTGCTCTCTCCCAAGTTTGCATCTTTTATCAAGAAGTTCTTGTGTGTGGGCAAGTTGATTCAAGAGATTCACAAAATGTTTCTTGTGCTCCCCTTGTAAGTTAGTCATGCAACTAGTTCTTCCTTCACCTCAAGAGTTATATCATCATCTATTTCATCATTGATAATAGAGGTGGAGAGAGGAGATGATGATACCTCTGATGCTCTTGCCATAAGGCAAGTGACATTCTTGTTGGATATGTTCTCATTTGGGGAATCAAAGAGGGAGAAGGTGGATGTAGAGGTAGTGGCAATGGTAGTTACACCATTCGTTGTTTCTTCTTATTCTGCCTCCTCTTCATCATCGGAAGAGAATTCTTCATGGGCTATCAAAGCAATGTCACCGGACTTCTTGTTGGTGGCATTCTTCTTATTGAAAGGCTTCTTGAAAGGAGCCTTTGGATTCTTCTTCAATATGAGTGCACCACCATTATCTTCTCTCTTCTCATATGGACATCCGGCAACAAAATGAGCGGTCACCACAGTTGAAGCAGGTTCTCAGTCTTGTAGCATTTTCTTTTCTACTACTTGGGTTGCTTATTCGTTGCATTTCCATCTTGGCCTTGGCGGGATCTTTCCAAAAGTTTCTTGCATAGAAGGCCATGTATTCACCATGAGCGACCTTGACATCTTCGGGGTGGCTCATGGAGAGTGCATCATCACTTCCTTATTCTTCTTCATACTCCACATCTTTGGCCTTCAAGGCAAGATTGACACCACTGCTCATACACTTTTCGCTAAGTGTAAAACGGGTGAAGTAGAGCTACATTTCATGGATGCTTAGATTCCTCGCCAAACCTGTCCGCCTTGTTTTTCTCTTGTGGCTGTGCATCAATGAGGTAATAGGAATCATTGTGCAATGCTTTGCTTACAATGAACGACCCTTCCCATGGAGGGGATAACTTATGCATGCCAGCAGTGCGCTGCACCAGCCGAAGTACCAGATCACCTTCCCGGAAGACTTGGGGGTTTACTTTCTGGCTATGGTAGTGTCAGAGATTTTGCTGATATGTGGCGGATCTGGACAAGCCAACTCTCTCGCTTCTTCTAGCAGATCAACATCATTTTGCCAGGATTCTTGCACTTCGGCTTCTATGTATTGGGCGACCCTGGGCGAGTCATGCTCTATGTCGGCTGGTAATACAGCTTCTGCCCCATATACCAGAAAGAATGGAGTATAGCATGTTGATCGATTCAGAGTTGTTCTTAAACTCCATAGTACCGCTGGTAGTTCTTCTATCTAGAACCCCGCTGAACTTTATAGCGGCTCAATGAGCCGGGATTTTATCCCGGACAGAACTAGTCTGTTGGATCTTTCCACTTGTCTGTTCGATGCAGGGTGGGATACTGATGCAATACCTAGCTGAATCTTCTTTTCTCGGCAAACTCTCGCAAATGCTCCTTTAGCAAAATTTGTGCCATTATCAGTTATGATAGTGTGAGGATAACCATATCTCAGAATGATATATTTGAGGAATGTCATGACCGTAGCTCCATCACACTTTCTTATCGGCTGCACCTTAATCCACTTGGTTTGTCTACCATAACCAAGATATGGGTCATGTTTCCCTTTGCGGGCTTAAATGGGCCAACCATATGCAAGCACCACACATCGAATGGCCAAGTGATAGGTATAGTTTTCAGCTCCGACATTGGCATGTGTGTCTTGGTGGCGTACTGATGACCCACAAGTATAGGGGGTGTATCGCAGTATTTTCGAGGGAAGTGAAACCCAATTTATTGATTCGACACAAGGGGAGCCAAAGAATATTTATAAGCCTTAACAACTGAGTTGTCAATTCAGCTGCACCTGGAAACAATCTTGCTCACAGCAATTTATCAGTAGCAACCGTTTTGTAGTACGAAAAGTAAAGTAACAGCAGTAGTAAAGCAAGGACAGTAGTAACAAAAGCAGTAAACAATGGGATTCGAGTGCGGTAGGCATAGGGATAGATGGACGGGCATTGCATGGACAAGACAATTCAAATAGCAATCAGAACATAGGGCAATTGCAGATAAATAAGATAAAGCATCCAAGTACTAGACAATCCTAGGAATGTGTTCCATATATAGTCATACGTGCTCGCAATGAGAACTTGCACAACATCTTTTGTCCTGCCAGCCCGTTTACAGCGAGGCCTCTAGGGAACTACTGGCAATTAAGGTGCTCCTTTTAATAGATCACCGGAGCAAAGCATTAACACTCCGTGAACACATGTGATCCTCACATCAAAGCCATTCCCTTCCGGTTATCCCGATTTCTGTCACTTCGGGGCCATAGGTTCCAGACAACAACGTGTGTATACAACTTGTAGGTAAGACCAAAAACAATACTATCATAATGAATCGATAATATGTTCAGATCTAAAATCATGGCACTCGGGCCCTAGTGACAAGCATTAAGCACAACAAGTCGCAACAAAGTCATAAAGCACTAATAAAAGATACTAGGCACCATGCCCTAACAATCCGATGCCATTACATGAACGATCTCATCCAATCCCTACCACCCCCATAGCCTACAGCGGGGGATTACTCACTCATAGATGGGGGAAACATGGATGGTCGATGGAGAAGCGATGGTGATGATGGCGATGATCTCCTCCAATTCCCCGTCCCGGCAGGGTGCCAGAACGGAGTTTCTGGTGCTGTTTCGTGGAATCTGGTGGTGGTGGCGGAGCGGAACTCCTTTTGGAAAAAAGTCGAAACCCCCCCTCAGTTTTTAGGTCAGAAGGCTCCTTATAGGCGAAGAGAGAGGCCGAGGGGGTGCCTGGGGGGCCCACACCACCCCCTGGCGCGGCCTGGTGATACATTGCAAATGTATCTATAATTTTTGATGTTTCATGCTTGGTTTTATCTACTTTCTTGTGTTTTGTTCCAACTTTGGAGTACTTTTCATATGATTTCTTGGACTAACCTATTAACAAGATGCCACAGTGCCAGTTGCATGTTTTCTGCTGTTTTTGGTTCCAAGAAGTCAGAAAATGAATATTCTCGGAATTGGACGGGACAAAAGCCAAAGTTACTATTTCCCCGAAAGACTCACGGAGCCAGGAGAGTCGGAGAGGGGCAATAGGGTGGCCACACCACCCCTAGGCGCGAGTCCACCTAGGTCACGCCAGGGCATGGTGTGGGCCCCCTGGCCACCCACCGACCTTGCCTCCTTCGCCTATAAGAGCCTCCTGATACCAAAACCCTAGATAGTCAATCAGAAATCCACCCAAAAGTTCCATTGCGCCGCCACCACCGAAGGGGAGATTCGGGGGATAGAAAGTCTCTGTCCCGGCACCCTGCCAGGACGGGGAAGTGCCCCCGGAGCCATCTCCATCGATCTCCATCACCATTGCTGATTCCCATGATGAGGAGGGAGTAGTTCTCTCTCGAGGCTAAGGGTTCTACCGGTAGCTATGTGTTCATCTCTCTCTATGCATGATCTTATTGAGATCATGAGCTTGTAATCAATAGATCTACCTTGCTACTCAAGTGCTTTAATAGATCTCTGCTCTCCCCATGTGTGTGAAAGTGACAGCGTGCACACCATGGTGGCACTTAGGCTAGAGATTACAAATACTTGTTATGAGTTATATTTGGAGTTGGATGTCTTTATGAAATTGTGGTGTTTGTTGGACTCATCTAGTACTCAAGGTGATAGTGTGGGGTTATCTAGATGGGAAAGACTTACTTTGAGGTGTGCTGTTATATCCCTACCAACGATTAGAGTGTCCAACCGGAGAGTAGTTCAGCGTAGTATCATGAAGATAATATATTTATATGAGAGTGTTCACTAGTGAAAGTATGATCCCTAGGCCTTGTTTCTAAGCATTGATACACCGTTTGCTACTAGATCTGTTACATGTTTGCTTGCTTCCATCTTTATTTCAGTTTGCCTTTAGTCTCTTCCACGCCATCAAGTTATTTTCTATCACCATTACCACTTATAATTATCTATCCCACTTGTATTTCACTATCTCTTCGCCGAACTAGTGCACCTATACACCTGACAAGTGTATTAGGTGTGTTGGGGACACAAGAGACTTCTTGTATCTTGATTGCAGGGTTGCTTGAGAGGGGATACCTTTGACCACTTCCTCCCCGAGTTCGATAAACCTTGGGTGATCCACTTAAGGGAAACTTGCTGCTGTTCTACAAACCTCTGCACTTGGAGGCCCAACAACTGTCTACAAGAATAGAAGTGCGTAGACATCAAGCTATTTTCTGGCGCCGTTGCCGGGGAGGTAAGGTAAAAGGTATTCACACCGGAGGATTAAAGAAGAAGAACCTCCCACGGCAAACGCCTATTTTCTGGTATGAGTTCTCGAAGTTATTTCCTTTAGATTCTGCAATTTTGTCTTTTTGTTTCTTATTTTCACTTGTTAGGCTTAATGGAAAACAACAACAAAATTAGAGAGCTTTTTACTCTTTTTCCTAAGTTAGAACTCGAATTCTTTGAAAAGAAAATTAAAAAACCCTTGGAACCTTCCTTGCATGCTAATAGCAATGTTATTAGTATGAATCTTTTGAACACCTTTGTTACTAATGCTATGGAAACGTCTAAGCTTGGGGAAGTTGGTTTTTATGAAAAAGATCTTTTTAGTTCCCCAGCTTTAAAGAAGAAAATTTTCTCTGATGAAACTTTATCTCCCATATGTGGTAATTCTGATGATACTTGTGATATTTTAAATCCACATACTGAAAGCATCCCTTTTAAAATACCTATAAAAATTGTTGAACGTGTTATGAATAACTGCTATTTTGGAGATGGAACTGTCCATCCTGGTGATCATTTACTCTTTATACATGAATTATGCGAGTTGTTCAAGTGTGCAGGTATTTCAATGAACCAAGTTAAGAGGAAGCTATTCCCTATTTCACTTAGGGGCAAAGCAAGGGAGTGGTATGAGCTACTCATCATTTGGAGTGGAAGGAACTTGAATCTCTCTTTTACTCTAAATTTTATCCTCCTCATGAAATTCATAAAGACAGGAATTACATTTATAATTTTCATCCTCGTGATGGAGAAAGTATTGCCCAAGCATGGGGGAGACTGAAGTCACTAATGCTCAAATGTCCCATTCATGAGCTCCCCAGGAATATTGTTATTAATAATTTCTATGCAAGGCTTTCAGGACATTACAAGGACTATCTAGATACTTGTTTAGAGGGATCCTTCACGAGTAAGGAGGTCAAAGCTAAGTGGGATCTTCTTGAAACAATTCAAAGCAATACCAAAGATTGGGATAACAACAAAGGTAAAGAACCAGGTATAAACTATGAGTATGATTGCATTAAGTCTTTTGCTGAAACTGCTGATTTTCAAGAGCTTGGTGCTAAATATGGTCTTGATCCTCAAATTCTTATTGATTGTTTTAAAACCTTTGCTTCTCATATTAATGCTCCTAAAGAAAAGTGGGACATGTATCATGAGCCTTTTAAAGACACTTGCATGGAAAATGAAATTGTTGTTAATGATAGCAATAAACATGCTCAAACCTCTGAAAGTACTATTTCTTATAAGCATGTTAATTTTTGTGGGATACATAGACCTTGTGAGAGTAATCAAGTTGAAGAAGAATATTGTATCACCCATAGGAATGAAAAAACTAGAATGTGGTATAGGGCTCTAAATGATCTTGGTAAAAAAGTTTGTGCCCTCTATCCTTTTATTTGTGAACTTTGCTTTGAAGTGGGCCATTTCAATTTCCAATGCTCAGGCCATAATAATAGCCCTTCTAATCCAATGAGTGCCGAAAGTTTGTATTGTGATGACATGATCACTCCTAATCAGCATGATGAACTTACATTATTTTTGGGGTGTGAAGAGTTATCAAGAAAAACCTCTTTGGTAGATATGGGTGCTTTTGATATGAATAGTGTCCTGCATGGTTGTCATCTTTATTGTGTTGATAATTGTCACACAAATACTTACATACAAAATATTATAGAAGATGAGATTTTACCAAAATATGATAGGACTAAAATGTGTTTTTATCTTATTAATGAAAAGAAGGAATCCTCCAAAGTTTCTTCTATTGTCTCTAACAATGAACCAGGGTATATGGAGAAGCTTCCTTTCAAGCCTCTCCCTCCTAAAGAGAAGAAGATAAAGAAGAAAAGGAGGAGTAAAAGGAGGGAGGAAACGGTATTTTCCCCTAAGCATGTAGCTCCTATTATAGTTTTTGATGAGTCTGAACTCGATGATGTTCCTATGCCTATTACCTATAGTAGTGATCATGATTGGGAAAAGCACACTACTTTTGATATTGATAATCTCTTCGGTACCAGTTCTGAAAATGATGATATTAATAATTGCTATACTATTAGTGCTATCCATGATCTTTCTAATGATGATATGTTTACAAATGAACACACTTTGGAGGATAACTATTCTATTGCTTATGAAGATACTATACCTCCAATTTATGATGATTGCAATGATGAATATGATATTTTCAGTAAACCTACTATTGAGGAGGAAATTAATTATGATTATAATATGCCTCCTATATTTGATGATTATGGTGATGAAAATAATAATGATAGCTATTTTGTTGAATTTGCTCCCACTACAATTAACAAGAATGACTATGTTTATGTGGAGAGTATTAATTCTTTTATGCATGTGGCTCATGATAAGAATGTTTTATGTGATAGTTATATTGTTAATTTTATTCATGTTGCTACTGAAAGTTATTATGAGAGAGGGAAACATGGTTCTATGCATCTCAACAATATTAAGTTTCCCCTCTTTATGTTGAAAATTTTGAAGTTGCACTTGTTTTGCTTTCCTATGCTTGTTGCTTTGTGCTTTCATGACTTGTTTATTTACAAGATTCCTATGCATAGGAAGTGGGTTAGACTTAAATGTGCTTTTAATTTGCTTCTTTATGCTCTCTTTTACTTCAATTCATATTTCTTATATGAGCATCTTCTCAAACTATCATGCCTAACTTAAAGGCTCTAAAGAAAAGTACTTATTGGGAGATAACCCAAAAGTTTTAGATGAGTCTTGGAAGTTATTAACTCTGTAATAAACTCTCCTTATCCTTTTTATTTGCTTTTTGTGCCAAGAGTAACCTCTAATGAGAGAGAAATAATGATTGGGAAAGTTGCTGTCCCAAAACAGATTTCTGTGCTTCACCGTAAAAATTCGTGTAAAATCTCTGAACGTCTTTTTGAAGCGTGAATTTTTGTGCTTCTGCCCCAGGTTGTTATCTAACTTTCGTTAGTTCAAAACTTTTTGATTTGAGCAAAATAAGGTATTCGAAAAAAATCGTCTTTACCTGCTGGTCTGTTTTGACAGATTTCTGCCATTATTTACATTTGCTTCTTGTTGGTTCCTTTTTGAGTTCTTTTGGGGAATTGAGATTTTCGAGGGAAGTGCTACAGTATATAGTGTTCTAATGGAAGTTTAATTGGTGTTAGAACTGAACCTTAAAACTTATTTATCTTGAGTGCACTAATGTTGCTAATGAGATTGTGTGAAGTTTTGTATGAAGGAAAAATTTCAGGTGTATGGAAGGAATGAGTAATAAGATGAAGGATGGACTAAAGCTCAAGCTTGGGTATGCCACGTGTGTCACCCCAAGAAATATCCAAGAATTATAAGCGTCAAAGCTTGGGGATGCCCAAGGCATCCCCCTCTTCATCAATAAAAATCCCAGGTTTCTCCAAACGCTTCATTTTTATTGTTTCATGCACAGTTGTGTTGTTCTTGGAGCGTCTTCTTTTTCGTTTTCGTTTTGGTTTTTCGTTTGTTTTTGTTTGCTTAGTTTTCTGAATAAATTGGTTGGACCCCCTCTTTCATACATTGGTTTTCAAATAGGTTGGTTTGGACTGGAAAAGAGTAGGAAAAGTTCATGCTTAAGTGGTAAAGAGAGGTTGTTTTTGACTGTGGCCTATGCTTTGTCATGCCATGCTTGATATTTTTTTGGCTTGATGCTTAGTATTCTTTGCTGTAGCATGACTTGTTATAAACAATTGAGATTGCTTAATGTGCCTTGGATGAATCATGCGTTGTTTTAGCATATTAAAGCATAGTATAGTGGTATTATCCTTTGATGCTTTATTTTGGTTGACTTGGCGCATGCTCACACCATGTTATGACTACCCAAAGTCATCATAGCCTTTATGATCCTTTAGTTTTCAACTTGTAGTATCACTTTATGCTTTGATCAATGATGTTTTGTCGCTCTGCATGATTATGGCCATTATTTCTCTCTTAGTTGGTCGCTCCCAGTCTTTTGCTAGCCTCCGTAACCAAGTATGAGTTTCACTCATGCATCCAACTCCCTAAACCAAGTTATTCCAAAGAGTCCACCATACATACCTACTAGCATATGCTATTCCAAGTATATTCATGCTTTTGTTTACCTTCCAAATTAAACTTGTTATGAGAAAACTAGTGATTAAAGCTCTCACGAACTTGATGGCACACTTTACTTTTTGCCTCTAATAAACTTGAACCATTGTGTCTTCTATGTTGTATATACTTGCACTTATTTGTTGGGAATTAGCAGAACCATGCTTTCATGGGGAACGCTTTCAACATTGCACTTGGTACTTGTACCTAGTTGATATCATGCTCTTTTGTATATGGATGTCGTCGGTGTGAAATGAAAGGGGAGCTTGTAAGTCCATGGAGTTATGTATATGTATTAGAGAAACGCCTGGGCCGCTGGTCTAATCCATGCTGACATGGTGGAAACCTGCAGCGTAACCATAATGAGCTGTCTATGAAGCATTCTTCTAAAAAGAGTCCTATATTGAGAAAAAAGAGAAAAAGAAAAAAAGATATCATGAAAAGAGGAAAGAGAGAAAAAAGCACCATATTCCCATGGTAAATAAGAAGATTGCTGAGATGCTCCTTGTCTGCTTGCCTTGTCATTTTGATATGTGGATTCTTCCGTATCATCGGGCAAGGGGTACCCCGTTGGTGGTTCTCTATGATACACATGTACTTACGATGACAAGAACTTACCGGTGACTAGACTTGAGTAGCATGAGGAGCGGCCCTCGTATACAAGGGACATGAGATTTCTGACTTATACTTCGTCAAGCATGTACACCATAGTTTGTTTACTTTAACCTTAATCACTTCAAGATGCTTATGATAGGGGCAATGAGAGCTGAAAGCTATAAGTACCATAATTTTTGGAAGCTCTTTATGAGACTTGAATCCCCACTTCCTTTTATAAAAAGGCCTTCTTCCACCATTATATTGAGTCTCCACCTTCTACCTTTATGCACCTACTTTGAGAGCATAGTGGCCATTCTTAGTTCTATGTGCATGTCCCAAGACTAGTTGATTGATGCATAACTTGATATTGCTTGTTTTAAACTATTGTATCTAGTCACTCTTATGAACTTTGAAGGTGTCCTATGCATTTATATTTGCTACTCTATTGAGGGACAAGCTGAATACTATTATGCCATGTTTTCTTTATGTGAAACAAACAAACGTCTTGCAAAGCATTGTTATTCATGAATCTTTTGTTTGTGCCTTTTCATGTTGCATCATAGTCTCTTTGCTTATTGCTAGAAATTTGTCTTTCATGTTATGATTGAAGTACTATGATCCCAGCTTTGAATGTTTTACAAATACTTTGATAAAGTCTTTGATGGTGCATGTCACCTCAAAAATTATTCTTTCTTTTTATCACTTACGTACTCGAGGACGAGCATGAGTTAAGCTTGGGGATGTTGATACATTGCAAATGTATCTATAATTTTTGATGTTCCATGCTTGGTTTTATCTACTTTCTTGTGTTTTGTTCCAACTTTGGAGTACTTTTCATATGATTTCTTGGACTAACCTATTAACAAGATGCCATAGTGCCAGTTGCCTGTTTTCTGCTGTTTTTGGTTCCAGGAAGTCAGAAAATGAATATTCTCGGAATTGGACGGGACAAAAGCCAAAGTTACTATTTTCCCGGAAGACTCACGGAGCCAGAAGGAGAGTCGGAGAGGGGCCATAGGGTGGCCACACCACCCCTAGGTGTGGGTCCACCTAGGCCGCGCCAGGGCATCTTGTGGGCCCCCTGGCCGCCCACCGACCTTGCCTCCTTCGCCTATAAGAGCCTCCTGATACCAAAACCCTAGATAGTCAATCAGAAATCCACGAAAAGTTCTGCTGCGCTGCCGCCACCGAAGGGGAGATTCGGGGGACAGAAAGTCTCTGTTCCGGCACCCTGCCGGGACGGGGAAGTGCCCCCAGAGCCATCTCCATCGATCTCCATCACCATCTCCATCACCATTGCTGATTCCCATGATGAGGAGGGAGTAGTTCTCTCTCGAGGCTAAGGGTTCTACTGGTAGCTATGTGTTCATCTCTCTCTATGCATGATCTTATTGAGATCATGAGCTTGTAATGAATAGATCTACCTTGCTACTCAAGTGCTTTAATAGATCTCTGCTCTCCCCATGTGTGTGAAAGTGACAGCGTGCACACCATGGTGGCACTTAGGCTAGAGATTACAAATACTTGTTATGAGTTATATTTGGAGTTGGATGTCTTTATGAAATTGTGGTGTTTGTTGGACTCATCTAGTACTCAAGGTGATAGTGTGGGGTTATCTAGATGGAAAGGCTTACTTTGAGGTGTGCTGTTATAGCCCTACCAACGATTAGAGTGTCCAACCAGAGAGTAGTTCAACGTAGTATCATGAAGATAATATATTTATATGAGAGTGTTCACTAGTGAAAGTATGATCCCTAGGACTTGTTTATAAGCATTGATACACCGTTTGCTACTAGATCTATTACACGTTTGCTTGCTTCCATCTTTATTTCAGTTTGCCTTTTGTCTCTTCCACGCCATCAAGTTATTTTCTATCACAATTACCACTTATAATTATCTATCCCACTTGTATTTCACTATCTCTTCGCCGAACTAGTGCACCTATACACCTGACAAGTGTATTAGGTGTGTTGGGGACACAAGAGACTTCTTGTATCTTGATTGCAGGGTTGCTTGAGAGGGGATACCTTTGACCACTTCCTCCCTGAGTTCGATAAACCTTGGGTGATCCACTTAAGGGAAAACTTGCTGTTATTCTACAAACCTCTGCACTTGGAGGCCCAACAACTGTCTACAAGAATAGAAGTGCGTAGACATCACCTGGCCTGGCCCGCGCCACCAGGTGGTGTGGCCACCCCTAGCTCTTCTCCGTATCGTATTCTGGCTCCTGGAGTCTTCGGGTGAAATATGATTTTTGACATATTTTCCGGGATTTTTCCTAATAGTTGGTTTTGTGCACAAAAAGGAGACACCAAGGCAATTCTGCTGAAAACAACATCAATCCGCATTAGTTGTATCTAAATCACACAAGTATAGAGGATAAACAATAGCAAAAGTGTTCGGGAAAGTAGATACATTTTGGACGTATCAACTCCCCCCAAACTTAGCTTATTGCTTGTCCTCAAGCAATTCAGTTGAAGACTAAGTGCGATAAAAGAACTTTCACGAACACATTTGCTTCATATGATGTAAATATTCTCAGCAATGTGATCAACTACTTAGACAATTCATAATAAAGAGTATGCAACTGAGTCTACTTAATAGTCATTGCAATCTATGAAGAGATTCCAACTCAAGAATAATAAGTAGCATGAGGCACAAACATAAGCAACATTGCAATGCTCATAGAAAGGTATGATAGAGTGGTATCTCGCTTGCCTTTGATAATGAATATCAAGGCACCTCTGAAGTTCAAGTGATGACTAGAAGTAAAGATATCAAGGATACAAGCATCAAAGTCATAACACAAATAATCAAGTAATGGAACAAACACAAAGAATGACAACTATGCTCTCAAGAAGGTGCTCGGAGAATATGTGGAGACTCGACAAGTAGAAGAAAAAGTTTTGAATAATTTGAAAGGCTTCCAAATGCTGAAAGTATGGTACTCATTAGCTTTGAGCTCTCATTGCCCCTATCATAAGCATCTTTAAATGGTTAAGGTTAAAGTGACACAACTAAGAGGATATGCTTGACAAGTTATAAATCGAAGTCTCATGCCCCTTACTTACGAAGACCGATCCTCATGCTACTCAACTTTAGTCACAAGTAAGCTCTTGTCATTGTAAGTATATACGTATCATAGAGAACCGCCAACGGGGTACCCCTTGCACATGACATGGGAGCTATCCCATAGTCAAAATAACAAGGCAAGCAGACAATGAGCATCTCGGCGATCCTTTTATTTACTATGTGCATAGATTTTTATTGAGGATGCTTCATAGAATGCTCATTATGGTTATGCTGCAAGTTTCCACCATGATTAGGCATGGCTTAGGCTAGCGGCCCAGGCGTTTCTCTAACATACATACAAACTCCATGATCTTACAAGTCCCACTTTTATTTCACACCGCCGGGATCCATAAGCAAAAGAACATGATATCAACTAGGTACAAAGTACCTATGAAGCGTTGAAAGTGGTCCCCATGATACATGGTTCTGCTAACTTCAACTCATAAAGCTCAAGCATATGCGCAACAAAGAAGGACACAATGGCTCAGGTTTATTAAGTGCAAGAAAATAAAGTGTGCCATCAAGTTCGTGTGAGCTTTACTAACTAACTTTCTCATAACAAGCAAACATTTTATTCGGAAGAAAACAAGTGATGGGTTCGTAGCATGGAAAACAAAAAAATTCTACCGCAAGAACGAACAAAACCCAGATCTAATCTAGATAAAAGCCAAGATCTAATCTATTAGACATGTGCAATGAGATAGATCTGTACTAACCCTCGTAGAACCGAAAGCGTTATGAGATTAGATCTCGGGGTTGATGTAGTCGATCACTTGCCGATCTCAAGATCGTGTGGATGATCCTTCCGGCGCCGCGTTCCGGCAGCGCTTCCGCAGTCGGTTACACGTGCGGAGTCGAAGCAGACCTTCCTCTCCCCGTTTTAGCAAGCAGCAGAGGTAGTAGATCTTCTCCACGGAATCCTAGCAGCACGACGGTGTGGTGGTGGTGGTGGTGAAGTAGAGAATTCTGCAGGGCTTCGCCTAAGCCGGAGCAGAGCGAAGGTAGAGGAGAGAGGCGGCGGCTAGAGCTTGTTATGAGAGAGGGCTAGGAGGGGGCGCCCCCTCCCTTCTATTTAAAGGAGGGAGGCGCGCCTGGGGAGGGGGAGTCCTAGTAGGACTCCCCTCCTATGGCCGGCGGGTTGGGGAGGGGGGAAGGAGTCCTCCTCCCCCACGAATCCGTGTCTCGCCCCACAAGGTTTCCTTTGACCCTTTCTTGGTTTTCAAGCAAACACCAAGAACTCTTCTAGAACCTTCCAGAACATTCCGAAACCTTCTATAATCTCCATACAAACACTCCGGAACATTTCCTAACTTAGAAAATGATCCCCAATATATGAATCTTATTCTCCGGACCATTCCGGATCTCCTCGTGATGTCCCGGATCCAATCCGAGACTCCGAACAACATTCGGTCTCCAACGCACATTCCATATCTACTTAAAACAACTTCGAACCTTAAGTGTGTCACCCTACGGTTCGTGAATATGCAGACATGATGAAGAAACCTCTCCGATCAATAACCATCAGCGGGATCTGGAGATCCATAACGGCTCCCACATACTCAACGATGACTTCGTGATTGATAGAACCATTAACATACGAAACCAATTCCCTTTGTCACGCGATACTCTACTTATCCGAGGTTTGATCGTCGGTATCTCCATACCTAGTTCTACCTCATTACTGATAAGTACTCTTTACTTGTTCCGTGATATGTCATCCCTTGTGACCTAGTCACATGCTTGCAAGCTAACTAGATGACACTCCACCGAGAGGGCCCAGAGCATATCTATCCGTCATATGGATGGACAAATCCCAATCTTGGTCCATGCGCTTCAACACATACTTTCAGAATACCCAATGACACCTTTATAACCACCCAGTTACGAAGCGGTGTTTGATGTCATCAAAGTACCCATCCGGTGATGGTGATTAACATAACCTCATGGTCGAAGGATTAGGTTACTATGCATTTGAAAGCTTATAGCAATACGAACTTAATGACTTGATCTTATGATACGCTTACTATGGGTGTGTGTCCATCACATCATTCTCCTAATGATATAACCTTGTTATTAATGACATCTAATGTCCATGATCAGGAAACCATGATCATCTATTAATCAACAAGCTAGTTCAACAAGAGTCTTACTGGGGACTCTTTTATGTTTACAAAACACACAAGTATTAATGTTTCCGGTTAATACAATTATAGCATGGGATGTAAACATTTATCATAAACATAAAGATATAATAATAACCATTTTATTATTGCCTCTTGGGCATATCTCCAACAGTCTCCCACTTGCACTAGAGTCAATAATCTAGTTAAAAACTTGTGCTTTCAACACCTATGGCTTTCTGGTGTTGTATAGACACTATTGCTAGTGGTAAACATAATCTTCGGATCTGACACTTCCAGGTCCGTGTGTATTTGCATTTCCTTGTGTCTCTACGCATTACTCATTCTCCAATGAGATGGCATTGTATAAATTTGGTCCTTTGGTGAGACCTTTAGTTCCTTGGGATTAAATCATGTTGATACAATTGTCATACAATGTATCTTCATAGTATTATCCCGCTATGAACCACACCTAGTTTGATAACAAACTACTTGACGCAAATGCCCTCATTTGCTGCTACAATAGCAGTCATATACTTAGCCTTTTGTTGTAGTATCTGTCACAATGTTTTAACTTTGGTACTCAACCAAATCCGTTATGGAACTTCCTTTCCATTACATTGTGCCACCCATAGTTTAAATTGAGATAAACTTAATTTGTGCCAAACTAGTATCAATGCAACAATTTACAATGAACTATTTGTCACCACTATATAAATAATATATTCTTAGTTCTTCCAAAGATCATAGGAATATCCATACTATTGTCCAATGATCATCTTATGAGTCATTCTGGTATGTGCTCATAACATTTAGAGCATAGGACATATCTGGATGTGTACATCTCAAAGAATGATTGAACAAAATATTCTTGTGATCTCACCAAGTGTCAAAACACTTGAATCTCGTGTCAATACACTTGAATCTTGATTCAGTCCTTTCCGTGCGTCAAGAACCTTTCTTGTTGTTTCCATATTGAACTCATTCAACATCTTATCTATGTACATTTGGCAAAACCATATTAGCGCCTCAATCTATCCATATAGACATTGATGCCTAATTCTTGGGTTATGCCCAAGTCTTTCATTGAAATGAAATTCTTAACCTGTGTCAATAAAAATACATCATTTCTAATCAACAATATGTCTTTCACATAATGTATTAGAAATATGTCTTAGCGCTCCCACTTAATTTCTTGCAAAACGCAAACATCTTCATCATCTATGATGAAATTAAACCTTTTAACGGTTTCATCACGGTGAAGATTCCAACTCCGCGATGCTCACTTCAACCATTGAAGTTTTGCATACTCTTTTAGCATCCTTTGAATTAACAAAACCGTTTGGATCATGTCATGTACACGTCCTAGGTAACCATTCTATTAGAAGAACTTGTTTTGTTTGTTCAACTACCATATACCAAAATATATGTAGTGGTTGCTACATTAATCCGTCCAGACTAAATATCGCTATGAAAGATCAAATCTTATCATAGTCAATTCCTTGAACATTGTCGTAAACTCTTTCCGACATGTCGACTATTTCATAGATGTGAAACATCCATGTCTATTTCTTTATAGATCCATATACGACTGTAAGGTCTTGGGCCTTTCTAGAGGGTCTTTCAAATTCAAAGCTTGATTTCTCGTGTATGGAATTATCACGAATTTTATGGCTTCAAGCCACTTAACAAAGTCAGGGCCCATCATTGATTATTTGCATGTAGTCGGTTCATCATTGTCAAACAACAATGATTTAACTCTCAAATCTTGGCATTTGATTACTTACCCGACCTACTTGGTTCAATAGTAACTTACCACAACCTTTGAGGCACGTGGGCCATGAGCATTGTTGCTGCCTCCGGGACACTTTCCGACGCTGCGCAACTCAGCACATATTAGCCAAGGTTCAACAACCTTGTCAAAGTTCTATTGTCCTCCCACTTAACTTTTCACCAAAATTCCTTCTCAAGAAACTCGACATTCTAAGCGACAAACACTTTTGTCTTCGGTGTTATGGAGGAATACCCAATGGTTATTCGAAATAACCTACAAAGACATGCTCATCCGACTTTGGTTGTAAACATTTTACTTATGCCTAGCATACCAAAAAATTTAAGAAAGGACAACCTGGGTTTTATCCCAAACCATGACTTATATGGTGTCATTTTAGCGGATCACGATGGAGCTCTTTTCAGTGTAACAGCGGTAGTCACTAAAGCTTTAATCTTTAAAATATAATGACAGTTTTTATAAATGACACCTTTGATCTTACCATGTCAAACAAGGTTTCATTACATATCTTGAACACTCCATACTCCTATGGTGTTTTGGGAAATTCAAATCCATGGAACGATTCCTCAAATCTTAGGTGTTTTGCTAAACTTGTAACTCAAACATCTTTATGATCCAATCATAAACTTTTTTATTTTCTTGTTACAATAATTTTCCACTTCATCTTGAAAGTCTTTGAACATTTTCAAATGTTTCATACTTCTTCCTTATTGAGTAAGTATATACATATACTCACTCAAATCTTCGGAGAAAGCATATGAAGTTGAAATCCATCGCCCACGACTACACATAATGGACTATATACATCAATATGTACAAATTCCAATCAGTTAGTCGTCCTTTCCTCTTTTGGCCTACTAACGGAGTTTTAATTATCTCCAGGAAAGTATCACAAGCGTCATTTGATCAAAATCAAAGACTCCAAAAATCCATCAACATGGAGTTTCTTCATGTATCCCTTTCAATATAATTTAAACGGCGATGTCACTTCGCAAGTGATCTTTCAATCATTTGTCTTGCGACATTTTAGCATTAGTTTTATGGTCGTTATTTCTCCAACCAGACTTGTATATCATCCATCTATTATGGAATACGGTAATTATTTGAACAACCTTTTGTCGTCATAATACCTGATCAAAATAACAATTATTGAAACAAATCTTGAAGGCAAGCTTTGATGTTAACGAGCAACACAACAACCCTTTGTTTGTTTTCGATGAACATCATCACATATTCTCTTGCTAGTTACTTAGGCCATTGCAGTTCATGAATTGTGTTTTCCTGTATGACACTTCATACCAACCAATTCGGTATCCAATACCGTAGAACCACATTGTTTAACAACCAAGGAATACAGCCATAACATGTATCTTCTATATACCTAAGTTGGACATCTCCAATCTTTTCTTTTCTGCCAAATATTTTATAGACTCTCTTTCAACAATTCCTTTTCTTTTAAAAGAATCTATCAACATCAATAGTGGTGTCATTCACATGACACATAGTACAAAGTGTGTATAGTCAAATACCAATACCTTTGGACTTGCACTTTGAAGTAGATCACCGTCATCAAATGTTTGGCATTCTTTCAAAAATCCATTCTTTAGTAAACTTTTAGTGTAGTAAACATTTTACTTACATCTTCTATTCATCCTTATCATGACAACTTTCATGATCAAGCTGCTATAGCTTATAAAGGTGAATTGCGAGTATAATGTTTCTTTTCCAAAACCTTTTGGAGGATTAGGACGACTAGCGTCCCCAACCTTCACAAATTCTCATCAAATATGAGGACATATACTCTATCATGTTGTAACCAACACATTGTTTTAGATATCGCAATACCATTCACATATGATGGTTTCTGAAACATTGCTTTCAGCTCTTAGATAAACTTGATATTAAAAAACAATCTTTTGAGTATCAAGAATCATGGAGACAAACATGATACATTAGATACTAACACTGGAATTGTTACTCTTGATTTAATACTGTTTATTAAACTTCACAGAGTAAATGGAGTTTGCTGAAAGTTTGCAATAGGACTTTTAAACTTTAGATTGACACTCAAAACAATACGATACCGGTTCGTAAAGAAAACATCTAGAATTTTATAGTTCCACTATCTCAACTATAACTAAGCGTAAGGTGGTGAACGGATGCCAATGACTACAACAAACTATGCAAATTCACTTTGATTGTGTTTATGATAAAATGAGTTTGACTAATCCAAATTACAAATGAAATCCCACTCAAAACAACATCCCTCGAGTTGTTTTAGTGATCACACGAACCAAATCAACTACACCAAGTCCGATCATCACGTGAGATGATGTAGCTTTAAAGGCGAACAATCAACATGTTCATCATATCATCCATATGACTCATGCTTTACCTTTCGGTATTCCGTGTTCCAAGACCATGTCTGTACATGCTAGGCTCGTCAAGGTTAACCTTAGTATCTGCATGTGCAAATCTGGCTGCACCCGTTGTATGCACACGTAGAATCTATCACACCCGATCATCACGAGATGCTTCGAAACGACGAGTCTTAGAAACGGTGCCTACTAAGGATGAACACTTTATTACTTGATATTTAGTGAGAGGGATCATCTTATAATGCTACTGTTGCGATCTAAGCAATACAAGATGCATAAAGGATTAACATCACAGGCAATTCATAATTAGTGTGATATGATATGGCCCTTTCTTCTTATGCCTTTGATCTCCATCTCCAAAGCACGGACATGATCTCCATCATCACCAGCATTGCGTCAAGGTCAGTCGCGCCGCTTCATGGTTGTCCATCATCACCAGCAACTATTACAACTACTTGGAATAAAGCTATTACAAGATGAATAGACACGCAGGTCTTAACACAATTAAAGACAACCATTAGGCTCCTGCCGGTTGCCATATTACAACAAGGATCATTGCATACATCAAATATAATCACAATCACATGATGGCCATATCACATCACAAAATCCCTGCAAAAACAAGTTAGACGCCTCTAATCTTCTTTGCATGTTTTATGTGGTTTCGGGCTTTCGAATAAGAACGGATCTTACCTACGAAACTGAACCACAATGTTGATACAAGTGCTATCAAGTGCAAAGTGTAAATTGGATCTATACTATGATGGGAGAGACAGACACCCGCAAAGCCACTTGTGCAATACGAGTTGCACGTCAACTGTGGAGCAAGTCTCATGTGCGATGACATGTAAGGTTAGCCCGGGCCGCTTCATCCCACCATACCGCAAGATGCAAAGTACACAAAGCAAAAGACGGCACGAGCACCAACGCCCACAAAACCATTGTGTTCTACTCGTGCAACAGATCTACGCATAGACATGGCTCTGATACCACTGATGGGTTCGTAGCATGGAAAACAAAAAATTTCTACCGCAAGAACGAACAAAACCCAGATCTAATCTAGATAAAAGCCAAGATCTAATCTATTAGACATGTGCAACGAGATAGATCTGTACTAACCCTCGTAGAACCGAAAGCGTTACGAGATTAGATCTCGGGGTTGATGTAGTCGATCACTTGCCAATCTCAAGATCGTGTGGACGATCCTTCCGGCGCCGCGTTCCGGCAGCGCTTCCGCGGCCGGTCACACGTGCGGAGTCGAAGCAGACCTTCCTCTCCCTGTTCCAGCGAGCAGCGGAGCTAGTAGATCTTCTCCATGGAATCCCAGCAGCACGACGGTGTGGTGGTGGTGGTGGAGTAGAGAATTCTGCAGGGCTTCGCCTAAGCCGGAGCAGAGCAAAGGTAGAGGAGAGAGGCGACGGCTAGAGCTTGTTATGAGAGAGGGCTAGGAGGGGGCGCCCCCTCCCTTCTATTTAAAGGAGGGAGGCGCGCCTGGGGAGGGGGAGTCCTAGTAAGACTCCCCTCCTTTGGCCGGCGGGTTGGGAAGGGGGGAGGAGTCCTCCTCCCCCACGAATCCGTGTCTCGCCCCACAAGGTTTCCTTTGACCCTTTCTTGGTTTTCAAGCAAACACCAAGAACTCTTCTAGAACCTTCCAGAACATTCTGAAACCTTCTAGAATCTCCATACAAACACTCCGGAACATTTACTAGCTTAGAAAATGATCCCCAATATATGAATCTTATTCTTCGGACCATTCCGGATCTCCTCGTGATGTCCCGGATCCAATCCGAGACTCCGAACAACATTCGGTCTCCAACGCACATTCCATATCTACTTAAAACAACTTCGAACCTTAAGTGTGTCACCCTACGGTTCGTGAATATGCAGACATGATGAAGACACCTCTCCGATCAATAACCATCGGCGGGATCTGGAGATCCATAAGGGCTCCCACATACTCAACGATGACTTCGTGATCGATAGAACCATTAACATACGAAACCAATTCCCTTTGTCATGCGATACTCTACTTATCCGAGGTTTGATCGTCGGTATCTCCATACCTAGTTCTACCTCGTTACTGATAAGTACTCTTTACTCGTTCCGTGATATGTCATCCCTTGTGACCTAGTGACATGCTTGCACTCTAACTAGATGACATTCCACCGAGAGGTCCCAAAGCATATCTATCCGTCATATGGATGGACAAATCCCAATCTTGGTCCATGCGCTTCAACACATACTTTCAGAATACCCAATGACACCTTTATAACCACCCAGTTACGAAGCGGTGTTTGATGTCATCAAAGTACCCATCCGGTGATGGTGATTAACATAACCTCATGGTCGAAGGATTAGGTTACTATGCATTTGAAAGCTTATAGCAATATGAACTTAATGACTTGATCTTATGCTACGCTTACTATGGGTGTGTGTGTCCATCACATCATTCTCCTAATGATATAACCTTGTTATTAATGGCATCCAATGTCCATGATCAGGAAACCCTGATCATCTATTAATCAACAAGCTAGTTCAACAAGAGGCTTACTGGGGACTCTTTTATGTTTACAAAACACACAAGTATTAATGTTTCCGGTTAATACAATTATAGCATGGGATGTAAACATTTATCATAAACATAAAGATATAATAATAACCATGTTATTATTGCCTCTTGGGCATATCTCCAACAACAAGGCATATTGAATATGCACGGAGGTAGCAAATGATGCTAATGGGTAGGTATGGTGGACACTTTGGAAATATTTGGTTTAGGGAGTTGGGAACTTGAGTAAAACATACTCAGTGAAAGTGAAGGCTAGCAATAGTAAGGGAGCGACAAACGAGAGAGCAATAGTTGTCATTATCATGCTTGCAACAAAATAGGACTACTCATGGCATGAAAGTGATTCAAGATCCTTAAGGCAAAATAATTCATCGAGGCTTAATTGTTTATTACACTCATGTGCATGCGTGATCATGTGCCAAGTCAATCAAATGAAAACATTCAGAGGAGGATACCACGGTGTCATACCAATTTATGAATAGAGCAATGCAAGCAAACATTCATAAGACATGCTACAAACTATTTGCGAGCTGGAGCTAATCATAAGAAAGCAAGAACTACTAAGCATCCAAAGATAACATACACCCTACTTGAACGGACTAAGAAAGGTCACAATGATGAGTATATGTACAAAAATGAAGACAAATAGAGTTTGTTACCAGCCTCTTACCACGCCTCAAATTGTCATTGATCCTCATTATTGCTCTTCACTTGTGTAATTTGAATAATAATATGAAACCAATATCCACTGAGGACTGCCGAACCCTATAGCAAAATCGCAAAAACCAAAGAAGAACGACAAATATTTTTGGTGTTTTCGATTTTTAAACAAGAACCAAAAGGGAAAAACAAACAAAGCAAAATATTTTTGGGTTTTTTCGAATAGTTCAAACAAAGCAAAAAGGGAAAAGCAAACCAAGGCAAAAAGAAGAAGCAAACCAGAGAGAAACAACAGAAATATTTTTGGTCTTTTTGTGTTTTTAGAAAGCAAAAACAAATAAGAACGAAAACTAAAAAGAGAGCAAAAACATGAATATACAAAGTACCGACGCAACATGATATGGAGATGAGTGCGGTGTCGGCGTACCTCCCCCCAAGCTTAGGCTTTTGGCCTAAGTGGGTATCAATCCCAAGCCATCCAGGATGAAGTGTCACTCTGGTATGACGAAGAGGTCCCCTCATCCTGGTGCGAGCTCGAGTACGTCCCTCCGTAATGTGCGGAGTAATCATAGGAGGGCACATCCTCCTGGTGCTGCTCGTGGAAACCTAGCAAGCGAAGCTGCTCGTCCACCTCCTCCTTGGAGTGCGACCATGGTCTCCTGTGAACACTAAACAAAGCAGGCTGTGGCAAAAGGATCTCCCTTTCATCCCCGTCAGTGAAAATCATCCTATATACTAGATTGTTCAAATCAGAGGTAGCAGTGACAAAGTGATGAGTTTTCATGGCAACAAGGTCAAGCCTCTGTGGTGCTAGCATAGCATCATAGGGATCCACTGAAAGACCTAATGCATTGACTATGCGTGATGCAATGATGCCCCCATAGATAGGCCCCCTAGCAGCTAGGCGGCGAGCAATAAGAGAGCCAAGATTGTACCGAGTATCATTGTTAAGCGCAGCAGCAAGGAATGCTAAATGATAGTTGGAGATATTACTTGTGTTCTCCCTACCCAGTACACTAGTAGCAAGATAATATGCAAAGTATCTAAGAGCAGGGAGTTGGACATTTCTTATCTTTTCGCGCTGCGCTACGCGATCATCATCATTGGTCACCCCTCGGTAAAGCTCCAACAAATCAGCGGGTTGCCCTTGAATTTTCTTCACGGTCCCTGTCATACGCACACCTACAATACTGCAAAATCTCTCCAAAGGCATGGTGAAGGGCAGATCATAGATTTTGAAAGAGACAGTAGATTGATAGGGTGTGTTAGTAAACGTGAAGCTCTCAACAAAAGTTTTGATGAGCATAGCGTATTGTGCACTCTCATCTTGCATATATGAGGTCAAACCAACCCTCTCAACCAGTAGCAAGAAATCATCAAGAATACCTGCAGCTTGTAAGAAAGTGAAACAAGGAAAAGAGGATGGGTGAGCATCCCCATCATCCCTTTCACTGCCAATACGAGTTGCAATGAGATCTTCATTGTATGATGGCCTAGCTTGAGAGGCTGTTCTTGAGGGCCTCGACCTCCTAGGTGCACCACTCTCAAATATCTCTCCAAAAGTATGGTTGTTCGTGCTTGGTATTCTGAAATTTAAACACCTATTAAACAAGTGATTGCAAAGTAAATATAATGAAGGATTCTACTCATAGGGACTTGCAAGAGGCCTAAACATGCATCAAAACTATATCTCTAAGCATCAAACAAGCTTACAAGCTCTCATAACCAGTCACCTATAGCAGCAAAATACTCAACATATAATCCACTAAACACAAATCTACTTGGACAAGGTGAGGAGTCACATACCTGGGAACAAATGCTCCAAATTTTAGCAAGAAAGATGGGCTGAGCAAGGAGATCAAAAAAATCGAGAGCAAGCACAGCAAGAACATGATTTTGAGCTATGAACTGGAGCTTACTCGGGAGAGAGAAGGAAGTGGCAGGTGAGAGAGTTAGTGGGGGGCCAGGGGTGGCCCACACCAGGGCATGGCACCACCCAAGGCTGGCCGCGCCACCAGGTGGTGTGCCTTCCTAGTGGGCCCCTGGTACCTCCCAGGTACTCCTCTGCCCCTTTTTTCACGTAAAAATTTAATATGAATTTTCTGGAATTTTTGGAGACACTTTATTTTTGGGCAATTTTCAGAATTAGAAGAATGATTTTTCTGACATACATTTTTTTTTCTTTTGGAAACATGATGCAAGGACAAAACAAGGCTAGAACTACATAAGTTCTAACATGCAAGCAACTAACAACAAAAACAAAACTAAACGAAAGCAAAAACTAAAACGCAAATGATAGAAATAAACGGACATAATCATAATGAAAACATTGTTTTGTTCAATGGAATCCTTTTGTTAACAAGGTTGATCAAGTCTTGCTACCAAAACAATTGCATATGAGACAAAACTTTGTACTCCACTAATGATTATGTTACCTCAATCTTGATAGCAATGGTCCCAATCATAATAGTTTCAAATTTTTCTCTTGGTATGGGACAATATATTTCTCCAACTTGAATGCCTTCAACATGTTCAATTGAATTCAAACCATAAGTTCTTTCAATCTTCTTGGGGAAATAGACAGTATGTTCCTTGTCATTAACATTGAAGGTCACCTTTCCTTGATAACAATTAATAACTCTTCCTGCAGTATAAAGAAAAGGTCTCCCAAGAATAATAGACATATTATCATCTTCAGGCATCTCAAGCACAACAAAATCAGTCAATATCAAGCAATTGTGAGCCACCTGAACAGGTACATCCTCATATATACCCACAGGAATAGTGGTAGATTTATCAGCCATTTGCAAAGATATATCAGTTGGTATCAAATTTTCAAGCTGAAGCCTCTTATAGAGAGAGAAAGGCATAACACTAACTCCAGCTCCCAAATCACACAAAGAAGTTCTAACATAGCTATTCTTAATAGAGCAAGGGATAGTTGGAATCCCTGGGTCTCCAAGTTTCTTAGGAACCTTACCATTGAAGGAATAATTAGCAAGCAAAGTAGAAATTTCTTCATTAGGGATCTTCCTTTTATTCGAGACAATATCCTTCATATACTTTGAGTAAGGAGCCAATTTAATAGCATCAGTCAAAGGAATTTGCAAGAATAAAGGCTTCATCCACTCACAAAACTTATTATAGTGTTCATCTTCCTTTGACTTGTGTTTCTTATCAGGGAAAGGCATAGGTTTTTGGACCCAAGGTTCTCTTTCACTACCATGTTTCTTAGCAATAAAATCCTCTTTGGTGTATTTAGTATTCTTAGTGTGGTTTTCTGGTTCTTCTTCAACTTTTTCTTCATTAGGAACAACATTTTCTTCATTACCACTTTCAGTTTCAGCATCAGAAATAGATATACTATTAGGATCTATAGCAGGTTCAGAGGGTTCTATAACAATTCTATGTTTCTTTTTCCTTTTCTTATGAGTAGAGCCACTATTTTCAGCTTGTTGAGAATCCTGCTCAATTCTCTTGGGATGCCCCTCAGGACGTAGAGGATCCTGGGTAGCAGCTCCACTTCTAGTTCTAATTTCATAAGCATGTTTTTCTTTAGCAGCATTAACTAGCAAGTCATTTTGCACTTTAACGAGTTGATCTATTTGAGTTTGAACCATTTGAAAGTGTTTAACAATCATTTTAACATTATTAGAGGTTCTTTCCGCAATATATTTCAACTCAACAATAGCTCTAGTGTTTTCCATTAGATGATTTTGCACCCTTTTATTAAAGTTATCTTGCTTAACAATAAAGATATCAAATTCTTCTAAGCATTGATCAGGAGGTTTAGAGTAAGGGATATCACCTTCATCAAAGTGTTGGAGAGAGTGTACCTCACTAGTGGATGAGTAGGGAATAGGCTTACATAATTCTTCTATAGGAGGTAAATTCTTGACATCTGCAGCTTTAATTCCCTTCTCCTTAAGACATTTCTTAGCTTCCTTCATCACTTCATCATTTAATTCAATTACTCCCCTCTTCTTTGATGTTGGAATAGGCACAGGAATAGATGGTTCAGGTATAATTACTTCAGGTATAGCTTGTTTAGTAGGAGTCCAATCTTCATAATTCTTGCTTATTTTAGCCATTAATTCCTCAGCTTCCTTAGGAGTCCTATTCTTGAAAACATAATCAACACAACTATCTAGGTATGTCCTAGATTCCTCGGTAGTCCATTATAAAATATATCAAGAAGCTCATTCTTAGGTAATGGACTTCCAGCCTGTGCATGAACCAAAGCACAAAACCTTGCCCAAGATTCGGGAAATACCTCTTTTTCTCCCTGTTTAAAATCAAAAAGTTCCTGCAAAATAGCATGTCTAGCACTAGGAGGAAAATATTTCTGCAGGAAAGTACTAAATAAGCACTCAGGGCTATCAATAGATCCAGGAGGTAAATTACTAAACCAAGTTTTAGCTTCTCCTTTCAGTGAAAAAGGGAAAATCTTAGCAACAAAGTAAGTACGCATCTTAATATCATCAGAAAACAAGCCACTCATGGTAGAAAGTTCATTCATATGTGCTACCGCACTTTCATTCTTAGTCCCACAAAAAGGTTCTTTCGTGACAATAGCTATGTAAGATAGATCGAGAGAGAAATCATAATCTTCATCTATAATGTTTATGGGAGAAGCAGCAAACTTAGCAACAGGAGACAATTTGGGTCTAATAGTACGCCTCTCAAGGAGACTCTTAGAAGTGCTCCTATCATGGGTGTTCTTACATTCTTTAATAAATTCATCAGTCATCTCAACATAACCAACTTCAATATCATAACTCTCACTAGACTCAGGTGAACTAACAGGTGTGGTAGTGTCTTCATTAGGAGTTTCAGTATTTCCAGCTATAGTTCTAGCAATCGTAGCATCTAGGAAAGGACCTAATGAACCACTCTTATCATGCATAGTAGAAGAAACATCATAAGCATCAGAAGTTTCAGATTCAGCAGTAGTAGCAGTGTGTGTAGCATGTGTATGTGGTGGTGTAAGGAACTTACTCAAAACAGCCGGTGAATCAAGAGCAACACAGGTGTTCAAAACCGTACCTCATCTTGTAGTGGATGGTAAAATAGGAACTTTGCCATCACGAGACTTACCCATGATGGATGGATAGCAGCGAACAATAGAGAATCCAAGTGAACTTGATAAATAAAGCTATGCTCCCCGGCAACGGCGCCAGAAAATAGTCTTGATGACCCACAAGTATAGGGGGTGTATCGCAGTATTTTTGAGGGAAGTGAAACCCAATTTATTGATTCGACACAAGGGGAGCCAAAGAATATTTATAAGCCTTAACAACTGAGTTGTCAATTCAGCTGCACCTGGAAACAATCTTGCTCACAGCAGTTTATCAGTAGCAACAGTTTTGTAGTAGGAAAAGTAAAGTAACAGCAGTAGTAAAGCAAGGACAGTAGTAACTGATGGCTCAATGCACGGCGCCCAGAAAAATGCTTAATGGTGGTGTTGATGTAGAGCTCGTTGGGAACCCCAAGAGGAAGGTATGATGAGCACAGCAGCACGTTTCCCTCAGTTATGAAACCAAGGTTTAATCGAACCAGTAGGAGCAAACACCTCAAAGGTGTTACTAGCTAAGCTTTGGCAGGGCGCACTACCGGTGCTAGTAGCAACGTGGAAACCTGCACAACACAACCACAGAACTTTGTCCCCAAATTGCGATGAGGTTGTCAATCTCACCGTGTTTTGCGGAAAACAAAGGATTAAACGTATCGAATGGAAAGAAGTAAAAGTTTGCAGAAAGTAAACACAAAGCAGAAACAGTTTATAGATTGTATGTAAAGTAAAGGACCGGGATCCATAGTTCACTTGAGGTGGCTCTCCTTAGATAGATAACATGTTGGGTGAACAAATTACAGCGGGGCAATTGACAAACACGGAGAAAGCAATACATGCATATACTAATCATCTTGACTCCTTTGAGACTTGATTGGGCAATACAACATAATACTGAAGGAAATATGCCCTGAGAGGCAATACTAAAGTTGTTATTATGTATTCCTTATATATGATAGATGTTTATTTTACATGCTATAATTGTATTGATAGGAAACATCAATACATGTGTGTTTAATAAACAAAAAGGGTTCCTAGTCATGCCTCTCTTATATACTAGCTTGTTGATTAACAAGATGATCAAGGTTTCCTGATCATGGACATTGGATGTTGTTAATAACAAGGTCACACCATTGGTGGAATGATGTGATGAACATTCATCCGAAGTATAGCATTACGATCAAGTCATTGTGTTTATATTGCTATAACATCATACGAAGTAATCTTTATCCTTAGACCATGAGATCATGTTAATTGCTAACACCGGAAGAGTATCTTGATAACATCAAATGTCACACCATAACAGGGTGACTATAAAGATGGGTTCAGTGCTACGAAGGTGTTATGTTGAGGCTCATGGATCAAGAGTGGAATTTGTCAATCCAGATGACGGATAGATATACTCTGGGCCCTCTCGGTGATATCACATTAGGATAGCTTGCAAGCAAGTGATGTGATCACTAGAATGTTATATCACGGGAACAAGAAAAGAGTGCATGTCGGTAACGAGATCAAACTAGGTATGGAGATACCGATGATCGAATCTCGGACATGTAATATATCGAGATACAAAGGGATTTAGTTACAAGCGTTAAAGGTTCTCACGATCACAGGAGTCATCGTTGAATGTGTAGGAGTCAGTACGGATCTCCAGGTCCCGCTGCTGATTATTGATCAGAGAAGGGTTTCGATCATGTCTGCATTATTCGCGAACCATAGGGTGGCACACTTAAGAGTTACCGGACACCATTTTGGAGCACATATGTTTCAGACGAAAGAATTGCAAAGCGCAGGAATTGTTTCAATAGAAACCGGAAATTGTTTCGGGTGAAATTGCAGAAGGTGGTTCTGCATGTGATATTGAAATATTGCAAGGGGCTATATGTGAATGTTTGTTAAAATTCTGAATAAATTTAATAAAAGAGTTTTTATTAAATGAGAGAGCATTAAATTTGGAGAAACTTAATGCATTTAAAGTGGAGACTTTAAAAGGGAATGTGAAGAGGCATTTTAATGTGGAGGAGTTACCACCACATGAATGGGGAGGTGAGGGGTCACCCCCCATGCGCCGGCCATGGAGAGAGGGGGCACCCCCCTCCTCCTATAAAAGGCCACCCATTCCCTCCTTCATCCTCACACCTCCTTGTGAAGGATCTCTCTCCCCCTCTAGAATTATTCCCCCATGGTCTCGGATTAGCGAGATACATGTTCCCGATGGCATTTCGTCTGGAAGGAGTTGCTGCTTCCGCTGGATCGCTGGAGCGAGGAGGTGGAGGTTGTCTGGTGGCTTGAACGTGTGTGCGAGTGCGGATGCGCTGCTGAGTTGCGGCGCTCGGACTTCCTCACGATCTTGAGATCGGCAAGTGTACGACTACATCAACCACGAGTTCCTACTCGTTAACAAAGCTCGTTGTCTTCGAGGGTAAGTTCTCTATGGATATATGTCCAGCCGTTTGCTTTGTACCTAGTAGATAGATCTTGGCGTGTAGTTCACACCGTAGGAAATTTTTTGTTTTCTATGCTGCGGACCCAACAAATACATAGACCGCCATCCAACTGCATCTATGACTAATAATCCACCTTCGGGTTATCATCCGAACCCCCTCCAGTATTAAGTTGCAAGCAACAGATTATTGCTTTACGAACTGCGTGTAAGATAAACAATACGATTGCTCTATGAACAAAGGATTGTTGTTTTCTCCCTAGTAGCAACAGCACATCTAGTACCTTAGAGATTTCTGTCACTTCCCCAGATTACCAGAGGCATGAACCCACTATCAAGCATAAATACTAACTCATGGAGTTGCTAGCATCTACTTGGCCAAGATAGCTACTAACAACGGAAAGCATGCAAGATCACAAATAATAAAGACATGATAGAATCAATAATCAATCTGAAATAGCATCTCAATATCCATCGGATCCCCGCAAACACAACATGTATGAATTACAAATAGATGATCTTGATCATGAACGGAGCTCACAAGATCTAAACATGAAAGCACAAAGGAGGAGAAACCAGCCATCTAGCTACTACATGGATCTGTAGTCCAAGGATGAACTACTCACGCATCACACCGGAGGCTTGCATGGTGACGAAGAAGGCCTCCAGGGTGAATTCCCCTCTCTGGTAGGGTGCCGGGAAGAGCTTCAGATCCCTCCCAATCTAGGGATGGAGATGTCGGCGGCTATAGATTCTTTCGTGGATTTTTGATCGGGTACCTAGGGTTTTCATCCCGAGGGAAACTTATAGGTGGAAGGAGAGGCTGAGGGGGTGCTGGGGGCGGCCAGACCACCCCCTGGCGTGGTCCAGGCCTGGCCGTGCAGCCAGGTGGTGTGGCCGCCCCCCAGCCCTTCTCCGTCTCGTATTCTGGCACTTGATTCCTTCCGGAAAAATAGGCACTTTGGCTTTTGTCCCATCCAATTTCGAGAATATTCATTTTCTGACTTTTTTGGAACCAAAAACAACAGAAAACAGGCAGCTGGCACTGTGGATCTTGTTAATAGGTTAGTCCAAGAAATCATAATAAAAGTACTCCAAAGTTGGAACAAAACACAAGAAAGTGGATAAAACCAAGCATGGAACATCAAAAATTATAGATACATTTGCAATGTATCAGTAACAAAAGCAGTAAACAATGGGATTCGAGTGCGGTAGGCATAGGGATGGATGGACGGGCATTTCATGGACAAGACAATTCAAATAACAATCAGAACATAGGGCAATTGCAGATAAATAAGATAAAGCATCCAAGTACTAGACAATCCTAGGCATGTGTTCCATATATAGTCATACGCGCTCGCAATGAGAACTTGCACAACATCTTTTGTCCAACCAGCACGTTTGCAGCGGGGCCTCTAGGGAACTACTGGCAATTAAGGTGCTCCTTTTAATAGAGCACCGGAGCAAAGCATTAACACTCCGTGAACACATGTGATCCTCACATCAAAGCCATTCCCTTTCGGTTATCCCGATTTCTGTCACTTCGGGGCCATAGGTTCCAGACAACAACGTGTGTATACAACTTGTAGATAAGACCAAAAACAATACTATCATAATGAATCAATAATATGTTCAGATCTGAAATCATGGCACTCGGGCCCTAGTGACAAGCATTAAGCACAACAAGTCGCAACAAAGTCATAAAGCACTAATAAAAGATACTAGGCACCATGCCCTAACAATCTGATGCCATTACATGAACGATCTCATCCAATCCCTACCATCCCCATAGCCTACAGCGGGGGATTACTCACTCATTGATGGGGGAAACATGTATGGTCAATGGAGAAGCGATGGTGATGATGATGACGATGATCTCCTCTAATTCCCCGTCCCGGCAGGGTGCCGGAACGGAGTTTCTGGTGCTGTTTCGTGGAATCTGGTGGTGGCGGTGGAGCGGAACTCCTTCTGGAAAAACGTCGAAAACCCCCCTCAGTTTTTAGGTCAAAAAAGGCTCCTTATAGGCGAAGAGAGAGGCCGAGGGGGTGCCTGGGGGGCCCACACCACCCCCTGGCGTGGCCTGGCCTGGCCCATGCCACCAGGTGGTGTGGCCACCCCCTGGCTCTTCTCCGCCTCGTATTCTGGCTCCTGGAGTCTTCGGGTGAAATAGGATTTTTGGCATATTTTCCGGGATTTTTCCTGATAGTTGGTTTTCTGCACAAAAAGTAGACACCAAGGCAATTCTGCTGAAAACAGCGTCAGTCCACATTAGTTGTATCCAAATCACACAAGTATAGAGGAGAAACAATAGCAACAGTGTTCGGGAAAATAGATACGTTTTGGACGTATCACGTACCTCTGACAACCATTGCATTTCCTTACTAGATCCTCAGCTTGCTCCAAGGCACTTGGCCAGTAAAATCCATGTCGGAAAGCTTTTTCCACTAAGGCTCTAGATGATGCTTGATGCCCACATTCCCCCTAATGGATATCTCGGAGGATGTCTAAGCCCTTCTTCTAGGTCAACACATCACCATAGAACACTTGTGACACTTCTTTTATATAGTTCAGCATTGATAATGGTGTATGCCTTTGCTCTCCTTTGAATTTGCCTTGAAAATATCTCATCACTTGGCAAAGTTCCATCTTTCAAGAATTCAAATATTGGCTTGGCCCATGTTAGTATAGCACGAACAGGGAAAAGCTCCTCGTCAATTTCCATTGCATCCACCGACATAACTCCCGCAGGATCAGGCTGAACAGTCCCCGGGTTCTGCGAGGCAGTCCTCGGGTTTGCTGAAGTAGTCCCCAGGTTTGCTGAGGTGTTCCCCCAGTCAATATCCATAGGGGTAGCTTCTGATCCGGAGTGCGTCGGGACATAGATTGACTCGGATTCTGGTGAGGGTGTGATAGATGGCTTTCTCAAGTGTTCCAAAGAAACTCCTGGCGGGATTGGCTGTCGAGATGACCCCAATTTAGACAGTATATCAGCTGCTTCATTTTCAAGCCGAGGTACATGATGAAATTCGCATCCTTCAAAGAACCCACATATCTTTTGGACATGGAATCTATAAAGGGCCATGTTTGCATCCAGGGAATCCCAATGACCATACACTTGCTACACCACCAAATCTGAATCATCAAAACATTGTATCCGACGTATCCCCACTTCCTTTGCCACTTTAAGTCCATGCACGAGCGCTTCATACTCGGCCACATTGTTCGATGCTTTGAAATGGATCTAGAGAACATATTTCAGTTGATCTTTCTTGGGCGAGGTAAGTACTACCCCGGCCCCTAGCCCTTCTTTCAGCTTTGATCCATCAAAATGCATCCTCCAATAATTTGAGTCCGACAAAGGTGGTTCGTACTGCATCTCAGCCTAATCTACGAAAAAAATCAGCCACTGCTTGAGATTTGATTGCATCTCTCCTATCAAACTGTGGTGCATATGGGGCTAACTCAATTGCCCATTTTGGGGTTCGGCCACTTTCATCTTTGTTACTCATTATCTCAGATATGGGCGCCTCACATCTCAGTTTTATCGGATGTTCCTCGAAGTAATGCTTGAGTTTCTTGGCTGCCATGTACACACCATATGCCATCTTTTGATAGTGAGGATAATTCTTATTCGAAGTTGACAATACCTCGCTCAGGTAATACACTGACCTCTGCACCGACTTACCTTCCTTGTCACGCTCCACCACAATCACGACACTTACGACTCGGTCGGTCGCTGCTATATAGAGAAACATTGGCTCTTTGGCTAGCGGTGAAGCTAACACTGGTGCAGAGGCTAGCATCCTTTTTAGTTCATGAAACGCGCTATCCGCTTGTGGTGTCCATACAAATTTATCTACCTTTTTCATTAACTGGTAGAGGGTCAATGCCTTCTCTCCCAACCAACATACAAACCAACTTAGCGTTGTCAGGCAACCAGTGAACTTCTGCACATCATTAAGACACTTCGGCAGTTCCATTTTCTCTATGGCTCGGTTTTTTGTGGGGTTGGCCTCGATACCTCGGCTAGACATGAGAAAACCGAGTAACTTTCCAGCCGGCACACCAAAGGTACATTTCTCCGGGTTAAGCTTCATTTGGAACCTTCTCAAGTTCGCGAATGTCTGCTAGATATATTCTATGAGCGTTTTGCTTTCCTTTGTTTTTATCACAACATCATCTACATACACTTGGACATTTCTCCCAATTTGATCATGCAAACATTTTTGCATACATCTTTGGTACGTTGCATCTGCATTATGTAAACTAAATGACATAGTCCGGTAGCAATAAGCCTCATACGGGTAACGAAAGCAGTTTTTATTTGATCATCTGGGTTCGGTGGTATCTTGTGGAAACCAAAATACGCGTCTACAAATGACAACAACTCACACCTAGCGGTCGAATCTATGACCCGATCTATCCTTGGCAGCAGAAATGGATCTTTTGGACACGCCTTATTCAGGTTCGTGTAATCGATACACATCCGCCATACCACTGCCACATTCGGATCATCCTTTTTCTTTTCCACAAGCACCGGATTAGGGAGCCAATCCGGATAGGGTACTTCTATTATGAACTCGGCTGCAAGGAGCCAAGCTATCTCATCACCAAGTGCCTTTCTCCTGTCTTCGGTGAAGCGGTGAAGAGGTTGCTTCACCGGCTTAGCTCCGGGTCTCACATGCAAAAAGTGCTCAGCCAACTCCCTCGGTACACCTTGCAGATCATGTGTGGACCAAGCAAAGATATCCCGATTCTCACGGAGGAAGTGGACGAGCTCGCTTTCCTATTTATCACTTAACCTGACACCAATTGTTATGGTGCGCTCTAGAAACTGATCATCAATATGCACTTTCTTTGTATCCTTTGTCACTTGAAACGAGACACTTCCATGCGGGTTAGTCAGAGCCGGCATATGCTGTTGCGTGGACTAGGCCAATGCCGCCACCTCTTGGATTTTCCTTTTCTCTTGAGCAATCACAAGTGACTCGGCCATGTTAGATTCGGCTGAGGCACACCCAATGGAACGCTTGAAGTCCCCATCTATGGTGATCACTCCATTTGGCCCAGGCAATTTCATCTTCAAGTAACCGATGTGAGTAATTGCCATAAACTTGTTGAGAGCAGGCCTGCCGAGTAACGCGTAATATGCACTATCTAAGTTCACAACTTTAAACTCCAAATTCTCAGTCCGGCAGTTGCCCCTTGTGCCGAATAACACGTCAACCCGGACCTTGCCAATGGGCTCACATGAGATACCAGGCACAATGCCATGGAAAGTTGTCTTCATTGCTTGGAGCATGTTCTCTGATATTCCCAACTTGTGCATAATATCCTTGTACATATTTTAATGCTACTGCCATTGTCTATCAACACCTTGGAGAATCTCACATTGATATTCGGCCCAATGATTGTCGGATCTAGCACCAGTGCATATGATCCAGGACTCGGCATGAGCCTGGGGTGATCCTTGATGCTCCAAGTGATTTCCTATTCTGCCCAAGGCATATACCTCGTCACAGCTGGCATTACCGCATTCACCTCCATATGTCGGTGTTGCAAGCTCTTTCTATCCGTTCCTTAGTAGTGAGCACACAGTAACTCTGGTGATTCTCTTTGTATTCGTTTCTCCCATCATTGTTGTGATACTCTTGGTCTTGCTGTTGCTGATTATTCACCTGATGCACTGCATCCCTTCTCTCATGGTTCTCATACCTCGGTGGAGGTGGTGGTAACATCATTTGTTGTCCATTCCCCCAGCGTGCTGCTGCTACCGAGGTGCATCGTTCCGAGGTGCTTCGTGCCAAGGTCCATCATGCCGAGGTGCACCGTGCCAAGGTGCCTGAGCATTCCTCGAGCCACTTTGCTCTATTTTCCTCATCCATTTATTGTCGGGTCATATGATTCGTCGGGTTACTCGGATTTGGCATGGAACTTGCACGGCTGATCCAACATAGACTCATACGTGTATCTCGGTCTATCCTTCTTTTCCTTCCACTATTTCTTCTATTCTGGTGTCCAAGTTTTCTTGCCATCAATCCTTTGTTGCCACTGTTGTCCTCCAGTTTTCTGATGCTGACTAGTGTTGGCATTTGGCTGATCTTGATCCACAACTGCAACTTGCTACGAGTTGTACCGATAGTCCAACCGCTCATCCCTCCTTTTACCTCGAAAATCATTCCTCCGGGATGACCCGAAACCATCTCTATTGTAGTACTCCTCATTTGACTCACTTGACATCAGCCGAGGTTGGGTTGGATCACCTAAGGCATACGAATTAGCGATCCGAATAGTCTTAGCCAACATAGTAGGCATATCTCTCTGCAACCTCTGCCACAACATAGTACCATACCTACATCCTTGTGCGAACCACGCAATAGCTTGTGACTCAATCACCCCCTCACAGGAATTGTGCACGTTGCACCAGCGAGTCAAGAACTCTCGGTCTGGCTCATTCGGTCTTTGCTTGCATAATGCAAAAGTCTATGGACTATTTAGCCTCTTGTACGTGCTCGAGAAGTTGCTGATGAACAACTCCTCAAAATCTAACCAACAGTTAATGCTTCCTGGCGGCAAGTTGTTCAACCAGACCCTTGCTGGCTCCTCCAACATCTGCGGTACATATCTCACAACCCATCTCAAATTGCCCATGGCAATGTTCACTGTAGTGGCGTAATCAATGAGCCAATCATCTGGCTTAGTACTGCCATCATATGTCTTTGTTCCCCTGGCCAAATGAAAGTTCGGCACAGGCTGCTCTCTCATGATCTGAGGTCCAAAGGATGCTAGACCTGGAGGACCTTGTACCTCAATCATCTCCGACATATAAATTTGGTCCAACTTCAGCCTTGCATCATCTGGCTGCAAGTTCCTATTTCCCAATATCGATCCAACCACATGATGCTCTGGCCTAGAAAATCCATCATTAACCATCACCGAATAACCATCATTTTATCTATATTGACCTGGACGAGCATATTGCTGTTGCATTGCCGGGCCAACACTTCTCTCCTACCGAGGTACGTATTGCTGTTGCTGTTGCCGAGGTGGGTATTTCCCTGCTCCTACCGAGTTATGCTGCCCGGCATTACCGTTGGCAGCATTTCCTTGACCGACATTGCCTTGGTCGCGGTTACCTCGGCCATCTTCACCCCGGCTGGCATTGTGACGATCCTCATCAACTTATATTGTTTTTCCTTTCCCTGCCCTTACCGGGTCATACGGGACCATCTGTTTGTCTTTTCTCCCTGAGGTTACCACTTCCTCTCTTCTAGGGCCATCATGAGGTGATGATGCAGCCCCAGCGGATTTCGCCGAGTTACCCCTCACCGAATGAACTAAGTGTGATCCTCCTAGTATCGCCGGGTTTGCTTTGAGTATCTCCTCATTCTGCTTATTTGCCACTCTCACTCAGTGGTTTACTCTCTCCTGCTGCCTCTCCCGAGCCTCTCTAGTTAGACCATCTAACTCGGACGTTGCTGCCTCTACAGCCCTAAGGTTCTTCGCAGAGGTATTGTACCTCTCCAGCCCTACTATCACTAGTGTTGTTGTTTGCCCCAGCTAAGGAAAATACTCCTTGTCAATCTCAGTGATCAAGTTTCTACCTCTAACTTTTACTCCATCTAAACGATTTGCTTTTGCATACTCATGCAAGGTGATGTTCAGTGACTGCTGTAACTCCGCTACTTTCTTTGCCCCAGCTAACATTTTCTGCCTAGTCTCTTCCAACTCAGCCTGTGCCTGAGCCGGATCTACTGCTGGTGCTATGGGAGTAGCTAAGCTATCTATTTCCTGTTGCAGTACATTCTCTGGCCTCTCTAGTGGAGGGAATCTAGATCTTGCATGCTTCAGTGTAGCGTTCGGATCTGGCGCCGGGTCCTTGCTGGCTCCTGCATCTGGCATTGTCATCATAACCTCAACGCAGCTAGCGGGGCAAGTGATACGGGATACATGAGCCGCGCTGAGAGGTGGTTCGCCTCCTTCGACGACGTGCCGCAGGTGAACGCAGGACTCGTCGACGCCGACGTAGATCTTGTGGGTGCCAAGGTTGATGAAGAGGCCATTGCGCGGGGGAGGGCGCCTGCCGAAGCTACCAATGTTGTCGCTTTGGACTAGTCCAGCGCTCCAAAGCGCGGAACGAGCCCGAAGACGATGCGTTTGCCGGTGGTGATGATGTTTCCCATCCGGATCTTCATTCCTGCTAGCGCCGCTAGCCCCACGGTGGGAGCCAACTGTCGTGGTGGTGGCACGGCAGACGTCATGTATAGGCTAAAGATGAGGCCAATGAGCACTAGAGGAATCCAGGGAGGGATAGTGTGGTGATTCTACACACAGATGTTTATATTTCTCTCTTATCGATGGAGGATTACAAGGGCTCCTTGAGCTGTTCGTGGGAAGGAGGCTACTGTTCTTACTACCCACAACTACCTCTCTAGGGTTTTCCGTCAGTAAAAATGGCCGACCCTCTCTATGGAGATCCTGCCCCTCCTTATATGGGGGGCTAGGTTACAAATTAGGGCATACGTGAAAGGCATATTTGATGCCTCTCCCAAAATAGCAAAGCAGTGCTCCTCTTTTCTCTATCTAAGCTAATCCGGACTCAGGGTGTAAGCCTCACTGAGCCCCTCTGTGGCATGGCGTCAGCTGACATAGCCAACGTCACCCAACATGGGCAACATCACATTTGTCATCCCGTACTCGCTGGTCCATCTCTCTGTCCGTTGCGCTCACGCTATAGTGGAGAGAGAAAACCTTTGACCAAGAAGATTCCTTCCTTCCCTTGTAAGACAAGTGGTAACCCAACTCAGGCATGATTAACTCGGCCCTGTGGGTACCTGCAGACAAGTTACAAAAGGCTAGCCAACATATGTCTTATGTCGGCCGGGGTAACGTTAGACGAACATCCTTCGAGACGGGTCTTACCGTAAGTCGGCCTGCCTTGAGGTGACTTGGCCAGCTTACACTTTGACCTTGCCGTACCTCAGCTAACATGGCCTTTATACCCGACGTGACCCTACCCGGGGTTATCCCTCCAACACTACGTCCACGAAAGACTGTGTGAAATTGTGTTCGGCATGGGCTCACGCCGCCACGTCGCCTCTCTAAGGGCCCACGACCGCGATAAATCGTGCCCGGCGTGGGCCCACGGCGCCACATCGTCTCTCGGTGGGTCCTGCAACCCGGCGGGTGCCGAGCATTGTCGCATCGGGAACGCCTCACATAGAGCGCTTTCCAACCCGCGGATGCCGACGACGGACCTATGTGGCGCGCGCGGCCCACCTTCCAGTGACGCGAGGTACAACGGCACGTGGTACACCCGTCCGCGGTATGAAATCTTTCGCCCTGACCCGCAACGGAGCCCGACTCACGAGATATGAGGGCTCCGTTGTGATGTCGCTACATGTCCTCCTCGACATCTATCCCACGGCCGAAAAGAGTCAGGACGACAGGGAAGTGGCTGGATGGCGATGCTTCCTATAACGATATCCTCGCCGGTACCCCCATATGGGCCCAAAAAAAAGACAAAGCCGGACACCGTAGGGGTTGGACGAGTGGAGATGATCTCAACCGAGTCCTCGTGTTGGCTCTTGGTTGAGCATCCAAATATTTTTTAGGGCCTGTTTGATTCGTGGAATAGGAAAAACACAGGATTAGAATGTCATGTCGAGTTGAATCTTACAGGATTTGGAGTCTACAGGAATTTTTCTTAAAGAAGTGTTTGATTTATAGGAAAAACAAAGGATTTGTAACATCGGTTGAGGTGGATGCAAAGTTTTCTCCAAATCATAGTTCAATGCAATCCTATAGAATTTTTTTCTAAGGATCAAATCCTACGAATCAAACGATGCACATAGGAAAAATTTCTAAGATTCAAAATCCTCCAAAATTCCTATGTGATTTCTTTGAATCAAACAAACCCTTATAATCTAGGGATGGGTATGCCTCGGGACACCAGCGGCGGTATTAAGTAGTGCAATAATTTCGTAGTGTAAAGTATCCATAAACTTATTTTCGCAAGAAAGAAAGTATCCATAAACTCAGGGTGCGATGACATTGCATGATTTGCAATTATGGACTTAAGATGTTACACCTCACTTGAAAAGGTGGTTGTCTTAATCTTAATCGTACGAGCTAGAAATTTGTTTGTGCGACTTTTTCTCTCCTTGCCCAATAATTGATGCGTGTACTCTTGAGTTATGGTGCTTACCTTAAAATCCTTTTAAAATGATTTATAGCTAACCACGTAATCAAGAGCATTTAGTCAACGGTTCATTACAGTATTCCCTTTCGTGGTTACGTTCGTGTGCGCCGACAACCTAACACCATTCTCTAGTATTAAGTACTCTCTCGGTTTCAAACTAACTGGGAAAATGTATTGTACTCCCTGTGTTTAGAAATAAGTGATTTAAATTTGTTTAGATTTTATTTATCTAGATTCGTTTAGTGTATAGATACATGTGAAGAAAATTTCAAGTCACTAGACAGAGAAAGTATGATAAATGTAATTAAATTAAACTATTGTTCAGAAGTTGATATATTGGTCAAACTTAGATTAAACAAACCTAGAACATTTTTTTAACAGAGGAAAGTATAGTGGAACTAACCATGGAGAGTGTTTATTTTTTTTAACTGGGAAAGGACCTTGATTCTGCGGCGGCGGGTACATTTTTACAACGACCTAAAGAAAACAAAAATTACAACAAGGTCCGATACATTTGCACATAGAGCCTACAAGTTTCTGTGAAAATTTGATCAAATCCTTGGGCTTCACCACCAATGACACTCCTCCAGTCGCACCCATCTCCGTTGGCACCGGGGACTAGACCACTTGGTCTAGCAGAGGCACGAGATGCCACGTCGAGGAAGTAGAAGATCCTCACACCGGGGAAGAAGAATCCCGGGCAACCGCAGATCCCGAGCACGGTGAGGTCATCCTCATGATCGGAGATAGCAGTAACCAACATGGAGCACCGCTTGGGAATCGCTGGATGAACTGCTGAGCCATCACCTGGGCACGCCAGGTTCCCTGCCCGCTACTAGCACCAACGACCACCGAAGCTCCCTCCTCTCCGTTGCCTCCATGGCCAGCCAAGAGGAGAATATAGATCTGCAGCAAATCGATCTAGCAGAAGGCCACCTCGAGCTTATTAGTCAAGCTTCTCAAGCCGCTTCTCCCCAGCGATGGCTCCCACCATCGGAGCTCCATCGGGAAGAAGGAGCACAACAACCCCTGCACTGCTAGACTATGACAACTAGTTGTTTGAAGGCTCGGTCTTACTGGCGGAGATCATCCCCCAACACTTCTCCACCGCACGCCACCTCTCCTTCCATCGAACAAGCACGACAAGGAGAACGAAGCTCGGGCTGCTCCAGATTCGACCAAAAAAATATGGAGCCCTTCTCCCATACTCCACTCGGGAACAACATCTACACTAGAATACACATCGCCCACCTCTCCTCATCCATCGCCAGACGGCAGAGCTGCCGAGAGCAGCCTCAGATCAGCCTGCAGAGGCTGACTCTCAATTACTATAGCAGGGGAAAGAGGGGAAGGGAAAGAAATACTATGGAGAGTGTAAAATGCTATCTACTACATGTTGACATTTCATAATTTATGTGGAGAGTGTTTGGAAAAAAAAACATATGAGATCCGGTCTATATCCTGAAGGATAGACCCACCTCCATGCATAGTAGCTAGAAAAAAGACTAATTAATAGACGAAAAAATGCTAGAAAACTAAAAAGACGAGCATGTGTCGGCCATAGGAGAAGGTCTATCCATAGACCCGGTCTCATAGGATTACGTCACACAGAGTGTAAAGTTAGTTCACCCTTCACAAACGCCGTTTTTAATGTGAAATCAGACGGCAATGCCGTGGCAAATTCTTGGGACTTTGAGTTTGTTGCATGGGCTTTTGGATTTGTTCGCAAAATTGTTGTTTTGGACATTTGCTTTCTTGTTCAGTTAGGTACTTTAGGTTCATGCATCAGTCATCACGAACACTGGCGCTATGTCTGAGACGCCTGTCATGCCTCTTATTTCGCAGCTGGATTCGGGATTCCTGCATCATGAGCCAGCTAGCACCGATGCAATGCATTATTGCCAGTACTATGGAGCCCGGAGTGTAAAGTAAGACTACCCATGAGAGCGTTGACAACTTGACATTACATTATTTGCATCTAAGGTGTTAAACACTTAGACCACACCATGAGAGCGGAGTAGAGTTGACCCAGAGCTTCAAGAATGGAGCTAGCCAGCTACCCATGGCAATCCCTCCTTTTGTTCAGCGCGCTATCCCTCTGCCTTGCAGCCTCACCCATCTTCTTGCTCAAGAGCCGTCGACGAGGCAAGAAGGAGCTGCCCCCAGGCCCGCCGGCCCTGCTTTTCCTGGCCAAGTTCTTAGCCCTCCGGCTGTCCATCTTCGACCGTACCTTCCTCGGATCCTACGCGAGCTACACGCGTGCCATGGCCCGGTCATCTCCGTGCGCCTATTCCGCCCGCTCGTCTTCGTCTCCGACCGCCACCTCGCCCACCGTGTCCTCGTCCAGAGCGGCGTGACCTTCGCCGACCGCCCGCGGGTCTTCGAGCCGGGGCTCCTCTTCACCTCCGGCGCCCGCAACATCAACGCCGCGCCGTACGGTCCCTACTGGCGCCTCGTCCGCCGCAACCTCGCCTCCGTGGCGCTGCACCCGGCCCGTGTCAGCCTCTTCGCGCCAGCGAGGCGGCGGACACGCGACGCGCTCGTCAACGACCTGCTCACGGCCGGCGGCAGCGACGGCTCGCGGCCCGTCGCCGTGAGGCCATTGGTCCGGCGCGCCCTGTACGGGCTTTTCGCGTACATGTGCTTCGGCGCCAGGCTTGGCCCGGAGGTACTGGACGAGATAGAGGAACTGCAGACGAGGGTTGTGGGCAGCATCCTCAGCTACCCGGTCTTCTACGTCTTCCCGTCCCTCACCAAGAGGCTCTTCCGCAGGCGGTGGGCTGCGCACATGGCCGTGCGCGGGAGGCTGGACCAGATCTTTCTCCCGCTAATCCATGCCAGGAAAGTCTCCGGGGACGACGAAGGCCCACCTTGCTACGCCGACTCCCTCCTTGGGCTACGAGTGCCCGAGGAGGGCGACCGCCCGCTGACGGACGGCGAGTTGGTCAGCCTGTGCTTCGAGTTCTTGAGCGCGGGGACTGACGGCACGGTGACCTTGCTGGAGTGGATCATGGCAGAGCTGGTGAACCGCTCGGAGATGCAGGCCAGGGTCTACGAGGAGGTCAGGGGCAAGCCCGAGCTGAGCGAAGGTGACCTGCGGGCGACGCCGTACCTGAACGCCGTGGTGCTGGAGGGGCTGCGGCTGCATCCACCGGTCCACTTCCTCCTCCCGCACGGCGTGCGGAGCGACGGCGCGGAGATCGGAGGCTACAAGGTGCCCAGGGGCGCGGAAGTGAATGTCCTGGCCGCGGAGCCGGGGCGCGACGAGACGGTGTGGACGGCGCCGCTGGAGTTCCGGCCGGAGCGGTTCTTGGACGGCGGCGAGGGGCGCGACGTGGACATCACGGGGAGGAAGGAGATCAAGATGATGCCGTTCGGCGCCGGTCCCAGGATGTGCCCTGCGTACGCGCTCGCCATGCTGCACCTGGCCTACTTCGTCGGGGGGCTGGTGAGGGAGCTGGACTGGCTGCCGCCGGCGGAAGGGGACCAGGTGGACATGACGGAGACACTGGAGTTCACCACGCTCATGAAGCATCCCCTCCGTGCACGCACCATCCCAAGGAGTTGAAGCTAATCTCTGTGCTGCCCTACCTAGTTCGATTCGTTGGCTGCATCACATGTACGTACGCTAGGCAGGAAGAGACGCCCCAAGTTGTAGCTCTGTGTTACACGCTGAATTTGTACTAGTTCTAAGCAAACTTACTGTAACCAAATTAAAATAATCTCCCCAATCAACGCAAGCCGCGCGCCGCCCTAGAATCGAATTAGGGAAGCTGCAAATACACGCACACAAATATCACGGAATTGCTCCCATCATCCTATGCACAAGAAGTGTAGGAGAGGATGTGTGGTGGGAGATTTTTTTTAGGGTTATGTTTTTTTACGATCCTTTGAGGGTTATTTTTAAAATTTAAAAACATGGAGTCCTTTATTTTTCAAAATTTCAAAACATGATTTTAAAGTTCTAAAAAAATTGATTTTTTTCTAGACATAGATTACTATATAAACACAACAAAGTACCAACCAAAAAAACTTTCTGTTATGGGCTTAACAAAAATGACAAAATCTGACAGAATTTGGTGGTTTGAAATTTTGCACCGTTCACTAATTTAGATGTCATATTTTATTATTTTTGTGCAGCTCCAAATACGGCATATTTCTAGTTGAGATTATTTCGGGTTGGTAGATTACATAATTTTCTACATTTGAAATTGTTATCGAATTTCTTTGGAACTTCACAATTCAGTTTTTGAATTGCTCAAAAAGAGAGGCTCGTGTCGCCCAAGCTCCAAACCGTCAGCGTCCGGACTATGTGCATAAATACTCTTTTCGAAAACAATGGAGTCATGCTTGAGCACATGCATCACTCTACTCACCCATTTCATTTTCTTTTTTGGATGTTCACACGTACTCCATAGTGTAAGTGTTCCAGCTTTGTTTGAATTTTCACTTCAAACTTCAAATTTGTCAGAAGAAAAATTCATTTGTCTTCATACTTTTATCTTTTGGCTTTAAAGTATTTAAGCACTAGCCAATTATCCCAAAAGACCGATCTATGGAAAGAGACCATACAATATATTTATATTCAACATTTCTCCTTATGTCTAGACTATTTTAGTCCTTAGCATGGTTCCGCGTAGGGCCACATAATCTTTTTTCTTTTTGTTTTACAAACTGCGTGAGCATAGTCTCGAACTCGAGACCTCGTGGCACTGATACCATAAAAAATTTAAGCACTAGGCAATTATCTCAAACGACCGATCGGATAGAAAGAGACTATGCAATATATTTATATTCAACACTCTTCCTTATGTCTAGACTATTTTAGTCCTTAACATGGGTTTCGCGTAGACCGCAGAATCATTTTTCTTTTTGTCTTTCAAACTACGTGAGCATAGTCTCAAACTCGAGACCTCTTGGTACTGATACCATAAAAGATTTAAACACTAGCCAATTATCCCAAACGACTGATTTGATGGAAAGAGACTATGCAATATATTTATATTCAATAGGCTTATCATTTACCAAACTACACTTATTTCTTACGCTCTACAAAGGATGTCGCGGATTTATTTAAATTCATGTATCTATATACACTAAAACGCATCTAGATATATGTAAATCTATATAAACTTGAGGCATTTTTTGGGACGTAGGGAGTAATATCGTTACTGTTGAGTCTGTTGACCCGTAATGATTTTGAGCATAATTTTTTAATATTCCGCAGAAATTTGGCTTATTTCTTTTTCAAGGGAGAGGGGATTTATCATTTTAGCGGTGAAGAAATTTGACTTAGATTTACAGTTAATGTTACATTTTGTAAAAGCTCTCGCAAAAATCTTGTTTTTCAGAAAGTAAGAGTAAATTGAGAATGCCAATTTACAAGCGCTTGATATGTGCGGAAAGTGGCTTTGGCTCCCGAGTTCCAGTGCTTTCTTCGTTTTAAAAAATTCACAAGTTGTATTTATTAGTTTTAAAAAAATTGGAAAATAATTCTAGACCTAGTCAATGTTGTATCCCACAAGAATGAAAAATCCCAACGTGATTTTTTTTAAACCATTATATATTGAGCATGTAAGCCGCCTCATTAAAATCTTCCAGTCCCCTTAGGTACCCTGGTTAGGAAAAAATGCGTCTGAAACTTACAGCCCCTAAAAACAAGTTTACATCATTCATTATAGAGGAATTAATCAAACTAGGGGGATCACCATCCCAAAAAACGGGAATATTGGAATTAAAGACAAATCTAGCTAGGGTATGGGCCACCATATTTGCTTCCCGAGGACAATGCTTGACTGAAACTTTTTCAATTCTTCTAGCAATTTGGAAGCAATCAGCAAGAATGATGATAGTGTAAGGACTCCAAATATCAATCTCCCTATTGTATACATTGACGAGCTCAAGTGAATCGATTTCAATTATAATCGGAGAACAACCCAAATTCTCAATATAATGAAGGTCATTGTGAAGTGCCAAAACTTCTGCAGTAGTAGCATCAAGAATATGATCAAAGATCCAGCTTCCACATGCAACTGCTTGTCCTTTTGAATTTCGAAGCACAGCCCATGTAGCTCCAGTACCATTTGGAAAGAAGCATGCATCAATATTCAGCTTGTAGGATTTGGGGGGAGGCCGAACCCAATTCAACTCACGTGGCACAATATTTTCTATAGCACCTTTATAGTTGAGAGTAATTGCTCGGATGGAGAAGGCTGTTTGATCAGTCAGAGTAACCTTTTCTCCCTTAACTTGCTCCCTTTGTTGCCACCAGATGTACCAAGCCCCCACACGAATTAGCTCCTTCAGACCTACAGCCTTGAGATCATCACGACTTACAAAATTTGTTTCACCTCGCAGGAGTTCTTCTAGGACAACAGAACCTGATTTGTCAACAAGAACTGAATTAATTTGATTAGCTACGCCAATAGACTTCCATACCTCCTGTGCTCTTACACAAGTAAACATTAGGTGTCGAACATCTTCAGCTCCTTGTAAGCACACAGGACATTGTCCAGACACTAGTATATGCCTGTTAGCAAGGATAGACACCCCTGGAATAATCCCATGAAGGTCTCGCCATGCAAAGATTTCGATCTGAATCGGAACTTTTAATTTCCAAAGAATATCCCATACTAGGTTAATTGAGATGGCCCCTCCTCGGCATTGGTTTGCAGTCTATGTCCATAGATGTGATTCCACTCAAGGTAATAGGCATATCTCACCGAGAAGCTATAAGACTTGGTCTGATGCCACACGACAAAATCATCAGTTAGGTTTTCACTAAGCGGTATGCACATAATCCTTTTCACATCCAATGGATTAAACACCTCCTTGAACAGCTAGCTCTTCATCCCAATTACAAGATACTGGATTAATAAGCTCATCAACCGTCTTGAGCAATACTTGGCATCTAGGAGTTTGAATCATATGATCAGGACTACTAGGAATCCATAGACCAGTCCATATGTTAATTTTTGACCTGAGCCAACTCTCCAAATATGTCCTTGCTTGAAATAGCTAGACCCGCAACAATACTCTGCCAAGTAAAAGAGGATCCACTTTTCGGTCCAGCCTGAAGAATATCATTATTCGAATAATACTTTGCCTTTAGAACTTTTGCACAAAGAGAGTCAGGCTTTGTGATCAATCTCTAACTTTGTTTTGCCAACATTGCCAAATTAAAAGCGTGGATGTCTCTAAATCCCATACCACCATTCTTTTTTGGAATGCATAACTTCCACCATGCCATCCAATGCATGTTGTTTTGAACTTCTGTATCTCCCCAACAAAACCTAGCAGTAGCATCTGTCATTTGCTTACATAAACTTTTAGGATTTTTAAACACCGACATAGCATAGACAGGGATTGATTGAATAATTGCTTTCAGCAATATCTCCTTTCCCCCCATAGACAATAATTTCTCTCTCCAACTTTCAATCCTTTTAATTATCCTCTCTAGCAGATACAAAAAACTATCATTTCGGTCAGCTCCAACAAGAGAAGGAAGGCCCAAGTATTTATCTGATAAAGCTTCGGTCATAATATTTAGCCCAGAACAAATTTTTGCACGTGTACCAGGACTAAAAAACACACTGCATTTACTTTCACTTACCAATTGTCCTAAACTTGCACAATATTAATCAAGTATCTGTCTCAATGAGGTTGCATTAGTCATGTCAGCTTTCATAAGAATTAGAGAATCATCAGCAAAAAGCAAATGCGGGACTGATGGGGCATTTCTGCAGACCCTAACACCTTCCATGCCATGAACCTCCCTCTCTATGAGCCAGAAGACTTGAAACACCTTCTGCACAAATCAAAAACAAATAGGGGGAGAGTGGATCACCCTGGCGAAGTCCCCTACTTGGGATAAAAGAATCTGTTTCCTGGTTATTAAACCTGATTTTTTATTTAACCGAATGAACGTAGGCCATCAAAAGATCCACAAAAGAATTCTGAAAACCCAATCATGTTAGTATGCTTTCCACGAAGTTTCACTCAAAAGTTCCACTCAACTCTGTCATAAGCTTTATGCATATCAAGTTTAACTGCACAATATCCCCATTTTCCTTTCTTCTTATTCTTGATTTTGTGGAGGCTTTCATATGCTAACAAGACATTATCTGTAATTAATCTTCCCGGAACAAAAGCACTTTGTACAGGAGAGATTACCTCATCAAGAACATGCGTCAGTATTAAAGCTATTATCTTTGAGATTAACTTATACAGGACATTGCAAAGACTAATGGGTCTATATTGTGTGATAAGCTCCAGATTCTCCACTTTCGAAATAAGGACAATAACACTATCATTCCAGCTCTCAGGGATTACTTTGTTGTTAACTGCAGTACGAACTTCAGACGTCAGAGCATCCCCCAGTATATGCCAACATTTTTTTAAAGAAAACCGACTTGTAAACCATGCACCCTAGGGGCCTTCATATCACCAATAGAGAACAGAGCTTTTTTAACTTCCTCTATGAAATAATATTTAAGTAATTGTTCATTCATAGCTTTTGAAACCTTCGGCACAACTTTGGAAAAAATCTCTGGATCCGGCTCTTCTACTTCAGTAGAGAATAACCCTGCAAAATATTTTGAGATCAAGGGTTTAAGATTCAGACACCCCTCCACCCAAGAACCTGAATCATCTTTGAGTCGTTTGATCATGTTCCTTTTTCGGCACTCACTAGCGAATTAAAATACAAAGTGTTTTTATCACCATGTTGAAGCCAGTTCACTCTGCTACGTTGAGCCCAATAGATCTCCTCCTGTTCCAGAAGGTCTCCAATTTCAATTGCGAGTTCCTTTTGTTGCCGAATACTTTCCTCAGATAAAGGTCCATCAGCAACATTTTCCATATTTTTCTAAGCATCACGAATTTTCCTCTTTGATCTCTAAAGGATCTTCTTATCCCATTTATGCAAATGGTTATAGACAAACGCTAGTTTTCCGGCTAAGTTTGCATTTTCAAACTATGGCCCAGCAAGCTCCCAAGCCTCCTCGACCACTTGCCGAAAACGAGCCTCTTTCAACCATTTGGCCTCAAAGCGAAGAATAGTCAGCCCACTCTGAACTTGATCACCAATATCGAATTCCATCAAAATTTGTTGATGATCGTATTGGCAGTACTCCATATTCTGCAGTGTAGCATCACCAAATTTAGACATCCATCCATCATTAGTGAGAGCCATGTCAAGCCTTTCTCTAATCTCCCCCTATGGCATGTATACTTATGCCCAGTGTAACCAAAGTCAGCTAGATTGCAATCATCAATAGATTCTCTAAAAGCTTGCATAAAATGTTGAGGTCTGGAATTTCCACCTTCTTTTTCAAACGGGTATAGAATTTCATTGAGACACCCATAACCAGCCAAGGCATAGTCGACTGCGAATGTAAATCCCTTAAATATTGCCATGAAAGGTGTTTATATTGCTACCTAGGTTCTCCGTAAAAACCAGTGAAATGACACACATTGTCAAAACCCACACCACCTCAACATCAATATAATTCGGTGTCTTGAACCGTAGTGAAATCCGAGCCTCCTTCTTCCACAGGAGCAATAAAACGCCACTTTGACCATCACTACTCACTACTTCCTTATGATCCATACTCAGAGATTGACACAAACATTCCGCAGGACACTCATCAAGATGTGTTTCTGATAGGAAAAGAACATCCAGTCTACTCCGCTTAAAAAGATTATGCAGAGCTCGGAGTGTTGCAGCCCCCCTTAAACTGCAGCTATTATAACATAATATTTTCATTGTGTCCGGTCAGCCTCCTTCCCAGAGGCCACCGATCTCAGTTGTTTGTCAATAGCATCATCTGCAGCACCATCACCTCTCTTTGAACGTTTAGTATCACGTTTTGCAGTCGGACTTGGTGGAATAACTGGTGGAGGCGGTGCATATCCTCCAACCAGAATACCCGCCATCGAAGCAACAGTTCCAGGAGCTAGCAGGGCATTGGGAACCGAACCATCAGACCTCTCACCCCTTTTCCTGCTTATGTCAGATGATTGATCAATATCCTCCTCCATATTGTTCATCTCATCGTCCTCATTAAAAGGTTGATATGGCCCTGAGAGGCCACCTCGACCTCTTCCTTGTCCAAATCCTCCAGTTCCACGCCCATAACCTCTACCGCGGCTAGGGCGACCACCAAAGCTAATGTTCCACTCTGCTGAAATATTCTTGAATACCAGGGCTTGAGGTGGATGAACACAGTCTCCATGGTTTTTGTACTCATGTCCCATATGACCACAAACTTGGCACCAGTTCGGTAATTTTTCATACTTCACAAGAAAGAGCTCACGCTTCTCAGCACGGACTATTGATACCAGACTTTTTAGAGGTTTTCGCACATCTAATTTAATTTTCACATGAAAAATGTTTCCTTCAAAGTCATTCGATACCCCCTCAGCAGTAACAAATATCCCAACTTTTGACGCCAAGGATTTGATCATAGGTGCATAGCCAACAGGGAGATCATGAATTTGAATCCATATATCAATGAAAGAGAGATCAATAGTGGATGGTTTTGTGAAACCATCGTATGGAACGATCACAACAGGATTACCTCGAAACACCCATGGGCCTCCTTCGATCACCTTCTCCCAATCACCAAGGTTGGCGAATTGAAAAGTATGTAGGTTCCCTTCTAGGGTTTTTGTTTGCACATCCTTTGCCAATTCCCACGCCGATCACATGTTCTTATAAAACCAGAAAGTTGGAATATTCACCTTCTGTAAAAACCAAATGGCGAGCCAGCAGGTTGCCTCTAGCGGCGGCGGAACCTCCTCCTCAAAGACAACATCATCCAGATCATCTTCTCTTATGCCAAGCTGCTTCATCATAAGTTCGATGCCACCATCGCCTCCCGAGGACGATGCACTAGATTGGTCCGTCGCCATTGTGAAACCCTAATCTCTCCACAACGAAACTTGAACCCCAACAACCTCCGCACCTAGCGGCCACCAAGGTAGGTCAAAGACCCGAGCTCAGCGTCGCACCTCATAGGCAAGGAGACCGGGGGAAGAAGAAAGACTCAACGCCGGCGGAGCCGCGAGAGACCTAAACCATAACATGAGGGAAATATATGTTGTGGGGTACTTGATCCGTCCTAACATGAAATACTTTGTGTTATAGGCAACACAAAAATGTCAAAATCTAGTAATAAAAATGAGATTCGGAAATACGTATGCACAGATCTAAACCTTTGTCATTTTTGTGTACTTCAAATTACAAGGTATTTTTATGGGATAGTATATCGTTACCTACGCATGGATATTTTTTCAATCTTTTTTGAAACTCACAAATATAATTTTCGATTTTGTTTAAACGTCTCCACTCCTGATATATGTGTATGTGGTAGACTGGTAGGGTGTGTTTGGTAGCCCGGGTGAACCCAGATTGTCTTTCTCTCCTCATACATGTTGACCCCAGACAAGTTGTGTTGAGATTCTCTCATGTGTTTGGTAGCCTGTGTCTATCAAAATATGTTGAGCTGAGATGTTGTTTGGTAGCCCAGGTCTATGTAAGCATGCTGAGCTCGAACTTTGTTTGGTAGACTGCATGTGATTGAGACAAATAATAATTCAACTGATGCAAATTTCAATAAGTATATAATAATTTTGGCACATAATAAGCAAGTGACAGCACGTATCTCGAGTGATGATATGGAGCACCAACAAATTTGTCTCAATAAATATGGAGCACCAACAAGTAATAATTTCAGCACATACCAAATGACAGCACGTCATAGTGACAAATTTGACAGCAAATATGGAAGACCAATATAATAAGCACCAAAACAACACGTCATACATTCAAAGTGACACAACACGTAATACCAAGTGCAATTCATAATAAGTACGTACGAGTGCTCAATAATAGATCCATATAACAACATCGACAATGCATTAGTTCTAATCAGCATTACAAAAGAGGATGTTTCTCAAGTTGCATCAACCAACAACACATCAAACAAGATCAGGATATGGAAAATTCTCAGTGTACTGTCCACAACAACACAAAATTAATTGGAAAAGAAAGGCAATGAGAGATTGAAGCGTTTTTGCTAGTACCTTGCAAGAACTGCTGCGGTGGAGTACTGTTGCCGGTGTATATGGAGATGGGAAGCGGTTCAGATGTGGGCAGAGGAGTACTGCGGCTGCCGGTGGTCCACGTCCTCGTCTAGCTCGCCGATGGCTGCTACAGAATGGCGGCCGCTGGTCCTTGGCCGGCAGCGTCGATTCCCACGGCGCCGATGTGGAGCGCCCTACGACCACCGGACGTCAAAGCCTAGGGAACGATGGGAGGAAGAGATTCCGGCTGAGGGAGAGGGGCGGGGAGGCTCGCTGGCGGCGGGATCTGGGGGCGGGAGGGCTGGAGGCGATGGGATGTGGGGGTGAGCGAGAAGGGAGAAAGAAGAAAACGGGGGCGGCTCGGGGCGGGTCGGGGTCTGGGGGCGTGGGCTGTTTCCTGGCCGGACGAGCGGGGAAAGAATCGGGACGCGCGGGACCGATTTTTCGGGACGGACGCAGCAGGACTGAGATGCGAAGCTCGTTTTCGAGTTCACAATCGGACACTGCCGAGACGCTGTTTTCGTACCGGGTGGGCACTGCCCAGACAACGAAACCGATCTAACAAACAACCAAAAACGAGCTGAGGTGGGAATATCTGAGTTGAGCTATTCTACCAAACACACCCGTAGTAGTACCAAATTTTAGAACCGAACAGTCTTGTCATTTATACCCCAAATCAAATGCCACGGGTGTGCCCGCTGCCACCATGACCCATGAGCGCCGCCACCACCGGCCTGCGCGACGCCGCGGCCATCCTCGGCGCTCTCTCCGCCGCCTCCGCAGTTGAACTCCACGCGCACGCCCTAAAGCTCGGATTTCTCCCCTCCTGTCTCCATCTCTGCTCGTCCTTCCTCAAGTCATATGCCGCCTCCGGCCGCCTGACCTCCGCGCGCCAGCTGTTCGACGAAACTCCCCGCAGGGATATCCCCCTATGGAACACCCTCGTGTCCTCCTGCGCGCGGTCCCGCCAACCCCACCACGCCCTGCTCACTGCGTCTGCCATGGTGCGGTCGGGTTCCCGGCCCAACAACCTCTCTGTCACGAGCCTCTTGTCCGCCTGCGCGCAGCTGAGGAGTCTGGTGCACGGGAGAGAACTCCACGGCTACGCCATGAGGAATATCCCCATTCTGGATCTGCGCGTTCTTAATGCGCTGGTAAACATGTATGGGAGATGCGGGCGGCTTGCTGAAGTCAACACGGTGTTCGCCAGCATGGGAGACACAAAGAGCGTGGTTTCTTGGACCTGCATGATCAATGCTTGCTGTGAGAATGGACGCCCAACTGAGGCATTAGAGGTGTTCAACGAGATGAGGCTCTCCGTTGTCAAGGTCGATGAGGTCACTCTGCTTGCGGTCATCTCGGCGTGCACGAAATTGGACTGTACGTCGGAGTTGGGGGAGTGGGTAGAGAAATATGCATCTGAGAATGGCTTCTTGGAGAACACCCGCTTCGCTAATGCGCTCATACATATGCATGGTAAGGTGGGGAGGGTGAAGAGGGCATGTGAGATATTTGACTCAATGAGCGTGAGGACTGTGGTCTCGTGGACGGCCATGATACAAGCACTTGCTGTGCATGGGCATGGGGCGGCTGCCCTTGTACGGTTTACGCAGATGCTCAGACAAGGGTTCTGGCCTGATGAGGTTATTTTCTTAAGCATGATCAATGCCTGCTGCCACTCCACGCTGGTGAGCGAAGGGCGCCAGCTATTCAAGTCCATGGTCGAAGAGTATCACATCACACCATGGATGGAGCACTATGGAAGCATGGTGGACCTGTTGTGCAGATCTGGCACGTTAGACGAGGCGTTTGAGTTCGTCCTGGCCATGCCTGTGAAGCCTGATCCTGTAATATGGCGTGTGTTGACCGGAGCATGTCGTGATCATGGAAATATCAGTTTGGCAAGGAAGGTGATTGATCATGTGATCGACATGGATCCTGACCATGGGGGGAATTATGTGCTAGCGTCAAACTTATATGCTGCTGATGAGAATTGGGGACGTGTTGTAGATGTAAGGGTGGAGATGGGAGTGCGGAAAGAGACGTCAAGATGCAGTACTGCCGTGTCTTACATTGAAGTCAATGGTGAAGAAAATGCAGAAAGCTTCTCTTCTACGTAGCACCAGTAACTTTTCCAACTCCACTACTATGAGATATGCTTCAAATGTAATCATGAATTTTATCTTCTGTTACTAGCCAGCATTTATACAAATCCAGACAAACCTGAAGACATAATTCAATATTTCGTACTCTTAGGCTATTGGTCAAATTGGAATATCAGTATGGTGATTCTTCTTTTCAGATATATGTCAACTGTCGACACGTCTGTCCTTCTTACATTTTAGAAATATATCATGTCGGTATCCATATCTATCATACTCATTGGTTACTAGTCTGAGGTCATGCTCGTATCAGTCTCGCTATTATAATTGATAGCATCACACCCAAAGGACAAGGTATTCAGTAGTTATTTTTTTTATGTGGGCATTTGTTCCTAGAACACGCAAGAGCATCTCACTTCTTTTTTTAAGAAATTTTATACAACCCAGAGGCGAGAATTGACACTCTTCACTAGCCAATCAGTGAGATCGTAAGTAAGAAACAATGAAAAGAAAAAAAACACAAAGAAAGAAGCTGACCGTCCTCACCAAGCATAAGGCCTTGCATTTAGACCCACACCGACTCGGATGATTCTAAATAGCTCACTTTAGCAGATAAATTAATGAATAATGATTGGTATAGTTACCTTTTTTTATCACCTTCATGTAAATGCACTCTTCTGTAGGTATATCTTCTCACCAAAAACTAGTCAAAAACTGCATCGCCGAGTCGACAAAGTCCTAGAGACCTAGACAACAACACTGATGCACTGGGTTTGTCCCTCCTATGGATCTTCCACCGAAAACTTTACATCTTGCATCACTACTTCTCAGGTTTTACCGATACTATCTCACGTCTTTTTCTTAGAAATTTTATACAAGAGGCAAGAATTGACCCTCTTCGGTAGCCAATCGATGAGATCCTAAGCAAGAAAAAATGAAAATAAAAAATGAAGAAATAATGTGATCGTCCTCGCCGTGATGCCGTCCGCCATGGACGGACCGTGCTGCCCTCGCCTCGCCGCCCCCTGCTCCGGTACGTCGCCGTTCAGGTATGGTAACCATACCCTAAACCTAATCCTCTCCTTCACCTAGTTCAGTTTGACTGAAAAATCGTTTCTTGGTCGAGCTGCAGGAGAGGGAGTGAGTCGTTGGAGCAGGATGCCCGGTCAGGACCTCGGCATGCAAAGGTAGAATTTTTGTTTTGTTTTCTTCGTCAACATATATCGGCATACAAAAAGAAAGGCTAAAATCTTTTAGAGGCCCGCTTTCCAAATTACGCACGGTCCAACATAACATGCGGCTATTGTTGGTTTGGTAAATATAAGGGAAGCGTGCTTGCTGAACTCTGCATTATATTTCTGATGTATGTTACCAGTTCTGAACTTTAGTGCCTTATATATGATCACCTTATTCGTCAAATCTTTTCCTTGTGATTTGTGAACATATTACTACCATATTTTGTACATATCCGTTCAAATATTTTAATACTATACATTGTTCAAAAATTAAAGACGGATGGGCAGCTTAATCTGGACGAATTTCTTGTTCAAAAAGGATTGGATATGTGATGAATGTGTGCTGTGATTTGATTTTTCCCAGGTCATGTTGCGGTCATGGTACCCTGGCGTTGGCGCCCTTCAGTGGCATTCCGGTGGTGGTGGCGCCCTCCGGAGCTGCCGTTGCTGCTCTCCTCCGACGGCAGCGACGATGCCGGTGATGTGCTGCTGCTAATTGAACCCCTGCCTTGACAAGGTTGATTGACCACATCAACGTGAAGTTAGGTATGCCTCTCTCTTTTGTGTGTAAATTATTTCTTGCAGCCTGAATCGTAAGGATATATGCATGTAGAGTTCAGAAAAAGTACATTACAGATTCAAGAATGATTTGTGTACTATGTGTTTATTATTGCTATTGTGCATGATGATTTATTTAAGCTAGGACTAGGATATCTAGTGGTTGGGAAAATATACCTAGTGATTATCTGATTGATTGATCGAGGAGGCATATCTCTGTTTGGTTGAGTATATATTGCCATGCATGTTAATTTGGCGAAAGTCTTGTGCTTGCTGGGTTATGAAGAGTGGGACATACAATCTAGTCTTGGAATGTATTTGTGTAACAGTTGTACTCTTCTCAGGCTTAGGTTTGCTTCATGCATGCATAGGTCTGATGCTATCACGGTACCGCCGTTTTGCAATTCCAGTGACTTGCCTTTTCTGTTTGTGCCAATTTCTAACATGTGTTGGTCATCTTTTTTTTTGGGTCCAGACAGACAGTTGAGTTCACTTGATGTTCATTTGTGTTGGTGCGGTTTCAGTCATGCAGGGAAGCATTCGGGTGGCTATGCGGTCTGGTGTCTCGGGTGCTGCTGGCGACGGCAGGGCGAAGAAGTGACGGCCAGTAGGCGCGGAGGAACAGGTGTGGGTCGTACACACCGGGGCTGCTGCAGTCATGATCTCCTGCTCCTGCTGCCGTCGAGCACCCCCTTGGCAAGGCCGGCGAGGGTAGCTTTAGCCTCAGAGCCAGGGGCGTCAAGGTATGCCTGGTCCGCACTGACCAAGACTACTTGTAGGTACAACGCACACATGCCCAGGATATAATCGATCGATGTATGTACATGCTCTTGGTAGTTGCAGAAACATGTCATGTTGCTTGTGTTTGCTTGTTGCACGGTGTTGGGGCTGATCTGGACCTAGTAGTTGAATCTTTTGTGAGTATGAATTGTGTTTGTTGCCTGATTGATCTGGACCTAGCAGCTGCTGGGGGCTTATTAACTCATAAGTGATTGTTTTCTGCCCCAAAACTTGTGGTCTTGGTTAATCAATAATGTCAGTCTGCTTTAAACCTGACTTGTATTAATATGTGGGCTGAACCTGGAGCCTGTGTTCTTGTTAAACCAGGTTTCTAGCTAGTTTTGAGCTTGTGTTTGCAGTTTTTTTAGCTGATCTGTACTAGTAGTTGAAAGAAGTTAAAATCTTTTGTGAGTCAACACAATGGTGCTCCCTTTGTAAGAACAGAACGTGATGTTTCCTCCGTGTCTTTGCATTTCGGCAGTTTATAAGAAGAATAAGAAGAACATTGCAAGAGGGGAGTGTCGTGGCTTGGCACTGCTGCTGACGTGCTAGTGATTATCTGATAGATCGATCTAGGAGGCAAATCTCTGTTTGGTTGAGTATATATTGCCATGCATGTTAATTTGGTTCAAAGTGTTCTGCTTGTTGGGTTATGAAGAGTGGGTTATGCGATCTTGTATTTGAATGTATCTGTGGGTCAGTTGTACTCTTCTTAGGCTTAGGTTTGCTTCATTCATGTATATATGTCTGATTCTATCATGGTGTCACCGTTTTGCAATTCCAGTGACTCGTTTTTCTGTTTATTATGCCAATTTCTAACATGTGTTGGTCTGTCTTTATTTAGTCTGCACTGACAGTTGAGTTGACCTGATGTTCATTTGTGTCGGTGCAGTTTCAGATCTGCAGGGAAGCATTCGTGAGGCGGCGCGGTCTGGTCCGGCATCACCCACATGTTCCCGCTCCGTCTCGGGTGCTGCTGGCGGTGGCAGGACGAAGAAGTGACGGGGAGGAAGAGGTGCCGGTCGACGGTCGTACACCCAGGGGCTGCTGCCGGCGTCGACCCAGGAGCTCCTGCTGCTCTGACCTGTTGCGGTCCAGCACCCTTTGGCAATGCTGGCGAGGGGAGCTTTAGCCTCGGATCCAGGGGCGTCAAGGTATGCCCAAGTCATCCACAGTGACCAAGACGACTTGTAGGTACAACACACACATGGTCCAAGATGGAATAGTTTGATACTACCTCTGTTCCACAATAAGCCTTTTTTATAGCAAGCTAAAACAGCTTTCTAAAAAGGCTTATATGCTTGTAGTATATTTGTAGATGCTTGGTAGTGGCAGTAACATGTCATGATGCTTGTAGTTGCACGGTCACCAAGCTCGTCGCCGTCGCCAAGTTTGTTGTGTCGTGGCCAAGGCCAAGCTCGTCGCAGTCCCGCGCTGAACTATGTGGTCAAAATTATGATTGTGTGAATTTAAGCCGAATTGTGGTGAAATATGGCCAAATTTGCCGAAAAATCGCATGTCTGGGAAACGTGAGTGGGAATTCCGTCATTCCCAGACCAAAAGTTATATCCATCCGGCGGTGTTTTTTAGCTTTGGATTTGGGCAACGAGTGGTGATGCTCTTAGATTTGTCTAGATTCGTATGCATCCAGTCTAGATTCGTATGCATCTGGATATAAGTGACATGGGTTTGTCTAGATTGGAATGTATCTAGACACGTTTTAGTATATAGGTACATGCGAATCTAGACAAACTTAAGTCACTTATTTTAGGACGGAGGGAGTAGAATATTCAAGTTTTGATGGATGCTCCCTGTGGCAACGAGTCAATGAAGGAAGGAGAAAGGGGACTAGGGTGGACGTTGACGATCGATCGATCCAGCGGTTGAATTGAACGACTTTCCGCCGCGTACCTTGCGTCCTCGGAACGGACCGAACGTGATCTTCCCTGCGCGCAGCTGCGGAGTCTGGTGCACGGGAGAGAGCTCCACGGGTACACGCCATGAGGAATATCTTCGCCATGTTCGAAGTCCATGGTGTACCTGATGTGCAGCCCGTGCCCACCTACAGGCTGATCCACAACACGTCCCCAATTCACATATATAGGTTTGACGCGACCACATAATTCCACCCATGGTCGGGCTCCGTGTCGACCACATGAACGATTGATCACCTTCCTTGCAAAACCGATATTTCCATAATCAGTACACGCCATATTTCAGGATCAGGTTTCACAGGTATATGGCCAGGACAAACTCAAACGCCTCGTCCAACATGCCATACCTGCCATTGAAGTCGGTGGTGAAGAAAATGCGGAAAGCTTCTCTTCTACGCAGCACAAGTAACTTTTCCAACTCCACTGCTACGGGATATTCTTGAGGTATAATCATGAATTTTAGTTTCCGCTACTAGCTTAGCATCCAGAACTGTGCAAGCACCGTCTCGAAAAAAGAAAAAAGAACCGTGCAAGTTTCTCTACAAATCTAGACTGAACCTGAAGAAATAACTTTGATATTTCTTACTCTTATGCAAAAGATGCAAAATGGCAGGCTGTTGGTCGAACAGGGCTATCATTGTGGTGGAGTCTTCTTTTCAGACACATGTGAGCTGTCAAACTCTCATGTCCTTCGAACATTTTGGAAATATCATGTTGGTATCCATGTCTATCATACTCTTTGATTACTAGTCTGTGGTCATGATCATGTCGATGTCACTATTATAATTGATTGATGATAAAATCACACCCAAAGAACCAGGTATCCGGTAGCCATTTCTGTACGTGGTCGTTTTTTCCTCGAACATCGTTTCAGTCCTTTTCTAAGAAAGAAGATGCTATACAACCGTTCAGCCAGAGGCAAGAAGCGACCCTCTCCAGTATAGCAAGCCAATAATAAGCGAACTCGATAACAAAAGAAATGAAGAAAGAATGCATCCGTCCTCACTAAGTGACCGGCATAGATCAGGCATCATGAGAGGAGAATGGTATAATTTGCGAGCTGTTCGTGTTGATGCATCTTCTGTATGTAAGTTGATCTATATCTTCTACTCTTGCTTACCAAGTAGTCAAAAGAAACAGCGTCACCGTGTTGACAAAGTCCTAGCAGACAATTACACCGGGCCAGTGGATTTGTCCCTAACCTGTGGATGCTCCACCAAAGATTTGACATCTTATCATTATGGGTTTAGAGAGATGGACCGAGCTTGAAAGCTGACTGGCTACCGTCGGCGACAAATGGCGGCAGGCAGATCGCCATTGCCGACTCCGGAGCATCAGCCGTGTTGGACACCTGACCATGCCAGCCGCCGTGTCGCGTCAGCGACAAGTGGCGGCACCGATCAGTTCTTCCTAGGTTACCGAAGATTTCTCCGAAATAATTCGGACAATCAGATGGTCACGCTCAGGCTAAATGAAAGTACTATATCAGAGGTTTCTGGTTGGTCACCCATGGCGCAGTATTTCCACACGACCAGTCAGACGACGGCGACGGTAATGGCAACGCGAGGAACATTAGGCTACAACTTGGGTCATCTCTCCCTGCGTGCACTCTCGTCTGTTTGCCCGTGGGTGTACGAAACCGGGCGCTGAAAGGGACGGGCTCGTCCAACTTGATGTTAGAAAACGTTAGTATGTGTGAATCCTGGGAGGAATTGCACAGATACATCGTTGATGTCGCTAGTTTCACATCGATCTCTGCTGCTACTATTATATCTGTTCGTGCTTACAGATTAATATCTCGTCTTACCTAGTTAGGCTAGCAGTATACATCCAACTCGCCGGTTAGATAGATGGTTGTGCAAACAGTTCTCGCTAGACGAGATATAAACTGCTACCCCGTTCCAAAATTTCACAAGATAGTTTTGGTAGGCTAATATAGCCTACTGAAATATTTTAAGTATTATATTTAGGAACGGTGGTAGTAATAGCTAATTTTCAGATCAGTGCCTAGTCCTCGAAGAAATAAAAAAGGAGGTCCTATTTCTGTGCTTAGAAATTAGACTCCCTCCTTTTCTGTGCTTGTCATGGAGACATCGACCCGATAGATTTTATATTGTTGTCATGGAGACTATTGACCCGAGACAAATATCTGGCCAACAGCCTAGCATATCTTAGCATGTTGTACTGAGAACAAAAACGATATTTTGTTTGGAATTTAGTCATTGTTTATGCAGATGCACAACAATATGGTAAAATAGCTTTCTTGATTGAGCTATCACAGATCATCAATAAATCTAAATTACCAATCTTAAGTGCTGGGGATTTTAATCTGACTAGGAGAGAAAGTGACAAGAATGAAACTGGTGGTTCTAACAAATGGAGCATGCTTTTCAATTCTATAATTGCTCATGGAGAATTAATGGAAATACCTCTTTGCGGGAGAAGATTTACTTGGTCAAGTAAACATGAGAATAACCCAACTTATGAATTATTGAACAGAGTTTTGGTTTCTCCCACTTGGAAGAGAAACATCATTTAGTCAATGTTTCAGCTATGTTTAGAGATTTATCGGATCATACTCCCCTATTTCTCAAAACGGGTAACACGCCTAAAGCCTCAAGCAATTTTCATAGAACTGTTGGTTTGGGAGAGAAGATCTAAAAAAATAAACAAAGCTTGGAACATAACCTTTAGAGGAAAATTTGAAGAGGAAATTTGCCAAAATAGATTTAGATTTTTGAGACAAAATTTAAGAGGTTGGAATAGAAATGTGGAAAGTAAGAACAAAAAAAATTAAGAGGTTGGAATAGAAATGTGGAAAGTAAGAACAAAAAAATTTAAGAGGTTGGAATAGAAATGTGGAAAGTAAGAACAAAAAATTCAAGAAAGAGATTTCAGAAGAGCTGAATAGGTTGGACATCCTTAGTGAATTGAATGGACTTTCTGCTGCTGATAGAGCAACACAAATCTAGTATCAGATAACACTAAGGAAAATAATCAGAGAAGGAGAAATTAAATGGATGCAGAGAGCAAAATAAATTGAACTAAAAGAAGGAGATGCAAACTCTAGGTATTATCATTAAAAAGCAAATGGTAGAAGAAGGAAGAAATTTATAATCGGACTAATTCAACAAGAAGGTCTAATTCCAGGGCAAGGAAATCTAGTCAAATACATTACTGATTTCTACAAATTTTTTGATACTATGTTCCATAAAGAGGATTGTATCACCGACATATTGTAGAGTAGATAATCTACCATCAATAAGATGCGAAATCACACATTAATTTTGGCCATCAGACTTTGCGCGCTCAATGATAATGGCTAGCATATTGGCCACTATATTGAATAACAATGATGATAATGGGTCGCGTTGTCCTAGCCTTTGTCTGGAACTATATGTGTCAATGTCATCATTGACTTTAATGGCCACACTACCTCCCGACACAAAGTTATGGATTAAAGAACACCACTCTGCAGAAAATCATTTTATTCCGAGAGTCTCCTGGAGAAAAGACCACTTGACATTGTTATTAGTTTTCTCGAAAGCAATTTTTAAAATAACCCCTTTCAATTGATGTTGCGGCCTTGCATGAAAGGAGTCTTAGAAAGACGAACCACATTGTCAGTACTATGCTTAGCTTGATCGTTGACTTTGATACGGATCTAAACAAATCCAAGTCAATTAATTTGGATCGGAGGGAGTAGAAAAAACTAACATTAAGGATACAGATAGGCATGCGAGTTGCTCTAGCGAGGGCCCCGGAGGTTTTCGGTTGCAGCATCCAGCTTGCCGGTCAGATGTGGGTGGCGGCTACGCGGGTCTTACTTAACCAACCTACATGGCTGGAGATAGACTAACTTAATATTAAGGCATGTTGTGGTCGCATTTTCTAGCTGAACATCCCAATGGTAGTAAGTAGTACTAGCATAGCATTCCAGCTGCACCCGAGCCGTGTCTGCAGCAGCAGGGTGGCACTCCATCAGTTCGAAACTACGTGACGTATCTATGTGGGCACCGTACTACTTTTAAGGCATCCAGCTATTTTCGAACGGATACAGCGAGAGACAACGACGTTTAATTGCAAGACAAAAACGGAGCGATGGCGAGCATTTTGGATTCATCCGGTGGGTGTTGTTGTTTTGTTCTTCTGAAAAGGAAATGGTAGTTGGGGTGGCACCGTCGCATTTAGATCGCCCACTCTCCTCCTCCTGTCTTAACACTCACTGATTAATTAATCGGCAGCTTTGTTTGCCCATTAGATTAGTTTTCCCACGCGCGCCAAAGTCAAATGGATTGTGCTACGCTAGCTAGGGACGCAGTACTAGCTCCATTTGCCTACTTGGCGAGTTGTCTGCGGACGTGGAGGTTCAGAGGAATCTCGGACAACCACCTGCACTGCAAGTAGCAATCAAGCTCCACCAATGGCGGTTACTCCCTAATTAGACGGAGTACTAGTATACCTATACTAGGTGTACAGTACAGTCTGTCGCTCCGGCCTAGTAAGTTCTTAATCATTTGATCGGATCTCACCACACTAGTTTAATTAACATGACGCTCGGTCGATCTGACGCTGGAATCTTGGTTTTGATGGCAATTAGATACAGGAAAAAAAAAAGGCTAAACTAATTCCACGGTACAAATCACACACAGCAAGAACAGCAGCAGCAGCCTAGAACAAGAAATCGAAACTAGTATAATGTCCTGATGGCACCCGCACAAGAAAGAAACTGACTGAAGTTTCATCCTAGTAGTAGTACAAAACACGAACATCAAACAGCACCAAGAAGAAGAAGCTACGGGAAATCTAACTAGTCCTGGCTGCGTGCGCTGCAGCTGGACGCGGTGCTCCGCCGGGAGGAGCGGCCGATGGACTCGTCGATCCGGGAGAGCTGCGGCCGCCACAACCGCGACGACTTGGCGCAGGACTTGTCGGCGGGGCCGGGCGGCTTGGTCGTGACCGCCTGGTCCTCGGAGTCAGCGGGGCGGCCGGCGAAGAGCGAGTCGACGGGGCAGGCCGCGGGGGCAGCGCCGCCGCCCTTGCGGGCCAGCGCGGTGAGGCGGTTCATGAGGCAGGCGAGGTCGACGGCGGAGGACTCGGCCTGGAACACGGAGTGCGGGAGGAGGAAGTACACCGTGCCGGGCTCCAGCGCGTCGTCGGGCCTGAACGGGGCCCGGCCGGGCTGCAGGAGGTGCGACGACGAGCAGAGCACGTAGCGGGCGCCCGAGGAGCTGGAGGAGGCGCCGCAGGAGGCGGTGGCGCGCGCCACGGTGACGGGGGTCCCGTCGGCCGCGGCGTCGAAGTCCTCCACGTAGCCGTTGGTGTGGATCACCCGCACCCCCGCGTACGGGCGCAGCGCGCACCTCCCGGTCGTCGAGGAGAAGCCGCACCCCATGGCGAGCTAGCGAGCGAGCGAGCGAGCGAGGGTGGTGGAGAACTGGCAGCTTGTGGTGGTCGGAGCGAGCGAGGGAGGGGAGGGGAGAGTATAAGGCAGCTGGCGTGCCGGCCGGGGCGTTGAATGGGCTGACGGGCGTGCGTGGAGGACGGACTTGACGAAGAAGAGGCTGATGGGCGGATGCGCGCGCTGGCGTGGTACGGACTTCGTCGCGTGGACCCGCATGGCGTGTCGTGGCGTGATTTATAAGCAGCACAGCGCGCGCGCTTCATTAATTTAATTTATTTTGCACCTGGTGTGTATTTGGGTGGTGTGGGGGAGGAAGAAATGGTGTGGATTTGGATAAGCTCGCTTCGGACCACAAGCACAAGGCTATGCTTATCTACTAAGTGTTTTCTGAGTTAAGTTTTAGCTAGTTAAACAAATTAATTAGTTAGTTACCATATTATGCATCACTATTACTCTACAGAACCGTTACTTGCAGAAATCAACTGGCAGTTAAAAACATCTTGGCAATCTTTAACTGTTTCGAGCCCGAGTTCCAGATTAGCATGACGATCGCGATCATTGATGAGTCACTCACTCACTGATCGACGAGTCGCTTTTAATGTCCTAGCTAGGCTTGTCCGTCCAAGTCATGCACGTACGGAGAAACCAGAGCCAACGCAACGCAAACGATGCCCTCACACGTCCGACTTCTTCTGTATGGTTGACATATAGCACAAGAAAATAATTAAAGTTCAGATTTTTATATACTACTCCAGTAGCTTAACCCTTTCGGACACTGTGTCGGCGGCTGGAAAACCGTCTGCGCAAGCACACAGCCTGAGGATCTCTCGGCGGCGGCGGCGGCGGCCGGCAGCCGAGAAAACAAACAGAACCTCGATCGGGGCAAAGTGATCGGGCCATTCGGGCGTACGTGACCTCGTGGCGCGTGGAACTCCACCTTGTATGGCAGTGGTAGGTAGTAGGGACCAGCGCAAGTGGAGGAGAAACCGTGCATGTACGCACAATCTATGAGTAGATTAATTGAAGTGAAGGGCAATGCGCTTGTTCGTTGATCGCCTGTGTCTAATGCTCGAAAAAGAATGAATTTTACTCCTTTCAATTCGAAAATAAGTGACTTACTAGCTTACACATGTATCTAGACTTGTTTTAGTGTCTACATACGTGACAAATCCGTGTTTTAGTGTCTACATACTTAACAAATTCAAGTCACTTGTTTCTAGACGGAGTGATATATTATTCCATATAAATTTCTATATTACTCTCTGTCTCGGTAAATAAGTGAACTGCATTTGTCGAAATTCACATATATATCTATACTTCTAGATACATACGAATTTAGATAAATTCAAGTCACTTATTTTTGGACAGGAGAGTACTTGTTAGATTTTAAGGGTGTTGGTGGACTAAATTCTCATAATCTCGACTATCCCTATTCAGTTGTTATAACACTGCTATCAATCAACAACACTACAAGAAACATGTACAAGGCCGGGTTGTCGCCAAAGCGCCGTCGACAACTAGCTATGTTGGCGGAGGCTGTCGGCATACAACCATCGGCAACCTCAGTATCGGCATATAGCACGTGACCATCAGCATAAATGTCTACGCTGAGTTTTCGACGACGGTCGACACAAAGAAAGGCAATAGAGCTAGTCGTCTAACGACGTCGACTGGTATGCCAACGACGCGTTGGTCGTATCACTGCTATCTCCGATGAGGCATGCCCTTAGCATCGCTCTGTATTAGTATCCAGCCTCAGCTTCATCAGGAGTTATAGTTTCCTCATCCAGAAAATGGTCATCAAGACCGCACCCTAACATCCAGTTGTGAAGGATACAACATGCAAGAACAAGCTTAACTTGAGTGAGGAAAGTGTGGAATGACTTCTTGACAAGCATTTAATTTTTTTTTAATGCAGCAAATGCCCTCTCGATGGTGACTCTCAGGCTAGAGTGTTTAAGATTGAACATCTCGTCCCTATTTTCCGGTATGTTCGTTGGATAGAACTCGTTCACATGATACTTGCTTTTCCTGAAGGGTTAGAATCCTAGGCCGACAAGCATATCCGACGTCTTCTAGGTATAACTTACCATCAGGGTTTCCCATCAGGTCTAGACAGGTTGTCAGCAAACTAGTTAACGCATATGAACTTGAGATTGAAATCAACAGCAGGACACACATTCTAGCTGATGTTGTACTTGTTCCTTCCTCTATATGTTGTTGACTATTTTCTACACTCAAGCAGTCAAAGTACCATCGATTGAGCTAGTACAATCCTATGATGACAAGAATAAACAGTCATGCTTATGTGCAATGCGGTATTCCGACGAAATGAAAAAGCAGTATTAGTGCTCACCATGAAATACGGATACCATATGTGGTTGTTTCATATCTTGCCTGGTGTTTCACCAGATGGTGGCTTGATGTATCTCTTCTCTGAGCTCCTCAACTGCATACATGATTTGGTTAAAATAGTGGGAAATTGTTGAAAGGGCATGTATGCCCCCATGTGTGGTTTTGGTAATTAATAACAATCTCTATGGACTAATGTTTGAATTGAGTTTCACTAGTAGGAATTGTCCATTGTCATTGCTTAGACCATGTTTTGGTTTCAATGTAGACGAAATGAAGAAGAAGAAGAAGAAGAAGAAGATCAAGAGTGTCTTGAAGAAAAAGAAGATGGAGTTCCTCATGTGCATCTTTAAGACATCATCCTTATGGGAATAGAAGAAATAAAGTGCAAGCTCAAGATGCACCATCTTTAGAAGGTCTCATGCTTGAAGCTTTCCATTCTCGGTGATCATGGATTGATAAAGACAAGTTCTCGGAAGTGGTCTCCCTTGGTGTATGGGGAGCAATTCGCAAGTATTCTACAAGTAAGAGCGGGTAAGAGAAATCAATAAAGATGTTCCATCTTGAGGAGTACAAGACGGTCTACATCAAGCTCAAGGTAATGCTCAAGGAAAAGGGATTATCTTGATAGGTTTTCTCTTTTGTCGGTCTCATGTTGTTAGTTGGGAGACCAGGTTTAGGATAGATAGCCATACTATTAAGAGGGGCTCTCGAGTGAGTAACTCGATCGCATCTTTCGGATAGAGCTCAAACCTTTGCATATTTGCATCATCTTTCTTGGTTATTGTTGGGTTTAGATGTTGTCCATTTGAGGATCTAGAGCTTTTGGTTATCTTCATAACAAGCTCTAGTTCATCAAAAATGGATTTCCCTTGCATATCCTATTGTGTTTTTGATCTTGCGGGTTTTCCGGCTCCACACCAGGGGAGGTATCTCACATATATATACTTGATATTTTTCCCTTGGTGGTACCCAATATTTCGTTATCTTTCGTTTTTGTTGGATTCTACACGTCGTTATATTTGCAGCAAAATTGGTTTCATCTTGTTTGGACTTTGGATACGAAAGTTATTGCAGTTTTGGTTCTGAAGTTTCCATGGATGGTAGTTCCGGCGCGCCGTCGGTAGTACCGCTAGGGTGTTTTTGACGCCCGTAGTATCGGGGAAAGTACCGGGCTACTTCCTCTCAGCCCCTATCACCCTGCAGTAACATTTCTGTTTCGTCGTGTTTGTTTACTGGAACTTGACCGGAAGTAAGGCGGTAGTACCAGCTCCGACCCAGCGGAAGTACCGCTGCTCTACCATATGTACCGCTCGGGCATATTTTTTCGCCGGTAGTACCTAAGGAAATTCTGGCTCCGCTCAGCTTGTGACACCCCGCAGTCATCTCTTTGTTTGGTTGCGTTTTATCATCGATACTTGGACGGTAGTAGACTCGTAGTACCAGCCAGAAGTCTAGGCCCGTGTCGGGCAGAACTTCCGGCATGTACAACTGGGTGTTTCTCCACTGCTTTCGAGCCGTTGTATCTGGGCTGACCGAAACTTCCGGCTAGGCATGTAAATGGCCCAAACGATCTGATTTCATGAGCCCTTTAAAATGGGATCTTCTTCTCCTTCATGGGGCTAGCTATTTGGTTGGTCTTTTGCTCTCTCTCCTCCATTGTTGACCCTTGAAGAACTTGTCCTCTCCCTTCCCCCCCTCCTATGATTCTTACATCTTTTTGAGGGATTTGTGAGAGGAGATATAGATCTACAATCCCACCTAGCCAAATCCCTTCTTTGTGAAGGAATCTTTGGGATCTAGATCTTGGAGAGTTTTGTGTTCTCCTCTTGTGTTCTTTCTCTCTTATTCCCCCAATAGCTTTTATAGCTTTGGTGAAATTTGGGAGTGAGCGACTTGCCCTTGCATTTGGTGCATAGGCTTGAGTTCTCCTCGGAGATTCGGTGAGTTCAAGCTTGTGGGCTTGTTACTCTTGGGTTCTTGAAACCTTATACAGTTATGCGGTTGTGGTGTGATACCCTTGGGGTCTCCAATTGAGTTATGAAGATTCCTCAATCTAGAGGCCTTTGTGGTGATTCTTGGGGGCCTCCATTGAGTTGTGGAGGTTGCTCCAAGTCTTGTACGAGTTCGGTGACCTCCCTCAAGTGTCCCATAGTGGATCAAGTGCCTGCCGGTTGTGTGCACTCGGGAGAATAAACTGAGCCATTTGTGGCATTCGAAGAGCATTGCACCATCACACCTCTCCAACAGAGACGTAGCTTCTTTGCAAGTGAACTTGAGGATAAAATTTTCATCACCGCGTCTATCGGTTATTCCTATACCTAAGCTCTTACTGATACACTTTAGATTGTGACAGCCTTCGTGCTTGAAGTAATTCTTCTTGCTATCACCGTGTTGCTTGTCTTTCTTAGCATAGATTGTTGGTTGTAACACCCTCAAATCGGCCCTATGCAAGTTTTAGCCCTTTCCGCCAAACCCGCATAGAAACGATTCAAGGACGCCCACCAGGCACTTTCGTGCGGGTGGAAAACGAAGTAATACCATTACACAACAGTCCTCGATGGGACCCACAGAACAGATATATATATACAACAGCGACTCAACGAGTCAAGAATACAGATATACAATACAAAGATCCAAATCACCTTGAAAACGTTACATTGTCCGAGTACGGACAAGATGCAAATGGGGCTAAGAGCCCTGAAGAATAACCAATGGCGTCCATAACCCTGCCCAGGCCAAGCCGGAAGGGTAACCCTGCTAACGACGTCGAACTTAAACCTGCTAAAACAAAAGGGGTGCCGACAAAGGGCAAAGGAAAAAGAGGAGCATCAGTACTGAGGCCAGTACACGGCGAGGCTAGAATTCGGCGGCTCTCGCCTACATAGGTATGGTGGGCTGAAGCGGCAGCGCAGCGGCACTAAACAACCTATAGAGACTCAATACACTGACGGTTATCAGAGAGGGATAAGAAAGACCTGTTCGGATCCAACCTGAAGCTAACACCAAACAAACCCGTCCTGGTATTTCTCCCTCGAGACCAAACAAGGAAGTCGGACCAAGGAACTCACACAGTTGACAATTTTACTCATTCCGTTATAGTTGCAGCAATTACTAATCAGATATAGATAGCAGGAGTCATCCTGATAGCATAAGTAGTGGGCAGTTTTAGTTAACATTCCGTTGTTGTTGGAACATTTACTAGTCAGATATAATTGTCCTGAGGAATCCCAAAACCCAGCAGTTGTTGGCACTTTTATCACATTCCAATGGAGTTACAATACTTACTAGGCAGATATAACAAGGCACAGGGAACCCCAGCTCCACTAGTGGTTGGCATTTTTAATATCCATTCCGTTATAGTGAAGCTGATTACTAGCCATACATATTAAGTCAAATTTATAGCACTACTTTAGTTATGCTTGTCTATGATCGAGATATTATGCTCCAAGTCGTTCATAACCGCGGACACGGCTTTCAGAAAGTTTTACCCTGCAGGGGTGCACAAATAGCAACACACACTCGATCAACCTCGAAAAAACCAACTCAAAACCCAACGAGGCCTTCACGATAAAGCGATCATAGGATTCATAAAATATTTCAGGGGGCCACCCAACTAAGCTACCCGCAACGAAGTTGGCCAGCTCCGGAACGGACCCAGGGTTTGTGTGGACGGCTGTAAACGACTGGGAACCCGAAAGTGTGACTGGGCTTGTCGATACAGCGAAAACGTGTCACGATCCTAAACAGTACAGGTGCTCCACGCACAATCGTAAATAAAGCAGTAAAGCATGGCATAAGTACAAGATAGTAATAAAACCCCAAACTAGTTTGTGGCCCCAAGAAATAGAAATGAATCAAGCTCTGGCTCAGGGGGGTCCATAAGGCCTCCCGGATGTGGATAGTGCGAAAAATCAAGGAACAAGTATCAAGTACTCGGGGTCCTACGGGACACAAGTGAGCGTGAAAGAACCGAATAACATCTATTGCCCGCCGATGCCTCTGCATTAGTTATATCTAGCATTTTAATAGTTGTATTTAAAGTCATGATCATCTCCACCATTAAGCATCTACCAACCTTCCAACAACTGTGGTACTTGACAACACGGGATCGCACCTAAGCAAGCAACTACGACTCGCAAGGCCAGCTATCTACCAAACACAGGCAATAGGAGGTGTCCAAGACAATATAAAGGCTGCACGGGATATAACTGGTGCACGGAAACTAAAGCATCACGACACGGATAGCAATAGATCAACAGGAGGAAATAAAGACTATAAATGCAAAATAGGTAGAAGGGGGAGAGATGCTCGCCTAGGAAACGCTGCCGGAGGTTCATATCCGGAGAACTTGTCGATACTCGCATCCACTCATCGGTCTAATCCGCGAAGAAGCAAACACTAGCAGAAACACCGGATCAATATTTAATACGACGGCAGAAGATCCGACATGATTATGATATGATGCATGGCATGGCACAGATGCGGTGCAACTAGGCAATATTAAGCAGAACCGAGGTCCAGTCAATTAATTAATAGGTTCAATTTATTTATCTACCCCACCAATTGTATTAATAAGACAAAACACGGCATCGGTTCGCTACACAAATTTAAATGGAGTCCAGAATAAGACAACAATATCCCGCATATAGACTCCATATTTAATCATGCGGTGAATCGGCAAAATGCCCCGAAACCACAGATAGGTATGCATGCATGAACAATTTAATATGCAACAGTTGATAATGTCATATTATAAAAATAGGGGCTTAGGGTCACACATCTGGTTCGACAGATCTTGGGTTCCGGGGGTTCGGGGTTCGACAGGGTTCGACGGGGATCGGATCTGGGGTTTGGATCGACGGGATCGCTCTCGAACAACGGAAGTAGATCTTGTCGCATCCGGGAAGGACTTGGTTTGGCGTCGAGGGCGCATCGGATTCACCCGGGTCGGTGTCGAACTTGTCGTCGCGAAGATCTTGTCGGGTCCGTGCCATCGAGCCGGTCTTAGCATCCGGGGTGAAGTACTTGGCGTATCCGAGATGAAGCGCTTGTCGTTCCGGGTTCTCGGGCATCGGATCCGTGAAGGAGTACTTGTCGCATCCGATGGATCGGTCCTCGGGGTTGAAGAACTTGGCACGCCAGGTTCGGTCGTCGGATCTTGGGTCGGGTCGTCGGATCCGGGAGTAGATCTTGGTGTCTCATGATGAAGATCTTGACAAGTCCTTGCCGAGTTACTTCGGAAGATCTTGGCGTCTCGGCGTGGTCCCTAGGGTTTTGTCCGGGTGGATGTCGATTTTTGTGGCCCCGAAGGTCTTGACAGGTCCAGTACACGGAGGCCACCGATTGCGAAGATCTTGTGAGCCTTGGAAAGTTCTTGACACCAAATGGCAGTACCCATCTCTCCAAAAAGCCACAACGCTGCAGGCTCACACCTGAGCAGCAACAGGCTGGTTACATACATGTGGGCACGCACAGGGCAAAATAGCACCTCGCACGCACGGGGAGGTCGACGGCGGACTGCGGCACGATGGCTGGTGGTGGGGCACCGAGCGGAGAGCAGGAGGCCGGGGCGACGGAGGCAGGCCCGCTGCCGGAGCGGGTCGGCGTTGCTCTGCGAGGCGGCCACGGTCGCGGCAGAGGCACGGGGCGGCCGAGTGGAGAGGGGCTTGCGGGAGGATGGCTGGGCGACTAGGGCGGCGCGAGGAAGGCCGGTGGAGGAGCTCAGGAGAGCGTGCCGGGGCGGTGACGACGGCGGGAGGCGGAGGAAGACGCAGAGGGTGGGGCCCCGGCGAGGCGCGCCGACGAGCGCGGATGGACGTCGGCAGAGGACCGCGAGGCCCTGGCGAGGTCGTCACGCGCGGCGGCCGGAGGAGCTTGATGCGGTGGAGGCGGCGGAACGTGGCCGAGAAGATGCCGGGCCGGGGAACGGCGCCGCTTGGGGGAAGGAGAGCAGCCCGGCGTGGCTCCGGCGGGCGGCACCAGAGGGGGAAGAGGCGCGGCAGGGGAGCGCAGGCCGGGCGGCGAGGGCGAGGTGGAGCTGGGCGTCGCGAGGGGAGAGGCTCGGCGGACGGGCAGCTCGCAGGGGAGGGCGAGCGCCAGCAGCGGGGAGGAGGATGCGGGGAAGGAATGAGTCGCAGGGAGAGAGAGGGCGACGACGAGGTAGGTGGGGATGGCGTAGCGAGGGGGAGGGGATTGCGGGCGAGCGACCGGGAAGAGGACATTCGCGGGGTGGGCTAGGGTCGGTGTGGCGACGTGGTCACGCGGTGAGTGGGGATTGTGGGGAGCGGCCCGAGCGGTAGAGAAACGGGGCAATGTACGCGACGCGTCTCTCGCGTGTAGGGCGTGCGCTGGTGGGGCCAGGGGAGTACGCGGGCTGGGGTTAGCGTGCGGGACGAGCGCGTCACGCGCGCGAGCGTGTACCGTGTCGGGGATGTCCGCGCGCGAGTGAGGCACTGCTGCTGGGGTGTGGCGCGACAAGGTGTGGGTCGGGTTGGGTCTGGGTTAGGTGGGACTGGTTAGGGTTAGGTTAGAACTAGGTTTTGTTGGAGATATGCCCAAGAGGCAATAATAAAGTGGTTATTATCATATCTTCACACTTATGATAAATGTTTACATTCATGCTATAATAGTATTAACAAGGAAACCATTAATACTTGTGTGATTTGTAAACTTAATTTAAAGTCCCTAGTATAGCCTCTATACTTCACTAGCTTGTTGGTTGATTAATGATTGTGGTTTCCAGATCATGAACATTGAGATGTTATCAACAACAAGATCATATCATTAGGAGAATGATATGGTGGACATACTCCTATAGATAAGCGTAGCATAAAGATCAAGTCATTTCAATAGTTCAATTGCTATATGCTTTCTGATACATAGTAACCTAATTCCTTCGACCATGAGATCATGCATATCACCTTTACTGGATGGATGCTTTGATGTCATCAAACACCACACCGTAACAGGGTGGCTATAAAGGTGGCATTGAGTGTTCGGAAAGTATTGGTTGAAACACATGGATCAAGAGTGGGATTTGTCCATCCATATGACGGATAGATATACTCTGGGCCCTCTCGGTGAAATGTCATCCAATTAGCTTGCAAGCATGTGACTTGGTCACAAGGGATCACATATCACGGGAACGAGAAAAGAGTACTTATCAGTAACGAGGTTGAACTAGGTATGCAGAGATACCGACGATCATAACCTCGGATAAGTAACATATCGTGAGACAAAGGGAAATTGGTATCGTATGTAAGTGGTTCATTCGATCGCAAAGTAATCGTAGAAATATGTGGGAGCCATATGAATTTCCAGATTCCTCTATTGGTTATTGTTCGGAGAAGTGTCTCGATCATGTCCGCATAATTCACGAACCGTAGGGAGACACACTTAAGGATTCGACGTTGTTTGAGTAGTTATGGTATTATGAGAAAGAGACCGAATGTTGTTCGGAGTCTCGGATGGGATCCGGGATATCACGAGGTGATCCGGAATGGTCCGGAGAATAAGATTCATATAAGGAAAGTCCCGTTTCGGAGTTCGGGAATGATTCCGGTGTTTTCATCGGGAATGTTCTAGAAGGTTCCGGATTGTCCGGCACTCCGGGGGGGAAGGGGTACATGAATGTGTCATTACATATTGGAATGATTGCATCATGTACTAAGTGTTCTTGCTGTCCCAAATATAGGATTAAATTGAATCCTAAAACAGAAAAGTCAAATGTCCAGTTTGAAAGTCAAACGGCTAAAACAAGAAACTGTGGGAAACAAGCAAGAGGAGTTGGAATCAACTTGGAGGAGGAGTTGGACTCCTCCAGGCCGGCGCCCAGCCCAAGGACGAGTTGGGGAGGGACTCCCTCCCTCCCCTGGCGCGCCAAGACCCCCCTCCCATAAAAGGAGGGGCAGGGCTCCTCCTACACACACAAGTTTCCTATCCTCTAAACTAAACCCTAGATCTAGACCCCGGTTTAGAGCTATTCGGTTTAGAGCCTTCTAATTGGTTTAGAGCCTTCTAATTGGTGTGTCTAATTACTAGACCACTAATAGCCTCTCTCATAAGCTCCACCATACTCGCACCGGCTTAAGGCGAAGCCCTGCGGGATCTCCCCTCTACTTCCGGTACCACGCCGTTGTGCTGCCGGAATCGCGAGGAGAGTGCTACAACCTCCGCTGCCTGCTGGAACAAGGGAGAGGAAGGTCTTCGTCGAGTACCGAACGTGTGACCGACTGCGGGAGCGCTGCTGGAACGTGGCGCTGGAAGGATCGTCTACACGATCTTGAGATCGGAAAGAGTACGACTACATCATCCACGAGAATCTGCTCTCGTTAACCGCTTTGGAATCTTCGAGGGTGAGTTCCTCTATCGACTCGTTGCTACAATCTAGTAGATAGATCTTGGCTTGTTTGTTTGTATGCGATAGAAAAATTTTGTTTTCCATGCTACGAACCCCTACAGTGGTATCAGAGCCGTGTCTATATGTAGATCTGTTGCACGAGTAGAACACAATGGTCATTGTGGGCGTTGATGCTTTTATTGTAGATTGCTTTTTGTGTACTTTGCATCTTGCGGTATGTTGGGATGAAGCGGCCCGGGCTAACCTTACATGACATCGTTCATGAGACTTGCTCCACGCTCGACATGCAACTTGTATTGCATAAGTGGCTTTGCGGGTGCCTGTTTCTCCTAGCATAGTTAAGATCCAATTTACAACGGGTAATCAACAATGCTAGTATCAATGTTGTGGTTCTTGTTCGTAAGTTAGAACGACACTTATTGAAAGCCCCAAGCCACGTAAAATATGCAAAGAAAGTAGAGGCGTCTAACTTTGTTTTGCAGGGGTGTGCAGTGATGTGATATGGCCATGATTGTGATTATATTTGATGTATGCAATGTTCCTTATTGTAAGTTGGCAACCGGCAGGAGCCATATGGTTGTCTTTAATTTCTGTTAAGACCTGCGTGTCTATTCAAAATAGTTGTAATAGTTGAAGCTGGTGGATGACAACCATGAAGAAGCGTCATTGACCTTGATGCTATGCCGGTAATGATGGAGATCATGTTCGTGCTTGAAGATGGAGATCAGAAGCACAAAGAAGAAAGGCCATATCATATCACATATTATGAATTGCATGTGATGTTAATCCTTTATGCATCTTGTATTGCTTTGTAGACGACGGTAGCATTATAAGATGATCCCTCATGCACATAAATTTCAAGTTCTAAAGTGTTCACCCTTAGTATGCACCGTTGCCAAAGCTTGCTGCTTCGAAGCACCACGTGATGATCGGGTGTCTTTGATTCCGCGGGTGAATACAACGTAAGCAAGCCAGATTTGCTTATGCGGTAGCTAAGGTTTGATCTTGACGAGCCTAGCATGTACAGACATGGCCTCAGGAACACGGATCACCGAAAGGTAAAGCATGAATCATATAGTAGATATGATGAACATGTCGATTGTTCGCCATTGAAACTATATCAACTCTCGTGATGATCGGTTTTGATGTGGTGGATTTGGTTCGTGTGATCACTAAAACAATGTGAGGGATATTGTTTTGAGTGGGAGTTCACCTAGATTAATTTAATTATTAATTAGAACTCAATTTATCATAAACTAAATCAAAGTGAATTTGCATAGTTGTTGTAGTCATTGGCATCCGTTTACCACCTTGCGCTTAGTTATAATTGAGATGATAGAACTATAGAATTCTGGTTAGAGACTTTACGAACTGGTATCGTATTGTTTTAAGTGATAATCTAAAGTTTAAAAGTCCTATTGCAAACTTTCAGTAAGTTCCGGTTACTCCATGAAGTTTAATAATTAGTATTAAATCAAGAGTAAAAATTCCAAGTGTTAGTATATAAGTATCATGTTTGTATCCATGATTCTTGATATTCAAAGGATTCCCTTAATATCAAGGTTATCTAGGATCTGAAAGAGTTGTTTCAGAAACCATGATGTGTGGAAGATATTGTGATATCTGAAACGAAGTTTTGGTTACAACATGATAGAGCATAATATGGCAAAGTCATGTTCTCATGTTTGATGAGAATTTGCAAAAAGGTTGGAGACACTTGTTGTCCTAATCCTCCAAAAGGTTTTGGATAGCAACATTATACTCATAATTCATCGTTATAAGCTAAAAGTAGCTTGATCATGGACGATTCCATGATAAGGGTGAATATTTGATGTAGGTAAAATGTTTACTACACCAAGAGATTACTAAAGAAAGGAATTTGAAAGAACACCAAACATTTGGTGATGGTGATCTACTTCAAAGTGCAAATCCAAAGACATTGGTATTTAACTATACACGCTTTGGACTATATGTCATATGTATGACTCCACTATTGATGTTGATAGATTCTTTCAAACTGAAAAGGAAATATTGAAAGAGAATCTCATAAATATATGGCAGAAAAGAAAAGACTAGAATCGTTCAGTTTAAGTATATAGATGATATACATGTTATGGCTATATTCTTTGCTTGTTAAACAATGTGGTTCTCAAGTATTTGATACTGAATTTGTTGGTGTGAATCGTCATACAAAACAACACAATTCATGAACTACAATGGCCTAAGTAACTAGCAAAAGAATATGTGATGATGTTCATCGAGAACAAATAAAGGGTTATTGTGTTGCTCGTTAAACATCAAAACTTGCCTTCAAAGATTTGTTTTATCAGGTATTATGAGAACAAAAGGGTTGTTCAAATAATTGCCGTAATCCATAAAAGATGGATGATTCACAAATCTCGTTGGATAAATCACATCCATAAAACTAGTGCTAAAATTGTCGAAAGACAAATTGATTGAAAGATCACTTAAGAAGTGACATCGCCGTTTAAATTATATTGGAAAGAAAACATGAAGAAACTCCATGTGGATGGAATTTTGGAGTCTTTTGAATTTTGATCAAATGACGTTTGTAAAACTTTCCTAGAGATAATTAAAACTTCGTTCATAGGCCAAAAGGGAACGAAAGACTAGCTTATTGGAACTTGTGCATATTGTTGTACGAACTCCATTATGTGTAGTCAAGAGCGATGGATTTCAACTTCATATGCTTTCTCCGAAAATTTGAGTGAATATGTGAATATTTACTTAATAAGGATGAAGTATGAAATATTTGAAAAGTTCAAAAGACTTTCAAGATGAAGTGCAAAATCATTGTAACAAGAATATGAATAGTTTATGATAAAGATCATAAAGGAAGACATTTGAGTTACAAGTTTAGCATAATACCTAAGATTTAAGGAATCGTTCCGGTGATTTGCATTTCCCGAAACACCATAAGAGTATGGAGCGTTCGAGATATGTAATTAAACCTTGTTTGACATGGTAAGATCAAAGGTGTAATTCATAAAACTGCCATTGTATTTTAAAGATTAAAAGCTTTAGAGATTACCGTTTTTCCACTGAAAAGAGCTCCATCATAATCCGTTGAAATGACACCATATAAGGTTATGGTTTGGGATAAAACTCAAGTTGTCCTTTCTTAAACATTGGTATGCTATGCATAAGAAAGATGTTTGCAACCAAAGTCGGATGAACCTGTCTTTGTATGTTATTTCGAATAACTGTTAAGTACTCCTCCATAACATCGGAGACAAAAGTGTTTGTCACTTAAAACGTCAAGTTTCTTTGAGAAGGAATTTTTCGTGAAAAGTTAAGTGGGAGGACAATAGAAACTTTGATAAGGTTAAAAGAACCTTAGCTATATGTGCAGAGTTGCGCAGCACCGAAAAGTGTTCCGGAGGCGGCAACAATGCTCATGGCTCACGTACCTCAAAGGTTGTGGTCACGGAGATCTAAGTTCCTATTGAAACAAGTAGATCGGGTAAACAATCAAATACCAAGATTTGAGGGTTGAATCATTATTTGAGAATAATGAACCGACTACATACAGAGAAGCGATGATGGGCCCTGACTCCGTAAAATGGCTTGAAGCCATAAAATCCGTGATAGTTCCATACACGAGAAATCAAGTTCTTGAAGGACCCTCGAAAAAGGTGTAAGACCTTATAGTTGTGTCTGGATCTATAAAGAAATAGACATGGATGTTTTACATCTATGAAATAGTCGACATGTTGAGAAAGAGTTCACAACAATGTTCAAAGGTTGACTATGACAAGATTTTGATCTTTCATAGTGATATTTAGTCTAGACGGATTAATGTAGCAACCACTACATATAATTTGTTATATGGTAGTTGAATAAACAAAACAAGTTCTTCTAATAGAATCGTTACCTAGGACATGTGCATAACACGGTCCATAGGGTTTTGTTAATTCAAAAGGATGCTAAAAGTATATGCAAACTTCAATGGTTGAAGTAAGCATAGCGGAGTTGGAATCTTCACTATGATGAAACTGTTAAAAAGTTTTCATTTCATCAGAGACAATGAAGATGCTTGCATTTGCAAGAAATTAAGTGGGAGCGCTAAGACATGTTTCTAATACATTATGTGGAAAACATATTGTTGATTGGAAATAATGTATCTTTTATTAACACATATTAAGAATTTCATCCCGATGAAAGACTTAGGCAAAACCCAAATATTTGGCATCAATAGACGCTAATATGGTTGTGCCAGAAGTACATAGACAAGATATTGAATGAGTTCAATATAGAAACTACAAGAGAGGTTCTTGTCGCACAGAAAGGATTGAATGAGTTCAATGTTGATGATATATTCAAGTGTATTGACATTTGGTAAAGTGACACAAATAATCAAGTATAGATTGATACTTGATGTATGAAATCACAAAGAGTATTTATATCAATCGTACTGTGATATGTACAAATCCAGATATGTCCTATGCTCTAAATGTTGTGAGCATATACCAGAATGATTCGTAAGATGATCATTGGACAATAGTAAGGATATTCTTATGATCTTCTGAAAGAACTAAGAGTATAATATTTGTAGAAGTGACAAATAGATGGTTAGTTCATTGTAAAAGTACTACATTGATACTAGCTTTGTCACAAAGTACAAATTAAGTTTATCTCAATCTAAACTAAGGGTGGCACAATATAATGGAAAGTGAGTTCCATAATGGATTTGGATGATTTCCAAAATTAAGACATTGTGACAGATACTACAACAAAAGGCTAAGTATATGACTGCTATTATAGCAGCAAAAGAGGGCATTTGTGTCAAGAAGTTTGTTATCAAACTAGGTGTAGTTCACAGTGGGATAATACTATGAAGATATATTGTGCGACAATATTATCAACATGTTTTAACCCCAAAGAGCTAAAGGTCACACCGAAAGACCAAATTTATACAAAGCCATCTCATTAGAGAATGAGTGATGCGTAGAGACGCAAAGACATGCAATTACACACGGATCTGGAAGTGTCAGATCCGGAGATCAGTTGACCACTAGCAATCGTGTACATACAACACTGGAAAGCCATAGGTGTTATATACACAAAGGTTCGAAACTAGATTATTGACTCTAGTGCAAGTGGGAGACTGTTGGAGATATGCCCAAGAGGCAATAATAAAGTGGTTATTATCATATCTTCACACTTATGATAAATGTTTACATTCATGCTATAATAGTATTAACAAGGAAACCATTAATACTTGTGTGATTTGTAAACTTAATTTAAAGTCCCTAGTATAGCCTCTATACTTCACTAGCTTGTTGGTTGATTAATGATTGTGGTTTCCAGATCATGAACATTGAGATGTTATCAACAACAAGATCATATCATTAGGAGAATGATATGGTGGACATACTCCTATAGATAAGCGTAGCATAAAGATCAAGTCATTTCAATAGTTCAATTGCTATATGCTTTCTGATACATAGTAACCTAATTCCTTCGACCATGAGATCATGCATATCACCTTTACTGGATGGATGCTTTGATGTCATCAAACACCACACCGTAACAGGGTGGCTATAAAGGTGGCATTGAGTGTTCGGAAAGTATTGGTTGAAACACATGGATCAAGAGTGGGATTTGTCCATCCATATGACGGATAGATATACTCTGGGCCCTCTCGGTGAAATGTCATCCAATTAGCTTGCAAGCATGTGACTTGGTCACAAGGGATCACATATCACGGGAACGAGAAAAGAGTACTTATCAGTAACGAGGTTGAACTAGGTATGCAGAGATACCGACGATCATAACCTCGGATAAGTAACATATCGTGAGACAAAGGGAAATTGGTATCGTATGTAAGTGGTTCATTCGATCGCAAAGTAATCGTAGAAATATGTGGGAGCCATATGAATTTCCAGATTCCTCTATTGGTTATTGTTCGGAGAAGTGTCTCGATCATGTCCGCATAATTCACGAACCGTAGGGAGACACACTTAAGGATTCGACGTTGTTTGAGTAGTTATGGTATTATGAGAAAGAGACCGAATGTTGTTCGGAGTCTCGGATGGGATCCGGGATATCACGAGGTGATCCGGAATGGTCCGGAGAATAAGATTCATATAAGGAAAGTCCCGTTTCGGAGTTCGGGAATGATTCCGGTGTTTTCATCGGGAATGTTCTAGAAGGTTCCGGATTGTCCGGCACTCCGGGGGGGAAGGGGTACATGAATGTGTCATTACATATTGGAATGATTGCATCATGTACTAAGTGTTCTTGCTGTCCCAAATATAGGATTAAATTGAATCCTAAAACAGAAAAGTCAAATGTCCAGTTTGAAAGTCAAACGGCTAAAACAAGAAACTGTGGGAAACAAGCAAGAGGAGTTGGAATCAACTTGGAGGAGGAGTTGGACTCCTCCAGGCCGGCGCCCAGCCCAAGGACGAGTTGGGGAGGGACTCCCTCCCTCCCCTGGCGCGCCAAGACCCCCCTCCCATAAAAGGAGGGGCAGGGCTCCTCCTACACACACAAGTTTCCTATCCTCTAAACTAAACCCTAGATCTAGACCCCGGTTTAGAGCTATTCGGTTTAGAGCCTTCTAATTGGTTTAGAGCCTTCTAATTGGTGTGTCTAATTACTAGACCACTAATAGCCTCTCTCATAAGCTCCACCATACTCGCACCGGCTTAAGGCGAAGCCCTGCGGGATCTCCCCTCTACTTCCGGTACCACGCCGTTGTGCTGCCGGAATCGCGAGGAGAGTGCTACAACCTCCGCTGCCTGCTGGAACAAGGGAGAGGAAGGTCTTCGTCGAGTACCGAACGTGTGACCGACTGCGGGAGCGCTGCTGGAACGTGGCGCTGGAAGGATCGTCTACACGATCTTGAGATCGGAAAGAGTACGACTACATCATCCACGAGAATCTGCTCTCGTTAACCGCTTTGGAATCTTCGAGGGTGAGTTCCTCTATCGACTCGTTGCTACAATCTAGTAGATAGATCTTGGCTTGTTTGTTTGTATGCGATAGAAAAATTTTGTTTTCCATGCTACGAACCCCTACAGGTTTGGGATTTTAAGTTTAGGGTTTCGGGGTAGTAGACTGCTGCCAGCCGGGCCCTTTGGGCCTGGTAGGTGGCGGCCTCCCCTGGTTTGTAAAATATGTTTTTATTTATTTTCAAAACAAAATATTTTAGCAAATAGGTTTTAGACAAAACAAAATATCCGGACGGACCAGTTCTACATTTGAAATAAAGAGGGAGGCAATTAGAAAATAAAGATAGGCTTTTAGAAAATAATTTTAGGCAAACATATGCATGAAGGCATGACGATGCTAAAATGCAATGTGGCATGGTGACATGAGCATGCGGTCATGACGATGCAATGCACAAAAACAACGCGATTTTCTAGTACTGGTTTTGCGGGGCGCCACATTGGTGCACTTAGTTGAACCTAATTGTTTTAGGTTTTGTGCTCAATAAATTAAATGTTAATTTTATTCCGTATTTATTAGAGCCTAAACCGTAATTATTTTAAAATCCTATTCACCCGCCCTCTAGGCATCGTCATTTGTCCTTTTCAATTGTCTCTATGCATGTCCTAAATGTGTCTTTGATCACTACAAACCTCTAGTTATGACCTATAAAATGAAGGAACATATCAACTTGCTCATCCACATATGTGTGGATGCTATCTTGCAACAATCCTCTCCCCCTAAACCTTTTGCCAAGTTGATAGAAGGGGGCGATGTTACCCGAAGCATTTGAACATCCTATACATCGTTTGAGTTGTAGTTCAGATTGGCAATCATGTCCTAATCACGACACAACATAGGACCATATATCACTGTCGGATAGGCAGCATGCTTAACTACTCTTTTGTGAAGCAGGAGGATCCAGTCTCGAACCACAGCTACAAGTGTTGTTTCCTGATGGATCAAATTAATCCGATCGACCTATTCAATTCGACCTAACATGAGCACTGGCTAAATCAACTATACATGCTATCCACTAGCGGCGGGGATAGAAAGTAGGGGAGGAGATGGTGGTTTACCTCTTCCGTAGCAAACGAATGAGTAGAAAGTGTTAGATCCCAGGCATCAATGGAGACTCTACGGCAGTTGAGAAGGGGATGGATTTGATTGAATGTAAGCTAGGCGCTATGAGGGGGTATGCTTGCTGAGGCCAATCGGGTCTTGGTCGAGGTCGACAGACCGGGGGTGATCTCGAGCTGGAAAACGGTCTCAGACGTGCACTTGACTTAGACGGACTGCCTGTTGATGTGCTTTTAGGTATGAGCATACCTTTTCGGTAAAGGAAGGTGAAAGGGCAATGGACATCGCCTAGAGGGGGGGTGGTGAATAGGCGTTTTAAAAATATTACGGTTTAGGTTCTAATAAATGCGGAATAAAACTTAGCATTTAATTTATCAAGCCAAAACCTATATCCACTAGTTTCACTAAGTGCACCAACAACCTATGCTAAGCAAGACAAGCAACAATGAATAGCAAGATATAGTACTTCAAGCACGATGGCTATCACAATGTAAATTGCATAAGTAAAGGGCTCGGTTGAGAGATAACCGATGGACGCGGAGACGATGATTTGTTTCCCGAAGTTCACTTCCAAAGAAGCTACGTCTCCGTTGGAGAGGTGAGGGGGCGCAATGAACTTTGAACGCCACAAGTGGCTCACCTCGAGGTGTGGTGGCACGATGCTCACCCAACGCCACACAAGGCCTCGCCCCAAGATGCGAAGGCACGTAACCTACCGATGCCACAAAAGGCTCACCCTATCCTCCCGTGAGCTCACCACAAAGGCCTACTCACGATCCACTATGAGACACTTGAGGGCGGTCACCGAACCCGTACAAGGCTTGGGGCAATCTCCACAACTCAATTGGAGGGCTCCCAAGAAACGCCACAAAGGCTCCACAATGCCACAAAAGGCCAACAAGCTTGGGGAACCTCCACAACTCAATTGGAGCCCCAAGACCACACCACAACTCCACACAACCGTCTAGGGTTCCAAGAACCCAAGAGAAACAAGCCCAAGGGCTTGAACTCACCGAATCTCCGAGGAGAACTCAAACCTATGCACCAAATGCAAGAGGCAAGTCCTTCTCTCTCAAATTCCACCATAGCTACAAAAGCTATTGGGGGAATAAGAGAGGAAGAACACAAGAGGAGAACACAAAACTCTCCAAGATCTAGATCCCAAGGATTCCTTCACAAAGAAGGGATTTGGTTTGGTAGGGCTTGTAGATCTAGATCTCCTCTCTCAAATCCCTCAAAAATATGCAAGAATCATAGGAGGGAGTAGGGGAGAGGGCAAGCTCTTCAAGGTCAACAATGGAGGAGAGAGAGAGAGAGCAAGAACCAAGAAAAAGCAAGTTGGGGCCGAAGGGGAAAGGGGAGCTCCTTTTAAAGGGCTCCCCGATCTGCCCGTTACCCACAGAATCGCGCACGGCCGGTAGTACCGGTGGGTGGCCGGTACTACCGGTGGCACCCAGCCAACGATCCGAAAACCGCGAGAGAAAGAACAAAAACGCGAGCCTGGCCGGTACTACCGCTGCTTCGCCGGAACTACCGGCGGCAAGAATGTCCTAGCGGTGCTACTGCCTGAAATACCGACAGAAGTACCGTCAAATAGCACAAACCAGGCAGAGAGAGTATTGAACCTAAAATGGGTTTACCGGAAGTTGGGCCGAAATTAACACCGGTACTACCAGCGGCAAACTGCACTGGCGGTACTACCGGTGGCCCGCTGGAACTACCGGTCAGGTAAAAGCTTCAGAACCAGAACTGCCACAACTTTTGTATCCGAACTCCAAACGAGATGAAACCAATTTTGTTGGAAATATAACAATGTGTAGAAATATTGGATATCACCAAGGGAGAAAATACCATGAATATATATATATGTGAGATACCTTCCAAGGTGTGGAGCCGGAAAACCCGCAAGATCAAAAACGCAATAAGATATGCAAGGGAAATCCACTTTTGATGAACTAGAGCTTGTTACGAAGATAACCACAAGCTCTAGATCCTCACATGGACAAGAACCAAATAACAACCAAGAAATATGATGCTATGTATGCAAAGGTTTGAGCTCTCTCTGAAAGATACGAACGAGTCATCCACTCGAGAGCCCCTCTTGATAGTACGGCTATCTATCCTAAACCCAGTCTCCCAACACTACAAGAACACTACAAGAGACCGGTAAAAAAGAAACCCTATCAAGATCATACCTTTGCCTTGAGCATCCCACTTGAGCTTGATGTAGACGATCTTGTCACCTTCAAGATGGAACACCTTTCTTGATTGCACTTGCTTGATGAAGTCTTGAGACATGCTCCCCCATACACCATGGGGAAGCCTCTTCTTCGAACTTGTCTTCATCATTCACTTGAGCTTGCACATCAATTCTTGACGATGTCTTAAAGAAAGCCATGAGGAACTCCATCTTCTTCTTCTTCTTCTACTTGATTTCAATAGGCACAAAGCCCTTGGACAATGCTTCTTCTTTTCATCCTTGAAACCAACACATGGTCCAAGCGATGCTAATGGACAAACCTACAAGTGAGACTCAATTTGCACATTAGTCCATAGAGATTGTCATTAATTACCAAAACCACACATGGAGGTATACATGCCCTTTCAGAAGGCCAGTTCGACTGAGTCTTCTTAATCGCGCATGATGCGTGTGCTTTATCATGCACACATGCGTATGTGTTCTATCCCGCGCACGTGTATGTGCGTGAAGGAGATATTTATAACGCACGTACACATGTGTTCTATACCGGTCATTTGAAGATAGTTTGGTCTTCTTACGAGGAATGTTTCAGGAATTTAGCCACCGCCTAGATACCTGTTCGTGCTCCTTGCCCCATCCTAAACCAATAATGCACGAAAGAGAGGCGATCTCTTTTATCTGTACTCCCACTATGAATAGACCCGTGGAATAGGGGATTTGGAGGATACTATAAATCTAGTAAGCGCTTAATTTGGAGCTCGGAAGTCGTAATAATATTGGTGCCCTCGAGAGGACGAGGGGTAACGATCCAATACTAAAAGGCGGATGAGCAAACGATTCAAACCAGTAATGCCCTATATAGATTAGGCATGAGGCGCTTCTTTAAACCTGAATCCAACCAATCTACGTTCACAGCGACAACCGATTTGAAATCTTAGATTTGATCTGATGCTTATGATGCTCAAATAGCTACTTGGTCAGCTAAGACTAGCCGGGAAGTGGCATTAAGATCCTATCCCGTAGCTGGCTTAGAGGGAGGGCAGCATCTCATCGTAGCGAGCGCTCCCTTGGGTAGTTATTAAAAAGGACTTCATATCATCAGGGAATTCAGTCTAAGATTGGCAAGTTACTTTCTGAGTATCAAATGCTAGGTGGGAAGTAACTTTAGCTTCTTTACAGAGAGAAAGAAGTCAGATCTTAGTACTCAAGTGGATGTCACGCAAATTGGTGATCCGTCAATGGCAATCAATAAGCTATTCAGGATGGCAATAGCTATGCCAGAGACGAAGGAGACGAGCTCCTGCGTTAGACAAGGTAGACTTTCCCGTGCTAGGATTTAAGTAATCAGCGGGTGATATAGATCTGCGGAACCGCCAGTGCAGCCAGTGTCAAGAGCGAAAATAGGGTTTTTGCTACTCTGTGTTGGGAAGTGACCCAAAAAAGAGGAGTTCACGCTGTGCTTTGACGCGATACCTAGCTGATTTTGTTCTCCCGCCATCTCGTGTTTGGCTCTCGCACGCACGTCGTACCCTCTTTTGCACCATTGGTGAATGGCTCCACGCAAATGGTTGAACCGAGCGTTCTCAGCGGACTTGACCCAGAACTACTTTTAGCACCGTGAAAGTCATAATGCAGACCATGCCCGGGACTCTAAACACCCAGTTTTTGCATCCAGTGGACCTATTTGGAGAGGATGCATGCAACTAACCGTGCACATATCTGGGTGTGGGCAGCCCGGCCGGGCCGTCCTGACCCGAAAAAATCCCGACGGGCCAGGCTTTTCAAATCTGCGAGGCCTAGCCTAGGCTCCAGATCTGCAGCCCGGTGGATGCTCAGATCAGGCTCGGGCCGAAGGAAACGCAGAATTAAGGGAAGGCCCGGCCCGCTACCCGACGACCCGGAGGAATTTGCACAACACATATCAAGCTCGGGCTAAGATTTTTGGCTCGTCTATCGGGCCGGGCTAGGCCGGGCTCGGGTCTGGAATATGTGCGACATGAATTCTCTAGCCCGGACTGGCCCGGGAAATGCCCAGGGATAGCGCCCCTAGCGTAGCATCTTTCAAATGGGAAACTAAAAAAACATACCAACCCAATGTGGTCCGACGGTTGAAAAACCCGTTTGCAGCACACAACTTGATATAAGGGTAAAACAAAGCACCATGTGCATAATAATGCCACTCCATGCCGGGCGGCACTTTGGCCTTCTATTTTCCTAGCTAGCTACTCCATACGTTTTAAAATATAAGATGTTTTAGCTTTGTCAAAAGAGTGTATCTAAACCATTCCTAGTGTGCAGGTTCACTCCGAATCTACATAAACCTACGTACTGAAAGGGTCTAGATACTCTTTTTTGGAGCAACCGGCAGAAGCTCTGCATTTTCAAATAGATAGAGAAAACCCAGTAACACAATATAGAGGGGCATGTTTTGATTAAGGTGGAAACATGCCAAAAGCACCAAATTACAGAAAAAATGAAAGCGCCTAATCAGGTTCCGCTGGAATGGTAGGCCCAAAGGCCGTGAAAGCATGGGCTCACTGTATGATATCCTCCCTAGCGATCTCAGCCACCTCGACATAAGTCAGCCACCGGTTAGTGAAGATTCGTCTGTTTCTCTCTTTCTAGGTGTTCCAAAGAACATATAGCAGTCGCCCACTTAATCTTCTTTTCTCGCTCGTTTGTCTTTTGGCAATCATATTGTCCCACCAATCCGTGAGGGAATAAAAGTCTTGGACATGGATCCTTCCCGCAGCATTGTCCCAAACTTGAGTGAGGTTTCAGACGGGTATAGTGAAAGGGCAGTCTTTGTAAAGGTGGTCGACCGTTTCCGGCGCACTCAGGCATAAGGCGCAAATCGGGTCATGCATCCACCCTATGGTGGCTAAGTTGCCAGTCGTAAGTAGCTTTCTGTGCATGGCCAGCCAGCCGAAAATCTTGCACTTAGGCTCGGCGTGGGCGGACCATAATTTATGGGTGATGAACTTGGGATGGCTTCCATGGAATTGCGCAAGGTAGGCAGAGTTGGAACTGTAGTTTCCGCCAGTAGTCAAAGTCCAAGCAATCCTGTCTTGTTGCCCCGGAATCAGCTGCGTGCCCTGAACCATGTCCCAAACTTTGAGGTACTAGGTAAGTTGTATCGACGTGATTAGGCTATAAATGGCACGAATCCAGTTTCCCGCATTTAGCTCTTTGGCATGCTTCTATTTTTCCTCGTAGCAATTTTGAAAAGGTCAGGCACCTAGAGGTGAATGGTCGCATGCTCAGACCAATTGTCGAGCCAGAAAGAAGCCGTCTCGCCATCTCCAAGGGAGATTTTCGTGGAGGCTCTGAAGAGCTCCATGTCAGCTTTGTCACAGGGTAGATTGGAACCCGCCCAAGTGCGTTGTGGGTCTGTCCACTACAGCCATGGCCATTGTAGCCTGAGGGCCCGACCCGTTCGCTGGAGGTGAGGCATCCCAAGCCCACCCAGATCTTTCGGCATGCATAGTGTCATCCAGCTGACCAAAGCTTTCCCTCTAGACGCATGCTCGCCTTCATCTCCGGCCCATACGAAGTTTCTAGCAATGCGAGTAATCTTATCTCTAGCCCACTTGGACAACGGTATGACAGTTGCGTGGTAGACGGCAATGGACATGATGACGGACTTGGCGAGGGTAATCCTTCTAGGTCGAGCAAGAAACTTCCCCTTCCACCCCGGCAGCTTTCCAGCAATCTTGTCGATGAGGGGTTGTAGGTCAACTTTGCGGAGTCGCCTGAAGTGCAGGGGTAGGCCTAAGTATTTCCCGGGGAATGTGACAATCTTTGCAGGAAAAACTGAAAGGATGGCCGCGAGGTCAAAACTGTCGCATCTAATCAGGAAGATCTCCGTCTTATTTAGATTTGTGATGAGCCCGCTAGCCTTTCCGAAGGAGTCCAGAATGCCAGAGATGGCCTTGAGCTCTTCTTTGATAGGGTTGAAAAAAATTCTAGCATCATCAACATAAATGGATATTCTGCAATGTGGCTTGCACGATCTGATCATACTGAGAATACCTCATTGATGTGCAATCGAGAGGATGTGCTGCAGCGGGTCGATGGCGAGGATGAACAGCATGGGAGAGAGAGGATCTCCCTGTCTTAGTCCCTTTGTGTGCCGAAAAGGCCTTCCCGGGCTTCCATTTAGAAGCACTCTCAAGGATGCCGAGGAAAGTGAAAGACACACCCAGTCTCTCCACAATTGGCCAAAACCGAGTGCCGCCAAAACCTCGAGGAGGTAGGCCCATCCCACGGAGCCGAAGGCTTTAGAGATGTCCAGCTTGAGAAAAAGGCTAGCCGTCCTCGAAGAGTGCAACTCTTTGATAAGGTTTTGCATGTGGGGGAAGTTGTCGTGGATGCTCCTTTTCTTAACAAACACGCTTTAGCATATGGAAACCAGACCAGGAAGGATTGGAGCCAGCTGGTCCGCAAGGAGCTTGGAGAAAATCTTTGACATAGTGTGGATGAGGCTGATAGGCCTATAGGCGCCAACCGTCGCTGCATCTTGCTTCTTAGGGATTAAGATGAAGTTTGCTGAGTTGATCAAATTTGTGCAACCACCCTTCAACGCAGCCATATGGGAGATAGCAGCCACGAAGTCACTTTTTATGATGTCCCAACAACTTTTGAAGAAAGCGCCGATGAATCCGTCTGGTCCCGACGCTTTGATAGAAGGAAGCAAAAAGACGACCTCCTTAATTTCGCTCTCATCGAAAGGGGCCTCGAGGTCGGATAGGTCGCGCTACTCATATTGAAGGGCCTCCCAATCAAGGCTGAGCAGCCTGCGAGCTTTTGAGCCTAGAGCGCACTTGAAATGCTGGAGAATCACCTCCTCCTTGTTCTCATTTGTGATGGCCGTGCTAGTGGCGGTGGTGAGGGTCTGGATGTGGACCTTTCTACGTCGCCCATTTGCTCTGGCATGGAATAACTTGGTATTAGCGTCACCCAACCGTATCCAAGTCAGACGTGATCTTTGGCGGAGTTTGATCTTTTGAATTGCAAGGAGTCTCAAGTAGGAAGCTTCGAGCTGTCGTCTAAGGTCTCTCTCCTCATCCGAGAGCAAGCGAGATTCTTCTGCCGTGTCAAAACGCCAGATGAGCTCCTTAGCCGTGGCGATTTGGTTTTTGAGGTTGCCGATGCTTTGTCGCTGCCATTTCCTGAGAGCCTTAGCCGTGCGAGAAAGCTTGATGTGCATACACTCTAGCTACTTTTCATAAAGGTAAAAATGTTATATTTTGAAAGGCAGAGGGAGTACTACACTCTAGCTAAAATGGACGTCCAAAACCATGAGCGGGGGAGAAAGAAAGCCGACTCGGATGAACACGTCTCCGTGGAAGGTCGAGTCATACTTTATGGCTTGACCATCGGATCGGATCATGCCCTGCTTTCTCCTTTTCAAAAAGGGGTGCTGCGGTAGTTTTCGTATCAGATTACAGAAAACAAGAAAAGCAAAAGAAAAACCTCAATCGGGTAAAGTGATTGGGCGTCTATTGTTTACTCGTGTATGATTGTTTACTTCTCCGGTAATCGCCTTTGTTTGTATCGTATCAAAGGATCATTTGCTTATCTGATGATTGGTCACACCATCAGGCAGCGAGGGAGATGGTTTTACTTTTCCCTTTCTGCAGGGATGCATGCTCCGGTAGTTCCGTATCGTGGTAGTGCTGCCCAATTTTCTCGAGACCCTGTCCTGTCAAGGACCGAGCGTTGCTGCAGTTCGTTTGTGCGGAGACCGGCGGTGCGGCGTCGTCGCTGAATGGGCTGACGGCGTCGTGTGTGCCGTCGCGTGAGCGTGGACGACGGACACTGACTTTGACCCAGTGCTAGCGCGCGTGTCGCGAGGACGCGTGTGCCACGTTAGGCCATCTCCACGCCAGGCAGGCGATGCAAAACGTTTCTTTCTATCCGTTTGGGTCGGACCACGAGGGATTTGGGTTGTGGTCCGATCTGTCCGGCCAACCGCATCCAGCGGCACGACTCTTCTATCCGCAGTTGGCAAATACGCCCTCACCGACGCCGGCGCCGGTGTGTTTTCAGTGTATTCCCGTCGTCTCCCGCCACTTCCGGCCTGTTCTAGGCGTTTCCCGTTGCGTTCAGCTGCAGCCATAAAAAGAGGAGGCCAGTGCGCATCGCCCACTGGCCTCCGTGGCAACCCCGACATCCGCCCAGAAGAGCCCCATCACCCGTCGGAGGCATCAGATGTGTTGCCACCTCCGATTTCGGGGCGGCCACAGATATACAGCATGTTCCGCAACCACTGGCCACGGCGCACTCACTTCGATCGCAACAGGACCTTTCACGCATGAGGTGATGGAGCGCGTCTTTTTGCCAGAGCACCGGCGGCGTGTAGCGCTCGCAGACATGCGCGATGAGCTTCGGGAAGCGGAGGGGGGGGGGGGCAATCGCTTACCTGCGTGCCCACCTCATCCAAGCTGTAGAAGAGTTGCGGATGTAGGAAGTGGTCTACCGCTCTCTCTTAGAAGAATAGGGTATTGTCGACCCGCCAGCGCTGTAGGTGGCGCATAGTTAGATTGTTGTTGTAGACGTGGTTTGCTTGTAAAATATTTCGAGACATGAATAAAAACTTGTCATTGCAAATGGACGATGCCCATATTGCAAATTTGATTCCTAGCACGATACATGGAGACTACATCACCTAGTCTAGTGCTAAGACTACTCGTCGGAGTCAGAGTCGGAGTGGTAGCAGCGACGGCACATGGTGTCATTGAAGACGGTGATGGTAAGTATCGCTTCGCCGTCGTACTTAAAGTCGATGAAGTTGCCCACTTTGATTTGGTGCCGTCGGGCGAACTCCTCCATCCGTTGGCGAGGAACATCTTGACGAGGCGGTCGAACAACACCTCCACCGGCCAAGCGCCGGTATTGACACCGCCCGCCCGCAGCATGACCTACTGGGGCCCTGCTCCATCGAATTTGCGGGGAAGGAGCATCATGTCCCGCATCATGCCCGAGTGGATGATCACGGCGAACTCGAAGCCAGCGAGGCTGATGTCGATTGGCTTGAGCTCGGGCGACGACGGTGGTGAGGTAGAGTGTGACGGCTTGCTGCTCTGTCCGCGCCCTCCACACCTTCCTTGACGGCCACGGCCAGGACCCGGTGGTCGTCCTAGACGTCCTCCCCTCGATCCAATGTCAACGACTATGGCTTGCTACCGGTAGTGGAGGATGGGAGGATGGGATGGAGGAGAGTGTGGTGTGAAAGAAGATGATCGCGGGTGGCCTGTTAAAATGGCCCGATATTGAATGCCAGCACGGAGGTCGAAACGACGACATTAATGTGTGGCGTCGGGCGGTGCTAGCAGCGGCGCGGCCAGTCTTTGGGGCAGCCTTCCTCTCTTTATTGATAGCTAGTAGAAGAAGGTTGTTGGGTCGCTGGAAAGCGGGTCCTCGGCTTCCGCTGGAGCCAGACGCGTCGGTCCGAATGGTTCGTGCCGCTAAAGAGACTGCGTACGTTCCACACGTCCGCACAAAAAGTGTTCAGACCACTTCAACAGGTTGGATCGTGCTAGTGGAGATGCCCTTCTAGTGGAGATGCCCTTCCTATGTACCATGACTCACGGAATGGCTTTTTCTTAGGTTCCTCCGGAGTCCCGGGTCAATGTGACACAACGATGCACTCTCCCGGCCGACTTCTTCTGTGGTAGTCTGACTAGTGACTACCAAGTACCATAACAGAACATAAGATCTCAGCGGCACTTTTTCTAAAACGTATATACTGACTTTTGATATGTACTTCCTCTATTTTAATATGGGTTTGTCTAGATTCAAATATCTAGACATGTTTTAGTATATAGATACATGCGAATCTAGATAAACTCAAGTCACTTATTTTGGAACGGAGGGAGTATATAAGCTGTTTTAGCTTTTGTGAAAGAGATAAATCTAGACGTATTTTAGTATGTAGGTTCGGAGTAAATCTATACGCTAAAATACGTCTAGGTATACTTTTTTCACAAAACCTAAAACATCTTATATTTTAAAACGGGGGAGTAGGTTTGAATCTAAATGAGTAAACCTACACCAAATACGTAGATACATGTGTTTCCAAAAAAAGACTAAACTATCTTATATTTTGAAGTACATCTTAACTGTCGGTGCAACGGCATTGCCAAATTTCGGTTAAAACTTATGGCAACCAGAAAAAAAATCCATAGCAATTGTAATCGTCCACAACCATCAGGTGGACCAATTAGGGCGCAAATCCAACGTCCTAGAGTCGACCGAGCTCTACCGAGAATTAGCAAACCGGCTGGCATCAGCTTGCAATTCAGATAAATCATCCGAACGATAATCGCAGACGACACGAAATCAGGGCCTTTTCTGTGCGTTATAGAGAAGTAGTAATGTGTCCGTGTTCCTTAGACACGCTACGCACGCAGTAAGCATATCAAATGATAAGATTACTATCAGTGTATCACCTTGTCTCTTTTCTTAAAAGTTAATACTTGTCCGTCCAACAAGGCAACAACTAAACAATGCGTCGTAGTGCCGGATCGAGGAAACAAAGTGACACAATCTGATGTGAGGTCGTCATTCGAAAGAAATATATATACCCTGTGATCTGATGTGGCTCTCTTCTTCTGTATTTCTATCTGAGCGTGGCACTCGTGGTGGTTTCTCCCCTCGGTCATGTGGATGGCGAGGAGGGGGCATCGGGAGGCTTTGGTGTTGGCGGCGCTTCGACTTCGGCACCTCCCAGATCATGTGCTAGAGGCCTATCTTGGGGGACAATGAGCGTGGCGAAAAAGGGGAGCGGAACAAAGGTTTTTCGGACGAAAGCTCAGTGCTTCAGCACCATCGGCGGCGATGCCTGCGGGTACCGTTACCCTCCTGGGGCGCCAATGCAGCTACCTCCCTCGAGATAGGTCCCCGGGTGAAAACCCTTGACCGTTGGTCCCGGCGGCGGTGGTGGCGCGATGTGTCGTTACCCTCTTGGGCACTTCGTCGTGGAGCCCTGGCTCATCCCGTTCTCGGCTCATTGTCTTCGGTGGCAAGTTTAGGTTCTTTGCGGTTTTTCTTGCTTATTTTGATCTGCTTTGTAAAAAGGTGTCTCCCCTCCACCTTGTATCTGTTCGGACGATGTGGCTTTATTCTATAAAGCGGGGTGAAAGCCTATTTCGAGGATAGTGACTCGTGACTGACGGTTGGAAAATAGTCGGTGGCGCCCACCGGTGCACATATCTGGGCATTTCTCTAGCTGTGCCAGCACGAAAAATGCTCGATGGAGAAAAATTCAAGATTGAGCCCGGCCCGGCAGGCCTAACTGTGAAGCCCAAGCCCGGCTCAAGCAGGGACAAAATCATCAAGCTATCGGGCCATGCCTTACTAAAAGCAGTCATTCTGTAAGCACGAGCCCGGACCGTCAGGACTTTGGGCCGCAAATTCTAGGCCCATGCCTAGACCATGGGCCTAATTAGGCCAATCCCATGGGCTTTTTTAGGGCCGGGTCAAGCCTAGATGCATATGCCTAGGTTTGCTGTTGCAGCCCGAGCAACACAACTTGACACAAAACAAAACCACGTGCATGCCACTCTTTTCCTAGTTGTTGTACACTCTCGGAGCATCTCCATCGGCGCCCACAAACACGCTTTGGGGGTACCTAGCGAAAAAAGGCCCGCACCGGTACCCCCAACCACTGCTGGTAGATTGGACCTCCCACCAATCCGTCTGCACTCCCTTGCCATCTTCGACAAACAAGGGGTGGGCTAGGGGCGTCGGCAATGAATGCCACGTTGGATTAACCGGCTGGGGCTCAGCAACCAAAGAAAACCCAAATCCCCGTCCCTACCCTACCCACCCCCGCCCCGCTCGTTCTCCTCACCTCTCGAATCACCATCGCTGCTGCCGACCCACTCCTAGGAACGACCAACGGTCAACCGCTGCTCCCTCTAGCAGTCCCTTCGCGTCAGCGCTATCCGAGCTTCGGCGCGGCTGCCTCGAGGCTAGACGACGCCCCTTAATTGTGACCGTGTCGAGCTTGCCACGCACACAAGATGCTTGGCCAATTGCCTAGGTAATTTTCTTCATAGCTTGGCCGCCGATAAAGGTATTCGTAGATTGAATCGCTTGTCGCCCTGGCCGCCGGTAATGGATAGCAACGATGAACACATGATGATACAACTCATGCAAGTGGAGGCCGATGTGCAAGCCAATGAAATGGAGCACATCATATTATCAGCGGTCTACTTCACCTACGTGCGTGCTTGCGAGCTTGTTGTCCAGGAGACTCCATGCCGGGTAAGAAGCAAAACAGAGACCGGTAGAGGCTGGCTGGCGCGCAGATATTGGAGGCCAATTATTTCCAAGATTATGCAACACATGGGCCTATTGTATTTTGCTTGTCGGTTCAGAATGAACCATGAATTCTTTATAGAGATCGTGCATGGCGTGCAACAGTTTGATCCCATTCCATTTGTAAGAAGGAGTGCATCGCATTGTTTGGTTTCACCTCTGCTTAGAAATGCACGGCTGGGTTGAGATGTGTTGCATATTGAGCTTCTTTAGATAAACAAGACTACTGATACTTTCGATCTGGATTTACGGATGCAGTATACTAGCTTTTTCCTTAGTAGATCTAGGTTTAATCGAACCTTGGAAAACAATGCTAAAAAAAATGAATAAGGCACGCCTACAAAACTTGTTTGTTCGTTTTACCTTTATTTACCAAACTTTTCTAGTTTACTTTAGAACGTAGGTTGTTTCAATGGATCGAGATATGCCAGGGTTGAAGATTCACCTGCAGCTGCACATTGCATGAGATAAAGATAGTAATACGTATATTCATGTGTAATGTTTTAACACAGATAAAATTTGTTGGCAGCACATCCCGATATATTAAAGCCCTTGCGAGTTAAAGGCATAGCAATAGTATTTTGATCTAACCGCTGCAACCGCGAAATACTGGGCTACAATAATTATTAAGTGAAAACACAGATCAAAGTCTTAAGAAGTGATGTTGTTGTTCCTAAATGGATCGCTAAACGAAGACCGTACTCCCCTTTTTGTCACTGGATTTCCTACGAGATCGCCGCTCACCAAGTATCTCAGCTCAAGCCTTTATCAATCTCTGGAATCTTGGGTACCTACAAGTCCACAGATCGAGACAAAAGACAAAGAAACAAATATACACATCTCTATTCAAACAATACACAATACTCCCATGGATTAGATGCACATAATCGCTGCGAGGTTTCACCCCAAACCACAGCCCGTGAGGACTACTCGCTCATAATAATAAGATTAAGGATAGAAAACATTGTGCAAAATACTTAGACTGAAATCAAATATCTTATAATGGTCGTCGAATCACAAGGAGATCTCAAGTACAAGCTAATGCTATGGCTATGGCTATGGAGAGGATGAACTATGGTGGTGGATCTCCTTCAGTGGTGTTGTGATGCAATCTGAGAATGGCGACCCTCTGCGCGGTGGCTGGGACCTCGAAATATATAGGTGCCTTCATGAAAGTCGTAGGGTTTGACGAGACGAAGCCAATGCCACCTGGTACGAGCAGACCCTATGGGCGGACCTTGCCTATACCAGTGGTCGTTATGGCCTTTGTCGACTGCTCTTGGCACCAGGATTGCTTGGCCATGTAGACTTCCTCAAATCTTCATTAATGACTCCTGATTTCGACTTAAAAGCATGATTTTCTGCACAACACAATTCAAAGCAATATATTGCACATCTTTACAATAATTAGTCATTAGTATCAAGGCTAGAGAGAGATTCTTGGTCAATTACTTGACTAAAATCGAAGTTTAAACGCGGAGAAAGATAGCTAGTTTCACAGCCATCAACTACCTACACATGGCCTAGTCCACAACATTTTAGTGGGTGTACAAGTTTTTTCATGCCCTAGTGGGATACTTTGGGTTAACTTATCTGAGGACACCAAGTAAACAAGATATAGCTCGGATACTGGCACATAAACTCATCTAGGGGATTTTCTGGCATGCTTGAAAGCATTGACTTCATGCATTAGGATGGACGAATTGCCCATTTGGTTGGCAATGGATGTTCAAATGCCATATTGGAGAATGCAGTGTGGTACTTGAGGATGTGGCAGATTATGACTTGTGGATTTGAACCGGCATGGCTGGATCTCACATTGACATCAACATGCTGCAACGATCTCTAGTGTTTGGTAGACTTGCTGAGGGCCATTCTCCAGTGGTGAACTTCATGGTCAATGGCACCAAAAGCTACTACCCAGGAAGATTTATCTTAGATGGGTCACCTTCGTGAAGACAATCCTCGGCCCTCATACTCCTAAAAGAGCTTGGTTTGCCACGTGCTAGGAGGCTTGCAGAAACGATGTTGAGCGAGCATTTAGTGTGCTGCAATCTCGTTTTGCTATCATCAGGTACCCTGCTCTTACCTAGTCAACTTCTCAAACATGGGAGGTGATGAATGCACGAGTAATCATGCATAATATGATCATCGAGAGTGAGCGAGATGCTCCAGTTGTTGATGATCATCCGTTTGAACATCAGGGCCCTCTTGTTGTTGTCGGTCATGAGGTGTTGGCTGAGTTTGATGCTTTTTCTCGCCATGCATCAAAAAATATATGACTAATAGGTGCATGCACAGCTACAAGATCTCGTCGAACACTTGCGGGCGCTCAGAGAAAACGCCCCCGCTCCCCCGACTTGATCTATTTTTTACTTTAAATTATTTAAATTTATTGTGTGAACTATTTTACTATTATATTTAAATTTGTTGTAATAAATTTGTATTTATTTAAATGTACTGTGCTTCAAATGCGTGCTATTGTGCTTGAAATATGTAAACTTTTCGAAATTGTGATCAATGGGGGCGCCGGAGGGGACTCTGGTGGACATGCTCTCACCTACCTGGGGGCATATAGCATGCACTAGGTGCTTGAGGTGTACTAATGCACTAAGGGCTGAGAGCCACGAGATTAAATATCCACGGTCCATATAGAAATAGAAGAGGGTGTGTAGCCCAGGTACATCTTATAATTTTGTTTGAGCTGGGTAAGACTCCCTGTAAGTTTCCAATCTGGAACAACTTGTCCATGTTCGTAGTTTAGTCCGACTCCGAGTCCTAACGCCAAGTGAAGAGATTAATCACAAATTTCAGAGACCATTCAGAAAATGTTCCAGTCAAATTTCAACGATTTCTCAAAAAAAAAAAAAAATCAAATTTCAACGAATATACTCCCTCTGTTTTAAAATAAGATATTTTAGGTTTTGTGAAACGAACATATCTAGATTCTTTTTAGTACGTAAGTTCACTCCAAACCTACACACTAAAAGACAGTCCATAACTCACTATCATTAATATATGCATGCACCAATAGTTTTACATGCATGAGAGAAGTGAAAGAAAAAAAATGTATTAGACCAGAGAGACTAATAAATGAGATATCCTTTATAATCTTAAACAATATAAAAAAGCTCTTAGGACTAATAATTCCAAACAGAGATAGTATCCTAAGCACCTAGTGCATGCTATATGCCCCCACCTAACTTCGAAAAACAAGTCCGGGGACGACGGGGAGAAGAGAAGAGTAGACACGTTTCCTTTCCTTGAAGGTCGATTCCGTTCTATGTCCAGTGCGCTTAGCATTCCCTTTCACGGGCACTAAGGAGATCTGCTGACGGAGCGAGGTGCTCGTAGAGTCCTCGTGGCAAGCCTAAGCTCTATAGATCGGTACAAGATCGATCATGAGTCATTCACTCATCGACCACGACGACGACTCCTCGAGGTCCAAGTCAAGCGGCCCACGGAGAGACGAGCGACACACGGCAACGATAACTTTTCTAGATAGTGTCTGACGGCCGGAAAACCGCCTGCCTGCGCAAGCACACAGCCTCACGATCTCTCGCCGCCAGCCCAGCAGTTTGTTTAGCCTGAATTTCGTACCTCTCGAGTGTTGGCCGCTTCGTCAGACTCAGTGTGAGGATTCAGCAAAAAAACTTCCAGGACGTCTGCATGTTATTCTCTAAGAGAAAAGCTGTATACTATGGTAAGTTACCATGGACAGACTCTTGTATACCAGCCCCGTGCACTAGACCAGGCATAAGAAAATGCCACTCACTGTCTGCTTACCTTCAATAACGGAGCACTTCTCTGTCAGATTAACCGATTCGTTTTCGTTAAACCACAGACAACAGCTTGCAGTTCCATTTTCTTTTGCGCAAGAAATTGTCAGCAAAAAGAATTGCCATTCCAATCATTTAAACAACAATTGTGAATACTGTACAGAAACAGGGTCAATCCTGCTAGTTAATAGCTAGCTAAGATTGGCAGTGACAGGTACCCATCAGCAATGAATCATTAATCCCCAAATGAAAACAATAAAGAGAAATTTGACACTCATTTCAGAAGCTGTCAGTTTTTATGCGTTTCAAATGAAAAAACAGGGGCAGGGGAAAAAACGAGTTCCTTGTGCCGTCGATGCGAATGGTCACCCGCGAACGGGAGAAGGAGAACCGTCGTGAATTTTTGTATGTTCGACAAAGTTTTAAATAGCCGGCTATAGGCTATAGCCGTGCTATAGCTTTTTGAGAGGCCTCCCGCTACGGCCACGACGTTCATAGGCTAAATAGAGAATAAGCGCTAATAGCCAGTTATAGCTCGATTTAGCCATAAATTAGCCTCCAATTTAGCCGCTAAAGGTCATGCTTTATGGATTGCTCTTTAAAAAAAAATCTCTATTCAATCTGATTCAATAAAATGTTGTGAGTTGAATGGTTAAATACTTATTTGCGTTGAATAGTTGAACTGAGTTGTAGCTCGAATCATGTTTGTGTCATAGTTTTTCGCTTTTTGGCAAGATATGACTAAAATTTACTCTCTTTTTTGAAAACGGCTAAAATGGAATAGTCCCTTATAGCCTTGTATAGCTGCTGAAAATGTTGCCGCTAAATGAAATAGCCAGCTATTTTAAACTTTGATATTCGGGCCCACGACAACAATGAGCAGGGGATGGAGAAGATTCGCCATGAGCGGCGGAGATCGTGCAGTTCATGAGAGACTACTTCGGGGCGAGAGAAGCCGCTAAGAAGAAGAAGGTTGAGGTTGCATCATCTGAGGCTGCCCCCTCCACCATTGTCGTCTTGTCGGGCTCCTCCTAAGAGTTGGACTCGGATTTCTGGAATGGTCACTGCTGACAACTGGGTGATCTTTATATCGCTAGAGTTGAGTTTGAGTGTATCAAACTGGTGAAATGAACTAGAAGTTTTTGAATTTAAGTTTGAATGGAAGTTTGTATTGTCGAAGATGAAGGATTTGGTAGTGCTAGGTGACCTATTTTATATCACCTATTGTAGCAGCCGTGTCCTCAAATACATCCTCAAATACATCACCTGAAAAAGTAAAAAAATACACAGGTGATGTAGAACATCCTTTTTGGTAATATACAATTTTTACATCATCTATTTTAAATTTCCTGTTATACATCACCTGTTAGAGTTACTCTTAGTTATCGATATTCCCCCGAGCGTAGCTCAAAATTGTAGCAAGGGATTACGGCACCGTATCAGCTGCTACACCCACGTTGGATGATGGGCCAGAGGGTGCTCTTCCAAGCTAGCTCTAGGCACGTTTGCGTGTGTGGTCTGCTAGCTAGCTCTGGATATACTTAGAAATTGTGTGCTAGCTAGATGTTTTTGAATTTATCTTTTGGCTTATACCATCATTCAATAATATGCAGTCAAAAGCCACAATCCTAGGTTAAAACACCTATTTTGATGTTTTTAGACCTTATATAAGCTAAGGGTCCGTCTAGAGCTCGCTCGATCACGTAACGTCAGCACTATCTTGGAGCTCGCTCAACCACGCGACGTCACATGTTCATTGCGTGATGATTTTTTGTACCATGTGAACAAAAAAATTATACTACTAATCATTTTTTTACTGTGTGAACAATTTTTTGTCGGTTGCAGCCCACTTGCAACTGAAAAAATCTCAGTTGCAACCCACTTGCAAATTATATTTGTACAGTGTGAACAATTTTTTATCAGTTGCAACCCATTTGCAAAAAATCTCAGTTAAAACCCACTTGCAACTCATATTGGTACAGCATGAATAGTATTTTGTCGGTTGCAACCCACTTGCAACTGCAAAGAATCTCAGTTCCAACCCACTTGCAACTGCAAAAAAATCTCAGTTCCAACCCACTTGTAACTCATATTGGTATGCCGTGAACAATGTTTTTGACAACGTGAACAATTTTTTGTCAGTTGCAACCCACTTGCAACTGAAAAAAATCTTAGTTGCTATCCACTTGCCAAAAAAAACCGTAGCCCACAGAGACCCATAAATGATAAAAAAAACTACAACACAACATCCAAACAAATGCCCAACATGGAACAACGAGAAAGCATGCGCAGTCCAACACAAATCTTGGATCAAACGATCGAGTGGCCCACATGTGACCGAGCTCTAAGACCGAATTCGGTCGACCGAGCTCTAGCAATCCCAATAAGCTAAAGTTCAAACATAAAAAAATAATCCTAATCAAACAGGCCCTAGATGACGTGACAAGTCTGGCCAACGGTCGTTGCCAACATAATTTACTTGCTTTTGAAAAAGGAAAAGATCGTAAATGGGATAAACTATTAATGTTGCTATTACTGTACCAAATACAGAGCATACACAACTTATAGTGAACCCGTTATAACAAGGACACATTCCTCAAGAAACCAATAAAGGATCTTACCAATAACTCTACTTGTGGTCTAGAAGTTTCAGTTTATACTCTAAAAGTTTCTATACATTTGTATACTTTACCATATGATATAGAGATCTCTACCATAGGTATGTATAATAAAATATAGTTTACACAATTGTTGAATAACTTTTAAATGAAATAGGTTTTACAAAAAATAAGTTTAAATATAGTGGACCGCATGTGTATTTTTCGTCGACATACTTATAATGTCCTAAAAACAAAACTATAACTAACATTTGGAAGCTTACTTATGGGATTAACCATGTTAAATAACTAAAAGGAATTATACTCGCAAAGACTGTAACATTTAAAAGTAAATTTAAAATAGAAAAATTTAGTATAAAATTATATTGATTTTAGCTTTTGCATGAATCGAGATAATACTTGAACCGGCACTGACAATGCAATTGATATATCAGCCATGGGTTGCTGCGTGGGGGAGATGTCTGCCTCCACGCTCTGAGCCGAGAAGAGAAAATTCAACAAATCTAGTGCTAAACTGGGACCTCGATCATTGGACTTTAGATTCATATAATTTGTCCAATCACCCACATAGGCGGGGAAATGACTTTTAAACCTCAACTTGAACATTGTACACGCTTGATACTTGTAATGATTTATATGTGGCAGCTTGGTCCACAAACTAGTGAAACTAGATTTGATTGATAAGGTGCAATATCTTGCTAGTTGTTTCACGGTGATATCACAGTTAATAGATAAAGGTTGATATGTTTTAGTTTATTATTCTAGCTACTAGCATATCTTATTGTTATACTTTTTTGTCGTAGTAGAACTTATTCTGTAAACGACCGTCTCCATGGTTGTTCGCAGGAGTTCCAAATTAACTACAGTTTGTGGCCTATTAGACACGCTCGTACCCTCTGAGGATCTTCTGAATTTGTTTCTACCATGTTCGGGATAGTGACCGACGGTTGGAAAACCATCCGCGGAGCTGACCGGCACATCACACAACTTGACACGAAACAAAACCATGCGCGCGCGCTAGTCTTTTCCTAGCTATGTTCTACCTAAAGTCAAGAAACTAGGTACGGGTATGGCGAGGAGAAGCCCCTCGGATGACCATCGGAAAAGCAGGGCCTCCGCTTCCTGCTCTGCTTCCATTTTTCCTTTTCTGCGGGATACTCAGCTCCGGTGGCTTCTCCGGGGCGGCGATTTGTCGCGACGCCGGGCGGCTGTCTTCCAAGGGCCACTCTGAACTCTCGAGGTGGGAGTCGGTGCCCTTGTTCAGACGAGGGCCCTCCTCAAGAAAGCGTCGCCGTTGTTTCTCTGGAGGTCGTGTTGCTGCACTCTCTCTCTCTCTCTTGGCCGGTCATGGCGGTGAGGAAGAGAAAGAGGGCGACCCCTCTGCTGCTGGTCATGGACATCGGCTCATGTTGCTACATCTTCGTGCTCTCTCCGCAGTGGTCCGATGACGGCGTGATGCCGTCGGGCCGCTGCCCTTTTTGGTCGAAAGGCGACCTAGGGATTTTAACCTCCTTCGGAGGCCCTCTTATGGAGTCTTGCGCCGGTGCTCGTCATTTTGTCTTCGACAAGTGGTTAGTCCCCGGAGAAGTCGAGATGGCCGGCTTCGAGAGTTCGAGCAGTTTCCTCTCCGACCTCGGTTAGCGCCTGGAGGTCGCCGGCGTCTAGTGGTGGCGACACCCAAGGACCTGATTGCTTTTTTATCTTTGGTTCTAGGGCGTTCTTTAAATATTTGAAGCTCTTTTCTTCGAATTCGAGGTTCCTTGTACGAGTGTTGTTTAAGGGATTTTGTGTAAATTGTACCCACCACGTTGTTGTTATTGCAGCTACTGGGTCTTTTTAGACCCCTCCTTTGTTAAAAAAATCTAGGGACTCGGTTTTATCGACATCCTCGAAAGGACCGAGCTTGAGCTCGCGCAGAGTCCAGCGGGTGGGCGCGTGTTGAATACGCTGTCGGTGTGTGGGTTCGTGACTGACTAGTGAGCCTACGTGCACGATGGACTTGACGAAGACCTAGCGCGCGGGCGGTTGGTGTGGACTCCGCCGCTCGTGGGGGCATCGTGGGGTGGCCCGGGAAGTACGGAACCACGCTGACATGGGTATACCCTACAGGTACTCGAGCTTGATATATACGGCCTGAATACAATGGAAGCCCACGGTGTTGCCAAGACCCAAATGAAGTACTCAAGTAACCTACGGACTCTTGATTGCTTGAAGAACAAGAAGAAGTAAAGATAGAAAGTTTAAAGGGAAAAACCCTAACCTGTAACCGACTCGACCTACTACCCGAGACCTAGCCTATCTATATAAAGGCTAGGAGGGGGCGGAGAGGAGGACACACGCAACCCTAGTTTCCACAACCCTCGCCATATTGCATCTGCGCACCATTGTAATCCTCGATTCCTTTGATAATTCCACGAGCAGACAAGCAGGAGTAGGGACCTCTGCGAGGCCTGAACCTGGGTAAATCTTCGAGTCCCCTGTGTGCTTGTTTGCTAGCCGATAGATGTCTCCAGCGCTCCCTCCTTCTCCAAAACCCAAGTCCATAACAATGGGTATTGATGAGTTAAACCCTCGTCAATTGGCGCCGTCTGTGGGAATTGGAGTGCTGATGTTGCGGCTTCTTCGGCCCCATCAACCGAGATCTACAACTCCGCAACAGCGGAGATTCGCCAGCTCTTCGGCGTGTTCGACTTCACCGTCCACATGCCAGCCACTCGCCCCGCCTTCGAATCTGTGGGGGACGGAATCAGCCTGGCGATCGGGAGCTTCCGCTTCCAAGTTGGTCAGATGGGCACGCTTCGCATGCCCGACCAGCCGACGGTACCATTGATTGCTCCAGCATCATGGTTCCCTCCGCCGATCGACACCCTTAGTGAGCCCCATGACTCAACAACAGTCGAGAATACGGTCAGCGACAGCAGGCGCGAATCCGATCTGGGCGATCTGGCCACTGAAGATGGAGCCTACGGTTTTGGATCTGAAAGTTGTGGGAGCGGCAGCTTCCCCAACTACTTCATGTGCGCCGTCATCAACGCGGGCGACACCTCCGCCAACCGCGACAACACGAGCAACGGTGGCCATGGAGCCAACCCGCCAAACGGCGGCATACCCAATGGCGGACCACCACCAAACGGCGGCCCCACCAACGGCGCCCCCGTCAACAACGGAGGAGCAGTCGAACCTCTAACTATGATAAACGAGCAAACTGGCGAACGCGTCGTGATCAAGCTCAATGAGCTCGAGTGATCTTGCTGCCGAGAAGCCCTACGAGGCCACTCCCTACCTTTCGGCTCCCCACAAGAACTGCTGATGGGCTACCATTGGCTCCTGAAAGAGGAATACAAGCGCCAGCTACAAACAATCACGCAACTCAAGGCGCGTAAAAAGGCGGCTGATGAATCAAGCCTCCGACGAGCTGGGCTCTCCTCCCACGGAGGATCCTCCTCCAAGTGAAACGAGTGCATCGCCAACAAGAGGCGATCTCGACTCGCCCACCTCACTGAACAAGAACGTGTAGAAGCTGCCAAAGTTCTCGACTTCGGCTCCATGATGGTGGATACGCGTGGCAACGTGCTCCCGAAAACACCGCAAGCTGCGGTAACGGTGGCCACCATGTACCTCCTCAACAACCAGCCGCCGGCTGGAGACCCTCGAGCTGCCATGCACTGATCTACGATCGCAGGCTTGGGGTTAACCGAGGCCACCCTCGACAAAGAGCCAGCGTCAGAACCGAAGAAAGGCAAGGCTCTGGCAAAACGCTATTCCTCGCCCTCATCCAGCGACGACAGTCATGACCTGTCTTAATATCGCCGCTCACGGCGACATGACCACGGCTATGATGTGCATGATGACCTCACGCATCGCAAGATCGACAAATCAAGGGCGAGACGTGCTCGGTCGACTGACTCAAAAGACGAAGATGTGGAGCTTTGTGGCGCTAGATGCTTCAGCAGGGCCATCAGGCAAAAGCGAATGCCCAAAGGGTTTAAGCTCCCGTCAGAGAACCCGAAGTTTGACGGCTTGTAGGACCCAAAGATCTAGTTGGAGGACCACATCTCCTTCGTCAGGATTCACGGCGGAAGTCAAAGCACGGCCATGCAATGCCTACAGCTACAGCTGCAGGGCACCGCCCGAGCATGGCTCAACAACCTCCCACGCGGATCGATTCGCAGTTGGGAAGAGCTGGTTTACAGCTTCGTGCACAACTTCAAAGGCACATACAAACGCCCTGCATCAATCGAAGAGCTGAGATGCTGCCAGCAAAGGTCGGGCGAGTCACTACGCTCATACATCCAGAGGTGGTCCATCATCAAGAACTCCGCAGAGAACATCTGGGAGGATCGCGCGATTGACGCATTCAACAGCGGCGTACGCCGCATAGAGCTCAGGGAGGAGCTGGGCCGCTCGAAGCCCAAAACCATCGACCACCTGATGGAAATCGCGAATCGCTGGGCAGATGGAGAAGATTCGGTGAAAAACCGCGTTCACTTCGACGACGAGGCAGAACTCGAGCGAAGACGCGATCGCCGAAGCAAATGTCGTATGCGCATCTACGATGACCACGACGATGTCAACATGGTCGCAGCCGGCTATGCCGATAGACGCGATGACAATGCAACAGCGGTTACCGTAGCTGTTGATACCGCGACTCCGGAAAAACCACGCAAGTATGGCAGCACCGCAATCGCGATGAGGCACCCGCAACGTCCATTGAAGACAAGCTGTCCGGGCCATGCACTGTGCACTTCTACATCGACAAGCATGACGGAAGGAAGAAGTCCAGCCACCTCCTCAAGGACTACCGCGAGTTCCTCAAACTACATGAGGGACTGGCTCGGATGAATCGCATCGCAGTCGAAAGGGGCTACGGAGCCACCCCAGGCGCCGTGGCACATGGAGCTCCGGCACCACCACCTGGACTACCCCCAAATGTAGCTGCGCCAGACCAGCACCAGGGAGGCGAACCATACCCACGGGCCATGGGTACCATGATGATCTAAAAGGGAAACCCCTCGAATAGGGTGCAGAAGGCCATCACTCGCCAAGTCAACTTGGCCACAAACTCGCCACCATCTACCACTGAGTACCTTAGCGGAAGCGAGTCCTGCATCACCTTCGACAAGCGTGACCACCCGCGCCAAGTACCTCGCCCAGGCCACTGCCCCCTCGTCCTTGAGGCACAAATTGGAGGTTTCGACATGAGTCGCGTCTTTATGGACGGCGGAAGCAGCATCAACCTTATGTTCGCGAGTACCTTGCGAGCAATGAGGATCCCTCTGACCTGCCTAGAGGCCTCAGACACAACATTCCACGGCATCGTCCTAGGCAAGGGCGTATATCCCCTCGGTAAAATCAACCTCGACGTCATCTTCGGCACGAGCGCATCGACTTCGAAGTCGTCGACTGGCCCTCACAGTACCACTGCATCCTCGGACGTGTCGCGTTCGCTAGGTTTATGGCAGTACCACACTACGCCTACCTGCAGATGAAAATGCCAGGACCTAACGGCGTCATCACAATCAACGGGAGCTTCGAGAGGTCCGATAGCTATGATAGGGAATTCAATAGAATCTCCTAGTCCTTCGGCATGCAGGAGGAACTCGCAAGATTGAAGAAATTGATAGACAACAGTCTGCCTCCCCTAAGCCGGCCAAGCTCACCCGACTTGTCCTTCGACTCATCAGTACACACGAAGAAAGTCCAGGTCCACCCATCAGATCCCGCCAAGACGGCCCTCATCGCCAACAACTTGAGTCCTGCATAGGAAGTCACGCTTGTCGAAATCCTCCGTGAGCACTGGGAAATCTTTGCCTGGTGTCCAGCGGACATGCCAGGAGTTCCTAGGGAATTCACCGAGCACGCACTCAACGTCAACCCAGACGCAAGGCCAGTCAAGAAAACAATTCGGCGATTATCTGAACCAAGAGCAAAGGCAGTCAGAATGGAGATCAACAGACTCCTCGACGCCAAATTCATACGCGAGATCAAGGAAAGCACTTGGCTCGCCAACACGGTGCTAGTACCAAAAAAGGACACGGATATCTTGCGGATGTGTGTGGACTTCACCTCTTTGAATAAGCACTGTCCAAAGGATCACTTCCGGCTACCGCGAATAAACCAGATCATCGACTCCACCACGGGATGCGAGCGCCTCTGCTTCCTCGACGCCTACTCGGGCTATAACCAAATTCGAATGAAGGAGGAAGATCAAGAGAAAACAGCGTTTACAACACCTTTTGGTGTTCTGTTACAACACAATGCCCTCCGGGCTAAAGAACGCAGGAGCCACCTACCTGCGGTGCATGCAGGCTTGCCTCAAGAACCAACTCGGTCGCAACATTCAAGTCTATGTCGACGACATAGTAATCAAGGCCAAAGAGGAAGCCTCACTAATCGATGATTTGCGCAAAACCTTCGCCAATCTCGACCGCTACCGGATCAAGATCAATCCGGACAAGTGCGCCTTTTGCGTACCATCTGGGCAACTACTCAGGTACCTTATCTCCGCGAGAGGGATCGAAACGAACCCGAAGAAAATAAAAGCCATACTGGCCATGGAGAAGCCGAAGAACATAAGAGGCGTCCAGCAGCTGGCTGGGCGAATCGCTGCTCTCAGTCGATTCATCAGTCGGATGGGTGAAAAGGCACTGCCCTTCTACCAACTCCTCCGAAAAGCTGACAAGTTCGAGTGGACCAGTGAGGCGCAGGAAGCATTCGAAGACCTCAAGCGCCTGCTATCCACCTCGCCAGTACTGGTAACCCCACACGAAAGGGAACCATTGTTGCTATACATCTCTGCCACCAACCAGGTGGTTAGCACAGTGCTCGTAGTCGAACGGGCCGAAGAAAACAAGGTCCACGGGGTACAGCGCCCAGTCTACTACCTCAGCGAGGTACTTACGCCAACAAAACAGCGGTACCCGCACTACCAGAAACTGGCATACGACGTCTTCATGACGGCCCGACGACTGCGCCACTACTTCCAAGAACACCCAATCGCGGTCGTCAATGACGCCCCGCTTGGGCACATCGTCAACAATCCCGATGCCACCGGACGAGTCGCACTTTGGGGAATCGAACTGTCTCCATGAGACATCACATACGAAAAACGCGACGCAATCAAGTCGTAAGTTCTCCCTAACTTCCTCGTACACTGGATGGAGAACCAGCTCCCCGAAAAACCAGATATGTCCTACCTCTGGACAATGCACTTCGACGGATCTAAGCGGAAGGACGGAGCTGGTGCAGGTGTCATACTGACATCGCCCCAGGGAGACAAGCTGAAATATATTCTGTGAATTCAGTTCACCGCCTCCAACAATGAAGTCGAATACGAGGCCCTGCTACATAGGATGAGGATGGCGAAATCCTGCGGCGCCAAAAGACTCATAATATATGGCGACTCCAAATTGGTCGTCAACCAGACAATGCACGAGTGCGACGCACTGAACGACAACATGATCGCCTATCGCGACCTCTACGACACACTCGAGGGGGACTTCGACGGCTGCGAGCTGCGGCACATAGGTCGCAAAAGCAATGAAGAGGCGGACACACTCGCTAACATAGGCTCTACCTGCGCCCCCATACCACTTGGGGTATTTCTCGAGCGCATCTGCCAACGCTCCATCAAGCCAAAGGCCGTAGAGAAGAAAACAAGCACAACAACGGACTCGGGGGCTACGCCGCCCAATGAGCCAATGGCACCCGACGACTTGGAGCTGGATACAGGACTCGAAGAACCAATGAGCGTCATGTTGCTCGAGCCATTCTGGACTCAACCGTACATCACGTACCTTCTTAGCAAGAGGCTACCGGACGATCCGACTGACGCACGGCACATTGTGCAGCGATCCAAGGCATTCACTGTTATTAACGGCGAACTATACAAGTGCAGCATCACAGAAGTGCTCCAACAATGCGTCTCCACGGCCGATGGAATAGCTGTTCTCCTCGACATCCATGAGGGGACCTGCGGGCACCACGCCGGCAGTCGCGCCCTCATTGCCAAAGCTCTATGAGCTGGATTCTACTGGCCTACGGCCATGCACGACGCCAAGGACATTGTCCAGAAATGCAACGCGTGCCAGCGATTCGTGGATAAACCGCACGCACCTGGCGCAGAGCTCCGGCCAATTCCATTGGCCTGGCCCTTCGCACAATGGGGACTCGACATGGTCGGCAAGCTCCCAAAGTCCTCACGAGGAGGCTACGTCTACCTCCTGGTCGCAGTCGACAAATTCACCAAGTGGATAGGGGCCATGCCAGTGACCAATCAATGAGGACACAACGCAGTCAAGTTCTTCGAGTGCATCGTCTACCGCTTCGGAGTACCGCACAACATCATCATGGACAATGGGACGAACTTCACATCCAAGGAGTTTCAAGAATTCTGCGAGAATCTAGGAATCAACATCAACTATGCCTCCGTGGCACATCCACAGACCAACGGTCAGGTTGAAAAAGCTAACGGGCTCGTTTGCGACGGCATCAAGAAGCGACTCCTCCGGCCACTCGAACAGGCCGTGGGTTGCTGGGCAAACGAACTACAATCGGTACTCTAGAGCCTACGAACAACTCCAAACAGCGCTACAGGATACACCCTGTTTTTCATGGTGCACGGGGCTGAAGCGGTGCTACCCGCCGAAGTACGATACAAAGCACCGCGCATGGTCGCTTACAGCGAGCAAGAGTCAACTCTTGCACTCGAGGATTCTGTAGACCTCCTTGACGAGGCAAGGGAAATCGCCGCGGAAAAATCAACGATATACCAGCAAAACCTGCGCAACTACCACAGCAGGAGGCTACGCCCTAGGTCTTTCATCGAAGGCGACCTGGTCCTGCGACTGAAGCAGCAAGGGCATCTCAAGCTCGAGTCCCCCTGGGAGGGACCATACGTGATTACAGAAGTAATCCCAGGTGACGCCTATCACCTTCAAGATTTAGAGACAGGAGTCGCATACTCCAACCCCTGGAACGTCGCACAGCTACGACGCTTCTACCCTTAGTCGCTTTTTACTTTTACATTGCAAATAAGGCTACTCAGCCAAGGCTACTTAGCCACACATTGTACCTCGTACTATCCCGCGAATAAATAAAGCTAAGTGCCCCGAAACTCTGTGTTTTTCTTTAGTTTTTCGCAAATTATCCACTCGGGGGCTGCGCCACCCTATACACATCTGTTCTATGAACTAACCACGATATCCTGAGTAGCTGGCATACCAATTGAAACCCTTGACAAACATCAACCCAGTTGCAACGCACCTGGCAGGTTGACAAGGGACTGAGATAAACACAAAGCCAGGTAACGAAAAGGAGTCGCATAGTGCAACGCACTCACAAAACATACACGCTAACAAGCTCTTCTACACATCATTATCAATCAATTGTACACAACATATATACGAACTTTACAACATTGGTACAACTATGTGCAGGATACAAATTAAACTACTGTTGCAGCAAAAGAACATTGGTCTGCTCCTCGAAGAAATCGACGATCTCCTCTACTGGGCGATCCACCGCCTGGTAGTGAGGAATCATGTTCCAAGTCAAACCCGCTGGCGGCGCTGGAGGTCCGGTCGCAATCGCGGCAACGTCCACATCGGGTCTGTGTAATCGCACCAGCGACAGAGCGGCCTTGGCACCAGCCACCAACTGCTGTCGTGCACACTCGCGGACCGCAGTCAAGTCTTGGAATTTGGCAAGGAGGGCCAGAAGGCTCGATGGAGCGATGTCCAATGGAAACATCATCCGATAAATATTCTTCAAGCATGACTGCAACTTCTTCAAAAAGTGAAGCACTCGCGACGCACGATCCTGCAGGGTCACTAACGCGATTGCGCGATCATGATCTACCCAGAAATACCCACTCGCCTGAAGCTGCTCTTGGGTCAGGTCATTCATGCGAATGGCAATCCGATCCTTCTCATCCTGCGGATGGCGTGCGCTGACAACTATACCAAGCAAAGGCAAAATATGAGAATAATGAACTATCGCGAGTGACTACAAGGAAACGACAGGCGGGATGAAGACTAACATTTGAATTGGTCACCCAACTGCGTCACCTCCCCTAGCAGATATTGTTCTCGGGCGGCAATTTTCTCCGCTTTCGACTTCCATACGTCCGCATTTCTGTGGAGTACGGGCAATTCACGCTCCAACTGCTTCACGCGGTCACGGAGTCACGAGAGCAGAGAAAGCTCCTCCACCCTTGAGCGCGGCGGTGCCAAAGTGTCATCAAGGGGCGGCGAATCCTGAGGCTCCCTCAAAGGATCACTCGATGTGCCCTACCACAAGTCAAGCAAGAGACAATAAGAGGACGAAGGTGAGGCATAGACAAAAGATTCGAGTGCATTCAAGATTAACAGAAGTATCAGCAGATACACTCGCCAACACACATGTTCTCGACAAAAGACATAAACTATTTAGCTATTACAAAACGCGACTACTGAGGAGCGACTGGCTTCTTCGACTTCGACTTCGGTTTTGGGGGCCTCATCGAGTCTGTGGCAGTATCAGATGCCACAGACTTCCCGCCGGCCCCTGACGTCTCAGCCTTCGCAGCTTTCTTGGTGCGCTGAAGCTCCTCAGAGTACTTCGCAACTGTATTGATCAGCTGCGGGCTGTACTTGCCACAAGCAGTTGCGAAGGGAGCAAAGACTACCTGCTGGCCATCAGCGCTGACAGGCATCGCCTTGGAGACCACCGCAGGATCAACTTCGACTCCATGGGCTTGAACCATGGCGAGTGACATCGAAGCGCCTGCCGCACGGAGCGAGTTCTTGAAGCTTGCAGGGACGCCTCCGGCAAGAGACTCCACCAGCTCGTCCATATTCTCGATCAGCTCAGCCTTGGGCGCCAGCTCTTCCCCGAGGCGACTGAACACGCCCTTGGCCTTGGAGAGCGTCCCTTGAACGGTAGCGCTGCGATCCTCGACTGCTGAAATGGCACCCGCCAAGGCGTCGTCACGGCCTAGTGCCTGAGGGTCGAAGCTCAAACCGCTGGCATCTACAACCAAGCATAGGCACATGAGTCAACACCAACAACAAATTTGAAAGAAGAAGAAAACACCAAAAATCCAGACAAAGGAATTCCTGAGAGAGCCTTGGCAATCGAAAAAAGTTGTTCCTCGAACAACTTGTCCCTAGCCACGATGGAGGCACGCAGATCCTCCTCGCGCTTCTGCGACTCGGCACATGCTGCGACTCGGCACATGCTGCGATTGCCTCATCGCGGCTCTTTACCGCCATAGCGAGCGTCTTTTCAAGGGAAGCGGCGTCGCGGAGGAGTGCATTATGCTCAGCTACGAAATAAACAAAGATAGGCTATCAGCCGGATATATCACAAGGGGGACGAAGAAGAAGAATGACACTTACTTTCAATTGCACGGTGGCGAGTATCCAGCATTGCATGCTGGTGACCCATCGCAAGAACTTGCTCCGCTAAGCGAGCGGCTTACTTCACAATAAGCTGCGATGGAAGAAAATAGCAAAGGATAAGCAAGATGATAGAAGATGATACACTCGACTGCAAAGATAGATGAAGCAAATACTACACTTACATGATCCTCCAAAGACTCCGAAGTCGATGGGTTCGCAGTCGTCCGGATAACCATCTGGTGCTCCACATCGTGCGGAGAACTCGATGAATTATGCCGGAGTGGGCCACCAATGGAGGAGACAGAGTGCGCTCAGCCACTTTATTGGCTTTGGAGGTCGCGACTCCAGATTCTTTCAAAAATTGTACGTCGCTAGAAGATGACGACGCTTGCTGGCTGCAAAATAAAACCAATATCAAGGAAGGGAAACCTCAAAGAGCAACCAGAAAGAAAGACCCGTCCACTTACCAATCAAACTTGTCAAAATCAAAGGTTTGATCCCCGACTCTGACGACGACTCCTTCGGCAGGCGCATCTTCTTCTGAGAAGAGGGCGCCACGGCACTCACAGGAACGGCAGGTATCGGCGACTCTGCACCAACACCTGCACCTTCTGGAGTCAAAGGGGACGACGCTTGCGAGTGTCCGGACCACTCGACTCGGGGGCTTCCTCCTCCACATCAGATGGGACAGTCGACTCCGACTCGTCCTCTTCCAAGGCTTCACGAGGAATAACCCCCTCAGGAAGAGGGGGCATACAGGGCGACACCGCCCAATCCTGCATACAGAAAACAATTTAGCACCAAGTCAAGAAACAGCAAAGAAGCAGTCGACAAACAAAGCTACTACGTAGCACAACTGTACCTCAGGAGGAGGGTTAGCAGCATCGAACGGAGGAACGTCTGGATCATTGGGAAGCACATCCTTGATGGTGTACTTGGTGACTAGTCGCACCCTTTTATCTATCTCACTCGCGGACATGCCATCGGCAGACACGCGAGTGACATCGTCCGCGCCAGCCCACTGGAACATAGGGTGGACTCTGGCCTGCAGGGGCTGGACGCGATGGCGCAGCCATGTGCGAATGAGGGTCAGCCTCCCTCCTCTTTGCCCATACGACTCTCGAGGTCGCAGACGCGCTCGTATAGCACATCTGTCTCCGCGGACTCGCCGGGCATAATTACGTTCTTCCAGGAACGCCTCCTCTTGCACGGCGTCGCGGGATCGAAAGGTGCGAGTCCGAAATGGTCTCCGTCGGCCTTCAGGTCGCGGATGTAGAACCACATGTCCCTCCACCCTTGGATGGACGCCGTGAGTTTGATTTCAAAGTATGTAGTGGAGGAATCGACGTGGATACCGCAGCCGCCTACATCGTAGACTACGGAGCCAGACGCCGATTGGCGCTTTAGCTTGAAGAGGCGCTTGAAAAGACCGAAGTGCGGCTCAATTCCGAGCCAGCACTCGCAAAGAGTAATGTAGCAAGCTACATGGAGGATGGAGTTTGGGGACAGCTGATGGAGCTGGAGCCCATAAAAGTAGAGAAGGCCCCTGAAGAAAGGATGCAGGGGCAACGAAAGACCGCAGATGATGAATGCTAGGAACATCACCCGAAAGCCAGCAGGAGGAGAGGGGGTTACCTCACTGCCAGGGACGCGCGCGTCCGCGACTGCGGAAGACAAAACTTTGTCCTGGCGCAGAAGACGAAGCTCTGAAGATTTTATCACGGATGCGCGCCACGCATCATTGGTGACGCGAGTGCCCGTGCCCTTCTTTTTCCCGGCAGCGGCGGTGCTGGTGCCCGCAGCGGCGGAGCCACCCTTCTTCTTCGTAGCAGTCGCGGCAACGGCGGGATCAGCCGCGACATATCCTTTCTTCTTCCCCATTCCGTGGCGGCAGTGTGACCGGAGGAAGTAGCTGGGAAATACGCGGAGCTAGTCCAGCGCCGCGAAGGAAAGGAGCGCAAAGAAGCAGAGGAGCAGCGGCAATGGAGATGGAGTTAGAGGCAGAAAAGAAGCAGATGTGAAAATTACCGTCGCCGCATCGCTACTTACCCCCCTGGAAGATGCAATCCAACGGCTAAGAAAAACCCTATCAGACGCGTGGCGTTCATCGTGCTCTACACGTGGAGGACCTGAAGCGCGAACCGTCCCCAACTACCCTCATTACACGCGGAAATCGAGGAGACGCAGTTAAAACAAAGATTACACATGCCCGATCAAATCAGAGTCAAAAAATGGGACCCACCGCTCGTCACGTCCCGTCAAAATCGCTCACGCGGGCAACTGAGGTCATGGATCGTCAGCACTGACGTCATCCAAAATTACGTAGCAGAAGACTTCGACTACTTTAGTCCTTGCTCGAGTCTTCGACTCCACCAAGCACTCGGGGGGCTACTCCCATAGGGAGCGCTGGTCGCGCACCCTGTGATTTTTCTTCTTCTTTTTTTACAGGAACATGGACAATCAAAGCAAACCCAACCACTCGAAGCACGATTCGACTATGGACATGGGTTACTCCCATAGGGAGCGCCGGAAGCAAATTCGACTGAAACAAGCAAACAAAAGACGACAGCAGTCATAAAGGCTCTTTAGTCCCTGCCTGAGTCTTCGACTCAACCAGGCACTCGGGGGCTACTCCCATAGGGAGCGCTGGTCGCGCACCCTATGATTATTTGTACATCATACTATGTGTTGATAACATCCACACTCGGAGCTTATGGCGACACCGCCTCATGATATTTCCCTACAAAGAGACTGCGTCTACTGGGTCACCCGAATCATCTCCGCGATGACAAAATTCGGATGCCGCGCTTGCAGCGTGAAGATAAGACCTGAATAAGGCCTGGCAACGCATTTTCTGCGCACTACCAGAAATATATCCGTGCCAACAGGTACGACGAACATGCCTTGACGGACGCGTCAAGTGCTCACACCCATATACTGGAATTCGACTCCTGTAAGACCTCCGCGGCTTGAGTCGAATTACACCAGCACTTTTCCAGATTCGAGTCCGGGGACTCGAGTTCGAGTAGATGGCGTTGTTTTACCCTAAGGTAGTTAACTGATACCGATACATCGGTTAAATCAGGCACGCACATCAACAATCCCTACGACACAAACAAAGTAGTCGAAAAACATACTCAGTCATGCACTCGAAAGGATTCATAAAGTCCCTAGTCGAATCTACGATTCCACTGGACACTCGGGGGCTACTGACATGGGTATACCCTACAGGTACTCGAGCTTGGTATATACGGCCTGAATACAATGGAAGCCCACTGTGTCGCCAAGACCCAAATGAAGTACTCGAGTAACCTACGGACTCTTGATTACTTGAAGAACAAGAAGAAGTAAAGATAGAAAGTTTAAAGGGGAAAACCCTAACCTGTAACCGACTTGACCTACTACCCGAGACCTAGCCTATCTATATAAAGGCTAGGAGGGGGCGGCGAGGAGGACACATGCAACCCTAGTTTCCACAACCCTCGCCAGATTGCATCTGTGCACCATTGTAATCCTCGATTCCTTTGATAATTCCACGAGCAGACAAGTAGGAGTAGGGACCTCTGCGAGGCCTGAACCTGGGTAAATCTTCGAGTCCCCTGTGTGCTTGTTTGCTAGCCGATAGATGTCTCCAACGCTCCCTCCTTCTCCAAAACCCAAGTCCATAACAATGGGCATTGATGAGTTAAACCCTCGTCACACGCGCTCTAAGAAAGAAAACCACGAGATCGATCCTTTTATTAATTAAATATATCTTCAGTGGAAACACAAGTATGGCCCGAGAGCAAATAAATTGGCCTTGCCAGGGAGTTCGGCTATTAATCCCATACGGAAGATCCTTTGCAAACCGTCATATCGGCAACAGTGGTGCATGTTCAATATGCGATCAGGAAGCTAAGGACATTGCACACCTTCTATTTATGTGTCCCATTGCACAAGAAATGTGGGCAATTTTAGGCCTGCATGAAATGATAGAGGAGTCAAGAGGCATGGACAGATCTGGATCGGTTATCTTGGAGGACCTGTTGCAGCGTGATGTCAACATGTTGCCAGGCTTTGATTCTATTTACCTAAGGGAGACAGTGTCTGTCACATGTTGGTATTTATGGTGGATGCGTCGCCGTCGTACTAATAATGAGGATGTGCCACCGATGTATAGGTGCCAGATGTCTATCGAATCTATAACAGCGAACGCTGCAAAGGCCGTAGAAAAACCACAGCCTGTCCTAGGAGAGAAGTGGCGGAGGCCAGAACCTAGGCATATTAAAGTTAATGTGGATGCTTCGTTTCACTATGATGTTAATGCAGGTGCAGTGGGAGCTGTGCTAAGGAACTATCAAGGAAATTTTATTGCAGCTGTCAATCGCTTCTTGCCATGTGTAGCATCAGTAGCAATGGCCGAAGCATTGGCTATGAAGGAAGGACTAGCATTAGCTGCTTCTATGGGCTGCAATAGGGTGGTGGTTGAATCAGATTGTTTGGAGATCATTGAAGCATATGCCCAGGTCAAGAGTCCTGGTGGAACGAGTCGGCGGCTATTTTTTGGACTGCATGGACCTAGCATCCTCTATCGAAAGTGTTAGCTTCAATCATTATTTGAGGGAAGCAAACCAAGTAGCTCATAATTTAGCTAAGCTTAGTTTTCTTGGTGAAAGTTCTTGTAATTGGGTCGATGAGCCCCCTAGCTTCTTGCTGAACACCATCATAAATGATGTAACTGTGGTTTGAAGTGCTGCAAGTTTTAGACACTCCCTTTTTCCTTACCAGGATACCTAAAGGGACTGAAAGATTTTAATGAGACGGCTTACATGCTTAATATATGATGGTTAAATTTAAAAAATATATAACGTACAGATTGAGCTTGATTAGTATCTTATCTAGTGGGCTCAGCACTCGCTTTCACAGGCACTAAGGAGATCTGCAGACGGAATGAGGTGCTCGTAGAGTCCTCGTGGCAAGCCTAAGCTCCAGATTCGTACGAGATCGATCACGAGTTACTCATCGACCACGACGACTCGATGTCCAAGTCAAGCGGCATGCACATCAACAATAACGTTTCTAGATAGTGTCTGACGGCTGGAAAACCGCCTGCGCAAGCACACAGCCGCACGGTCTCTCGTGCCGCCTCCAGCCAGCAGTTTGTTTAGCCTGAATTTGCTCGACGTAACCACGTGTAAACTGCTTCGTCAGAATCGTGTGAGGATTCAGTAAAAAACTTCCAGGACGTCTGCATGTTTTTTATTAGAGAAAAAATGTATACTATGGTAAAAAAAAAACATGGACAGACTCTTGCATATCAGTCACGTGCTATGCTAGACCAGGCATAACATCATAAGTTTCTTCTTTCAAAAGAAAATGGCACTCACCGTCTGCTTACCTTCAAGAACAGAGCTCTTCTCTGTCAGATTAACCGATTCATTTTGTTGAACACATCACATACACCAGCTTGCAGTTCCATTTTCTTTTGCGCAAAGAATTTGTCGCTGTTTTGCACCAGCAAAAAATTGCCATTCCAATAGCTAATACTCCAGTACTAAAAGAGCCTAACCATCGAGAGATTTGGGTCCAGAGACCATCACCGTGTCAGGTCAGGGACATCTGAGACGCGCAATCCTCTGAACAGCCCTGAATTCTAACGCCGGCTAATACACAACATAACAACGCCTAGCTAGACTGTAGCGTAGCGCCAAGGCAGGGCAACAATCGGCCGGGGGGAGGGGGGAAGCCAAAATAACCTGTAATAAGAGAGAGGCCTCCTCCGTCCCTCAGATGACGGTGAAGTTGGAGAAAATGTTCATCAGAGTGTCGAGCGCCTCGGGGTAGAACTTCCGCGCGAAGAGGTAGCATGGCCTCTTCATGCCGTTCCACACGCACGGTCTTCTCTGCGCTTCATGCTGCAACACCATGATGAAGTGTCACTCAGATGGATCCTCAATGAAGAAATCTACTATGACGATTTATACCATTTTTTTTAAGGATACATCCTGGGAGATATCTTTTTCGTAGAAGGAAAAGGCCAAGAGGCTAATTACAACACGCGGTGGCACAGACGCCACGGGCGCAACTTCCCGCCGTCATAAGGACAGCACACATCCTCTAGCTAACTACTCGCGACACCTCCACCTATCCACCTGCCCCAGACAGTCACGGAACAGCCTTGTCGTCCTCCACAGGTCCGCCTCCGCAGAGATCTTGCGGATGACCTCTACAGGGGATGGCCTGGCCCTCTCGAACACTATATCGTTCCTTTGGCGGCAGAGCGTCCAGCAGACGAGAGAAATCCCAGTCCAAAGGGCACACTCTCGACCTTTTCCACCCCGCCTGTCCTGAAGCCAAGCTACCAATTTGGAGTCGTGGTCCGACAGCCAATGGCTTTGTTCCACCAGCTCAGGCAAGTTGCCCAAATTTCACGTGCAAGGACGCACCCCATTAGGAGGTGATCAATGGTCTCTCCACGTTGGTCACAGAAGGGACAGGTTGCCAGGTGTTGGAGGCCCATCGACTTAGCCTGTCAGATGTCCAACACTTGTTTCTGATGACAAGCTAGAGCGCGATCTTACAGCTGGCAGGAGCGCGGGAGCGCCAGATCTGTAGAGCTCTAGCCATCGAGGTTCGCCCCGCAAAAAGGGCCTGGTAACAGGAACAGGCAGTGTAGCAGTTGCTTGGGCCCCAGTTCCACTTGAAGACATATTGCGTTCCCTCCGTTAGGGTGGTCACCTCTAGCCGATCAACGACCTCGAGGAGTTCTCTAATGGCTGTAGCGCCTAGGTCAGGAGGCACGTTATGCAGCCATCCTCCTGCCAAACCCTCGCGAACTCGGCATGTAGATACCGCGCTCGCTAGGACCGCAGCGAAGAGGTTTGGCGCTATATCCCAGATCCGTCCACACTACATCCACCTGTCTGTCCAAAAGAAAGTGGAGGACCCGTCCCCAAGCACCGAGTAAGTTGCCGCCTCGAAGAGCTGTCTCGTCAGTTTTAGAACCCGGATGTCGAGGTCTTGCCATTGCTTGTCCACCTTAGTCCGTTGCAGCCGCAGCCATCTGGCCCTTAGTGCAATGTTCATAAGACGCAGGTTAGGGATGCCGAGTCCCCCCATCTCCTTGGGCATGCACATTCTGTCCCACGCTGCCAAGCATTGCCCAACATGCACATCTTTCCTACCTTTCCAGAGGAAACTGCAGATGATCTTCTCGATGGCGGTGATGATCTCAATGGGGAGGTCGAGGGACATCATGGTGAAAATCGGTATGGCTGACAGGGTCGTCTTTACCATCTCGAGACGCCCTCCCATGTTGAGCATGGATGCTTTCCACGGTGGCAGTTTAGCGGCCACCAGATCGACAAGGGCTTGGAGCTGCGCTGCTAAGGGTTTCCGTAGGGAAAGTGGAAGCCCTAGGTACCGCAGCGGAAACTATGTGATGGGGCAGCGGAGTTTCTAGGCCACTAGGTCCCTATCCGCATCAAAACACCTGATCAGGTTGGCCCAACACTTGTCAAAGTTGATCCGTAGACCAGATGCCCCTCCCCCCTCGAAGTCCTCGATGATCCTGGAGATCACCTAGAAATCCACCACTGATTGTCTCAAAAAGGTGACCGCATCATCCGCATAGATCGAAGTGTGGTGCTGGAGACCTGCCATGCAAGTCTGGTGAGGAGCCCTTGGTCTTCGACTTTGACAATCATTAGGTGTAAGATCTCCATCATCAGGATGAAAAGCTGCGGGGAGAGAGGGTCCCCTTGTCGTAGTCCACGCATGCTGGCTATCTTTGCCCCTGGGCATCCGTTCATCAAGATTCACGTGGAGGCTATGGAAAGGAGCACACATATGCATGTGAGGAGACGATCTCCGAAGCCCAATTTCCTGAGGACTTCTAGTAGGAAGGCCCAATCCACTGTGTCAAAAGCTTTGGTGATGTCCAGCTTGAGGAGCACTACGGTGACCCAGCATACCACTACATGATGTAGTACACTATAGTTGTTGACATAACACCAATGAAACACCGTTCACTAGTATTACATCCCTCAGAGTGGTACAATAGAAACACGGCAGGTCCAAGACATGACTATAGATTACAACTCGACTCTTTACAGAAGATCCAGAGAACACTCTAGGTTAAAGAGAGAGAAAGAACTTCTTACAAAGAAGGACCAGAAATAATAACTCAGAACTATCTAGTAACTAAGACTAGTATCTAAACTATTTGGCTTGCCATTGCTGCTATTGGAATGCTCTACAGAACTAGGTTTCATGGCCAGAGAATCTACTCCTATCTACTTAAGAACTTTGTCTTCACTTCGATTGTTGTATATGTTGACTTCATTGACTTTATTGAAGAATTTGAGCTACCGATTATGGTTTCTTGAGCAGAAATTGATGTTGACATCGTATTCAACGGCTTAGAACCTAGCAAGGGTTAAAAAGGTACGGTTGAGTACGAGCGTACTCAGCAAGTTAACTAAAACGGAGTGTATGATGCACTATCTCTATAGCTACAGACCAAAGGTCGTAGGCAATGCAGTTTTCGTAAACATTTCTTCAAAGGTTGCTTTTATTCTGAAAACTATGTCCGACAGCCTTCACAGGTTGACCAGAACCTTCATGGGGTTCCTTTCTTGCCGCGTCTGTAGCTCCTTCCCGAAACAAGGAGTAACATGTCACAGTTCTTACACTCTGCAGAGGTGTGTCACTTTTCCCATGAGAGACCTTAAGCTTTGTTGCACGGCTAGAAGTATGTCCCCGTTCAAACTTCCATGGTTTGAGGCCCAACCTAAGATCCAAGCCAATCACTACCCCCTTCGCGACCCCGCATGTCCCCTTGGTGTACGCCATGCCCAGAGCTTGAATTATGGCAATGGTTAGTACAGACCGTCAGATGCCAGAACTATCGTGGGACGTTGAGGGTTCCCACCCATATGCTACATATCCTCTACGAATTACCAATTAATGCACGCTATGAGGATAACAGCCACGACCTGGCCATCCGGATGCATGCGAGAGGAAGAAGATACAGCTGACTTCTCCATCCCATTCCAAATCTCCTGGTTAACACGTAATATACGGCGCTAGAATCACTGGCAACATTAGTTATTAAGTCCTAGAGTAGATTATTACCTCTTGGTAAATAATGCATAATCATATTATTACGAAAATAGTGTTTTCTAACCTTTTTGAAATGCAGGTGATGACAACATTTGAGTTACAAGCATTTGATAGAAAATAATCAAAGGACATGAGCAAGTTGTGAACTTGCCTTTTGTGATTGCAATATTATGCACTCATGGTCTTCAAGACAACAGAAGATCCAAATTCTGAAAGTAGCATCATTGGTCCGGTAAGGACTAATGTTTAAAGAAACAAGATGCAATTATGCATAAGTAATGTAATACAATTTGATAAACACAAATACCCGGAATAATCATATCTGATCTAGGGTTTGGAGTTGGTGCTGAGTTCTTTGGAATGTGTTGCACTTTCATACTAGCTTCACACATGTGCTTCTTATTAAGGCTTGTGAGAGTGTGTGAAACAATATATAAGTACAACAAGTAGCATACAATACTAAATCACTCAATTGAGAATGGTATTTAAAAGATTACTTAAGCAAGATTGTTAAACAATTAAAGTCTTTATAGATATGCTTAAGGATTACTTTTAATTTTTCTTAAAAGAATAACTTTTGATGAAAAGATTTCTTTACAAAGTAAAAGTACTTAAACTTAAATCTAACACTTTAAGATTTTCTTATTAATTACAAGTATTAAAGTAGAAAACAATTAGCATTTTTGAATAGCTATTCCACTAGCAAGTGGAGACTTTTAACACTTCATGAAGGTGAAACAAAAGTATTATGCCTTGATGGAAGTGGTGTTCTCTTGATTTTATAAGTGGATAGAATCACTTACTTATTATAGAATTAATACTCATTTCTATAAACATGGGAATGGCTTCATGTTAAATACTTAAAAACTTTGTTCAACTTTTAAAGTGGATTCCCAAACTTGTAAAAGAATTACTACTCAAATCTTGATGATTTTATAATTGATAAAATATTTTTGGAGAGTAAGATTTACTTTATTTTAAATGATAGTTTTAGTAAGTACAACTTAAAATGGTTGGACCTATGTTAATTTTACTTAAACATCAATTGAACTTGGTATTACACCTTTCAAAAAATAATGATAAAAGCAATAGTAAAGATTATATATTTTTAATGAATTAAAATAAAAGAAAAGGTTTTAAACAAGATTTATTAGACCTTTACCTTTTATTTGATTTCAATTAAGAAATAGGATATTTTTAATGTGTAGAATTTATTTTTGTCATCATTGTGGTATATTATATGTATTTTTGTGATTTTTAAATATTAAACTGTGATTTTTATAAGTTTTATCACTTTATAAATACTTAATAAATAATAATATTTATCTAAGTGATACCAAGAATACATGACACAAGTTTGTATATGTAGATTCTGTTTTTCTAAGAATTTTGGTATATTATTTATATTTTCCTTATTTACCAATATTAAAATATGAATTTGTAAAGTATTATTACTTATAAAATCTTTATTAAATAATTATTATTTGAAATAGTTACATAATAATGTTAAATTATAGAATTTATTTTTTTGTAAATTTTCATGTATTAAACACATTTTTCTGAATTATAAAACAAAAGATATTGATTTTATAAGATTTAATCATTTTCTTAAAATCCTGAAAAATATTTATAATCAAATTTATAATATCTAATCTATTTCCTAAACAGGAACTACGTTTTATACCGATACCTATTCTAGCCACACACACTGACCCGTGGGCCATTGTCCACGTCGGTAGCCACGTGGGCATGGACCAGTCAAACTCATGATGTGGCAGGGTTGTGACGCGGGTCTGACATCGGGATGACATCACCTCGCCAGAGACGCATAGACGGCAAGCAGCGGTGATGATCTAGTGCGACTTAGCTAGCGCTCTTGGTGTCGTTGGAAAGAGGGCGTGAAGACGAACAATCTAGTGGCGGCGCCGTCCCGAAATGGTCACCGGAGCCTCAACTCCGACGAGTTCCGACGACGGTGAGTGGAGGCTGCTATGGAGAGGACGATAGAGAGGGTTAGGGGCGAATCAGAGAGGTGGGCGAGCACCGGTAGCTCACGAGGAGTCTGATGGGCGTGATGGCGAGGCTGGAGGAGCAAGATAGCGTCGGCAATCGACGATGAACCGCGGTGACCAGCAGTGGCGGTGAAGTGTCGATTGGCTAGGCAGGGGGCTCGTCGGCTTTTGTGGGCTGGCTAGGAAGAACGAGGACAACCGGCGAATCTAATGGTGTGCTCAGGGAAGCTAGGGGAGTTACAGAGCATCGGCGATGAGCGGCTCCGGCGAGGCTAGGGTTTCGGCCCCCTTGTGCGCGAGTGGCACAGAGCGAGAGAGCAAGAGAAATGGGGATAAGGACGGAATAGGTTGTCGTGGTGGCCTCCTTATCCACCTAGGCAACGGCGGCGCGGATCTCCACGCCGGCGAGCGGCAGCGCGCATTCCACGTAGCTGCTTTGACGGTTGATACGTCCATTTTGCATCACTATTCTATGTATTAATTCGCTATTATTCATTGATATATTTCGTATTGAGAGGTGATACTTATGTTATTTCATCTATTTTTGCATGGTTGATGACTTTCGGAGCATGTACCGCTGCAGTCAGGATTCTGATGGAAAAGGTGCAGTTTGGAGGCAAAATTCACGAAGATCAGAAAATCCAGGAAAATATACGGAAAATCCTATTTTTCCAGAAGACTAAGGATGCCAGAAGATGGAGTGGAGGTGGTCCACAGGGGGCCCACACCACCCCATGGCACGGGCAGGCCTAGGCCGCACCTGGGAGTGGTGTGGCCGCCCTGGCCCACTCCAGCCTCTCCTCTCTGGCGTATATCAACCTCCCGAAACCCTAAGACTCGGGGAGCGACCACAGAAAGATTCCGCCGCCTCTGCGGGGCGGAAAACACCGAGAGAGAAAGATCTCTCCGGCAGACAGATTTATGCCGTGGGAATTCCTTCCCGGCGAGGGGAGATCGTCGCCATCAACACCACCATCAAGCTGGACTTCATCAGGATCATCATCACCATCACCACCATCATCACCATCAGCACCATCATCACCATCTCCATATTGCTGTAACAATTGCGTTGAATCTTGCTATAGTTCATAGGGGAAACTTTCCCGGTGTTGATTACTTTTTGTAGTTGATGCTATTGAGTGAACCATTAAATTATTGTTTATGTTCAGATTGTTATACATCATTATTCCATCTCTGATCATGATCCATATGATGTCCTGTGAGTAGTTCGTTTTGTTCTTGAGGACATGGGAGAAGTCTTGTTGTTAGTAGTGGAGTTGCCTTGAGAAAGATTCAATAGATTGTTATTTAAGTTGTGGTGTACTTCTTCTAGTGGTGTCATGTGAACATCGACTACATGACACTTCACCTATATGGGCCTAGGGTAATGCATTGTGTATTTGGCTACTAATCGTAGGGGTTGCCGGAGTGACAGAAACCTGAACCCCCGTTAGGAAACCATTGCATAAGGGTCTTAGAGTTTAAAGTTGTGGTTAGGTTTCTACCTTAATTATTTTCTTGTACTTACGGATGTTTGCAAGGGGTATAATCACAAGTATGTATTAGTCTTGGATGGGGCGGTACATTAGCACAGGTTCACCCACACAACACTTAGCAAGCTAAAGAAGATTAATCGATTATATGAAGCGAAAGCACTTGACAGTCTTCCCATGTGTCCTCAAGAACGTTTGGTCATCTTAAGTAATACAACCGGCTTGTCCTTTGCTGCATAAAGGATTGGGCCACTTGCTGCATTTATTCCTACTGTCTTTTATTTACTCGTACTTTGTTTACTTGCTTTATCAAAAAACCCTAAAAATCCGTCTGCTAAGTATTTGCAGAGAATTCCTGATCCATAGCACTAGCCAGCACCTTCTGCTCCTCGTTGGGTTCGACACTCTTACTTATCGAAAATACTGCGATACACCCCCCAGCATACTTGTGGGTCATCAAGACTATTTTCTGGCGCTGTTGCCGGGGAGTGAAGCGCTATTGGAGAGTGGAACTGGTAAAGGAAACTTCTACTGTGAGTTTTGTTTACTTCTGTTAGTTGCTTTATTTTCGTTATGGATAATTCGCTGAGTTTCTTATTTGGTAATGCTACTACCACTGCTAAGGTAGTAGATAAGCCACCACCTGTTGAGAAAGATGTTTTCAAAATACCTACAAGAATTATTGATCGTGTTATGGATAACTACTATGTTGGGGATGGAACTGTCCATCCCGGTGATCATTTACTCTTTATACACGAATTATGCGGGTTGTTCAAGTGTGCAGGTATTACTACAGATCAAGTTAAGAAGAAGTTATTCTCATTATCACTGAAACAAAGAGCTGAGGAATGGTATAAGTTGCTGAAGAATGGTCAAGCTCTGGAATGGGAGGAAATAGTGCCTCTCTTTTATTCAAAGTTTTATCCTCCTAGTGAGATTCATAAAGATCGGAATCAAATATACAATTTTTGGCCTCTTGATGGAGAGAGTACAGCTCAAGCTTGGGGGAGATTGAAGTTACTAATGCTCAAATGTCCCATTCATGAGCTCCCCAACAATATTATTATCAATAACTTTTATGCAAGGCTCCCTCTACATGACAAGGATTTATTGGATGCTTCTTGTGATGGATCATTCACTCGTATGGAAGAAGAAGCTAAATGGGACCTTCTGGACCGTATTTAAGACAATGCTGAAGCTTGGGAGAATGATAAAGGTAGAAAGTCAGGTATAAATTATGATTATGAATGCATTGAATCTTTTATGGGAACTGATGACTTTCAAAATATTAGTAATATTTATGGTCTTGATTTGCAAGTTATTACGAATTGCTTTAGAGCTTTTGCTTCCTATATCGAAATTCCAAAAAGGGGATGGAACAAGTACCATGCACCTTACAAAGATATTGTTGACTATGCTCCTATTGGAAGTGCTGAGTATTGCATTATTGACCCCATCTTACCCGAACCTTATATCGAGAAGATTCCCTTCCCCGAAAAGGTAAAGGACCATCCTATGATAACTAATGTAATCACCAAAAGTGAAAAAAGAACTGTAAAACCTGATAAACAAATAAACATTGAACTTGTGGTAGCAATTGTAAAAGACCTTGTCACTAAAAGCGTAGAAGATGGGCACATAGTATTTTGTGAGGATGCTTCTAATATAGTTTCACTTCCCAATAGAACTAAAAAGGCTAGTGTTCCTGTGCTTTCTGTTAGAATTGGTGATCATTGCTATTATGGTTTATGTGATATTGGTGCAAGTTCTAGTGCTATTCCTTATGAGCTTTACAGAGAAATTATGCATGAAATCAGTCCTTGCGAGTTGGAAGAGAATGATGTGGTCATTCACCTTGCTAATAGAGAGACCATCTCTCCAATTGGTATTGTATGAGACGTGGAAGTTCTTTGTGGTAAGATTAAGTACCCTGCTGATTTTCTAGTACTTGGTTCAGCTGCTAGTAAAACCTACCCTATCATTTTTGGTAGACCTTTCTTGAATACGTGTGGAGCTATTATTGATTGCAAGAGGGAGAAAATCTTGACTAAGTTTGATGGGGAATCTTATGAGTTTAATTTTTCGAAATTTACTAAAGAACCTTGCGAAGAGGAAACCCATAATGAGGATTTTAGGGTTGAACAACTTGCTTCTATTTCTCTTGCTCCTAACAATGCTTTGCAGCAATTTATGGAAGATCATGAAAGTGGAATCTTCATGGAAGAAAGGAATGAGATTGACAGGATCCTCCGTGATCAACTTAAGATGCTTAAGCACCACTTGCCTGTGGAAGACTTGGGTACCACGATGCCACCTAAAAAGGATCCGGTTTTCGATCTAAAACCTCTCCCTGATGATCTTAAATATGCTTTTATTGATGATAAAAAGATATATCCTATTATTATTAGCGCTAAACTTTCAGGGGAGGAAGAAGAAAGATTATTGGAGGTTTTGAGGAAACACCGAGGAGCTATGGGCTATACTCTGGATGATTTGAAAGGGATTTCACCTACTATATGTCAGCATTCTATCAACATAGAACCAGATGCGAAGCCAGTAGTAGAGCACCAACGACGTTTAAATCCTAATATGAAGGAAGTGGTAAGGAATGAGGTATTGAAACTCCTTGATGCTGGTATTATTTACCCTATTGCTGATAGTGAATGGATTATTCATGTTCATTGTGTTCCTAAAAAGGGAGGTATTACCATTGTCCCTAATGATAATGGTGAGCTTATTCCTCAAAGAATAGTGTTAGGCTATAGGATGTGCATCGATTTTAGGAAAGTCAATAAAGTTACTAAGAAAGATCACTACCCGCTTCCTTTTATTGATCAAATGTTGGAAAGGTTGTCTAAAAAGACCCATTTTTGTTTTCTTGATGGTTATTCTGGTTTCTCTCAAATTGCTGTTAAACAACAAGATCAAGAAAAAAACTACTTTTACTTGCCCTTATGGAACTTATGCTTATAGACGTATGCCTTTTGGTTTATGTAATGCTCCTGCTACTTTCCAAAGGTGCATGTCTGCTATCTTTCATGGTTTTTGTGAGGAAATTGTAGAAGAGTTCATGGATGACTTTTCTATCTATGGAACTTCTTTTGATAATTGTCTGCACAACCTTGATAAAGTTTTGCAGAGATGTGAAGAAACTAATCTTGTTCTTAATTGGGAGAAATGCCACTTCATGGTTAATTAAGGGATTGTTCTTGGGCATAAAGTTTTCGAAAGAGGCATAGAAGTTGATAGAGCTAAGGTTGAGGCAATTGAGAAGATGCCATGTCCAAGAGACATCAAAGGTATTCGTAGTATCGTTGGTCATGCTGGTTTCTATAGAAGGTTTATTAAAGATTTTTCTAGGATATCAAAACCCCTTACTAATCTTCTTCAAAAAGATGTACCCTTCGTTTTTGATGATGATTGTAAGGAAGCTTTTGAAACTCTTAAGAAGGCTTTAACTACAGCCCCTATTGTTCAACCACCTGATTGGAGTTTACCCTTTGAAATAATGTGTGATGCTAGTGATTTTGCTGTAGGTGTTGTCCTTGGGCAACGTATTGATAAAAAGTTAAATGTTATCCATTATGTTAGTAAGACTCTAGACGCTGCTCAAAGGAATTATGCTACTACTGAAAAGGAATTTCTTGCTATTGTTTTTGCTTGTGATAAGTTTAGGCCCTATATTGTGGACTCAAAAGTAACCATTCATATTGATCATGCTGCTATTAAATATCTTATGACGAAGAAGGACGCTAAGCCTAGGCTTATTAGATGGGTACTGCTTTTACAAGAGTTTGATCTACATATATTAGGTAGAAAGGGTGCTGAAAATCCTGTAGCTGATAATTTATCTCGTTTGGAAAACATCTCTTTTGACCCTATGCCTGTTAATGATAGTTTCCCGAATGAACAGTTAGCTGCAGTGGGGGTGAGCTCGTGAGGAAGCCCTTGGTATGCTGATTATGCTAACTTTATTGTCTCCAAGTATTTGCCTCCAACTTTTATAGCTCAGCAAAGAAGAAAGTTCTTCTATGATCCGAGACATTATTTTTTGGGATGACCCACACTTATACAAAGAAGGAGTTGATGGTATTATGCGAAGATGTGTTCCAGAATATGAACAAAAGGAGATATTGCGTAAATGTCATGGTAGTGCCTATGGAGGACATCATGCAGGAGATAGAACTGCACAAAAGGTACTACAATCAGGTTTCTACTGGCCTACCCTTTTTAAGGATGCAAGAAAATTTGTCCTTTCTTGTGATGAATGTCAGCGTGTTGGTAATATTTCTAGACACAATGAAATGCCTATGAACTACTCTCTAGTTATTGAACCTTGATTGTTGGGGATTTGACTTTATGGGTCCTTTCCCTCCTTCGAAAGGCTACACTCATATTCTTGTTGCCGTTGATTATGTTACTAAGTGGGTAGAAGCCATTCCTACTAAAAGTGCTGACGGGGAAACCTCTCTAAAAATGCTTAAGGACGTTATCTTTCCTAGGTTTGGAGTGCCTAGGTATCTCATGACTGATGGGGGTTCTCATTTCATTCATGGCGGTTTTAGGAAGACCCTCGCTAAATATGATGTTAATCATAGAATTGCTTCAGCTTATCATCCCCAAACTAGCAGGCAAGTAGAGTTATCAAATAGAGAAATTAAATCTATCTTGCAAAAGACTGTTAATAGGTCTAAAAAAACTGGGCTAAGAAGTTGAACGATGCTTTATGGGCTTATAGAATTGCTTACAAAAATCCTATGGGAATGTCTCCTTATAAAATGGTTTATGGGAAAGCTTGCCACCTACCGTTAGAATTAGAACACAAAGATTACTAGGCAGTGAAAGAATTAAATAGAGATTGTAAGCTCGCTGGTGAGAAAAGATTATTTGACTTAAGTTCTTTAGATGAATGGAAGAGTGAAGCCTATGAGAATGCTAGGCTCTTTAAGGAAAAAGTTAAAAGATGGCATGACAAGCGAATACTTAAGAGAGAATTTCATGTTGGTGAGAAAGTTCTATTGTATAGGTCTCGTCTCAGATTTTTTGTAGGTAAGGTACTATCAAAATGGGAAGGACCTTTCATCATTGAAGAAGTATACCGTTCAGGAGCAATAAAAATTTCTTCTTTAAAAGATAATACTACACAAGTAGTGAATGGACAACGACTCAAACACTATATTGCTGGAGATTCTTACAATGAAGATGTTGATGCTTTTCAAGTTATAACTCCAGAGAAATTCATTGAGGACCAAATTCAGAGACCTGCAGAGTCCATTTTCAAATAGGTAACAGTTCTGGTAAGAAAAGTTCCGCGAAAATACAATCCAACTATATTTTTGTAGTTTTTAGTCAATAAGGAAAGTTACGAAGCGAAAAAGGGACGAAACCGGAGCCGGGGTGGTCCACACCACCCCATGGAGCGGGCCCTCCCCTGGCCGAGCCACCAGGTGGTGAGGCCACCCAGGACTCCGCCTCCGACTCGTTTTCTCCCAGTACCTTCCTTTTGATATGAAACTTCATAATATATAACCCCCCGGACCCCCAGAGGTCCGTATATCGTGTTTTTGTTTCAATCTATTTCTGCCAGGACATACTCTTTGAAGGCTTAGAAGCACAATGGTGTCTGCCAAGGATAAGGGGAAGGAGCCCATGGAGGAAGACCTCCAAGACCCCGGGAAGGAGAAGGAGATCAAGAGTGAAGGTGAAGAGGAGAAAGGCCAATGTCCGCACACCGGCACCACCATTGCAAGCATTGGAGTGGTGAAACCTACCAAGATCAGAAGGACTGCACGGATGCAGACTGGGGGGAAAGCTCCTCGTCACAGTTTGGCTCCACGGTCACTTCCTCCATGCACCAGGAATCCTTTCCATACCCTTATCCATGAGCATCAATACCAGAATATGCCCAAGGAGAAATTACCCTCCAATTGGGATTTGCCTCGTTCTAGCCATGCAGGAAAAGAAGACTTCAAGGAGGAAGAGTGGGGAAAGAATAGAAAGAGCTGGAATTCTCAACCCGACATGATCATGAGCCGCATTGAGCAAAACTCGCAGCTTATTCGTAATCTCACTTTCGAGATTAAGGACTTGGGGAAACTGATCAGAGAGCTCATCGAGAGGATACCACCACCACCTAAGGAGTAATTCGTCATCAAGTTTGGCATCCCCTTGGTTTGTTCCAAGCTTGGGGGAGTGCTGCGGTATCACATCACTTTCTTCTATCTTTTCACCTTTTTAGTAGAGTCATATCATGAATAGAGGAGTTATTATGTAGTATGGTTTGCATTATGGAAGTGTCCCCTCTCTCGTTAGATATGTATCCCTTGGTGTGAGTTGCCGTTATGGAATATTAGTGAGAAGTTCTATCATTCACTCTTTTGCATAGCTTATATTAGTTTTCAATTCGTGGTTATATGATTGATCTTGTTGTTAGTATTGGTATCACTTTGGGATCATTGAGTTAATTTAGTTGTTTTTGGCAAACCTGGCTCGGTCAGTAGAAACACCTTTTTGAGAGTTGAAAGAAAAAGATAGAAGTACTCTAAAGAAAAATAATTTCATCATCTTTCTTTCTTGATTTGCTCATAAGTTTAGTATTCTCTAGTTAAGATCTTTTGTGCTTCCAAGGAAGATTGCATGTTTGTCTTTATCACTTGTATGTTTGTTTGTTTCCTTCAACTCTTGTACTTGCTACGTAGCCGTGCTAGCCAAAAACCTGTACTGAGAGGGTATTCTTCTCGTGCATCCACCTCCTTTAAACCAAAACCTTTTCCATTTATGTCCAACATACCTACCTAGTAGCATTATTGCTATTCCAAGTAAATTTCTGTTTTGTCTACCTCCCAAATTAAACTTGTTATGCGAAAATTAGTGATTAAAGCTCTCACGAACTTGATGGCACACTTTACTTTCTTGCATTTAATAAATTTGAACCATTGGGTCCTTCTTTGTTGCGTATATGCTTGCGCTTTATGAGTTGAAGTTAGCCGAACCATGTATCATGGGGACCGCTTTCAACACTTCATTGGTACTTGTACCTAGTTGATATCATGTTCTTTTGCTTATGGATCCCGGCGGTGTGAAATAAAAGTGGAACTTGTAAGATCATGGAGTTTATATGTGTGTTAGAGAAACGCCTGGGCCGCTAGCCTAAGCCATGCCTAATCATGGTGGAAACTTGCAGCATAACTATAGTGAGCATTCTATAAAGCATCCTCAATAAAAACCTATGCAAATAGCAAATAAAAAGATCGCTGAGATGGTCACTGTCTGCTTGCCTTGTCATTTTGATTATGGGATAACTCATGTGTCATGTGCAAGGGGTACCCCGTTGGCGGTTCTCAATGATACGCATGTATTTACAATGACAAGAGCTTGCTCGTGACTGAAGTTGAGTAGCATGAGGATCAGTACTCATAAGTAAGGGGCATGAGATTTCAACTTATAACTTGTCAGGCATATCCCCTTAGTTGTGTCACTTTAACCTTAATCACCTAAAGATGCCTATGATAGGGGCAATGAGAGATGAAAGCTAGTAAGTATCATAATTTTTGGGAGCTCTTTATGAGACTTGCAATCCCTGCTTCCCTCTTTGAAGGGACTTTCTTTTACTTTGTAGTTGAGTCAGTAAACCTACTCCCTTCTATCTCAGCAAGTATCTTGAGTTGTTGTGTTTCATTCATGCATATGATGATATATGCAATCATGTTTCTTATGTTCCTTGCTTTGCACATTGCTCTTATCTTGATGTTTACTACTTTGAAAGCTATCTTTGAAAACCAGCTATTTGTGAACTCCAGCAAATTATCAACTATTCTTCGACAAAGAGCTAAGTTTGCCATTACCAATTATGATTCACTTTATGTATCTTTATTGTGTTTCCTTTACTTATTACAAGTTGAGTTATATAATAGTGAGTTGTCTTCTATTATGATCTATGTATTTGATGATTATGATGCTTCTTGTCCGTATTCTTTTATCGACTCTTCAATCCATAAACCTGAGGTCATGTTTATTGAGCTCAGTTTCGCTTGGGACAAGCGAAGTCTGAGCTTGGGAGGAGTTGATACGTCCATTTTGCATCACTATTCTATGTATTAATTCGCTATTATTCATTTATATATTTCGTATTGAGAGGTGATACTTATGTTATTTCATCTATTTTTGCATGGTTGATGACTTTTGGAGCATGGACCGCTGCAGTTAGGATTCTGATGGAAAAGGTGCTGTTTGGAGGCAAAATTCGTGAAGATCAGAAAATCCGGGAAAATATACGGAAAATCCTATTTTTCCAGAAGACTAAGGATGCCAGAAGATGGAGTGGAGGTGGGCCACAGGGGGCCCACACCACCCCATGGCGCGGGCAGGCCTAGGTCGCGCCAGGGAGTGGTGTGGCCACCCTGGCCCACTCCAGCCTCTCCTCTCTGGCGTATATCTTCCTCCTGAAACCCTAAGACTCAGGGAGCGACCACAGAAAGATTCCGCCGCCTCTGCGGGGCAGAAAACACCGAGAGAGAAAGAACTCTCCGGCAGACAGATTTCTGCCAGAGGAATTCCTTCCCAGAGAGGGGAGATCATCGCCATCAACACCACCATCAAGCTGGACTTCATCGGGATCATCATCATCATCACCACCATCATCACCATCATCACCCTCATCACCATCTCCTTATTGATGTAACAATTGGTTGAATCTTGCTATAGTTCATAGGGGAAACTTTCCCGGTGTTGATTACTCTTTGTAGTTGATGCTATTGAGTGAACCATTGGATTATTGTTTATGTTCAGATTGTTATACATCATTATTCCATCTCTGATCATGATCCATATGATGTCTTGTGAGTAGTTCGTTTTGTTCTTGAGGACATGGGAGAAGTCATGTTGTTAGTAGTGGAGTTGTGTTGAGAAAGATTCAATAGATTGTTATTTAAGTTGTGGTGTACTTCTTCTAGTGGTGTCATGTGAACGTCGACTACATGACACTTCACCTTTATGGGCCTAGGGGAATGTATTGTGTATTTGGCTACTAATCGTAGGGGTTGCCGGAGTGACAGAAATCTGAACCCCCGTTAGGAAACCATTGCACAAGGGACGTAAGGGTCTTAGAGTTTAAAGTTGTGGTTAGGTTTCTACCTTAATTACTTTCTTGTACTTACGGATGTTTGCAAGGGGTATAATCACAAGTATGTATTAGTCTTGGATGGGGTGGTACATTAGCACAGGTTCACCCACACAACACTTAGCAAGCTAAAGAAGATTAATCGATTATATGAAGCAAAAGCACTTGACAGTCTTCCCATGTGTCCTCAAGAACGTTTGGTCATCTTAAGTAATACAACCGACTTGTCCTTTGCTGCATAAAGGATTGGGCCACTTGCTGCATTTATTCCTACTGTCTTTTATTTACTCGTACTTTGTTTACTTGCTTTATCAAAAAACCCTAAAAATCCGTTTGCTAAGTATTTGCAGAGAATTCCTGATCCATACCATTAGCCAGCACCTTCTGCTCCTCGTTAGGTTCGACACTCTTACTTATCGAAAATACTGCAATACACCCCCTATACTTGTGGGTCATCAACGGTCACACGAGGTAGATGATGGCGATAGGGTGGACAAAGGGGTATGCGGCCTGAGCCGGTTCTGGGTTGTGGCGAAGCGAGCGGAGAGTTCCTTCTGCTGCTCGCGAGCGGCAGGTAACGCATGAGCTTGTTGGGCTGTGGGCCGGACGACTGGCTGCTTCTTTCCTTTTTCTTTTTCAATTCCATTTTCTGTCTTCTTTTTATTTACCATTTTCTTTCCAAAAATTTTTCTACAAGGGTTTAAATCCTCATAGTTCTGATGTAATATCCCAAATGGTTTAGAGATTCATTATACTAAATATTTTCTTCATTTTCCTTTATCTTTTCGAAATTCAAAGGTTCTTTTATTAGAGAATTATTAATAAGAATTAGGGTTCTAGAGACTTATGCCTTATATAGAAAATATTATAAAAAATGACTTTGTTTACACCATGATGCTTATTATGATAAGGATTTAAAATGGTGAGTGATATATATATATATAATTATATTCATTCTTAGGCTCATTAATACATATACAATATAATGCATTAAACCTTGTGGTTTGTAATATGGTGATTTGAATTCCATGGTTCTTCCTGTTTGGTGATTTCACCAAATCCAATTCTACTTGATTTGTAGTGTTTAGAATTACCATAGAACAATCTTGGTTAGGTCGTTATGAATCAATAATAATCGTTGATGGAGAAATGCTCATGTTTATTCAAATATAGGTATATGGTTTTGAGAGGATTTAATAACTCATATTCAATTAGAGACATGGATGATTATTAAGGCTAAGATATATTGCCACAAGTTTTGGGACCAAGGTGACATCTCCACTTAGAGTGGGCTATGGAGATTACTTTCCTAAGGTGATCTTGATGGTATATGAGACTAGGTTCTTATTAGGGTTTAAGACAATAAGGTAGACAAGGCTTCCCTTACGACACTCTCTCAACTGGGGTTTCTGATTATCTCTTAGTTTCATTTGACTAAGAGATACTATTCTTTAGCTACCTAAAAATAGGAATCGGTTTAACTACCCTCTTTATCCTAGGATTTTAAACAAAGAGGTAGACATGGTTCTTGTCATGGTTTGATATGATCTTGGTTAAGGCTTCTCAAGCATTCCTACCTTTATACCTCACTAAACTTATCTTTAGTTAAGGAATTCCTTTCCTAAATATACTCTAAATATCTCTCTTATCTTATTCACAAATATTACATCTTCCTGAATAAGACAATCATTTGACTCCACCATATCCATCACCATATGATGACATGGTCATGCCATTTGAACAATACTCACTCTCCATTATTACTCTAGTATATAACTTTCATTTCTTAACTACATCTAATGAATCCACCAATGTAGCTACTCTTAACTCCATCCATTAACTCCTTTAAATCCATCTTGCAACTATTTCCAAAGCTTGCAATATTATAGTTCTCTCTGTATCACATGTGATATCAATCCTCGGGAATAGGTATGGTACTACTCTCCATAATACAAGATTGTTCTTGTACTATCTTGGTTATGCCTCCAACTACTCCATACAACTCATATTATATGCTTCATCAAACTCTAGCTTGACTTCTCAGGATCAAGCTAGTTGATTCAGCTTACTAAGATCTTGCCTAATTTGGTATACTCACAACTCTTCTTTATCAGCTGATCATCTATTCTCTATTAACTTGAGAATAATGACCACCATCCTTTAATCATGCTAAGCTTAGGTTTCTAATTGTCTGATCAAGATCTATTATCACTAGGTAGTAGACTTTGTACTAGTCCCTCTACAGACATATCTTGTTAAGAAAACTTACTCTATGTTTATACCTTCTTGGATTAACAATATTATCATTGAATTCTCTACTACTACTAGCTTTCTCATAGCTTCATAATTATTATCTAAACTCTTGGGTTTAAATACTTCTTCTAGTTAACTCATGAGTGAGTTAACTCCTCTAATATCAAATGATTTGATCACCACTAAGGATCTCATTCCATTGATGATGGCACACTCTACCATATCTAGTTCCTTCTCCTTATTAATTTATTTAGGTCTTTGGAAGGTTATTATAATAGGTCAAAGCTAAGAATCAATAAGTTCTAGGTTAGGAATTAATCACTTAATATTGATGATCAATTGACACCAGGACTTGGTTAAATAGGAATGTCACCTCTTAATATCATATTAAGAATATCATATTAACAAAGCATCTAGCCAAGTTATAAGAAGGGATTTTAGATCATCCTTCATTCAGTAAGAAATAAGGAAGATGTCACTTTTAAAAGAAAAGGACAAAATAAGGAAGATGTCACTTTTAAAAGAAAAGGACCATGCTCTAAAAGTAGGAGAAATATTGTCAAAGATAAGGGCATTCCTTTGCTTATATATTTCGGACCACAGTTGCAAAAACGTCAAAAAGAACAGCCTTCTGAAGTTGGAGTGAGCAGTGGCGATCAACTAAGGGAGTTCAAGGCTGTCTTCGAGAGATATGTTGATTGATTGCCAGCATTTTCTACTGAACTCACTTCCAGAAGAGATGATCCATAGTCTCAAGCAAATCCCCATCGCAGAGGCTACAAATGCCATTGTCATCAAGTGAGAAGTTTATCCTTAGGAGCATGACCTTTGTGTTTAGGCGATTATTTGCGAGGAGCTAGAAAAAAGATTTAATCTTGGGCGTGCATTTTGATTTCCATATCCGAGGAAAGAATGGATGCTTGAATGTGTTCAAAATTATGATCGTATATCTTGCTCGCAGAGAAGTGAGTGCCCCAACTATATGACCATAAGTCATTCTCATTAGCATTCCGAGTGGATCTGGTTTGGTTAATGAGGTGATTGAATTCCTGGAATTCTTCAAACGCTTGGGTGGACAACGGTAGATGAAACGCATCAACGGGATCATCCATATCAAAGATATTCTTCATCGATGCTAACTTGTCAATAGAAAAGGAGTGGACGCTAGGAAACTTTGTCATTAGGAGATCTGTAGACCATTTGTGACTCCATAGGAGGGTTGTATCTCTAGAAGAAATCGAGCAACGTGCGATCATTTTAAACTTAGAGAAAAGTGTAATGATTTCACTCCACCATGAGCTAAAAGTATTGGTAGCTTGTGGTGTAGAATTATTGTAACATCTCCAAAGCAGATGTACCCAGGGGATGTTCTCCTTGTTGAAGAATTTGTGTAGGAATTTTAAAATAAGGGCCTCATTGTGGGCAGCGAGATTAGTGATGCCAAGGCCTCCTTTGAATCTTGGCCTACATACTAGTTCCCAATCAACGAAAGATTTAGGTCTATTAGAGTTTTCTGATTTTTCTCACACTCCAGTTCTTCTAGATTTATCCACTATTTCCACCACGCCATCATCAA